>CAKJTW010000066.1:10824222-12058067 GCA_917880005.1 Nanger dama
CAGTAAGCACTGGTCTGGAAGCCAGACATTTATCCTGCCCTCTGCTATAAAACGAAAAAGGTATTTGCCCAGGACCTAAATGAACAATGGGAAAAATCAAGGGAAAGTCAGTATCTAGCCTTTTAACAAAGATGGTCTCACTGTAGAATCAGCAGAGAGTCGCAATAGCAGTGGCTTACAGAAGAGCTTATTCAATGGTAGACAATGTTCCAAGCCCTTCAGAGGGTTATCTCACTAAATTCTCACCAGGGCCTTTGAGGTTTATATTCTTATTGTCTGATATCACATGGTTATGTGTTAGTCAAGAAGCTGATTTAAGATTTATCAACAGAAAGTGAAAAAGGCATATTCTTTTCTATTTCCATATCAGTCAAATTCTTATATTTCTTTACCACCTTCTTATGAATGAGGATTAAAATTTTCACTCCTAGTAGAGTTCTTACAAAATTCTCTTTTCCTTAATTTTTATAATATCTATCCAAGCTATATCTACTGAAAATTTCCCAATCCCTGTCTTATTTTTGCTTTTGCCAGATTTTCCCTACTTTGATTTCTTATGAAGCTTGAAGTACAATTTTTGGGCTATGAGCCAAAGAAAATATGTGCAACCTCATTCTTTTCCTTCTTTAAACATCTCTGGAAATCGGTGAAGTTTAGTTTAAAAATTTCCTTTTCTAATTATGTTCAAATTTTTGTATTTTTGCTATTTTTTTCTGTATAACCTCATTAGCAAAGAGGAATTGAAAATGGATACAGTCTAAATCAAAGTTTTTTTCTTGCATAATAGAGTTGTCCTTACATAATTAGGGATAAAAATGAAATTTATTATGCAGATACCTTACAGTATGTTGTTTTATTAACAAATCTTTCCATTCAATAGGACTGGCTGTAAATTCCAAAAGATTAATTTCCTCTAAACATATTTAAAGGTGAATTTTCCATCTTCTACCCAATGGCTTCCATACAGAATCTCCTATTTAAATATCAGTTTTATCACATTGAGCCAGCATTGAGTCCCTAAATTTGGGATCCTATTTTATTCCTTCTCTTGCTGCATTTATTAATTACAAAGTCTTGCTATTTCTTCATGCAAGTCTCTCAGTTTTATATTTCACACCCATTGCCATAGCCATTACTGCTGCAAAAGCTTCCATTACTGCCAGACTCCCACCTTTGTTACACTGACAATCTCTTAGCTGGTCCCCTTTCTACTCTCTGAATCTGTCTCAATGTATTGTTCATACAGATACAGGCTTGGCAGTCCTTAAACATCAACAGTTGGCCTTCTGTAAACGAACTGAAATTCAACTGCAGGAGGGAAGCGTTCTTTTAAAAATTAAAGTGGACAATTTAGGTATATGTGAATGTAATAGATATCAGTGGAGCTGATGTTTAGTGACTTTTATACATGTACAAAGTACATATATATACATATATACTAATTATTATATATACATATATTATTTCACGTATGAAACTTGACTTGCTGAAGAGAGTAGGAGGGTCCTGGGTGAGTGGCTGGGATCACTAGAGAGGACTAAGGTATGGGCCAGGATGGTGTTCCTCCACTCGCCTTTCCAGCTCTCCCTTTCTTTTTCTTCCTTTTTCTCTAGCTTTCCCCCTTCTCTTTCTACTTACTACTTTCTTGCTCTCCTCTTCTTTCCCACTTCTATTCCTTTTACCATTTTACATTTTCTCTTTCCCTCTTTTCTATTTCTCTCTTTCCTCCCCTTCGCAGGGACATGAATTCACTCCTCCTGGGGGCTCTGTGTTTGACTGTGCAGGATGTGAGACCATCCAGATCCAGAGGGTGAGCCTCTGTGAAAGTGAGCCACTGGAGTTGAGCAGTGCACAGCCTGAATAGCCTTATACAGCAGTCTGTGAAGACAGTCCATTTTTAACTGGTTTGATGGCACACAGCTCTTTGATACATTACGCATAAGGTAAACATGGATGGAACTGAAGACTGGGAAAATGAACAAATTCCCCACACCTGCAATATACTACTATCTGTATTTGCTGAATACCAACAGAGTGCGAGGGATCATTTTGTGGGGCTGGGATACCATAGTGAATAAGACAAACAAAATTCCTGAAATGTGATGGAGAATGAATGAATGAATACAGACAGACATATACACATATATCATATCAGACTTACAGTGTCATGAAAAAAATAGGGTATAGAAGGGTGGGAGGGAGCACGTGTGTTTTTGTGTGGGTGTTGAGGGATTGTAATTTTAATGGGATGGTCAGAGAAGTGATCTTCTTCTTGAAAAAAACAACACCTGACCATTATCTGAGGGAAGTGAAGAACTGCCAGGTATCTGGGAGAAGAGCATTCCAGGTCAAGTGAACAAGTTCAAAGGCACAGGCAGGAGCAGCCTGGAAGCCTGACACCATGTTTGGTAATGAGATAAATCCTACTGTGACTGCGAAAGTGACTGCAAGAGATGTGTGATCCACTCATTTTTAAACCGTTGATCCATGAGGTGATGATATCATCAGTAACTCTCATATATTCTAGCTTTACCACTACTTCTCTTGGGTCCTCCCTGCTGTTTTGTTAAATGCCTTCGTGGTAAACAAAACTCTTCCAAGAGGATCATATTAAATCAAGTGCCTCAAAATGCTTTGCCATGCTTAGAAGATCTAAATAGACATTTCACCAACAATGACAAACAGATGGCCAATAGCCACATGAGAAAATGCTCAACACTAACTATTAGAAAAATGCAAATCAAAACTACAATGAGTAACACATTATACTGATCAGAATGGTCATTATTAAAAAGTCTACAAAGAGTAAATGCTAGAGAGGGTGTGCAGGAAAGGAAACCTTCCTACACTTTTGGAGGGAACACAAATTTGTGCAGCCACTATGGAAAGCAGTATGGAAGTTCCTCAAAAAACTAAAAATAGAACTACCATATGACCCAGCAATCCTATTTCTGGGCATAACCCAAACAAAACTATAATTCTTAAAGACACATGCATCCTATTGGAGAAGATGGCAACCCACTCCAGTATTCTTGCCTGGAGAATCCCAGGGACAGAGGAGCCTGGTGGGCTGCCATCTATGGGGTCACACAGAGTCAGACATGACTGAAGCGACTTAGCAGCAGCAGTAGCAGCATACATCCTACATTCATAACAGTACTATTTGCAACACCCAAGATAATGGAAACAACCTAAATGTCCATTGGCTAATGGATAAAGAAAATGTGGTGCTTATATACAGTGGAATGTTGCTCAGCCATAAAAGGAATGAAATAATGCCATTTGCAGCAACACAGATGGATCTAGAGATTATCCTACTAAGCAAAGTAAGTCAGCAAGGGAATGACAAATACCATATGATGTCACATATGTGGTATAATACATCTAAAATATGAGACACATGAACGTATGCATGCAACAGAAACAAACTCAGACAGAGAGAATAGACTTGTGGTTACCAAGGGGGAGGTGGTATGGGAGGGAAGAACTGGGAGTTGGGAATCAGCAGATACCAACTAGTATATATAGGATGGATAAACAACAAAGTCCTACTGTATAGCACAGGGTACTACATTCAATATTCTATGATGTCATAATAGAAAAGAATAAGAATATATACCTATATAACTGAATCACTTTGCTGCACAGCAGAAATAAACACAGTGTAAATCAACTATAATTCAACAAAATTGTTTAAAATTTTGGATAGATCAATAGCAGCCTTACTCTTTTATTCAGTTATTTTATTCAAATAGCAAATATTTATCAGGTTGCTACTACATGCCAGGAAAAACAGCAGGTTTCAGGGATAGAGTGAACAAAAGGACACTATTTTGCTTTGGAGTCAGACAATAAGATGATTATGATAATAGTAATAATAACACATTGTTAATAGCACCAGGAAGAAAAAAAGCAAGGTTTATTGATAACATAAAATGAAGGGAGTAAGGACAAGTTGGTCCAAGAATGCTTCCCTGTAAGCCTTCTTCCTTGAGCCAGAGATGTCATTAGGACATTTGCGTCAAGGCATCGCAGGTGAGGGTGAGAAGCCTCCAGGCCTGTGGAGAGGGGAGGGAAGAACATCTCAGGCATTGAGTGCTTGGGCAGGACCAGGCAGTTCACACGGTGGAAATGGAAAGGAGGTCCCAGAGCTTTCTTATCAAGAGGGAGAGCCTGATGAGGTGAGGTTAGAAAAGTGACCAGGGACTAGAGCTGAAGCACACCAAACTTGCAGGACATGGAAAGGGGCTTGGGTTTTATTCTCCATGTAGTTAGAAGCAATTGGAGCCTTGGATGCAAGGGAAGAGTATGATCTGATCTCCATGTTTCAAGATTTCTGAATGGAGACAGGCTTGGAAGGGAAGTAGAAGGACTAGTGAGGCAGCCATTGTGGTTCTCTGGGAGGGATGCTAGAGCCAGGAAGGAGGAAAGTGGGTGTGTTTAAGATACATTTTGAACGCTGAGCAGAAAGGACTTGCTGATGGATTGAACAGTAGCGGGCGCAAGGCTAAAGCAAGAGGCAAAGATGACTCCCCAGGTTTCTGAATGGTGTTGTCAGTCCCGAAAATGGGGAAAACTCCAAGGGAAGGGCACAGGTTTAGGGGTTTCCTATGGATGTCTCCCAGTAGATATTAGCCCCAAAGGGTAAGGTTCATTTACAAATATGTGGAAAGGATCCACTGTAGAAAGAGGGAGCCAGGCCTCCATCTCTCTCAGCCAGCTAGTGGTGCTTATGCTGATGAGCTGGGTCCTAGAAGAAGCAGCCCTGTCATTTGTCCTTGGGCACCTTCCTCCCAGGCCCTGGTCTGCAGCCTGAATGGGCAGCTCCAAAGTGCATGGAAAAGAGGGGTCCTGGCCAAGGTGTGCAAAAGCGTGAGGGCAGGGATGGGGGTCTGCTTTCTGTTTTTGAGGCACAATAGCCCACTTAGATTGACAAGGATCTCACAGTCAAGTTTCACTCCAGTATTGCCCTTTCCTGGGGAATGCAGTGAAAATCTCATCTTATGTGGAAAACTGAGAAGAATTGTTTTGGGGGGGGGGATCCTGCCCACAGAACTCATATCTAAGTCTAAAGACTCAAGGAACTGTTCCTAGATTGCTAGCAGGATGTGGTCGGTCACAGTATGAAGCACGCACTCTGTTAAATAGCTTTGCCTTGTGAAGAGTTAGGAAATATGGACAGTGAATACCAGCCTAAATTTTCGTGGGCTGGTGATTCCATTTCAAGAAGCAAATAGTCCCATGATCATCATTATCATTGTTGGAGAGAGTGGTTTTTAGTGTTTATGATTGCTGTTGTCAGTAGATAAAGAAAAATGTGCTGACTAGGATCTTTTTAAAATAAATTCAACTCAGTTTTAATGGCTGCAACTCCAATGGCAAAAGAGTTTGCTTTCATTTATGAATTTATAAAGTACTAAACAAGTCTGTTTAATAAATTAAACTTTACAATAAATGAGGTTAAATGAACCTACATTGAATGCATATTGCATATATTAATAAATACCTGCTAAAATAATACAAATTATTCTTCTTTAGGATTTGGGATGCCAAGGTCAAACTAACTATATTTTTTCTTATGTACTCCTCACCCAAGCACGTTAAATAGAACTTGAAATTAAAACTCTTGTTTTCCTATTATAGGAATACATGTAGCTGCCTTAAGTCGGGTAATGAAGAAGGTATATGGCAAGACTTATTTCTTTCATCAATAATATTAAAACATTATTTATAGGTAATACTCCAAGAGCAATAATTCTGAATTTGTTTGGTGGATTGCAACTCAATGACCTTTGGGAGATGGTGTGAAGATATCACTTCATGGAAAACTTGCAAGCATCTGATGGTACTTCCTGAATCCTGGGCCATGGAGGTGGCCACGAGGGGGTGCTGGCTTTAAGAGGGATTAAGAGATTGGAGGAGCCCTGAGTCCACCTGGCCAGGATCTGAGGAAGGGATCAGCTAAAGTGTGGTATCAGAGATTAGCCCCCAAAGAAGGCTGGTCTGATTTGTATATATCTTTTTAGAAAGTGAAAATGTTAGTTTTTTAGTTGTGTCTGACTCTTTGCCTCCCCACATAGCCCACAAGGCTCCTCTGTCCATGGCATTCTCCAGGCAAGAATACTGGAGTGGGTAGCCATTCCCTTCTCCAGGGGATCTTTCTGACCCAGGGATCAAACCCAGATCTCCTGCATTGCAGGCAGATTCTTTACTGTCTGAGCCACCAGGGAAGATATGTAACATGTTAGTCCCTCAGTTGTGTCTGACTCTTTGGGACCCCATAGACTGTAGCCAGCCAGGGTCCTCTGTCCATGAAATTCTCTAGGCAAGAATACTGGAGTGGGTAGCCATTCCCTTCTCCAGGGGATCTTCCCAACCCAGGGAATGAACACAGTTCTCCTGCATTGCAGGCAGATTCTTTACCATCTAATCCAAAGTTGGGTTTCCAACATTTAGGCTTTTTAAATTTCATATTCTAAATGTGATTTCTTAGTTTTCAAATAGGTAATATATTCCGTGATTCAAAAGGACCTATTGTCGCTTTTTAGTCACTACATTGTGACATACTCTTTGTGACCCCATGGACTGTAGCCCACCAGACTCCTCTGTCCATGGAATTTCCCAGACAAGAATTCAGGAGTGTGTTGCCATTTACTTCTCCAGGGGATCTTCCTAAGCCAGGGATCAAACTCATGTCTCCTGCATTGGCAGGTGGATTCTTTACCACTGAGCCATCTGGGAAGCCTTAAAGGGTCTATTGCAATCTCCCAATGTACATTCTTGCTTTCTTCTTTACTTCAGCCCTAAACTGCATTTCCCAGAAGTCCTTTGAAAAGAGATGTTGCCACATCCCTAATCAATGACCTGTGGTGGGAGCGCTGGGAAGGAATTCTGGGAGGCCTCCTGGAAAGCAGGGGACTCTCTTCCCCTCTTCCATCCCGCTTCCTGGAAAGGGGTCTGATGGTGGTGCTCTGAGGATACAAGTCACAACCTGAGAAGGGGGAGTGGGGAGCCTGAAGGAGTCTGGCTGGTTCTAACTTTATGGGACTGTAGCTTCAGTGCTGGAGTGCCTACCTCTGAACTTCTTTTACATGAGAAATACATTTCTCTTTCTTGCTTAAGACTTTGCTATTTTTCTTTCTCTTAAACGTAGCCAAGCCTAATTTGAATAATGAAAAGTCTTTTACCAAGTCTCCAAACAATGTAATTCTCCTCCTTCATTGATATTTTAGGGAGTAGCATATATGAGTATGAGCTTCCTGGTAGCTCAGACAGGAAAGCATCCACTGCAATGCAGGGGACCTGGCTTCAATCCCTGGGTTGGGAAGATTGCCTGGAGAAGGACATGGCAACCCACTCCAGTATTCTTGCCTGAGAATGCCATGGAAAGAGGAGCCAGGTGGGCTACAGTCCATGGGGTCACAAAGAGTTTGGACACAACTGAGTGACTAAGCACACATATATGAGTGTGTGTGTAAATGTGTATATGTCTTGGGAAATGATTCATATCAATACACGAAAGGCCTCCTCATTCTTTTTCTTGGACTGGAGATTTCATATGGATTGAAGTACTGTAAAGTATTGATGAACACTGAACTTATTTCTGATCTTTGGCTGTTATAAACAATACTGCAACACATAACTTTGTACTTCTTTGGTTTAGATCCCAAGAGCTTATCTGTAGGATAAATTCCAGAAAGTCAAAGCACTAGGTCAAAGAAGATGTGCATTTGTAATCTCAACAGCTGCCCTTTGTAGATATTACACTGATTCATCTTTAAGTAGCAACATATGATGATGCCCTCTCCCCTACCTCCTTCCTAACATGGTGTTGCCAAGGAAGGCTGAATTTACATCCATTTTGGAATTACTTGGGGAAAAAGGATGGAAAGAATGATGGAAGGAGGAAAGAAGGAAGAAAGGAAGGGTTATGTTGAGACGCAGTATAAATTTTACCTTTAACATGTAACTGTCCATGTTGCATGGAGGGGAGTGCTGTTGAGAAGCAAATTGGAAGAGACAGGCCTTTAGTTAATTGAATTCAGTTTTGTTATGGAGAAGTTGTAAGGATGAGCATGTTGGACTTAATCAGATGGCTTAAAAGCCAAGGAGTGAATTGTGGTTTATGTGAAGCATCTACCAGAGACGTGTCTGCTGTGATTGACATACAGTTTTTTTTTTATCAAATCTTAAGAGGGGTGGTACTTGCATTGAAATTGTGGTTTGGAACAGAAGAGCTCATCGCAGGAGCCTGGTAGGTTGGAGGTCACCAGGCAGGAGGCTGGAAAAGCCAGGGTGGTCTTAAACAAGGTCTTGCCCTCTGTTGGAAGACTGGTTGCTGCTAAGTCACTTCAGTCCTGTCCGACTCTGTGTGACCCCATAGACGGCAGCCTACCAGGCTCCTCCATCCCTGGGATTCTCCAGGCAAGAACACTGGAGTGGGTTGCCATTTTCCTTCTCCAATGCATGAAAGTGAAAAGCGAAAGTGAAGTCTCTCAGTTGTGTCCGACCCTCAGCAACCCCATGGACTGCAGCCTACCAGGCTCCTCCATCCATGGGATTTTCCAGGCAAGAGTACTGGAGTGGGGTGCCATTGCCTCAGCTCTGGGCAAAGTCATGTACTGAGGCACCACCCAGAAGCTGTTGGCCTGTCTCTCTCTGCTTTTACTGCAAGTCCCTCCCCAGGGGCTCCGCATTCTTGGGCTATAAAGGGCCTCACAGCACGGGTGAGGGGAGCAGGCTCAATGATAATGACCGCAGTATAAGCATTAGGAGTGGATCTAGACACTTACGCTAAAACACTGACCTTTATCACAACCTTGGGAGCAGCACTGATTATCATCATCTCCATTTTACAGGGAATTGAGGCCCCAAAAGATTAAGTCAAAATCATACAGCTACTAAAGGCTAGGGCTACAGTTTCATCTGAACCATCAGGATCTAGTGTTTGTGTTCATCTCACAACATTTTCTTGCCTCTATGGCAGCACTATGCCCAGATTTTCTGTTGGTATCTTAAAAGCCTCTGTATATCTGGTATCATTTGTAGTGTCTGATAGCCAGTGTTTTTCTCCCAAAAGCACAGTGGCCTGAGGGGATGATTAAGTATCTTCTTCCATCATGCTTAGAGGAGGAAGACCCAAGAGGATAAACACAAGGGAGGAAAGAGAAAAAGACAAATGGGCCCAAGAATAGGTGGAGGGAAGAATCAGTACCAGAATGGAGCAGCAAAGTGGACTTGAATGAAGTGATAATTGCATTCTTCAATCCTGGAAATAATAGTGAGAGATGAGAGTGTGAAACTGCAAAATGCATCCAGGCACAAGAGAGCCATTGTCCACCATGGTGGTCAGCCCCCAGAGAGTGACTATGACAGTGACTTGGGGGTCTGCATTGCCTAGGACAGGCCTTGGCATCTAGTGAGTGCTGTCGCGTCAGCTGTGGCTATCTCTTTGTGACCCTGTGGACAGTAGCCCACCAGACTCCTCTGTCAGTGGGATTTTCCAAGCAAGAATACTGTAGTAGGTTGCCACTTCCTCCTCCAGGGGATCTTCCTGACTCAGGGATTGAACCATCTAGTATCCGCTCAATAAATGCATGTGGAAGGGAGAAGGGACGTTTATAACAGGGATGCCAGCAACCAACAGGAAAGAAGAATAAGACTAAGTATGAATCTAAGATTCAGAGGCAGAGACTGGAGGTTGTACTTAAATTCAGAGGCCCAATCAGGATGCCTTGGGCTGTAGGTTTCAGAAATTCCGATTCAAAAATGCTTGAAGTTCAACACAAGGAAATTTTTTATCTCATGTCTCATAAAGAAGTCCTGAATAGGGGACTCTTGGGGGTCAATCAATTCAGGGCCTTAGTCCTGAGGACCCATCCTTTTCTCTCAAAGGTCTGTCCTCCTCAGGCTGAGAAGGAGCCCATTGTGATTTCAAATGCAAGGGATCACAGTCCAAAAACAACATTCTGAGAAATAAGAGGAAATACTCCTGCTCAGGGCCTTCTTTACTAGTGTAGAAATTTTCTCTAGAAAATTTCTGATAAGCTAACTTTGTTTTCATCTCATTGTCCACACCTGGGCCACACATCACATGAGATGCAACAACCCTTAGCCTCACAGGCCACCTGGGATGGGTGGGTCTGAGAAACACCAACACTTATGAAAGGATTAGGCACCAAAGGGGAATCCCACCTTTTAGGAAGGAAGGACCAGGAAATGGGGGTCACATAGAGATGCAAAGACTCTATTATAGAGGTGTAACATTCCCCTGCAGGGATGTTTATAAACAGAAATAGACACTGAAGTGTGCATTAAATCATCAAAAAATTAAACAACCAACTT
The DNA here is from genome assembly GCA_917880005.1 of Nanger dama. NCBI lineage: Eukaryota > Metazoa > Chordata > Mammalia > Artiodactyla > Bovidae > Nanger > Nanger dama. The sequence continues at coordinate 10,834,567 of CAKJTW010000066.1, forward strand.
ATTACCAGAGAGGAATTCTTATCTTACTTGACTTGTATCTAAAATTTCCCAACTTTGGTACTTACCCAACTTTGATACTTTCCCAATTGTAAATGGGCTTATGACATTTCAAAGAAATTATTTTCATTAAGAATATGTGTTGGTTCAAATGGACTGATATACTCTAGAGAGGAAACCATGAGGGAGATGACAGAAGGCAGCTTTCACTCTGCTCTGAGGAGAGCTGGCAGACATTGGATGATAGACTCAGGTCTCCCTATGAATAACTTTGAAGGACAGATAAATGATGAGAAAAAAACAGCTGCATCTATATAAAGAGACTGGTTAAAAAAATAGAGTGGTCATAAAGAGACTAGTAAAGAAAATCAAACCAACACATGCCATGCAATGTGAATCTCTAAGATTTCTGGATTAGATGTGATTTGTAATATTCAAAATAGAAAATCTTAGCTACTCCTTTGATTTAGTATTCCTACAAAGTTCAGTTCAGTCCAGTCACTCAGTTGCGTCCAACTCTTTGCGACCCCCATGAATCGCAGCACACCAGGCCTCCTTGTCCATCACCATCTTTCCTGGAGTTCACTCAAACTCACGTCCATTGAGTCAGTGATGCCATCCAGCCATCTCATTCTCTGTCGTCGCCTTCTCCTCCTGCCCCTAATTCCTCCCAGCATCAGGGTCTTTTCCAATGAGTCAACTCTTTGCATGAGGTGACCAAAGTATTGGAGTTTCAGCTTCAGCATCAGTCCTTCCAAAGAACACTCAGGACTGATCTCCTTTAGGATGGACTGGTTAGATCTCCCTGCAGTCCAAGGGACTCTCAAGAGTCGTCTCCAACACCACAGTTCAAAAGCATCAATTCTTCAGGGTTCAGCTTTCTTCACAGTCCAACTTTCACATCCATACAAGACCACTGGAAAAACCATAGCCTTGACTAGACGGACCTTAGTTGGCAAAGTAATGTTTCTGCTTTTGAATATGCTATCTTTGTTGGTCATAACTTTCCTTCCAAGGAGTAAGCATCTTTTAATTTCATGTCTGCAGTCACCATCTGCAGTGATTTTGGAGCCCAAAAAAATAAAGTCTGACACTGTTTCCACTGTTTCCCCATCTATTTGCCATGAAGTGATGGGACCAGATGCCATGATCTTCGTTTTCTGAATGTTGAGCTTTAAGCCAACTTTTTCACTCTCCTCTTTCACTTTCATCAAGAGGCTTTTGAGTTCCTCTTCACTTTCTACCATAAGGGTGGTATCATCTGCATATCTCAGGTTATTGATATTTCTCCCAGCAATCTTAATTCCAGTTTGTACTTCTTCCAGCCCAGCATTTCTCATGATATACTCTGCATAGAGAGGTTAAATAAGCAGGGTGACACTATACAGACTTGATGTATTTCTTTTCCTATTTGGAACCAGTCTGTTGTTCCATGTCCAGTTCTAACTGTTGCTTCCTGACCTGCATATAGGTTTCTTAAGAGGCAGGTCAGGTGATTTGGTATTCCCATCTCTCTCAGAATTTTCCACAGTTTATTGTGATCCACACAGTCAAAGGCTTTGGCATAGTCAATAAAGCAGAAAGGAGGATAGCAAATGTTATTAATTCAATTAGTAAACATATTTCCTGACTTCCTACTAATTGCAACACAGCATGGCAAAAGAAATATATATCAGACATAGATGCAAGCCTTAAGAATTCAACACATGCATGCTAAGTCATTTTAGTCATGTCCTACTCCTTTCAGCTCTATGGACTGTAGCCTGCCGGGTTCCCCTGTTCATGGGATTTTCCAGGCAAGAATACTGGAGTAGGTTGCCATTTCCTTCTCCAGGGCATCTTCCTGTGTTCTTTACCATTAGTACCATCTGGGAAGCTTGTCTTCTTTAAAAGGAGCTTTTACAAAGTTGAGGGAAGCACCTTTAGCCATGGTGCTTCTGGACTCATTTGTCTTTCTCCCTATCTGATGTGAACTCTTCATCTCTGTTATCATCCTGATCTGATATTATCCTCATATGCAAAACATCTAGTTTTCAGTTCAGTTCAGTTGTTCAGTCGTGATCAACTCTTTGCAACTCCATAGATTGCAGTATGCCAGGCTTCCCTGTCCATCCCCAACTCCCAGAGCTTACTCAAACTCATGTCCATCAAGTTGGTGATGCCATCCAACCATCTCATCCTCTGTTGTCCCCTTCTCCTCCTGCCTTCAATCTTTCCCAGCATCAGGATCTTTTCAAATGAATCAGTTCTTTGCATCAGGTGGCCAAAGTATTGGGGTTTCAGCTTCAGCATCAGTCCTTCCAATGAATATTCAGGACTGAACTCCTTTAGGATGGACTGGTTGGATCTCCTTGCAGTCCAAGGGACTCTCAAGAGTGTTCTCCAACACCACAATTCAAAAGCATCAATTGCCTGGTACTCAGCTTTCTTTATAGTCCAACTCTCACAATCATTCATGATATCTCTGATACTGGAAAAACCAAAGCTTTGACTAGATGGACCTTTGATGGCAAAATAACGTCTCTGCTTTTAATATGCTGTCTAGGTTGGACATAACTTTTCTTCCAAGGAACAAATGTCTTTTAATTTCATGGCTGAAGTCACCATATGCAGTGACTTTGGAGCCCCCAAAATAAAGTCTGTCACTGTTTCCATTGTTTCCCCATCTATTTGCCATGAAGTGATGGGGCCACATACCATGATCTTAGTTTTCTGAATGTTGAGTTTTAAGCCATCTTTTTCACTCTCCTCTTTTGCTTTATCAAGAGACTCTAGTTCTTTTTCAACTTCTGCCATAAGGGCAACCTCTGCATAACTGAGGTTGTTGATATTTCTCCTGGCAATCTTGATTCCAGCTTCTCTTTATCCAGTCCAGCATTTCTCATGATGTACTCTGCATAGAAGTTAAATAAGCAGGGTGACAATATATAGCCTTGACATACTCCTTTCCTGATTTGGAACTAGATTTCAAACACTGCCAGTTTATCAAAGTCTGTATTTTATATCAATGATATAATTATTCAATAAATGGAATTGATAATATTGTGTATCTGTTAATCTCATATTCCTAATTAATCCCTTCCCCACTTTTCCCATTTGGTACATAATAACATAATACTATGTATAAAATAGATAAACAAGGATTTACTGTATAGCACAGGGAGCTATAGTCAATATCTTGTAATAACCTATAATGGAAAAGAATCTGGAAAAGAACATATATATATATATATACATACACACACACACATATATATGTAACTGAATCACTTTGCTGTATACATGAGTAGTTCAATAAATAAATAAATGGAGTTGATAATGATGAAGCCAAGCTAAAAGTCCTATCCTAGTAAAAAACATGCAAAGAAACAATGGAAAAATGGGATCAAGTCCAAAGAGTACTAATGACACAATGATAGCAAAACATTCTTCCTGGAATGCCTGCTTAACCCAGTGGTCCATGAAGGCACACACGCACAGCAGCTTTGCAATGTTGTCTAGTTTGTGTGGCCACTGAAAAAAAGTAGATGCTAATTTTAGTTCATGGCTATCAAAGTTTAGGCATCCTTAGTGACTCAGTGTGTAGTCCATAAGTATAGGTTAAAAACAACATTCTGTGCAAGTACGAGTTTTTCACCTGGCGCACACGAAGAAAGGGCTTGGATTGTGTTGGTTGGTGGAGAAGGACTCTCGGCATATGCTTGTTGATTACAACTGGAGAATCACTGATATATGAAGTCTTGTTCCTTATTGAATAAAGACTTGTCCTATTTAGAAATGTTAACAGACAATGTATGATAACTTAAATCCTATCATGCAGTCAAATTGTGGTGTGGATTTTAAAAAGTGACTAAGTGTGCTCCCTTGAATGGGAACAATCTTTCTCTCACAGTTACTCAGGTGTCAAATAAGTGACACCTGACACTCAGGTGTCAGGAAGAGTCAAATAACAAACTTAAAAGCCGTGTGATAATAGTGCATATCCCTGTAAATATTTCTGAGTTTGTACCTTTTGCAGTACTATATTTTTAGTCCTCCCTTCCAACCCCAAACTGTGGCTCCTAAACTCATTTATAAATATTCTGACATGACTTGGTGCTTAGTTGTTCTATTCTGGACACCATCACCATTATATTAATAGCTATTACAAATCTATAGCCTTCAACATAAAGTATGCTATCAGAATACTACTATACAATATACATCTTGCAATTGTCATCATCTTTACAGACACGAGGAAATGATCAACATTAAATATCAAAATTTGAGATAAGCATTCATCAATAGAAATTAGCAAACTTTTCATAAGCAAATGTATATCGAAGTGCCAAAAGATAGAGGAAATTTCTGGTATTCACATTTCTCATACAACTGTTTCTATCACTGGTAGAAGTTACCTTGTTCTTCTCCCCACATTTTCTCATTTTCATTTCTAGAAATCATTGACAAATATGAAACAGAAGTCACTGATAAAGAGCTTCTTATGGTGGATCTGAGCCACCAACCAACTTTATGACTGAAATTGTGTGGTTTAGGAAATAATGCTTGCATTGAGATATAATTACCATAGTATGAAACCTACTGGTAAGATGAAAATGGTGCTGTAGAGAGAATGCATGTATGGATGTAAGAGTTGGACTCTAACGAAAGCTGAGCACTGAAGAATTGATGCTTTTCAACTGTGGTTTTGGAGAAGACTCTTGAGAGTCCCTTGGACTGCAAGATCCAACCAGTCCATCCTAAAGGAGTTCAGTCCTGAATATTCATTGGAAGGACTGATGCTGAAGCTGAAACCCCAATACTTTGGCCACCTGATGTGAAGAACTGACTCATTTGAAAAGATCCTGATGCTGGGAAAGAGTGAAGGCAGGAGAAGGGGATGACAGAGGATGAGATGGTTGGATGGCATCACCAACTTGATGGATATGAGTTTGAGTAAGCTCTGGGAATTGGTGATGGACAGGGAAGCCTGTCATTCTGCAGTCTATGGGGTTGCAAAGAGTTGGACACTACTGAGCAACTGAACTGAACTGAGAGGAGAATATTACACAACAGAAAACACTGGTATTTCTAAGGAAAAAGTTAGATTTAAAGAAAATATAATTGTATATAATTTATTTTGTCTTTGCTTCCTGCATCATTGCCTCACGGACTTCATTAAGATGCTTAATCTCAGGAGACTTTTCTGATAAAATGATTAATAAATAGACTAAATGATTCAGGCCTCAAGATATAAATGTATATATATCAATTATATATGTATCAGTTCAGTTCAGTCACTCAGTCGTGTCTGACTCTTTGTGACCCCACGTCAGGCCTCTCTGTCCATCACCATCTCCCGGAGTTCACTCACACTCACATCCATCGAGTCCGTGATGCCATCCAGCCATCTCATCCTCTGTCGTCCCCTTCTCCTCCTGCCCCCAATCCCTCCCAGCATCAGAGTCTTTTCCAATGAATCAACTCTTCGCATGAGGTGGCCAAAGTACTGGAGTTTCAGCTTTAGCATCATTCCTTCCAAAGAAATCCCAGGGTTGATCTCCTTGCAGTCCAAGGGACTCTCAAGAGTCTTCTCCAACACCACAGTTCAAAAGCATCAATTCTTCGGCGCTCAGCCTTCTTCACAGTCCAACTCTCACATCCATACATGACCACAGGAAAACATCTCACATTCATACATGACCATAGCCTTGACTAGGTGGACCTTAGTCAGCAAAGTAATGTCTCTGCTTTTCAATATACTGTCTAGGTTGGTCATAACTTTTCTTCCAAGGAATTAGCGTCTTTTAATTTCATGGCTTCAGTTACCATCTACAGTGATTTTGGAGCCCCAAAAACACTGTTTCCACTGTTCCCCATCTATTTCATGGCGACCCCATGAATCGCAGCACGCCAGGCCTCCGTGTTCATCACCATCTCTCGGAGTTCACTCAGACTCACATCCATCGAGTCAGTGATACTATCCAGCCATGTCACCCTCTGTTGTCCCCTTTTCCTCCTGCCCCCAATCCCTCCCAGCATCAGAGTTTTTTCCAATGAGTCAACACTTCGCGTGAGGTGCCCAAAGTACTGGAGTTTCAGCTTTAGCATCATTGCTTCCAAAGAAATCCTAGGGCTGATCTCCTTCAGAATGGACTGGTTGGATCTCCTTGCAGTCCAAGATGAACATAAGCAAAACTTAGGTTATTTCATGAACATAAGCAAAACTTAATTTCTCTGATAATCATTAAAGAAACTTGTTGTCTTTCTAACATTGGTAGGAGATAATCCTTTTAATCAATCCCCTGCTTTCTGAAAAAACCCATTCTAATGACCAATCATTATAAAGATTAAACAGCTTTCTCATTTTCACTTTATATGCCGCTCTATGATGTCATACCCCTGAGCTTCAAATTGGTTTTAAATTCAAAAGCTCCCAATTGGAGAACTGTTTTATGCACAATAACTCTTACTAAACACTACTTACTGATACAGGGTTTTAATTTTGCTATTTCTGGATTTTTGAAAAGAGGCTACAGATTGCTGGAAGCATGCATGAGAATGGAATGAACTGTCTCATAAACTGCTTGATGAAGCACTTAATTTAAAGACAAGAGACTTGTGACTGAAGAAAAAAGGGAAATAGAGCCAAACATAGATGCCAGTTAAGGAAAATGAATTGTAGTTGTAGGATTCCCAAGAAGAAGGGTACAATTTTGTGATAATATTAATGGCTTTTGACTGTTTAAGTACCTTCAAATGATTGCTTGGAGCTGGCGGTCCATTTGTTTTGAGGCAGCGATGTTTTCCTTTATCTTTAAGAGTGCATTGGATGCTTTGAAGTAACAAGGTCAAATCCAACCACTTCTGCTCAGACTCTGTGCAAAAATACTGGCTTTGAGTTTCCAGAGAACATGAAGAAGTCATTTCAGCCAAAGCTTTACCACCCAGAAGTCTTTTAAAAGACTTTCAGAAGCATCCCGAATTTGCACATTACCTCCTTGACCTTTGGAGCACCGGGTCAGAGCTGGAGCAAGTGGTTTCAATTGTCTGATAAGATACATCGCTTCATTCTTAGCCTGGCGGAAGATGAAACCAGCTGGTTTCTATCTCTTCTTCTCTAATCATTAGGCATTAGGCAAGCCATGAAAACGTTATCACGGCATTTTGTTAAAGTCACTACCAAACCGAGTAATGAATGGGAAAAACAAAGCAAACAAAATGAGACTTTTCTAACAAAAGTCTAGATCCCAAAACAAGTTTAGTTTTTTTAAACATGACTCCAGGTTTTCTGAGAAAATGTAACAAAAATTTTTGTTAAGAACTTTTTGTCTCTTCTGAGTAACTGACAAGCATCCTTTTAACAGACGATAGAGATTATGAAATCCCTTTTAATCTTCTTCTGGCCTTGGTTACTAGAAAGCATACGTTTAAATGGTAACTTTTAATGACAGTACCAGAATTCTATATTTCATTTCCTATACAGCTATCACCTTTCTCTGTGTGATTTCCTAATGTTTTAAATTTTTAAATTCACTATTATTTTGTCATTTTTATTTAAGTATTATCCTAGAAAGTTCATCAAGCTGAGCTGAGAATAACTTAATTATAGCAACAAAAACCAAACACAAAAGCAAACAAGAGAGCATACATTGTAGTGTAACTCCAAAACACTAAATTATTAATGACATTGAAATATAAGTCACGCTGGTAGACCCACGGGATATATCACTTTTTAACTGGCCTTTTGAGGTGTGTGGAAAATATGTACTCGGAAAATATACTTGCTATTATCTAAGACTTAAGAACATAATGCAATCTGATGCTTATATAAGGTAGTAGCTATTATATTAGGACTCTTTCAATCATATGTGGAGGAGAATCCAACTCAGACTGACTTAAGGTAAAAGGAAATACATTGGTTCATATAACTGAAAAATACCAGGGTGAACTTGAAGTACACGTGAATCCAAGGGCTACACAATGTTATCAAGTCTGCCTCCCTCCTTTCTTTCCTCCTTGCCTTCCTACCTACCTTCCTTTCTCTCTCCCTTTTGGTTCATGCTCCCCTCCCATATTGCCCCATTTACCTTGGAAGTCAGCTGCTTTATGATGGCATGATGACTGCCAGCAATAGCTATGTTATAGTTTATCTACTCATTAACCCCATGAGAAAGAGAGTATTTTTAATAGCCCCTCCCCCAAAAGCCATGTTATTGAGTCCAGCTGGTTCCAACTGGTTCACAATTTTTATTTGAACCTTGTTTAAGTCACATGCTCACCCGTGGATCAGTTCTACTCCTACATAAACTAAGAATAGGGGATGGGTATTTTTAAGGAGAAAATCATGGTGCTATTATCATAAGACATAAGCAAAAATCACAGATGTTTGCTACAATATTTCACTCAGCCAGATCATTTTTTGGGATTTTGTTTTCCCAGGAAATTTGATTGCTACCAAACTGTTCAGATTGATCAGTAAACTAGCCAGAAAGAAAATCCTTGTCTTGATTATTCACATGAGACTCTCATTAACCCCTGATGAATTTATTAAGAAAATTGTTAATGAGTGACATAGACCAAATTTTGCTTGTTACCACCAAAGTTGTGCTAGTATTTTAGCTTATTCAGATACTTACCTTCATACTGTGCTACAACCCTGCTAAACTATTTCATATTTCCTGCGCTGTTTATAAGATTAGTTTGTTCTTAGCACACCCAGTGTTTTCATCTATTTTTTAGCCATGATATTTTTGGGGGAGGTTAGATGAAAATTAATACCTACTTGATGAACTCCTTCAATCTCTTATTTATCTTAGTTATTACAAATAAACAAGTTATATATGTGTGTATATTTTATATACACATGGTATATATATAAAATACATAGTTTTATTCTAATAACACGTGTTGAGTAAAGACAAAAAAGGAAACACATAGTTGTGGCAAAAATGCAGATCAGTTTAGTTATATTGTGTGCTTGAAGTTCATCAGGGAGGCAGAGAACAAGTGTTCCAGAAATGTTTGCACCTTATTTAACTTTATAGAGTAGTTTTGTTTGTCTGGGTTATGATATCAGTGTAGAATGGGCAGCCCCTGAACAATTAAAAAAAAGAAAAAGTCATATCAAGATTAGAACAATTCAGTAGTTTTTATAAGTAAAGTGAAGTGAAAGTCACTCTTTGCAACCCCATGGACTGTTGCCCGCCAGGCTCCTCTGTCCATGGAATTCTTCAGGCAAGAATACTGGAGTGGGTAGCCATTCCCTTCTCCAGAGGATCTTCCCAATCCAGGGACTGAACCCAGGTTTCCCTCATTGCAGGTGGATTCTTTACCATCTGAGCCATCAGGGAAGCCCTCTATATGTAAAAGAAGTCAGCAAATATTTACTGAGTACCTATTTCATGCTGTAGATTATGCTGAGTCTTAGTCATAAGAAAAGCTCAAAATACAGTCTACATAAATAATTCAGGGGCAACAAACAAATAATAATGACAACCATAAAAAAGGTAACTTTTGGGCTCAAAGAGACCCAGGTTAGGATTCTGATCCTACTTAGTCCTGTCTGGGTGACCTTAGGGAAGTTACTTGACCTTTTAATTAATTCCCTGGCAGCCCAATAGTTAGGACTCCACGCTTTCACTGCCCAGGGTGTGGGTTCAATCCCTGGTCAGGAAACTAACATCTTGCAAGCCGAGGGATGTGACCAAAGTAAAAAATAAAGGATCTCTTTTCTGATTTGCAAAATGAAGATAAGAATACCTATTTCGTAGGGACAGTGGGAATATTAAATGAGGCAATGAGAACAATCATAGCAAATATTTGTAGAATCCTTAACACTTGCCCAGTCGGGTTCTACTTAATCTTCACATAACCCCACAAAGTAGAAATACTTGTTACCAACTCCATCACACACTTGGGGAAACAAAGAACAGAGACGTTAAGACCTTACCTGAGATGGCAGAATCAGGTCTTGAATGTGAGTTGTCTAACTCTGAGCTCATGCTCTTTGTGGTTGATCTGGAGGTTTGCTTCAAGATTCCTCTTCAAGGAATGTCTTGTTGATCACCAGTAGTTGAAGGCCTCCAGCTCCAGATCTGATGAAGGACTCTCTCTCTTACAGAGAGACCCCTTACCCAGGATCATATACTTCCGGGGCATGGGGGAGGTGGGTAGATCTAGTGAGTGAGCAATGTGAGGTTATAAAGATAACTCAGAACATTCTTTCTTTTTTTTTTTAGAACATTCTTTTTTTTTTTTTTTTTAAGAGTCTTTATTGGATTTGTTGCAATATTGCTTCTGTTTTACATTTTGGCTTTTTGGCCAAGAGGCATGTGGGATCTTAGCTTCCCAGTAAGGAACTGAACCCGTCCCCCTTTCACTGGACAGTGAAGTCTTAACCACTGACCACCAGGGAGTCCCCACTCAGAACATTCTGACGGGCACATTCAACCCTGTGCTTCCTGCCATGCTGGCCAAGTTTTTCTCAGCTCTGCATCACCATTAGATCTCTAACCACTCAATTTTGCTTCTGTTGTCTTCTTTTCACAAGTGAGGATCCCTAATCTGATTACATGGCTGTCTGAAGTTTTCCACACCTCATAGATGCTCCATTCATGTTAGAAATTCCTCTGTCTTTCATTTTGGACAGTTTCAACTGTGGTGTCTTCAAGTTTACTAACCTTTTCTACTGCAGTATATAATCATTGCTTAACCCTAATCAATGCATTTCTCATCTCACACATAATTGTTTTCAGCTCTAGAAGTTAGATTTGGGTCTTTATAAGTATCTCCCATGTCTTTATTTTTTAATATACTGAATACAGTTAATTATAACACTCTTAATGTCCTTGTTTACTAGTTCTAACATGCACGTTTATTCTGGTTTGGTTTAGTATGATTGATTTTTCCCATTATGGGTCTTATTTCCCTGCCTGGCAGTTTGCATGCCTGGTAATTTTTGATTATATAACATACATTGTGAGTCCTACCTTGTTGAGTGCTGGGTATTTTTTTTTTGCCTGTAAACATCCTTGGATTTGTTCAGAGATACAATTAAATTATTTAGAATCAGTGTGATCCTTTCAGTTTTTGCATTTAAGATTCATTAGTCAGGACTAGAAGAACGTTTGTTCTACAGCTGATTTTTCCCCACTATTGTTGTTGTCTAGTTGCTAAGGTTGTTTCCAACCCTTTGTGACCCCATGGACTGAAGCATGACAGGCTTCCCTGTCCTTCACCATCTCCTGGAGTTTGCTCCAGCTCATGTCCATTGAGTCGGTGATGCCATCCAACCATCTCATCCTCTGTTGTCCCCTTCTCCTCCTGCCTTCAATCTTTCCCAGCATCAGGGTCTTTTCCAGTGAGTCAGTTCTTCCCATTAGGTGGCCAAAGTATTGGAGCCTCAGCTTCAGCACTGGTTCTTCCAATGAATTCCCCACTATTGAGGGAAACCATTCTGAGTGCTTTATGGCCCATGTGTTATGAGGTTTTCCAGTCTAACTGTTGGCAGCACTATCCCAACCTTCTGTGAATGCTGTTGCCTCCAATCTGTCCTGGTGGTTCTTTCCACAGCCCCAGTTTCCTTCTTCACACAAATGTGCTGATCCATATTTGAGGAGGGCCCTCTGCAGATCATTTGTTTCCTGGAGTCCAGGGTCTTGAAAACAATTTTTATATATATTGTCAGATTTGTGTGTTGGTTGTTTTAGGCAGGACAGTAATTCTGGTTCTTGTCTCTCCGTCTTGGTCAGAAGAGGAAATATTTCTCATTATATACCTTTTAAACATCTACAAAGTGTTATGAAAATAGGAAGTAACTTAAGATTTTTGGAATTCATGAAAAGTCCTGGAAATTCTGACTTCTTTTTCCAGTAGATACTGTGGTATTAGATCCCTGCCTCAGGGCCAGTTAATGCATCTCCTAACTCTTGAGAGTTGGAAAGCTGAAAGCTCACAGATGTGCCCCTCGCTGAGAATTGCCTTCAGACACAGGGAACAGTGAAGATGTCTGGTATTCAGCAAAATACCAAGTATATCTCTTGGCACTCCTGGGCCTAGTTTTAATGTTAAATGGATGAGTACAGTCATCACAGCCTGTTAGGCACTTGGGAACCGGGGGCTCAGACCCCTCAAAGATCAAAGCCTGGATTACCACCCCCAGCTAACTGCTTAGTCTAGCAGGGGTGTTGGCCAAGGGGGAGAGGAATCCAGAGGTGGTGGTAAGGGGAGGAAGGATGAGTTTCAGTTACAGCTTTAATTAGAATGGCTGAGGGTCTACAGTTCATCCTCTTAACCCCAAGTTTCCCAGGAAATAGGCCCAATCAGAGTTTTAGAGACCCTGTTCCCAGGTATAATAAACTTATTATAAGAGGAAAGTAGATCTAGGCAGTACAAGAGGTGACTATAGTTGATACCACGTGTATGTGTTGTGTTTAGTCGTGTTGGATTCTTTGTGGACCCCCCCACCCACCATGGACTGTAGCCCACCGAGCTCCTCTGTTTGTGGAATTTTTCAGGCAGGAATACTGGAGTGGGTTGCCATTTCCTCCTCCAGGAGATCTTACCAACCCAGGGATCAAACCCACACCTCTTGTGTCTCCTGCACTGGCAGGTGGATTCATTACTTCTGTACCACCTGGGAAAGCCCAGTTGATACCATGGTATACCAAAAGGTTCTTCCTTGGGGCCAAAAAAACATCACAAGCTGCTGATGGGCTGCTGATGCCTCACAGCTTTCCCCTTCACTGGGCATTGTCCCACTCCCCAGCCCCCTCTGTCCCCTCCCCCCACCATAGGGACCTGCCTTCCGGGAGGATGGCCCATAGCCAATAACCAACTGATATGAGGGTACATCCTGACCCCCTTTCCCTCCATGGGAAACAATTCTGGAAAGCCATTCTGTTAAAAACACAATCGAGCTAGAGTGAGTGAGGGAAGCTGCCAGGTGTCAGAGTAGCCAATTAAAGTTACAAGCCAAAAATGAAAAAGTAAAGCCTTCTGCTACTTTCTGTGATGGTCTAAGCAAGAGGCTAAAATCAGAGAAAGAACCAACTCCCTCTTACCCATGGAAGGGCATACTAATTGAGGGTCAGCTGGATCCATACTGATGTAGGCATCAGCTCACTCTTGAAGGAGCCCTGAGCAAATGGCTCTGCCAGTTTTATGACATCTGGGGTCAAGGGGAGGAAGCCTAGGGGTAGAAAAGTACTGGGATCTGAATAAGAGTGGGGAAAAGTACATTCAAAGTTTCTCCCATTATAAAGGAAAAGTGATATATATATATATAAAATGATAAAAATATGAGATATATGATATATATTATTATATGTGACATTATCTATCTCATATTTAATATACAAGATAAATGGAATATTACCAGGCATGAAAAAGAATTAAATCTTTCCATTTGTGACAACATGAATGGACATAGAAGGTATTACACAAAGTGAAAAAAGTCAGACAGAAAAAGACAAATACTGTATGATCCTACTCATTTGGGGAATCTAAAAAACAAAAGAGAAACTGACTCATAGACACAGAGAACAAACTGTTGGTTGCCAGAGAGGAGAGGAGTGGGGATAAGGGTAAAATAGGTGAAGGGGATTAGGAGGTACAAACTTCCAGCTACAAAGTAAATAAACCACAGGGATGGAATGTACGGCATAAGGAATATAGCCAATAATATTGTAATAGCCGTAATATTTATATGGTAAAAGATGGCAGCTAGATATTGTGGTGATCATTTTGTAATGTATAAAAATATTGAATCACTATATGGTGCATATAAAACTAATATAATATGTCAATTCCAATTCCATTTAAAAGGCAAGAAGTAGCTTCGAGGAGTTCAAGCAGAGGATCTCTCAGTGCATTTCTGAGAGGAAATGCATATCTATGCATTTCTATCTATGCATATCTATGTTTTATGAATGTGAGATAGGAAACTTGAATTTAAAATAATGATCTAAATGACACTTTACCAAATAAGACTACAAATGCTAATAAGCACACAAAATCATTATTCATGAGGGGAATTCAAGTTAAAACCATATGAGAGAATATAACCCACCCACTAGAAGGGCTGAGATTTTAAAACACTGACAGTACCAAGTAACAAGAAAAAGGAACAATCAGAACTCTCAAACCTTGCTTCTGTGCTGCTGCTGCTGCTGCTGCTGCTGCTGCTGCTGCTGCTGCTGCTAAGTCGCTTCAGTTGTGTCTTGACTCTGTGCTACCCTGTAGAGGGCAGCCCATGAGGCTCCCCCTCCCTGGGATTCTCCAGGCAAGAACACTGGAGTAGGTTGCCATTTCCTTCTCCAATGCATGAAAGTGAAAAGTGAAAGTAAGTCGCTCAGTTGTGTCCAACCCTCAGCAACCCCATGGACTGCAGCCTACCAGGCTCCTCCATCCATGGGATTTTCCAGGCAAGAGTACTGGAGTGGGTTGCCATTGCCTTCTCTAGTGGAAGTTAAAAAAAAATGATATAACCACTTTGGAAAACAGTTTGAAAGCTTCTAATAATCATATAACTATTGTGTGACTCAACAATTCCACTTATAGGCCCAAGAGCAATGAAAACAGATGTCCACAAAAACCCTTACCCATGATGTCTATAATTTAATTTATAATAGTGAAAAATTGGAAGCAACCCATGTATCTGTCAATTAGTTCACTTCAGTCGCTCAGTCATGTCTGACTCTTTGTGACCCCATGAATTGCAGCATGCCAGGCCTCCCTGTCCATAACCAACTCCTGGAGTTCACTCAGACTCATGTCCATCGAGTCAGTGATGCCATCCAGCCATCTCATCCTCTGTCGTCCCCTTCTCCTGCCCCTAATCCCTCCCAGCATCAGAGTCTTTTCCAATAACTCTTCACATGAGGTGGCCAAAGTACTGGACTTTCAGCTTTAGTATTATTCCTTCCAAAGAACATTGAGGACTGACCTCCTTTAGGATGGACTGGTTGGATCTCCTTGCAGTCCAAGGGACCCTCAAGAGTCTTCTCCAATACCACAGTTCAAAAGCATCAGCTCTTTGGCCCTCAGCTTTTTCACAGTCCAACTCTCACATCATACATGACTACTGGAAAAACCATAGCCTTGACTAGACAGACCTTTATTGGCAAAGCAATGTCTCTGCTTTTGAATATGCTGTCTTTGTTGGTCATAACTTTCTTTCCAAGGAGTAAGTGTCTTTTAATTTCATGGCTGCAGTCACCATCTGCAGTGATTTTGGAGTCCAAAAAAATAAAATCTGACACTGTTTCCACTGAGTTGATATACAAATTATGGTATATCCACACAATGGAATCCACATAGTGGAATCCACAGTGAAGAAGAACAAACTACCAACACACACAAGCACGGGTGAATGTCAAAAGCATGATGCTGAACAAAGGAAACCCAGATGAGTGCCTTCTGTATGACTATGTATAAAAATGGGAATAACAGTTGTCTGTGGGCTGGGGATATTGACTAGAAAGTGGCAAAGGGGGATCTTATATGACTGAAATATTCTATATTTGGATTTATATGATGGTTACAAGGGTGTATAACTGATTAAAATTGATCAAAATAAAAACATAAGACCTGTGCATTCTGTAATGTGCAGATTTTTAAAAAACACATAGTTGCCATTAAAAGTTAAAAGATTAATTCATTCATAAAACATTTTTTTCTGTTTCTAACATCCTTTGCCTCTCATCATCCCTTATGAATAAATCTCCACTACAGAGCAGAAATATTAGAAGTTATATTGCATATGAAGCAATTAAGCTTCATATGGTACTTCTGGGTACCCAGATTTGTGGTACCATTTTGGACAATCTGGGTACTTCTGGTATCTAGATTTGTGGTACCATTTTGGACAATCCTTGATACTAAAGATGAAGTTGGTATTTTTGTCAAGAAGGTATTTTAAACTTGTTAGGGGTGTTTTCATAGTGTAATCTTAAGATCTGAGGTCTGCGGTATTTTAAAAACTTTTCTTCATGACCCAGATAATCACGATGGTATGATCACTCACCTAGAGCCAGACATCTTGGAATGCGAAGTCAAGTGGGCCTTAGAAAGCATCACTATGAACAAAGCTAGTGGAGATGATGGAATTCCAGTTGAGCTATTTCAAATCCTGAAAGATGCTGCTGTGAAAGTGCTGTACTCAATATGCCAGCAAATTTGGAAAACTCAGCAGTGGCCACAGGACTGGAAAAGGTTAGTTTTCATTCCAATCCCAAAGAAAGGCAAAGCCAAAGAATGTTCAAACTACTGCACAATTGCACTCATCTCACACAATAATAAAGTAATGCTCAAAATTCTCCAAGCCAGGCTTCAGCAATATGTGAACCATGAACATCCAGATGTTCAAGCTGGTTTTAGAAAAGGCAGAGGAACCAGAGATCAAATTGCCAACATCTGCTGGATCATGGAAAAAGCAAGAGAGTTGAAAAAAAAACATCTATTTCTGCTTTATTGACTATGCCAAAGCCTTTGACTGTGTGGATCACAATAAACTTCGGAAAATTCTGAAAGAGATGGGAATACCAGAATACCTGACCTGCCTCTTGAGAAACCTGTATGCAGGTCAGGGAGCAACAGTTAGAACTGGACATGGAACAACAGACTGGTTCCAAATAGGAAAAGGAGTACATCAAGGCTGTATATTGTCACCCTGCTTATTTAACTTATATGCAGAGTACATCATGACAAATGCTGGGCTGGAAGAAGCACAAGCTGGAATCAAGATTGCTGGGAGAAATATCAATAACCTGAGATATGCAGATGACACCACCCTAATGGCAGAAAGTGAAGAGGAACTCAAAAGCCTCTTGATGAAATTGAAAGAGGAGAGCGAAAAAAGTTGGCTTAAAGCTCAACATTCAGAAAACGAAGATCATGGCATATGGTCCCATCACTTCATGGGAAATAGATGGGGAAACAGTGGAAACAGTGACAGAGTTTATTTTTGGGCTCCAAAATCACTGCAGATGGTGATTGCAGCCATGAAATTAAAAGATGGTTACTCCTTGGAAGAAAAGTTATGAGCAACCTAGATAATATATTCAAAAGCAGAGACATTACTTTGCCAACTAAGGTCCGTCTAGTCAAGGCTATGGTTTTTCCATTAGTCATGTATGGATGTGAGAGTTGGACTGTGAAGAAAGCTGAGCACCGAAGAATTGACGTTTTGAACTGTGGCATTGGAGAAGACTCTTGAGGGTCCCTTGGACTGCAAGGAGATCCAACCAGTCCATTCTGAAGATCAGCCCTGGTATTTCTTTGGAAGGAATGATGCTAAAGCTGAAACTCCAGTACTTTGGCCACCTCATGCAAAGAGTTGACTCATTGGAAAAGACTCTGATGCTGGGAGGGATTGGGGGCAGGAGGAGAAGGGGACGACAGAGGATGAGATGGCTGGATGGTATCACTGGCTTGATGGACATGAGTTTGGGTAAACTCAGGGAGTTGGTGATGGACAGGGAGGCCTGGCTTGCTCCATTCATGAGGTCGCAAAGAGGCAGACATGACTGAGTGACTGAACTGAACTGAACTGATACACAATTTTATGCAGCAGATTACTAAATATGTTGAATATTAACAGATTTGTGGTACCATTTTTGACAATCCTTGATACTAAAGATGAAGTTGGTATTTTTGTCAGGAAGGTATTTTAAACTTGTTAGGGGTGTTTTCGTAGTGTAATCTTAAGATCTGAGCTCTATAAACTATACCTCATTAAACTTTTAAAAATGTAATTGCACATAAACAAGAAAGAGAGGTCTATCACATACTTGTAACCAACTGGGTTCCCAGGTCTGTTCTAGCTTCATAGTGCCTATGGATTATGGGAATATTCAGGCCTGTTGCTAAACTGCTTCAGTCATGTCTGACTCTGTGCAACCCCATAGACTGCAGCCCACCAGGCTCCGCCGTCCCTGGGATTCTCCAAACAAGAACACTGGAGTGGGTTGCCATTTCCTTCTCCAATGCATGAAAGTCACTGAGTCGCGTCCAACTCTGAGTGACCCCATAGACTGCAGCCTACCAGGCTCCTCCGTCCATGGGATTTTCCAGGCAAGGGTACTGGAGTGGGGTACCATTGCCTTCTCCATTCAGGCCTGTAGGGTAGACTAGACTTTGGAGCAAATAATTCCCACTCCCCATTGGACTAGGTGACCTCTGTTGGAACTACCCTACCAGAAAAAGGAGAGAATTATGAGCATATGTACTGAGTTGGGGACAAGGTCTCAGCCAGGCCAAGTGGGTTGTGGTCAGCTCAACTGGAGTGAAGCTGCTGATATGCTGTAGTGGCCTCCACTAACCAAACATGTTTTTCACCTCTTGTAAGGAAAATGCATGACCACCTGATGCAAAGAGCCATTTCAATGAAAAAGACCCTGATGTTGGGAAAGATTGAGGGCAAGAGGGGAAGGAGGTGTCAGAGGACAGGATGGTTGAATGGCATTACTAACTCAATGGACATGAGTTTGAGCAAACTCAGGGAGATAGTGAAGGACAGGGAAACCTGGCATGCTGTAGCTCATGGGGTCGCAAAGAGTCAGACATGACTTACGGACTGAACAACAACAAAAAGTAAAATGCTATCAAGATGCAATGGAAGAAACAATGGAGAATAAGTGCCAGTAATATGTGGGGGCCTCCCTGAGTTAAGTGGTGTCTCTGTGCTAAGGTGTCAGTCGCTCAGTTGTGTCCAACTCTTTGCGACCCCATGGACTATAGTCCATCAGGCTCCTCTGTCTATGGGATTCTCCAGGCAAGAATACTGGAGTGGGTTGCCATTCCCCACTCCAGGGAATCTTCCTGACCTGGGGATTGAACCCCAGTCTCCTGCACTGCAGGCAGATTCTTTACCATCTTAGTGAGTTCAGTGGGGACAGTCTAAAGTCCTTCGTAGAGGAAAAAAAACAAGAAAGGATTTAAGGTGAAAAAGTTAGTGGTAGGGAGTTGAAAAAAGCAAGATAAAATGTTTGGGAATGAGAAGAAACCTTTAAAAGCACCTCCCTGCAGATGAGCTTGTGATGGAGGACAGTGCTATTTGGGATATTTTGAGTTGCCTTGGACAGTGGCAGGAAGTCATTTTGACTTGAATATCCTCTTTTAAAAATCTATGATTGTATCATGCAGATGTAGCAATCGTCTGTGTTTTGCCCACACTTCAAAGTCCTATTTTAAAGGGAAAGAATTATAAACGCCAGAAATCTGGGATCTCCTTTGAAAAATAAGCTAAAAGTAATTTAAATTAAAATGTACTGATTAAAATAGCCCTGTTTCAGATTTTGAGACATGCCATTTCTTTTTGATTATTATCTCTTGGTTACCTAATATAAACCACCCCTAGATCAAGAGAATCAGGCAGAAATTTTGTGATAAAACTCAGGAACTACTCATAAACAGCCAGAAACAGCTTCACAGATAGCCTCCTGAAGACATCTAATAAGTCTGTCATAATCAGCACATGATCCACAAGAAATGAGAATAAGAAACAGCTGCTTTGTAGCAAATCCTAACTACAGTAGGGATTAATTCTAAACTCATGTCAAATTTAGTCAGTTTTCATTTGGGACAACAGGGAAAATCTTTGCCAGGCTAAGGGCAGTTAAGTATTTGTCAAAAACAGATGAAACCTAAAATGGTAATTTTGTTTTTCTCTCTGATAAGTATTTCTGTGGAACAAGGACTCTTTTAATGTTGGAATAATCAATAAAGAAAGACATCTAACAGTTTTTATGGTGATCTGCCTTTCCTGTTCGACTTCACTGTTTTTTTTAAATCTGGTCTTACTTCGAAAAATCTTTAGTGGTGTTTAGTGGTGATGATTAATCTTTCTCCTGCCTTCTTTCCTTCATTTGTCTCTGGAATATATTTATTCTTTATAATCAAACATAATGGCATCAGTGGGGTTTCTACTCATGAGTATGATCATTTCTGAGGATACCAAAATTGTAATTAAGGTTCATACTTTGGGGTTCTGAGAACCTGAGCTTGAATCTCAGATCCACCAGTTACAAGCCATGTGCCTTTTCCAGTTTAAAAATGTTTTGGATGTCAGTTATCTCATCTCTAAAATGGGAATAATGATAGCAATTTCTTTACATAGTCCTATTGAAATAACTCATGTGAAGAAACAGTATTAGCATATGGTAAATGCTAAATATGTGTGTTTATCGCTCAGGCATGTCCTACTCTTTGTAAGCCCATGGACTGTAGCCTATCCACGGAATTCTCCAGGCAAGAACACTGGAATGGGTTGCCATTTCCTTCTCCAGGGGGTCTTCCTAACCGAGGGATCAAACCCAGGTCTGCTGCATTGCAGACAGATTCTTTATGATTTGAGCCACCAGGGAAGCCAAATGCTAAATAAACGTTAGCTATGATGGTGGTAGTAATAATGCCAAATGCTCTAGAGGAGCTTTTGCACATTAATTTCACATGAATCACCTGAGGGAGAAGCAGTTAGAATAAATTCTAATTTAGTAGGACTGGTGATAGGTCTGAGAGGCTGCTTAGACAATACTTGCCTAGGTGATGCTTATGCTGGTCCACAAACCACACTCTTGGCAAGGACCTCTTTCTCTTACTGTAGGCAATCTGGTCTGCTTTCTGATTCATTGTCATGTCACTTTTCCTTCCAATTCTTGACTACATGATTTAGTGAGATTTTCTCTTCCAAAGACCAAAACAACCAGGTTATAGTTGCTGTTGAGTTGCTCAGTCATGTCTGACTCTTCGTGATCTCATAGACTACAGCACGCCAGGCTTTCTTGTCGTTCACCATCTCCTGGAATTTGCTCAGACTCATGTCCATTGAGTTGATGATGCCATCCAACCATCTCATCCCCTGTCGTCCCTTTCTCCTCCTGCTTTCAGTCTTTCCCAGCATCAGGGTCTTTTCCGATAAGTCTGCTCTTTGTATCAGGTGGCCAAAGCATTGCAGCTTCAGCTTCAGCATTAGTCCTTCCAATGAATATTCAAGGTTGATTTCCTTTAGGATTGGCTGGTTTGATCTCTTTGCTGTACAAGGAGGAGAGAAGTCAAAATTGCAATTACCCAGGTGTTTGTTTTTCACCATGCCAAACTATGTCATGAGAGCCAGATCTGAATCAGTGGCTGCTAATTCTCAAACTTTTGATTCAAATATTTTTGCTCTTACATAAGGACAGGCTGAGTCCTTATATTTTCCCCCTTATTGATCTGGCCTATTGGCCAACCCTGGTTCCTCCACAATTTGGCTTATTTTGAAAGTGAAAGTGTTAGTCACTCAGTTGTGTCTTTGTGACCCCATGGACTGTAACCTGTCAGGCTCCTCTATCCATGGAATTCTACAGGCAAGAATACTGAAGAGGGTGCCATTTCCTTCTCCATGGGATCTTCCCTACCCAGGGATCAAACCTGCCGAGTTGCTGCCGCTGCCGAGTTGCTTCAGCTGTGTCCGACTCTATGTGACCCCATAGACAGCAACCCACCAGGCTCCTTTGTCCCTGGGGTTCTCCAGGCAAGAATACTGGAGTGGGTTGCCATTTATGTCTCCAATGCATGCATGCATGCTAAGTCACTTCAGTCGTGACAGACTCTCTGTGACCCTATTGACAGCCTCCTATCAGGCTCCTCTGTCCACAGGATTCTCTAGGCAAGAAAACTGGAGTGGGCTGCCATTTCCTTCTCTTCCCACATTGCAGGCAGATTTTATTTTACTTGTTCGCAATTCTAGGTTTATAATTAATAGCTAGTACCCTCTATACCTTCACTAATGAGCCAGGACTTCAAGAAGTCTCTGAACCAAGTCTAGGCCCTTTGCAACTGTTTCAGTCAGAATGTGTTGATGTTATTGTTCTCTGTCTACAGGCCTTCATGCTTGACTCAACTACCCCTAACAGGTGGATAGAGGGAATCAGGATAAATAACTCCCACCTGTGGATCAGGCTCATCCATCTCTTCCTACTTCGCTCTGATGGTTACCTGTCTCCAGCTCCCTTATTTATACTCTTGCCTTCTTTGAACACATCTCTGATTCAAAAACCTACAGTTTTTGTTTATCATTGTGGACTCTAAACCTTCCCCAGTTTCCCTCTCCATTGCTGACTTCTGAAATAGTCAGTGGAATTAGATCAGTGGAGCTTTGAGCCCTGATACCAGCTGCAGATGACAGACTTTCCAGGTGGCACAGTGGTAAAGAATCTCCCTGCCAAGGAGATGCAAGAGATGCAGATTTGATCCCTGTGCTGGGAAGATCCCCTGGAGTAGGAAATGGCAACTCACTCCAGTATTCTTGCCTGGGAGATTCCATGGATGACAAAGAGCACTCGACTGACCACAACAACCAGCTGCAGACATTACTTTGTTATGTCTTTATTCTCACACTTGTCTAGCTACTGTTACTAGAAGATCTGGGTCATGGTAGATCAACTATTGGGATCCATGGGGGTTAGAATGTATTTTCTCTATGGAGACATCACCTGATTTTCAGCAGTTGTGGGTGGCCAGAGGCAGAACCATAAAGCCAACCCTGGTTCTTCCACAATTCAACACTGACTACATCAGGAAAGGTGTTCTTTTCCTTTTGGAGTCTGTAGTGGGTGAGCTGGTGAGGCCAAATGAATTAACAGACATTGAGGAAATATTAGTACAGTGTGCTTAATGAAAACAGTAGGGAATTCAGCATCAGATCAAGAATTGAATTGAATTTCAATTTCATTCCTTACCAGCTATGAAACTTGTGCAAGTTATAATATACATACATATATATGTACATATATTTCTTTTAAAAGAAAGTATTCTGATAATAGAAAACATTTTAAATATGTACTAAGTAACAGAACAGACTCTGAAGTATTTGTGTGCTCATAACTGTACTTCAGTAATTACCAGTTCATGGCCAAATCTTGTTTCTTCTCTACCCCCATCCTTTCTTCTCCTGGTATTATTTGGAAGCAAATCCAAGACACAGTATGAGTTCATCAGTAAGTATTTCAGTATATTCATCTCTAAGAGACAAGATCTTTTCAAAAAACAACTAACTGTAATGTCTTCCTAACAAAATTTAAAATTCTTTAGTATGATCATATCCAGCAAATGCTCATATTTCTAGTTGCCTCATAATTGTTTAAAAGAAGATCCAAGTAAGATCCATACATTGCAATTTGTCAAAATGTCTAAGATCGCTGGTAATTTATCTTTTTCTCCAACACATTTCTTCCCTTAAATTTACCTATTGAAGAAACTGGCTTATGTGTCCTGTAGTTTTCTATAACCTAAATTTTGATTAGTACAGAACTGCGCTATCATTTAACAGGTTCATTTATCCAATTTCCTATAAATTGGTATTTGGATCCAGAGGCTTGTTCAGTATAAAATTCTTTATGTGTGTAATTTTTTGGCGAGAGTATTTCATAAGTGGTGTTGTATTCTTCCATCAACAGACACACAATTTCTGCTTCTCTTTTGTGTGGTTAGATCCACCAGTTCATTGCATGGCAGTGCTGTTTAGTCGCCAAGTTGTGTGAGACTCTTCTGCGACCCTGTGCACTGTAGCCAGCCAAGCTCTTCTGCCCATGGGATTTCCCAGGCAAGAATACTGGAGTGGGTTGCCGTTTCCTTCTCCAGGGTATCCTCCCACAGGTATTGAGCCCACATCTCCTGCATTGGCAGGCATATTCTTTACCACTGAGCCACCAGGGAAGCCCACTAATGCATTAGGAGTTGCAAAATGATGATACTTGAAATCTGTCATTCCTCCTTCATTTATTAACTAGAATGTCTCTGTAAAGAGAAA
Source organism: Nanger dama (assembly GCA_917880005.1). NCBI lineage: Eukaryota > Metazoa > Chordata > Mammalia > Artiodactyla > Bovidae > Nanger > Nanger dama. Next base: position 10,858,334 of record CAKJTW010000066.1, read on the forward strand.
CTTTCTCTCATCCACTATTGGGTTATCCCAAGGTATGGTTTGCATATGCATATGCATATAGTTTACATATAAAACTGTATCAGGGGCTTACTGATAGTTCAGTTGGCAAAGAATCTACCTGCAATGCAGGAGACCCTGGTTTGTTTCCTGGGTCCAGAAGATCTGCTGGAGAAGGGATAGGCTACTGACTCCAATATTCCTAGGCTTCCCTTGTGCCTCTGCTGGTAAAGAATCCACCTGCAGTGAGGGAGACATGAGTTCGATTCCTGGGTTGGGAAGATCACCTGGAGAAGGGAACAGCTACCCACTTCATTATTCTGACCTGGAGAATTTCATGGACTGTATAGTCCATGGAATCACAAAGAGTTGGACACGACTGAGCGACTTTCAATAATAAATATAGTTTGCACAGGAAAGGCCAGAATTTGAAAGGCCAGTGTTTGAAATAAAGAGGTGATACTTGAGCACAGTTCAATAATAATTTAAGAATTCCTATATCTCAAGGTACTTGAAATGCTTCATCTGATTGCAATTGTTATCCTTATTTATCCTAACCCACTTTTGACTGGTAGGTAACTTTTTTAGTTAGTCATGTCTCCAACATGACTTTAGTCTTCTTTTATAGTTTCACTGCAATGTCGTATAATAATTGGTCCAGATTCATATACATTTCTTTCCAAAATCTGAAAATCATTGAAATCTCCATTGAATGTTCCTGTTAATGAGAAACTGTATTTGGAGGTTATAATCTGGGAACAAAGAGTGTTCATTGCTACTGGGTTGGTCACTATTTCAAGCTCTTTTTAGCAAACAGTGCTAGGAAAATTTCTGTTTTAAACAAAATTCATCACAAGTTTAGATGATACTTCCAATCCAAGTTGAGGACTGGCAAGATTTTTATTTAATCATTCTGATTTTAAGTCTGAATCTCCTTTTCTCCATGCCCAGAATCTAAGTTCTGATGACACAGAATTATAGAATTAGAATATCAAATACATCTCATTTGCTTTCTCCCATAATATACCCACAATAATTTCAAAATAATAAATAAATTTTACTACTGACCATATGATTAATGAAAACAGTGTAATATTTTTTTTTTCTTGCAGTTTCAAAAGTTTTTCTTCTAAGATATACCATATTAAAAGATTGTAACCAAATAACTATTTTTTTAGCCACTTTGAACTTCTGGGTGGTGTGCTACCAATGACTTTATCCCATTTTATTTTTATTTTATGGACTTTTTTTAGCTAAAATTTTTAGGATTAAAATATTTACATGGTCCAAGTCAAACCTATAAAATAAGTCTAGTTTCTATCCCAGACAGGCCCACCCTATTTCCTCCCTCCCCCTATATGCAACCACTCTTTTCATTTTATGTTTTCTTTCCTGTATTAGTTTTCTATTGCTGCCATAACAAATTACCACAAACTTAGTGGCTTAAAACAACACAAATCTGGTTTCTATAGGTACGTAGGTTAGAAGACTGACAGCTTTCACTGGGAAAAAATCAATTTGCCTGCAGAGCTGTGTGCCTTTCTTAAGGTTCTATGGGAAAATCTATCTCTTTGCTCTTTGAAGAAAGGATGACTGTTAGAGGCCATCCACGTTCCTCACCCAGGGTTCTCCTTCCTCACCTTCAAAGTCATCCATCTTGCATCTCTCTCAGCATCCTCTGGTAGTCCCATCTCCTTCTGACTCCCCTCTTCTGCCTTCATCTTGATCCTTGGGATTACACCAGGCCTACCTGAATAATCCAAGACAATTTCCCATCTGAAGATCTTTAATTTAATCACATCTGAAACATCCTTTTTCCCTTGCAAGGTAAGAGATTTGAACTTCTGGGGATGAGGACCTTGACATAATTGGGGTGATGATTATTTGGCCTGCACAGTCGCCCACTTTATAGATGAGTAGGTGCACACACATTTTCTCTTACTCTGCATTTGACATACATCCAGTCCATAACTGGGTTCAGATCTATCTCCCACTTCCTTACTTGCTACAGCTGCATGGCATTTTATTGTAAGCATACACCTTGCTGTATCTTACCAGCCTCCCCATTCATGTTTAGCTGGTTTTGTTTCTAGTTTGTGCTGTAGCAAATATCCACTGTAAATGGCCCTGTGTGTGATTTCTCTTCTGTATTCCTCCACTGGGCCCATGGGATAGATTACTAAAAGTGAGTTTGCTGAATCAAAGAGGTAAAGTAAATATATACTTTTCTGGACTATAAGTTTCTTTCCAAATGGTTATGTCATTTGCATTCACACCACAAGTATATGCATGCTCTTACATTTGAATATATTGCTAAACTTTTGGATTTTTGCCAGTCTCAGTATACTTTTAATTTCCATTTCTCTTCTTGTGAGTATTTGTGTCTAATTTCATATAGCTAAGAAACAATTTGAGTATCATTTTCTGTGTGTTTTATGTTTGCATTTCCAACCTATTTTTCTATAAAGTTTTCCATCTCCCTTTTCTCCCTTTTTGAAAGCTCTCTATAAACTAAGGTATCTCCTATTCTGGGTTATAAGTTACAAGTATTGTCCCAGTTTGATTCTGCCTTTTCACTTTGTTTACTATCTATTTGATAGTCAAGAAGCTTTATTTTGATGTAATTAAATTTATCTATATTTTCCTTTATTATTTCTGGATTTTGAAGCACTGCAAGATATTGAATATAAATGAATTCACCTTGTTTCTTTTCTAATAGTTGATATTGAAGTATCTGCAGTGTTTGGAATTTATCCTAGTGTACAGTGTGAGAAATGGGTCCACGTTCACTTTTTCGTATGCTCTTCTATCACTCCATTTGGAAGCGTTTTACCTTCTCTGTGCCTCAATTTCCTCAGCTATAAAGTCAGCATGCTAATAGTATTTCCCTCAGAATTTAAATGAAATAGCACGTATGTAACACTTGGCATGATGTCTCTGTGTGTGCCTGTGTGCTTAGGTTGCTCAGTCATGTCTGACTCTTTGCGACCTGATGAACTGTAGCCCGCCAGGCTCCTCTGTCCATGGGGATTCTCCAGGCCAAAACACTGGAGTGGGTTGCCATGCCCTCCTCCAGGGGATCTTCCCAACCCAGATATTGAACTCAGGTCTCCAGCATTGCAGGAGGATTCTTTACCATCTGAGCCACCAGGGAAGCCCATGAATACTGGAGTGGGTAGCCTATCCCTTCTCCAGGGGATCTTCCCAACCCGGGAATCAAACTGGGGTCTCCTGCATTACAGACAGATTCTTTACCATCTGAGCCACCACGGAAGCCCTAGCACAAGGTAAAGTTTAATAAATGGTATCTATGATGACAGTGATGATGACAGAGAAGATAATTCAGTGGTTCTAGCTCCTTATTCTTGTTCAAGGTCACGTCACCCTTGATAATTAGTATAATCTTAACCTTTTACTGGAGCTTCTCAGGTGGCTCAGAGGTTAAAGCGTCTGCCTGGAATGCGGAAGCCCCAGATTCGATCCCTGGGTCGGGAAGATCCCCTGGAGAAGGAAATGGCAACCCATTCCAGTACTCTTGCCTGGAGAATCCCATGGACCGGGAGCCTAGTAGGCTACAGTCCACGGGTCGCAAAGAGTTGGGCACAACTGAGCGACTTCACTTCACTTCTTCTTCAACCTTTCACTGGTGGAATGTTGTGTTTCGGTTTTATATTTAAGGTTTAGTAATTAGTCCTTTTCCTTGATTTGCTATCCTGGACATTCTTCCTTGATCCCTGGTCTAGCCCCTGGCTGAGTTTCCTAACTTCTCCCTAGGACAAGAGCCCTCTCCATCTTCCTGTTTCCAGTCCCCTTCTGTGAATTCATCCCCTTCATGAATTTATTCTCCTAGAGCTGACTAATTCTCTGGAGTTCTAAAATGAATTCCCCCTCATCAGTTTTTTGGGATTCTGTCTAATTCTTGGGGGAAAATCCACATAATGTGTGTAAAAACTACTGACTCTTGCCCATCTAAAATCAGCAGGCCTTCCCTTAGAAGCCAGGTTTTGCCTGCCAAACTCCTCTTTGATGAACATGCAGCTGATTCAGAGTCTATCTCCTCTCCTCCCAACATGAAGCGGAAAGGGGCAGGGGTGTTATGTGTGTTGGGATGGCTTAGCCAGTTACCAGGCATGTGGTTAGAACAGGGATTATGTTTCAACAAGGCTAAACCTAAGATTAGGGAGATTATACTTTGGGAATAATCCTTACCTCTTACCTGGAGCCAAAGGGTTAAGATAATCTAAGCCCTGTAGAAGAAAACAAAAGCCAGGACACAGGGCTACAAAATCAAGAGAATAAATTTTGCAAAAAGATATGATTGTTTCTAACATCCAACTATATGATGTGGCTGCACCCTTCTGGCTCAACGGGCCGGAAAGAAAGGACAGTTGCTTTTTCTTAATGTTCATCTTACCTGATGACTAGCGTTGGTTAAAAGCTTATTTCTTGACCATACACCCTCCACATTCAGTGGAATTCCTGACTTTGTCACAGGATGGGACAAGCAATGTGTTTCAGCTGATAACTAACATCCAGCTTCATTAGACAGAGTAATAACTTGCAAGAAGTATAGATTTACGTATCATCAGAGTAATCAGTTGCCACTGAATTGTGATTCTGGAATTCTTTGAAGATTTCCAAACTTAAAACATTCCTCCTTACACAGCTCTATTCCAGATGCTTAACTCTCCCACATCTGTTTGTAACATATACTTCTTACTTGAATGATGAACCTCCAACCCTGTCTTCCCCACTTTCTTTGTCTTGATTGCTGCCAGACAACACTGAAGATATTAAAGATATAATTAATCCACTCTTCTAATTTAAATCCCAATGAATCTTTCCCTCTGCTTTCATAATTCTTGGGCCTGTTGTTACAGAAATATAGTTATGCTTGATGCTCAAATGAGGTGCCATATTTCTTTATTTTTATAATCTACTCACACAAATTTCAGTCCCCAAGATTGTTGAGAAATCCAGTGGTGTTTGTAATTTACCATACTTCACAGTTCATGCCTCCCCCTTTGACTTATCATAAGATTCTAAGACTTAAACAGTTGAAGCTGCATGGAAGAGGAGCCTCTGGACATCAGGCCTCCTATTCATGCTGAAGACACTCCTTGTCTAGGTCTGTGTGGTCCATTCAAGGACCGGTACTCCTCTGATTCCATATCAAGCTTGGCCTCCAGGGCACTTGATGAGGTCTTGGAACTTGGACCCAGCCTCCACATAGATTTGCACATCCGCTCCTGTAGGAAGTCTCACGTGTTTGCAAAGCTGCAGATGACCTGGAAGTAAGATCCTATATCTTTCCATCTGCCTTGTTTCTGCAGAGTCCATGGGTCCCATTTACCCTGAAGTCAAGAACTGGGGTGTGTGTGTGTGTGTGTGTGTTTCTGTGTGTCCTTAGGACTGCTCACCTCATTTGAAAGCCAAGTTTAGTAATAACTTCTCATAGGGCAGAGTCCCAGCATTAACAACACAACACCTAACTGCCCATTCTTTGGAGAGATAGGAGCAAACTATTCTTTCATATGTTATGGGAGTTTATTCATGAAAAAAGCCAAAAGTGATTATAATAATAATATGCACAGAGTATTTGTACATTCAATTATTAATAATTGATACATCATCCAACATAACATACTGTTGATCAGAAGATACGTCCATACTTTATGTACTATTTTGAAAGAAAAATAGGCCAATTAAATTATGGCATTAAAAAATAATAAATTGTGGTATTAGGCTTTTTATCACCCAGCAGTCTTAATTTATACTTACTGAATCTTTTCAGATTTACTGGCATCTCTAACATCAAATGTAAGCTACTCTGTTTATGTGCCTTTCTGCATAAACAATAATCCTTTTGCTTCAAAACTGAATTATAGGTAATTTTTATAGGAAATTTGAATGACATTAACCCAACATGTTGCATATTAACTCAAATGAAACCTGGAACAACCATGATTGAGCTTCTATACCAGCAATAACAACAACATCCCAAATCACAGTGACTGCAACACATCATCATGTGAGAGATACATCCTGATCTCAGGGATATTAAAATGTGAAAGCACATGCATCTTAGAATTGTTGGAATACAACATATCTCTTTATGTATCTATGTATCTACATGTCTACCTCTACTGCCTAACTTGCACCATTCACTCCCTTGCACCCTGTATTCCAGCCATACCAGTCCACTAACAATACTCTGCATATCACAAGCTACTTTATGCCGCTGTGCCTTTCTACCTACAGTGTCCACTTTGTGGAAGCCCCTTATCCTCCCTGTTCTTGACTGAAAGCTCAACTCTTACTCATCTTTCAAACCAGGGCTCCCATATTTCTTAAGAAAACTTCTCCCCACAAGCAAAACCCCTTCCTCATCCTCACGCCTCCCATCCCCACTCACCGCCTTGACCTTGTACCTATTTCTATTCCTGTGCTAACACAGAGGTTGGTTGATTCCTTTGTTCCACTGGAATTCCTGAAGAGCAAGAGTTGTCTTGTTTACATTTTGATTCCCTGATGCCTTGCATGGTGTCGATATGTGATAGGCACTAAAAAGATCTTTAGTAAATAATTGGATCATTTCTCAGATAGTCATCCTTCAACAAGAGGGGTATTTTTCACTCCAGAATGAGTTTTCAAGGACAGTAAAATATGACCCTACTAAGGACAGAGGAAGTGTCTGTGTAACAAGAGTGGGTAGAATCATGAGGCTAAAGATAGATCTACAGACAAATATTTCAACCTGTACAAGATAGACATGAGTCAATAGCATGTTCTCAGGTCTGATTTCAGTGAAACTGCTTTTTAATAGCTAAGCAGTCACCATTCTGGGCATATTTAGTGGTCGGGGTTAGGAAAAGAAAGATGTTACAGTGTTTGGTGAAATCTTTATCAGTTAAGATCTTCTGTTAAGCACAGCATGTTTATAATTCTGATTTTCATGCATAGTTTAATATCAGTTTCATTCATCTTATCAGACTATTTTTCTTGACCTCCTGCTTGTGAAAGAATTCTAAATGAACAAAGTAGTTTTACATCCAAAAAAATGATGCTCTTGCAGATGTAAGGCATATGTTTCGATGTTACTTTGCTGTTAAAAAAAGTAATATCCAAAAGACTTAAACAATATAGATGTGAAAGATCCCTAGTTTATAATAAATATCCTTCATGCTGTTATGAGGATCAACGGAGAGACCAGTATTTATTTAAAATGTCTGTTGACTGTGTTTTATTCTCTTTTGAAGGATACAAGATACTCATAATATCTGCTAAGTGTAGGTGTCTCTTAAATAGAAATTGCATAGTACAGACCTCATCCAAAGTAGCTGTTTGGATGAGAAAAATTGAGTACAGAAGAGTTTACATTTCTAAGCTGTTCTGATCTGCTGTGTATACTAAATATGACAAGCTTAAGTAGATCCAAAGTGGATAATATTTTTAATCTTCTGGCTATTTAAATAATAACTTTAAAGTCTATGTTTTAGTTTCAAGAAAAAATTATACACAGCATAGATATACTTTATATTTATCACCAAAAAAATCATATACACTATACTGCTGCTGCTGCTGCTAAGTCGCTTCAGTCGTGTCTAACTCTGTGCGACCCCATAGACGGCAACCCACCCGGCTCTCCCATCCCTGGGATTCTCCAGGCAAGAATTCTGGAATGGGTTGCCATTTCCTTCTCCCATGCATGAAAGTGAAAAGTGAAAGTGAAGTCATGTCCGACTCCTCATTATATTTAGTATACAGGGAAAAACTGAGAAAATCATTTTTTTGAGTATATTTTTGCTGTTATTTCCATTACTTTAGGAGATGGATTCAAAAAAATTACTGCTCTGATTCATGTCAAAGAGTGTTCTGCCTTTGTTTTTCTCAAGGAATTTTATAGTATCTGGTCAAACATTTGGGTCTTTAATTCATTTTGGGTTTATTTTTATATATGATGTTAAAGAATGTTCTAAGTTCATTCTTTTGCATATTACTGTCCAGTTTTCCAAGCACCACCTTTGGAAAAGACTGTCCTTTCTCCATTGTATATTCTTGCCCCTTTTGTCATAGATTAATTGACATAAATATGTAGGATTATTTCTGGGCTCTCTGTCCTATTCCATTGATTTATGTGTCTGTTTTTGTGCTAGCACCATAAGGTTTTGATTTCTGTAGCTTGGTAGTAGTCTCAGGGCCTCCCTGGTGGCTCGGATGGTAAAGAATATGTCTTCAATGTGGGAGACCCAGGTTTGATCCCTGGGTTGGGAAGATCCCCTGGAGAAGGAAATGGCAACCCACTCCAGTATTCTTGCTTGGGAGATCCCATGGACAGAGGAGGCTGGTGGGCTACATTCCATGGGGTCACAAGAGTCAGACGTGATGGTGACTAAATGACCACTAGTACCATCAATCTATCGTAGCTAACAGTACTCCATTAGGTAACAGGGTATTCAAAAGGATTAAAAAACAATGCAAGTAGAGATCTCAACAAATATTAGCTATTCTCATTACTGACCTCTAAGAACCATATTGTCAGCTTAAAAAAAAGCCCTAAAGGTCCATGTTAAAGGAAAACAATTCTAACAGACCCCAAGTTTTTATTATATGATTTTAATACATTTCAAATGTGTATGAAAATAATCTAAATTCTGTATTTCTATAAATATTACATATCTAAAAATAAGAATATATTTATAAGATGAAACCAATAAAATTCAAATTAATACTATTAATTTAACATTGTTTTGTTGAAAATGGTACGAGATGCTAGCACAAATTCTTTTGACATCTTTTGAGTTTGGCCTGCCTTAATTAACATGTGCTATGTGATTCTTGAATTCTTCTGTTATTTAAAATATATTTGAATTATTTTAAAACTACATGTCTAAACACCACATTGACATACAAAGTTCTCCTCTTTTCTTCTTAGCCTGAAGTTCAGAATGAATACGATGGTAGCCAACACTGTTGAACAAACACAAGCACTGAAGCTGAGATGCAAAGACTAGGTGAGACAAAGACAGTTTAGCTAATTTTTAAAAGATAATCATCTAAATAAATAAAAACACAGAATTAAAATATTTTCGTGGAAAACTTGCAAACTTCCCAGATGAGCTACATCTTCCCAGATTGAGAAACTTAATATATCTTTGTTGAAATTGAATAATCATTCTTTAAAATGCTGGGGGGATAGCATTACCTAATAGTTAAGCAATTTTCTTGATAAATTCCATGAAATCTGCCAAGTGCAAAACATCACTTTCCATTCTATACCTTTTCACTGAGAGTAGAAGACATTTCCTTCCCGGGGCAATAACAGCTCTTCATGCACACACATTAATCTGAGAACTCAGAAACTCTGACTTGGAATTCTGAATGCTAATGGTTGTGGGTGTAAAATGAAGTAATTTATGTGTCATAGCTAATTAAGATTACAGTGTTTCAAGGCACTTAAAATTCAAGTTCAAAGAAATCTCAGTGCTTTGGTCTGATAGGTGGTGTCAAGGAGCTTTTGAGAGGGCTTCCTGTCTACAGCAACTGGCATGCAGTAGCTCATTCAACACATCCTATAATTAAAATAGAGCAAAATGTCACCCTTACTTCTTCAGGGTACTAAATTTTTTTTTCAAAGATAATTTAGTTGTGACTTGCTACAATTTTATGAAAAAGTGGAAAGCTTTGGTGGGACTTCGGTTATAATTCGGTTATTTCATTAGAAAATGGCTTGGATTGAATTGAGCTGATGTAGATGAAACGTGCAAGCACAGGCAGAAAGGAAGAGAGGGCAGCCACACAGCAAGACTGTGCAGCGTCATCCATCAGCGCAAAAGACGTACTACTCTGAACTGATGTCTAAACCGTAACAATGTGGGCATGTGTGAACGAAGAATTCGGTATAAGAACATTGATAGCAAGATATACACAGTAGTTGAAAACTGGAAAGGACAAAAACGGCTAAGACAGTATAATGGTCAAATAAATGTGGTATATTCATATAACGGAAAATTACACAGCATGAAAATGAACACATTAGAACTATATACAACATGAATGAATTTCACGAACAGTACTTAGCGAAAGACACCAGACACCAAATAATGCGTTCTGTAAGATTTCATTTGTTTTTTACTTAAAACAGGCAGACTAATCCACATGATAGGTGAAAACCTTAAGGCAGAGAGGCCTAACTGAGGAGCCATAAGGGGGTTTTAATGGGATGGCAGTGTTTTATCTTTGAACAGTACTTACTGAGTATTCATAGCTGAGCTCCTTAAGCACTCTTCCGCTTGTGCAGTGGAATTATGTCTGCCTCAATGGGGCCATTGTAAGGGTTAAACAAACAATATATGTAAAGTGATGCACACTGTACATGATGTTTAATAAAAGCCAAATAGCTACAATTGTCATCACTATCATTAGCAGTGTTATGCTGTGCACATGTTTTGAAAACTTGTGTGATTAACCGTTCTCTTAGAAGTGCTGTTTTGAGTCTCTGCTTGGTGTTAAATAATTTTCAAATAGTGAGGTACAATTCCTGAAAAGAACCCTATGAAACGAGCTGCAAAGGTGTTATTGAGTGCGTTGTTATTTTAGTGTATATGTTTTCTTCATAAGGACCTACAGAAGAAACTTTTTCTGATCTCAAGAGGAAAATAGTGTATCTCTATTCTTCTACTGAGAAATGCATTTTGATTATTGTCCAAGTTTAATCTTACACATCTTCTGAATCTTGTAATTAGATGTATCTTTTTTCTTGGCTTCCTATCAAATCTGCACTCTATCAAATGTGAAGAGGGAGGATACATTTTCTGGATAAATTCCATTTTCCTTAAATACTTGTTTTTATTTTGTTTTTCTCTCACATCTACATAAGCTGTCTGGAATTCTTCTTGGAGTAAGAGGAAGGTATAAATTAATAAAAAATGAAGCGCAAACAAATGACATTATGTTGCATTCATTTATGGAAATATCTGCTGAGACAGTGGTATTAACATAGTTGACATTCCATTAACAATGTCCTGAATAGGGCTTCCCTGCTGGCTCACTGTAGAAGAATTTGCCTGCCAATGCAGGAGACCAGTTTGATTCCTGGCCCAGGATGATCTCACATACTGCAGAGCAGCTAAGCTTGTGCACCACAACTTCTGAGCCTGTACTCTAGAGCCTGGGAGCCGCAATTATTGAGCCTATGTGCTGCAACTACTGAAGGCTGCACGCACTAGAGTCCATACTCCACAGCAAGAGAAGCCACCGCAACGAGAAGCCTGTGCACCACAACTAGAGCGTAGCTGCTGCTCTCCGCAGAAAACCCGCGCAGCAACGAAGACCCAGCACAGCCGAAAGCAAATAAGTGAATTTTTCCAAAAATGTACTGAATAAATTAAAAAAAAAAAAAGATTTGGCATTTGGGGATGGCTCCAGAAGGAAGTGGAATCTGAACAAGGTATTGGGAAAATAAAAATCTGTGGTATGAACAATGGGCTGGGATGGACTGATATGAGAGGTGGCAACAAGAATGGAGTTCAAGCCAGAAAGACAGTGTAAGTGTGGTCAACAGAACATTCTATCAGATTGCTCCAGAAGTACTGGATAAGAGATATCTGTTGATGAGGTGACAGGGGACCAGGGTAACAGCAGCAAAAATGGAGGATAAAGGGCAAATACAAGTGAAAGAATTAATAGTCTTAGTACAAAATTATACAGAAAGTCTAAAAAAATAAGAAATTGGGAGTGCCTTCATGATGGTTCTGAGCTTAGGAGAAGTTTGAGAGTTTTGCAGAACAACCAGCTAAAGAATAGGTAATAAAATAGCTCACGAGATTCATGCAGAAATCTAGAAAATTCATTCCTTCTCTCTAATATACATAGATCAGCCTTTCTAGTGGCTCAGAAGGCAAAGAGTCTGCCTGTAATGCAGGAGACCTGGGTTCAATCCCTGAGTCAGGAAGATCCCCTGGAGAAGAAAATAGCAACCCACTCCAGTATTCTTGCCTGGAAAATCCCATGGACAGAGGAGCCTGGTGGGCTACAGTCCGTGGAGTCGTAGAGTCAGACACAACTGAGCAACCAACACTTTCACTTTCACAATTTACATAAGTTACAAATTTAGAATTTGTGAATTCTGACAATCTAAGCTTTGCATTCCATATGTTAAATCACTGGAATGTAACAGTGATGGGAACTGGGAGGAAGCCAAGACAAGTTAGGAGTGACCAATGAGTGGGGAAGAAGGAAAAAAATTCTATTGCGATTTTAGTACTCTAAACACAGAACAAAATATGAAAGCACAGACTGTACTATAAAAGTCATAAAACCAATACAGTCATTATTTTTAGTTGATTTGTGTATTCAAAACTATATGTCAGAATAAAGTACGTGAAAGATGTAATAGTGGACAAACGGACACAGTCTTTGGGAACTTATAACTTATATGCATGCATTATAATACTTACAGGGCTTCCCAGGTGGCACTAGTGGTAAAGAACCTGCTCGTCAACACAGGAGATGTAAGAGACCTGGGTTCAGTCCCTGGGTTGGGAAGATTCCCTGAAGGAGGGCATAGTAACATACTCCAGTATTCTTGCCTGGAGAGTCCCGTGGACAGAGGAGCCTCGTGGGCTACAGTCCATGGGGTAGCAAAGAGTCAGATACAACTACTGGTTGAAGCAACTTAGCACATAATACTTACATAATATACACAACAATACTTAGAATATAAGTATGTATTTTAATAGTCGTATATAATATATAATTATATAATAGCTATATTTTCAGAAACACAAGCCTAAAATAAAACCTATATCTGAAAAATAAGTCATAATTTGTATTAAAAGGTTTGAACTTTATTGATAAAATGGCTTCCATTCTCTCTTATGCTCTAAGAAAATATTTCCCACAAAATTATAAGTTGCTGTCTCTACATGGCTTTTTTTGATAGATTTATAATCACATTAATATTCATAAAGCAGCATTACTAAAATAATGAAGACGTCATCCTTATTGATTTTTTTCTGAAAACTGCCTTCCATTTTTCATTCTCACTTCATCTGTAATTGGGAAAGGGAAACTACTAAATTGATAAATTCTACGAGGGGAGAATATATCTTGAATATGAAGTGTTATTACTGTTGACAATCCAATAAGAGAGACACAATGGAAAAATTTATGGGAGTTCCTGAAATTGGCTGAAGCAATTTTCAACACACTGTATTTCATTCTTGGACAAAACTAAAGCTCTGTTTCTTACACTTTTTTCTAGAAGTCAACATATAAAAGGCAGTAGATACTTATCCAAAAGTTATTTGGCATTATTCATGTCCATTTATTTATAAAACTCAAGTATTTGCCTTTTAGGACTTCTGATTGGGATGTCTGGCCGTTTCCTAATTCTAATAGGATTATTTTCCAGAGTGTGTAGTTTATAGAGTATGGCAATAAAGGTTCCATAGCTGCTAAATGTCTTATATTTTCAAACTGCCCATATAGGTTACCTGGTAGTTACACCTTCTTGGGGTACTATGTGTTTGCTGAGAAGATGGAGAAACTTAATTGCATGACCTTGAGAACTCACTTGCTTTGTTTTTCAGTTTTCCCAAGTTTCATTTCAATTTTTGCTCCCCTGCTCCACCCCTGGTTGCACAAGTTTCTCAGAAAAAGCTAGTCACTTACCTCAGTGTCTGCTTAGCCCTAATAAAAAAGTAAATCTTATTTTTCCTTTGCTTGAAATACATGTATCAATGAGTTCTTTCACTCAGCAGTCCTGAGGGTTCAGAATAAAAACTGCAGCTTGAGGTATAGATTTTGAGGCTGTATTTTTAAGAACACATCCTCATTTTGAAGATGAGGAAGGCAAATTCAAGTGAATTTCCTAGAGCAGAGCTAGAACTCACAATTTATATTCAAATAGCACGCCAACAGTGAATGTTGGCCTCTTTATTCCTGTTTTTCTAAACTTTGCATTTTTCCCTCTTTTGGACTTATCCTTATTTTTCTCTACATATCAGCATTGTAACTGATAACAACTTGAGGTCAGATTAGGTCAAGAGTATCCAGTAAACTGAGAAAATAATGCCAATGCTTTGAGCACAAAGTAAATTATTATGTTATTTGTAGCTTGAAATATTATCTGGGGCATACTGTTAAATTTTAAATTATTTTAGTCTGTATTTCTACATTTTTGCATTGTCTCTGAAAACATTAAAATTTTGTTCCTCAAAGATATTTTTTGGGAACAATTTTTTTTCCAATACTGAAATTATAACAAGAACTAGATTATTTTGAGAAATTACAGTAGGTCTTTTCTCATGTGTAGCATTCTTCCTTCCTGTTATTCCTGAAAATATCCAAAGTGAAAGTAGCTCAGTTGTTTCCGATTCTTTGCAACCCCATGAACTATGCAGTCCATGGAATTCTCCAGGTGAGAACCCTGAAGTGGGTAGCCTTTCCCTTCTCCAGGGTGTCTTTCCAACCCAGGGATCAAACCCAGGTCTCCCACATTACAGGCAGATTCTTTACCAGCTGAGCCACAATGGAAGCCTAAGAATACTGGAGTGGGGAGCCAAGACACAACCTAAAACCATGTGCATTTTCCAGTCTATTGTTCACACGTAGTGTATGTTGAGCAAGTATTTGCTTAGCCTTAAAGAGGTAGGGAAACAGCCTATTGATCAGTTTGTAGAAAGGTGGCGCTTAAGTTGTCAGGAAGTAATTTTGTTCACGTAATTCTCACATTTGGATAGTTTTAATGAGGTTACACTAACCACTGAACAAAGTTCAAATCTGACTCTTAACTAATCTTCCAAAGTAATTCCTCATCCCATCTGCCTCACCCTTACCCTTCACCCCTGGTAACAGATTCACCTGCCAGTAGGCTCATTAGGTTAACACACCTGGATGGAGCAGTCCAGGGAAATGAACACATACATGATGCCTGAGTGGTGGCTGGGGAGAACTGGAGAAGGTCCATGTGTCCAAGACAGGGCAGGGACCGGCTGGCTGGCTCCATCTACTGTTGTCTCTAAGAAGGAGGGTCCAGGGTGGCCAGATCATCTGCTTTTCTTTAAGAAAAGGCAAAGAGACAGCTATTCTAATTCTGCAACCTCCTGATTTCTTTCTGACCTTATGCAGAGTAATTTTTATTCATTCTGCCACCATGTTGGTGAACCATTTCCCATCCGCTTACTGGCAGTGTGCAACCTGCTGTACCCTAGCAATCCTGACGACTTGGACTTTTCTCAGAAAGCAGCACAGTATCCTGCCTCTGAGTTTTGGTTCCTGTTGTTTCCTCTGCCTGAAATGTGCTCTTCCACTTATCCATTTGATTGAGGCCTACACACTCATCTTTTCTTTCTCATATTTATCAATTTATTTTGCTGCTCCAGGTCTTAGTTTTTGGCATATGAACCCTTGGTTGCAGCATGTGGGATCTAGTCTCCTGACCAGGGATCGAACCCAGCCCCCTGCAATGGGAGTACAGAATATTAGCCACTGGACCACCCATTCTTAAACACAGGCTCAAGGACAATTGTGGACAAGCGTTTGTTGGCCTCCTTCCTCATCTGATCTTTGAAAGTCCCGCAGAACCATTCCTTTTTCCTATGTTTCCCTTTACATTATTTATACCTGGGAGGGAGGGTGTGCTACATTGGAATAAACTTAGCTGTGATCAATATCCATCTCCCCCACAAGATGTAAGATACATTTTATTCCTCTTCATGTCCTTGGTGCTTTATAGGTGATGCTCTTTATACCCGAACAACACCAAGATTGGCCAATGCTTGTTGAAATAGCACATAGAATAAAGGGTTCTCACAAACTTCCCTAACTGCCTCTTCATCAGTCATCATTTTCTGTTCACATCAGAGCAACAAAGCCCAACAGTCTCACTGATAAGAGTCTACAGTTTAGATTTCAGAGTGATACCTGCTTTGAGACCAGATTTTCATAACTAGTGGGACTGGTTTTGCTGTCTTGTGGGGTATGGATGGTCTTTCCAGGTGGCTCAACGGTGAAGAATCCACCTGCCAAGCAGGAGACTCGGGTTTGGTCCGTGGGTCAGGAAGATCCCCTGGAGAGGGAAATGGCAACCCACTCCAGTGTTGTTGCCTGGGAAATCCATGGACAGTCCATGGGGCTGCAAAATATTGTCAGACTAGACTTAGCAACTAACAGTAGCAGCAGCGGTGTGAATACACACACAAGCCAGCTGTCAGGGGGCTTCCATTCTGGGAAATGAAGCACTTTTCTTTCATTCAGTATTATTTCAATACTGTTCATCATTCAAGTACCCTCAGGTGACTCTAAAAGCAGGTCAGCCAACACTCCCCTTTCCCATACTTCTATTTTTAGGTGCAGAACCCGAGATCCAGAAAGTGAGGTGATTTAGCCAAAGACACACAGCAAGTTAGTGTTAAAAGTGGCTGTTGAAATCATTTCGAGTATCAGCTACAGTAAAAAAAAACAACACCTCAACGGCTATTTCCTTTTTCTTAAAGGAAGCCTAAAGCTTCCCATCTGTACACACCCTACACAAACAATATGCACACACACACTCGTATGCATATACATGAATATTTGTAAACATTAAGGGTCAGCCACTCCTAGCAGATTTTCATTTGTTTGATCTTTTCATCATTTTGTTTGGCACTATCATGAGTTTGAGGTGAACTTGACTCTCAGGTCACAGGTTTAGACTTGTTTCACATCATGGAACTTCTGAAGCAATTTTAACTTTCTTCTATGCTTTTCTATATTTCAAATACAGTGGCATGTTTTCATTTTATAATTGAAAAAAGGAAAACTTGTTTCTAAGAAGGAATACAGATATACACATCGTCAGTCTAACTTAATAGATATATCAAATTCACCATTTAATGTATTATTCTATTGTCTACTTGTTTTTCAAGTGGTCAAACTTTATATGACCTTAAAGTGGTTGAGCTAAATTCTATTACAATTGAGACCGAAAGATACTTAAACACAAATGTATTTATGAGGTAATCATGGGAAAATAAAATGTACCCACAAGAGCCCCACAGATTTTTGTAGTTTGCAGACAGGCAACTCCGCTCTGGTTCAGAGAGAACTGCTTCAGGGAGGGCTTTATGATTTCTTGTCAACAAATTATACTTACTAGACTTCTGGGCTGAAGCCCCAGTTTTCTCATTTATAAAACATGATAATAAGATCCACCTCTTCCTTCTCCCCCATGTCTGTTAGAGTCATATTAGCTCTTAGGGGATAAAAACACAATAGAAAAAGAAGGTTCTAGAATACAAACAGAGTTAGAAAATATTTATGTTGTACAGAGTTGGTTTGGTGGTGAGAAAGTGCTTTCATTATGTGGAAGAATCCTGAGAATATAGCAATATTCATTTATTAATTCAATAAATATTTTTGAGGGATAAGTGCCCAAGTCATAAGCCATGGGACTCTGATTTGGAATAAGACAAGGTTCTTGGCCTTGTGGGACTTACAATCTAACAAACAAGTTAGACAACAAGTAAGGAAATAAGCAACAGGTAAGATAATTATGTAATAATAGCCCAATTAATACAAACAATAGCATAATCACATAATTATTTTATAATTTACTACAAAAAGTAACAGTGCTTGGCTCTATGAAGGAAACTGGGTGCTGTAACATGGAGTAGCAGAAGGACGCTTTTTAATGATTGTGCTGATCATAAAAATAATTCTTGTAGGTCTCAGGTAGGTGGGGGTAGTTGTGTTTTGCTGTTTAAACTGGACTTGAACATCCAGTGAGAAACTCTAATGATACAAAACTAGCTGCAGTAAGAATTAATTACTAATTACCTAAAAAGAAGCACTTTTTAGTATTAGGGACATTTTGTTTCTCTGGATTGATCTCATCTTTTATCACACACATACACACAAGTAATCATTTTGCTTTCAAAGCTTTTGCAGCATCTTTGACTTTGCTGGAAATCTCAGAAAATTGCTGAACGTTTACTCAGCCCCTCCAGAGCCATTATAAACCCATTTTGTGAAAGTAATAAGGAGAAAGATGGGTGGAAAAAGAAAAACAAATTTTGTCACTTGTGAAATATGCCAAGATCCAACCTTCACTAACCCCATTGTGTGAAACATTCAGAATATTATTGAGAGAAAGCTTACAAGTGTAAATATACTTATTCTCAATGAAATCAACACCATCCAACTGATTTGTAACTATTCCCTTAATGCTGCTATAAACTTTATTGCAGTGAAAACACTGGTTCTACAGATTGCTTTCCTCTTCCTCAGGATGTGTTTGACCTTTGTGGCATCACCACTATAAATCTCATGGCCCAACAACCCCTTGTCTGCAAGTGATTTCAAGTACTATCATAAAAATGAAACAGACAGACTTAATTTGAGTTCCAGACTTGAGGAAACTCAACTAAAATATTAGCATAATTTTGCTGAGGACGGAGGAAATTGTTAAAATATGTGTATTAGAGAGTGTCTGCAATTCGATCCATCTTTTTTTTTTTTTTTTCTGGCTCTTGGGTGCCACCCAGGGATTAATTTAGCGGCAGGTTTCCAAAGGGGTCTGTGGGGGCACAGACACTGGTCACAGGAAAGCAAGGGCGGAGATATTCGGGGTAGTGAGGGCTGAAGTCCTGAATTAAATTTAGGAATTAAAATAAATCTCCATATAGAGATTTTGTCCCACCCAGAAAAACCTGGCTATTGGTGATGTCTTCCTTCCAGACATCCAGACACCGTAGGTAATCTGGTCTGTAAATAGATCTTTAGGTCTGAAAATCAGATCTTTAAAACACAGACTGGGTGTATAGCCACTTGGTAAAGAAGAGCAGCGGGAAGCAACTGGCCAGGACTTCCCTGGTGGTACAGTGGATAGGAATCCACCTGCCAATGCAGGGGACACGAGTTCGACTCCTGGTCCGGGAAAATTCCACATGCCTCAGGCAACCAAAGCCTGTTCACCACAACTACCGAGCCCATACGCCACGACAAGTGAAGCCCACGTGCCCTGGATCCTGCACACCGAAACAGCTGAGCGCTCTTGCGGCACTGCTGCAGGCTCTGCGCCTAGAGCCTGGACTCTGCAACGAGGAAAAGCCCAATGAGAAGTCTGTGCATTGCAAGAGAGAGCAGCCACTGCTCACCACAATTAGAGAAAGCCCACTTACAACAACAAAGACCCAGCGCAACCAAAAATTAATAAATAAATTTTTAAAAAAGCAACTGGCTGCCCCTTCCTAACCACTTTCTCATCCCTGTCCTTTGCTACAGTCCCTTGCCCCAATTCTATCTTAAGACAGAGCTGGAAGAACTCTGCTTTATAATCACAAAGACAGAAGGCTGATTCAACCAGGTGATTCTTCTCATTTCATAGTTACTAGACTGTTTCCTATCCTTACAACTCATGGGGTGAGTAAGAACAAACACTGGTCTTAGTCTCACATGCCACAAATATCAATAGACATCTGATGCTGTGCTTGTTTCCAGAGTTTTCTTTCTTCATAACATGTGTGACAAAAATAATACCTTTTACTGAAGATTTGTGTTGCTTTTCGGAGGTAAGGCAACATATACTCAGCTTAATGGGCCTTCTGTTTTCCTCTAGAAAAAATATAATGAGCTTAAAAAGAACACTTCTCTATATAGTATACATATTTTTATTTTTACTGGTATGTAACATTTATATCAGAGAAGGCAATGGCACCCCACTCCAGTACTCTTGCCTGGAAAATCCCATGGATGAAGGAGCCTGGTAGGCTGTAGCCCATGGGGTCATTAAGAGTCAGACACGACTGAGCATCTTCACTTTCACTTTTCACTTTCATGCATTGGAGAAGGAAATGGCAACCCACTCCAGTGTTCTTGCCTGGAGAATCCCAGGTACGGGGAGCCTGGTGGGTTGCTGTCTATGGGGTCGCACAGAGTTGGACATGACTGAAGTGACTTAACAGCAACAATATTTATATACTCTTACATATACTGTGCATGTTGCTGAAGCTGAAGCTCCAAAATTTAGCCACTTGATGTGAACAGCTGACTCACTGGAAAAGATCCTGATGCTGGGAAAGTTTGAGGGCAGGAGAAGGGGGCGACAGTGAATGAGGTGGTTGGATGGCATCACTAACTCAATGCACATGACTTATAGCAAACTCTGGGAGATAATGAAGATCAGAGAAGCCTGGTGTGCTGCAGTCCCTGGGGTTGCAAAGAGCCAGACAGGACTTAGCAACTGAATAGCAACATATACATTTTATTTATTTCATGTGCGTTCAGTTGCTTAGTTGTGTCTGACTCTTTGTGACCCCATGGGCTATAGCCTGCCAGGCTCCTCTGTCCATGGGATTTTTCAGGCAAGAATCCTGGAGTGGGTTATCATTTCCTCCTCCAGGGGATCTTCCCAAGCCAGGGATCAAACCCTTGTCTCCTGCATTGGAAGGTGGATTCTTTACCACTGAAACACCTGGGAAGCCCCCATATTTTATAGGTAATATGTAATATAATCTATTTGTTTTACCATTTGACTAGTCTCTCTTGCATTGACTTCTGAAAGGTTCACTCAGGCCAAGCTGAGCACAGGAGTAGATCCTACACAGAAGTATGAAGGTGAAGTGGACTTATCATCATGGTTATTGAGGGAGGCAGGATCAGAGGATAGACAGTTGAGAAAGAAGGAGGAAATATATTCTTCAAAGGACTAAGAAGGTGCCTATGAATGAAATGGGCGGGGCAGCCCAGGTTCTGGGTGGGAAATGAGCACCGGCATGAACCCCCAGTCTCTACTATGTACCTGCCCCTCATCCAGTGCTCTGTCCACTCCCTCTGCCCTGGATCTGCAACTTGGCTGAATAAAGCCAAAGGGTGGTGGTGATGTGACAGCAGGTGCAGAGGCTGGCGTGAGGCAGGTGGGGACAGATTGCTCATCTACAGGAACTAGAAACCACCAAGATGCCCACGAGTTGAACAAGAGGTGAATGCCAGCCAAACTGGGGACAAATACAAGGAAGTTCACCCCCAAAGAAACTTTAAGAGAAAGCCCATGGACCTGTGGCATTTTTGATCAATCCTGTGTGATTTGAAGGGGCTGGAAGTCCTTCCAGCCACATCCCATGTCCCACCAACATTTCCTCCTGGTTTTCCTGATGCCCTCAGGAGGAAAGGGGGTGGGGAGCCATGTTCCCAGACCCGCTTAGTCACAAGCTGCCTTCTTATAAGGAACTGCTCTGCCAAAACCAAACTGATGATGAAGCCCTGACACAAGCCCACCAAAGAGATTAACAGACCACTCCTGATGCTAATTTCTCTTGACAGTATCACGATAGCAGGAAGATGAAATGCTTTATTTTATTTTTAATGTTTATTTTTATTTATTTATTTAATTTGTCTTAGTTGCCTCACATGGGATAGTAGTTGTGGCATGCAAACTCTTGGTTTTGGCATGTGGGATCAGTTCCCTGACCAGGGATCAAGCCTGGGTCCCCTGCACTGGACGCATGGAGTCTTGGCCACTGGACCACAAAGGAAGTCCTGAAATGCTTTAGTTTATGATGAAATCTTAACTCTTTGACCAATACATATTTACATACATTAATACTAGGCACTGTGCTGTGCCATTTGAAACTTAAAATCTCTATTTTAAAACCTATTCTTAAAAACCTATTCTTATTATTACCCTTTTTATATAGTTGTATAAACTGTGGCAATCAAGGTAAGTACTTGCCCAAATTCATGTTGCTGGTAACTAGCCGCGAGGATCTGTCTGGCAATTCAACCCCAAACCTTTTAAGCTTTTGTTGTTGTTCAGTTGCTAAATCATGTCTGACTCTGTGTGATCCCATGACTGCAACACACCAGGCTTCCCTGTCCTTCACTGTCTCCTGGAGTTTGTTCAAACTCATGTCTGTTGATTCAATGATGCCATTCATCCATCACATTTGCAGTCACCCACTTCTCTTTTGCCCTCAATCTTTCCCAGAACCAGGGTATTTTCCAATGAGTGTGCTCTTAGCATCAGCTGGCCAAAGTATTGGAGCTTCAGCTTTAGCATCAGTCCTTCCAGTGAATATTCAGGTTGACTTTCTTTAAGATTGACTGGTTTGATCTCCTTGCTGTCCAAGGGACTCTCAAGAGTCTTCTCCAGCATCACAGTTGGAAAGCATAAATTCTTCGGTGTTCAGCCTTCTTTATGGTCCAACTCTCACATTTGAACATAACTACAGGAAAAACTATACCTGTGACTTTTGTCAACCAAGTGATGGCTCTGCTTTTTAATACACTGTCTAGGTTTATCAAAGCTTTTCTTCCAAGGAGCAAGCATCTTTTAATTTCAAGGCTGTAGTCGCCATCTGCAATAATTTTTAGTAGCTTTCTGGCAGCTTTTTAATAGCTTATCATTTGATACAATACCTGAAGTAACATATTTTAGAAACTCAAACTGCAAATTAAAATGATTTGTCTCCATATGGATTAAACAAACTAAACTAATTTTCATATAGATTTAATAAATTTTAAATAAGCTCATTTCCATTTTTTAACACCATTATAGCACCATTGTTTTTGGAAATGCACTCTGACTTTGTATCAACTTACACTTATAATTTTCAAACACAAGCAACCAGTAACTTGGGTATTAACTAAATATATAATATCCTGGGAAAAATTACCAAAATTATTACCACAAAATCTGAAATTTTAAATCTGTAATTTCTGAGATCCATTCCAGACCAGTTTATATAAAAATTTATGAAGTTCAGTTCTTTTATCTTGTAACTTCTGCCTGTCAGGAGTGACATAAATAGAAGCTTTGGATTCATCCAAAGTACTAACATGCTTTTAGTAACTCACTGAAGCCCCAGGTTTCTGTAGTTAAATCCTGAAGGAAATAACCTTCCTCAGAGATTTTTAGCCTAAATATTAGCAAGTCTCTGATTCTGAAATGAGACATTTAGTGCACACTTTATTTTTCAAAGGCTTCATTCTGGTGTATCCAACTAGAAGAAATTGACCCTTGGATCCATCCTCAGATAACTAATACATTAATAGGTTGAGTGAAACTGTTTTTATATTTTGTAACTGATGTCAAAAATGATGAGTTTGATCGAAGCATAATAACTATCTGTCCTTAAAAGTTATTGATCAAAACATTCACTTACTAGTTGATCATGGACAACAATGGCTCTCTCTAAAATGAGACAGAAGATTCAGTTGTTATTATATTAATGGATGAGTGTTTCTCCTGCTTGTTATTGGAGGAAAAAATGATTCCAATTCATCTAAAAGTTTCAGTAGATTGTTGTACCAACTTTTAAAGGAAGAGCTGGACTAAGTCTCATTTCATCCCATTTAAATAAAAATTGACTGCGTCAAAGGCCATCACTCCTATTCTAATGATCTATGTTGCATCGTAATAGGAACTCTGAAGGAGAATGATATATATCAGATTGATGCTGAATTCCACAAATCAGCCTGAAATCATAGAGCAATATAATGGTGCCCAAATGGTGCCTGAATGCTTATGTGTGCTCTGGAAATGGACTCATTCCTGGGACTCAGGAAGGCTGGGAACTGGCCCCTTTGGAGGTGATCAGATCTCAAGGGCCCAGAAAGACTATTGCAAGACAATCAAGGATGTTCAGGAAACAGAAGCTCAGTTCAGTTCAGTTTAGTCACTCAGTCATGTCCAACTCTTTGCAACCCCATGGACTGGAGCACAACAGGCTTCCCTGTCTATCACCAACTCCTGGAGCTTACTCAAACTCATGTCCATTGAATTGACGATGCCATCCAACTATCTCATCCTCTGTCGTCCCCTTCTCCTTCTGCCTTCAATCTTTCCCAGCATCAGAGTCTTTTCCAATGAGTCAGTTCTTGGCAGCAGGTGGCCAAAGTATTGGAGCTTCACCTTCAGCACCAATCCTGCCAATGAATATTCAGGACTGATTTTCTTTAGGATTGACTAGTTGGATCTCCTTGTAGTCCAAGGGGCTCTTAAGAGTCTTCTCCAATACCACAGCTCAAAAGTGTCAATTCTTCAGTGCTCAGCTTTCTTTATAGTCCAACTCTATGGTCCAACTTTATGGTAGAAGTTCAACTACCAGCAAATAACCCCAAGGTTTACAACTTTGGAATTGAGCAAATGGACAAATCAAACAAACTGAGCAAATACACAAATACCCTAGGTCAGCACCTCGTCACTGCTTTGGAGAAGATGATTACCTTCTTCCTGGGGCCTGCTCAAATATTAACATGTCAAAGCTTTCCTTGATCACTGTTCCTCTTCCCTCAACTCTCTACTCCCTTCTTATGCTCATTCTTCAGACCATGTATCACTACCAAATACATTACTTAAATATATATATATGTGTGTGTGTGTGTATGTAAATATATATATATATATATACACACACACACACACACACACACACACACATATATATATTACTAACAGTTTCCACCAGTTAAACTGTAAGCTCTGTGAGGGCAGAGCTTTGGCTGAGGTCACATAAGAAGCATTCAGTAACTAACTGGTGGATGAATGAACTTTTGTGGGTCTCAATTTATCCCTCTGTAAAATCTTATTTCTCGAGGTTAAACAAGTCTGCTCCTTACCCAGAGTGGGTACTTTTTTTGCCTATTTCTCACACAGGTAAGAGGGATAACAGCTTCCATCTAGGAACCTCTGAATCTTATATCCTCTAATCTACATCACCATGAACATTAAAACCGCAGTCATATTCTTCTGTACCAGGCTCCGCTGGTGGCTCAGTGTAAAGAATTTGCCTGCCAGTGCAGAAACTGCAGGAGATGCAGGTCTGATTCCTGGGTTGGGAAGATACCCTGGAGAAGGACACGGCAACCCACTCTAGTTTTCTTGCCTGGGAAATCCCACAGACAGAGAAACCTGGAAGGCTATAGTCCGCGGTTTTGCAGAGTTGTTCATGACTGAAGTGACTGAGGACATGTTCTTATATAGTTCATAGATAGGATAGTCTGTTCATTTAAGTCATTTATTC
Organism: Nanger dama; assembly: GCA_917880005.1. Taxonomy (NCBI): domain Eukaryota; kingdom Metazoa; phylum Chordata; class Mammalia; order Artiodactyla; family Bovidae; genus Nanger; species Nanger dama. The sequence continues at coordinate 10,883,335 of CAKJTW010000066.1, forward strand.
ACTCAACAAATATTTATGTAGCATGTACAGGGGTTGCCCTGCTGCTCTGAAGTTTCCCAGCAGCTTAGAGGCCTAGAACCTTCATTTTCCTGGATCTAGAGTGCTAAGATCAGATGGCTGTCTCTCATGAGTTCAGCCTGAAAAACTGAAGCCAGCTTCTACAGCAAGGGCTCTTTTTATTTTCCACAGTCTCTTATTGGCATGAGAATTATGCTATTTTATCTTTCCCTTACTTAGAGTGAACCTCACTTCTTTCTTAAGTTACTTTGTCTAGAAAATCTTACTTTCCTATGGGAAAATTATAGCAAAGAATTTGATTTCAATTGTAGTAGCAGCAACCCTTGTTCTAGCCTAACAGTCCTTAGCAAAACTTGTTTGAAATAGAAGCAGGCAAAATTAGTGAAGAAAGCAACCTCTAAAATCTGTTCTCGTCTTAAACACTCATGCAGCCATAAATCTAGATTGAGTTAGCCAAGGTACCTACTGATGTGTATCTCAGCAAAACAAAAAAATTTTTTTCACTTAAGTGGAAAGAATTGTAGTATCAGTTGTTTCTAACAATTGCCATCCTGATATCTTCAAGTCAATAACACTGTCATCTGGATAATTATTTGCTTCAGAAAGATAAGGGATGATGGTGACAACCTGGGCAAAGTTCTACCCATGAATTCCTAAAATTCAGTTGATGGTTGTTAGAAATAATGGCACCTAAAAATCTGTAGGTTGTGAATAACTGGCCTTGATTTCATTTTAGTATTTTAAGTCTGAGATGAAAGGAAAAGCACTGTGAACCACCTTAACTGATTTATCAGATCACAAGTTCATTCTGCAAAATTCCTATGGAGTCTTGGCCAGGATTTCTTGATCCATTCTCATGGAAAAAAATATGCCTTTTACAAAGGCATGATGCTTTCCAATCTTTGCTTTTAAGCTAAGATATTCCAGATACCAAGATAATGCAATGGTCACCTTCAGTCAATATGCCGTTTTACCCACAAATGGAATGTTTTATGACCAAAGTAACTCATGCGTATCATTTGGGGATAGATTTAACTTTTCTGGCAGTTTCTTTACCAAGTAGCTCTCCATAGAAAATACAAGATGCAGAATCTCAAAGTCTTGAATAATTTGGGTTATTTGGTTTGCCATTAGAGATGAATCAGAATTTACTGTATGATTAAAATGTCCAATGATAGCGGCACATTATGATTTGGATATTCAGTGGCAGATGGAGCACATATGAACTTGTTATCATTCTTTAGATTTGTGGGTGGTTTTTCGGTGAGAAATCTTTTGCCAGAAGTACAGGAGAGGTGGGCATAGTCCAGATAACTTTGGATTTTCAGACAAGGCCTTGGAAGCAACTGTACATCTTCCTGATTCTGACAAAAATTGTTCTGTCAACTTGTATTTGACAGCTTGTATTTAGGTATGTCTGCTCTTTTTCTTGAATAATAAATAATACACATTTTTCTAGCATTGTGTAGCAAAACATATCTCTAACACACTTGTACTAGAGCTCTCTCAAGACTACTTGGTAATGTTAAAATGACCTGGAGTCCTAAGTTTTACATGGGGACTCTACTCTGGACATCAGCTTTCAAAAAAAAAAAACTACTGTTTTATAGTGAAACAAAGTTATTACAGACTAGAACCCCAGATTTAAATGCATTTTAAAGATGAATCATGGGAGTTCAAAGTAATTCTGATCTTGCGTCCCTTCTCTCTAGGCCTTCAACTTCTGATCTTTATGATGCTCTTTCTGCTCTTGGGGACATTTAGTGGGAAAGGCTCAGAAGGGCTGTTACATGCTAGACTATGAGGGATAAGAAGTCTTAATGTGTTTTCAGACTTAAAAGTGAATGACCACTTCACTGTTTAGAAAACACTCCTTAGAGTGCAATCTAACATCATGGAATGCCTTTTTCCTGCAGGCAATGATGAGGCTCTACAATGGCTGCCTTTTATGGAAGAAAAATGTGGTAGAAATTAAATAGTACCAGAATGACCTAAAATGCTTAGTTTGCTTTTGGAGGAGGTATATCATGGTTTATTCCCTCCCTGTTTATCTTAAATGAAGTAAATACTGTTTTTGGAGCTGTGATAGTATCCACAGCTGTGATAGTATCACAGTTCTGATTTTATAGTTTTTTCCCACTGATAGGTCAAATCAGTGTAGGAGTTTCTAGATTACCTCTGTGACTTTATTTTCAGTTGATACCATAATATAATTTACTCAGTTGTCCTGTAGAGCCTTGAATTCAACAGAGCCCTAAACCTGCTCTTCTTCCTGCATGCTAAGGGTAGGCAATTTTTTTCTTCAAAGGCCCAGATACTAAATATTTCAGACTTTGTGAGCCATGAAGTCTCTGCGACAACTACTCAACTCTGCCACTGTAGCAGGAAAACAGATACAGATGACATGTAACAAATGGGCAGAGCTGTGTTCCAATAAAACTTCATTAACAACAATATGGAGGCAGGCGGGGGAGAGAGTAGACTGTAACCGAGAGCTGTGGTTTATCGATAACCTGTTCTACGTTCTCGCTTAGTGGATTCTACCACCATCCATCCACTCACCAATGACCAAACTTTTGCCTTTCCATTCATATCCAAACAAAGATAAAGTCAGATATTTTACCTCCTGTACTAGTTTCCTAAGGCTTTTGCAACAAATTATGATAAACTTTATGGCTTAAAACAACAGAAAATTATTCTCTCACAATTCTGGAGACCAGAAGTTCAAAATCAAGGTGTTAGTAGGGCCATGCTCTCTCTAAAGTCTTGAGGAATAGTCTTCCTTGCTTCTTCCTGACTTCTTCCCAGCTTCTCTGGGGTGCTGGCAGTCCTTGGCATTCCTTGGCTTGCAGCCACATCGCTCCAGTCTCTGCCTGCAGTGTCACATGTCTTTGTCTCTCTGTCTGTGTTCAAATTTCCTTCTTCTTGAGAGGACACAATTCATGTTGCACTAGCACCAAGCCAATCCAGTGTGGCCTCATCTTAACTTTATTACATCTGCAAAGACTTTATTCTAAATAGTGTCATGTTTGCACGTTCTGAATGGATATGAATTGCAGGGGAAATGGGAAACACCTTGTATTTTCTTATCTGTCCTCTACTTTCTATCTTAGCTACCACAGCTCTAGTTCAGATCTTTATCACTTCTCATTTCTTATCTGATTATTCCACAATCTCAATAGGTCTCACCTCCTGCAGTACCTAGAGTGACCTTTCTAAAATGCAAATATCACCATGTCTCTCTCCTTTTAAAAATCCTTCTTGACCCTGTCATCTCAGCAGTGGTTCTCCATCTTTTGCCAGCACACTTGATGAATGAGTTCCCTGTATGGCAACAACCTGTTGAGTGTCCACATCATGTGCAGAATAACTGCACATCTACTTAATTGAATCTGCTTTAATTTATAGAGAAAAGCAAGTCATTTATACTATTACTGTTGATGCCATTGCTTTCAACTCACCCCTGATTGTGTCAAACAATGTTTTTCAACCCTATGGCTTAAAACCACTGGAATTCTGGCTACAAATTCCTCCTTAATGGGACCTTACCAGCACTTCTTTTCTATCTTTGTCCTCAAACAGCTGGTTGACTGTGTTGTTTCTCATAATTGTTGCACTCATACTCATTATTTGTGCCCTTAATAATACAGACTGGAATTTGTGCCTGGAATAATACAGACTCTGCGTTCAAGCAACTTAAAGATAACACAATCTCTGGACCTAGAGACTATCATACTAAGTGAAGTAAAACTCACAAATATCATATGATATCACTTGTATGTGGAATATAAAAAATGATACAAATAAACTTTTACAAAACAGAAACAGACTCACAGTCTTGGAAAACAAACATATTTACCAAAGCAGAAGTGGGGGAGGGATAAATTAAGTAGTTGGGACTAATTTATATACACTATTATATATAGAATAGATAATCAACAGAGACCTACTATATAGAACAAGAAATTCTACTCAATACTCTATAATAACCTAAATGGGAAAATAATCTGAAAAAGAATATGCATAATTATAATATAATAATATTTAGTGTAATAATATAACATGCATAAAAGAATATGTACAATTAAATCGCTTTGCTATGCACCTGAAACACAATATTGTAAATTAACTATACACCAATATAAAACAAAAATTTAGAAACAAAATGATGGTGTTTAGATGCAGTATAGTTACTAGACAAAGTATATGAAAATACAAAGCAAATAAAAGTAATTTTTGTTTATCTGAAAAAAATGACAACACAGTCTCACCTTATCCTTGGAAATTTGAAGTTCATTCATTAGTGGGACAAGTCTGACAAGGACAAGTGTGCTTTGGGAAATAATATGACCAGATATCTGAATCAGGTCTATCCTGAAAAGCCAAGGCACATGATTGTCCTAAGAAAATATAACAATATACTAGCAGTTTTTAAAAATATATTTCCCCAGTTTTCTATAACGACAAGATGCTATCATAACTGAATATGGTACACAGAAGTCTGTGCCCTGGTCTCAGTCACTCGCACCACTAGATCAGTTCTCTCAATGCCAGGACAGTGTGCCTCAAAGGGAAATCTCCTCATTTGCTCCTTACTGTCTTCTGGGAGAGACAGACCCTTATTTTTAATATGCTAAACAAGACCCTGCATGACTTGTTCCTATCGATGTGCCTGTTGTCTGGAAGCTGAGCCTCAGATTTGGTCCTTGGAGAGTGTGTGCTCATTCAGTCATGTCTGACTCTTTTGTGACCCCATGGACTGTAGCCTGCTAGGCTCCTCTGTCCATGGGATTTTCCAGGTGAGATTATTGGACCAAGTTGCCATTTCTTCCTCCAGGGGATCCTCCAGACCCAGGAATAGAACTCTTGTCTCCTGCTTCTCCTGCATTGGCAGGCAGATTGTTTACCACTGAGCCACCTGGGAATGATTTGAGCAAACTCTGGGAGATGGCGAAAGACAGGGAATCCTAGCATGTCGCAGCCCTTGGGGTTGCAGAGAGAAGGACGTGACTGAGCAACTGAACCACAACACCTGGGAAGCACTCTGGTCCTCAGCACTTCCTCAGAAATACTTGTTGAATGAATGAATGAACAAATGACTACATGGAAATTTTACAACTTCCAGAAAATACTTTAAAATAAGCTATAGCTTATTTCATCACAGATAAATCTCTTTGTTGGAGGAGGTCATCAAGAGGATGTGACCACTGGTTGACCCTGGAACTGGGCCCAGGCAATCAGAGGCTCCTCACACCTCTCCTGTCCTTGGAATGCATGCTCTACCTGCTGTTCCCACAGTGGAGCCATTCCAAGGACATAGCTTTTGGAGAGGAAGGTGTTGTTGAGACCATCTGGACTGAATACATGACTGAACCCTGTTAAGACTTCCATATAAACTTTTAAGATTTGGTGAGCAGGTACAGGTTACTCATGTTGTGGCCGCTCAAGACCAGCCTCTTAAGATCCCTTGCTCATTAAACCTGTCACCTACCAATCTGGAATGGTCTGACCTCTTTCCTGGGTCTCTGCCTACACTCTGGGGACCAGTTTCAGTTTATACCAAGGAAGCTTTCAAGGTCGTGACTCAACACCCCTTTGGACACAGGAGGAAAGTAAAACACAGAGAAACTAAATAACCTGCCAGAAAGTCACACGATATGAACTCTAAGCATTCTGACTTCAAATCCTGCTCCATAAAAAAATAATACGTCTACTTCTACTTCATCATTTTAAGTGTTCCAATCAAGCTATGCTGCTATAGTCAACTTAGACTTTCAAAAACCATTGGCCTGTCAGTAAGTTTATGTAAGTTTGATATTAGAGACATTTACGGGGCCCTATAAGATAAGGCTCTCCCTGAAGAAGGAAATGGCAACCCACTCCAGGATTCTTTCTGGGAGAATTCCATACACGGAGTAGTCTAGTAGGCTACCATCCAAGGGGTCACAAAGAGCCAAACACAACTGAATGACCAACACATACATACATAAGATAACACTCTGCACTTTTAAACACTGAATACCTGGAAAGTAATCTTTTATATTCAATTCATTCATCATAAAGCTGTTAACAATCAAATGATGATATCTCTATCAGGCTTTATAATATATAAATATCATGGCTAAGTTACATGATGTTCAAAGGTTTAAAAACACCATGCAAGAAAGTACATTTTCTCCTTCAGTTTCTACTTTAGCACCTCTCAACAGTCCTTTAAATGTTCTTAGCTAAGAAACAGTTGCATGACTTTCTCTGGGTGTGACTAATGCTCTAAAACTGGCTTCTAAGAAAGACAAGACTTGCCTGGAGATGGTGGTGGTGGTGGTGGTGGTGGTGGTGATGATGATGGAGATAAATGTCTAAACTCGTTACATTAAAGAAAAACAGTTGTAGATCATCAATTAAACAACACTGTACAAAAGTGATCAAAAGAAACTGAAGCTAAAATGACAAGATCTCTGATTACTACTCAGTGCTAAGATTACAGTCAAGGAAAAATACCAAAGTAAACATTTTATCCTAATGTTGGAGAAAAAGAAACAGATTTGAAAAAAAAATTTTTTTAATTTGGATAGGGTAGCAGTACACACAAATCAGCATTATTTTTCTTCTGTCTTGACACAGAAATCAAGCTGCTTTGTGCTGTAGACATAAGCTTCATGTCAGTTTGCCAAAAGCATTATAGAGCACTGTAGGGAATACTGTAGTGAGCCTTGTTCTTGTGGGTGGATAAAAAGAGGAATGTTAGAGACCAAACTCCCTCAGCTTCCCTCCTTACTTCCTGGCTTTCCTGTGCTCAAAATTTCCCTGCATCTTCATCCAACTTCTCCCCCACTTCACCTCTTTCCTCCTATTGCATCCTAATCTTTCTTCCTAATCCCCGTTCCCATCCTGAAACACTGCTGAATCAATTAACTGGCCCCCACCCCATCCCCACTCACATTTGCTAATATATCCCCTCTTCGAAAGTCCCTTCCATTCGACCTGCCAACATGCTATTGTTTTCCTATCCAAACCCAGCTTTCTCTTGATCCCGCCATTCCCTCCAACTCTCCCATGCTTTCATTGTTCCTCCTTCAGGTCATGGCCAAACTTCTGGAAAGATGATTGTCCACCACATTGCCTAGCGCCTACTCATACCACTGATCCAATTCTCCCAGTTTCTTGAAACACTTCACTTCAAAACTCACTCACTTGGCTTACATGACTCTTACTCATCTCTCCTGCTTCTCTTACCTCTCTGCCATGACTCCTCTGTTTCTTCTTCCCCCTGATATTCTCTACCTGAATGGAGTCTGTAAGATCTGTCTTGGCTCCTCCATATCTGCCTCTGGGGCCATTTTCTTCCTTTCCTTCCTTCTTCCCTTCCTTCCTTCTGTCGTCTCTTTCTTTGATTCAGGAATTTCATCCAGTCTCAACTATAAATCCACAGTTGGATAACTTTCCTGTCAGCATATGAAAAAGAGACAAAGAAAAGGGAAGAGGGCATACCCAGTGACCAAGACAGAGAGCCAAGACAGAGAGCAGTGAATGTTGCTCCAACTCACATGTCATTTCCCTGACTTAGTCGTCACCTCACTGAATGTGGAAAGAAGGCTGAGTCTTTAGTTGAATGTCCCTGTCCTCTGCTAAACTCTGTTGCTAGGAAGAAAGGGAAAACAGATTTTTGTGGGGGAGGGGGCACATGAATTGTGCCAAGCATTGAAATTCATTGTTGGAATAATTCTCATTCCAATATTTTCTTCCAGATCTGGATTTTATTCAGTATTTTATATGTCTATGGAAGGATGACCAACCTAGATAGTATATTCAAAAGCAGAGACATTACTTTGCCAATTAAGGTCCATCTAGTCAAGGCTATGGTTTTTCCTGTGGTCATGTATGGATGTGAGAGTTGGACTGTGAAGAAGGCTGAGTGCCAAAGAATTGATGCTTTTGAACTATGGTGTTGGAGAAAACTCTTGAGAGTCCCTTGGACTGCAAGGAGATCCAACCAGTCCATTCTGAAGATCAACCCTGGGATTTCTTTGGAAGGAATGATGCTGAAGCTGAAACTTCAGTACTTTGGCCACTTCACGCTGAAGAGTTGACTCAATGGAAAAGACTCTGATGCTGGGAGGGATTGGGGGCAGGAGGAGAAGGGGACGACTGAGGATGAGATGGTTGGATGGCATCACGGACTCGATGGACGTGAGTCTGAGTGAACTCCAGGAGATGGTGATGAACAGGGAGGCCTTGGCGTGCTGTGATTTATGGGGTTGCAAAGAATCAGACACTACTGAGCGACTGAACTGAACTGATGGATGGTACCATCATCCACACTTTTAAATAACCAAGATATAAAGAAAGATATCTTGGTTATTTATTGAAATGTAGTTGACTTACAATATCATATTAGCTTCAGGTGTGACTCAGTATTCCCAAAATATCTTTAATGCTTAATCAATATTCCCTAACTACCTCCCTCATTGCAACAGCCACAATTTTCCAAAGTATTATGTCATCTTCCTCTGTTATATTTCTAGCTAATCACATCCTTTTCTATTGACCTTAATATTTTTGAAGAGTTAGTGTTTATTACCATTTTTTAAAGGTTCCTACCCTAGAAGTGCCTCTTCCTGGGTGGTAGTGGTTGCCAACGTGGTAGCAATGCCCTTCTAGATACTCAAACCTAACCACTCTCAATATTTTGAGGTCAAGGTTAAATTCCTTTTCTGAAAAGCCTTGTTTCTTTTGTGAAAAAAATTCTCTCTCTCCTCGGATCTTCTGTAAAACTTTATCTTTACCTCACTTGTAGTACTTAACTCTTTATTTATTATATTAAAGCTTTTAGGTACATATCTTATCTTCCATGGTAAGCCCCTCAATTTGTGGACTAAAGCTAATTCTTTTGTGTATTCCACTTAGGTTGTAGTACAACACAGGACACATAGTGTGGGATTAACAGATATGAGATTAATGAATGAATGTGTGAAGACTCAGTTACCAGAGTATGATGAATGCAAAGAGTCTATTAAGAAAATAAGTCACTGTGACAGAAGGACTGACAGGTTTTTGCTTCTGGAATAATTTCCACTCAGTTAAAATATCAGTAAGACATTTAGGAAGACACATTTATAGTAATAGCAATTGGTATCTTGGTCTTTTAAGTTTGTAACAGATACAGGTTTAAGAATCATCATGAAAGTATTTTCTCCAACAAGACATACTTCCCTTACGATTATCCAAAATTCTTGTGCAGTCCTAAGTTTTTGAACTATTGTGGGTTTTTTTTTTCTTTGTACTACGTTTTCCAGTTAAGCCTAAAAATATTGAAATAATTTTCATTCTAGTGATTATGTGGTGTTTTCAGTCACAGTCAGTAGTAAGGCTATGAAAACTCTCACTAGAAAGATCCTTTTCATAGTATTTTCCAATTGCATTTTATAACCTGGAGATATTGCAATTCTTAAGATAATTCCCCCCGAAGTCCAACATTTTTCCAAACAAGAACTCCAATTCTTCTGACATTTATGTATATGAAGCATTGGTAAAATGAAACTAACATTTACTTCTAACAGTTCTACATTTGCCTTCTGGAGTTAGGACAACATTTTAAAGTGGCAGGATCTCATAAATGTTTCGTGGAAAATAAGAGAAATATGTTGTAAAAAATCACCAAACCGTAAGCTAAGAAGGAAGAGGGAAAAGTGGGTGATCAATGAAGCACACTGGGATGACTGTGGAATAATTCTTCTAACTATTGATCATATTTTCAAAACTGATAAGTGACTTTCTGATCATACATTAGATAATTCTGGAAATTGCTTTAACCCTTTCAAGAACCATATCTCTGTTATCTGTGCAGCTAAATCTGGTCCTTTCTAAAGAGTCTACATTTTATTTTGGAGTCCCACACTTCAACTAGAAGTGGCTCCTTATTCACTGTCAGATCTTGGCAAGTTTCCTATTTCTGAACCTCAGTATCAGTATCTATGAAAATGCCCATAATAGAGATTTCTATTACATTGATGATGGTGGGTACATAGACTTTCATTATTTTTGAATATCTGAAGTATTTAATTATAAATTTAATATGTGGCTAAAATATATGCCAAGGGTGTAAGCATATAAGGAGAATATGAATGCAAACTACCTAGTTCAGAACAATAATGGACAATTATTGACATTATTGCTAATAATGGTGCTGCTTCAGATGATCATTGTATTTCCTTAGCAATAATTTTGTTCAGAGGAATGCACTGGGCATTAGTAGAAGCAGAGAGAGAGGACAGTAATAAAAAAATAGTAAGACCTAATTATTCAGAGAAGGCAATGGCACCCCACTCCAGTACTCTTGCCTGGAAAGTCCCGTGGATGGAGGAGCCTGGAAGGCTGCAGTCCATGGGGTCCCTGAGGGTCGGACACAACTGAACGACTTCACTTTCACATATTGGAGAAGGCAATGGCAACCCACTCCAGTGTTCTTGCCTGGAGAATCCCAGGGATGGCGGAGCCTGGTGGGCTGCTATCTATGGGGTCACACAGAGTTGGACACGACTGAGATGACTTAGCAGCAGCAGCAGCAGCAAGACCTAATTATTAGAGAAATGTAAATGAAAACCACAATGAGATACCACCTCACACCAGCCAGAATGTCCATCATCAGAAAGTCTATAAATAATAAATGTTGGTTGAGGGTGTGGAGAAAAGGAATCCTTATACACTCCTTGGAGTAGGAAATGGCAACCCACTCCAGTACTCTTGCCTGGAAAATTCCATGGACAAAAAAGCCTTTGCTGGCTATAATCCATGGGATCACAATGAGTTGGACATGACTGACCACACACACACATTCTATACTATTGGTGGGAAAGGAAACTGGTGCAGCCACCATGGACAACAACATAGAATCTCCTTAAAAACTAAAAAAGACTTAACATACTATCCAACAATCCCACTCCTGGGTATATTTCTGGACAAAACTATAATATGAAAAGATAAAGGCACCCCAGTGTTCACTGCAGCACTATTGATGATAGCCAGAACATGGAAACAACCTGTGTCCGCCAACAGATGAATGGATGAAGATGCTGTATGTATATACAGTAGAATACTACTCAGCCATAATAGAAAGAGAAATTATCCCATTTGCAGCCACACGGATAGATCTAGAAATTATCATACTAAGTGAAATAAATCAGACCAAGAAAGACAAATATCTGATTTTGCTAATATGTGGAATCTTCAAACATGATACAAATGAACTTCTTTATAAAACATAAACAGACTCATAGACATAGAAAACAAACATGATTTCCAAATAGGAAAGCTGAGGAGGGATAAATTTGGAGTTCTGGGTAACATAGTTTATATAAAATAGATAACCAACAAGGACCTACTGTATACAGGGAACTATACTGAATATCATATAATAACCTAAAATGCAAGAGAATCTATATAAAAGATATATATATATATATATATATATAACTGAATCACTTTGCTGTACACCTGAAACAAACAACAGTACAAATCAATTATGTTTCAATAAATTTTTATAAAAAAGTTAAGACCTAATCCCAGTCCTCTGTGATTTAAGAGCTTTATTCTGGGACAATAGAATTTACAGACATGGAACCATTAAGTAACAAAACAAGGCAGTATATGATTAAGGTCAAAATGAATGTTCCAGAGTTCAGAGACGCATGTGTTCAAATAATTAGAGTGTGTGTATGTGTGTGTGTGTAACACACATTTAACAGGACCATGCAGGACTTTAAGAAAGGAGAAACGTTCATATTTCAGCCTAGAATGACAGAGTACTCCAGAATTTGTTATTTAAGAAGAATTCTTTCAGGGGCTATTTTTTGAAACTCAGAGACCTGTTTGTAACAAGTCTCCCCTCCTGCCTAGAAATGCCACCCATATACTATTATCCTGACATATATGGTAAGGCATAAAATACACAGAAACCACGAAATTGATGAGTTAACAAAATACACATGAGCACCAGGAAATTAACAAGATGATGGTCCCAGGTTAGCAGGAGGCATATAGCATTCTGCTCCATGCGGTTTTCTGGCATGCTTATTAGACTCCTGGGCAAGGAAATGCCTCTACCTGGAGATTTAGACACTAGAATTGATACTCTCAAGCAAGAGCATCCTGTTGCTAATAAAAACAGTCTTTGTGTAGAGAAAGTAAAACTGCTAGCTTTGTACACGTGTAAACCACCACTGGCTCACCATTTACTATTCCTCCTTTACTCTCAGATTGAAAAGAGCTTTTAAATCTGATATATTTTAGCCTGGAAGGAAAAAAAAAAAAGAGCAGGATTCTGTCAACCTAATCTCATTACACATGTAGCCATTACAGTCAAAATGAGTTTCCTCTGAGTAAGTTTGGGTGAGTTTCAAAACCAGTTCTCAGAGGAAAAGAGTCATTACATTAAAGTCATGTGTTGCAAGATGCCGCTTCCTATTGTACCAGAATTTTCACCTTCATGTTTGCTTAAGCAGGAGGGCAATAAGATAAAAACCCCAGACTTTGTTCAATGAAAGAAGGGAAGACAAAACATTTAAAATGCATAATGTTAATACCTCATTAAAGGTTTTCTTTAACAAGGAGAAAGTAATAGCTTTGTGAAAATACACTCACAATTCTTCTCTCTTTCTTCTCTTTTATGTTCTACAGTCTCTTTATTGTACACTTGTTACTCAGAGTCACTTGCCAGTTGACCTATTCATTCCCTTCAATCATTTCACTTCTACCCTCCTCTTTGTTCTTTTATATAATACTCTTTCTCTCAAAATATAAGCTTTTTGATGGCAGGGACTTGGCTTGATGTTTGCTATATCTTTAGGAACAAGGTAGGTATCTTATCACTAATGGGTGTTCAATTAATATTTGTCTGTATATTGTCTGTATTCTGGAAACCCTCTCTCCAGTAACTCCCTATAAATTCAGTATCATAAAAGATGAAGTCCTCATTACACATTTTAATTAGTAAGGAGAGTAATGGTTTCATATGTAATGAGACCAGGCAGGTAGAACTCTGGGTTCTAAAACAAAAGTTCAGAAAGAGCTCCAATAGTGAGGCAATGTTGCAGAAAAGTTAACTGGTTCAGAATGAGGGGGAAAAAAGGACAAGTCCTTGAGTTACTGGGCATTTATTCTTTATTTCTAGTTTTCTTTATAAGTCAATCAATGGGACTTCTCCATGGCCCAGAATCCATCTTACAATACAGGGACAAGGGTTCAATCCCTGGTCGAGGAAGATCCCACATGCTGCAGAGCAGCTAAGCCCATGTGCCATAATTCCTGAGCTGGAGCTGTAGAGTCTGTGTTCTGTAACAAGAGAAGCCACCGCAATGAGAAGCCAGCACACCGCCGCTCGAGTTCCCTGGCTCATGGCAACTAGAGAAAGCCAGCATAGCACCAAAGACCTAGCAAGCCAGAAGTAAATAAATAATTTTTTTAAAGTCAATCAATGGGCTTTTGTTTGTGTTCAGTATCACTATGAATGGACTCTTATTATTTTTACTGATGCTCAGTTGTCTAATCCTTGGCCAGGGAGATTTTTCAAGTTGGCTCCTTGGACAAAACACTAGATCACTTCCCTGCTTTGTAGTTATGACAAGATGTGGTAGCCTCACCTTGTTCATTTCTTACTCTAGACCTGTAATTGACTATCTATCTAAGGAGCATAGTTCTTTCCAGCAGGAAATGACACCTAGAGGTCACAATTTTGTGCAACAGGGATGTTCATTGCTCCTTTCTAACTCACTGTTCGCGAGTTTCTTCTGTGGACACACTGGGGAGTGTGTATGCATATATGTGTGTAGTCCTTGGTTATATTCCAGTTCAAACACAGGGATATAGGAATTTTATTTAACCTCATGAGTGTTACATCTATATCTGCTTTCTTACCCAACAAAAATCTGGGGGAGAGTTGCTTCTGGGAGATGTAATTAACAGATCTCTTCTGTGATACAAAGAACACCTCAGAAGGAAATAGAATGGAGGCTACTAATGAGCCCTTGCTTGGCCTTCAGGAAACACATTTTCCCCCGGCGACTTTATTTCATTTTTATCCACTTTTGGATAGGAAAAAGGGATTATGAATCCAACTAATAAAAATAAAATCAATAGCCCTTATCTAGCATTTATTATGCACTAGGCACTGGGCTAAAGTCTTCGTATGTTTAGGGATGAGAAAGGGGTTCTTACTTCCACACTATTCTTTATCAGTGTTTAGCAATTATAAGACTGTGTAGGAAGTAAAACATACTAACAGGCCAGTATTGCCTCATGAACTGATATATAGTTCAGTTCAGTTCAGTTGCTCAGTTGTGTCTGACTCTTTGCAATCCCATGGGCTGCACCATGCCAGGCTTCCCTGTCCATCACCAACTCCTGGAGCTTACTCAGATTCATGTCCATACAGTTGGTGATGCCATCCAACCATCTCATCCTCTGTCCTCCCCCTTCTCCTCCTGCCTTCAATCTTTCCCAGCATCAGGGTCTTTTCCAATGAGTTAGCACTTTGCATAAGGTGGCCAAAGTATTGGAGCTTCAGCTTCAGAACCAGTCCTTCCAATGAATATTCAGGACTGATTTCCTTTATGATTGACTGGTTGGATCTCCTTGCAGTCCAAGGGACTCTTGAGTCTTCTCCAGCACCACAGTTCAAAAGGATCAATTCTTCAGCCCTCAGCTTTCTTTATAGTCCAACGCTCACATCCACATATGACTATTGGGAAAACCATAGCTTTGACTAGACAGACTTTTGTTGGCAAAGTAATGTCTCTCCTTTTAATAGGCTGTCTAGATTGGTCATAGCTTTTCTTCCAAGGAGCAAGTGTCTTTTAATTTCATGGTTGCAATCACCATCTGCAGTGATTTTAGAGCCAAAAAAAAATAATAATAATAAAGTCTGTCACTGTCTCCATTGTTTCCCCATCTATTTGCCATGAAGTGATGGGATCAGATGATATAATCTTAGTTTTCTGAATGTTGAGTTTTAAACCAACTTTTTCACTCTCCTCTTTCACTTTCATCAAGAGGCTCTTTAGTTCTTTGCTTTCTGTCTTTAGGGTGGTGTCATCTGCATATCTGAGGTTATTGATATTTCTCCCAGCAATCCTGTTTCCAGCTGTGCTTCATCCAGCCCATATTTTGCATGATGTACTCTGCATATAAGTTAAATAAGCAGGGTGACAATATACAGATTTGACGTACTCCTTTTCCTATTTGGAACCAGTCTGTTGTTCCATGTCCAGTTCTAACTGTTGCTTCCTGACCTGCGTACAGATTTCTCAGGAGGAAGGTCAGGTGGTCTGGTATTTCCAACTCTTGAAGAATTTTTCACAGTTTGTTGTGATCAACACAAAGGATTTGGTGTAGTCAATAAGGTAGAAGTTTTCTGGTATTCTCTTGCTTTTTGATGATTCAGTGGATGTTCGCAATTTGATCTCTGGTTCCTCTGCCTTTTCTAAATCCAGCTTAAACATCTGGAAATTCATGGTTCACATATTGTTGAAGCCTGGCTTGGAGAATTTTGAGCATTACTTTGCTAGCGTGTGAGATGAGTGCAATTGTGCGGTACTTTGAACATTCTTTGGCATTGCCTTTCTTTGGGATTGAAATGAAAACAACTTTTCCAGTCCTGTGGCCACTGCTGAGTTTTCCACATTTGCTGGTATATTGAGTGCAGTACTTTTACAGCATCATCTTGTAGGATTTGAAATGGCTCAACTGGAATTCCATCACCTCCACTAGTTTTGTTCATAGTGATACTTCCTAAGGCCCACTTGACTTCATATTCCAGGATGCCTGGCTCTAGGTGAGTGATCACACCATTGTGGTTATCTGGGTCATGAAGATCTTTTTGTATAGTTCAGTTCAGTTCAGTTGCTCAGTCATGTCCGACTCTTTGCGACCCCATGAACCACAGCATGCCAGGCCTCCCTGTCCATCACCAACTCCCGAGTCTACCGAAATCCATGTCCATTGAGTTGGTGATGCCATCCAACCATCTCATCCTCTGTTGTCCCCTTCTCCTGCCCTCAATCTTTCCCAGCATCAGAGTCTTTCCAAATGAGTCAGCTCTTCGCATCAGGTGGCCAAAGCATTGGAGTTTCAGCTTCAACATCAATCCTTCCAATGAACACCCAGGACTGATCTCCTTTAGGATGGACTGGTTGGATCTCCTTGCAGTCCAAGAGACTCTCAAGAGTCTTCTCCAACACCACAGTTCAAATAGTCCAACTCTCACATCCATACATGACCACTGGAAGAACCATATTTTTTTTGTGTATTCTTGCCATCTCTTCTTAATATCTTCTGCTTCTGCTAGGTACATAGCATTTCTATCCTTTATTGTGCCCATCTTTGCATGAAATGTTCTCTTGGTATCTCTAATTTTCTTGAAGAGATCTCTAGTCTTTCCCATTCTATTGATTTCCTCAATTTCTTTGCACTAATCACTGAGGAAGGCTTTCTTTCACATTATCCTTTATTCTTTGGAACTCTGCATTCAAATGGGTATACCTTTCCTTTTCTCCTTTGTCTTTAGTGTCTCTTTATTTCTCAGCTATTTGTAAGGCCTCCTCAGACAACCACTTTGCCCTTTTGTATTTCTTTTTCTTGGGGATGGTCTTGATTACTGCTTCCTGTACAATGTCACGAACCTCTGTCCATAGTTCTTCAGGCACTCTATCTATCAGATCTAATTCCTTGAGTCTTGATATATAGTTAGACTACATTTAAATGCCCTTTTAAATTTTAGCATCTTTTCTTGACCAAAATTTATGTTGTAAATGTTTAGCAAAAGTAGCAATAAAATTTCAAAATACTTTGCAGCAGCAGTTTGTAGTCTCTAGATATATCTTCCACAAAAAGGTATCTGGCTCAGAGAAATGTACAGAGAAAATATCTGGAATAGGAGATGTGTAATATCAGCCTGAAAGGTCTTTTTGTATGAGAAAGAAAGGAAGTAACAGTGATTATTGGGGTGATACTCAAAGGATTCACAAGCAATTCTCATTGATTGAAGAGACAAGAGATAATTTGACCATTAGTGATAACAACTTCAGTGGATTGAAAGATATGGACTACGTTTAAACCCATGAGTTCACAATGATATGTAGGCGGGTGGCAAGAATGTCATTGGCATTAGAGGATGCCAGGGAATGAACTCATTCTTCTATTAATTGATAAAGGGGAAAATGAGCATTTGATCTGCCTTTTCCATTTAAATTGTACCTTGGGGTAACCAAAGGGTTTATGAGGAGGAATTCACATTTTATAGTAATTTTTCCACCACATAAATGAAGATGGAATGATAGAGCATCATCACTTTTCAAAATGATAGTTAATGGACCTTAGCAATAATCACCAAAGGCTGCAACATAATAAAACAGGAAGCAAGTTTTATGGAAAAGAAAATAATACCCATATTGATAGAAATAAATAGAATCATGTTTAATTATTCTTGCCCCCCCAATCAAATTTAATTAACCCTAAATCTAATTTCCTTTTGATTTCACTGACCCAAGAACACTGGCCGGAAAGGCAGATATTGTTTGTTGGCAGACATTGCTAAACTGGAGAGTTGTTACTGATTCAGATTTTTATGTAGGATGACCTGGTGTGTGTGTGAATGCACACATGTACATGTGCTGACACATACATGTGCTCACACATTTGAGGTCAAGAAAGGGTAGAGTATCACTTTGTTGAAAGGAAAGTGAAAGTGAAAGTTGCTCAGTCATGTCCTACTCTTTGCAACCCCATGGACTGTATCCATGGAATTCTCCCAGCCAGGAATACTGGAGTGGGTAGCTTTTCCCTTCTCCAGGGGATCTTCCCAACCCAGGGATCAAACCCAGGTCTCCCGTATTGCAGGTGGATTATTTACCAGCTGAGCCACAGGGAAGCCCCAAGACTACTGGAGTGGGTAGCCTATTCCTTCTCCAGTGGATCTTCCTGACCCAGGAATCAAACTGGGGTCTCCTGCATTGCAGGCAGATTCTTTACAACTGAGCTATGAGGGAAGCCTTGTTGAAAGGAAGAGGATACTGAACTTTCACTTGTAGAATTCTTCATTCTTAGCTGAGATAGAGTCAGTTGTCAGTATCATAGAGGGGAGTGCCTTAGGGAAATTCAGGAGGGAAGCCTAAAAGCTCCCTAAATGCCCAATAGCTACTATGATGCTACTATAGCCCTAGGCAATAGAGCAATCTTGGGCTCCTATATCCTATATCTTTGGGCTCCTATATCAGTCTCAGAAGAGGAGGGAAAAGATGTTACATTCCAACAAAGAGGGTTTAATAAAGAGAATATTTACAAAATGTGGGAGGCTAACAGGCACTGCAAGTACCTGGTAGTTAGCAATAGCAGGAAGCCCTTACTACCTCTAGGCTGAAGGCAGCAGAGTGTGCAAGGTTTACTGGAATCCAGAGAGAACATCTAAAGCTGTAGATGAAAATGCTCAGACAGATGTGGACTGTAGTACAGAAATTCAGTCCCTGCCAACCTGCGGCCTAACAGAGAGGGAACTGACATCTATCTCCTTCTCTGCTTTGACCTCCTAGCCTCCTCTCATCACCTCCTGCTGGATGAACTGGACTTGAAGCCAAGTGGAAGCCACAAGGCAGAGAACCCACTGAGGAAGTACAAAGGTCAGGCTCCCAAGGTGATGTCGGCAGGTCAGCAGAGTGGGGGAAGGGTGGAACGGCATACTTACAATGGCAGATGGAGACCACCCACCACAGACTCCCTCCTTGTCTAGGGAAAACTCTCTGTTAATGGGTGATCCTATCACCATGTTTGATAGTATTAATATATTGAATCTCTGACCCTGACACCATCAGCAATCAGGTCAACTTTTTTATGATTTTATGATTCTAGCTAGAAATGCAGGTTCTTGACCATCCTGCACAGCTCCAGTGATTCTTCGTATTTCCCTCCTATATTCTGGAAAATAAAACAGCAAACAGGCCACTCACCATTTGGTGGAGTCCAATCCTACGCTCAGCTCACCCTTACTCCATTCCTCTTATTCAGGTCTGAACTCCCATGCCACTTCTTTCTTTGCCAAAGGCAGGTATCATCAATTGATCTTGGCTCTTTCTCCTGATGAGCCAAGATGCATCCTCAGAATCTTTCTTAAACTAATGCTTTGAGGAATCAAATCAATCAGTTAGAGTTGGAGTACAAGATAAAAGTCATTTATCTCTTATCCCTGGCCTGGTGGATAGCCTTGAGTCAGAGTTTTCCATGTTTTGTTGAATAGATCATTTCCCATGAACACTGGAGAACTTATGCTACGTGCAGTTTGTCTTTATCAACTGGAACATCATCACCAATATTAGCAGTAGTTGTAGCAGTATCATTAATTGGAAACCTTTCTTGAGCTTTCTAAATATCAAGGCTTCACACCTTCCCTTTTACTGTCAGTTTCTTTTCCTCTGTTAAGCTTATGTGCTACCTTGCTTCATTTATGTCTGACTCTTTGCAGCCCCATGGGCTGCAGCCCACCAGGTCCCTCTGTCCCTGGGAATTCTCCAGGCAAGAATACTGGAGTGGGTTGCCATGCCCTCCTCCAGAGGATCTTCCCCGACCCAGGGATCAAACTCACGTCTGTAATGTCTCCTGCACTGGCAGGCAGCTTCTTTACCACTAGCATCACCTGTCTATCTTAGCTCCAGCATTTCATCCTTTTCTTCATTCACCACTTTCCACTCTCTAACTAGGCTTTCATGGCTAGATTCTGATTGGAGTTTCAGTTCTCTTACTTAGGTGATGCTGTTCCCTCAAAGGATCCATAATAACAGCAATACTTCATATTTATAGAGTGCTTTACAATGTACCAAATACTCACACATATATTTATAAAAGTCTTTGTGATCAAAGGCAAACTTTTGGGATGTAATTAAAGGATTTTAGATTTTTGGTTTATGGGACTAAATTACTCTACAGATGCTTATTATCTTCCTATGGCTTTTAGTCACCTTCTTTAAAATAATATCTTTCTACCCACAAATTTCAGAGCTTCTTTTTCCTCACATATTTTCCTTCAATTACATAGGTAATTTTGGCTTTATAGAGTTGGTTACAGGAAGTAAGCCTATAGAAAAATAAATGCATGAAAAAAACCTCTGACTTAGGAACTGAACTACAAATACTTTCTTCCTCCAAGATGATATTTAACAATTGGACTTAATGTAAACCCAAATTCATATCTGTACTTCTTAGCAATTTACTTATGATTTAAGAAACCTATAGACATTACATTTTAGATGCTTTTTCTTAAGAAGTTATCTTTTTGAAGATATTCATGTTCTAACCCTTTCCTTAAAAGAAAAAAAAAGGAGGAGGAATAGTTTGATATATTTTAGCTGGTCCTTAGAGAAAGTTACAGATGAAATTTACTACATTTCCTGTGGTCTTTTTTATAGGGGCTTAAAATTTTTTTAATTTTTACCTTTTTAAAGCCTGCTCCACAAATGCCTTTCCTCTTAGACACAATTTGTCCAGGTGCTCCTGCTGATATTGTAAAGCTCTCTGCTACAATGAGTCTTTAAATGGGAAGCCTTCCTAAACTTTTAAAATAATGAGACCTCACCAGGCAAATTTATGATAAGGTTTCTTTTCTTCCCAGCCTATCCCATTGACTCTCACATAGATTCATATCTCGCCATTAGTATTTAAGACAATGGCAATAAACAAAGAAAAGGGTTTCCAAAGTGTCCCAATCTTTTTATGAGAAAGAGGAAATGACTAAGTGTTTTCATATTGGCCGATAAAGTCACTCGATATAATGTGATGTCACTATTAATCTTGAGTCCTGATTCTGACTCCTATTTTTTTTTTTCTTCCAGACTGTTTGTTTCCCTTTTACAATAAAGCCAATGCCTGTGATACACTGGAAAATAGAAAAAGAAAAATGAGTTAAAATTACCATGTCTTTTATCCTCTTTTAGTGTTCCTTCTGTTTCCCAAGGAGCTTCCAGGTCATGGTTAATCTGGAGTCTGCAGTTTTAACATTCTTATGGTATTCTGTCTTTTCTATAATTCAGGGCCACTAACACCCCAGGGAGTGTGTTTAAAACAGGAAGTTGCACAAGCAAATTATTATCTTTAGGAGGACAGATCTATGGCCAAAACATTGCAAAGGCCAACTGCCTTTTCTTCAGGGGCTAGCAGACGGAGGAATACTTTGAGAGCAGAACTAAACACACAAGACTGCTGCTTTCTGTCATAACTCTGTTACCTCTCAGAGCAGCCATTGCTGAACTGAAAATAATAGTCACTTAAAGAAGGGCTTGTCATCTTCAACTGAATTAGTTCATATTTTTCTGTAAAGCAGTAAGGGATTATAAACACACTCTTCATTTTCCTTCAATGTCTCCACCTTGCCCCTGGTTCAGGGGTGACTTTCATGAAGGCTTTTCATTCGAATTTTACTTCTTTTTCCACTTCACTTGTTGCCAGTAGCTCCAACCTGTGTACGCCTGTGCGGTTGGTTCCCAATTTTGGGGGTATGGGGTGGCAGCAGAGAACCCAGATGAGGAGTTAGAAAATTGTGATGAAATCCAGCCTGCCCTTCTTATACCACTCTGATTTCAGGACTTGAAGATCCCTGAATCTTACTTCCTATAGCCCACGACAGGAATGGGAGGTTAGGGGCATCTGTTGAAAGACACATGAAAAGGCTCTGGGGAGGGGATGTGAATAGCTTTCAAATTCAGTGTCAAAATTTCTTCCAGAGTACAACTGAAAATTATCATTGCACAGAACTTTGGAAAAGTGAATAAACAGCAAAATTATTTTGTGATAAATGTGGTCATTGGCCATTTAATATAGGAAGAATGCAGTTCCAATGGTTTGCTTAGAGAGTAAAAGACCTGTGCACTGAAGCCCTATGGGGTATGACTCCTGTCTTAAGATGTCTTTTGGCCTTTGGGGGCCACCATAGATGTGGAACCCAGTGGGCATTCAAGAACCGCTCATTAAATAAATAGGTGTCTAGCACCCTGAGTTCATATCGAACCCCAAATACATTGAGGCAAATTGTTATAGAAAAGAAAAATAGAAGGTTAAAAAGGAAAAAAAGCCCTTCATTCAACTGAGTTTCTCCAAGATGAGTGGATATGTGAGGCCCAGTAAAAGATGAATCTGAGGTTCAGAGATGCTTCCAGGTTTCTTCCACTTGCAGTTTTTAAGATAAATAAGCTTATTTTAAAAGCAAAGTAGAATACTACGAAAACAGTGAATGTTTGATGTGGAAGCCTTTTAAACATCAGTAAAAGGAAAAAAGAGAGTGAAAAAACTTTATATTACTTCAAAAACAGGGAAATGGTTTTGGATTTCTTTGACTATTTTAGAATTTAAAAGAATATCCCAGGCATGAATAAAATCAGATTTTCATCAAAAGGCTTTTAAACAAAACTCCACACTTTTCTCCATAAAACCAAACAAATATTTTTCAGAGCAATATTCTCTTACACAAAAGATTTTTACAAATCATTAGAGTGTTCTATGTGAGGAAAATAAAATTCAAAATTATTCCTTAAAATATTTTTCTTTCATTTTTTTATTGCTACTAGGTATAAGAAAGCATTAAAGAGGATGTATGACTGTAGATGAAAGTTACCCTGCCAAATATATATATAAAAAAATTCTTTTAATGTTTTGGTCACGAACTCTGACAATGATAAATCACTTTTCAACAGCTGCAGACAGCTGTTAAAGTCTAGAGCCTAAAACGCTTAATTGGGGACGTGTGTTAAAAGTTAAAGGGCCAGTGTCTTTTTAGGGTACATGAAGACTTTCTTCGGCACACTCAGAATGGTGCATTCCAAGGTTTAGGGAAGAACACATTAGTCTCTAGATTCATTAGATGTGAAGCATTAGGCGGATAGATGATAAAGGGCTCTTATTTACATATATGAGCAAGAAACAAGAGTTATTAAACATAACAGTGTTTAATAAAAGAAGACACTCAAGCTCCTTGATAAACCGTTTTCACATATTATTTGGTGATGTAACTGAGATTAGTGGTACTCTTGCATTTCAGGTATTTGAACTGGACACTCCTAATCTCTTCAATGTGGGTCTTACTACAATAAATATATTTACCCAGGATTAATTTCTTGATTGATGATTTCCAACTCTAGTCAAATCAGGAGAACTAGAAAAATTCTTTTTTAAATTTTTATAAATTTTTTAAAGTTTATTTTGTGATGCTTGTCTTTTATTCTGACAGTGTGTAAGCAGTTATTTCAGGTAATTTAGGGATTTCACTTCAAGTTTTTTCTTCATTAGAGTATTTCAAACTGATTTGCAGTGATAATATTTATTCAAGACATGCTTGCTGAGAGAGTGCCCTTCTGAAACAAGACTTTTGTTGCTTGCATGTGTGACTTTTTCCAAAGTGTGTGTGTGTTTGTGTGTATATGTGCATGTATTCACTGCATATGTTATATATATTCACTGCATATACTATATAGAGAATATATTCATTGCATATATAATATACACACTGTATAATATATAATCACTTCATATATGATATATAATATATAGCATACATTCACTGCAGTCATGTATATTTTTACATGTGTATATGTGTGTGTGTATACTACTAAGCTCTGAAAGAACTGACCTGATGGTTTTGTTTTACTTTTTCATGGGTACCAAGTGTGTAAAGGTAAACATCATATATCTGCTTGAAGAGGGACAGTCCCCACTGAGTAACTGTCGGTAGGTCATTTCTCCTCTGTACAACCCCTGACATTCAGGAAAGGGAGTACTTCTGTTTCACACTCCGTATCAAAGGTGATCTCTGGGAACTGTTTGCTGAGTAATTCACTGTTACACAATACATCATTTTTATTGGTAATAAAGCAGATGTCACCAACAGTGTAGTTTGTCCAAGCCTGGCTCTGAAATTTCCTTTAAGGCATTATGCTCCCAATCAGGCAGAAAATTGTCATCAGTGATTGCAGGTTGAAAGACCACATTGCAGCATCCAAGGACTGTGTATGACTTTTCCAGCTATACACAAAGAGGGTGGTGAAGAGTGGCCTTGTGAAAGCGTATTTGTTCCAGTTACGATGTATCCATCCTACTAACTTTGGGAAGAAGTATACCCTAAAAATATGTTGTGTGCAGTTTGTATTGTGTGAAGCACATGAATTTATATACAGGATAAGGGGGAGAGCAATTCACAAAGTTTGTCTATTTGAAGTAATTATACTTATTGCTTTGAAAACCTAAGATAAATGGCTTTAAATGAAAGCTTTTGTTGCTAATATTAACTAGAGAGACAGGTTTATATCTTTCATTCATAAGAATTTTGTGAGCCATTCTTAACACACTAGATAATGAACCGTCATCTCAGGATCTATATTTGTTTACAAGTTCTGTGTTGGTTCAAATTCAATGAATTATTTCAAATTAGAGAAAATATTGTACTAACACTCTACACTAAATTTGTAACTTCTATCTCTTACAAATGTGAGATATTGTTGAGATAGTGCCCTTCTGAAACAAGACTTTTGTTGCTTGCATGTGACTTTTTCCAAAGTGTGTGTGTGTGTTTGTGTGTATGTGCACATATTCATTGCATATGTTATATATATTCACTGCATATACTATATATATAACATATTCATTACATATATAATATATATTCACTGTATAATATATAGTCACTTATCCCACTAAGCAAAAAGTTAAGAGCAGCACAACCAGAAAATAAATTTCATATATGCGTCACATGAGCGGCTTGTCCCAAGCCATACATTCTCTTTTGCTTTGTTGTTTATAGTATGATCAGGACTGTATATTTCTAACTGTGGTAGAGATATCCACTAACATTTCAACGGCTTTAATAAAATGAAAGTTTGTTTCCTCTCGTATCACTAATATGAATGTTCCTGGTCAGGTCATTCTATTCCAAGTGATGATTCAGAGACTTGGGTGTCAAGTCCTGTGGTTCCTTTTATACTTGGCTCCCAAAGCAGCCCTAGGGGTGCTATCCTAGGGAGAGAATGGAAATGTTTGGAGCACTCTTCCTTTTGCCCATATTCTATTGGCCAGAACTCGGTCCCATAGCCTGACTTAGACGAAAAGAATGCTGGGAAATGTGGTCCCTGATTAGCAGCTACTTTCTATAATAGCAATTCCATCTACGAAGACAAGTAGGAAATTTTAGTGGATAGCTAGGGCTTCCCAGATGGTAATGCAGAGGATGTAGGCTTGATCCCTGGGTCGGGAAGATCCCCTGGAGTAGGGAAATCACAACCCACTTCAGTATTCTTGCCTGGGAAATTCCATGGACAGAGGGGCCTGGTGGGCTACAGTTCACGGGGTCTCAAAGAGTTGGGCACGACTGAGCACACACACACAAATTTAAAAACTAACCTTAAAAAGAGACAAATGCTCAAACTGAAGCTTCTAAGAACAAGAAGAGGAAATTTCATCAAGAAGGAAAATTTAATCATATGGATGACTTATGCTTATTAACTTAAAAAAATAACGTGTGGCAAAACTACTGCAGAAGTATTTTTAAGTGCTGAACATTAAAACAGCAATAACTAAAAGTCTAGAGTCTAAATTAGATGAAGCCAAATCTACCTGTTCTGCCACTTTTTGTCAAATTTACAATTAGACTTACTTTTGGAAATAAATGATTATGTCTTCCCTCAGTAGTCTGAAAGCTTTATGAGAGTAGATCAATTAATTCTTAGCACGTAGTGTAGTGATCAGCATATAATTGGCTATGCTATGCTAAGTTGCTTCAGTCGTGTCTGACTCTTTGTGACCCCATGGACTATAGCCCACCAGGCTCCTCTGTCCATGGGATTCTCCAGGCAAGAATACTGGAGTGGGTTGCCATGCCCTTCTCCAATATAACTGGCTGCTCTTAATTTAATTAGTCTGCTCTTAATTTAATTAACCAGTTTATAATTGGCTCAGAGAGTTGAATGAATGAAGTTGGATGAATGAAGAGAAAGATATTTATAAAGTTTCCCATTAAACATATCCTGAATCTGAAGATACCCTATGTTTATTATTATTATTAAAGAGATAAAAATGTAAAGTGACCTTCTGAATTGGCATGGTAATGAAATGCAAAATGTGTAATGAAATGAAATGAATGAAAAATAAAATGTTATAACACATTAAAGCTAAAATTCAAAATACACAATGCAATGATGGGAATAATAAACATTAGACACATCTTTGCTAAACATGAGTCAAGTCAGAGTTCTGAGAAGATTCCAAACTGAGATTCCAAAATTATGTGGCAGGAATACACAAAGATAGTGTCAAATGCCCACCAGAGAGAAAGTAGTATGTTCGTATCTGGCTACACCACTGCACATAGAAGTTTTATAGAAAACTTGAAGCAGATTCAGGGAAATGTCATTCTTCAAACTGAATCAAGGAGTGCAAATTAATCCTTAAGAAAATTGTGAAAAGAACTAGTATAACTGAGCTTCAAGAAAAAGAAAAGAAGCAGCACCCTTCATGTAAAACGTTTCACACTAAGACTTTAGGGAACCATTTTCCAACTCTTCTGTTGCCAGAGCAATAACAAATGAATAAAATGCAGCAAGCAGGATCTATTATAAGTTAGAATAATTGTTTGAAATTGAGATTTTCAAACCTTGTTACCAGCACTATGTTCCTCTCAAAAGCCTATAAGGACACAGATCTTCTCAGTGGAATGAAATGATTTCAGGGAACACCGGAGGAAGTCCAAGACAAAAGTCTCCATGACCTTCCCAGTGCCCTTAACCTTCATACTGAATAATGAGAGCGGGTTGGAGAACGAAATAGTGTTCTTTTCTGCTATGGAAATCTTTTTTTCTTCATTGTAAATTTTCCCTGTGCTCAACCACAGAATCTGCTTACGTAGTTAGTGAAACATCTTCAGAGGTTTATAATTAAAGGCAGTGATCACAGCAGATTTATCTACAATATCAGTGATAATGCAGACTTGTTTGTTCATATGAGCATTAAAAAAATAAAACTGGCCTCAGAGACAAGAAATTGAGACTGTGAGGGAAAATTCATGCTATCAAACCAGAAACAGACTGAAATTGGTGCTAAGTCTATGAAACAGGAAGTTTTCAAAAAGTTAAGTGTATGTTGATTTAATATACTGAGGATCAAGTATCTGAGTACTGAGGAAGCTACAAAAGCTTCAGGTTTTGTTCTGAAGTTTTCAGGTATCATTGATCCATGATAGAATGTGGAACTGCCTTGTGGCCAGCTCATTTACTTTATTCATTTAGTGTCAAGTGAGTAACAACCAAATAACTATCATTGCGTGTGTAGAGTCAAATGTTAAGTTCTATGGAACTCAAGAAATTTAAAACAGGAAACTCCTCCTTGCATAAGGTTTGCTAACCTTCTTTTTATGCAGTGTATTGAAAACTAGATTTAGCAAACCAGAAAGTACCTACATTTATCCCGCCCTAATCTAATTAAACTCATTTATTCATTCAATCAATAAATATTTATTGCAAAAGAAATGAAGTCATATTTTATCTCAAGGAGCTTTTGGTTTGGTAGGAAAAATTCACACCAATACCTAAAATATTAGGTAACCTATTTTCAGTGTCTGCTACTATAAGCTGACTCTCTCAGCTTCACCGTTCCTAACCACTTGTCTTTGTTTTCCTCATTTATCACAAAAACTAGAAAGCCAAATGCTTGATATTTCAGACTCTCTTAAAGCTAGGGTGACCTATGACACAGTCTTCTCCAAAACGATGCAGGGCAAAGTATGTTAAGGGAGAGTCCATAAAACTTTTGCTTTTCAAATAAAAACAGACACAGTCTTTCATTGTCTTTCTATCTCTTCCTATCTGGAATGAGAAAAGTAATAGATGGAGACACAGCAGCCATCTTATGTCAAGAGGCAACAAGTACAAGAATGAAAATAACAAGGATGTTGTAACCTCCTTGCCTAATGATAACAGTGATCAGCTGAATCAACACAAGCAAGGACCTACATCCAGATTTACAAATAACAAAGTCCTATATGTAAGCTACTATTAGTTGAACATTCTAACATGCAGCCAGATGTATTCCTAACTGACCCAGTCACACCAAGAGATACCAAGCACTATTGTGGTCCAAGAAGAGAAAGAAGGAATCTGCAAATCTTTGCCAAGGTGAAGGAGGAATGGCATTTATTTATATAACTTGAAGTTTCATCTCTTCTATTAGACCAAAAAGCTCTTTGAGAAAAGCAAAGGTCTCACCTATCCTTGTATGCTTATGCCTAGTAATTAGAACAGTGTTCAGCATATAGGAGGTTCTCATAAATGTAAGTTAAATAAAGGTTTATATTCTTTCATTTATATTAAACATAATGAAAAATACCAGAAAATTGTGTCACCTATCCAGTTCTCTAAACCAGTGTGACCATACATTTTTGTTGACATAATTCCATTAGCATACTACAAATCTATGTAGGTAAATACTTAAATTATGCATATCACAAAATACACACAAAAAGAGTTAAAAGAATGAGATAAAAGTAAATATGATAAACACTATGATCCCTCCCCTGACTTCAATAGATCAAGGTTAATGTACCATCTGGGAACATGCTTTATACATAGCTCCCCTTGGGGAATACCATTCCAAATTAAGAGCACCATAGAACTATTATAAGTTCAAGGAGCAACTGATGAGTCACATCAATTATATCAATATCTCAAATTGCACTATCAATCATTATATATCATTTCCTTCTAAGTTTTTCAAGTTTTGTAACTATAACAATTGGTGTACAATGGCTAAAAATAAGATATTTCTAGGAATCCAACCAACTGATTTCACCTACATTTGCTCCAAAATGAAATAAAATGCACTTAGGAAACATTCACTGGGTCTCTACTGTGTTCTTGACACTATGTTGGGTGCTGGAAATGTAAACATTAATTGTCCCAGCTCTTTAGGAATTAATTGTTCATTGGCAAATAGGCAAATGAATGAGTGAAGCTCCACAGTTTCTATAACAGATGCTTGTCCCCATACAATAGAGCCACGAAGCGGCTATTCCAGCATAAAAGTCAGTGACACAAGCTGTCAAGGTCATTAAAATGAGGTTTGCATTTCATTTGCTAATTTTTGCCAAGTAAAATATCCTTTATATTTTATTAACTAATAGTAAATTTCTTCTCAAATTACCTCTTATGATGAATAACATTTTTTAATTAACTGGTCTAAAATAGAGTATTTCTGGTCTAGAAGTGCCATTAAAAATTTTCTGAGAGGCACACAGCTGATTTTTTTGCATCATACTTTGCATTGTACAGGTCAGTCTTGGAGTCAGTAGGAATTTGCTTTCCAGAAGTAGAAAAATGGCCCATATTTTAAGGTGATTTTATAAAACATCTCACCCTAGAGCCCACAGCATAGCTTCTAAAGATACTATGGAAATAAAATTTTGGCTAGTAATTTAAAAAATATTATATTCAACTGATTTTGACATGAAATTATATTTGCATTTTTGTATTAAAATAATAAAATTATATTTATTATAAGATTATTTTATACTCTACTGAAGAAAAGAGGTGATGAGAAAAATTTAGAAGAAAATTAATTCTTCCTTTGACTTTAGTCATGAGCTCCTTCCCCATATCAGCACACCCCCAGTCATTCCTAAAATGGGTTTCTATAAAGAGTACATCCCCAGTTTTAGATCCTGGGAGGTATAAGTCTCTTTACCATAAGCCCTTTGACTTCCATCCCTTCCCCAACCCCTAGTCAACCCCCAGTGACTTTTCATTCCAACACCTCCAAGAGCAAATGAGTTTCTTTTGTCTAAAATTGTCTAGACAGATACAAGGAGGCAGGGAGAGCACCAGATGGCCTTTTTTTTTTTTTAACCTGGTAATTAAAGCTGTATTAATTTACTCCATACCAGTTCACACTAAAGAGTTTTAAAATGGCTAATATAAATCCACTTATTTAGATCAAGCTATAGTATTGAGTGCCCATTATCTGGTGGTGTCTGAACATTATGAATATTGTGTTAGCAGGAATCCTCTCCTATTTGGTCCGTGATGAATATCTTGATGCTTACATTTGTCCTTTTCAAAGCCCTCAAGGACAGGCATATTTCTGCTCTTGGTGGCTTACTTGAAAGCAGAAAGACCAATTATTAAATTCGTGCATTTTAGCTGCAGTGTAGGCTTTGATTTCACCTCTGTGGCAGTTTTTCAGCTTTGGCAAGATTTTCATAGTAATTTTTATTTACAGAAAGAGTGACAAGAATTCCTCTCAGCTCAGTTATCAGTGGACAAATAGATGATCTTGGAAACTGGCAATATGCATCTCCTCCTGAGGATGTCAGCTAGATAATGAAGAAATACATTCCAGGGTTCAGAGGTGACTATTTCTTGCATGTATGCATTCATGCCAGTGGATGTATATGCACGTGTGAGATGCTATGGGTATCAGTGTGTTGCTGTGTTAGTGTTAGTATATTACTGTGTATTGGTGTGTTAGTACACGGGGCAGTGTGTATACTGGTGTGTTAGTGCATGTGTATTTGAGTGTATGTGTGTTAGTGTGTGTCAGTATCTGTTTTAGTGTGCATGTTAGTGTGTTGATATGTGTCCATTAGTATTTATATTGTGTATGTTAGAATACGTGTGCATATGCTGGGGTGTGCATGTATGCTGTAAAAACAGGGGCAAAGTAACCCACAAGCAGGAATAGGAAACAAGCCTATTAATCAAGGAAGGCTATGTTCTGTTTCTTTGTTTTCCATGAAAATGCTGGGCTGGAACTATTCAATTAAATATTGGGGCAAAGAAAAAGTTGGGAATAGGAATAAATTGAGAGGGATGAAGTGAGGATAGAGAGTAATATCTAGACAGAAAGGTAGAAAGATAAAGAAAACAGAGGAGGTTGGAAAGGCAGCACCATGACCTGAGCCTATGTTGCCCTTGACTTCCCCACTAAAATATCACCATGGAGTGCTCAAGAAAAATGAGGAAAGGTCAAGTTCAACCCCTTGGTTTGAAGCCCATCTTACCTCCATTCTGCTTTGCTCTCTTTTTGAGGAACATTAATGATTAGCCTGATAAAGGACAGTGTGAAGCCCAAGACATTTGAAAGCTTCTAAACTGGTGATGACTTTCTGGAACTGGACAACAACATCCTACTGTCAATGCAGCAGTGGCCCCAGAAAGAATGGGAGAGCTGCTCCCAAGATTAATTCTTTCTGTGGAGGGGACTGTGTGTGTGTGTGTGTGTGGAGGCGGGTGCTGAGTGGGGTGGGATGGATGGGAGAGAACAATAGAGGAAAAGAGAAGCATAGTTTCCACACAGAGTAGAGCCTTTGGAGATGTTGAATAGTCCAATCCATTTTCATGTGGAGATTTTACTAAAGGCACTTTATTATGATTACCAGTTTTTGGAGAAGGAAATGGCAACCCACTCCAGTGTTCTTGCCTGGAGAATCCCAGGGACGGGGAGCCTGGTGGGCTGCCATCTATGGGGTCGCAGGGAGTTGGACATGACTAAAGCGACTTGGCAGCAGGCAGCAGCAGCAGTAAAGATTTAGTCATATTATTTATCTATACACACACACACACACACACACACACACACACACACACACAAACAAACTATATGTAAGAGCCTTGCCTTGCCAAACAAAAATTTTCATTGCATTTAAAAATAAGGAGGTTAAAAAAATTAATGAGGCACATGCTTGCAGAGATAAACGTTCACTGCAAACATGAAAATGAGGTTTGGACTGATGTCACGAGTAACATAATTAACTACAATAACAACAAAACCACTAAAGGATTTGTGAGAACCAAAAGAAAACGCAAAAGGCATCCGAAAGGCGATGGGCTTTCCGATTCCGCCATTCCTCGTGCTCAGTCCCCACGTCAATCATTTCCCTCGCAGCAGTCACTAGCTCGGCTATTTGTCTGTTTCCACACTAATGCATCACGAAACATCATGCCCACTTGCCTGGAAAAGATACTATCTCACACATATGGGGCCTGCCTTTGATCTCTGTGGTCGAGCTAGAGGTCAGAGGCCTGCCTTCTCCAGGCCCTTACTTCAAATGATTCCTTTCATTTACTGAGAAACCAAACGTTAGCAGGGAGAAGGCAGGAAAAATAAAAGCCATGATTTAATAGCAATTTATGTGTTTGGCCTATTTCAGTTTGGGTTTTATCCTCTTTGGCTCACATGTAATTCGTCATTTGTCCCCGTTCCCCTGTCCTCCCTGCTCCACCGTTTGTTTATTTTGGGCCCTCAGACAGATTGGCACTGGAAGGGATGCTCTTACATCCTCTTTCGTCAGGTTGTGGGGTGCCATTTTGTTCTTCTAAAATGTCAGACTTAATTCACTGTCTCTTGTTGATAGGAAAAAAGTATTGTGAGTTAGTAATAAAGCACAGTTACAGACTGGACTCTGGTAAATTTAATGTTTTAACTGTTGGGTATAAATGGCTTTTGAAACTCACATGATTCATTGAGGGAATGTTCTATCTGTACACAAATGGAGAAAGAAGGTAGGAGATGATAAAAGTTGGATCCCCAACTGGAGTGGAACTTAGACATGGAAAATATAGCATTTTCTCTTTCATGAATAAAATAAAAATGATCATATCAGAGTGTTGCACATTTTAAAAGTATGAATTTTCATGTGAGTTATAACAGTTAATTTGTAAGCTTATTAATGATAATCACAATGGAGAACTTCGCTGCATAACACCAGGGAAGGTTCGCATTTATTGAGGGCGTCCCAGGTGACTCACACTCAGTAGGGTACTTAGCTGTCTTTTTTTTCCAGTCATCTTCACAATAAGCCAATGAGGCAGATATTATTGTTCCCCCTTTAAAGGTGACAAGCAGTCAATCAGGAGTAGAAAGGAAAGGAAAACTCCTTTGATTCCTCTGGAATTGTCAGTTTCCCTCAAGAGACTGACTGCAATGGATGTGTTTTACATCCAGAGTAGAAAATACTCTACTGTGTTTTTATAAAGGAAGGAAGGACTGGAGTGCTCAATTCAGTATTGCCATGCTTATATAGTCATGGCAGTTCACTGCTTTCCCTGCTGTGAATGCAAATGACCCTGCCAAGGGTCCTGGAGTCAGAGAAGAGGGAATCTCAAAGCCAGAGTTAGCTAGTAACCCCTAGGCCCCAGTTTCTCTGTAATGTGAGTATAAGGAGAGTACCTACTTCATAGGGCTGTCATGAAGATTCAGTGAGATGACACATGTGAAACCCCAGTTTACTGCTTTCTGTATTTCTATATATATGCGTCTCTGTGTGTCCCATATATATTCCAACATATATATATATATATATATATATATATATACACAGACATATATACATATATATAGGGACAAGGAGGGAAACAGAGAGAAATTTGGAGGCTGTTATGCCTGACCAAAGATGGCCTGTGGAGTGAAAGCAGAGACTCATGTAGACAGCCATATAGCAATCAAGATTTTTGCAGCTCAAAAATGTATCATGGGAACAAATTTCTCAAAAAATTAAAACTAAAACTACCATATAATCCAACAATTCCACTCCTGGGTATTTACTCAAAGATACAAAAACACTAATTAGAAAAGATATATGCACCCTGATATCCACTGCAGCATTATTTACAATAGCCAAGATATGGAAGCATCCATGTCCATCACAGATGAATGGATAAAGAAGATGCGGTGTGTATATATATATATATATATATATATATATATATATATATATACACACACAATGGGATATTATTTAGCCATAAAAGAATGAAATCTTGACATTTGTGATAACATGGATAGATCTAGAGGAAATTAAGCTAACTGAAATAAGTCAGATAGAGAAAGACAAATACTATAAGATCTGACTTATAAGTGGGATCTAGAAAACAAAACAAATGAGCAAACAAAACAATGGAAACAGAATTATACATACAGAGAACAAACAGATGGTTACTAGAGAGGAGTGAGGTTGGGGAGAAAAGAAATAGGTGAGGGGAATTAAGAGGTACAAACTACCAGTTGCAAAATAAATATCAGAAATGTACAATGTAGGGAATATAGTTAATAACTAAGTAATATATTTGTGCTGACACTTCATAACTAGATTTATATGGTAATCACCTTGAAATGTATAGAAAAAATCATTATATTGTATAACAGGAACTAACATAATATTGCAGGTCAATCATACTTCCAAAGCAAACATACAAACTCAGGGAAAGAAGTCAGATTTGGGGGAGAGAGGGGGATGGAATTGAAAATAAAGATATGGGGGAAATTTTTAGAATGTTGAATATTATACAGAGACTGCAGCCAAGAAAGTAAAAACTCTTGCTCCTTGGAAGAAAAGCTATGATAAACCCAGACAGTATATTAAAAAGCAGAGACATCACTTTGCTGACAAAGGTACATATAGTCAAAGCTATGGTTTTTCCAGTAGTCATGTATGGATGTAAGAGTTGGACCATAAAGAAGGTTGAGCACTGAAGAACTGATGCTTTTGAACTGTGGTGCTGGAGATGACTCTTGATAGTCCATTGGACAGCAAGGAGATCAAACTAGTCAATCCTAAAGGAAATAAACCCTGAATAGTCATTGGAACAACTGAAGCTGAAGCTGAAGCACAAATACTTCAGTCACCTGATGAGAAGAGCTGACTCACTAGAGTAGACCCTGATGCCGGGAGAGACTGAGGGGAGGAGAAGAAGGGGACAACAGAGAATGAGATGGTTGGAAGGCATCACCAACTCAATGGACATGAGTTTGAGCAAACTCCAGGAGATAGTGAAGGACAGGGAAGCCTGCCATGCTGAAGTTCATGAGGTTACCTTAAAGAGTTGGAGCCACTTAGCAGCTCAACAACAATACAGTGATTAGTTGATGGAGACTTTGGAAAAGAAGAACGTAAGATTCTACACATATTATTTGCCTAACCATAAAAAGACTAACATGGAATTCAGTTAATCTGGTCTGAGCAGCTTTCTATAGGAATGGGAGGGCCATGTACTATCCCAGGTATGCTGCCTGGGGCTTGGGAAGTCTGCAGAGGACAGTTAGGCTGCTGTAGCACCTGCTCAATTTTCTATCATGAAAAGGCAGGTGGTGTGGCAGTTCAGAGCCTGGAATTTAGAGCCAGGCAGCCTTAGTTCAAATACCAGCTCTTCCTATTTGAACTGGGGAAACTTGAGTAAAGCCAGCATCTCCACTTGCCCACTGGCACAGCACACCGTGGTGTGAGGGTTACCAAGTTCATGTATATAAGCACTTTGAGCACTGCTTGGCACAATTTCAAGATTCAAAAGATGCTCTCTATATAGAGGCCAAGTGTCAGACTGGATGGATGCATCCCAGTGCCAGGAGCTGCCTAGTTTGTTCTTCAAAGCTTTCTCTCATGGCTCTCAGAATTTCTTGGAACTTTATTAACAAGAAAAGATGCAGAATTAAGAAGGTGCGACATGAGTTTTCAAGAGGCTTCTGGTGTCTGATTCATTCATTGTTAGGTTCTGAGAGAGTACTCCATACCTTGTGCTAACCAGAGTACCATTTGCTTCCTCTGCTCCTAAGTAAAAACGTTTATGATTCAGGAGAAAAGACTATAGTGATTCCATCTGACTGAGAGAGCAGGAAGATTACAGGTTTTTAAGAAACAGGAGTTGCTTGGGAGCCAATGTCCATTTTTATTAGACGGTTCTGTCAAAGTATGAAATTTAAAACGATCTGGAAGGACAGATGGGAACTTGAAGCTAATCTAAGAGAGAACCTTCCATCACAAGACTATGAGCATGGGAAACAGAACACCATTTGTTAGCACTGTATCACCTTAATGTGTTCATTCAGCAGCATTCACACTCACTTGACCGATTTGGGAAAGGAAAGCCTTCATGGTTATAGATTTTAAGGGGGTTCTGCCGTCACCCTGAAATGGGTGAATCCTCTATTTGGGAACGCTCATTGCAGACACCTTAGAGAAGGAGGGCAAGTACACAGTTTCAGGTTCTCCCTAGATTTAGAGGGAAAGAGAAACTGCAACAGAGATGTGCATACCAGGCAAAAAGTTAGAATCCAAGAAGCAGGGTCTGGGGCTCTGGACACAAGAAAAGCTGGTCCCTCCCCAGCTCCCTGTTAGGGCAGCTGAATTCTGTTTCTCAGGTGTGCATTCCACTAATACTGCAAAAGGGATTAGCCCCGAAGCACCTGTGATCGTCTAAGCTTGGGCTTAGACTTGGAACACAGCAAGATAAGCTTTTCCAGGAAGGAATTCTTGTTTAAACAGAACCCAGTCTTGTTTTCCCACGCTTTTCACTTACCACTGAGCCATCTTTTTCTTTTGTTTCTAAACAAACTTTCTGGGGGTCTCAAGCTGAAGCCCATCCTGATTCACTCACACTCACTAATCCCCTCACTTACAATAGTCTGAGGTCCTGAAAACCTGGATCTC
Organism: Nanger dama; assembly: GCA_917880005.1. Lineage (NCBI taxonomy): Eukaryota > Metazoa > Chordata > Mammalia > Artiodactyla > Bovidae > Nanger > Nanger dama. Next base: position 10,919,834 of record CAKJTW010000066.1, read on the forward strand.
TTACCCACCTGCTAGTCGTTAAAACAATTACATGGTTAGGAGCTCACAAACAAAGCAATTCATAATGGACTCGGGTCCTATTTCCCCCTGGTCCCCTGTGAGGGCGGATGAATTATGTCCTTGTCCCCTCCAGGACCGGTGTCTCTGGAACAATGACACACATAAAAGCGCAGAAGCGGGGAGTTTTTTTTACTGCTCCTCTGTCTATCTCCCAAAACCCTCACCTCACAGTAAGCTCTCGCTCCCACGTTGTCATTATCATTCCCTTAGAAAATCCAGTTATTTTCTGCTCCATTGCATATAAATAGATTTTAGTTCATTAGTTCAACATTTAGCATGTATCTGTTGCATGCTTATCGTCCTTGGTATCGGGCGCAACGTAAGTGGGCAAAGTCCCTGACCTTCTGGAGTTGATGATCTCAAGACTGTGGTTTGGCTGCAGCAGTGCTTTGCAAGCTGGATAGAAAGTGTTCCGAGGGTAAACAGGATGCTTTCTAATCTTCTTTTTGTTAAGAGCATGAATTTCAATACCAACGATCCTTTGCATTCACTTCATAACTTGTAAAGAATTCTGGTCCTGGTGCTCAGCTTTGTTACTACCAGTAGAAAGCACTATCTCCACTGGGGTTGGCCTTTTGTGACAAGAGGCAGTCTACCTTCTATTTCTTGGAGATCTTCAGAATGTCCCGTGGTATGACAGATGGTGTGGCTCCTTTAAATTCACTAAAAAATTATTTCTTACAATAAAAGTCATATTGGAATAAAACATTAAAATGTACACAGAGGAACATAAATACTAACGTTAAAAAACAGGAAAAGGAAGCCTTCTGGCTGAGGTGGGAGTGGGTGTGTGAGTTAAGGCCCTTTGCACAAGGAAACCTGGGAGCTGCCTTTTCATTGTGGCTTCAGCCAGAAAGTTTATCTTACTTCCCTTCCCCAAACAAGGTCTCTGTGGCTCAAGAACAGAGGCTTCTGAAAGAAAACGCTGTGGACTCAGGAAAAGAGTGAGAACACAGGGCATATTTTTGGAGCTTGGGGTATGGAAACCCTTTTTATATACAGCTGATAAATTCATTCAACAAACATGAGCCAAACATCTCTATGATAGGCTTTGGGCCAGGTGTTGTGTGAGAGGTGGTCTAGGGAGTGAGGATTGTATGTAGGGAAATAACGATTTTTTTTTTTTTGCTATGAATATTTTAATTGAAGTATGGTCAACTTACAATACTATATTAGTTTCAGGTGTATAATATAGTGATTTGATATTTTAGATTATATTCCATATTAAATTGTTATAAAATATTGACTATACTCCCTGTGCTATACATCACATCCTTGTATCTTATTTATTTTATACCTAATGGTTTGTATTTCTTAATCCCCCCACCTTGCCCCTCCCCCCCACCTCTCTCTTTAGAGCTACTAGTTTGCTTCCTGTGAATCTGTTTTGGTTTTATTTACTCTATTTTTAGATCCTACATATAAGTGAAAACATACAACTGACTTTTAATTTCAGGTGTGAACTTGGTATGGCTGCCAATACAACACTGAGAATCATGCAATAGTTACAAGGGTCCTGATATAAGGAAACAAGCACCCCAGTGTGTCCCAGGGTGACCAAGAGCAATTAGTAATACAAGCCAGAGGAGAAAAAAAGTGGAGAGAGGGTGTTAAGAAAACTCTGATTTGACTACAACAGAGATAGTTGCTGACAAAGAGATTTAAAATTTTTTCATTGAAGAGGAAGAGAAATCAATATAACAGCACTATCACTTATAAGTTGTTATACATTATGTTTAAATTAATTGCATAGTAAGCCATGTTCATTCAGCAATAGATACGTATTGAACATTAATACAATTAGCTCCCACCCTGAAGAATCACTAGGAGAGATTTTTATACTCAGAGCCCCCACCCAGACCAAATAAGTCAGAATTTTAGTGGTGGGGTAAATATACCAGTATTGCTCTAAAAGCTCACCCAGTGACTTGAATGTACATTCAGAGGTTGAAAACTATTGGCCTGGTGTGGTGGTTCTTGAGTCTCGCTGTATATTAGAATCACCTGGAGAACTTCTAGAGTGTACTGATTCTGGGTCCCAGTACTGACCAATTGAATCTGACTGTAGCAGGATGAGGCTTCCCAGGTGGCTGGTGGCAAAGAATCTGCCTGCCAATGCCAGAGATACAGGAGATGCAGGTTTGATCCGTGGCTCATAAAGATCCTCTGGAGGAGGAAAGGGCAACCTACCCTAGTATTCTTACCTGGAAAATTTCATGGACAGAGGAGCCTGATGGGCTACAGTCCATGGGGTGGCAAAGAGTCAGACAAGACTGAGCAATTGAGCATACATGCACACAGGAGGAAAGGACCCGGACATCAGTAATTAAAATCTCCCTGGGAGATTCTAATGTTCAGCCATGGCTGTGAATCAACCAATACCAGGCACTCCTGTTAGGTGCTTGTAAACAGAAAATAAAGCTAGCGAGCAAATATAACATGATTTGTGTTCTCATAGAACTTCAGATTTAATGCAAAAGAGAGGCAAAGAACATCTTAAAACAATACAGTTATAATACACTGAAATAAGTAGGGTGATAAAACCAAAAGATGGCAAGAATTGGAAATTATGGTGGAGTGTGAGGGAATGACTGAAATTAGGGAGAATGGTCAGAGAAGTGACATTTAACCTGGAAATTTAAGGAAGACAGAGTTCTAGTATTTGGAATTTAAAGAGAGTGGAGGGTGGGGAGAAGAAATAAGGAATAGATATTTCTAGGTAATCCAAACAACATATGCAAAGGGTGAGACAAAACTAGACATGTCCAAGGAAGGCTTCTGCCTGGCAGGGAATAAAGACAGAAATAAGTGATACAAGATGACCTAGAGAAACTTCACAGGGGCCCGTCATGCCATGTTAAAGAACCTGTATCTCACTTGAAGCTTAATGAAAGTGAAAGTCACTCAGTCGTGTCTGACTCTTTGCCACCGCATGGACTATACACAGTCCAAGGACTTCTCCAGGCCAGAATACTGAAGTGGGTAGCCTTTCCCTTCTCAAGGGGATCTTCCCAACCCATTGGTCAAACCCAGGTCTCCCTCACTGCAGGCAGAGTCTTTACCATCTGAGCCACCAAGGAAGCCCTTAAGCTTAATAGAATGTATCAAAGGCTTTTAAGCAGGCCTGTGAGATCCTTCCGTTAGTTTTTTCTAAAGATCAAGCTAGAGATGGGAGAGGCTTGGATGATGGTGATGCAGTGGAGATGTAGAAAAATACCCCTACTGGCTGGTAACTACAGGTGATAACTACAGGTGATTTTAAGTAACAGAGACCTGGAATAAAGGTTATTTAATACAGAGATTCAGTTTTCTCTTACATAACAAGCATTCCAGGGCTGAAATGGCGGCTTCTTGAGTTTCTACCTCGACCTTCCCTAGAAGGTGCCTGTACCCTCAAAGTAATTTCATGATTGCAACATGGCTGATGCAGCCCTAGTCAGCATGCCCTGGCCAGGAGTAACAGGAGATGTGGGGCATGGCAACCCACTCCAATATTCTTGCCTGGAGAATTCCCATGGACAAAGAAGCCTGGTGGGCTATAGTCCACCGGGTCGCAAAGAGTCCAGACATGACTGGGCAACTAAGCACACACAAAAGGAGACTAAGATGCCGTGCTAACTAAATGCAATGTGGGATTCTGGGGTGGATCCTGGAACAGGATTAAGGACATTATTAGAAAATCTGGTGAAAACTGAATAAAGTCTGTAAGTTAACAGTATTGTACCAGAGTTACTTTTTAAACTTTGATAGCTGTACCATGGTTATGCAAGGTGTTAAAACTAGGGAAATATACAGAAAGCTGAATGAAGGGTATATGAAACTCTGGAATATTTTTGCCACTTTTCTCTAAGCCTAAAAATTATTTTGAAATAGAAAGTTTTTAAAATCTATGTAATAAACATAACTCCATAAAGCAACAACCAATGCCACTTTCATCTCCTAAATGCCATTTTGGACACCCAGGTAACATTTCATAATTATTTATTCTGAAGTTTACTAATGCAAGGGAGAAATGCAAACATTGAAACAGCAAAGTACATTACCATTAATGTATCAATCATTACCAATCATCATCAGATATTTCAAACTCTTCCTCTCTATTCAACTCCAGCTCACAGTTACAGTTTAAAAAGTAATTCTGTACTACTGAGGCTATATCTAAAAATGGTTGGTGAAGAGTTGCTTTGTAATATTTTTGTCTGTTAAAGCTAACTTCCTACAATGTGACAGCTTCAGACAGCCTAATAAATAGGAATTATTTTCTTCTTTTCTTCCAAATGCCTTAAAATAATGTGCACAAACTTCAGTGGGTTTTGTTTAAACTTAAATCTACAGACACATATACTTAAGAAAATGAAGTTTCCACATATAAGTTCACATGAAAAATTGACAAAATAATGAGAAACATCTAGATGACAATTTATATGAAATACTCAAACTAACAAAGTATTTTAATTCATTATGAGTTTGTTAATTTTATACCACTTTTATTATTAAATGTGTGTATGTGCTCAGTCTTGTCCGACTCTTTGTGACTCCGTAGACAATAGCCCGCCAGGCTCCTGTGTCCATGGGTTTCTCCAGGCAAGAATACTGGAGTAGGTTGCCATTTCATCCTCCAGGGAATTTTCCTGACTCAAGAACTGAACCTGTGTCTCTTGAGTTTCCTGCATTAGTAGGTAGATTCTTTACCACTGCACCACCTGGGAAGTCATTTTTAAATAAATGTATTAATTTTTTAACTTAAAAAATGTTAAAGTACAGAGTTTAGCAGTTTATTATATTTTATGATACGAGTCAGCCCAATTATACAATTTTTAAAACTATTCTCAGCTGCCATAGTGACCTACTTTTTTATCTGGGAAACACTGTCATCTAGTAAGTGAAAGTCTTAAAGAAAGTTAGACAAATACTTATTAGAGCTTTGCAAAACAAACAAACAAAAAATACTTGTACATGACAAGTATCTATAATTTCTTCTTTTCAAAATATATCTCTAGAACACAGTTACTTCCTATTAGTACAAATATAGTTCCAAAACATTTCCAGAAACTGATAAACATAGAAGATTGTAATCTTTACACAAAAATGTTCCTAAAATTCTGCAACCTTTAAAATAAATAACTACATTTTTTGATAAGCAAATGCATCTATCCCAATAATAAAGGGAACTAGAATTTTCTTGTGATATTCTCCCCAAAGTAACTCATATTGAAGAACTAAAACTGCTCAAGGTTAATCAGCCTAATCTGAAAGACAGGAAGTTTACCCTTCATTTCCCAACTGATTCTCTTTAATTTGGAAGCTACACTGACAGGTGGCCTCAACACTTAGGGCATTGCAGACCACCTTGAAAGTCTCAGTGCCAGTAGCCTTTGAAGTCAGAATAATCAACAAGCCATTCGATATCTGATCAGATGAAACCTCCCCATGGAGAAGGCAGTCTCTCAGGTAGACTGATTGTCTATCAAATACGAAGAACTTGATACAGTTTGCTGAACCAACTTATAGACTTAATAGAACTCTAAAACAGAGACAAATAGACATTACAAACTGATTTTCAGTGCTCTTACTTTCTACATGTGTTATTATATTTTCTTTCAAGAGTACATAAAGCATCAACCAAAAAAATAATAATTCCTTACTAATAATGAAGGGAAGAAAAATAGTTTGTATTTTATGGGCAGATAAAGTCCCTCTTCTTATATTGGTACATGGTAAATAATTTGATCAAACATTTTGAATAAGAGGTCAAGTATAGTACAAAGAAAAAAATTAATTCTTTTGCCATGATGTGTGAATAAATAGAGAAAAGAATTTTCATTCTTGGGAAGGAATTGATGTTTTCCTATCAGGACAAAATAGTTTTCTGGACTTCAAGTATTCTCTGTGATGATGGCTATTAAGATTTCTATTCACCAAATATGATACCAAATGCATTTATTGAGTTCTTAGTTGAGTTTTTCTCTTAACTGGGCAGATAAATTTATGTCTTTACTTTAAGTGGCCAACACTTCCTGTTCAATTGAGGAATAATTTATAATTGCATTGTGTGCTCAGAAAAGGACCTAACATGATTTGCATGTATATTTGTGGCACGCTCATTGTCACTGTTCATACCAATTACACTAAATATAATAGTCACTACAATATTCATATCAATTCAACTTGATACAATAGTTTCTAAGCCCCACCTATATTTCACTCACTGGACCAGGGGCTGGAAATGGAATTCCATGGATTGATTGTAGTGGCTTTCCCTCTAGTATTGACAAATGCATGCATGGGCAATCTCCCCAAAGTGAATGATGTGTTTGAAATCCTCTTCATGACTGCAGTTCTCAGAAAATCATGTTTCTAGTTCATAAGAATACTTAACCTTATGGAATATGAAGAGATTCCCATTAGCAGAGACAGATGCTATGACTCATCACATGCATTGGAAAAGAAATACTGCTATTGTTAATCTGTATTTTACCTATGATAACTTTCCTGCCTCTTAAGAAACTCAAATACAGTGAAGGAAGAGATGACAATTAATTGGGTTGGGACTTCCCTGGTGGCAAAGTAGATAGGGATCCGCCCGCCAGTACAGGGGACACAGGTACAGTTCCTGCTCCAGGAAGGTCCCATGTGCCGTGGGGCAACTAAGCCCGTACACCACAACTACTGAGCCCATGCTCTAGAGCCACGAACCACACCCACTGAGCTCGTGTGCCACAACTACTGAAGCTCACACACCTTAGAGCCCACATGTTGCAACTACTGAAGCCCATGCGCCTAGAGTCTGTGCTCTGCGACAAGAGAAGCCACCACAGTGAGAAGCTGGTGCACTGCAGCAAAGAGTAGCCCCTGCTCAAAACGACTAGAGAATGCCCACAAGGCGCAACGAAGACTCAGCCCAGCCAAAAATAAAACAGATAAGGCACAATAAAAAAAAATTAAATAAGAGTAATTTTTTAATACAAGTCAGGAGCATTGGAAATGTTCCAGATAGCTGAAGCCTCATCTCTCTGTGACGCCTGGATTCAATGACCATTTGCCTCATCGTTGGTAAGCATTTGCCATCTGATAGTTGCCACATGGTTCTAAGGCAGACCTAAACACAGGCTCTAGAGTCAAGCCATGAATCAACTTCCAACTCTGCTAATTAATAGTTGAGTGAACTTAAACTGATTACTTGAGTTTTCAAAGTCTCAGTTCCCTCATTAGTAAAATATGGGTAATATTATACCTACCATAATCTCAGAGACTCGCACGAAGATGAATGAGAGTGCATATAAAGGGTTAGCACATAGCTTAGTATAGAATCAATATTTGATGTCATGTAACTTCTATTTTTATTTGGAAATGTTCAACTTTTCCTCAGAGCTACTTGGCAAAGGATATAGTATTTTTCAAGGCCCTCGGCTTCTGTATTGTTGTTCCAATTTAGCTATTAAACCACTGTTGTTCTTTACTCCTTTCTGTTATTAATATATTCTAACTTCCAGAGCTCAAAAAAGATAGTTCAGGGGTAGATGAATTCAGGACTTTGCGAATTTTCTGTCCTGAAATAGGAGGCATGTTTTTGTAAAAATTGTCTTGAATATTATTCTGCAGGGGTTATAAAGCAAAGATATTTAATCTGAGTAACAGGAGGAAAGTTGTGGTTGAGGAAATCTGGCTGAGAATAACGTGTTGAGAACAGTGACAAGAGACAGAGAAATTATGACAGAGACTGTTAAAATAATCCAGCCACTAAATAGAGCAAAGGAAAAGTGAAAGCATAAGGAACATGAACCCAGTACCATTAACAAAATCACCAAGAAAGATCAAATATTTAGGAAAAAATAATCTGACAAAATATGCACAGGATCCATGTCATGACAACCATAAGACACTGATGAAAGAAACCAAAGACCAAAATAAATGGAGAGATAAACCATATTCATCTACCAGAAGGCTCAATATTGTTACAACATTGATTTCCCCCAACCTAATCTACAGATCTGATGCATTCCCATCAACATACCAGCAAGGTGTTTTTTGTAGGTATTGACAAACCCAATTTTTAAAAAAAATTTTGAAAAGCAAAACCCCACAGAAAGCCAGAACAGCCAGAATAGTTTGAAAAATAAAAAGCAAGTCAAAGAACTACATGATTTCAAGAATAACTATAAAGCTGAAGTAATCATGAGAAGTGGTCCTGGCAAAAAGATAGACACCTAGATCATTGTCACAGAAAGACAGCCAAGAAACAGATATACATACAAATTGTCAACTTGGGCAAGTGATTTTAGCCAAAGTCCAAAGACAACTTGGTGGGGGAAAAAATAGCTTTTTCCAACAAATCCTTCTGGGACAACTAAATCTCTATGTGTAAAAATATGAACTTTAGCTCATACCTTGCAGACACACAAAAATTAATTTAGAATGGATTATGGACTTAAATATATAAAATCCAAAACAATAAAACTAAAACTTCTAGATGAAAACATACATGAAATGTTTATTGCCTTGGTTAGGCAAAGATTTCTTAGATATGTACCAAAAGCACTATCCACAAAAGAAAAAAAATGATAACTCGGATTTCATCAAAATACAAAGCTTCTGTAAAAATACCCTTAAGAGAATAAAAAGAAAAGCCACAGACTAGAAGAAAATATTTGCAAATTACATATTCACAAAGAACTTTGTCAAGTATTTATAAAGATATCTTGCGCTTCCCTGATAGCTCAGTTGGTAAAGAATCTGCCTGCAATGCAGGAGACCCGGTTTGATTCCTAGGTCAGGAAGATCTGCTGGAGAAGGGATAGGCTACCCACTCCAGTATTCTTGGGCTTCCCTTGTGGCTTAGTTGGTAAAGAATCTGCCTGCAATGCAGGAGACCTGGGTTCGATTGCTCGGTTGGGAAGAACCCCCAGAGAAGGGAAGGTTGCCCACTTCAGTATTCTGGCCTAGAGAATTCCATGGACTGTACAGTCCATGGGGTCCCAAAGAGTCAGACACAACTGAGCGACTTTCACTTTCTCAAAACTAAACAATAAGAAAATCAACAACTTAATTTGAAAAAATGAGCATAAGATTGGAACAGATATTTCACAAAAGAAGGTAACAGGTTGGCACATAACCACATGAAAAGATGTTCAATATCATTAGCCATTAGAGAAATACTAATTTAAATCAACATGGTGGTGTGGTTCATGCCTGCTCTGTTGTATCCTACTTTTTGCAACCCTGGTGGACTGCAGCCCACCAGGCTCCTCTCTCCATGAGATTTCCCAGACAAAAATACTGGAGTGGGTTGCCATTTCCTACTCCAGGGGTCTTCCCGAGCTAGGGACAGAACCTATGTCTCCTATGTCTCCTACACTGGCAGACAGATTCTTTACCACTAAGTCATCTGGGAAGTCCCATGGTGTATCGTTAAAACCCTACGAGAATGTCTAAAATTAAAAACAGATCATGGCACCCCACTCCAGTACTCTTGCTTGGAAAATCCCACGGACGGAGGAGCCTGGTGGGCTGCAGTCCATGGGGTCGCTGAGTCAGACACGACTGAGCGACTTCACTTTCACTTTTCACTTTCATGCATTGGAGAAGGAAATGGCAACCCACTCCAGTGTTCTTGCCTGGAGAATCCCAGGGACGGAGGAGCCTGCTGGGCTGCCGTCTCTGGAGTTGCACAGAGTCGGACACGACTGAAGCGACTTAGCAGCAGCAGCAGCAGCAGCAGCAATGTCAAGTGATGCAGAGCATACAGAACAACTGGAACTCTCCAACTTTGCTGGTGGGAACACAAAGTGGTGCAGCCATTTTGGGAAAGAGTTTAGCAGTTTCTCATAATATTGAATATACATACTTGCCACATGATTAGCAACTACATACATAAGAGATATGAAAACTTATGTATACACAAATACCTTGTACATGAACATTTTCAGTGTCTCTACTCACAATCACATACACATGCAAACTACAAAGACAAACGAAAAAGAAAAAAATAAAATTAGAGAAATAAAAAATACATTGGAAAAATAAAAATGAAACTACACAAGAGAAAAAATAAATAAAATTAAAATTAAAAAATAAATAACTGGAACAACCCCAAATACCCTTCAACTGAAAAATAGATAAACTGAGATTCACCACACAATGGAATACTACTCAACAAGGAAAATTTTTTTCATAGAGAAAGCAACAGGGATGATGTGATGGTAGTATGATAAGTAAAAGAAGTCAGACTCAACAGCTACATACTATAAGTTTCTATTTAATGACATTCTGTAAAGGGCAAAATTTGAGGAACCAAAAATAGATCAGTAGCTGCCAGGGTATGAGAGTGGGAGCAGGGATTAATTACAAAGGAGGGGTGTGAGAAAATCTGAGGAAGTGATAGAACATTTCTGTATCTGAAATTGTTGGTTACAAAACTATATGCTGAAACTGTATGTCTACGTCAATAGACCTGTCCAAAAAAGAGTTCATTTTACTGCACATACATTTTTTTAACTGAGTTAAATAAAACAGAAAAAAAAAAAAAAAACAAAACACCTCAAGGTGTCTGAGCTGGTATGGCTAAAAGGAAACGATTAAAAGGGTAAAACACCATAAAAGATCTCAGAGAAGTAGAAAGAAAACCAAAAATATGTAGAGTCATGGGAGGGAAAGGAAAAGAGCCTTTCTAGAAGCAGATGATAGCAAATGCAGTCAATGATAAAAAACGTTACTGTTGATTTTAGGAAGACCTGTTTGAGCAAAAGAGTTGTTCCATTTAGCAACTACTTTATTCTCTCCTAGGTCAGCAACACACCACTGTCATAAGGGGTCTGGCCTTCCCAGGTGGCACTAGTGGTAAAGAACCCATTTGCCAATGCAGGAGACATAAGGGATGCAAGTTCAATTCCTGGGTTAGGAAGATCCCGTGGAGGAGGGCATGGCAACCCATTCCAGTATTCTTGCCTAGAGAACTTGGACAGAGGAGCTTGCCGGGCTCTAGCCTATCGGGTCACAAATAGTCGGATGTGACTGAAGCGATTTAGCACACAATAAGAAAAGACTAGGGTAGTTACTAGATGAGGCTTCAGGTTCAAGAGACGCAGTTTTAAAGTTGGGGATAGGCTTCAGAATGCAAGATACAGGGGCAAAGGATTCACAGAGGAAGGGGAGACTGAAGAAACTGATGGAAGAGAGGACACGGGCCCTCGGAAGATGAAGAGAGAAGTTAGCCTGGAAGGAAGGGGACTGAGTGGCCTCTTTTCTCTTGAGCGGGGGTAAAGGCCAGAGCTTCTTAGGTGGCACTATTGGCAAAGAATACACCTGCCCATGGCACCCCACTCCAGTGTTCTTGCCTGGAAAATTCCATAGACATAGGAGTCTGTGGGCAACACCCATGGGGTTGCAAAGAGTTGGACGCGGCTGAGCATCTGAGCACAAAGACAGCGAAACAGAGACACCGAGAGACAAAGGGCTGACCCTGAAGTGATTATTCCAAAGGGCTCTGCACTTCTTTCTCTCTAGTGGTGATAAGTCTTCATACAGCTTATTTCTTACTGTGATAACTTCAAAACGGCTGATGTGAGTTTGTTGTTTTCGTTTTGAAGCTTGTCTTGAGCAAGGGAACCCTACTCAGTGATGTATTCAGGAGCATGTTAAATTAGTGCCCCCTTGTGGACGCAGGGAAGAATGGGGCCCGTTATATTGAATACATCTGCAAACACAAGCCCCTAGACTCAAGAGGCTCTATAAAAGACCACATCCGTCGGCTGTTTCTTCTCCCTAAGGTAACGAGGATTTAGTCAAGTGTCGCCTTGAATAAACTGTTTGTTGTTGCTGTTGTTCAGTCGTTAAGTCATGTTCAGCTCTTCTGTGGCCTGACCAGGGTCCTCTGTCCGTGGGATTTTCCAGGCAAGAATACTAGAGTGCGCTGCCATTTCCTTCTCCAGGGTATTTTCCTTACCCAGGGATCAAACCCACATCTCTTGCATTGGCGGGTGTAATCTTTACCATTAAACCACCAGGAAGCCCAGCAGGGATAATGTGCAAGCAGAAATGTTATAACAAGTAAAAATAATGTTTGAATGAATTCTACTTCCAGATGTGTTCAAGTATGTTCATAGCTTTCATTCAGACAAGACTTGTGAGTATATAACTTCTGGCATCAACAGAAAAAGGAGAGTAAAAACGGTTCTGAAATTGCTGATGATTCCTAAGCTGTTACTTAATGGGCATCATTCATAAATCTATTTGTAAGGCTATGGACCAATGACTGAAGTAATGGAAACCAATTTGCTATGGTGTTTGGAATGAGAGACTTGGGATATAGATGTTCAACTTCAGCAAACTCCAGGCAATTTTTCATGAAAAGACCTAAGCATGGATCAAATTTGACATATGTCATACCATGTTTGCCAATTAAATAAAAACCCTACAGAGACACACATAGTGCTTTAATTGCAAGAATAACACCTACACTCAGGAGAAGTACAGCAAGAATCCTCATGATTCCCATTACCTCTAATTGGAATCAAACAGCAAAATCCCTGACCTCCATGAGGCATATTCATTTCACAGCTGACATTCGTGTTGTTTTTTTTTTTCTCAGCTGATATTTTAAAATTATCACACAGGCAGAAAAACGTTTTAGGACTCTGTTTGGTTCAATGTTCTAGCCTTGACTTGTAGGATTACATTCAGAGGCCAGGCCGAGTCCTTTCTCCACACTACTGTAGAGCCATATGGCCAGATGAAAACAGAATCAGGTCACTGTAGCTTTTCCTTCTAAGTCATCTTGTAAATGGAAAGTGCTGTGGGAAAGCAGAGAGAAGTGTGAATTTCCACACTCATAACCAGAAAACAAAGAAATAAATTACTTTATGGTTTCCATCCTTAAATGGAAACAAAATGGCCTCCTCTTTGTCTCATGACAATTTAGTCCATTTCATTCAAGTTGTTCCCAGAGGTCAGGCCCTTCCAGATCTGGAAACGATTTAATATGGCAAAAGTGAGCAGCAGGATGTACCCAAATGTTTATATTCAGGTTGACTGTAAAGGCTGATAACCTGAAAGCTGGAATTTATAACAGCTTCAGGGCTACTGTGGTATTTATTTCTTGAATTGGCCTGGTTGAGGATTAATGAATCTATTGAGAAGTACCGTGGGGAATTCCCTCTCAGGATATTTGAATGGTAGAAGAATTAAAGTAATGTGGCTGATAGCTGAAACGGTACCTGGTGACTTCACTGAGTCAAACAGCAGCAAACACCTAAATAAAACTAAAAATGGCAGTAAATTACCCTAGAAATTTGACCTGTCCAATTGCCAAATACACAAACATACATAAGAATACAGACACAATAACTTGCTTGTGATATTGTTCTCAGGATCCATTGGAATTTTTTATGGAGAAACTACTTTATTGGTTCAGTTCAGTTCAGTTCTGTTCAGTCAGTCATGTCCAGCTCTTTGTGACCCCATAAACTGCAGCATGCCAGGCCTCCCTGTCCATCATCAACCCCCAGAGTTTACCCAAATTCATGTCCATTGAGTTGGTGATACCATCCAACCATCTCATCCTCTGTTGTCCTCTTCTTCTCCTGCCCTCAATCTTTCCCAGCACCAGGGTCTTTTCAAATGAGTCAGCCCTTCACATCAGGTGGCCAATCAATACTCCAAAGTACTGGAGTTTCAGCTTCAACATCAGTCCTTCCAATGAACACCCAGGACTGACCTCCTTTAGGAAGGACTGCTTGGATCTCCTTGAAGTCCAAGGGACTCTTAAGAGTCTTCTCCAACACCACAGTTCAAAAGCATCAATTCTTCGGCACTCAGCTTTCTTCACAGTCCAACTCTCACATCCATACATGACTACTGGAAAAACTACAGCCTTGACTAGACTGATCTTTGTTGGCAAAAAATGTCTCTGCTTTTTAATGTGCTATCTAGGTTGATCAAAACTTTCCTTCCAAGGAGTAAGTGTCTTTTAATTTCATGGCTTTAGTCACCATCTGCAGTGACTTTGGAGCCCCCAAAATAAAGTCTGACACTGTTTCCCCATCTATTTCCCATGAAGTGATGGGACCAGATGCCATGATCCTAGTTTTCTGAATGTTGAGCTTTAAGCCAACTTTCTCACTCTCCACTTTCACTTTCATCAAGAAGCTTTTGAGTTCCTCTTCACTTTCTGCCATTAGGGTGGTGTCATCTGCATATCTGAGGTTATTGATATTTCTCCTGGCAATCTAGATTCCAGCTTGTGCTTCTTCCAGCCCAGCATTTCTCATGATGTACTCTGCATATAAGTGTTATAAGCAGGATGACAATATACTGCCTTGATGTACTCCTTTTCCTGTTTGGAACCAGTCTGTTGTGCCATGTCCAGTTGTAACTGTTGCTTCCTGATCTGCATATAGAATTCTCAAGAGGCAGGTCAGGTGGTCTGGTATTCCCATCTCTTTCAGAATTTTCCACAGTTTATTGTGATCCACACAGTCAAAGGTTTTGGCATAGACAATAAAGCAGAAATAGATGCTTTTCTGGAACTCTCTCGTTTTTTCCATGATCCATCTGATGTTGGCAATTTGATCTCTGGTTCCTCTGCCTTTTCTAAAACCAGCTTGAACATCTGGAAGTTCACGGTTCACGTGTTGCTGAAGCCTGGCTTGGAGAATTTTGAGCATTACTTTACTAGCATGTGAGATGAATGCAAGTGTGCGGTAGTTGGAACATTCTTTGACATTGCCTTTCTTTGGGATTGGAATGAAAACTGACCTTTTCCAATCCTGTGGCCACTGCTGAGTTTTCCAGATTTGCTGACAAATTGAGTGTGGCACTTTCACAGCATCATTGTTTAGGATTTGAAATAGCCTAACCGGAATTCCATCACCTCCATTAGCTTTGTTTGTAGTGATGCTTCCTAAGGCCCACTTGACTTCACATTCCAGGATGTCTGCCTCTAGGTGAGTGATCACATCATTGTGATTCACTGGGTTGTGAACATCTTTTTGTATAGTTCTTCTGTGTATTCTTGCCACCTCTTCATATCTTCTGCTTTTGTTAGGTCCAGACCATTTCTGTGCTTCACTGAGCCCATCTTTGCATGAAATGTTCCCCTGGTATCTCTAATTTTCTTGAAGAGATCTCTAGTCTTTCCCATTCTGTTGTTTTCCTCTATTTCTTTGCACTGATCACTGAGGAAGGCTTTCTTATCTCTCCTTGTTATTCTTTGGAACTCTGCATTCAAACGTGTATATCTTTCCTTTTCTCCTTTGCTTTTCACTTTTCTTCTTTTCACAGCTATTTGTAAAACCTCCTCAGACAGTCATTTTGCTTTTTTGCATTTCTTTTTCTTGTGGATGGTCTTGCTCCCTATCTCCTGTTCAATATCACAAACTTCTGTCCATAGTTCATCAGGCACTCTATCAGATCTAGTCTCTTAAATCTATTTCTCAGTTCCACTGTATAATCTTTATACTAAGGTCTATTTCATATAAAAGCAACCAGAAGCATGAAGTCACCTGAGAGTAGTGCTAAATTAGAAATAGGAATCGATATAGACTTAAATTTAGAAATCTGCCATATGGAGGACCCATGTGAGCAAATGAATTTCTCAAGATTTGGAACATATTAATAGAAAAGGACAAGCAGAAGGTCAAGGGCAATAACGGGTAGATACAAATCTACCATCTCATTTGTCTTCATCACAACCTGCCATTATATATTCGTTTAGTGTCTGTCCTCCTGACCCCACCCCTTAGGAAACCTCCATGAGAGTAGGTGTTTTGTCTTTTTGAAGTCCCAAGTTCAGTTGCTCAGTCATGTCCGACTCTTTGTGACCCCATGGACTACAGCAAGCCAGGCTTCCCTGTCCGTCACCAACTCCTAGAGTTTACTGAAACTCATGTCCATCATGTTGATGATGCCATCCAACCATCTCATCTTCTGTCATTCCCTTCTCCTCCTGCCTTCAATCTTCCCCAGCAACAGAGTCTTTTCAAATGAGTCGGTTCCTTGCATCAGGTGGCCAAAGTACTGGAGTTTCAGCTTCAGTCCTTCCAGTGAATATTCAGGACTGATTTCCTTTAAGATTGACTGATTGGATTTTCTTGCAGTCCAAGGGACTCTCAAGAGTCTTCTCCAAAACCGCAGTTCAAAAGCATCAATTCTTCGGCATTCAACTTTCTGTATAGTCCAACTCTCACATCCACACATGACTACTAGGAAAAACAAAGCTTTGACTAGACAGACCTTTGTTGGTAAAGTAATGTCTCTGCTTTTTAAAATGCTGTCTGGGTTGGTCATAGCATTTCTTCCGAGGAGCAAGCGTCTTTTAATTTCATGGCTGCAATCACCATCTGCAATGATTTTAGAGCCAAAAAAAAAAAAAAAAGCCTGTCACTGTTTCCACTGTTTCCCCATCTATTTCCCATGAAGTGATGGGACTAGATGCCATGATCCTAGTTTTCTGAATGTTGAGCTTTAAGCCAACTTTTTCACTCTCCTCTTTCATTTTCATCAAGAGGCTCTTTAGTTCTTCTTCACTTTCTGCCATAAGGGTGGTGTCATCTGCGTATCTGAGGTTATTGATATTTCTCCCAGCAATCTTGATTCCAGCTTCATCCAGCCTGGCTTTTTGCATGATGTATTCTGCACATAAATGAAATAAGCAGAGTGACAATATACAGCCTTGACGTACTCCTTTTCCTATTTGGAACCAGTCTGTTGTTCCATGTCCAGTTCTAACTGTTGCTTCCTGAGCTGCATACAGATTTCTCAAGAAGCAGGTCAGGTGGTCTGGTATTCCCATCTCTTTCAGAACTTTCCATAGCTTGTTGTGATCCACACAGTCAAGGGCTTTGACATAGTCAATAAAGCAAAAGTAGATGCTTTTCTGGAATTCTCTTGCTTTTTCCATGATCCAGGGGATGCTGACAATTTGATCTCTGGTTCCTCTGCCTTTTCTAAAACCAGCTTGAACATCTGGAAGTTCACGGTTCACGTGTTGCTGAAGCCTGGCTTGGAGAATTTTGGGCATTATTTTACTAGTGTGTGAAATGAATGCAAGTGTGTGGTAGTTTGAGCATTCTTTAACATTGCCTTTCTTTGGGGTTGGAATGAAAACTGACCTTTTCCAATCCTGTGGCCACTGCTGAGTTTTCAGATTTGCTGACAAATTGAGTGCAGCACTTTCACAGCATCATCTTTCAGGATTTGAAGTAGCTCAACTGGAATTCCATCACCTCCATTAGCTTTGTTTGTAGTGATGCTTTCTAAGGCCTACTTGACTTGACGTTCCAGGATGTCTGCCTCTAGGTAAGTGATCACACCATCGTGGTTATCTGGGTCATGAAGATCTTTTTGTACAGTTCTTTTGTGTATTCTTGTACATCTTCTGCTTCTGTTAGGTCCATACCATTTCTGTCCTTTGTTGTTCTCATCTTTGCATGAAGTTTTCCCTTAGTTTCTCTACTTCAAAGCCTAGATCGTTGCTTGTAATGCTGTAGGTACTCCAAGGACAACACACAGAGCTGCTGAATGAGGTGAAGAAAAATACAAAGAAAAGAGATGAGAACCAGGGAAAAAAAATGTGGGAAGAATAACAAGAAATAGGTTACTCACTGCTGTCAGACAAAGCTGAAAGGTACAGATATTTAAGAAAAAGTCTAGGAAAGGTCTGTATACTAGGATGATGCATTGTAGAGAGGTATAGTGGAAGTGAGAGCAAGCAGGCCATGTCATGAGCAGCATAGCAAGCCTGCTACTGAAAAATGAGTCTCTTTTCAGTTTTACAAAACATTTGTTAATTTGTAATGAAAAAAAGCAGGAGGTATAATAACAAAATATGAGGAGGTATTAACAGATATGTTCCCCAGATGGTCACCTTTCACCTTCCTTATGTGATTTTTAATACGGCAACATAAATGTGGGATGGAATACAGGATAGTTATTTGGAAAAGTTTCAAAACTTAAGATTGTTCATGGAGATCAGGATTGAAATGTGTTTCTGAATGGATTAAGTGATGTTCTTTTGCAGCACACTGAATTTTCTATTTTGATCAGGTTAATATCAACATGACTTCGTTGTTTGCAAGCGTTCATGTTGAGGGCAGGAAAAGTGACCATAGAGGTTTCTACTGTACAGGGAAAGCAACCTGAGATATCTATGTGCTCTGAATACGTACAATGAGCCACCTAATATTTCTGAATTATCATTACTATTCAAGGGCACCCAGCCAGACTAAGTGTGTGTACTGAAATTCTATGGGGGTCTAACTTGAGCTTGTGACAAATACACATAAAATCTAATATAAAAGGTCACCATTAAGTATGTGTGTGAACAGTTATCCTGTTACTCACCAAAACACACTCAACCATAACTCCCCTCCAGCATCACAGCCAACAACCTCTAGTCACTGTGGCCTCCTGCCTGTCATCACTAGTGAGAGAGATGGAAGCCAGCTGGGAATGAGCTGGGACATGGGTGCCTGGAACATACATACAGGTCATCAGAGTTCTGACTGCAACTTCAGTGTGTGGGGGGCCAACTTGGAAAATGCTTAAAAACAGTGGCTTTTTTTTTTAATGGTATGAATTCAGGAATCTGATCCAGAGAGGAAAAGAATAATGAACTGTATATTGTTAATAAACAGAAGAGAATCCCAAGTGGGGACTTGATTTGGGGGAATCCTGTTTGTGATGGTTAGTGGCTGTTTTATGTGTAGTTGAGAGTGGTTCAGGAGCCCCATGTTGAAGCATCACACATTGAAGTTAGACGTGAAGACCTGCCTCAGTGAATCCTTATGAAGATAAGGAACTTTGCTGTAAACTTTTCAAAGGAGACAGCATTTTGGAACATTTGAAATCAATTACACAAAAGGCCTATAATGAATCAGGTATATGAATTTTGAATTATCCCCAGTTGGGAACTTCTGGGCAAGTATGTGTAGATTTAATGGAAAGAATAGTCTTCAAAGAAAGCTCAAGTATCCAAGGATGTTGAGTCATCTGGCTTTGAATATTGTATTGTTTTCTCCATTGTCCAGATTTTTTTTCTTGGGCTATGATGCCATATTTAAAATAGGGTCATAATTAAGGAAACTTTTAGAGTCAAAGGAAAGGGGCTTGGAGATGGTCGAGTTGAGATGGAGGTGACCTTTTCCAGAAAGGAAGAGAGGCACGGAGTGTTGGGCTCAGGCAACCAGATTAGGGACTTCTGACCCCAAATTAGTGGTTTACCTAGTTCTGCAACCCTAAATTAACCTTCCTGAGCCTAACATTTTTATCACCTGTAAAATAGGGATAATGGTGTCTACTGTGCAGTGATGTTAATCAGATTAGCATTGATTTAAATAAATGCCTAACATACAATTGGTACTCATAGCCATAATTGCATCTATCCCTTCACATTCCTTACCCAGAGCTAGCTGTACCATATTGCATTGTATATATTGTAATGTTTATCTCTAGAAATGTGGTAGATAAGCACCCAGCTAAATTTGATCTGAATTTTACTTTTCAGATAGATAACAATCTTTGGAGTTTAAGTAAGTCCTATGCAATTTGGAGAATATACTTAACACTAAAAACTTAGTTGTTACTGATTTGAAATTCAAATTTATCTGAGTAACTGACATTTTAGTTTGCTAAATCTGGCAAACCTGCCTACTCAGTATGTATTTCCTATTTATCTCTTTCTAACAGCACATAGATTTTCATTCTGATAATGAACCCTCTCCTACAGTGCAGAGTCTACATGGCTTAAGGCAATCAACACTTTTCATCCTCCTGGCCAGAGTAACTCGTTTTTTTGGTAGGCATGAGTCTAAGTCACAGTGAATTTAGGCCTCTTGTTTGGGACACAAAATTAGAAATATTTGCTTTCTCTTAGGTGTGATCAAGAAGAAAGAACTCCGTACATTGTTGGTAATCATTTAGCTACTGTGTGAGGAACTGACCCATAGAAGATACAAAGCCAGGGTTACAGCTGGGGAGTTGCCCTTCTGGGGCTAGCAGTGGAATCAGTTTCCCTTGAAGCACAGGGCCGTATGGGGAAGAGATGGACACCTGAACAAAACCCTCTTTCTCTTTTTTTTTTTCCTTTTGTTTAAGGAAGGAAGAAGGAAGAATTGATGCATCATAGGTACGAGTATCCAGTACAGGGTGAAAAGTGGAACTAAGAAAGAGTGTGTCCTTCTGTGAGTTCAAATGCTTTAGTTGCAAGTAGTAGAAAAACCTAACTCAGCTAGACAATAAAGGGAATTTATAGGTTCTTGTAACTATAAATCCCAAGGGTAGGTGAGCTTCAGGGGAAGCTGTTTATTTAATGGTGAAATATGACAACAGAGAGAAAAGGGGAGGGGCCTTTTTTTTTTTTAAGTTAGCCACTGCTTCTATTTTTATGATTCCATAATTTTATGATGATTTGGCAAACTCAAAATGCAGCTGCACTCATTAGTTTCCCAAATTAATATTTATATAACTTGATGCAGCAGTGGGGCCAAATTTTTAGTGGAACTTTACAAACATTTCATTGCACGTTAGTCTTATCTGTTTAGAAATGCAAGCATCACATTTTCCTATACACATCCCAGAATTACTTCTGCCAATTCAAGATTTCATAAGTTTGCATTTGTAAGCTTTATTTCCTGATTCCTTGATTTGTGCACTTGCAAATTACAATTCTGTGCATGTTCAATAGAATTAAAAGAGTCAAAATTCTGGCCTATAATCCCTTACTGAATGAATTTAGATCTCAGACATTTTATAATAATACTTCTCTCACAGCTGATTTTAATAAAATCTATAAAAATAATAATTATGAAAATAAAGAGCATATGATAAGAAATCTTCCTTTCAACCAGCAATCATATTAAACACATTTGGGTTTAACAAGCATATTCTTATATACATGAAGCTACCAATATGCATGTAATAGGAGATCTTTTATCCAGGAATATGAATACTAGAAACATCCAAACAGCGGAATTATTCTGAAGTATTTTTTAAATTTCCATCCATTAAAAACCAATATAATATTGTAATTAGCCTCCAATTAAAATAAATGAATGTTAAAAAATTATATATTGAAAGATTTGAAAATAATTAGCTAGATATTTTCCAGGGAGCAGCAGCTCACTGTTGCCCTATAAATTGAAAGATAGCAGAGTAAAGTTGTCACCTGGTAGGTTTGTGGGTATCATACTATACTAACCACCTTAGCTCTCAGCTGATACACAGTTCAGAAGACAACAATTACTTTAAAGTGTTATTTTCCAGTCATGCAAATATGTTACATAAACCATTCCTTAATTAGGATAACAGAAAGAAATACCCTGAGAATGTACCTAGTGGGATGGAGTCTTTCCTAATCAATGGGCTTCATCGGAATGAAGACATCTCAGACCCAGAAATACTATTGGACTAAGATACATTTCAGACTATCCCAGTGAATTCTTCCCTACTAGAAATAACATTGTATTAATAGTTAAAATAAAGATGGCTCATATTTACTGAGCTATTATTATGTCTGGAGCTAAGAGTTTGACATTGACATCCACTTTGTGGATGAACATTTGCTAAGTCCAGAGAAATGCCAGGCCGCTTGGACCAAAGTCTCTCTAATAGCAGAGCTAATAAGAACACAGGTCATCCTGGGTCATAACGGGAATCACACGCAGTAGGCTACACCCGTTAGACTGGAGCTTTGTGAGACAGGCACTCGTGTTCCCACTGTGTAGAAGAGAGAAGCTAGTCATTTGCCAAACTCACTCACTCATCTTACCAGTTTTTATTAATTTAATATAAAAAGTTTAGGAATGCAGATGACCTCTCCCTTGACAAAAAGAGATGTTCTGTGACAGAGCTAAGATGAGCTAAGGAAATTTTGTGGTATGACTGATTTGAAAGTGTTAATTTTCAAGAGAATCTTCAGCTTTGAAACTACTACTTTTTAGTCAGCATAAGCAAGGTAGCTTAATACAAGCAATAATATTCTAAACCCACATATTTTCCACCCAAAAGACAAAGAAATAAAACTTCACACACAACATTAACTTTGAGAGATGCTTTCCTCATCACGCATTCAAAAGCACGCACAAGCCCTACTATTGGCATTGCTGAGAAAATTAGTTCTTTTATGTCATTTAAATGGCACTACAGTCTTCTATTCAGGGTCTGGCTAAAACTCAAAAAACAACAAACTACAGATTAAGACCTTTATTTTCAAATTATTCTTTTGTTCTGTCCAAGTTAGGGAAATTGGTATTCCAGCAGAAAGCTGCTGCTTTAAGCAGAACGGTCTTTAATATGGAAAGATTCTTCCTTAGATTGCTAAAAGTTTTGCAGTTCTACTTTTAGTTATTATTACTATAATCTACCATCAAGAAATCTCTTTCACAGTGAGGTCAGGAAAAGTATATGGAATCTTCTAATGGTCAGGTTCTCCATTTCACTTTCTACTCTGTTCTCCTCCAGAAGTGGGGCAGGATCCAGAGTTTAACAACATGGGATTCAAAGTTTATGTGCATACATATGTGTGCACATGTGTTTTAACCTTTTACACCTGTCACCTTGGAAAAGATCACTTGTCCTTTTAAACCTGTTTCCTCATCAGTGCAAGAAAGGCATTGGACTAGGTCAGCCACTCTCAAAGAATGGTCTGATAGCATCTGAGGTTTCCTAAGGCCCTTTCAAGCAGCCCTCATGGTTAAAACTATCTTCCTGATGACACTAAATACTGATTGCATTATTTTATTTTTTCACTCTCACAGTTTCACTAGTGAAGAGTGCAGTTTTCTGGAACCTCCGTGCTACGTGATGATGTCGTCAACCTGAATGTGTTCTTATGTAACCTTGTGTTTCAAAATAATTTTTAGTCTTAAATATCTAACACCATAAACTGCTATAAATACAATTCACATAAAACCTAATAGGGCTCTCAATAGTTTAGGAGTTAAAAGGAGTCTTAAACCTAGAGAGGTGGGATGGGGGAGAGGCAGGGAAGTTCAAGAGAGAGGGACTATATATATATACTTATGGCTGATTCAGAAACCAGTACAATACTGTAAAGCAGTTATCCTCTAATTAAAATTTTTTGAGGAATCTTAAAATCAAAAAGTTTGAAAATTGGTGGGTCAGATCATCTCTGCCTCAGTAATTTCCAGTGGCTTGTGCTAGGGTTAAAATGTCTTTTCTTTTTTAAGGTGATAATGGTAGATTTTAAATACTTTTTCAAAATTCCTACTTGGTAAGAGAAAAAGTGATACCCTTTGTGAGTACCTCCATTAAAAAAAATTATTAAGCTACTAGTTTATATATTGGAGAAGGCAATGGCACCCCACTCCAGTACTTTTGCCTGGAAAATCCCATGGATGAAGGAGCCTGGTGGGCTATAGTCCATGGGGTCACTGAGAGTTGGACACGACTCAGTGACTTCACTTTCACTTTTCACTTTCATGCACTGGAGAAGGAAATGGCAACCCACTCTAGTGCTCTTGCCTGGAGAATCCCAGGGACGGGGGAGCCTGGTGGGCAGCCGTCTATGGGGTCGCACAGAGTCAGACACGACTGAAGCGACTTAGCAGCAGCAGCAGTTTATATATATGCGGCCCTATGAACCCTTTTCGTGACCTCCTGTTACCTATGATTTTCTGTGACCTTCTATGATTTAAAGACAAAAACCATTCATTTCTGTGTAGATTGTTACTACCCAAATAGGTATTGATGGTGTTCTATGAAACTGTCCTTAGGCCTTCAGAGCATTTAAATAGAGTTTGTACTTAAGTGAAAACCTAATTAAGCGTAAGAACATATTTACACATGACCAATTCTCTAATGTCAAATTCAACCTTGGGCTTTTCCTTTTCCTGTCTTTACCTGGGCTTTTCTAGATTTTCCACTATAGACTTCAAGTCAGATCCTGAGACTTGAGCCAGAAGCTCATTCCTCAAATATGATTTTAAGGTGTCAGGAAGACGGACTGATTGATAATAAACTCTTTCAGTAGGTGTGTAAAAAAATGCCTGCTGGCCAATTCCAAGAGGAAAATTCCCAATTTAAACAAACAATACTTCTCCTTGCAACACTTTCTGTATTTGATGGATTACTTCTGGATAAGTTATAAAACTGAAAATTCAATTTTAAATAGGATCTTTATGCTTAAAGAACTGCAACTCAGGATAATATCAGTGAATGTTTTCTTTCCCAAACCAATTATAGGGTAAAATAGGATTATCATGTTCATTTAATCTACATAAAGTCCATAGCATTAAATGATAGATCAGCTGGTTGTTTCTAAAGCACTTCGCACTTCTGCAGTGCTGAAGGAGGCTTATTTATTTTTACTTTCAGCCTTTCTCTTTAATTGGCTTTCCACTACATAGTGCTTTTTTTCTTGATTTTTTTTTTAAACAAGAACTTATTATTCTTCTCCATTATCTCATCTTTTTTCCTCCTTGTTGGACTGAAGTGACAAGGGGCCTTGAATCCATGATGAAAGAAAATGTAATTGAGCCTAGGGAGCTAACCACAGGAAAATCTGAGTTCAAACTCTGGCACTGTCTCCCCTTCATTATCAAACCCTGGAGTTCCATAATCGAGAAAATGTATATTGTTAGACTACTTCATGGAGATGTTGTAAAGATCACTGAGTACATTTCCTTTAACATCACTAGTCCAAAGAGTGAGACAGAGAAAAGCGTTTTTCCAAATGCACTCCACTTGAGTGAGGGTACAAGATCTTGGAAGCAACTTTCTCCCCAGATGTCAGTCAAGTCAATAACAGTAGAAACAAGGTGATTAGAAGTATGCTTTTTCACTTCTAGGGAGTTGTAATTAGCTTAATTTCTTTTGGAGGGACTCTGAGGGACCTGTTGCCTAGGAAGGTAAGTAGAACCTGTTCTTGCTGTGAAAATGACTTCATTCTGGTATGGGTTTCAAATGTAGGTGAAAGGACCAGGGAGCAGGTCTCGATCTGATGTCTGCCTACACTGACTGCTTGTCTTTTAATTTGCTCTCTGGGAAATTGCTAGTTAATGATTTTCCGTGCAGAATCCCTTTGATCACTGCAAAGTTCAACTATGCTCCCATGGAAAAACCCTCACAGTGGTGACATCGCTGTCTACAGCAGTCTTCTCAGACTTGGCACTATGGACATTAGGGGTGGATAATTCTTTGGTTGGGAGTGGGAAGATTTCCCGGGCATCCTAAGATGTTTAACAGCAATCGTGACGTCTACACACTAGATGTCAGTGGTGACAAACATGAATGTCTCCAGACATTGCCAACTGGAAGGAAAAATCACCCTCGATTGAGAACTGCTGGTCTATGGAGTCAAAGAATGTTAGAATCAGACACAGTGCTCAGAGCTGGTGCACTGGGATGACCCTGAGGGATGGGATGGTGAGGGAGGTGGCAGAGGAGTTCCGGATGGGGAACACATGTACCCCCATGGCTGATTCATGTCAATGTATGGCAAAAACCACTACAATACTGTAAAATAATTAGCCTCCAATTAAAATAATTTTTAAAAGAATCAGAAAAAATATTCACATTGTATCATTCTTTATTTCCTCTAAAATTGTACCTCATTTACCACTTGTGGTATACTTGATGATTTTAGGTAGAAAGCAGCATTGAAAAAGTGAAAAGTGAAAGTCACTCAGTCGTGTCTGACTCTTTGCGACCCCATGAACTATACAGTCCATGAAATTCTCCAGGCCAGAATACTGGAGTGGGTAACCTTTCCCTTCTCCCAGTCCAAGGGGATCTTCCCAAACCCAAGGATCAAACCCAGGTCTCCCACACTGCAGGCAGATTCTTTACCAGCTAAGCCACAAGGGAAGCCTAAGAATACTAGAGTGAGGAGCCTATCCCTTCTCCAGCAGATCTTCCTGACCCAGAGATTAAACCGGGGTCTCCTGCATTGCAGGCAGATTCTTTACCAACTGAGCTATCAGGGAAGCCCCAGAAAGCAGCATTAAATGGCATTGAATCTTGTTGTTGTTTAGTTACTAAGTCGTGTCTGACTCTTTGCGACCCCATGGACAGTAGCCCACCAGGCTACTCTGTCCATGGGATTTCCCAGACAAGAATACTGTAGTGGGTTGCCATTTCCTTCTCCATGGGATCTTCCCGACCCAGGGATCGAAACTACATTTCCTGCATTGACAGATGGATTCTTTACCACTGAGCCACCAGAGAAGCCCACTGAATCTTGTAGTGGAGAGTAATCATATTTGCATGTATTCTCTGTAATTAAGGACAAAGTATTTAGTAGCAGAGCCTCTTCAAAACTTCCCTAATATTTGCATATGGTAGCTGCCAAAGCTAGTGGGGCCTCAGGTGCACAGCTCTCAGCAGACATTATCTAGATCTTTTTATGTTATTTATTAAGTATGGTTATCTTCTGTTTATGATAAGTAGTACTGGTTCTCCATTTGCCCTCTTGATATAAAAGTATATTTTAAAATTAAAGTATTTGGTAATCACATTGGAAAACATTTACCAATCACTCAGTAATTCCACTCCTAGGTATTTATCCCACAAAAATGTGGATTTATAGTCACCAAAAGACATGTGAAGAATGTTCTAACAACCCTGTTTATGAAAGTCCCAAATTGGGTATTATCCAGATGTCCATCCACAATGTATCGGGGATACTCACACAAAGAAACATACATCCAGGAGAAGAATGAACCAAGAATGTGGCAATGTAGATAAATCTCACAACCAAAATGTTGAGTCAAGGAAGCCAAACCAGGCAAAAACAATCAATTTAGTTAGAAGTCAGAATAATAGCAACCCTTATTGAACAGTGATTGCACAGGGCATGAAGAAACTTTTGAGTACTTGTGATATTCTTCTTCTTCATTTGCTGGCATGGGTGTGTTCTGTATATAAAATTTCATCTATCATATAATTATGACGTGTGTGTGTGTGTGTGTGTGTGTGTGTGTGTTATGGGCTTCCCAGTGGCTCAGATGGTAAAGAATCTGCCGGCAATGTGGGAGACCCAAGTTTGATCCCTGTGTTGGAAGATCCCCTGGAAAAGGAACTGGAAACCCACTCCAATATTCTTGCCTGGAGAATCCCATGAACAGAGAAGCCTGGCAGACTAGAGTCCATGGGGTCATAAAGAGTCAGACACGACTGAGCTACCAGCATACACGCACACACACACACACACACACACACACACACACACGCATATACAGAATATACTAAATTTCAATAAAATTTCAAAATTAAAAGTAAAATAGTAGGTGAATTGAGACACATATTGAACAATATTAAATAAGTATACCTGTCATACATCAAATAAAGGATTGTGATGGTATAGATAGCTTGTAAATGGCTGAAGCTGAGGAAGTCCTGGTTTTGTTCAACCCTGTGGAGTTAAAGACAGGACACTATGTCCAGGAAAAGAAGGAGTGACTTCCCCAGAGTCCGCAGGCGATGAATACATGGTGACTCTGCAACTACACTCAAAGTGTTCACTCCCAGTTCAGGGCCTTCTATGATGAAACAGGCAGGTCTCCTACCAGCTGGCCTCACTCTCTCTGTTTCCAGCCTCTGCTTATTCCTGCCTCCTCATTCAGCCACTTGCCATGGTCACACCTGCACTTTGGAGATGGCAAGTAGGAAACTTATAATATAATGCCCTTCACTGTTTCCGCCCAGTTTCTCCAGAACAGCTGGGTACCCATGAGTCTGAGACAGTCATGGGACCCCCCCGCACTCCCTGGGATGGTCCCTTCATCTTTCCCTGTTGGTTGAAATGAAGGAACACAGCAAACTGAGAGGGTTCCCAGCCACTCCTACTCTCATTATCCTCATAGAAACCACACTGATAATTTCTAAAGCTTGCAATTATTTTCAAATACTTCCAAAGCATTTCCAGGTATCATGGTTAACTATAAAAGCAAAATGTTAACACTGATTGTGAAAAAGGAGGAGGGAAGAATAAAGCACCCTCTTTCTTGGGAAAATACATCGATTTGAAAATATCCATACTGGGTAGCAGTTTTCTCCACTCTTTTGTACCTTCTAAGAATGCTACTCTTGAATTCAGACCTGCATGGTGAGGTGGGAAGGATGCTGGGTTTGGTGTGGCATGCTTTCAGAGAGTCCATTTATCTCACAGCTCCAGATTCACCATCTGTGAGATGGTGACAAGAAAGGTGAAGGTGAAGTCACTCAGTCGTGTCCGACTCTTTGCGATCCCGTGGACTGTAGCCTACCAGGCTTCTCCATCCATGGGATTCTCTGAGGCAAGAATACTGGAGTGAGTTACCATTTCCTTCTCCAGGAGGATCTTCCCGACCCAGGGATCGAACCCGGGTCAACTCGCATTGGAGGCAGATGCTTTAACCTCTGAGCCATCAGGGAAGAATACATTCTATTTATTTTACAGGGCTGTCATGGAAACCATGCGAAATAAAGTACATGACAACATGTATAAAATGTGAAGTGAGTTTGACTGTTTCCTCTGTTAAGCCACTCAAATACTTTGCCTCTCCTCAGTTCAGTTCAGTCGCTCAGTCGTGTCCGACTCTTTGTGACCCCATGAATCACAGCACGCCAGGCCTCCCTGTCCATCACCAACTCCCAGAGTTCACTCACACTCATTCCGTCAAGTGAGTGATGCCATCCAGCCATCTCATCCTCTGTCGTCCCCTTCTCCTCCTGCCCCCAATCCCTCCCAGCATCAGGGTCTTTTCCAATGAGTCAGCACTTAGCATGAGGTGGCCAAAGTACTGGAGCTTCAGCCTCAGCATCAATTCTTCCAGTGAACATCCCAGACTGGTCTCCTTTAGGATGGACTGGTTGGATCTCCTTGCAGTCCAAGGGACTCTCAAGAGTCTTCTCCAACACCACTGTTCAAAAGCATCAATTCTTCGGTGCTCAGCTTTCTTCACAGTTCAACTCTCACATCCATACATGACCACTGGAAAAAGCATAGCCTTGACTAGATGGACCTTTGTTAGCAAAATAATATCTCTGCTTTTTAATATGCTATCTAGGTTGGTCATAACTTTCCTTCTAAGGAGTAAGCATCTTTCACTTTCATCAAGAGGCTTTTTAGCTCCTCTTCACTTTCTGCCATAAGGGTGGTGTCATCTGCATATCTGAGGTTATTGATATTTTTCCCAGCAATCTTGATTCCAGCTTGTGCTTCTTCCAGCCCAGCATTTCTCATGATGTACTCTGCATATAAGTGTTATAAGCAGGGTGACAAGATACAGCCTTGATGTACTCCTTTTCCTGTTTGGAACCAGTCTGTTGTTCCATGTCCAATTCTAACTGTTGCTTCCTGACCTGCATACAGGTTTCTCAAGAGGCATGTCAGGTGGTCTGGTATTCCCATCTCTTTCAGAATTTTCCGCAGTTTATTGTGATCCACACAGTCAAAGGCTTTGACATAGTCAATAAAGCAGAAAAAGATGCTTTTCTGGAACTCTCTTGCTTTTTACATGATCCAGCAGATGTTGGCAATTTGATCTCTGGTTCCTCTGCCTTTTCTAAAACCAGCTTGAACATTTGGAAGTTCATGGTACACGTATTGCTGAAGCCTGGCTTGGAGTTTTGAGCATTACTTTATTAGCATGTGAGATGAGTGCAGTTGTGCAGTAGTTTGAGCATTCTTTGGCATTGCCTTTGGGATTGGAATAAAAACTGACCTTTTCCAGTCCTGTGGCCACTGCTGAGTTTTTCAAATTTGCTGGCATACTGAATGCAGCATGTTCACAGCATCATCTTTCAGGATTTGAAAGAGCTCAACTGGAATTCCATCACCTCCACTACCTTTGTTCATAGTGATTCTTCCTAAGGCCCACTTGACTTCACATTCCAGGATGTCTGGCTCTAGGTGAGTGATCACACCATCGTGATTATCTTGGTCATGAGGATCTTTTTGTACAGTTCTTCTGTGTATTCTTGCCACCTCTTCTTAATATCTTCTGCTTCTGTTAGGTCCAGACCATTTTTGTCCTTTATCAAGCCCATCTTTGCATGAAATGTTCCCTTGGTGTCTCTAATTTTCTTGAAGAGCTCTCTAGTGTTTCCCATTCTGTTGTTTTCCTCTATTTCTTTGCACTGGTTGGTGAGGAAGGCTTTCTTATCTCTCCTTGCTATTCTTTGGAACTCTGCATTCAGATGCTTATATCTTTCCTTTTCTCCTTTGCTTTTCGCTTCTCTTCTTTTCACAGCTATTTGTAAGGCCTCCCCAGACAGCCATTTTGCTTCTTTGCATTTCTTTTCCATGGGGATGGTCTTGATCCCTGTCTCCTGTACAATGTCACAAACATCTGTCCATAGTTCATCAGGTATTCTGTCTATCAGATCTAGTCCCTTAAATCTATTTCTCACTTCCACTGCATAATCATAAGGGATTTGATTTAGGTCATACCTGAATGGTCTAGTGGTTTTCTCTACTTTTTTCAATGTAAGTCTGAATTTGGCAATAAGGAGTTCATGATCTGAGCCACAGTCAGCTCCCAGTCTTGTTTTTGCTGACTGTATAGAGGTTGTCCATCTTTGGCTGCAAAGAATATAATCAATCTGATTTCAGTGTTGACCATCTGATGATGTCCATGTGTAGAGTCTTCTCTTGTTGGAAGAGGGTATTTGCTATGACCAGTGCATTCTCTTGGCAAAACTGTTAGCCTTTGCCCTGCTTCATTCCATATTCCAAGGCCAAATTTGCCTGTTACCCCCAGGAGTTTCTTGACTTCCTACTTTTGCGTTCCAGTCCCCTATAATGAAAAGGACATCTTTGGGGGGGTGTTAGTTCTAAAAGGTCTTGTAGCTCTTCATAGAACCATTAAGCTTCAGCTTCTTCAGTGTTACTGGTTGGGCATAGGCTGGATCACCATGATATTGAATGGTTTGCCTTGGAAATGAACAGAGATCATTGTGTCATTTTTGAGATTGCATCCAAGTACTGCATTTTGGACTCTTTTGTTGACCATGATCGCTACTCCATTTCTTCTAAGGGATTCCTGCCCATAGTACTAGATATAATGGCTATCTGAGTTAAATTCCCCCATTCCTGTCCATTTTAGGTCATTGATCCCTAAAATGTTGACATTCACTCTTGCCATCTCCTGTTTGACCACTTCCAATTTGCCTTGATTCATGGACCTAACATTCCAGGTTCCTATGCAATATTGCTCTTTACAGCATCAGACCTTGCTTCTACCACCAGTCACATCCACAACTGGGTATTGTTTTTGCTTTGGCTCCATCCCTTCATTCTTTCTGGAGTTACTTCTCCACTGATCTCCTGTAGCATATTGGGCACCTACAGACCTGAGGAGTTCCTCTTTCAGTATGCTATCATTTTGCCTTTTCATAGTGTTCATGGGGTTCTCAAGGCAAGAATACTGAAGTGGTTTGCCATTCCCTTCTCCAGTGGACCACATTCTGTCAGACCTCTCCACCATGACCTGTCCATCTTGGGTTGTCCTACATGGCATGGCTTTGTTACATTGAGTTAGACAAGGCTGTGGTCCGTGTGATCAGATTGGCTAGTGTTCCGTGATTATGGTTTCAGTCCGTGTGCCCTCTGATGCCCTCTCACAACACCTACCGTCTCTCCTAATGGACTTTATATTTGGCATGACTTCCCTGGTGGCTCAGGCGGTAAAGCGTCTGTCTACAATGCGGGAGACCTGGGTTCGATCCATGGGTTGGGGAGATCCGCTGGAGAAGGAAATGGCAATCCACTCCAGTATTACTGCCTGGAAAATCCCATGAACGGAAGAGCCTAGTAAGCTACAGTCCATGGGGTTGCAAAGAGTCGGACACGACTGAGCGACTTCACTTAACATGAAAATAGCAAGGCTCGTTTGCCTTCATAACATATTTTAATGTGGCCAGGTTACAATTGCTTCATTTATAATGGTGTGACCCCAGGCTTAAAGTTCTGGGAAAAGTTTTCCATTTCATTGTGATGAGAAATGTGACTTCAAACAGATTTACAACTAGTATGTCCTTAGGATGATTATTCTTCTAGATGGAAACACTTTTCTGCAGTTTTCCCCCATGATAAGCAATGTTGCACTCTGGGAGTCCAGCCAGCTCCGTGGAGAACAGGGCTTTATGGAAATTTCAGTGTGAATGGAATACTGAATGTTTCTGTATGTATTAGAAATTATGTACATGACACAATAAATGATTAAGCTATTATTCTCAAAGGCTACTAAATCTCTTCATATATTAAATCACAGTGAAAATAACATTGATCTTCAGCTTACATTACATTATTTGATTTCTAAAGGTTATTTTTGAAGCTTACCGTTAAGATTTTTTTATTTCACAGGCCAAAATTACGTCAACAGAAAGGTCTTAATTGCTGTCTTGTTGATGTGTTTGGGTACAATGAAAGGCCCGTGTTTTTACTTCCATGTGACAGTCACATCAGTCTGAAAGAACAGGAAAAGCTACTACGATGAAAAACTCTGCAGCAAAGCGACTCAACCTCTGCAAGTTTACAAGTTGTTGGATTTCAAAGGGCAGGAGAGGAAATCCTTCAGGCCGGAAGTTGACATGTCATTCTGTAGCCCTCAGCCTGACCTTCCCCAAACATTAGCTCAGACACAAAAGACACTCTACTCCAAATGACTTTTTACCTTCAGGCTGGTAACCCTATCATCTTCCTGAATGACACCTCTGCCACCTTCCACTCTTGTCAGGAAGGAAACCTTTGAATTCTTTGAAGCTCAAAGCCAGTGATGTTCTTCACAGTGACCTTGAGGGGCTGCTCAGTCCTTGGTCCTTGCCAACTACAGATTAATTTCTATTATTTGGCCCCAAGAAAACTGTCAAGGAGCTATGGATTCATGTAAGCCTCCCTGATAGGCTGAGTCCATTTAAATTATTTGCAGGTGAATTTGTTTGTGATTGATATTTTGATGGGAATTCTAGGCTATTTAAACCCCTCTCTATTAGAAAAATAGTGAGAAATATCAGTGGATGTGAACATATTTGCCTTCGTGTAAGGATTGAAAAATTGTTAGAAGAAAAAAAAAGAGGTTAAACTCTTCTTTTTTTTTTTAACTAAACCAAAAGAAGCAGAGCCACATACTCGATTTGAGGGCTGGCCTCAAATAGTTTCCTGTAATGAAAATTAGGAGGAGAGAAACAATCCAAAGGCAGTGAGAACCAAATTTGATTTAAATAAAGCTGTTAGAAGCTTTAGTACTTCTAAAAACAAAGTACATTTCCTTAGTTTTCCATTTTAAAAATCTTCTCTCACTTAGGATATGTAAGAAATTGCCTAGAGATTATTAAAAAAAAAAACAAAAAACTTTTGTATAGGCCATCCAACATGTTTTGCTTCTGAGAAACAAAAGAAAAAGCCCAGAGGTCCAACCAAGATACCATTCAAAATCAGAGTTACTAGGAGCTGAATTTGGAGATACTTTTTACGATTTTGCGTCTGAAACTGAAGAAGGCCTTTGGGGCCCACAGAAGCCCCATGCACTTGTGCTGATCTTCTGTGTTTTAGGACCTCTGTAACCCTTCAGTGCTGACAGGTCTGTATGTGTATATTTGTGCATTTTAATTGAGGAAAAATTCATATCTCATCAAAATAACCCTCTGAAAATGCACTGTATACTCACAATGCTATACATTCATCACCTCTATCGAGTTTCAAAACACTATCAACCACAGAAGAAATCCCATCCCCATTAACCAGTCATTCCCCATTCCCACTAGTCTTTAAGGAAATACTGATCTATTTCTTGGCTGTCTGGATTTGTCTATTTTGGATATTTCATAGCAATGGAGTTATGCAGTATGTAATCTTTTGTGCCTGGCTTCTTTCACTCAGCATAATGTTTTCAAAGTGCATCCATGCTGGAGCATATATTAGTCCTTCACTTCTTTTAAATGGATGAATAATATTCCATTATATGGATAGATCACATTTTTCCATCTATCCATTTATTGATGGATTTTAGGGGTGTTTCCATTTTCAAACTATGGTGAGTAGTGCTGCTATGAACATTTGCATGTAAATATCTGAATGGTGGTGGTAGTTTAGTCGCTAAGCCGTTTCTGACTCGTGTGACCCCATGGACTGTAGCCTGCCACATTCTTCTCTCCATGGTATTTCCTAGGCAAGAATACTGGAGTGGGTTGCCACTTCCTTCTGCGAATATTTGAATATTTGCTTTCAATTCTTGTGGTTATATATCTAGTAGTGAAAGTGCTGGGTCATATATTGATTCTAAGTTTAACCTTTAAGGAACCACCAAACTGTTTTCACAGCATGTGCTCATTTACTTGTATGCATATAACTCATCTCTCTTCTTTGAAAATCTTTTTAAACAGGACTCAAGCAGAATAGACAAAACTTTAGGTGACCTGGTCTTCTTGAATCTTCTCAGTGTGGAGTGGAAGCAGCAGTAGTTATCAGTTCCATTTGGAAAACCTTTCTGGGGGCCTTATAATACATTTGATGAATTACTCAAACTCCAAATCTTTCTCCATAGGGGAGGATGGCTGTCATACTGGGGAAGTATTAAATACAGTAAACACTTACTATAGTGTGGTCTCTTAAGACCTGGGTCTGCAGTTGGAAATCTGCCCCCTTTCCTCACATTTGTGTAGAGCAGCAAAGTGACTTAAATGGATAGCCAATGGGAATTTGCTGTATGGCTCAGGAAACTCAAACAGGGGCTCTGTATCAATCTAGAGGGGTGGGATGGGGAGGGAGATGGGACAGAGGTTCAAAAGGGAGAAGATATATGTATACCTATGGCTTATTCATGTTGAGGTTTGACAGAAAACAACAAAATTCTGTAAAGAAATCATCCTTCAAAAAAAAAAAAAAAAAAACACCCCAAGCTCCAGAGGCTGTTGAAGCACATTTTCTCCATTAGAAAAACCCAACAGACATCTTTGAACCCTACACATTGCCCAATTCATACATGGATACATAGTAATATGATGTTTTGACATTCTGGAAAGTCATCCAAACCATTGTTTAAATTTTGAGACAATAATTGTTTTTTTCTCAGTCTTTCCTAGAGGCTCTAAGTTCTCCAAGATGAATAAATAACTAAGAGCTGTTTAGCCATTTCTGTGAATTGCTTATTTTACAAAGATATCTCCAACCTTTAGCCTCCAAGCATTTCATTACCATTTGCAGGCGACTATTAGCACAGAAATTCTCTAACTCCCTGTCTTCATCTAGGCTAGAGTTTCTTATTAAGCATGGATTTAAGAAGGAGTTCATTCTTTCTGACTTCAAGTCATAATGACTTCCCATCTCTGCCCTTTATTGAGAAGACAGCTTACTCTTGGAACGATTTTTCTTGGTTCTCAAATTATCACTGAATTTGACTCTTATTTACTACCTGATGGATTCAAATAGGGCCTGGTTTGCTACCTTCCACTCCCTGGTGGCTAAAGAGGTTTTAGTTGACAGTCCAAGTAACTATCCTTGACACAGTGTAGTGCAAATCAGAGTCTTGATTATTTTTATACTGATATATTTAAAATATATATAATTTATTTTCTTAACAACAGACCAGCTTTGTTTATACTGATGTAGTCTGTTGTCTGTTCTTCCCTTTTACCCTTAAGGTCATAAAGTCATTGAAAATCCTACTTCTACACTTTCTCTTTTCATGAAACTAGGAAATTTTAATAAATATCACTTCTTTTCTCTATTATCTAAAAATGAGAAGAGCTCATATTCAAGAATTGTGTTTCCAGTGATTTGAATGGGCAGAGAGGTTATGGAAAAGGGATTGAAAAGGAGCAAAAATCTTCTCCCAGGACTTCTGGAAAAGGCAATGTAATAACTTATGCGTTGTTCCCAGAGATGTACAAGGTTGAGCTGGGGCAGGACCAACATTGGAGACAAGCTGAATCACAAAAGAGCCACTGGAATTAATTGAACTGTGGAACAATTCACACTCTTTCCTCAACTATTTTCAAGATGTGATACAGGATGCCATAAGTGAAGTGTTGAGAACTCCAGTCAAGGGTCATGTCCTGTGTTATTACGAGTTTAAAAATGTAGTTAAGAGGTTGGTGGTAGTGAAACCACCACTCAGAAGAGAGTGCAGATTCCCAGACACACCATCTTTGAGTTCCTTTCAGGCACTGCCAAGCCAGGCCCTCAGGTTTAGCCTGGCTCGGATGTCAAACAGTCTCCTTCTCTTTTCAGAGGGTCATGGGTTCTGTTTTGATTTCCATGCTTTTTCCTGAAAGTGTGCCATCATGTTACTATACCTTCCCCCAAAGTGAGTCAGACGTGCTGACCATTAGAACACCAAAGTGGTGGTTCCCATAGCAGCCAGAACCACATGGAGGCAAGCAATAAAATACCAACACGGTTCTCAAACCAGCGGGGAACTACAATCACTAGAGTGAATCGAGGACATAGTCACAACGCTGTGCGTTTCTGAAGTTGACATGGCTTTTCCAAATTGGAAGGGTTGTCCCTCCTCCTCTGAAAGCATCTTCACAAAGTGAATATTAAAGCCCCTTAGACTTTCCAAGGAAGGACGCTCTTAAGTTTCCTCTTGAATGCACAGTTCTGCCTAGGATGACGTCACATGGTGGACTCACAAACAAGACCCCTTTGTGGTCTTTCAAAGTAAAGCCAGATGTTAGTTGCTGCTTCCACAGAGACTAAATGAGGTTTCAGGTAAATCAGATCTATGCATGATTATAAAATTGCATGGTCCATTTCATTGAAATCTGCACTGGTGCAGAACGTGGTCTCCATGGTACAACCTAAAAATGTGGAGTTGAACATTTACCTGGAAATATTTTCAGCTTTTATAGAATCATATTTGGGTGAAATAATTATAGTTGTAGAATATTTACCTTTGGAACAAGGAGACAGAAAAAACAAGTGTTCTTAGAACAACAACAACAAAAAGATTTTCTTGATTTTGTGTAAAAGGATACCAAAGACATTAAGTAGGAGACAAAAAGGAAAATTTCTGAACTGATATGTTTGTGTGCACAACAAGGAGACAATAGAGTTTAATGGTTAAAAACATATACTTTGGAATTACACAGATCTGAGTTTGGGTATGTGCTTAACATAGTCAAACCTCAACTGTCTTCTCTTAAGAGTAAAATGAGAGTGATAGCAGTAGTTCCTATCTGTTGAGTGTTTCTTGTATGACAGGCACAGTTTTATCCTCATTTAATCCTCAGAACAACAGTTACAAGGTAGGTACTATTACTGTCTGATCACAAATCAGGAAACTGATATAGAGATAGTTTTAGTTGCCTAAATACCTAGCAGAACTGACTTGTGGATTAAGCAGCTACTACAGCATCTGATACATATTAGCACTAATACATGATACCTATAGATGGGATTGGATAGTTGGCATAACGTGTATAATTACTTTGTTTTATTTTGACATTCGTTTTTATAGGTTTTTTCTCCTTTTCTTTCCCCCAGTTTTATTGTATACCATAACTGGTATACAAAAAGCCACACATAATTAATGTATTCAATTTTGTGAGTTTAGATATATGCATATACTTGTGTTACCATCACTAGAATCCAGGCAATAAACAGATACATCACCTAGAAGTTTCCCTGTGTCCCTTTGTCGGGTTTTTTAACAAACACAACATTAGATCGGCTCCTCTTAAAATTTTAAGTATAAAATGCCTTATTATAGTTATCATAATATGTAATACTTCGTTATTAACTATAGGCACTGTGTTGTACAGCAAACCTTTGAAACTTAATCTTCTTGTATAACTGTAATTTTATACTCATTTTCAAACATCAAATTTTCAATCCCAGAAACTGATCTTCCCTGAGACAAGAAATAAGCAATAGGTCCTCAAAAAAAAGATTTTCTTACGCTATTTCTTCTCTACCTACAGTCACCATTAAACATCAAGGGACAGTTTTCTTTAAAAAGCTGTTTTTATGCTACTCTAAAATGGGTTCTCTCACCTCCAAACTTTCTATAGTTTTTTTTTTTTTTAATATATATTTTCGGGAGGGCATTTCACCACTTTCTCACCTATCATGGGGAAAGTACAGAGCAAACTTTCTTTGGGGAGAATTTTTTTCAGTGAAAAGGAAAAGCCTAAAAATAAATCTGAACAGTCCAAACATCCATAAGTGCTTTAAAAGCAAATATTAGGATCCCCATATTTATACACATCCAGAGATAGACATATTTTCCTTAAGTTTGGACAAGAGCCCAACTCTGGCAGTTTCTGCAGTGATGAGAAAAAAAATAAATGCACATGGAGCCATGATGTAGTGAAACTCTTAGAAGCCTTATTGTTTCATGCCAGATAAAATAGAAGTGAGCTGATTGGGAAAGAATTCCTAATAATGCCAGCATCATCAAGAAATAGGTTAAAAGATTTTAGAGTGAAATGAGGGCCAAAAGAGATAATCATGGGCTTATTATATAAGTAAAATCTGTCCTCATGTTGTGGTTGTGGCCCATAAAACTTGATTCCTTTTTCTGGCAATAGGGATGAATGTGTGCTGACCCCCTCACAGTCTTCTTGTCTGGACCACCTTATGATGAGGGTCAGGAATGCATGGGAAATGGGTGGGATCTGAGTTCACCCCAGAACATGAATCAAGGGCATGACTTTCTGCTCCAAACCTCATCCTGGCCATGCTGCCACGGTGTGTGTGTATGCTAAGTCGCTTCAGTCGTGTCTGACTCTTTGTGACCCCATGGACTATAGCCCGCCAGGTTCCTCTGTCCATGGGATTTTCCAGGCAAGTACACTAGAGTGGATTGCCATTTCCTCTTCCAGGGGATCTTCCCAACCCAGGGCTCAAACCCACATCTCCTGCATTCAGTTCAGTTCAGTTGAGTCACTCAATCATGTCCAACTCTTTGCGAACCCATGGACTGCAGCATGCCAGGCTTCCCTGTCTATCACCAGCTCCTGCACTGGCAGGCAGATTCTTTACCATTGCACCCTTGGGAAGTCCATGCTGCCATGGGGCTACAACCAAATGAGTTATCATAGGAAGCTGATGGCTCCAACACAGTATTTCCAGTTTCAAAGGATGCTGCATTTATGCTCAGTGAACTCGCTCTTCTGAAAAGATAGCTCTTGTTAGGGCTGACATTCAGCAGGCGTGGATGGGAACCCTAGCCCTTCTTCTGCATATGATGTCCAACAGTTACAGGTCAGTAAATATTTTGAATATCACCCTGAAAGACTGCATGGTACAACATAGCCTGCTCATACAACATATCTGTCAAAAGTCTGAAAGCAATATTAGATTTTAAAAGATCAATCCAAAATTAGACATACAGAATCTGATGTCTAAAGTTGGCCTTGTTGTATCCATCTATATATGAGGTTTTTAAGTGTTTGCTCAGCAGATGAATCTCCAGAGTTGCCAGTTGAGTATTGATAAATGATTCTTACATGAAGGTATAGGCTTACACTGTTGAAGAAATGATTAAGTCAACCTTCTACAACCATAGGATCTACCTGCTTAAGGCAATCACTGAATCCAAACTTCACAGCCATTTCAAAGTATACATTCAGACATCACAATTTTGAAAAATTTCCAGTATGTTTGCCAAGTGCCTTTCCCCCAACCTTTTAATATTTGAACAGATTTAAAGGAAATCTAATCCATATGTTTCTGACTCATTTACACTTGAATCATAAATATATTATTATCTAAGAGCCATTCAATATCCAATAGCTTTTTGTCACCTACAAAAGATAAAATTTTCAAACTTCTTCCCTTAAAAACAAACAAACAAACAAACAAAACACAACTTTGAGCAAACTAACATAGAAAATAGGTACAATTCTAGTTGAAAGTTTCTGTTTTGAGTTCATCTTAAACTTGGCAAAGGGTGCTCCTTACATATTCCCTATTTGTTATGTTAACTTCAGAAGCATGCCAATTTTTCATTCTTTTACTATATAATTAATAACTTTAGTACCATTGTGGTTCCTGTTAATTCATTCCACACGTTGAATATCCTCTAGAGACCTTTATTTTTCAAGTATCTTTAAGCTTAGGTCATTTGGGGCTTAAGAAGTAAAAGAAATGGTTTTTTTGGGGGGCGCAATTTTTGCTTTTTTGGAATGTAATTTTTCAGCAAATAATTTCTTAAAAGGCATATACACTGTATGATCCATAGCCAGCTCTGGATTATTTTTTCCTTCATTTTGAAAACAAACAAATAAAATTCCAGACAGCACAATCATTCTAGGAAAATCTTCCAAGGAGGCCAACAACCATTAATGCAGTGCTTGGATTTAAGGTGATTTGAATCAGAATCTGCTGTTTCCAATGCACTCGTGAATAAAGAGGATTGAAGGTCTGGGAACTTAAGAAACACTAGTATTACACATTACTGTATGACAGCCAAAAAGCTTTTTTTTTTTAGCAAATATTATTTTTTCACTTTCTCCAAAAAGTTCATCTTGTTTAATGCATTTCAGTAATGGCCATAGATATGTTTCTATTTCTCACTGAAAATATTTCTATTAATTGCTTCCATGTGTTGGTATCCATGCTGATGTAAAGCTGTCTTTGCTGGGAAGCACCCAGTTATTTACTTTGACATGACATTTTAAGAATTCTGTCTTTTCCTTACATTTATTTAAGGGCTTCATATACTTGATGTAGTTCAATTGCTATCAGATTTATAGATCTATCTTAAGAAATAATATGGAGCCCAAGAATCTTCAGAAGAATAATTACATTTGGCCCCTTGAGATATTCCATGCATGTTTATGTGATCTGGCAAGCGATCTCCCAGTGCTTACTTATCATGAGGTATAATCAACGCAACAGGAATATAAGAATATCCAAGCTCCATTAAACTATTTAATTTAAAATTTTAGAATTCACTTTTCCTTAAAAAGGAAAACTATCAGCATTCAATATCCATGAAGGCTGCTTTTGATTTGAAGGTATATCAGAGGTTACTGGGCTTCCCAGGTGGCGCTAGTGGTAAAGAATCCATCTTCTAATGCAGGAGACATAAGAGATGCAGGTTTGATCCCTGGGTCAGGAAGATCCCTAGAGAAGGAAATGGTAACTCACTCCAGTATTCTTGCCTGGAGAGTCCCATGGACAAAACAGCCTGGTAGGTAACAGTCCACAGGGTCACAAAGAGTCAGACAAGACTAAAGTGACTAAGCACACATGCACATGCTTAGTAGAAGCACATGTAGAACTTATTAGCATATTAAGTGAAAACAGTTCAGACTACATCTATATGACACACTCATGGTAGTCTCACAATCTGTGAGTCTGCAGTAATTCATGGTAGATGCAAAATCAATGACATCACCAACTCAGTGGAGTGAGCTTGAGCAAACTCCTGGAGATGGTTAAGGACAGGGAAGCCTGGCATGCTGCAGTCCATGGGATCGCAGAGAGTCAGACACGACTGAGCAACTGAACAACAAAGTCAAAAGAATGATTGGTGTGGGTGGCCTTGCTTTAGTAACCAAATGATTTCCATTTCAAGCCATTTCATCAGCTTATGCACTTACTGACAGCATCTCAGGACTTCCTTTCTAGTCTCCCACTTTCTCACCCTCACTGTTACAAGTAGGACGTCTTACCCCCTTCCACAGCTCCCACTGACAGAGACAGTAGTTTGGGATACATCCTTGCACTCATACAGAGGAAAGAGAGCTAATATTTTTGAAGAACTCATAGCAATCGAGAAGGCTTTTGTTATTATTTTCCATGACTGATCCAAGTTGGAGAACACAGGAAACTTTCAGTAATGAATAAAATCCTAAGATCACAATGCCTTGCATTCCTAAGCATGCTTTGGTGAGTCACCTACTCATTGACAATCTACATGGTGTAACTCACCTCTATGGCTTGGGTGTTCCAAAGAGACACAAAAGATTTTGTCAACTCCTTTTGTAGCCACATTGCTTAAACATGAATAGCATGTGTCAAAGAAACAAATGCTAACACGAGCCATGCCAGGAATAGTTAATGCAACAATTAAATCCATGTTTTAGATTCCTGATCTCGTCTTAGAAATGAAAATTGCTCCTTTTGATTCCTACTTCAAGCTAGGGAAACAGAATACACATTTCGGCAGCAATGGACAGTATTAAGAAAGTCTCAAACAGAAGCCAACTTCCTCAGAGTTGACATTTCAAGACTTGTTCTTAAGGACCCATAGTCAAATGTTCAGACAATTTATGTTCTGAAATCCTGACTCTGCCATTGGTTTGGCTCACAGCCTAGGCATGTCGCTTGGATACCAAAGGATCATGAAAAAGTACTATGGCATATGAAACTGTAGGGTATTGGTGAAAGGGCTTACTGTACTCAGGCTTAGGTATGATTGCAAAAGTGGAAATGGGGTACCTATGGTGGTTCATGGTATGACTAGGGGGAAGAAAGAGAGGGGAAGTAACAGAAGGGATGACCAGGGGCCAGACTGAGATAAATTCTTTAAGCCGTGCTCTTAAGTTTGTACTGTATTCTCGTGGCCAA
The DNA here is from genome assembly GCA_917880005.1 of Nanger dama. Taxonomy (NCBI): domain Eukaryota; kingdom Metazoa; phylum Chordata; class Mammalia; order Artiodactyla; family Bovidae; genus Nanger; species Nanger dama. The sequence goes on from CAKJTW010000066.1 coordinate 10,962,351, forward strand.
GGGAGCCACTGACATGATTAAGCATGGGTTTGACCGTCATTTGGGCTTCCCTGATATCTCAGCTGGTAAAGAATCTGCTGCAGTGCAGGAGACCCTGGTTCAATTGCTGGGTCAGGAAGATCCACTGGAGAAGGGATAGGCTACCCACTCTGGTATTCTTGGGTTTCTCTTGTGGCTCAGCTTGTAGAGAATCCACCCGCAATATGGGAGACCTGGGTTTGATCCCTGGGTTGGAAAGATCCCTTGGAGAAGGGAAAGGCTACCCCACTCCAGTACTCTGGCCTGGAGAATGCCATGGACCATATTATAGTTCATGGAGTCTCAAAGAGAAGGACATGACTGAGCAAGTTTCACTTTCACTTTGATAGTCATTTGGAAAGCTCACTCTGGCTAAAAATAGTATATTATTGAAGTTTGAGGTCAACAGAAGCACTATGAACCTTAGACTGTAACTCAGCATTATTCTACCAGGCTCAACAAGGAGGCCACCGCTTCACCAATACCTACATTTTTAATTCTGATAATTATAAAATAGAATAAGGCAGACAGTATTGCATGAGTTATTTTAATGGCAAAAAAAAAAAAGCTTGAAAACTAAGTGCTTCCTCTATGCACTATCTTCTATCGTTACAAGAAGAGTACTGGAAACTTTTTACCACCTGATTAATCTTTAACACTGCTATTTCTATCTACCAAATTATCAAGTGTATACTAGGTGATAATAAATGTAAATTACTCCATCTTCTAGGTTAACTTTGGGAAGGAGACAAATTCATCAAATTCTGTAGAAGATGTCCTTATGTGACAATGCCTCTGAATAAACTGCTAATGTCACTAAGAGATCAATTTCCTCTTATTCCAAATAAAATATTGTATGGAAGCAGTCTTTCCTTTGAATCAATTCAAAACCCATTCTTGGACCACTCAGCTCCTCTAACCCCTATCGGCCCCACTAATCTTTCTTTAACTGTAGCTCCTGGAAGGGGCTACTGGAAAACTTGTCATGGTGGCCAGAAACAGAAGGAACAGAAGAGAGGCAACTTAATGCACCAACTGAAAGATGGTAAGTGGAGAAAGAGAGTCATTAATCTGCAACAGGGATTTTATTCAGGGCACAGAGAATTAAACTTGGCCCAAGCTGGGGAGAATAGTTGTTCTGTTATTGTTATTACTTCTTATTGTCATACATTCAATTTCCACTGAAAAAAATATTTATTCCACTAGCTGCTCCATGGGACATGACTAATAAATAATAAATGGAAACAATAACTCCATTTGGTACAATTTATTTCAGTGGGTCAAGGCACATTTTTATTGCTTGCTGTCAAGGACCTTGTGTTTAGAATGTGTACATGTGTCTATTTATCAAGAGACAGGTACTGGTATTGGCGGAAGAGGGGGACTAACAGGAACTAATCAATTCCAATCCCGTGGTTTCTTTCGCGTTCTCCAGCTGCCAACGCGCAGGCTGCATTCAGCATTCAAGAGCCCAGGAAACCACAAGCCTGTAAAACCTGCTTTCCTCTTGCAGCTCTACATCCTGTAGAAGGACAGATTTCCCTGGTTTGGGGTGCACCGTGACATTTGGTGGTGAGGAGGAGGTGGGGGCCGATGCTGGCCTTCAGAGAAAGCCTGGCACTGGTGACTGTTAAGCCAGCTGTCTGGCATCACATTACTTGGAAAACAACCCTTCATTTTTCACTCCCCTAAAGCTGGAGGGCGGTAATTCTTGGGCTCATTACCCTTGTCTGTAAAATACTGGAATGTGAGAATGTGCTGGAGTGGGTTTCAAAGCCGTCAGACTTTGTGGTCTTGGTATCTACTTGGGTGCCCAGCTCTGTGTTTTATAGAACCTTCGTCTTGTGTGCTTTGTGGGCATCATGATGGATAAGCACTTTGTTGTGGCCAAAGCCCAGAGGATATGGAGTGAACAGACTATCAGGCTGTCATTAAAAATCCAATTGCATAGAGATAGTTCTAGGCTATATATTGTAAAAAAATTTTTACGGGTATAAAAGATGGGTAGATATCTGTATATATAAACTTTACATGTAATATTCGTAGGGGAAAATTTGGAAAGTGACACAACAGCCATGTAACAAATAGCTCCTTCTGAGTTCTGGGATTTGGGTTAGTTTTGCACGTGTTTATTGCCTGTTCTATTTTAAGAGAGCCAACTCTGGGTTTAAGTTCCACACACTGCCCCCCACTCCCCCACAATAATAGCTGGAGACTTGGGATCTAAATCTCAGCTTTTCTATTTGCAGAAATGGAAATAACAATAGTATCCACTATGAAATGAAATGAAACTAGGTTAGATATATAAAAAGCTCAGTTCAAGTCCGGGTTCACAAGAGGTACTCCATAAAGGTTGGTTATTGCTCATATAGCACTATTATGTTGGTGCTGTTGTTGTTATTGGTACTCTATATACATATGTATATATTTGGTGAAACTAACAGAGGCATCGCCCAGTTGTGATTTCCTGCTTACATGTGTATGTCACTCTCAGACTCCTATGGGCCAGGGTCGTCCCAGCAGCACTTCCCAAGAAGAGTATACTGGTGGGTTCCAAGCCCACCTAGACCACTCACCAAGGTGACTTGGTCGATACTTTCTCTAAGAAAACAATATATTCATGTTTTGCCTTAACTAAAATGAAAATAATTTCAGACCATGGCTATTCACCAGGATTCTCTGAGTTCTCATAAATCATGAGGGTGGTATTAAATGTCACAACAACTTAATTGAAGAGTCCCAGGAGAGAATTCCAGAGTGAACATCTCACTCTTCTGATCAAGTTCCTCATCTTTCTGAAACAAGGAGAAATAGCCTCTAGTGCATGATTCTTGTAACCTCAAAGACTCTGAAAAAAAGAAAAGGCAACAGTTGAGAATTGCATACTTGCAAACTATGCTTCATTAGGTTGCTGGAAATCCTTACACTTTCACATGATTCAAAATTGAGACATTTTGGAAAGGTTGTTGACATTTCAGATTTTGAGCCTGTCCAAAAGGTTCAAGATGTTTTACCTGAATCTCCTCTCTATAAAGAACCCGCCTGCTAATGCAGGAGATGAAAGAAATGCAGGTTTGATCCCTGGGTTAGGAAGATCCCCCTGGAGCACACTCCAGTATTCTTGCCTGGAGAATCCCATGGATAGAGGAGCCTGGTGGTCTACAGTCCAAAGGGTCGCAAAGACTTGGGCACAACTGAAATGACTTAGCATGCACACCTCTCTATAAAGCCATGTAGACAAAGCTACATGCATTTCTCTAAGGAGAACTGGTATTATGTGAGAGCATTTTCCCATGGATGAGATTCCAAAAACCTCGGTCATGTCATCCAAGAAGCAGTTACCACATAGCTACAGACTGTGTAGCTATAGATGCCCCAGCTTCAACCCTGCATACACACTCAATGCTACAGAAACAGTAGGCCCAGATCCATAATATTCTGTAACTCAGTCTCAGATGCAATCCAGAACCAGAGAGTGCCAGTTGCTCAGCCATGTCTGACTCTTTGCAACTCCATGGACTATAGCACATGGACCATAGCATCATGGGTTCCTCTATCCATGGACTTCTCCAGGCAAGAATGCTGGAGTGGGTTGGCATTCCCTTCTCCAGGGGATCTTCCTGACCCACAGATCAAACCCAGGACGCCAGCAGTGGCAGGTGGATTCTTTACCATCTGAGCTACCAGGGAAGCCCAAACCAGATAAGGTCAGGATAATAACTCTCCAGCTGCACAGTCATGAGAGCTAGTGTCCACAGAATCCTCTCGACTCCACATCCTTTTCCCCACCATGTGGTGGCCAGGGAATCCTGGTCCCAGTGAACAAGTCATGGCAGGATTCATCCGCACGGTCATCCATCATCTGGTGCAGAAACCTCACCTTCACCTTCTCTCTTTGATAGATGTTTCCCTGCGACGACTTTATATATCTTCCACTTAAAGTCAGATTGTGGTGGAAAACACCATATTCTTTAGACAAGACTATTTAGACATGATTTGCATGCATGCTAAGTTGCTTCAGTTGTGTCTGACTCTGTGCAACCCCATGGACTGTAGAGTACCAGACTCCTCTGTCCATGGGATTCTCCAGGCAAGTATACCGGAGTGAGTTTCCATGACCTCGATGATCTCAAAATATTTTTGTGCCACTCTCAAGCTCCCCAGTCAAGAGTGACTTCTCCCTGGTTGGTCAGTGCAGTAAACATGACTCCAGCAGCACCCCATACAACTTCACAGCCTGAGCTATTGGATAAGAAAATGAAAGTGAAAGATCCCCATGGAAGATACAGTCCATGCAATTCGCCAGGCCAGAATACTGGAGTGGGTAGCCTTTCCCTTCTCCAGGGGATCTTCCCAACCCAGGCATCGAACCCAGGTCTCCCACACTGCAGGCAGATTCTTTACAAGCTGAGCCACAAGGGAAGCATTTGATGGGAAATGGCCTCAAAATTACAGTAACGGTATGACAGGATGCTTGAAGACTGATGTTGGAGGGCTCAGGCTTGTTTTTTGATGGAGAAGTCTTCTGAGGGTACAATGAGGCAACCTGTGGAGCCTTGGGATCTTGAACTCCTGACTGTGAATGATATCCTGTGTCTGTGGACATCAGCTCAATCCTTTTAATCCTCAAATCCTTAGATTTGATGCTGACAAGATCAGAGTGACAGGACATGGTCCGAAGCTTCATTCTTCACTTCTAGGGCTCTCTTGAGGGAAGACGCATGTTGATGATCACAAAAATCGGACAGTAGCAAAATAAATGAGATTTTTCAAATATTTTATAGGGAGAAACTTTTAACAATAAATCAAGCCATTAAATAAAGTAGTTGAGAGAGATTTGAAGTCTCTCTCAACACACATACAGGCAAATATACAGAGAATTGACATAACACCAGAAATTTTTTTTCAAAAGCCAAAAGACTAGAAAAAGGACAAGTCTAGAATTACTGAATTGTGATGTAGAAGTTGAAAAATTATTAGAAGATGTTACTGAAACACAGAATCAATGTTTCTGTTCACAAATTTTGACATTTTGGCTGCCAGTCCTATCATTCTGAACTTTGCTGTGTACGTCTGTAGAATTAAAAACTAAGCTCCCAATTTTGTTTTTCTTCATTTGCCCTTCATTATAAACATATTTGACCACTTCCAATTTGCCTTGATTCATGGACCTAACATTCCAGGTTCCTATGCAATATTGCTCTTTACAGCATCGGACCTTGCTTCTACCACCAGTCACATCCACAGCTGGGTATTGTTTTTGCTTTGGCTCCATCCCTTCATTCTTTCTGGAGTTACTTCTCCACTGATCTCCTGTAGCATATTGGGCACCTACAGACCTGGGGGAGTTCCTCTTTCAGTATCCTATCATTTTGCCTTTTCATACTGTTCATGGGGTTCTCAAGGCAAGAATACTGAAGTGGTTTGCCGTTCCCTTCTCCAGTGGACCACATTCTGTCAGACCTCTCCACCATGACCCGGTCATCTTGGGTGACCCCACATGGCATGGCTCAGTTTCATTGAGTTAGACAAGGCTGTGGTCCATGTGATCAGATTGACTAGTTTTCCGTGATTATGGCTTCAGTCCATCTTCCCTCTGATGCCCTCTCGCAACACATACTGTCTTACCTGGGTTTCTCTTACCTTGGATATAGGGTATCTCTTCACGGCCGCTCCAGCAGAACGCAGCCGCTGCTCCTTCCCTTGGACCAGGGTTAGCTCCTCACTGCCACCCCTCCTGACACTGAACATGGAGTAGCTCCTCTCGGCCCTCCTGTGCGCAGCTGCCACTCCTTGAGCGTGGGGTTGCTCCTCCAGGCTGTTGCCCCTGACCTCGAGCGTGGGGTAGTGCTTCGCCACTGCCACCCCTGAACTTGGGTGAGAGGAAGCTCCTCTCGGCCACCAAAGAATGCTCAAGCTACTACACAATTGCACTCATCTCAAAATTCTCCAAGTCAGGCTTCAGCAACACATGAACCGTGGACTTCCAGATGTTCAAGCTGATTTTACAAGAGGCAGAGGAACCAGAGATCAAATTGCCAACATCTGCTGGATCATCGAAAAAGCAAGAGAGTTCCAGAAAAACATCTTATTTCTGCTTTATTGACTATGCCAAAGCCTTTGACTGTGCGGATCACAATAAACTGTGGAAAATTCTGAGAGAGATGGGAATACCAGACCACCTGACCTGCCTCTTGAGAAACCTATATGAAGGTCAGGAAGCAATAGTTAGAACTGGACATGGAACAACAGACTGGTTCCAAATAGGGAAAGGAGTATATCAAGGCTGTATATTGTCACACTGCTTATTTAACTTATATGTAGAGTACATCATGAGAAATGCTGGGCTGGAAGAAACACAAGCTGGAATCAAGATTGCCAGGAGAAATATCAATAACCTGGGATATGCAGATGATACCAACCTTATGGCAGAAAGTGAAGAGGAGCTAAAAGCCTCTTGATGAAAGTGAAAGAGGAGAGTGAAAAAGTTGGCTTAAAGCTCAACATTCAGAAATCTAAGATCATGGCATCTGGTCCCATCACTTCCTGGGAAGTAGATGGGGAAACAGTGGAAGCAGTGTCAGACTTTATTTTGGGGGCTCCAAAATCACTGCACAAGGTGATTGCAGCCATGAAATTAAAACACATCTACTCCTTGGAAGGAAAGTTATGACCAACCTAGATAGCATATTAAAAACTAGAGACATTACTTTGCCAACAAAGGTCCATTGGTGGTCAAGGCTATGGTTTTTCCAGTGGTCATGTATGGATGTGAGAGTTGGGCTATGAAGAAAGCTGAGCACTGAAGAATTGATGCTTTTGAACAGTCGTGTTGAAGAAGACTCTTGAAAGTCCCTTGGACTGCAAGGAGATCCAACCAGTCCATCTTAAAGGATATCAGTACTGGGATTGGGGGCAGGAGGTGAAGGGGACGGCAGAGGATGAGATGGCTGGATGGCATCACTGACTTGATGGACATGAGTTTGAGTGAACCCTGGGAGTTGGTGATAGACAGGGAGGCCTGGCGTGCTGCGGTTCATGGGGCTGCAAAGAGTCAGACACGACTGAGTGACTGCACTGACTGATAAACGTATTTTAAAATATTGAGAGACTGTTTTGCTTGAAGAGATTTAATCATAATATTGAGGTACCTGATCCATGCTGGGTGGCAATAACCCCATTCCTCCACCCATTTCTTCATACAATAATGCATTCTTTCATTCTTATGCAGGTATTCGAGTACCTGCTGAGATTTAGAAGCTGAATTCCACTCCCAAATAATCTCATCCTCCTCCTTAAATCATCCTCTTCTCTGATGTTGACCATCTCGGAAATGGCAACCCTGTCCATCACTCTCTCCTTTCTTCTCTAAGCACTCCTTCCCAACACCATGACAAGCATCCTTGAAAACCTAAGTACTGGTTAAACTGCTGACTCCTCAATCAGGGATTCTCTGATTTTTCTTTGAATCCCTCATACAAAGAAGATACATGGTCAGAGTAGGTGTTTAATAAAAATGGAAGTGATGAATGAAAAAGGAATGAATGAATGGCTCATCCTCTACTGTCTCTCATATTCACATTCTCTTTCTATCCTTGGGATCATAATTCAGGTGTGTAATCTCTTCAAGCAGACCACTGAAGTTACCTAACGGACAGGGTCTCCGTTTCTATTTCCTCTCCATGACCATCCATTCCTGGCACCCCTTCAAGCACGTTTCTCAACTCACTATGTCTCATGAAGCCTTCAGAGCCAACTCCATTTGGCTCCAATTTATCTTTTCAGCCCCACCTCCTGCTACATCCCATTAAATTCCTGCTTTATCCAGTCCAGATGACAAGAATGGCTTTGCCAGTGTTTGAATCTCTACTCTAGAATATCTCTGCCTGTGCACCAATGGACACTCCATCTCATCCAGCCGACTTTGAGGCTTATTTATACAGTCTTATTAATTAGTAGTTTACTCTGTCCCCTCAAGGTAAATTTTACTTATAGCATTCATCACATTCTTTCTTATCTTTCAGACATTTGTGACCACCATATTTAATCTTCCACTACTAAATCATAATCTCATGAGGGTGAGAATGTGTGTCTCATTTATGCTTTCCTCACACTGTCCAGAAAACGCCTTATACATTTTAGGTACCCAATAAACAATTCTCACTGAGTTGAACACAGAAATGCAATATAGTTCTTACTCTTGAAAGAATAAGGGAGAATATACATGAAAGAACACAGTATAGTGAAAGCCATCAACTTTGGGCCCTGGAGATATTTTCCTACTAACAAGAAAATGCAGATTTATACCACGTACTAATAATATGCCTGACACAGAGAATATAGGATCCTCCATCCCAATCACAGTATTAGCAGTAAAAGTTAAACACACATATTGAGCATTTTCAATTGCTAGTGGACTTAAAGATCTCTTCTAAATCCCTCATATCAAACATGAAGATGCTGAAGGAAGTCCAAGGAGGATGATGATGTCCTTGTACATTTATTTTGTGCCAGATGCTATGCTAAATGCTTTATATGCAATTTAACTTGAATCCTTACCACCTTGTGAAGTGGGGACAGTTAATAGTCCACATTCCATAGGTTGGAATGAGGTTTGCAGAGGTTCATAGCTTGCCCAAGTTACGTAAAGCAAGGAGCAGGCAGAATCAGGGTTGCAATACACATTGTCTAACTTACACATATTCTTTATTATGTGGGTAATGCAATGCTTCCAAGATCTTTCCATGAGTTACAGGTAGGTATGAGAAGACAGCTCCAAACTCCTGACATCTGTTTCCTGTCTCCTTCATTTATCACTTTCATTGGGATTTGCCTAGTAAATTTCACAGGTTTTAAGTGCTTAGGAAATGCAAATTAAAATCAAATAAACTTGTTTCATGCCCCTGAGTGGTAGGGGATATTCTTTATCTTTTGTAATCTTTTGTCTTCTGTGCTTTTCTCCGTTTGAAATTTTCTATAATTGGAATTGACATTTACATATTTTGTTGTGCTCAGTCTCTTAGTCGAGTCCAACTCTTTACGACCCCATGGGTTGTAGCTCACCAGGCTCCTCTGTCCTTAGTATTTTTCAGGCAAGAACACTGAAATGGGTTGCCTTTTCCTCCTCTGTGGGATCTTCCCAACCCAGTGATCAAACCTGCATCTCCTGCATTGGCAGGCAGATTCTGTACCACTGAGCCCAATATACACAATACTATATATAAAATAGATAACTAGTAAGAATCTGCTATATAGTACAAGGAACGCTACTCAATACTCTGTAGTGGACTATATGGAAAGAAAAAAAGTCTTAAAAAAAAGAGTCGATATATGCGTGTGTGTGTGTATATATATATTTATATATATATATATATATATATATAACTGATCCTCTTTGCTGTACACCTGAAACACAGCATTGTAAATCAACTATACTACAATAAAATTTTTTAAAAGGCATAAAAGGTGATATTTTATAATAACTATACATGGAGTATAACCTTTAAAATTTGTGAATCACTATATTGTATACCTGTAACTTACATAATATTATACATCACCCATACTTCAATTAAAAAGAAAGAAAATTTTAATGAAAAAGCCTATGGCCAAAAATAAAAACAAAATATAGTAGGATTAGAGAACCATTCTTTAGGGAATTGGTAGGCTTTATCAGAAATAATCCTTTTTAAGATAATTTTCTACCAAGGCTCATCAAGGAACAGAATTTTAAATTTAGATAATGAACCGGGAGAAAAGTGTATCAGAAGATGAGGAAAGATAGCATGTATTTGAGATGGAGGGAGTGGATTGCGACTATCTTATTCCCTTCACAGGCAGAGGCTGCCCTCTGCTGGAAGAAAGAAGCCTTTACACCCCCTTATCTGATTCAACTGCAAAACTCTTGTTATCAGATGTGCTGCATAAAAGGTTGTAAGATACTAGGGGTAACGTTTACATTCATCATGAGAAAACTTTATTGCTGTGGATCTGAAAGGCAGAATATGAGCTTCAGATTTGTGGATTTAGTCAATGAGGTGATTTTCATATACATCTTAAAAATCACATTTTTACTTTACAATGACCAAATCTTATTTAATAGAATGCCAGAGCCACTAGCCAAAGCACTTCTCTTACTCTGTTGGAAGGAAGTACCAAGTTCCCATCACAGGATAACGGTCCAGATTAAATTACATAAACAAAGCACCCAAACACAAAGCCAGGCAGATAGTAATTGTTCAGCAAATACAAGTTTTCCTTATTATCTTTATCTCCATCACAGTCATATCAAGGGCAGTGTATTAGTTTGCTAGCATGCCATAACAAAATACTCAGACTGGGTCACTTAAACAGCAGACACAGTTTTGGAGTCTACAAGCCCCAAATCAAGGCGCCACTGGGGTTGGTTTCTGGAGAAACATCTCTATGTGACTTGTAGATGGCCGCCTTCTCACTGTGTCTTCACGTGGCCTTTCCTCTGTGCGTGTGTGAGGTAAGTAAGCTTTGGTATCTCTTCTTTGTGTAAGGATGTCCGTCCCATAGGGTTAAGTTCCACTCTTAATGACCCCACTTAACCTTAATTACCTCTGTAAACTGCCTACCTCCAGATAGTCACCTTGAAGCTTGGGGTTTCAACATATGAACTTTGTTATTTAGTTGCTAAGTCATGTCCGACTCTTTATGACCACATGGATTGCATCACGCCAGGCTTCCCTGTCCTTTACCATCTCCAGGAGTTTGCTCAGACTCATGTCCACTGAGTAACTGATGCCATCCAACCATCTCTTCTCCTCCTGCCCTTAATCCTTCCCAGCATCAGGGTCTTTTCCTGTGAGTCAGCTCTCCCCATCAGGTGGCCAAAGGACTGGAGTTTCAGCTTCAGCATCAGTCTTTCCAATGAATATTGAGGGTTGATTTCCTTTAGGATGGACTGATTGGATTTCCTTGATGCCCAAGGGACTCTCAAGAGTCTTCTCCAGCACCGCAGTTCAAAAACATCAATTCTTCGTTGCTCAGCCTTCTTTATGGTCCAACTCTCACATCCACACGATTACTGGAAAAAACCACAGCTTTGACTATATGGACCTTTGTTGACAGAGTGATATGAATTTTAGGAGAACACAATTCAGTCCATAGCAAGGAGGATAATAAAAACATTATTTGGGTACATCTTGGAATGTACAGAGAGGCTGGTTGCCTGCCCTTCTGACATTCGTCATTTAGGTATACAACTAGGTAGAATGAGCACTCAGGCATGATAAAATAACCCCAAATTCCCTTGCCCAGTTCCCTGGATCTTCTAGCATGGAATTCACAGGCTAGCCTCCCACATTTTCAAGATTTTCAATGAAGGCTAAAACAAGTTATATTTAATACAAAAAGGAACTGAATAAATCTTAATTTAAGCTGAAGATTCAACAAGAAAAATCCAGTCCTCAAAGCCATCTGACTAATGGAAGTTTTTTATTTTTCTGTGGTTTCCTCTTACATCTTAAAGCCAGAATGGATTCTAGTGCTGACCAACTACAGAGCAGTCAGCCTGACCTTGTTGTGTTAGGCTCACCGACACTCCAACAGAACTGAAGCAACTCTTGGTTCTTAGAGGGAACTGCTTTACTTTGTACTGGAAATAAATGTTACCTTGTGCCCACAGAAGAATTTTTGACCTCCCAAGTTGCTATTTCATTCCCAAGTCCTTTAACATCCAAGGCACTATTTGGCATAAGGTAGTAACTAACTACAGCTGGAGAAGGCAATGGCAACCCACTCCAGTACTCTTGCCTGGAAAATTCCATGGGCAGAGGAGCCTGGTGGGCTGCAGCCCATGGGGTCACAAAGAGTCGGACACAACTGAAGCGACTTAGCAGCAGCAGCAGCAGCAGTAACTATAGCAGAAACACTGAATATGCTAAGATCTTTGTGGATTTAGTTTTAAAAATTTTAAGCCTGGGCCAGAGCATCAACTTTCACTGGGCCCACCACCACATTTATTTTCAAAGAATAACTCAGGAAAATGGAACAAAACATCAACATCATTTCTATTTTGCTTACAGAGATTTTAATTTTTCCTGTGCTTTGGAGGTAAGAAATCAATTAGGAAAAAGAAAAATTAATACAAAGAAGACAGTGAAGCTCTTTGTTTGAAACAATGGGTTATCTGGCTTCCTCCTTCCCTTACTATGGAAAATATTTCATCCTTTGACAAGAAAGTAGTCAAAGCTTATTGCCATAGAGTACTTTCCTTTTGGAAAATAAAAATCCTCGTGGTTTTAAAAATCTTCTTTGTCCCCAAATTATTCCCATCAGTTTTTAAAAAAAAACTAATAATTTTAACTGGAGGCTAGTTAACTTTACAATATTGTCATGATTTTTGCCATACATTGACATGAATCAGCCACGGGTGTACATGTGTCCCCCCATCCCAAACCCCCTCGCAGCTCCCTCTCCATCCCTCAGGGTTGTCCAGTGCACTGGTTTTGAGTGATCTGTTTCATGCATCAAACTTGGACTAGTGATCTATTTCACATATGGCAATATACATGTTTCAATGACATTCTCTCAAATCATCCAACTCTTTGCTGTTATCATTACCACCATCTTTCTAAATGCCATATATATGTGTTAATATACTGTATTGGTGTTTTTCTGACTTACTTCATCTGTATACTAGGCTCCAGTTTCATCCACCTCATTAGAACTGACTCAAATGTGTTCTTTTTAATAGCTGAGTAATACTCCATTGTGTATATGTAGCACTACTTTCTTATCTGTTCATCTGCTGATGGACATCTATGCTGCTTCCATGACCTGGCTATTGTGAACAGTGCCACAGTGAACACTGGGGTACACGTGTCTCTTTCAATTCTGGTTTCCTTGGTGTGTATGCCCAGCAGTGGGATTGCTGGGTCATGCGGCAGTTCTATTTCCAGTTTTTTAAGGAATCTCCACACTATTCTCCATACTAGCTGTACTAGTTTGCATTCCCACCAACAGTGTAAGAGGGTTCCCTTTTCTCCATACTCTCTCCAACATATATTGTTTGTAGACTTTTTGATAGCAGCCATTCTGACCAGCGTGAGATGGTACCTCATTGTGGTTTTGATTTGCATTTCTCTGATAATGAATAATGTTGAGCATCTTTTTATGTGTTTGTTAGCCATCTGTATGTCTTCTCTGGAGAAATGTCTGTTTAGTTCTTTAGCCCATTTTTTGATTGAGTCCTTTATTTTTCTGGTATTGAGTTGCATGAGCTACTTGTATTCAAGTAGCTCATGGAACCAAGGAAACCAGAATTGAAAGAGACACAAGTACCCCAGTGTTCACGGCGGCACTGTTCACAATAGTCAGGTCATGGAAGCAGCCTAGATGTCCATCAGCAGATGAACAGTTGCTTCATTTGCTATTATTTTCTCCCATTCTGAAGGCTGTCTTTTCATGGTTTTTGAGGGATAGCAGACACTTCAGTGGGCTTCCCAGGTGGCACTAGTGGTAAAGAACCTGCCTGCCAGTGCAGGAGATGTAAGAGACGTAGGTTCGAATTCCTAGGTCAGGAGATCCTCTGGAGAAGTAAATGGCTACATACTCCAGTATTCTTGCCTGGAGAATACTATGGACAGAAGAGCCTGGCAGGCTACAGTCCATAGGGTTGCAAAGAGTCGGACATGACTAAAGTGACTTACACACAGACTTCAGTAACTTCTGTTTTTTCAGCAATCTGGAGGGACTCACTAGTAATGAGACTTCTCAGCCAGGAAGCCAGACTCTTGAAGATCCAGCCTCAGACTCCCTTTTCAGACACCCCTGTCCTCCTCACCTTCTCCTCCCTCCCACCAACTAATCCACTGGTCCCTAAACATGCTGTTGTCATTACTCTCTTCAATCTCCATGCCTTTGCATAAGTTATTGCTTTGGTCTAAAACACTTCAACCTCCCTCTTGTTTGCCTATCAAACTTGTAGTAATTTTACATTTTAGATTAAATCATCTGATCCTTTGGAACAGCTTCATGTTCATCCTTCACTACAGAATTCATTTTCATAGGACATATTTCTGGGACAGCACTTCTAATAAGGAACAATAATGATTTCTTTACATAGTAACAGCTAGAATTTTTTTAGTATACAATATGGTAAGAACTCAGTGGTATGTTTTACTTGTATTATTTCTACTCCTTTTATTAAATTGAACAGATGCAGAAACTGAGGCTTAGAGGCATTAAGTGATTTGCCTGAGATGCCATGGGTGTGTGGAGCTCAGATGTGAACCTATTTCCTTTCAGTTCACAAGCCACGTGATTTGTCACTAACTTACACTGCATTCTACCGACCATCTTCCAAGAAGATCAGTTCCTTTATGTCAGGGCCACACTGAATTCCTTTTGGTAGTCTTAATGTAAAGCACAGTACATTTTATCTAAGAGTTGTGTTAGAATGTAGGCTGAATGAATAAGTGGAAATTAACGAAGCACTGCAAAAGCTTTCTGAAGTAAGCATTATATAGTAAGAACTCCCAACCTAGACAGTATATTCAAAAGCAGAGACATTACTTTGCTGACTAAGGTCCGTCTAGTCAAGGCTATGGTTTTTCCTGTGGTCATGTATGGATGTGAGAGTTGGACTGTGAAGAAGGCTGAGCGCCGAAGAATTGATGCTTTTGAACTGTGGTGTTGGAGAAGAATCTTGAGAGTCCCTTGGACTGCCAGGAGATCCAAGCAGTCTATTCTGAAGGAGATCAACCCTGGGATTTCTTTGGAAGGAATGATGCTGAAGCTGAAACTCCAGTACTTTGGCCACCTCATGGGAAGAGTTGACTCATTGGAAAAGGCTCTGATGCTGGGAGGGATTGGGGGCAGGAGGAGAAGGGGACGACCGAGGATGAGATGGCTGGATGGCATCACGGACTCGATGGATGTGGGTCTGAGTGAACTCCGGGAGATGGTGATGAACAGGGAGGCCTGGCGTGCTGCGATTCATGGGGTCGCAAAGAGTCGGACACGACTGAGCAACTGAACTGAACTGAACTGAGTAAGAACTCTACTTTCTAAGGCTGAGAAAGGAGGTTCTCCAAGGAGGTCCACAAGAACTACTCCTGTTCCAGCCCCATATCTTCTCCTCCCATCCTCCTCCCTGACTCACCCTGCTCGGTGCACTTCAGTCTTTGTTGTTGTCCAGTAGCTCAGGTGTGTCTGACTCTCTGCGACCCCATGGACTGCAGCACGGCCAGGCCTCCCTGTCCATCATCAACTCCCAGAGCTTGCTCAAACTCATGTCTATCAAGTCAGTGATGCCATCCAACCATCTCATCCTCTGTCATCCCCTTCTCCTGACTTCAATCTCTCCCAGCATCAGTCTTTTCTAATGAGTCAGCTCTTTGTCTTTTCTAATGAGTCAGCTCTTTGTATCAGGTGACCAAAAGATTGGAGCTCCAACTTCAGCATCAGTCCTTCCAATGAATATTCAGGATTGGTTTCCTTTAGGATGGACTGGTTTGATCTCCTTGCAGTCCAAGGGGCTCTCAAGAGTCTTCTCCAACACCACAGTTCAAAAGCATCAATTCTTCAGCGCTCAACACTTCAGTCTAGCAGAGCTGATTAATGCCTACTTCCTCAGAACTGCCAGTGCAGCTGCCCAAGTTGTGCTTACTATTCCCACCCCTCTTTCACCTTCCTCACCAAGCCCCTTCTCATTTTCATACATATAACCTGTGAAATCTAAACTCCCTGCCAATAGCACATCTCTAGACTAATCAGACAAGGAATAAAGTAAGAATGCTAAGAGCTGTAAAAGATCAACCCATGGGGCAGCGGTGAGGAGTGGTCAGAGGTGAAGGCTCTAGAGTCAGACACACCTGAGTTCATTCGATGGTGCTGCCACTTTTTTGTTGCATCATTTTGGAAAAGTAGCTAAAGGTCTCTACATGTTATGGAACCATTGATCAAAACGGCCTGCCTTGTCCAGGCACAACAATAACCAAATGCATGAGTTGTCTCACAACACAAGGTCCCAATAAGGAACGTGTTGCTGACACCAAAAACTAACTGGGAGAATTTGGGAAGGGCCAAAAAGGAGGAGACTCCAGCCCATAATAGTCCTGCCCAGTAACTCTCACGCTAGAATCTATCTTGGCAGAGAGATGAATGCACCACCAGGAAGGACCCTGAGTCAGACCAAATATGGGTGCAAGCAAGATGACTGGACAGAGACAATCTGGAAAGCTAACCCTACAACCATAAACCCTGAGACTGCAAGTCACCTAGCAAAACAGATCTCCTGGATTCCCTTACCCTGCAGCCTCTTTCCAATAAAGTCTTCTGCTTTGTGAGTATGTGTGTCTCCTCACAACTCATTTCCAAGTGTTAGATAAGAGCCCACTCTTGGGCACTGAAAGGGTTCTGTCTTCTAGCAACATACAGGACAATTTTTTTTTTTTTTTACTCTACCCATCTCCTAGGGTAATTCTGAGAATTCATGCCTCTAAAGCTTAGGATTTTGAGTATAAATACTCAAAGAATATTAGCTGATATTATTAATAAAAAGAGAAAACTGTAACCTTTCGTAGATGAGTGGACTTGCCAAGGGCTTCTCTGGTGGCTCAGCAGTAAAAACCCTATCTGCCAATGCAAAAGGCCCAGGTTTGATCCCTGTGTCAGGAAGATCCCCTGGAGAAGGAAATGGCAACCCACTCCAGTATTCTGGGAAATTCCATGGACAGAGGACCCTGGCAAGCTACAGTCCACGAGGTCACAAACAGCCGGACATGATTGAGGAAGCATGAGTGTGGTCTTTACAGAAAGGAAAGGAAACCTCTCTCCAGATTTTGAGGCCCAACTTTCAGTGACCTGATGAAAAAAAGTAACTCCTGGGCTATGTGCATGGATGCAAGACTCACTGTCTTGCATACTCAGGCAAAGAGTCATTGTCTGTGAGTCCTTCCTAGAAAGCACAATGAAATTTGGGATCAGAAAGCAAAGACTATAGTCCTCCATCTAGTAAAACAGGTAACAACTCCACACCCTGTGATTTTTGGCAGAGACTGATTCAAGGGCAACAGTTCAGGAAAAACAGGCTATTTCCTGTTTTATGGAAATGGCTCATAAACACATGGGCTATACTCTTTGAACTCAAGTACGTCAGGCCTCCAGTTACTCATGCTCACAGAAGTTCTTAATTGTGAAGCAAAGACACTTAACAAGTGCTGAGTTTTCACAGAAAATTAATGACGATTTCTTCAGAGGTACAAAGAAGGAACATGGTAGGGGTGGGGAAGAGAGGAAACAGCATACAACAAGGAGCAGGGATCCATGGAGAGACTTGTGGCACTGTTAGGAAGGCAGACAAGTTCATGTGCCCAACTCACAGTGAGGCCAAAGAATACCAAAACCTCAAGAGTTTGGAGCAGGAGCAGGGAAATGCTTGCTGCAGGGCCCTGCAAGGAGACGGGTGGCTCATGTCTTAAAAAAAAAACCCAAAACCAAACTCCCCAAAAGCTTTCAGCAAAGCCCTTTCTAGGAAAGGTGAGAGAGGGGTGTGGTTAGTTGTTGAAAAACTCTTGGTGTCAGATCTTTTGTTCTTGAGGTCAGGTCATGGTAGGGTCAGAGTATTCCAGTAAACCTTTACCAAAAAATGTTATTCTCTGTTCTGAGAAGAAAGGGCACAGTCCCAAGGCTCAACTTCCCTCTCCCAGGTCACAGGCCTGGCTAAGACCTGGATAGGCTGCCTGGGAGTGATTGTTCAGCACCCAGTCAAGGTCCTTCTGCCACTGCCCAGGCCAACTCAGAAGGCAGATCTACGCTGACGGCACCTTCAAGGCTGGCTCCCAAGACTCTGCTCAGCCGGGATCACCAGAGAGCCAGACTCTGCTCAGCCGGGATCACCAGAGAGCCGGGCACCCAGGGCCTAGCAGGCCCTCAGGCTTTTCACTTAAACTGAGGAGAATCATTTGTATTTGGCCTTGGAATACGGAACGAAGCAGGGCAAAGGCTAATAGAGTTTTGCCAAGAGAACGCACTGGTCATAGCAAATACCCTCTTCCAACAAGAGAAGACTCTACACATGGACATCATCAGATGGTCAACACTGAAATCAGACTGATTATATTCTTTGCAGCCAAAGATGGACAACCTCTATACAGTCAGCAAAAACAAGACCGGGAGCTGACTGTGGCTCAGATCATGAGCTCCTTATTGCCAAATTCAGACTTAAATTGAAAAAGTAGGGAAAACCACTAGACCATTCAGGTATGACCTAAATCAAATCCCTTATGAGTATACAGTGGAAGTGAGAAATAGATTTAAGGGACTAGATCTGATGATAGAGTGCCTGATGAATTATGGACTGAGGTTCGTGACATTGTACAGGAGACAGGGATCAAGACCATCCCCATGGAAAAGAAATGCAAAAAAGCAAAATGGCTGTCTGAGGAGGCCTTACAAATAGCTGTGAAAACAAGAGAAGTGAAAAGCAAAGGAGAAAAGGAAAAATATAAGCATCTGAATACTGAGTTCCAAAGAATGGCAAGAAGAGATAAGAAAGCCTTCCTCACCAACCAGTGCAAAGAAATAGAGGAAAACAACAGAATGGGCAAGACTAGAGATCTCTTCAAGATTAGAGATACTAAGGGAACATTTCATGCAAAGATGGGCTTGATAAAGAAAAGAAATGGAATGGACCTAACAGAAGCAGAAGATATTAAGAAGAGATGGCAAGAATACACAGAAGAACTGTACAAAAAGATCTTCACAACCAAGATAATCACGATGGTGTGAGTCTCAGCAGTGGCCACAGGACTGGAAAAGGTCAGTTTTCATTCCAGTTCCAAAGAAGGGCAATGCCAAAGAATGCTCAAACTACCGCACACTTGCACTCATCTCACATACTAGTAAAATAATGCTCAAACTTCTCCAAGCCAGGCTTCAGCAACATGTGAACCGTGAACTTCCTCATGTTCAAGCTGGTTTTAGAAAAGGCAGAGGAACCAGAGATCAAATTGCCAACATCCACTGTATCATGGAAAAAGCAAGAGAGTTCCAGAAAAACATCTATTTCTGCTTTACTGACTATGCCAAAGCCTTTGACTGTGTGGATCACAATAAACTTTGGAAAATTCTGAAAGAGAGGGGAATACCAACCTAACCTGCCTCTTGAGAACTCTGTATGCAGGTCAGGAAGCAACAGTTAGAACTGGACATGGAACAACAGACTGGCTCCAAATAGGAAAAAGAGTATGTGAAGGCTGTATATTGTCACCCTGCTTATTTTACTTATATGCAGAGTACATCATGAGAAACGCTGGGCTGGAAGAAGCACAAGCTGGAATCAAGATTGCCGGGAAAAATATCAATAACCTCAGATATGCAGATGACACCACCCTAATGGCAGAAAGTGAAGAGGCACTAAAAAGCCTCTTGATGAAAATGAAAGAGGAGAGTGAAAAAGTTGGCTTAAAGCTCAACATTCAGAAAACGAAGATCATGGCATCCGGTCCCATCACTTCCTGGGAAATAGATGGGGAAACAGTGGAAACCGTGTCAGAGTTTATTTTTGGGGGCTCCAAAATCACTGCAGATAGTGATTGCAGCCATGAAATTAAAAGACGCTTGCTCCTTGGAAGAAAAGTTATGACCAACCTAGATAGCATATTGAAAAGCAAAGACATTACTTTGCCAACAAAGGTCCATCTAGTCAAGGCTATGGTTTTTCCTGTGGTCATGTATGGATGTGAGAGTTGGACTGTGAAGAAAGCTGAGCACCAAAGAATTGATGCTTTTGAACTGTGGTGTTGGAGAAGACTCTTGAGAGTCCCTTGGACTGCAAGGAGATCCAACCAGTCCATTCTAAAGGAGATCAGTCCTGGGATTTCTTTGGAAGGAATGATGCTAAAGCCGAAACTCCAGAACTTTGGCCACCTCATGCAAAGAGTTGACTCATTGGAAATGACTCTGATGCTGGAAAGGATTGGGGGCAGGAGGAAAAGGGGACGACTGAGGATGAGATGGCTGGATGGCATCACCTACTCGATGGACATGAGTCTGAGTGAACTCCGGGAGATGGTGATGGACAGGGAGGCCTGGTGTGCTGTGATTCATGGGGTTGCAAAGAGTCGGACACGGCTGAGTGAATGATCTGAACTGAACTGAACTGAACTGAACTGAACAGGAACTAACACACAGTTGTAGCAAATACCAATTCCCCCCTTTAGCTCCCAATTAGCTCCCAATTGCCCCTCTTTATAAACATCCCCAACCACGGAGTGGGGACCAGAAGTAATGATATGCAATATCCTTACAACTTCAGCTGGACCAGTATTTGAAATTTGAATGGAGAGACTGAAGCTGGTGGAAACTGTTACCTTAATAGCACTGTCCCCGGTACTTCAGTTGCTGAGGCCTCCATAGGCCTTGACCCACAGAAACTGCCGAGGCCACTAGGTCAGGCTTAGGCCTGGGTAGCAGGCTGCCAGGCTGAGGGCTCTGCAGCTCTGCCGGACGCAACCAGCCCGTCCTCAGGGGCCCCAGCTTACCTGCTGGGCTCTAGGCCTGGAGGGCTTCAGGAGAAGGCTGCAATCCACCTCACACCGCATTCTCTGCCATGACGACCACAGTGAGGCTGACTGTTAGTAGAGATGATCCTCAAACCTCAGAGCTCAGGGTTTTGCAAGAACAGTGCTCAGGGTCTCACGAGAACAGTGCTAAGCATGTCCAGATAATGACTGTGTGGCCTGCTCCACCCCTATTATAGAAAGATAATAAGACCAACTGGCTCAATCTGTGTTTCTTCTGCTGCTAATGAGCCATGTACTTCCTTTACCTTGGCCTATAGATTTCCCAACTTCTTTGACAAGTAAAGGAAACATTTTCCGTTTCTAAGTATCCCTCTGGACTATAGGCTATGCCCCCAAGCAATGATTCCTTGGGGGAGGGGGGACAAAAACCCTTTGTTGGAGGCAGAGCAGTGGTAGTCAAAGCAGGAGCTTGAAGTAAGAGAGAAGTTATTTCCATTTCAGACAGTAATTGCAGGGATTCAGTGCAAATATCTATGAACCATCCTTAGCATGATGCTAACACTCAACATTTGGTAGTTATTTACAGAAGGAAGGAAAGAAGGAAAGAGGCAAAGGAAAAAGGATGGAAAAAGAAAGAAGAAGGGAAGGAGAGAAGGAAGAAAGGAATTTTTAAAGTAACCTAAATTATATTTGTGTTAGATTCTCATGCCCTACTATAATACATCTATTTTATATTATCTATTTGTTATTGAAGTATAGTTGACAATATCATGTCAATTTCTGATATACAGTGAAGTGATTCATATATATGTGTATATGTATACATATTGCTGGGGGCCAGGGTGAGGAACTCCACCCATGGCAAAGGTCATGAGGAAGGAAGCTTGGCATACGCAAAGGTGTGATCAAGCCTCAGGAAACCCCCTGTTCCCGAGCATCTACCCCCAAAACCAGAGTACTTTACGGCAGCTCTCCCCCATAACCATTTCTCTCGAAGAAGGAGTTAACTTGCAGCTCCAGTTAATAGAAATTCCTGGGCGTGACAAGAGTGTTTCAACTTATGAACTCTGAAGCTTCTCTGGCCTGCCTGATCAGGTTCGTCTGGCTGCATGTGATTTTTTACAGCCTCCCAACTGTGAGAAGCACGGGATGCTTTAAAACTTTCTAAATACAGACTCTTTTGAGAAGTTAGAAGATCATTAGTATAGTATTAGTGGGTTGATTAGTAATTATATTGGTGAAGGGTTTTTTCATTTGTCGTGCCAATAATTACTGCTAATTCCCTGCCCTGGGTGTGACAAGGGTGTCTCAGGTCAAACCTCTGTGCTGACAGACTAGCTTGTGTGACAACCTCTCAACCATAAACAGCACAGAGAGTTTGGAGTGTTAGCATAGGGCTTTTCTCATTGTTGAGTCAATGATTGCCCCCAGGCCTCCATATCCTTAGGCACCTGGGAATATATTAATCAATGTTTGGAATATAGAAAAGGAAATATAGTAGTTTTTGATGTTAGCAATACTAGACTTTTGAGTTAGTGAATTTTCTCTTTTGTTATAGACCACTGTATTTTGTTATAAATCACTGTGCCCTTGCTATGCAAAAATCTAACTTTATCACCATTTTAAGACTAAATAGATCATAGAGGGAACATTGGTGAAAGGTTTTCACTTGTTGGGCTGATGTTTGCTGCTAAATCTCCATATTCCCTGCCCTTATAATGAATATAACTAGCATATAGGAGAAATAAGTATTAACCTTTAAGATTAATCATGTTAACCTTAGGTTAAGTAAATTCCTTTCCTAGTTGTAACTCACTACACCCTCACCCTATAGGAATGCAACTTTATTTGGAGGGTGGCGCCTGATTTAAGAAAAAATCACCCCTGGAAAAATAAGTTTTCTGGTTAACTGACCAGTATCAGAAAGGGCCATAAAATGTCAGCAGACATCATGGCCAGAAGATGATGTAAAAACCCATAAGACCTTTGTATAATTTTATATGAAGCACCTGATTGTGACAAGGGTCAGGTCTGCTGACCCCCACATGACTCTGTATTCATCTCTATGTATAACAAAAGGTATAAAAACAAAACTGAAAAATAAAGAAATCGGATCAGTTTCTGGAAAGACTGATCCCTCCATGTCGTTTCTTTCTTGCTCCCTGCTTTCCTGGCTGAATTCCCATCTGAAATGTGGGTACTCACCAAGCCTGCTAATTCTGCCTGGGCTTCTGAGATTGGACTGGGAAGGCCTCAGTGCCTCCTCTCCTTCTGGAGAATGGAAAGATGCCTGTGGCCTGCGTAGGTGGTGATTGGTATTCCATGTAAGCCAGTTATTCAGCCTCTTTTTCTCCACTAATTTTCCTAATACACTATCCATTTCTAATCTCTCTATATATCTGTAATTAAAAAGCTTTTTTCTAGGATGCCTACTCCGTCCCCACCTTCGAATTACCCTGGATCCACCGGGGCTGGACCCCAGCACATATAATTTTCAATCTTTTCCATTATATATTATTGTAAGATATTGAATCCAATTCCCTGTGCTATACAGTAAATCCTTGTTATCTGTTTTACATACAGTGGTGTATCTGTTAATCTCATACCCCTTATTTATCCCTCCTCTTTCCTCTTTAGTAACCATGAATTTGTTTTCTATGTCTATTTTAAATACTAACTAGAATGAGAAAACCCATCCATAGTCCATCCATTCCCAAACTCATCTTGCTATTCTAGGGATTATCACAGGAGCCTGGATGTATCAGATCATGGAACAGTTTTCATCTTAAAGGAGATTCTAGTTTTGGTTATAACCAATGGAAAATTCACCTCATTCTTCCCAGGAGCAAGCAATTTGCCCAAATTAAGCTGAGCCTGATTTTGTGAGCAATTCAAGCCTCATTTCAAGAAAGTTACTGTGTAAAAATTGCTGGAGAGTGCCAGAGATAGATTCTTTGTGTTCCCACCCTAGAAGTGAAAACATTGCAGGTCCCTCACTAGCAAGCATCTGACTGCTTGAGAATGATCTACCTGTCCTGCTAGAAGTGTCGACATTGGTGTCTCAGTACTAGTCTTAGGTAAGGAGAGAAGGCATTGAGAAAACTAGAATAAAATGGAACAAACTCACTTTCAGCATTTCCACCTTAGAGGAATTGCTGTGCCTTTCTCTCCCTCCTTCTTCCTCAACTAGAGTGAAAGCTCCTGAGGTTGGGGAGCAGATTTCTTGTTAAGTGTCCCAGGTAGCAAATGCTCAATAAAAGTTTATGAAATTGTTGAGTTGAATTTACTGTGACATTAAATCACAACTTTCCCCTGGTGTGGGAGTGCCTATTTTTGCTTGGTCTTCTCAAGGGATTATATTTGTCCACCTCTACTTTCCCTGACAGTAGTTGGGAAAAAGGCATGTGAGTTTTCAAGTGACTAACTGCAGCTGCTGCTGCTGCTGCTAAGTCGCTTCAGTGGTATCCAACTCTTTTCGACCCCATGGACTGTAGCCCACCAGGCTCCTCTGTCCATGGGATTCTCCAGACAAGAATACTGGAGTGGGTATCCCTGCCCTCCTCCAGGGCATCTTCCCAATCCAGAGGATGAACCCGCATCTCTTACGTCTCCTGCATTGGCAGGCAGGTTCTTCACCACTAATGCCACCTGGGAAGCCCCAGATTGGCTAAAAGCCCACCCTAATGAGAATGTCCAAGCCATAAATAATGTGTTTGCTGGAAATGAAAAAAACAAAACAAAACAAGTTAAGTTTTAAAAAGATGAATCATTGGTACTGTGTATATTTATAAAATCTTCTAGTCTCCAATCACTCTTAACTTCTAGAAATAATGGTATATGATATTTATAAGTAGAGAATTCTTAGAAAATATATATTGAAAGGGCAAAACTTTCAAATATACCCCACAACCTTCCCTAGTAACAAAGTAGAGGCGAACAGTGATGGCATCAGCGTAGTTCTCATACCCAACCAGAATTTACAGACAGAGAGAGCTCTTGCTGAGTGTTAATGGCGAAATCCACATTAAGCCTAAACATGACATTAAAGACTCTGTAGTTTAAGGCATTCTCCTCAGGAAGAAAAAGTCTGCCAGGAGGAGAAAGGGTGTGATCCAGAACACTTTGGTTTTGTGACTGCCACTCAATTATATTATTAGGGCTTCCCTGGTGGCTCAGAGGTTAAAGCGTCTGCCTCCAATGTGGGAGACCCAGGTTCAATCCCTGGATCGGGAAGATCCCCTGGCGAAGGAAATGGCAATCCACTCCAGTATTCTTGCCTGGAGAATCCCATGGACAGAGAAGCCTAGTAGGTTACAGTCCACGGTGTCGCAAAGAGTCGGACAGACTGAGTGACCTTACCTCACCTCTATATTACTAATAAAATTAATGCCTTTTCCTTTTCTTTTCAGAATCCTACCCAATCCTTTCTCCAAGGGTAACCAGCACTGTAAATTGAGTATTTATCACTTCTATGCATTTCTTTTACTTCTGCTACCCCGGTGGGTCTCTCCAAGCAACATAGAGCATTACTTTGCCTGTTTCAACTTTATATAAGTAGAATCCTGCTCTGTGTTTCTGCAGGGTTTTCTTTTTTATATCAAGAAAAAGATTTATAAGTTTGCTTATATTCATTTTCAAAACTTCTGATCATCAAAAGACCAGAGGCAAAAGGAATAAGCCTTAGATGGGGAGATGATAGTTGTAAAACTCATGAGTGATGATAACCACCCAGAGACTAAGCTCACAACTTATGTCAGGTTGAAACTTGAGTCTCTAGCACTCCCTTTCCAGGCCTCTGGACAAATGCACCCTACAGTGCTTCAAATGATAATGTCATTACCTCTGGACCCACAAAGCCTTCCTGTCATATTACAGCTGCTCAGTGATGAGAACAGATCAGAAATCGAGATCAAGTTCAGACCGTTTGTTTGGAGACCACCCAGAAAAGACGTTGTCTGTGCCAAGAAACCCACCAGCTAAATTAGACAAGCTAGATGATACCAAAGGAAAAAAAAGAAACCAGGGATATGGTAAGTAATTGCTGGTGACTGATGAGCTTATAAAGGAAATCTTAAAACTCAAACTAAAAGGTCAGCTGAAGTGACAGTCAGAGTCCTCGGCATCGTGGAACGTGAGGTCATGGGATAATCCACTGCAGTCACTGAACATGACCCCCAAGAAGATAGGTCCAACTTCTACTCTCCGGAACCTGTAAACATGACCTTACTAGATAACAGTTTTTGCAGATATGATTAAAGAACTCAAAACAGGATCATTCTGGATAATCCAGAAAGTGGAAGTGTTAGTCATTCACTCGTCTCTGACTCTTTGTGATCCTCATAGATTGTAGCCCGACTCTTTGCAACCCTGTGGACTGTAACCCACTAAGCTCCTCTGTCCATGGGATTCTCCAGACAAGAATACTGTGGGTTGCCATTCCCTTCTGGGCAGGGGATCTTCCCAACCCAGGGGTCAAACCCAGCTCTCTTGCATTGCAGGCAGTTTCTTTACTGTCTAAGCCACCAGGGCAGCCCCAGATGGAGCCTAAATCCAATGGCTAGTATTTTACAAGAGACAGAAGAGAAGACACAGAAGGGGAGAAGGCACATGAAAAGAGAGCCGGAGACTGGAGTGATGTGTCCACAAGCCTAGCAACGCCTGGAGCCATGAGAAACTGGAGGCGACCAGCTTTGCTAGAGCCTTTGGTGAAAGTGCTACCTTGTTGACACACCTTTCTGAATTCTATCAGAAAGCCAATTGTATTTTCACTGTCGAGGATTTTGTTTTTTCTTTTCTCTAGGATTTCCAATATTTAAAGATAGCTGGCTTCCTCTGTTCTCTGTTAACCTCCAGACCTGCTGAACTATCTGCATCTTCCACAAGCATAGTCTATTTCAGTGACCCAAATAGGAAAAGAAATTTGGGAAAATTAATAAAACCTCATACCAGATGGCTAGAGACATCATTAATTTAATTGGGGCCTGCCTGCAACTTAAAAAAAAAAAATTACAGGCTAGTTTTTTGTTTTTGTTTTTTTTTTTGCAGATTTATTTATTTATTTATTTTAATACTTTATTCTACTTTACAATACTGTATTGGTTTTGCCATACATTGACATGAATCAGCCACATGTGTCCATGATCTCCCAATGCCGAAGCCCCCTCCCACCTCCCACCCCACGCAGTCTCCCCGGATCATCCCGTACACCAGCCCCAAGCATCCTGTATCCTGTATTGAACATAGACTGGCGCTTCGTTTCTTATATGATAGTATACATGTTTCAGTGTCGTTCTCCCAAATCATCCCACCCTCTCCCTCTCCCTCAGAGGCCAACAGTCTGTTCTATACCTCTGTGTCTCACAGGCTAGTTTTAATTTTACCAGTTTAATCTTAAATGGGCATACATACAAACTTATAAATTGGGGATAAAAGGATACAACTGTGCAAATAGAGATTAAACAGGTTAGCAGTAGAGTGTGTGAAAAACAAACTAAATCAACAGAGACTGAGACACAGGGAAGACTATGTGAGAACACAGAGAGAAGACTGCTGGAGAGCTATAAGCCGAGGAAAGAGGCCCCCAGAGAAACCAGCCCTGCCAGCACTTTGAGCTTGAACTTCTCGCTTCCAGCACCAGAGGGAATAAATTCCTATTGTTGAAGTTAAAAAAAAATTGAAAAATGAAAATGACGTAGACGTGCTGATCAATAACAACAATTCTGGGCTGCATTAATAAGAATGTAAGAATGGAGCAAAGCAGACAGTAGACTGGGTCTACTCTGTCCATTCCTGGAATCCACCGCATGCTAAGAGCAACGTCTGCAAACTTAACTTACCCGGTGGAAAGCAACTAAGCCTTTGGAGTGTGGGTGTCAGGACCAACGAACAGCAGATGAAACAGTTCATGATTTTCAGCGTGGAGAGAATCTTAAGGGTAAATGTGATGCTGTTTTCTTGCCTTCAAAGGACCATCACAGGAATTCGATTGAACTCTGGGTACCAGTGGGCAGAAACGGGTGGAAGTGGGTGGGCCTTCAAGAGGCTAACAAGAGTTCATCAGGGAAGGGGTGGGTGAGCGGGGATCAAGAGTGTGCTGTATCGTAGACGCCAAAGGGACAGCTCCTGGCCAGGTGGTGTTTGTGTGGAAAGCGACCCAGTCACCAGGACCACGCAAACTGAGGGAGACAGAGGACTTTTCTAAAAGGGAGAAATCTTTGAAGACGCTCACATTTACATTCTGTTTCTTATCACGTATGTATTCGTCCTGGATTTTAGCTAATCTGTAAAAACACAGTAACAAGAACAAGAACTCATCTGTCCTCTACATTTACTATGGGTCTTAATGGTTGTCCACTGTTGCCAGCCACCTGTGAGGAAAGTTCTAGTTTTTTTTTTTTTAAGGTTTTTAAACATAATTTTATTTATTTCTCTTTGGTTTTGGTGGGTCTTCGCTGGTTGTGGCAAGGGGGAGCACTCCCGTCGTGCGTGGGCTTCTCACTGCGGTGGCTTCTCTTGTTACGGAGTGTGGACTCTAGGGAATGAAGGCTTCAGTAGCTGTGGCTCCTGGGTTCTACAACACAGGCTCAGCAGCTGTGGTGCACCGGCTTTTAACCGCTCCACAGCACTTGGGTCTTCCTAGACTAGAGAGCGAGCCCGTGTCTCCTGCATTGGCGGCAGATTCTTTGCCACTGAGTCACCAGGGAAGCCCAAGGTCATCCTAGTTTAATGGAGAAAGGCATCATCCCTTTTGTGCTCACTTAGGCCGGCTGCAGAGCAACGTTCGTTCACGCATCACTCTCCCAGCCACTCTCTTAGATATTCACTTCATTTTACAGATGAGGAACCTGAGAGTTTGGAGCAGTTAACCAGCAATGAAAGAATTTAGTTGTTGCATAGTAATCTCCACCACAGTACAAGGAGTTTCCCAAAATAACCATAATTCTTTCTCACTTTCACATCCTCCTTCCTATGATACCTCTCTTGACCACAGGGGGAAGTATAGACTCATTATTTAATGTGTTCATTTTACCTGACCAGTTTTACCTATTCTTAGTTTTACCTACTTTTAATCAAAAGAAAGTGCAAAAATCTATATTACCATTTTTTAATGCTTCTGTTTTTATCCACAATATTGTTTGGCTGGAGTGAAGAACCAAAATGGACTTCCCTAGTGGCTCAGATGGTAAAGAATCTGCCTGCAATGCAGGAGACCTGGGTTCAGACCCTGGGTTGGGAAGATTCCCTGGAGGAGGGCATGGCAACCCACTCCGGTATTCTTGCCTGGAGAATCCACATGGAAAGGGGAGCCTGGCAGGCTACAGCCCATGGGGTCACAAAGAGTCAGACACGACTGAGCGACTGAGCACAGCACAGCACAAGAACCAAAATGAGCAGAATGAACAGAACTCTGTACTGCACTAGAGTGCGTATTTTCCTCTTAAAACACAAACAGAATTCATACCTGTGGATGCAAGTTTTCCATGAGAAAGAGCAGAATGATTCTAGTATTTTCATAAAGATGTAGCAAGTGAACCTGCCACTTGCTGTTTGTTCTTAAAGACAAGGCCCAGGTCTAACAGGTATAAAGTGGCCATAACCATCCCCATTTATTTCTCGCAGGATTGTTGGAAGTTCAAATAAACTGATCATCACTGATCCTTCCTTGAATACCTCCTGCTCCAAAACTCCTCTAGGAACTGTAACACTGCTAACAGATATGACCAAATGATGAGGCAAGTTATACATCTGTGTCTCATTCATAGATGAAGTCAAGAATCTTCCAGCAATGCAGGAGAACCCAGTTTGATTCCTGGGTCGAGAAGATCTGCTGAAGAAGGGATAGGCTACCCCCTCCAGGATTCTTGGATTTCCCTTGTGGCTTCGCTGGTAAAGAATCCTCCTGCAATGCTGGAGACCTGGATTTAATCCCTGGGTTGGGAAGATCCCCTGGAGAGGGGAAAGGCTACCCACTCCACTATTCTGACCTGGAGAATTCCATGGACTGTATAGTCCATAGGGTTCGAAAAAGCCGGACACAACTGAGCCACTTTCACTTCACTTCACATAAACTAAGTAGTTGTGGGTAGCTTCCTAAAGCAGTTTTCTAGAAAGGCTCTGATAGAAAGAGTGTCCTTGAAAAATTACTACAGGGGATCTGAGACTCCCCAGATGGCCCATAGGTGAAAGAAATACTGACTGTGTTGTGGGTGCTCCTAATAGTTTGACACACGTGCATAGCCCAGTTTGTAAACCTCTTTGGATCCCCTCCAGCATGGCTAGGTCTCCAGAAAGACCCCTGCCACCAGCTGCTTTCTTGATGGTTGCAGAGGGAGAAGATACACTTCCAGGGAAGTAAATTTTGTTGCCCTCCATAGCTGTCTTTTAGAAATGAATGATGGCTTACGGTGAACGATGTCGGATTTGTGATCTCCGAAGAAGGTTAAGCTTCAGGACCAGAGACCAGACTTGACCACTCAGGGCTCTTGTGTGGCAGAAGTTGTATTGCAGTGAAAGGGGGTAGAGAAAGCTTCTTACAGAGACATCAGAAGAGGGTGGAGAGTGCCCCGTCACTAGTGTTAGCTAGTGTTAGCAAAGGAGTTATGTACTTTTTAAATTCAGTTCAGTCACTCAGTCGTGTTCAACTCCTTGCAACCCCATGGACTGCAGCACGTGAGGCCTCCCTGTCCATCACCAACTGCTAAAGTTTACTCAAACTTATGTCCATTGAGTAGGTGATGACATCCAAGCATCTCATCTTCTGTCATCCCCTTTTCCTCCTGCTCCCAATCTTTCCCAGCATCAGGGTCTTTCCAAATGAGTCAGTTCTTTGCATCAGGTGGCCAAGTATTGGAGTTTCAGCTTCAACATCAGTTCTTCCAACGAACACCCAGGACTGATGTCCTTTAGGATGGACTACTTGGATCTCCTAGCAGTCCAAGAGACTCTCAAGAGTCTTCTCCAACACCACAGTTCAAAAGCATCAATTCTTCAGTGCTCAGCTTTCTTTATAGTCCAACTCTCACATCCATACATGGCTACTGGAAAAACCACAGCCTTGACTAGACAGACCTTTGTTGCAAAAGTAATGTCTCTGCTTTTTAATATGCTGTCTAGGGCGGTCATAACTTTTCTTCCAAGGAGCAAGTGTCTTTTAATTTCATGGCTGCAATCACCATCTGCAGTGATTTGGGAGCCCCCCAAATAAAGTCTGTCACTGTTTCCACTGTTTCCCCATCTAGTTGACATGAAGTGATGGGACCAGATGCCATGGTCTTAGTTTTCTGAATGTAGCTTTTAAAATTAGTTATTATAGTAAATCAAAAGAATGTCTCAAGGCTGTAAAGATCTTACTAGACCCACTCCTATAATTTACATTTTAAGATAACAGTATTAGTCAGAAGGTTTTCAGGAAGGAGAAACTGTCCTCAAGCAGGATTATTGTTATATAATCCTTAATACAGAGTTTAAACTGAGTTGTTTGTTGTTTAATCATCAGTTCCAGGCTTAAAGAGAAAAAAAAAAAAATTTATGTGACTAAGCCTAGGGAATGTAGAGAGAGAGAGAGAGAGAAAGAAAAAGATGTTTGTCCTTTCCTCCTTCTTGAGAATTCCAGACCCCTATCTCCACTTTGAGAGCCCCAGACACCTTTCTCCTCCTCAGGGACCTGGGACTTATTATCAATCTACCTAGGAATTGACTCTCTCAGAAAGGGACCACTTCCGGAAAGAACTGAGGGCAGGGGCGGGTCATCAAGGCAGGGCTGTGTGAAAGGAGAAGTTCAGGGCCTGATCCCATGTGGTGCCCAGGCAGGAATAAGGGAGGAGAGCCCAGGTGGGGCCAACCTCCAGGAAAGGGAGATGGAGCAGGCCGGAAATCCTTCCCCCAATCCTCCCTCAGCAGCCTTAGAGGACCCAGTGGCTCCCTGAGTCCTATCTGAGGACATCCTGCTCGTCCCCAAACTGTCACCAGCTTAGCTTTGCACTACATGGGGTTTCATCTTTCTCCCTTCCTGCCTCGCTCCCATTTCCTTCCACTTACTTGCTTCTGTGATCCCAGATTCCCTGCATAAAGTGTTAAGCTCCAATGTTTTTGCTTCCAGCTCTGTCTTCAAGATAAGACAGAGTGCTTTTGTTGTATAATCATGATGATGTGATCACTAATCTAGAGCCAGACATCTTGGAATGTGAAGTCAAGTGGGCCTTAGAAACCATCACTATGAACAAAGCTAGTGGAGGTGATGGCATTCCAGTTGAGCTGTTTCAAATCCTGAAAGATGCTGCTGTGAAAGTGCTGCACTCAATATGCCAGCAAATTTGGAAAACTCAGCAGTGGCCACAGGACTGGAAAAGGTCAGTTTTCATTCCAATTCCAAGGGCAATGCCAAAGAATGCTCAAACTACTGCACACTTGCACTCATCTCACATGCTAGTAAAGTAATGCTCAAAATTCTCCAAGCCAGGCTTCAGCAATATGTGAACCATGAACTCCCTGATGTTCAAGCTGGTTTTAGAAAAGGCAGAGGAACCAGAGATCAAATTGCCAACATCCGCTGGATCATGGATAAAGCAAGAGAGTTCCAGAAAAACATCTATTTCTGCTTTCTTGACTATGCCAAAGCCTTTGACTGTGTGGATCACAATAAACTGTAAAAAGTTCTGAAAGAGATGGAAATACCAGACCACCTAATCTGCCTCTTGAGAAATCTGTATGCAGGTCAGGAAGCAACAGTTAGAAGTGGACATGGAACAACAGACTGGTTCCAAATAGAAAAAGGAGTATGTGAAGGCTATATATTGTCACCCTGCTTATTTAACTTATATGCAGAGTATAGCGTGAGAAACGCTGGACTGGAAGAAACACAAGCTGGAATCAAGACTGCTGGGAGAAATATCAATAACCTCAGATATGTAGATGACACCACTCTTATGGCAGAAAGTGAAGAGGAACTCAAAAGCCTCTTGATGAAAGTGGAAGAGGAGAGTGAAAAAGTTGGCTTAAAGCTCAACATTCAGAAAACGAAGATCATGGCATCTGGTCCCATCACTTCCTGGGAAATAAATGGGGAAACAGTGGAAACAGTGTCAGACTTTATTTTTCTGGGCTCCAAAATCACTGCAGATGGTGATTGCAGCCATGAAATTAAAAGACGCTTACTCCTTGGAAGAAAATGTTATGACCAACCTAGAAAGTATATTCAAAAGCAAAGACATTACTTTGCCGACAAAGGTCCATCTAGTCAAGGCTGTGGTTTTTCCTGTGGTCATGTATGGATGTGAGAGTTGGACTGTGAAGAAGGCTGAGCACCAAAGAACTGATGCTTTTGAACTGTGGTGTTGGAGAAGACTCTTGAGAGTCCCTAGGACTGCAAGGAGATCCAACCAGTCCATTCTAAAGGAGATCAGCCCTGGGATTTCTTTGGAAGGAATGATGCTGAAGCTGAAACTCCAGTACTTCGGCCATTTCATGCGAAGAGTTGACCCACTGGAAAAGACTCTGATGCTGGGAAGGATTAGGGGCAGGAGGAGAAGGGGACCACAGAGGATGAGATGGCTGGATGGCATCACGGACTCGATGGACATGAGTCTGAGTGAACTCCAGGAGATGGTGATGGACAGGGAGGCCTGGTGTGCTGCTATTCATGGGGTCGCAAAGAGTCGGACATGACTGAGCGACTGAACTGAACTGAACTGAACTGAACTGAAAATGTTAAGCCTTCCAGAAGGCATGTAACCTTGGTCTTTGTATTCACCACCAGAAACCTAAAATGCTTGAGGGTGTAAAGGCAGAAAGTATGTATGGTTGTGAGAGCTGGACTGTGAAGAAAGCTGAGCACCGAAGAATATTTCTGCTTTGGAACTGTAGTGTTGGAGAAGACTCTTGAAAGTCACTTGGACTGCAAGGAGATCCAACCAGTCCATCCTAAAGGAGATCAGTCCTGGGTGGTCGTTGGAAGAACTGATGTTGAAGCTGAAACTCCAATACTTTGGCCACCTGATGTGGAGAACTGACGCATTTGAAAAGATCCTGACGCTGGGAAAGATTGAGGGCAGGAGGAGAACGGGACAACAGAGGATGAGATGGTTGGATGGCATCACCGACTCAATGGACATGAGATTGGGTGGACTCCGGGAGCTGGTGATGGACAGGGAGGCCTGGCGTGCTGCGGTTCATGGGGTTGCAAGGAGTTGGACATGACTGAGCCACTGAACTGGCTGAACCTCACCTCACCTCACCTCGGGGTTAATATATGCAGGTTAAGGTTTGCTGCAACTTACAAATTGGTCACTAGATGGCGCGCTGAACACATCCTTTCCTGACTGGGCCTGTTGTATGGTGCTCAAAAACTTGACTTAAAAATATATATATATTTAATTTATTTTAAATGGGGGATAATTATTTTACTATTGTGATGGTTTTTGCCATACGTCCACATGAACCAGTCACGAGTATACATGTGCCACCCCGTCCTGAATCCCCCTCCCACCTCCCTCCCCACCCTATCATCCGGGTTGCCCCAGAGCACTGGCTTCCGGTGCCCTGTTTGAAGCATCAAATTTGCACTGATTATATATTTTACTTACTAAATTCAGTTATTTTTTCTGATTGAATCCTGTGATAAGAGTTTGAGCAGCAGAGAGTTCCCAGAATAGCAGAAACAATGATTAAGGAAGAAAATAATATAATGTGGAAATATCTATTGACAGATGTTATTTACTGCCCTTGAAGATGAGTTTAAAAGGACTCACTTTCTTATATTTGATAAAAATTACTACTTTTTTAAAAGAAAAATCCTTTTTGAGATGAAATTCACAAGACTTATTTTAAAGTGAATAATGTAGTGACATTTAGTACACTGACAATTTGTGCAGCTACAATGTACATGTAGTTCCAAAACATTTCCATCATTACAAACTAAAACTTTTTAAGCAGGCTCTCTCCATACCCCCTCACTCCAGGCCCTGGCAACCAACCAAGCTGCAGTTTATCCTGATGGATTGATTTATCTGTTTCATACAAATTTCATACAAAGTAAATCATACAATATGTGATCTTTAGTGCCCGATTTCTTTCACTTTGCATGATGTTTTCAAAGTTCATCCACCTTGTGGTATTTATTCATTTTTATGACTGAATAATACTCTATTGTATGAGGATACCACAATTTATTTATTTAGGATATTTGGGCTATGTCCAGCCACTGCTGTGAACTGTGCTCTTTAAAACATTCATGCGCATATATTTGTTTGAGTAATTATTTTCAATCCTAAGGGTGGAATTCGTGGGTTATATGGTAATTCTATGCTTAACTTTTTGAAGAACTCTCAAACTGTTTTTCACACCAGCTAATATTTCTACCACCAACATTGTCGGAGGATTACAATTTTTTTCACATCCTCACCAATGTCCTTTTTGTTACTAGAATAATCATCCTAGTGGGTGTGAAGTGGTCCTTCATTGCGGTTTTGATTTAAATTTCACTAATGACTAATGATGGTAAGCATTTTTTAATGTGTTTGTTGGCCACTAGTATATCTCTGGAAAAATATCTATTCAAATCCTTTGACCATTAAAAACAATTTGGAATTGCTTGCCTTTTTGTTATATTTCATCTTTGGCAATACGATATTAAAAAGAAATTGCTTTTCTTCTGTTATTGTTCAGCTCAGTCAACTTCATATATGCTTAATCCTTACCATTCACTTGTGTTATTTCATTTTGTTCTTTTTTTTTCCCCATTTCCCTTGGTATATCAATGTCTTGTTACAGATTTCTAAGAACTCATTTATGACTAAGGATGTCATGCTGTGCAAATGAAATACCACATTTTATTGCCATCAAGTTACTATGATGTTTTATATTTTGGTTGTATATTAAAATATAATCATGTTGTGTTTTCTTAATAAAGAGTCTTTCATATACTCTGGTTACTAGATCCTTATCAGATTATAATTTGTGTGTGTCTTAGGGGCTCAATTGTGTCCGACTCTTTGCGATCCCATGGACTGTAGCCTGCCAGGTTTCCTTGCCCATGGAATTCTCCAGGCAAGAATACTGGAGTGGATTGCCATTTTTTTTCCCCAGGGTTTTGGTATTACATCCACTACCAAGTCCAAGGTCTTAAAGATTCACCCCTATGTTTACTTCTAGTATTTTCATGGTTCTGGCTATTATATTTAATGCATAAGTCACTTAGGCATTTTGAGCTAAGTTTTGGTGTGAAGTACAAGTCCAAGTTCATTCTTTGGCCTGTGGCTGCCCTGCTGTCCCAATACCATTTGCTGTTGTTGTTTAGTCACTAAGTAGTGTCCTACTCTTTCGCAACCCCACAGACGGAGGAAGACAAACCAGCCAGTAAAAAACAGCTAAGAAATTATCTCAAATGATAAGGGAATGAAAGCTGAATCTTCAAGCAGAGTCTTTCTCTAATCCCAGATAGTTGAGAAGCCACATCCAATTTCCAAAATCCAAATTCATTTTCCTTCTCTGTAAAATGAATAGATTATTTTGGTTTCAATTATCATTATTAAAATTATAATTTCTTATCTGCTCATAGCATAAGCCTTTCCCATGCAGTTACACAATTTGGAGACCATAGTTTTTAATTGTTGCATAAGAGTCTGTGGTTATATAATCACAGTAGGCATTTAGATTAGTCTTTATTTTTCATTATTTTTAGCATACTGTGATGAAGCTAAAGTAGGTATCTGTAAGACACCTTCTAGCTCTGAAGTATTGTGGCTTCATGATTCTATGAAATAGACACCACAGATCCTACTTAATTCTATTATTAAGTGAAGTCGCTCAGTCGTGTCTGACTCTTTGTGACCCCATGGACTGTAGCCTACAATGCTCCTCCATCCATGGGATTTTCCAGGCAAGAGTACTGGAGTGGGTTGCCATATCCTTCTCTAGGGGATCTTCCCGACCCAGGGATTGAACCCGGGTCTCCTGCATTGTTCAGTTCAGTTCAGTTGCTCAGTCGTGTCCGACTCTTTGCAACCCCATGAATCACAGCACACCAGGCCTCCCTGTCCATCACCATCTCCTGGAGTTCACTCAGACTCATGTCCATCGAGTCCATGATGCCATCCAGCCATCTCATCCTCTGTGGTCCCCTTCTCCTCCTGCCCCTAATCCTTCCCAGCATCAGAGTCTTTTCCAATGGGTCAACTCTTCGCATGAAATGGCCGAAGTACTGGAGTTTCAGCTTCAGCATCATTCCTTCCAAAGAAATCCCAGGGTTGATCTCCTTCAGAATGGACTCCTTGGATCTCCTTGCAGTCCAAGGGACTCTCAAGAGTCTTCTCCAACAACACAGTTCAAAAGCATCAATTCTTCGGCGCTCAGCTTTCTTCACACTCCAACTCTCACATCCATACATGACCACTGTATAAACCATAGCCTTGACTAGACAGACCTTAGTTGGAAAAGTAATGTCTCAGTTTTTGAATATGCTATCTAGGTTGATCATAGCTTTCCTTCCAAGGAGTAAGCGTCTTTTAATTTCATGGCTGCAGTCACCATCTGCAGTGATTTGGGAGCCCCCCAAATAAAGTCTGACACTGTTTCCACTGTTTCCCCATCTATTTCCCATGAAGTGATGGGACCAGATGCCATGATTTTCGTTTTCTAAATGTTGAGCTTTAAGCCAAATTTTTCGCTCTCCTCTTTCATTTTCATCAAGAGGCGTTTGAGTTCCTCTTCACTTTCTGCCATAACGTTGGTGTCATCTGCATATCTGAGGTTACTGATATTTCTCCCTGCAATCTTGATTCCAGCTTGTGTTTCTTCCAGTCCAGCATTTCTCATGATGTACTCTGCATATAAGTTAAATAAGCAGGGTGACAATATACAGCCTTGACATACTCCTTTTCCTGTTTGGAACCAGTCTGTTGTTCCATGTCCAGTTCTAACTGTTGCTTCCTGACCTGTATACAGATTTCTCAAGAGGCAGGTCAGGTGGTCTGGTATTCCCATCTCTCTCAGAATTGTTCACAGTTTATTGTGATCCACACAGCCAAAGGCTTTGGCATAGTCAATAAAGCAGAAATAGATGTTTTTCTGGAACTCTCTTGCTGTTTCCAGACGCTTTACCATCTGAGCCACCAGGGAAGTCTAATTCCATGATTACTAATCCCTAATAGTGGAGAAGACAATGGCAACCCACTCCAGTACTCTTGCCTGGAAAATCCCACGGCGGAGGACCCTGGTAGGCTGCAGTCCATGGGGTCGCTAGGAGTCAGACATGACTGAGTGGCTTCACTTTCACTTTTCACTTTCATGTATTGGAGAAGGCAATGACAACCCACTCCAGAATTCTTGCCTGGAGAATCCCAGGGACTGTGGAGCCTGGTGGGCTGCCATCTATGGGGTCACACAGAGTTGGACACAACTGAAGTGACTTAGCAGCAGCAGCAGCAGCAGCAGCAGCAGCAATCCCTAATAGTAATGGTTAGAAAACCTCTCTCTCAGATATCCTTAGGTTTACCCTGATTTTCACGTCTCAATTCAGACGTACCATTTCTTGTCCTGTCCTTGTGAAAATGGGTAAGAGTGAATCACCCATTGCTGGTGGAAAGTTGTCTCTTCTGAAACTCATTTCAGCAATTCTCTGTTGAACACCTCTGATCTGATTGGCTATTTTAGGTAGAGTTGGAGTGCCTCCAGTGCTGTATTCTCCAAGACTGTAATTCTGTGAGCTAAAAGCCCCAATGCAGGGGACATAAGAGATGCAGGTTCAATCCCTGGGTCAGGAAGATCTGCTAGAGAAGGGCATGGCAACCCACTCCAGTACTCTTGACTGGAAAATCCCACGGCAGAGGACCCTGGTAGGCTGCAGATCACAGGGTCACACAGAATTGGACATGACTGAAGCGACTTAGCATGCACGCATGATGATAGATTTACCTCTTTTAGTTCAGCCCATAGACAGCAGGCATTTTTCAGATCATCTTCATTAGGAGATAAATAGGAAAGCATAACCAAAAAGAAACAGATGTCTTTATAGATGACAAATGCTTTCCCTTATCTGCTTCAGTTGATACTGCCAGCTAAGCAGACAGACTCTGGCTCTTTTCCCAAGGTTCACACCGTTTTAAGCACTCAGAACCAGGTAAAACTCTGTAGACTCATCCACTGTTCCAAGTTCACATCCAAGGAGAAGGTG
This sequence comes from Nanger dama, assembly GCA_917880005.1. Taxonomy (NCBI): domain Eukaryota; kingdom Metazoa; phylum Chordata; class Mammalia; order Artiodactyla; family Bovidae; genus Nanger; species Nanger dama. The sequence goes on from CAKJTW010000066.1 coordinate 11,001,033, forward strand.
GCCTGGTTGGTGCGCACCATTTTCCCACCAGCTTCCTTTATACCTGGGAGACATATTGAGGGAGATAACAGGATGGGGTTGATTAAGGGTTCAGATTCTGAACTAAAGAGAATCAGGTTTAAATTCTGAGTCTATCACTAATACCCATGTGGCTCTCAGCAAGCTCCTGAAGCTCTGTGACCTTCGGTTTTCCTACCTATAAATGAAGAAAACCAGACTTTGTAATGTTCTGAGGAGAGACTTAAATGAGATACTGTCTACAAAGTGCATAAGACAGTGTGTATACAGTGTTAGTGTATCTCTTCCCATTTTAAAGCTTTTGTCCTTTGTTATACTCACACAGTGAGTTTCGTTTCTATCTGAGGGCTCCCAGGAACTATCACATTCTGGGCAGAACCGAGGCATCTCCTGTTTGGCAAGACTTAGTGTCATTATCAAGCCGTGTCCTGGATGCCTGTGATGATTAAGTATCTCAAGGGGGGCTCTAAAGAATGGATTTTCCCAAATCACCATCATTTCACAACAACAAAAATAATTTACCCAAGAGCTGTTGTTTAGTCCCTAACTCTTTTTTGACCCCATGGGCTATAGCCCATCAGGCTTCTCTGTCATGGTTCTCCAGACAAGAATACTGGAGTGGGTTGCCATTTCCTTCTCCAGAAGATCTTCCTGACCCAGGGATTGAACCCGTGTCTCTTACGACTCCTGAACTGGGGTTTTTAGCTCACAGAATTACATAGTCTGCGTCTCCTGCATTGGTAGGCAGGTTCTTTACCACTGAGCTCCCAGGAAAGCCCAAACCAAGAGTAACAGTAACTATTCTCTATTAGGACTAATTCATTAAATATTTATTGAGTGCCTCCTTTCTACTAGAAAGATGGGGCTTATGATTTCGTAAAACTCAAAATGAAAAACCGTAATCCCTGATCTGAATACATTTACAATTCAGGGAGAAAGTCAAGCTCATGCAGAAGGGTGGCAGGGACATTGTTTCCAAAATGTGTGTCTTTGAACTGAGGAGTCCTTCTCTCTCTCTCTCTCAGCTTTTAGTTGCTAGTGTACCAGCTTCGAATCTGAACCCCAAGACCAAGACCAAATGTGGTAAGAATCTTGTTAGGCCAATGGACAGTAGAGTTCCTAAATGAATGGAAGAGTTTCTAAATTCTGTACTCTTTCAAACTCTCCCTTTTAAACTTCAGTGATAAATAATGACTCACAATGTATACTGTCTGGCCCAAGTTAGAAACCTTGTAGTCATCCTTAATTTCTTCCTGTCTTTCGTCACCCACATCCAGTTCACAGCCCAGTCAACTCAGTTCTAGCAACAAAACACCTCTTGAATCCTCCCCTGGCATTCTCACCATTACCCTCAGCCTGAGAGCTCGGCTTCTCTTGCTTGGTGTGCTCAATCCACAGGTCCTGCAGCCATCCTGCACACTGCAAGCCTGGGAGTGTTCCAAGCATCCAGGCTCAGGTGACCACATCTCATCTCTAGATGTGAAACAACTCACAGGTGTGATGCTAAAGCACCAACAGAGATTTTGAGAAATCACCAGGGTGAAACTTACTAAGGGAAAGCAATGGGAAAATATCCTACCTAAAGAGAGAAAAAACTCACCAGATTCTCAGAACAACAGACAGGGTTTCAACATTCAACATGTCCTAGGCTTCTAGGAGTTTAAAGAAAGCCATCCTTTTTTTCTTTTTTTCTTTTCTTTTTTTTTTTTTTTTTTTTGCTGAAGGTTCTTTGATTTGGATCATATTTTTCCACTATAATTTTTAGTCTGAGGCAAATTAACTACAATCATTGAACGCTTGTTCAAAGGTCTGACCAGTCTCCTTGTCTCATTAAAAAAAAAAAAAAGACAGAAAAACTAATGAAAATCTGTTTTTAGAAGGGAATGGCTTTATTTTTAAAAAGTGTTTTTAAAATGTGAGCCATTTTTAAAGTCTTTATTGAATTTGTTATGATATTGCTTCTGTTGTCTTTGTGTTCTAGTGTGTGTTTGTTTGTTTGGCCTCAAGGCATGTAGCATGTGGATCTTAGCTCCTCTTGGATCAGACCCTTAACTGCTGCACTGAAGGGCAAAGTATTAACCACTGGATCACCAGGGAAGTCCCAAGAATAGTTTTAAATACCACAGTTTCCACACTTATTTGGTTTCAACATCACATTGAAGAAGCCTTTAGCACCTTTGTCAGACTGAGTATAATGAAAATGAAGAGTCTGTATCGAAGTTTATAACTGACAGTTAAATTGTGTGGAAATAGCACAATTCTTCTGTACAAGTCAAAAGACACCTGAAGAGTTTGATTTCACCTAAAACCTTTAAGTGAACTTTGTCCTTCTGCTCAGGGGTTCAGCCTTCCTTTGGTTCTGTACTAATGAACTGGATCACTGATGGAAGACCCGTAAGAAGTAGAGCATTTTAGAACTGAAAAAGACCAGAGGCTTCGTCTAGCTCAGGCCCCTCATTTTTGATGAGAACCCAAAGTTGGAACAGTGAGCGATTGCCCGGGCCACCCAACTAGTCGGTCTCTCAGATACCCCCACTTGTCACCCTCGGCAGACTCCCAGCGCTTGGCCAGTGCACATCGAAAGCAGCTGCAGAAAATAGCTGTCCTGGTGCCAAATTCTTATCTGCTGGTGTCCTTCAGATCGGGTGGGCTGAATGCCAACGGGAAACTCAGAGTCTGCGAATTCTAATCCTGGACAGTTCTGGTCATAGGGTCTTAAATTTCCCTCCAGAGCCGAGGTCCTGGGACAGATCAGAGGACAGCTGAAAAGTATGAGTGGTGCATCTGAATCCATGCAGATGGTTGGTACTGTTTATAACCTCAACATGTTATAATGGCCGTAGAGTCACTCTACCCAGTGTTCTATCCAGCTGTCATGACCATATAGAAATATTTTAGAGACCTAGTCTCCAAATGAGCTAGATGTGTTTTTTGGGCAAATCAATACCCTGAAGATTTCAAAATTCTGAAAAGGCCAATCCCTTTAGAGGAGAACTGAAACAGTCAGAGTTAAAGGCTGAGATTTTTCAGATTTATGGAAAAATAAGGGGCTCTGAATGGTCAGGGACTTAGCATTTTCTCCTACATGCTGAGAAAAGGTGGTTATCTCAGTGTGATGATAATGGTGATAGGAAAACTGATACTAACAGATGAACATTTGTTGATGACCTACAATTCCAGGCACTAAGTGTTTGACATTCACGGTGGCTTTGAACCTTCATAAACAACCCTCTCAGGTAGGTTCTATTATATCTTCATTCTACAAGTGAGCAAATTGAGATTCAGTGATTTTAAGGCACTGGTAAGAGTCCATGCTCTCCACGGCCACACTAGCTGTGAACTTCAGCCTCTTGACCAGTACTGGAAGCTCTTCATAGCTTATAGTTCTTTCTGGGACGTCTTTCCCCTACCTTGTCTTCCAGCCTCACCTGTCAGCTCTCTGGGAAGCCTTCCACGACAATCCAAGGCTGTGTGTTATACCCTGCCTCCTGAAAGGCCACGCCCCTTCACAGCGCTCAGCACCCCATACTTCACAGATCAGTCATCTGACTGTTTCCTTTATGGTTCTTTGAGGTAGGCAACTGTCATCCATTTCACTCTACCCAGTGTTGTCCTGGCTCATTGCGGATGACCCATAAGTGTTTCTTGAATAAATGGATGATGTGGAAACTGACAATAAGTTTTAGTTATCTATTGCTGAATCATAAACCACCCCCAGTTTAGTAGCTTAAAAACAACTCTATTTTTAATGCATGCACGCTCAGTTGCTTCAGTAGTGTTTGACTCTGTGTGACCCTATGGACTGTAGCCTGCCAGGCTCCTCTGTCCTTGGGATTTTTCTGGCAAGAATATTGGAGTGGGTTGCCATTTCCTTCTCCAGGGGATCTTCCCAACCCAGGGATTGAACCCACAACTCCTGTGTCTTCTGCATTGCAGGCAGATTCTTTACCTGCTGAACCATCAGGGAAGCCATTGCTATTATTATCTCTCACAGTTCTGTGGATGGGGAATTAGGGCAGGGCCCAGAGGGACTGGCTTACTTCTGCTGTCTGTTCTCTGTGGCTCCTTCATTTGCCACAATATGCGCCAGAGTTGCCTCTGCTGGGATCATCGGTCTCACTGACCTTGCCCTCAGCAGGGCTCCTCCATTCTTAGGTGTAGACTCAAGGTTTCTCTCTTTTTTTCCTACGGCCTCTCCAGGTGGTCCCTTCAGGAAGGAGGTTGGAATTCTCATGTGAAAGCTCCAGGATCCCAAATAAGTACAAGCAGAAGTGGCCAGTCCTTATAGCTCAGGCCTGGAACTGTCAGAGAGTCACTTCCGCCACTTTCGATTGATTACAGCAGGTCACTCGACCAGCCCTACACAAGGGGCCTGGTTCATCAGGGACCATCTTTGGTGATTAGATACCCCATCATCTAGTGGAACCTAAACCATCCCAACCTAAGCCTCCAAAGAAATGGTATTGGTTGGAAGAGGGCGTAGGCAGAGAAGGTAGATAGCTGAGCCTATTCCACCACCAGCATTTGAGGGAAAACCTGTAATTAAAGCCCATGAAAGTTAAGGATTTCCAGAGATTTCTGTCTGTGTAAACAGCCAGCCATACAGGGCCTGGTCAGAAACACCTCAGGTGCTCTGTTTCGAACATAACACACAGCCCATGTCCAGCAAGGCAGAGGTATGAGACAGCATGAGGACTGTGATCTTTCCTCTCCTGACAGCTTCTTCCTTTTCTCTGTATATATTTGGTTTACCCATCTTGACCCTTCAGGCTCCTGAGACTTTGGTTTGAAGCCCCTCAAGTACTGCCTGTTGCAATTTTGATTCCCCTTAAGTGGATTTAGCCTGAGGGGTTTCTGCTATTACTTTTGCACACTGCCTGGCTCTTAAAACAGTTTCTTTAAGGATCAGCCAAGTGCCTTAGAACTCATGTCACTGAGTTCTTTATTTTATGGGATCCTTTCTTTGCAATTGAAGATGCTTGCTTCCAAAGCATTTGATAGCTCAGTGGTAAAGAATCTGCCTACCAATGCAAGAGATGTGGGTTAGATCCCTGGGAGAAATGGCAACCTACTTCAGTATTCTTGCTTGGAAAATCTCATGGACAGAGGAGGCTGGTAGGCTACAGCCCATGGGTCACAAAGAGTTGGACATGACTTAGCAACTAAATGTCAACCACCAAAGCATTTGAGGATTCTCTGGGTTTTTGCTGTTGCTTGTTTTTGTTTCTTTCCTACTCTAATTATGCATGTCCAGGCATTTAGTTGCTTTAGTGATGTGACCAGTATAAGTTAATCAATATTATCATGAATAAATGTATCTTTCCCTACTTAGCAAACCTACAGATAAAAAACAAATTCTTTATTGAGGACCACTAAAAGCGATGCCCATATTTTCTTAAATAAATTTCTTTATTAGTATGATATAATGGCTGTGATTCTAATATAGCCATAAGAGAATATTAATATATGGACAAAAGAAAAAGGGATTTGGAGGTCTTGAACTTTGGCCATCACTTTCCCTTTCATCTGAAAAAGGAGGCCAGCCCTGAGGCTATAAAATTAAGAGCCTGGAGGAGACAGGAGAGATGGGAATGAGGAAGAAAGAGTAGGAAGTGATAGAAAGATCCTTCTGCCTCCATGGAACATGCACATGGTAGTCCAGCTGCTTTCCCTGCTAGATACAGGAAGAATGTATGGAGAAAGTGTTGCATGGAGAAAGTCGTTCACTTCTAGGCTATCATCCTAACCTCTCATCCTAAGCCATTCCCTGATGGCTCAGATGGTAAAGAATCTGCCTGCAATGCAGAAGCCTGTGTTTGATCCTTGGGTTAGGAAGATCCCCTGGAGAAGGGAATGGCTATGCACTTCAGTATTCTTGCCTGGAGAGCTCCATGGACAGAGAAGCCTGGCAGGCTATAGTCCATGGAGTCACACCAAGAGTTGGACATGACGGAGAAACTAACACTTTCACTTAACCTCTCTAGAGAGTCTTTCTGATCAAGTGTTTGCTTCTATATCCAATGTTGATTTGATCTACGGGCTCCTGTCCTACTGAGATGATCACAAAATCAAGAAAACATCAATCTTATCAATTGATAAGCCTTAGGATTTATATAGGCCAGTGGTTCTCAAACTTTCTTTTTGCTTCTGTCTTTTTTACATTAAAAAAATTTTTTTAAACCCTGAAAAGCTTTTGTTTATGTGGCTTCTATCTGTTGAATTTACTGGATTAGAAGTCAAAACTGAGAGAAAATATTTGTTAATTCATCTGAAAATAATAAGGAAGTAATTACATGTGAATGTAAATAATATATTTTCAATTACAATAACTGTATTTTCCAAAACAGTTGAATGGGCAAAATGGCAAAAGGTTTTATATTTATGCAAGTCTCTTCAATATCTTCAATAGAAGATAGCTGAACTCTCATTTCTACTTTCTACATCAATTTGTTGTGATATGTTATTTTGAGTGACGCATATGAAGAAAACCCAGTCTTACACAGATACGTAGTTGTAAAGGGAAGAAGTATTTTAATGGCCATTTTAGGTCATTGTGGATATTCTTTGATATAACACCAAGGCTTCTCGAATCTAGCTTCTGAAAGGTTGGCTGCAATACAGAATCATATCAATGAAAATTTTATACTCTATTATATCAAAATCCATTGGACTATCTTGCACTCTTAAATGAATTTTTTAAATCCCAGGGATAAATTTTGATGGTGAGTGGTCTGATCTTTATTTTTTAAGAGAAAACCAAATGAAAATTTATCCTTAGTGACAACAAAAAGAAAGATCAGTATAGGAAAACTGGTGTGGCATAAAAGTACAAGGTGATAAAAGTGGCAGGGGGAATGACAGAACAAATTTTCCGGAGAGTGAAAGACATCTGAACTACTGTTAGAGGAAAGGAAAGAAATCAAAGCTTCAATTTTTTTTTTTTTTAATTAGCACTTACAGAACATTGCCTAGGTGTTTAATAGAATTATTGTATTTAATCCACTTTTATTACTTTTGAGGACGTAGGATGTTATTCTCATCTCAGAATCCTAAAGGAAATCAGTCCTGAATATTCATTGGAAGGACTGATGCTGAAGCTGAAACTCCAATACTTTAGCCACCTGATGCGAAGAACTGAGTCATTGGAAAAGACCCTGATGTTGGGAAAGATTGAAGGCAGGAGGAGAAGGGGACAACAGAGGATGAGATGGTTGGATGGCATCACCAACTCTATGGACATGAGTTTGAGCAAGTTCCAAGACTTGGTGATGGACAGGAAGGCCTAGCATGCTGCAGTCCATGGGGTCGCAAGGAGTTGGACATGACTGAGCGACTGAACTGAACTGAACTGATTCTCATCTCACAGGGAAGAAAGTGCATGAGGATGCTGAGTTGTGAAACGGTGGGACTAGACTGGAATCAGCTACATCTGACACGGCAATTTTCAGGCTTTTTAAACAATTGAGTTTTTAATAATTCCAAAAATCAATATATAACATTGGGTTATCTAAAAGTTCATTTGGATTTTTCTGTGTAAGAGTTTATGGAAAAACCCAAATGGACTTTTTAGCCAACTCGATATATAAACTTTCTTAATAAGCAAAGTAAAAAATACAAGTTTCTTGCTCCTTGTTCTCCTCTTCTCCACGTGTTTACTGATAAGAGTAATAATCAATATAAATACCATATTTTCACCAAACTGAAAGCTGCTCCATAAGCAATGAAGGACCCCAAAGTTGATCTGTAACCCATCGTGGTGATAGACAAACCACAAGGGATGAGAAAATTCAAGGCACTGGTACTTTAGTGCTAATTAGGTTTATTTACACCATTATATATAGATTTCAAGTTCTGGCTACTTCCTAGACCTTCTTAGAGTCATTGGATTTCAATAAATTTTATGGACCATTTTTCACCATTGTGGGAGAGAGAAAAAAAGATAATAAAAATGACAAAATAGTATAGAAAAGGAGATGAATGGTGGGTTGTTGTTGTTTAGCTACTAAGTTGTGTTGAACTCTTTTGCGACCCCATGGACTGCAGCCCATCTGGCTCCTCTGTCCATGAGATTTCCCAGGCAAGAATACTGGAGTGGGTTGCCATTTTCTTCTCCAGGGGATCTGCCCATCCCAGAGACAGAACCCAAGTCTCTCTGCACTGGCAGGTGGATTCTTTACCACTGAGCCACCTGAGAAGCCTGAATGGTGGGTAGTTAATACAAAGATGCAAGCACGCTGATCATCCTCAGGTAGATAAACAGAAGTGCCCAATGAAAAGAGAATAGCCAGGTACCCAGGTACAAAGGTGGCGCCCATAAGTTAGATGCTTGGCAATGAGAAGTCAATTATAAACTTTCCTGGTTTTTGTCTTTCCAGACATTAGAAAAACAACTTTCTTGGTTATTTTTTTCAAAAGTACTAGCCAGGCTATTTACCTACTACTTATTAAAATAGGGTGTGTTCCATTTAGTCCTTTTTATAGAGGGGAGATGTTTTTCTTATTTATTTTTGACTTTTGAAGCTTTTATTGGCAGAGGAAAAAAGCTGTGCCTCTAAAAAAAAATCTCCACTATAAATTATAATGATCATTGTCACTATTTATTGAAGGAGATATCAGACTGAAATAAAGTTGTAACTTGAAGCTCAGTGCAAAAGAAAATGCCCCAAATCAATTCTTCATCCACAACCAAGAGAAACGCCTAAATGTTTCAAAATTACAGTGCCGAAAGTATTTCGTGTATTCATCTTAGGAAGAGCCTGTGAAAGGGGATTTTTGTTCTCTTTAACTGAGTCAGTCTCACTAATAATAATGCTTTGGTCCCTCAAAAGCCCCCGGAAAAGTATTTTTCAGTTTACTCATTTGATTTGTTATTCAGTACTTTTTACATTTCTTAACTTTTTTTTCCTTCAACTTTTCTCTCACAGCAGTATAATCAAATTGAAATAACCCTAAGGATAAACTTCTTTTTTTAATTTGCTGATTTTCCCAGTCCCAATTCCTGTTTATCCAGCCCAAATCCCTAAAAGAAACTGATGAAGGGAAAAAAGAAGGAAGGATTTGGGATGTCTTTCTACCCCTTAGAGCTCATAGTAATCACCATATTCACTGGAGATCAAGAAAGCACAGTTCAAGGTACTTCAGGCTTCTCCCAGCAGCAACCCTTGCCCAGAAGTTTGAGCAATTTATACTGATTCATCTGTACTTCTTAGAAATTGGCCTCTTCTTTTTTTAACTACATAATTCTTGACATTGAACTTCTTACTGAAACCATGGAGCAAAAATTCTCGAGAAAGTTTTTCTCTTCTCTATAAATTATTAGGTTATCAAGTGCAATAAAAAATGAGCTTGCAGCCGTCTATGGGGGCGCACAGGGTCGGACACGACTGAAGCGACTTAGCAGCATCAGCAGCAGCAGCAGCAGCAGAGAACAACACTCTGGATATATGAATCAGTGAAAGCACCCCCTTATTGGAGGTGGGAGGCAGAGGAAGAGCAGAAAATCTGTGGGTTTGTCCCTGAAGTGTCCTGGAAAGGTAACACACATTTTAAATATTTCATTTATGAAAATGTGCCCTAATATATTTCCTTGTTTATTCAATTGCTTTTTGCTGCTTATATTCACTGCAAGTAGTCTTTGTCTTTTCTGTTTCTACTCTGGTGGGGGGCACTTTTCTCTCACTGCTTTAATCCAAGCATCTCAAAACAGGACCCAGTCTTAAAGACTGGCTTCCTGAAATGTCCCACCTGTTTAAAGTGCCCCCCAAAATGTTCCCTTTTGCTAAAGCCTCCCCTTCTGTTTCCTTCAGTCATCAATAAGCCTTTAGGACACGGCTCACTGCCTTAGAAAGGATGCTTAAATACTGCTGTCACTTTTATTTCTGATGACCATCTTCTGAGGCAGCCACTGTTACTACCCCATTTTGTAGATGAGGAAAGTGAGGCTGAGGGGAGTTGCATAGTCACCAGTCTGTGGGGTGTGTGGCAGAGCTTGGATCCCCAGGGTAGCTTCTGCAGACTTTCAGGTTCACATTATAAGATGGGACACTGCCTCCTTTCCTTTATAAGGACCTCATTTGCTGACAGCTTTGTAAAAGACCTTGACTCAGGGCTGGCTTCCAGCAGACACCCGACTCCCAAGAAACTGGGTCCCCAAAACTGGCCTAAGTGGGGTTCCTTGGTGGCTCAGACAGTAAAGAATCTGCTTCCAATGCAGGAGACCTGGGTTCGATTCTTGGGGTCGGGAAAGTTCCCTGGAGAAGGGAATGGCAGCTCACTTCAGTATTCTTGCCTGGAGAATCCCACGGTTAGAGGAGCCTGGCAGGCTACAGTCCTTGGGGTCACAGAGAGTCAGACACAACGGTGCAACTCACACACACACTAAGTGCCTTTAACCACTATGATAAGGTTTCCTGTCACTAGTTACTCCCAAGTTCTCCTTTAATCAGAGATCCTTGATGCCACGGAAAGCTCCTGCCAACTTCTGCCACTGAAGACTGGATCCTGAGGGCTGGATCCCCACCGGGGTATGAAAAAAGCCCAAGAAAATCCTGCCAGAAACCAGTTCTCCAGAGTTTGGGTTCAGTTTAGTGCAACACAGGAAACCACGCTCCCTCACTTCCCTCTCACCTAAACTCCAGCTATATTTCTTCTCTCTGGTAAGTGAACTGCCTTTCGATTGCATAAAATAATGGACACACCCCAAACTGGGCATTTGTTTAGTTTCATCCTTCACACTTTTCTAAACTTTTAAAGGTTCTACAAAGAGAATGGCTCCTCTGTAAAAAGACCTGCATTTAAAAACCCTGTGATGGGTTTCCCCAGTTAGTACTTCCTGTGAAAATTGCGAGTGGCTGGATCAAAAGTCTATATAAACATTATTCAAAAAACCCCAAAACTCTCCTGAAATACAAATCAGTGCCAGTTAGACCCAAGACTCATCCCTACTCTGGATGTGTTGGCTGTAGGGGGTTCTTGAACTACTTGCTAGTGTCTTTTAGGCTGGAGAAATTCTCGTGTGTGTGTGTGTGTGTGTGTGTGTGTGTGTGTGTGTGTGTGTGTGTGAGTGCGCGCCCAAGGAAGAAGTGCACCTATATTGCTTTGAAGAGTGTATACCTTTCTTTCCACGTGGCCCTGACCCCAAAAGACTATTAAGGGCCTTACAAGCCTCCAGTCCCTGGCTTCCTAGAACCCTTGCCTTACGAAGAGGAATCAGAATCAGAGAAAAGAAGGAGAGTTACGCTTACAATTGCCGCGATCCAAACCTGATCAACCCCTCCGCCTCCAACAACGACCCAATTCCCACACAGAGCCAAAGGGCAGCTTTAAGTTAATTCCCAAACTCGGGCAAAAGACCACGTTTTGACGCCCCAGGGCACTCGGTTTTCACAATGCATTTTATTATTCATAAAAAAATAAATTTATTTACATTTGCTAATTATTGTGGTAGTGCTGCCTGGGGCGGCGGAATGTTCCGCCGCATCAGGGTCTAGTACGGAACAGCCTCCGCGCCCCATCCCGCCGGGAGGAAGAATGGGGGCGCCGGGAGGTGGAGTCGGAGCCGGGTGCCACCCGAGGGGGGAAGCCAGGTGGGGACAGTCGGGGAGTGGGGGGGTGGGGAGGAGGCCTGCAAGTAGGTGTGGGAGGAGGGAGCAGAGGGAGGTGCCCAAGCAGACGCGAGCCAGGTCGGTGGGGAGAGGCGGACGGGGAGGCTCAAGCCTTAGAAGGGGAGGGGGCAGACCTAAGCCTGGTTAAGGGGAGATGCTCGCCTCGGGGGGTCGGAGGGGCGTCACTGGCCCCCGGAAGCGCGACCGGAGGGAGCGCTCCGGGCAGACCCGGTCGGGTGGGTCTCTGCGAGCGCGCTTACACCTCTCCCCGAACCGGCAGGGCATCGTGCTTCCGGCCCAGAGGGCGCAGCCCTGTGGGATAGAGTTCTGGCCCAGGTGTGCCGCGCTCCTCTCTTTGCAACCTGAAAACACACCCCGATGTAGGGTCTGGCGTGAAAACTTCGGTCTTGGAAGCCGGTTGTCCAGAGCGCGTTCTGACCATGGTCTAACTGTGAGAGGCCTGGGCAGTGCAAAGTCGTGCCATCACACAGTAGATCTGGCTCAGTTTGGAAGCTAACTCCTAGGCTGCTGCGCGCTGGGCTCTGACTGCACCGCGGGGGTAGTCTATACAGCTAAAGCCCGAGGCTTGATCTGGGCCCGCGTGTAGTGTCGTCGCCCAGACCCGTGGGAACGGAGCCGTCTGTGCCCTGCGATGCTAGACGCACTGCCGACAGCCGGGAACTGCCCACCCCCAACCCCAACCCCTGCCAACGCCCGCCACCTGTCCAGTTCACGGTCCTGGGCTGGGGAAGTCTAGGAGAATCCAGTGGAACGTTCTTCCCATTCTCAGGGCGTCTCACACTGTCTCCCACCTCTCCCTGGTCCCCAAACCCGTGTGCTCAACCAGTAATCCCAAGTGAGTTCGAGTTCGATCTAAGCGGTGGTCCCACATAATCTGTTGGCCGAGGAGACTTCTTTGGTGTCAGAGTCCGGTCGTCCCGAGACCACAAATGGCCACGTCTGTAAAACCAGAAAGAGCATCAGATACCGGAGAAGCGACCGTTTCAAACCGAAACCGCTCTCCAAAAGGAACCCCGGGATATCCCTGGCTTTGTGTAGCTCCGATTTTATCAGTATTCTGGGAATTTTTCGCGTCTTCTCGCTAAACAAAGATGTTAATTTTACTGGATTTTGATCACGTAAGACGGGAGTTTTCCGTTCCTGCTGTCCTCACGGTGATTCCGCGAAATTTGCATGCACTTGGGATTTTGTGGCTTAGTTCCCTTCCCCCAAGACACACACACACACACACACACACACACACACACACACACACACACACACACACACACCCGCACACCCATCAGCCATTCACTCCAAGAAGGAACTGGGATATGATCTTTCTCAAGCCGGGAGAGTTGGCAGGTCGGAGAGGGACTTTCCAGACAAATCCCTTTGGGGAAACCTCTGCTATTCAAGAATTGAAAAAACCCAAAGGCTTTAAAAAGGTCTCGGTCTTCCCTCCCTCCTTTCAGAAAGGTTGGTTGATTTAAACCTGTCAGACTCTTATCTGGAAAAAGTGAGGAAGGGAGATTTTTCGTTCTATCTGCAAAGGGACAGCGGACTCCAGTGGAACCTAGATTTACCCCGGAAGCAGCATATTAGCCATAGTGATAGTAACTATCAACAGGCAAAAGCGTCACGTACAATGATCAGACTGATGCAAACACACAAGGGTGGATGGTTCTCTTCCAGGAAAACGACTGTAATTTGGAAGAAACCAAACTGGCCTCCTCACCACCCCCTACCAGACCTCCCCCCGCCCCACTTCGGGTTCCTCCCAGCGGCCAGACTCTGCCGGGCTCCGGGAAGCGCGCTGGGTATCACTCGACCGCCCCGGCCCGGGCCTCGCGCGCGGCGCCTACCAGGTTCACCGGGTGCACGTAGCCGTTCTCGTAGCGGTCCTCCTGCAGCAGCTGCCGCAGGTGCGCGATGTAACTGGAAGCCAGCCGGAGCGTGTCCAGCTTCGAAAGCTTGGTGTCGGGGGCACCCAGGGCAGGCTGGTCTTGAGTCTGGAGAAGGCTTTGCTCAGCACGCGCATCCGGGCGCGCTCTCGGGCGTTGGCCGCGTTCCTCTGCGACTGCTTGCACTCGGCCGCCGAACCCTTGGGCGGGAGGGGCTTCTTGCCGCCGCCTCCCCCAGCCACCCGGGGCCGCTTCCTCTTGCAGCCTCCCCGCGCCGCCCGCCGCGCCCAGCGCACAGCGCTCCTCCTCGCCGTCGGGGTCATCCTCCTCCGCAGAAGAGTTGTCGCTGGGCGACACGTAGCTGCGATCGGCGCCGCGGAGGGACGACCTCTTGGAGACGGGGACCGGGTACCCTCGCTGCAGTCCCCGCAGCTCCATCTCCTCGGGGTCGCTCACAGAGCCGGTGGACATCGTTGCGTCCCCTGCGCCCAGCTTTCCTCCCCCAGGCCAGTCTCGCGGCCTCTGCCTTCCGCTCCCTCGCGGAGGCGGGGGGCCAGGCTGAACTCCGCAGGCGACGAGAGATCTGGGTCGTCAACCGCGGAGCCCCGAGACTGATCCGAGAGAGCGCGGCCGAGAAGTCGGCGCCTGGGCCCAGGCTCGGCGCTCACTACCGCGCACCGCGCGTTTTGACCGGACTATTTATTCTGTACTCCTCGGAACAAACCACCCCGGGGAAAGAAGAGGGGGGTGGGAAAGGGGGGCAAGAGGTGGGGCGGGGGGCGTGGAAGGGGTGGGGACCAATTTTCAGAGTGCCGAGAATCTGCCGGTGGGGGCGGGGAAGGGGAAGTCTCTTGAACTGGGATCTGGACCCCTGGGCTCGAGGGACCCATCACTGCGAGATGCGTGCTCCTGGGTGAGTGAAGGAGGGGACCTTGTTCGTACCCACTTCCACCCCCTACTGATCTTAACGGAGGCGAAGATTGCCGGACACTTGGAAACCCCAGTATCGCGACCTCTGAGTCCTTCCCCTCTTGTCAGCCGAAATGTATTTTCCAAGTTCATCACTCATAATATATGACTGCCTATTCAAGCCCGGCCCGACAAAAGCGTAAAAGCTAAACAAGCAACAGTGAACACTGGGCGAATTACCTCTCATTTTCCTCCCCTTTTTTCCTTAAACGTCGCCGTTTGATTTACAAATCACTTTCATCTACAGTGGTTCTTTTCATTTTCCAACATCTGTGACTTAAATGTTATTATCTCCACTTTGCAGAACTTGAAGCTAAGCCGCAGAGATGGATGTTAAGTAAAGGACCCCATATCGACAGGCTGGTAAGCAGAATATGGACTCCAAATCCGTGTGTAGAATCCCAGGCCCCTCGGTATTTCTGTCGCACAGCACAGGATGTTCTGTGTGCTGTTTTCTGCTATCTAGGGAGTTCCACGCGTTAATTCTGTTTTTCAGCACCAGAGTGCGGTAAGATAGAGGGTCCTGCCCGCGCTCTGAGTTACAGTCTAGGGAATCGATGACTATTTTCGATGGTGTGTTGAAGAGCATGCTCCTGGATTCAGCCTGCAAAGTCAGCACAACCATCCAAAGTGAAACAAAACAAACAAGAAACCAGGATAAAACAGCACCCAGAAGTATGCCCCTCAAAGGAGACAAAGCATAACTGCGGTCTCCTTGTCTCCTAACTGGGAGAGCCTTGGCAATACGTGGTCTGGGGCTGTGTGCTTTGGGAGTGGACATCAGTGGCCAGCTGTTGAGTGCCTGCTGTCTGTCGGGCACTGGATTAGGCGTCCAGTGCATTAAAATTCTGTGACTGGGTTTGGGTTGGCCATGCCATTCTCCACTGAGGAAACTGAGTCGTCACACCCATATTAGGTATTTACCTGTCCTTTCCCTACAAGCCTACAGCCTAGCTGAGAGAAGCTTAAGGAGACAGATGGTCAGTCGACCGGAACGGTGCGGGCAGAAGCCGCAGGCCAGCCTCGCCCTGCCGACTCCTCCAGCAGAACAAATGCGCGGGCTTGGTGCCTGAAGTGCTGCAACAGGTGGCTGGCCAGGGCTGACTTCATCACTCAGGCATCATCGTTCCACCTTCGTCTCCCAGGCCAGGCCTCCCTGTGGGGATGTTTTGCCAAACCCCTCCCGCTCGCCCCCCGTTTGCAGAGGTTTTCTCCCCATATATTGTGCCATTTGGGGGAGGGGGTGGTGTTGGCGGTGGGGTGGGGGCTAGAGCTGGGGGAGGGTCTCCTCTGAGGTCAGTTGAGTAAAACGCTGGCTCTCAGTTCTCTCGGTGCTGGGAAAATTCAGGGAGTACTTGACGGAGCTAGAAATCTTTCCTGGACCGCTGCTTGAACTTGAACTTGACTCTAGGTGCCAGGAGAAAGAGGAGAGGGAGGGGCGGTTGGGGGAAGGAGACAGAAGGGAGGGTGTCAGGGAAAGGGGAGCAAAGAGATGTAAAGGGAAGATCTCAGGCCGCTTTTTGCACCGCCTATTGATGACCTGAAGCTATCAGTATAAATACAGAGCCTCATACATTAGAGGCAGGCATATAGGTTTTAAAAACGGGATTGTTTATACAGGTGCAGAACAAAGTCTTTCTTTGGAAAAGATTAATGGCAGGGAGACCGCTAGATTTTCTCTAAACAGTTACAAAAACTGTACCCAGCCTCAACGCCAAGCAGGTCATGGCCAGTTTTTTTTCTTGAAGGAACTGCCTGACCCCAACGATTCATGTTGTTGTTGTTGTTTTTAAAACTAGCTCTTTCCTGTTTTTTTTCTTTCCCTTTCCTTCCTACTTTCTTTTCTTCCTTCCTTCCCATCCTTCTTTTCCCCTTCCTCCCTCTGATCTCTTTCAAGAAATATAGCCATTTCCTCTATTTTCCCATTATTTTGTTTTCATTTCCCCTTTCCCTCCATTTCTTTCTAATTATATTTTTATTTCATTCTTTTTATTCAAGTTGCAGACTCCTAATGAAAATTAAGAAATGTATCTTCATATACATTGCATGTTAGTATATAACTGCATTTTGTTTTAACAGGTTTGTAATGACGTCTGATGTTACACTTTCAAAATGCTTTTTACTTTTCCTTCTCTCTCAGTGATTACAAAAACCTCATAAGCTGAACAGTGCTAATATAATATCTGTTAATTGTTTCGGCAAGTCCTCATAAACTGCAAATAAAAAATGAAACCTTTACTTTTGTATTTTAAAAGCAAGCACTCTGAAAACAATTCCTATTTGCCCGTGCTAATAACCTTTGAGATCTGTAACACAAATATACAGGTTTCTATGGTATATATTGATGATTTTGAAATTCTATTAAGATGTTCTTTTAAGTATGCAGTGGGAAGTGGGTTAAAGTTACATTATCAAACAAACATTAAATACATTTAATAATGGTTAAGACATTAATAATCCTAGCTTTCCTGCTTATTAACTGTATGACCTTTGGCAATTTTTTTTTTTGAGGCCCAGATTACTGATATATAATATGAAATATCTATCTTGTTATGAGGAAGGGGGAATCTGTGAGTAATTGCCTGGGCCACAGCCTGATGCATGAGAAAAAAAAATCAATAAATGCTAGTTATTTTTATTACTATGAATTGTGTGATGCCCAACATCACACATCTAATAAGTGTCAGGGTCCAGAACTGACCCAGGGTTTATAAGTGAGGGCTTGTTCTGCGTTTCAGGCAGCACCAGAGGTTTCTTCTCTTTAACAGCAGGCTTCTGTGGTTCAAGTGCATGGTCCATGACGTTTCCCCAGGCCTCAGAAAAGACCTCACTGAGAGAAACTGATGGGGCTACATTAGAAACTTTCTTTCGCCAAGTTTTCTCCCCATAAAGCCACAGAAATTCTCCCAGCCTCCCTTCCCCTATTTGAAAACTGCTAATTAATAAATATAAAGAAAACTCCTAAATCAGTTACTGAAAGGGTTAAATGAAATTGTGGGAAAGTAACACACTAAATGTAACACTTAGTGCTTAATTTGCTGAAATATAAAATTCGCAGACTCTGGTTTTCTAAAAAGAGAGAATGAGGTCACAGACTACAGGAAAGGCCATTTAATGCCACACACCCACCCCCTTCCAACCCTGAAGTAGGTACCAAGTCCATTTAATGCCACATCACTCCAAAGTAAGTGCTGGGGGAAGAAATTTGAGGCTGTGCAGATCAAATAGTTTAGAGTTTAGGGATAGTAGGGACTGTGTCTATACTCTTGGACACCGAGTCAAAGCATGTACAAAGTAGGTGCTTAAGAAATGGTGGTTGTGGGAATGCATTTACCATATGACTTTCCTGGTGGTGTCTCCCCAGATACTCTTGAGGTTCTGGGTTGTCCAGTTGGCTGAACAAATTGCCTGTTCCTTTGATCTAGAAAAACAAGAGTCTAGACCAGCACTGGCTAATATCATTGATGTCACCAGCCACATGAGGCAACTGAGCACTTGGAATGTGGCTAGTCATGTCCAGTATTGTAAAATACACACTGGATATTGAAGATAATGTGAAGAAAAGATGTTAAATACCTAATATTTTTTAAAAATATACATCAAACAATGATATATTGGGTTAAAGGAAGTATATTATTTAAAATAATTTTCCGTGGCTTTGTATTTTTATAATGTGGCTACTAGACATTGGGATTTACAGATGTGGCTCGCATTATATTTCTGTTGGATAATTCAGGGATTAACGATGCAATTGTGCATTGAGTGTCTAGTGTTTGCTGTGGCAGGTGTTGGTGAGCCCGACTCCCGCCCACTCAGAAGGCACATTCTCGTGGGAAAAAGCACCATAATGCGAGAAGCACACATTAGAGCACGTCTGCTCTCACTAACTCCTGTCATCTCGCCTGCACCGCTCCACGTGTACCCTACCCCATCTAACAGGTCCAACCTCAGAATACCCAGAGAAACGCTTCTGGTGGGTTTGAATTTCCACAGCGCTTCTCACGGGGAAAAGTTACACGGAGGCGTCCGTTCCCCAGGTAGTTTGGGCCACCCCACAGACAGCGGATGCCAGGGCTCCGGATTCCCAGTTCCTTGGTCTTTTCAGAGCATCCCTGGATACAAAGTATGACGTCCACGCGTGAGAGGCTCCGGGTCTGGCAGTGTGCAAGTCACGTGGAGCACAGGTCATGTGGTATACGGTTACATGGTGGGGCGGGACAGTCACGTGGGGAGCATAGTGTTGCCATGTTTCTTTGTCTCGCGAAACCGAGGAGCTGATTGGGCACATCCAGGGTGTATCCACGCTCCCTGACCCGGAAGGAAAGGCACGCTCCGCACTTGGACCCTGACGGCCACGTGGTCAGGTGCCTGTGGGAACTGTGGGGCCTGCGAGATGAGTCTTCTCCCAGTTATTTATCCAAGATTTGCTGCTAGATTTTTGCCTCTGTGAAGTTCCGTGAGACCTTAGCCTTTAGAGAGGCTGGGCCTGGGCATGTCAGGTTTTCGGAGTCTGAGGTGGAAAAACTGGAGTTAAGAAGGAAAAAGGAGATGGGGAATGTGATCAGACGCAGAGACCTGATTTTCTCTGCCATTTAGGACAGAAGAAAAAAAAGTCCTCAGTAATTTGTCTTGATAACTAAAATGCAGGTGACTTTGAAATAGATTTTTTAAAAAAGCGATACTTGTGGGCGCTAACCAAGGTTTCTACAAACTTTCTAGGTTAGGACTAGAAACCTGCGGGACTCCTACAGATGGACTCCTACAGATGACTCTACTGTAAAGAAACTGCCTGCCAAGCAGGAGAAGCAGGTTCCATTCTTGGGTTGAGAAAGTGTCCCTTGGAGGAGAGAATGGCAACCCACTCCAGTATTCTTGCCTGGATAATCCCATGGACAGAGGAGCCTGGTGGGCTACAGCCCATGGGGTTGCAGAGAGTAGGACAGGACTTGGCTGCTGAACAACAACAACAAATTCCTGCAAACGACTTAGAATTTTCCATTAGCAGAGTTAAGCAACCAGCCCAGCTCTCAGGAGGAAACACATGGTGATGGCTTGGCCTCTGGAGGTTTGTCTGCAGAATCCCTGGACTTCACTTATTTGGAGGATCCTGAAGGACAAGTTGGTCTGTGCTGCGATTCATGGGTCTGACAGAAGTCTTATGTTTTAAAAACCCTTTGGGACAGCCTTCCATTCTCAGGCAGAAGCTGAGTCTCTAAGAAGTTTTACTTTTACTGTTGATTTTTATTGGCAATACTTTGAAAGTGTGACAATACTACATTTCCAAAACATCCCTTGAAATGTAGAGGGTCTCTGGTATGTTACCCCAAGCCTTGGATTTAACTGTGGAGTTAACCTAAGAGAAGATGACATCCTGCCATGTGGCACGTACTGGAAAGAGGCCCTCTGCTGTGCACATTAGATCTCTGCCTGTCACCTCAGTGGCCTTGGGACACTTGCTGGCTGCCTTGGAGCTCTTTCTCTGTGTATAGCCCACCAACCAGGTGGCGGTGAGGGGAACTGTAAACCTATGTGTAAGCTTCCCTGGAAAGTGCAGAACATTGTAAGGTCAGTTATTACATTGCTGTCTTCATTCTGTCTCCCAGGGACTCATCTTTGTCCTACCCTCTTCTCTCAGTTGTGAGCCCTGCTCGGTGTCACCCTCATGTTATCAGCCCTCTACCCTCTACCCCCTTCCCCTCAGCGCCTCATCCCCTATCGAACATCAAGTGAAAACTAAATGCCGCCTGGCGCCAGAGGAAGTTGTCCTGTAATAGATACTTCAGCGGTGTCAGAGAGCAGGGATCCTGTGCACTTTGACAACCAGTCCCTTAAACTCTTCTGTAAAAGGGAGCCGGGCTTATTTACATACAAACTTTGTTTCCCTGGCCCCAAGTCCCTCTCACTTCCAATTCTAAAATGAGCTCACATAGGGATCAGAGAAAAGGGAAGTGTTTGGGGCAGTGTGCTCACTTTTTCTAAATGTTTTGTCCTTTGGATTATTTGTGCTGCTCTGTCCAATTAGCAAGGATACTGAACCAGTTAGCGTGCAGGGGAGAAGGCTGCCCTCTGTAAGTTTCAAAGGTGAACTCCTTGAGGATATTGGAAACAGAGGTAGATAAGGAATCTCCATGCCTGTTTCATCACCCTGTCCCTATTTCTTCCTAAATTGCCACATTTAGGCAACTTCCTTTAGAGAGGAGAGTAGCAGAATTAAAATTAATAAGAAAACAAAAAGTCTAACTTGTCAACTCAGTGATGACAGAGACTGTGCCTTGTTCATCTGGGTATTCCCCTGTCTATAACAGACACTACCTAAGTATTTAATCATTGAAAACATTGAAAAACACAGGAACCCAATCTAATCTTCACCCATAATTACTGGAAGACATACTCAAACCATTATTTGCCCTTCACTTAACCAGCTCAATTTACTCCTGTGTGCTCTGCCCCACTATTAGTACTTAGAGAGATCCGATTACATTTCTGATTAATTGAATGGACTTAGGAAAACTATTCTCTGTTTTTGAATGTAGCTTATATGTCAGTTTACTCATAATGTAGTTACCACAATCCCATTGTTGATTCTAAATAATTGAAGAATTATGTTTATTATAAACATCCCAGCAGTGAAATTTCTCCTTATAAAAGTGAAATCTGGCTTTAAATACTATCAGTAATTTTTTTTTTTCCTGATTGAAAAAAAGTCAGAATTTTTATAAAATTTCAGAGGGTCACAGATCTATAAAGCCTCACATTAAACCTTTTTCATAGTGTAAGGGGAGAATGGAGCCCTGAAAGGCCCACACATTTAATGGGTGAGCAGAGCAGGGGATTCAGAGAAAGTAAGGCCATCATCAGTGAGGTGAGAGGAAAACCAAGATTACTGTTTTTGGAAAGCAAGGGAGGTGTTTCAGGAAATAATGGGTGGGGACTTCCAGTTGAGGTGGTATGGTAAAGTCACGTTTTGAAGCTGCCCTTGTGCTCCAAGCACATGGCAATTAGTTAGTGTAAAAATAGGAAACTAGAAAGGCACAACCGGGTTGTGCCTTCAAGCAAGAAAAATACCTCCGTGGACCAGGAGTAGAACAGAAACTGAATGTTGAGTGCAGTTGGAGCTCCTGGCAGATCTTCCAGGCAAGAGCATCCAGGAGTTGAGTTCCTTTGCAGAAAGGGGGAACATCATTGTCCCCTGTGAGGAGGGGGACTGGTGTGGGTCACTACCTAAATTAGGATGGAGGTCCACGTTAGTGAGTGCAACCACCGAGGAAACAAAGAAAGCAAACCCAGCTAGCCTATTGGCTCTGTGACTGAATCAGTTTCAATTTTTTTTTTCCTCTTAATTGTGGGTCACTTTTTCCTGCTTCTTTGCATGCTTTAGTGCCTTTTTTTGTTTGGAGGGCAGACATTGTGAATTTTGCCTGTTGGTGCTGGATATCTGTGTATTCTTATAAATACTATCAGTGTTCATTCTGGGATGCAGTTACTTGGAAATTGTGTAATCCTTTTCAGTCTTGCTTTTCAGATGGCTCAGTAGAAGGAATCAACGGTGCTCATTCTAAGTTAATTCTTCCTTATACTGAGGGAAGACTCTTCTGAGCACTCAGCCTGAAGCCCTGTGCATCATGGAGTTTTTCCAGTCTGGCTGGAGCATGTGTTACTCCTGGCCCTGTGTCCTTACCTGACTCTGTTCCCTTTCATCTTTTTGGTGAGAGTTCCTTCAGCTTCTGGTAGTTTCCCCCTGTGCTTGTGCTGGTCCACTGAAAACTCCAGGGGGACCTCCTGCAGATCTCTGGAGTTTACTCTCTGTGCCCCTGCCTTCTCTCTGGTCTTCCGTCGGGTAAATTCTAGCTGCCTTGTTCTCCCCACCCTCTCAGCTCTGGCTTCTCCACTCAGGTCTGTCTGGGTTCTCTCTTTCTGCTTCTCACTTTGGAAACGTCTGTGATGGCAAGATCTGGGGCAACGGCAATGATTATAGGCCTTTCCTTGTTTCCCATCTCTTAGGGTCCACTGTCCTTTACTACCTCCCATCCAATGTTTGGTGAACCATTGTTTCTCTTGCCTGTTTTGTGGTTGCTCCAGATGGAAGGGTGAGTTTTATCACTGGAACTAAATTTTGTCCCTAAGTGGAAATCTTTGAAATTACTCCTTGGTAGGAAACTGGTTTCTTTTTGGTTTGCTTTTAAGGGTTAGAATTGCTTGAGCAGAGGAAAAATTAAAGATGTTAAAAATATGAGAAACAAGAGTTCCCCAGAGGAGGTGGAAGGAGATGGGAAGGTAGCTCTGATGAGCATAAAATACACCTCTTTGCCTGAAATGAGTTGAAACTGAATAATGTAGAATGCCACTGTAGATTAGGAATGGTTCTCATAGGAAGTTAAGAGGTTAGCCCCTGCGAGTAGGAACGAGGTATTGAGGTTAACAGAGGTGGGGAATGTGAGGAGTAACCCTTTTGGAGAATAGAAGAAAGGACTGAGTAGGTGTAAGACCAAGTGTTTCAAAGAGTGTTAAGGGCCCTGAAGAGGGACTTCCCTGGTGGTCCTGTGGTTGAGACTTCCTTCCGAAGCAGGGGCTGTGGGGTTCGGTCTCTGGTCAGGGAGCTAGGATCCCACTGTGCCTTGGGCTCCCCCACCCCAACAAAAACCCTGAAACATAAAGCAGAAGCAATATTGTAACAAAGTCAATAAAAGTTTTTAAAATAGCCCACCTAAAATAAAAGAAAAAAGGGACCTGGTGAGTTTAAGCATTATTCTCATTAACAAATATGAAGTTTTCTAGCATAATGTTTGATATATAGTGGTTATTAGAAATAGTTGAATCTTGATAATAAGATTCCCTGTTTACATCTCTGGTAACAAGAAATTGCAAGAATAAGCCGTAAATGGATTCATTACGTTTTGATGAGGTAGAGAGGCAAGTTAGGAGTATGGAGTTTAGGGGAGACACTGTTAAGGTTTTAGATGAAGCTTCTATAGTCAGAGACCTGTGGTACAGAGGAGGGAGGCAAAAATGAAAGTGTATTTTAATTTTTTTTTCTTTTGGGGTTAGTGGAGAGGAAAGGATTTGCAAAGACACAGTACCACCATGTTGCACAAGTTTTGAGGGTGTCATTGACATAGAATTCAATGTGGAAGAATCTATATATTCAATTATCATTTATTATTGATTTTTAATTGAATATCTGTTTCCTATATTTTTAGTTGTGCCTTGGCCTTGCAAGCAGGATACATAAATACATGCACATATGCCTACATACATGTAAACTATTGTTCGAAATTTAGGCTACCTGGAGGTATTAGCAGACTTTTTTCAACATATCCCACAGAAGTTTAGAACACAGCAAATACTGGGTATTTTAAATCAACGATAGGCCCCCTGATGTCTTGATATCAGTTAGAGGGCACTCACTGGTATGTGATAGATAGTTTAATGGGGGAAAAAGGGAAGATGGGTCAGATTGGTCCCCAAATGCCCTTATTTTCTCACTCTGCACACAAAATTTCAGTATTCCTCTACATTTTATAATGAAGATATTAAGGTTAAGAGAGGCAAAGTCCCTTGCTGAGAAACAGTTGAAGGTGAACTCAGACTTCTAGATTAGGAGTCTAGCTCTGCATTTACCATTTCATGCCCATGATGGTTAATTTTTTGTGTCAGTTTGGCTAGGCCACAGTTCGCAGTTATTTGGCCAAATGTTGTTCTAGATGTTTTTGTGAAGGTATTCCTCCTCTCTCTCTTTTGGATGAGCTTCACTTTGAAACAAATGGACTCTAAGTGAAACAGATCATCCTCTGGAAGGAGGATCATCATGTGAGTGGGCCTTATCCTATCAGCTGACTGTCTTAATAGAAAAAGACTGACCTCCCTAGAAGAAGAGCAGATTCTGCCATGAGGCCGCCTTCAGACTTGGACTTCATCTCTTTCTTCTGTGTCTAGTCTGTTGGCCTACCCTGCAGATAATGTTCTTAATCAAAAACTGTTAAATCTTAAAGAATTTAGTAAGCAAGATAACATGTACTATCAGGCACTCCTAAATTGGGAGTGTTATAATTATAAAGGGATTGTGAATCTCATAGTCCTTGAAATTTAGTCCTTATTTTAGAAGCCATGGAAAAATGAATCTAGCCAGCAAGGAAACTGCCCCATGTTAAGTATCAATGCACTGATTTTTCATTTTTTTAATAGTATTATGCTACTTGGTTGAAAGATGGTGAATTTAATTACAAATTTTTCTTTACATTGGTTGGTTGGATGTAACGGCTGAGTCTCTCTAATAGAAATGTAATTCTCGGACCATAAAAATTCACCCTTTCCAAATATGTAGTTCAGTGGTTTTTAGTATATTCACAACATTGTACAATCATAACATTTTTATCATCCCAAACTGAAACCCCATAACACTTAGCAGTCACTCTTCACCTCCTGGAAACCTCCCTCCCACAACTCCCGGAAACCACTGATCTCTCAGTCTCTGTGTATTTGTCTATTCTGGACATTATTACATAAATAGAGCTTTCCACCTTAGTTCATTTCACTAAGTATAATATTTTTCAAGGTTGATCCATATTTTAACATATATTAGTTCTTCATTTTTACATGGATGGATAATATTCCATTGTGTGTATATACCAAATTTTGTTTATCCATTCATCAATTGATGGCATTTGGGTTGTATCCACTTTTTGGTTTTTATGAACAATGATGCTATGACTATTTGTGTACAAGGTTTGTGTGAACATGTTTCCAAGCCTCTTGGCTATACATCTAGTGGTGGAAATGCTGAGTTGTATGGTAACTTTGTTTAACTTTTTGAGAATCTATCAGGTTGTTTTCCAAAGTGGCTGTACCATTTTACATTTCCAGAAGCAAAGTAGAAAGGTTCCAATTTCTTTACATCCTCACCAACACTCTTTATTGTACTTTGTTCTGATTATAGTCATTCCAGTGGGTGTAAAGTAATGTGTCATTTTGGTTTTGATTCGAATTTTCCTGATGACTAACAATGTTCAGCATCTTTTATGTGCTTGTTGGCCATCTGTATATCTTTTGTGAAGAAATGTCCATTCAAGCCTTTCGTCCATTTTTAAATGGGATTATTTGTCTTTTTGTGGTTGAATTGTAACTATTCTTTATTTATAATAAAGATTAGGATTACTAGAACCTAATCGAATAATATGATTTGCAAATGTGTTCTCCCATCCTGTGGGTTTGTCTTCATTTGTTAATATCTTTTAAAGCACAAAATTTTTATTTTGACAAAGTCTATTTTTTTCTTTGATTGCTTAGGCTTTGGGTGTCAGGTCTAAGAAACCACTGTATAATCTATGGTCACAGAGATTTACCTCTGTTTTCTTATAAGAGTTTTATAGTTTCAGCGTTTATATCTGTCTCTGTGGTTGATTTGTAGTTACTTTTTGTGTATGGTATGAGGTAGAGATCCAAATTCTTTTCTTTTTTTTTTTTTTGCATGTGAATATCTACTTTTCCCAGCACCATTTGTTGAAAAATTGTTCTTTCCTACTTAGATTATCTTGGTGTCCTTGACCAAAATGAATTGAGGAAAATGAGAATAATATTTATTACTAAATAAGGCAATATTTATGGACCCTCAATTCTGTCCCACTAATCTATATGTCTACTTTTATTCCAGTACCATAAAGTCTTATGTTTCTAATCAGTTCAGTTGCTCAGTCATGTCTGACTCTGTGACCCCATGGACTGCAACACACAAGGCTATCTTTCTAGTAAGTTTTGAAATTGGGAATCTTTTTCAAGATTGTTCTGGTTATTCTGCCTCCCTTGAATTTCCACCTGAATTTTATGATCAATTTGTCAGCTTTTCAAACAGCCAGCTGGAATTTTGATAGAAATGGCATTGAGCCTGTAGACTAACTGGAGAAGAGTATTGCCATCTTAATATGAAAGCTTCTGACCCATTAACATGGGATATTCATTCATTTAGATAGTTCTTACTATCTTTCAACAGTGCTTTGTAGTTTTCAGGCTATAGCTTTTATACTTCATTTGTTAACTTTAGTCCTAAATATATATATTTTTATTTTTTATTAATTACTTTTCTTGAAGTATAGTTGCTTTAAAATGTTGTGTTAGCTTCTACTGTAGAGCAAAATGAATCAGCCATACATATAAATATATCCCCTTCCTTTTTGGACTTCCTTCCAATTCAGGTCACCACAGAGCATTAAGTAAAGTTCCCTGTACCATGCAGTGTGGTCCCATCAGTTGTTTATTTTATAGATACTGTCAGTGGTGTACTGTATCTGAGTCAGTCCCAGTCCCCTAGTTCCTCCTATCCAACTCCTTTCCCTCTTGTTATCCATGCATTTGTTTTCTACCTTTGTGTCTGTATTTCTGCCTTGCAAATAAGGTCATCTATACCATTTTTCTAGATTCCATGTATATGTGTTATTTTACAATATTTGTTTTTTTCTCTTTCTGACTCACTTCATGCTGTGTGACAGTCTCTGGGTCCATGCACATCTCTACAAATGACCCAATTTCATTCCTTTTATGTCTGAATAATATTCCATTGTATACAATAAATGGAATTGTTTTCTTAATTTCCATTTTGGACTATTCATTACTAGTGTATATAAATTCAATTTATTTTTGCACATTCTTGTACCCGGCAACCTTTCTGTACTCTTTTATTAGTTCCAATGGTTTTATAGTAGATTGCTGAGGATTTTCTGTATGTAGGTTTGTCATCTTCAAGTAGAGATAGCTTTACTTGTTTCTTTCTAATTTGGATGCCTCTTTCTTTCTTCTTCTACCCCCTCATCCCACCTTCCTCCATTGTTCCCTCTCTTTTGCTTTCTTGCATTTTCTTTTTGGTCTAACTGTCCTTGCTAAAATGTTGAAAAAAGAGGTAACAGTGTAAATCATTCTCTTATTCTTGATCTTAGGGGAAAAGCATTCATTCTTTCATCAAGAAGTATGATCTTTGTTGTGGATTTTTTTATAGATGCATTTTGCATATTGAGGATGTATCACTCTTTCCCCAAATTGTTTACTGTTTTACCATGAAGGGGTTTGGATTTTGCAAAACGCTTTTTATGCATCTATTGAGATAATCATGTGAGTGACTTTTTTGTACTTTATTCAGTTGATATGGTGAAATAATTGGCTTTTGGATGTTGAACTACCAACTTTACATTCCTGGATTAAATCCTAATTGATTGTGACAATGATCAATTGTAATTCCTTTTCTAAATTGCTGGGTTTGGTTTGCTGGTATTTTATTTGTTGCTGTTGTTCAGTCACTAAGTCTTGTCTGACTTTTCACGACCCCATAGACTGCAGCATGCCAGTCTTCCTTGTCCTTCATGGTCTCCCAGACTTTGCTCAGATTCATGTCTGTTGAATTGGTGATGCTGTCTAACCATCTTCTCCTCTGCTGCCCCCTTCTCCTTTGCCTTCAGTCTTTCCCAGAATCAGAGTCTTTTTCCTATGAGTTGGCTCCTAGTATCAGGTGGCCGAAGTATTGGAGCTTCAGCTTTAGCATCAGCCCTTCCAGTGAATATTCAGGGTTGATTTCCTTTAGGATTGACTGGTTTAATCTCCTTGAAGTCCAAGGGACTCTCAAGAGTCTTCCTCAGCACCACAATTCAGAAGCATCACTTCTTTGGCACTAAGCCTTCTTTATGGTCCAACTCTTGGTTTCTCAGGAAACAAGATATTTGTCTTGTAACAGGATATTTATGTCTATATCAGTGACATACGGATTTTGTTTTCTTGGTACATGTTTCTGTTCTTGGTATCAGGGTAATACTGGCATCACAGAACAAGTTAGGAAGTGTTCCCTCCACTTCTGCTTTTTGAAAGAGTGTGTGAATGTTCTTTAAATGTTTAGAAGAATTTACAGGCTTTTTATGTGGGTAATTTTGTGATTACTAATTTAATATCTTGTCACAAGTCTATTCAGAAATTTTATTTCTTCTTGAATATGTTTTTGTAGCTTGTGTCTTTGTGTACATATAATTTAGGTTATCTAATTTGTTGGCTTACAGTTGTTTTTAGTATCTCCTTATAATCCTTTTCATTTTTGTAACTGTATGTGTGCATGTGCAGATGCACGCACGTGCACAGCCATGTCTGACCAACTTTTTGCGACCTCATGGACTGTAGCCTGCCAGGCTACTCTGTCCATGGAATTTTCCAGTCAAGAATACTGGAGTGAGTTGCCATTTCCTCCTCCAGGGGATCTTCCTGACCCAGGAATTGAACCCACGTCTCTTGCATCTCCTGCCTTGGCAGGCGGATTCTTTACCACTGCACCAGCTGGGAAGCCCATTTATTTTTGTAAAGTTGGTAATAGTGTCCTGTCTTTAATTCTTGATTTTAGTCACTTGAGCCCAATGTCTTCTTTTCAGTCAAACTAAAGGTTTGATTTCATTGATCTTTTCAAAGAGCCAACTTTTGGTTTTGTTGATTATTCTTTATTTTCATATTCTGTATTTCCACAGTAAGCATTGTTTTATTCCTTCGGCTTGCGTTTGGTTTACTTTACTCTTTCTTCTTCTGGTTTCCTAAATGGGGAAGTTTAGGTTATTGATTTGAAGTTTTTAAAAATTTTTTAGTATAGGCATTTACAGATGTGGTGAATAATTTTACATGTCAGCTTAGGCTAAGCTATCTCCCAGATAGCTGGGAGAACAGTGTTTGTGGATGCATCTGTTTGGGTCTCTCCAGAAGAGATTGATACTTAAATCAGTAGACTGCATAAATGTGATGGTCCTCACTAATGTAGATGGACATTATCCAATCCCTTGAAGGGTCTGATTAGAACAAAAGGTGGAAGAAGGGTAAGTTCACTCTTTCTGTTTAAGTTGAGATATCCATCTTCTCCTTGCCCTTGGACATCAGCCATCCTGGTTCTTGGACCTTGAGACAGACTCAATTACACTACCTAGTTTCCTCGTTTTCCAGCTTGTACATGGCAAGTGTGGGACTTCTCAGCCTCCATTATCCTGTAAGCCAATTCCTATAATAAACCTTCTCTTGTATGTATCCTGTTGGGTTTTGTTTCTCTGGAGAACCCTAATATAAATATCCTTCCATGTATGGACCATCTTTATTGTTTCTTTGCATGATCGTGATTTTTTTTTAGATAATCAGATATTTAAAATAATGTAGTGTGGCAATTCTAGAAATCAGAATTTCTTCCTCCCCAGGGTTTTACTATTGTTTATTTTTGGTTTTGTTTGTTTAGTAACTTTTCTGCACCAATCCCATGAAGCCAGTGTTCTTTTTGTGTTTCTGTGTGGTTTCCACTTGATTATCATAGTGGTCTGCTGATTAGACAGGGATTTCCTTATATGCCTGGAACTAAAACGTCTCCCACTCTTTGCTGAGGGGCTCTCTGTGTGTTTTGAAGCACAGCTTCAAACCTTCAACCCTTAATCAGACAGCTTCTGCCTTAACCTTCTCTTCTTGTTTGTACAGAACCTCCAGATCATCCAGAATTTAGGCCCTAAATTCAGGTCTTTCTTAAGCATGTACACGGCTCTGGGAATGGGCACAGAGCTACTTGTGTTTGTGGCTTTCTTAATTCCCAGAAGCATGGCAGAGCTTTTCAAAGCCCACATAGAATTCTCCTTCCCAAGCTTTTCCTTTTAACATTTTTGGTTAGCCTATTATTTTCCCCGAGCTTTATTCACCACCGTAGGCAGCTTCCAGAGTTGAGCAGCTGCCTGTAATTTTTGACGAACACACCTGGAGGAGAGACTTTTTGCACTGGTTGAGCTGAGTCAGGTCAAATAAAGGCATCACTTCAGGTGAGGTCTTCTAGGGAACTAACAGGTCAGATAAGGACAATTTTCTTGGAATGAAGGTTAACAGAGCTCCACCTCATTCTTCTCCCTCCAGTGGCTGCCAGTCTGCTGATTTTTCTAAAAAATAATTTATTTTTAATTGAAGGATAATTGTTTTACAATATTGTGTGTGTGTGTGTGTTTTGCCATGTATCTATATGAACCAGCCATAGGTATACATATATCCCCTCCTTGAATCTCCCACCTCGCACACCATCCCACTCCTCTAGGTTGTCACAGAAGCCCGATTTGAGTTCCCTGAGCCATATAGCAAATTCCCACTGGCTATTTTACATATGGTAGTGTATATGTATCCAAGTCAGCTGAGTTTTACTGTGACTGTGAGCTGTTGGTTTTCAAGGCTACTGTGGAGCTAGAAAGGAGCAGTGAGCACAGGGCAAATGAAAATGCCTCAAAGCACACTGTTCTTACCAAGATTAAGCTGCTTGCCTTGAAAAACCACTATCTAGATTTCTGGGATATTTTGATCAATTTCTAGAAATCTTAAAATACTGAACCTGACAATTTTTTGTGAGTTTTCTAATTGCTTTAATGGAGAAAATGAAGAGAGAATTCCTGTAGTTCCTTAATCTGCCATTTTTGCTGACATCATTTCCCTTGCCCACTGAATTGTGATGTATTAATAGATTGTAGATATCTTGAGATCCAATTAGAAAGGCAGTACATGAAGTACCAGTTATCCTGTTCATGTATAGGAAGGAGAATGTTAAGAGGTCTCACATATGTTGAGGAATTTGCTTTCAGTCTTTTCTTGAACTTCTCTTGGTGCAAGAATCAGGGGAATCAAGGAGCAGCTTATGTTCAGCAAGACTGTTTTCACATTGCTCGTCTACCACATGGTCCTCTGTAAATCACACTCCGGTGCATTTGTGTTTTTGCCTCTCCATCTTCCATAATAGCTTTCCTGTGATTAGACTTCCCAGGGTGAGGACTGAATCATTCCACTGAGAGAATCTGATGTAAGAACTGCTGTGTTCTAAAAACTTTCCCTGGACATTCAAGAGGGAAAGCTACTTAAAAGAATGGGTGCCTGTAACTATTTGTATCACTGATGACAACAGGTTAATATTATGTAGTACTTTTGTAAGACTGTTCTGAGGTGAATAAAAAGAAACAATAGGTATTTAGTTTCTTTCTTTCTTTCTTATCTCCCTAATAATACTTGCACATCTAAGCATAAGTTGCCTGTTGCAAATAAGCAACAGTAGTCATTTTAGCATATATTCAGTCAGTAAATTTTGTAATGAACCTAGTTAGATAAGTCCATTCTTTCAGCAAGGAGATGGTGAGAACTTACTATGGACTAGGCATAGGAGAAGGTGATGGCACCCCACTGCAGTACTCTTGCCTGGAAAATGCCATGGATGGAGGAGCCCGGTAGGCAGCAGTCCATGGAGTCTCAAAGAGTCGGACACGACTGAGCGACCTCCTTTTCACTTTTCACTTTCATGCATTGGAGAAGGAAATGGCAACCCACTTCAGTGTTCTTGCCTGGAGAATCCCAGGGACGGGGGAGCCTGGTGGGCTGCCGTCTATGGGGTCGCAGAGTCAGACACGACTGAAGCGACTTAGCAGCAGCAGCAGCAGCAGCAGGTATATGATTAAGTTTGTTGCTCTCATTCTCGCAGAATTCCAGAATTGTCCTATTCCTTCCATATCTTGGGTGTAAACTATGAAATTGACTTCATTACTTCTCTTGCTTTATCCAGAAACACAGAACAGAGTGATCTAGATGCCACACAAAATATTCAATGTTCCCTCCCCTTTCTCACAGACATACAAACACATCACACACACAAAGTGAAACAGGAAAAATACCTATAAAATCAAGGAATGTTAAGTGCAAATAATTTTTAAGCTCATACCACTTCCTGAGACAAGGGAATGGTCATCTGTTTTTTTCTGGTCCCGCTCAACATCCAGAGATAAACTCAGATCCTACTTTGAAATTTGGAGATCGTGGGGGCAATTCTCCTCTTGAAAGTTTCCACCTCTATATCCAGTAGGTGCCTCGTATCATTTTCAAAAATATTTCATGAATTTACTGGGTAGAGTTCAGAATTTGCTGGTTTAGAGGGTCGGACATGACTGAACGACTTCACTTTCACTCTTCACTTTCATGCATTGGAGAAGGAAATGGCAACCCACTCCAGTGTTCTTACCTGCAGAATCCCAGGGATGGAGAGCCTGGTGGGCTGCCGTCTATGGGGTCGCACAGAGTCGGACATGATGGAAGCGACTTCAGCAGCAGCAGCAGTCTCGGAGGTGGTGAGATTGCCAAGATTTTCCACTTTCCTGCATGTCACCTTGTTTACTCTTTGTACATAAGCTTGCAAGGTCTGCACGGGGCTGGGTACTCCAAGTCCTGTGGGGGAGGGTGGGAACGCTGGCAGCTGCCGGGACGGCTGTGGCGGTGGACGGCTGGATGCAGGTGCACAGCCTGCCTCGATTTGACAGGCTTTAAGGCTTGCATTATCTCTAGTGGTATCCAGTATCCTGACCAATACGGTCCTTCAAAACAACAGAAGCAACCCAGTAATGCAACTTCACCAGCGCATCCACTTCCCTAATATTCACTCAGATCTACGTGGATAAAACATCTGCAATGTGTTTTTGTGTGATTTGCATGGTCGCCTGTCCCAGCAGCTTAGAAATTAAATCACGCCCCTGACATTATGATGCATTGGTATTTGCATGATATTTTTTTCGTTTACACCCTGTATGCTCTGTAAAGATTCGAACTTTTAAGGGTATGTAACAGTTCCTTGCCAGAGCAGTTCAAGGGACAGGTAATAACTGCTGGGTGAATTATTCTCCTGGTAGAAAGTTGGTGTAGAATTCTGAAGCTGTAGAATGTGCGTTTGCCTCTGGTTTGGAGAGTCTAGTCTCATTGTCTGATGAATGAACTTAGTCCCCATCCACCACTAACTAACTAGACCATGGATGAGTCACTTGAGTTTTCTAAATCTTCATTTTCTTGGCTGTAAATTAAAATGAATAACCCCTACCTGGCAGCCTTATGAGGTGGTTTTGAGAATGAAATGATAATGCATGTGAAAGTAGTTTGGAAATGACTGTTAGAAGCAGATAAGAGCTCAAGATTACCTCTCCTCCCTGCCATGTTCTCGCCTCGAGAGAGAAGAACCAGCCAAATGGGGCTTCAGAGTGCCATCCTGTTAGAGAGGTAGCAAACAAAATTTGGAGCTTGGGAAGTTGGAATTGGAGAATGTGGCTTAGACCTGAGGCCAAAATTGTGTCCCCTGCCTCCCTCCTCAAATAAAAACCTTCGTATTGGCAGAGAGCCGAATCGACTGGGCAGCGGTCCAGTCCACTCACTGCCACTTCAAGGATGCCTCTGGAGGATGAGAGGAGCTGGGACACAGAATGGCAAGCAGTCCGCACGCAGTGGCGGCGCGGGCCCTCCCACAGTGCTTGGTGCTCAGAGGTAGGAAGTGCTGGCTCGCCCCAGAGGAGGAGGGGGCTTCTACTGCCTGAGCCCACGTGGTCAAAGAGAGCTAGACATCCTGCCACTAACGAGTGGCACTTGTTTCCCTGCCATCTCCTCAAGCAGGGAAACCGGCTCTGGTAGAAGCCAGCCTCTGCCAAACAGATGAGCACCCCTCCTTCCTGAGGAGAAGAAGAAGTAAAGCGGGGAGTGTTGACTTCATCACTCTAGAGGGAGGAAGTGACTGGACGTTTGTGGATTTGTGAAGGAGGGCAAGAGTCCCCTCCTGTCGCCCAGTCACAGTGGTGAGGCATACAGAGGGATCAGGGTTTGCCTTTATAGGATTTGTCTATAAGTGAAAAGTCTGAGGAAGTTATTTATTAAGGTACATTAGAGGATACTAAACAGTCCCCTCATTTTATAGGGAGATGGGGCCAAGGGCAGGTGGGTGACTGGCTCAATTAGTTGATGTTGGTTTTCTAGTCTTCAGAAAGAAGATCAGGTCTAGAGAACAGAACACTCACCAGGGAGAGTAGGACTTGGGTGGTGTCCCTGGGCTGCCAGAGAGACAAGTAGGGAGTTGGGGAGTGTGTTCTCAAACAGAAGTGTATATGTGTGTTGTGTTCCAAGTTGCTTCAGCCGCGTCTCTTTGCAACCCGTGGACTGTAACTGCCAGGCTCCTCTGTCCATGGGGATTCTCCAGGCAAGAATACTGGAGTGGTTTGCCATTTCCTTCTCCAGAGGATCTTCCCGACCCAGGGATCAAACCCAGGTCTCCCGCATTGGAGGCAGACACTTTAACCTCTGAGCCACCAGGAAGCTATGTTTGTTAATATACTGTATTGGTGTTTTTCTTTCTTTCTGACTTACTTCACTCTGTATAATAGGCTCCAGTTTCATCCACCTCATTAGAACTGACTCAAATGTGTTCTTTTTAACAGCTGAGCAATATTCCATTGGGTATATGTACCACTACTTTCTTATCCATTCATCTGCCAGTGGACATCTAGGTTGCTTCCATGTCCCAGCTATTGTAAACAATGCTGCGATGAACACTGGGGTACCTGTGTCCCTTTCAATTCTGTTTTCCTTGGTGTGTATGCCCAGCAGTGGGATTGCTGGGTCATGTGGCAGTTCTATTTCCAGTTTTTAAAGGAATCTCCATGCTGTTCTCCATAGTGGTTGTACTAGCTTGCATTTCCACCAACACTGTAAGATGGTTCCCTTTTCTTCACATCCTCTCCAGCATTTATTGTTTGTAGACTTTTTAATAGCAGCCATTCTGACTGGCATGAGATGGTATCTCTTTGTGGTTTTGATTTGCATTTCTCTGATAGTGAGTGATGTTGAACATCTTTTCCTGTGTTTATTAGCCATCTGTATGTCTTCTTTGGAGAAATGTCTGTTTAGTTCCTTGGTCCGTTTTTTGATTGGGTCGTTTATTTTTCTGGAATTGAGCTGCATGAGCTGCTTTTATATTTTGGAGATTAATTCTTTGTCAGTTGCTTCATTTGCTATTATTTTCTCCTATTCTAAAGACTGTCAGTAACACAGTAATAGTGGGAGACTTTAATACTGTACTAACATCTATGGATAGATCAACCAAACAGAAAATTAGCAAGGAAACACAAACTTTAAATGATGCAATGGAATAGTTAGACCTAATTGATATCTATAGGACATTTCACCCCAAAACAATGAATTTCACCTTTTTCTCAAGTGCACAAGGAACATTCTCCAGGTTAGATCACATTGTGGGACATAAATCTAGTCTTGGTAGATTTAAAAAAAATTGAAATCATTTCAAGCATGTTTTCTGATCACAATGCAGTAAGATTAGATGTCAACTACAGGAAAAAGAAAACTATTAAAAATACAAACATATGGAGGCTAAACAATATGCTTCTGAATAATCAACTAATCACATAAGAAATAAAAAAGAATCAAAATATGCATAGAAACAAATGAAAATGAAAATACAACAACCCAAAACCTATGGGATTCAGTAAAAGCAGTGCTAAGGGGAAGTTTCATAGCGATACAAGCTTACGTCCAGAAACAAGAGAAAAATAAAATAAATAACCTAACTTTACACCTAAAGCAACTAGAAAAAGAAGAAATGAAGAACCCCAGGACAAGTAGAAGGAAAGAAATCATAAAAATTAGGGCATAAATAAAAAGAAACAAAGGAGACTGTAGCAAAAATCAACAAAACTAAAAGCTGGTTCTTTGAGAAGATAAATAAAATAGGCAAACCATTACCCATACTCTTCAAGAAAAAAAGGGAGAAGAATCGAATCAACAGAATTAGAAATGAAAATGGAGAAATCACAACAGACAACACAGAAATACAAAGGATCATAAGAGACTAATATCAGCAACTATATGCTAATAAAATGGAGAACTTGGAAGAAATGGACAAATTCTTAGAAAAGTATAACCTTCCAAAACTGAACCAGGAAGAAATAGAAAATCTTAACAGATCCATCACAAGCACGGAAATTGAAACTGTAATAAAAATCTTCCAACATTCAAAAGCCCAGGACCAGATGGCTTTATAGGTGAATTCTACCAAAAATTTAGAGAAGAGCTAACACCTATCCTACTCAAACTCTTCCAGAAAATTGCAGAGGAAGGTAAATTGCCAAATTCATTCTATGAGGCCACCATCACCCTAATATGAAAATCAGACAAAGATGCCACAAAAAAAGAAAACTACAGGCCAATATCACTGATGAACATAGATGCAAAAATCCTTAACAAAATTCTAGCAAACAGAATCCAACAACATATTAAAAAGACCAAGTGGGCTTTATCCCAGGGATGCAAGGATTCTTCAGTATTTGGAAATTAATCAATGTGATACACGACATTAACCAATTGAAAGATAAAAACCATATGATTATCTCAATAGATGCAGAGAAAGCCTTAGACGAAATTCAACATCCATTTATGAATAAAACCCTCCAGAAAGCAGGCATAGAAGGAAAATATATCAACATAATAAAAGCCATATGTTATAAACCCACAGCAAACATTATCCTCAATGGTGAAAAATTGAAATCATTTCCCCTAAAGTCAGAAACAAGACAAGGGTGCCCACTCTCACCACTACTATTCAACATAACTTTTGAAGTTTTGGCCACAGCAATCAGAGGAGAAAAAGAAATAAAAGGAATCCAGATTGGAAGAGAAGAAGTAAAACTCATGCTTTGCAGATGACATGATCCTCTATATCAGTCAGTTAAGTTCAGTTTCTCAGTCGTATCCGACTCTTTGCGACCCTGTGAATCACAGTATGCCAGTCCTCCCTGTCCATCACCAACTCCCGGTGTTTACCCAAATTCCTGTCCATAGAGTTGGTGATGCCATCCAGCCATCTCATCCTCTGTCGTCCCCTTCTCCTGCCCCCAATCCCTCCCAGCATCAGAGTCTTTTCCACTGAGTTAACTCTTTCCATGAGGTGGCCAAAGTATTGGAGTTTCAGCTTCAGCATCAGTCCTTCCAATGAACACCCAGGACTGATCTCCTTTAGGATGGACTGGTTGGACTTCCTTGCAGTCCAAGGGACTCTCAAGAGTCTTCTCCAACACCACAGTTCAAAAGCATCAATTCTTCAGCATTCAGTTTTCTTCACAGTCCAACTCTCACATCCACATATGACCACTGGAAAAACCATAGCCTTGATTAGACGGACCTCTGTTGGCAAAGTAAAGTCCCTGCTTTTCAATATGCTGTCTAGGTTGGTCATAAATTTCCTTCTAAGGAGTAAGCGTCTTTTAATTTCATGGCTGCAGTCACCAACTGCAGTGATCTTGGAGCCCCCCAAAATAAAATCTGCCACTGTTTCCACTGTTTCCCCATCTATTTCCCATGAAGTGATGGGATCAGATGCCATGATCTTCGTTTTCTGAATGTTGAGCTTTAGGCCAGCATTTTCACTCTCCTCTTTCACTTTCATCAAGAGGCATTTTAGTGCCTCTTCACTTTCTGCCATAAGGGTGGTGTCATCTGCATATCTGAGGTTATTGATATTTCTCCCAGCAGTCTTGATTCCAGCTTGTGCTTCCTCCAGCCCAGCATTTCTCATGATGTACTCTGCATAGAAGTTAAATAAGCAGGGTGGCAATATTCAATCTTGACATACTCCTTTTCCTATTTGGAATCAGTCTTGTTCCATGTCCAGTTCTAGCTGTTGCTTCCTGACCTGCATATAGGTTTCTCAAGAGGCAGGTCAGGTGGTCTGGTATTCCCATTCTCTCAGAATTTTCCACAGTTTATTGTGATCCACACAGTCAAACGCTTTGGCATAGTCAAGAAACCAGAAATAGATGTTTTTCTGGAATTCTGTTGCTTTTTCCATGATCCAGCGGATGTTGGCAATTTGATCTCTGGTTCCTCTGCCTTTTCCAAAATGAGATGAACATCTGGAAGTTCACGGTTCACATATTGCTAAAGCCTGGCTTGGAGAATTTTGAGCATTACTTTACTAGCATGTGAGATGAGTGCAATTGTGCAGTAGTTTGAGCATTCTTTGGCATTGCCTTTCTTTGGGATTGGAATGAAAACTGACCTTTTCCAGTCCTGTGGCCACTGCTGAGTTTTCCAAATTTGTTGGCATATTGAGTGCAGCACTTTCACAACATCATCTTTCAGGATTTGAAATAGCTCAACTGGAATTCCATCACCTCCACTAGCTTCGTTCATAGTGATGCTTTTCTAAGGCCCACTTGACTTCACATTCCAGGATGTCTGGCTCTAGGTGAGTGACCACACCATCGTGATTATCTGGGTCATGAGGATCTTTTTGTACAGCTCTTCTGTGTATTCTTGCCACCTCTTCTTAATATCTTCTGCTTCTGTTAGATCCATACCATTTGTGTCCTTTATCGAGCCCATCTTTGCATGACATGTTCCTTTGGTATCTCTAATTTTCTTGAAGAAATCTCTAGTCTTTCCCATTCTGTTGTTTTCCTCTATTTCTTTGCATTGATCGCTAAGGAAGGCTTTATTATCTCTTCTATCTATGCTTTGGAACTCTGCATTCAGATGCTTATATCTTTTCTTTTCTCCTTTGCTTTTCACTTCTCTTGTTTTCACAGCTATTTGTAAGGCCTTCCCAGACAGCCATTTTGCTTTTTGCATCTCTTTTCCATGGGGATAGTCTTGATCCCTGTCTCCTGTACAATGTCAGGAACCTCATTCCATAGTTCATCAGGCACTCTATCTATCAAATCTAGTCCCTTAAATCTATTTCTCACTTCCACTGTGTAATCATAAGGGATTTGATTTAGGTCATACCTGAATGGTCATGTGGTTTTCCCCACTTTCTTTAATTTAAGTCTGAATTTGGCAATATGGAGTTCATGATCTGAGCCACAGTCAGCTCCCAGTCTTGTTTTTTGTTGACTGTATAGAGCTTCTCCATCTTTGGCTGCAAAGAATATATCAATCTGATTTCAGTGTTCACCATCTGGAGATGTCCATGTATAGAGTCTTCTCTTGTGTTGTTGGAAGAGGGTGTTTGCTATGACAAGTGCATTCTCTTGGCAAAACTCTATTAGCGTTTGCCCTGCTTCATTACATACTCCAAGGCCAAATTTGCCTGTTACTCCAGGTGTTTCTTGACTTCCTACTTTTGCATTCCAGTCCTCTGTAATGAAAAGGACATCTTTTGAGTGTTACTTCTAAAAGGTCCTGTAGGTCTTTATAGAACCGTTCAACTTCAGCTTCTTCAGCGTTACTGGTTGGGGCATAGGCTTGGATTATGGTGATATTGAATGGTTTGCCTTGGAAACGAACAGAGATCATTCTGTCATTTTTGAGATTGTATCCAAGTACTGCATTTCAGATTCTTTTGTTGACCATGATGACTACTCCATTTCTTCTATGGGATTCCTGTCCACAGTAGTAGATAAATTCACAGTAGAGTTAAATTCACTCTACTTAGCCTCAATTTGTAAAATAGGGGGTAATATATTCTTTCTCAAAGACTTTTGACAATCATGTGAAATAATTTGTGCGAAGTATTCTAGGATGGGCTTCCAAGAGGCCCTAGTGTTGTAAAGAACCTGCCTGCCAATGCAGGAGACGTAAGAGACTCAGGTTTGATCCCTGGGTTGGGAAGATATCCTGGAGGAGAGCATGTCAATCCACTCCAATATTCTGGCCTGGAGAATCCCATGGACAGGAGAGCCTGGTGGGCTAGAGTCCAAAGGATCCCGAAGAGTCAAACATGACTGAAGCAACTTAGCACACATGCACCGTAGGAGAAAGCCAGATTCATAGTAGTTACTCAGTGAGTTGTAGTTGGAATGCTTTACAGAAATTTATCTTTTGATGATAGAAATTCTCATTTGGCTAAGAATAGAGTTTCTCCCTTGCTGGCTCAGCCATAAAGAATTTGTCGTCAATGCCTGCCAATGCAAAAGATGCAGGTTCAATCCCTGGTTTGGGAGCATCTCCTAGAAAAGGAAATGGGAACCCACTCCACTATTCTTGCCTGGAAAATCCCATGGACAGAGGAGCCAAGTGGGCTACAGTCCATAAGGTTGCAAAGAGTCAGGCATGACTTAGCAACTAAACAACAGCCAGAAGTCTCTCAGTTGTGACTGGTTGTTAAATGTGCTGAGATTTTGTCTCCATCTGTTACCTTTCACTGTGTGGAGGCATTCTGGGTGGTCAAAAACTAATTCACGAACTCCAGCTGCTTCTTGGTTCCAGAGCCTACCTCACTGGAGGTTATTATCAATAAAATTTGGCTTCCCAGGTGGCACTAATGGTAAAGAACCTGCCTGCCAATGCAGGAGATTTGAGAGACATGGGTTTGATCCCTGGGTCAGAAAGATGCCCTTGGAGAAAGAACTGGCAACCCACAGCAGTATTCTTGCCTGGAGAACCCCATGGACAGAAGAGCCTGGAGGGCTTCAGTCTATAGGGTTGCAAAGAGTTAGACATGACTGATAAGACTTGGCACAGCACCAACAAAGTTAATCTACCTGAGGCAAGAATCATTTGTTTTATAGAGAAACTGTCATCAAAAGGTAGTAAGTCCAGCATCTTTCTGCAGGACTACACTTCCCTTTCAACATGGGATTCTCAAGCCCTTACCACAAACTTGATTCAGATCAGGGCTGAGTACAGTTTAGCCAAGCAGTATCATTGAAGGGCATTAGAAAATCTAGTTAAGAGCTCAACAGTTCATCTGTGTAGAAATATCATCCATGACATCTGGGATACCCAGTCAGCCTCAGAATTCCCTTGGTGTTGACGTCAGTGCAGAGAGGTGGTTCTGCATTTGTGAAGCCCCTTCCTCTTGATCCATTGTCCTCCCTCCTCTTGTTTCATTATAGTCATAATAAATTGGATCTGCATGCTGGCTGCCTGGATGGAAATAAATTTTATGGTTTTAGTATAATGGGGAAAGAGAAGAGACACGCATAATACTCATACTTGGAATTGCTAAACTTGGAGCCAATATAGTTATAGCCATAGCCGAGTCTGTGAGTTTGTATTTGGTATATGAATTCCTAAGTGCTACTGCTGTAAGTTATGTGCAGGGGGTGTCATTACTGAATTATGAATCTTCTGTACTAGAAGGCTTAATATTTTGTACAGTGCTTTGCATAAAATTGTTCAAGTGCCATGAGTAGTATATGGATCTGGCCATCATTTTTGAGTTGTTTGAGAAAAGTAGTCCCTTTTAAAGGCTTCTTGTTTAAGTTTTGTGAAAAAGCCATCATTGTATTTCCACTGATCGTCTCTTAAGCTATTTGTGTTTTTACTTCTTTAAGGCGTCTCGTGTTGCAGTACTGAGGCAATCTGGAATGTGGGTTTGCAAATTCAGTTCTGAGGAGCAGGCCAGCTGGGAGCCCTGCACAGATACCATGAGCCACTTCTGTGGGAAAACAGAAACCTCTCTCACCACTAATGACCCCTATAGAGACAATCAACTTTTTAAAAAGATATATATTTTTAATAGTAGTGATTAAAAATCTCAACTTTTTAAATGAAGATATTTCTGTTTAAACATTTAGAAGAAATGAAAGAAAGATGATAAATACACTTTTTAAATTGATGGTAATGTCGATCAGGTCAACAGTAGTTATTTAACCAAGGCATTACATATCTCATCTACCCTATTTCACATTTTAAGATCACTCTAGGTAAGGAGATAGCTTTAAGAAAGTATATGTTAGATTGAAAATTATAGTCTCTTTTTTTTGGTATTATCACCACAGTATTTTTCTGATAATTTAGGCATTAAACTCAATTTATAGGAGTGAAAAAAAAAAATCCCAGCCTTTGCTCTTTTCATTGTTCTGTTTCATTTAGGGCTTCATTTTCACTATGTGAACTGTGTTTACTCCAGTAAACTACAGCCACAGTAAGATCTCCTCTATTATATTCCATGGAAACGTTCATTGGATAATATTTGTACCTTGCTTTGAATTCCTCCAAAGTATGCACATTGTTCCCCAAATTCAATATGTGCTAAAGGTCTCATAAAATACTCAAAAATTATTTTTCACAATTACTTTAAAGCAGCATAATTTTTGAGTATATAAGTCCTGCTAACTAAAATATCTACCCTCTTTCCATTTCATCAGCATATTTACCGCCTACCTATTTTCTGTTTGGTTACATTTTATCACACAGACAAAATAAGTATTTCTAGACTAATGGAAACCAACAGTCACACTGAACCAATTAAAGCAAGCAGAGGAAAGAATTAGCTGAGAAAAATCTATGGTGTTTTATGGATGAGATTTTATGCACAATATCATACCTCATATTATCATAACTCACAGACTTTTTACTTTCTTAATGAATGACAATAGCAAATCTGGAAAACATCTGCCTTGAAAAAGAACACTAACTGCTCTCAGCTTAAAAAATGTTGCTCGGCTATTACTGTATAGCAGCCATGCGTATCATATTGTGGTATGAGATGTCTTGGTTGTAAGAAATTAACATTCTCCTGTTTGATTTCAAATTGTCTAGAACAGAATCCCGGCATAACTCAAATCATTGTAAAGCCACAGTTGCAATAAAGAACATGATTTACTATTAAGCAGATCTTCACACTGCTACTCAATTCCCAGAAATCATTATGACTTGGATGAAGAAAATTTAGCTAACTGTTCTGTGATTTTGCGCTATCTAAAAGAAAACCGTCAATATAAAAATGAAATCTAAAGCACCCTCTCATTTATATAGCTAACCATTCCGACTGGTAAGCATATTTTGG
The DNA here is from genome assembly GCA_917880005.1 of Nanger dama. Taxonomy (NCBI): domain Eukaryota; kingdom Metazoa; phylum Chordata; class Mammalia; order Artiodactyla; family Bovidae; genus Nanger; species Nanger dama. Next base: position 11,044,073 of record CAKJTW010000066.1, read on the forward strand.
CAGCACAAATAAAGTATTTTCTCTAAATTTCATTACAACCTCAAGAGCAGCTACCATCATAAATTTATCAAAGTAATTCTCTGGTGGTCCAGTGGTTAGGATTCAGTGCTTTCACTGCTGAGGCCTGGGTTCAATCCCTGGTTGGGGAGCTAAGATCCCACAAGCCAACTGGTATTTGGAAGATGAAAGAATGACACTTTTAGGAGAAGGAATAAAAAACAACTCCAGCATCATCGTGCATTGCATGTCCTAATTTTTCGAGTTATTGTTCAGTAGTTCTGAAAGTTAAAATAGCTGTTCATTCATTTTTATTTCTCTTGAAAGTGGGAAGTAAGATCACAGTAAACTGCTTTCTCACTTTGAATATGTGTTCTCATTATACTCATACTGTATTATTAATTTCTAAACCACCACGAAAGCATAGTTTGGCAAAATGCTAATTATTTCTTTCTTGGCTTAGAAAATAAATTTGGTCATGGAAAAGAATTCATTTCTGGACTATCTCAGATATTTGTCATCATCTTTTTTTTTTTTCATTTCAGTAGTGATGCCTTATTATTACAAAGTGTGAAAATTTTCATTCAAGAGTGACTTTATCCAAGACATTATCTAATGGAACAGCTGGTACCCTTGTTCATATTGACCCTGAACTGTTGAGAAGTTCACAATTCTCACAGGCCTTTGACTTGCCTTTGTTATAAACAGAGCAAGGTCTAAATGAATTATATTAACTATTTAGCTCATTCTCTATTATTTTATCTTATTTTAACTTTTTTGGCTGCACTACATGGCATGTGAGATCTTAGTTCCCCAACCAGGGATTGAACCTGCACGCCCTGCATTGGAAGCTAGGAGTCTTAACGATTGTACCATCAGGGAAGTCCTTTTTGTTATGTTTGATGAAATAATTCACATGAATTGAAGACAGAATTTTTCTATGGAAAAATTATACAGTTGATTTACTTTCAAACATTTTTGATTATCAGAAATGCTCTCAAAATGTGCCCTCCAACTCATAATCTTATGTATCAGTATATGTATAGATACTGATATATATCTGTTTTTAGATAATTCTACTGTTTAGCCCAAAGCATAAGCAGATTTGAATTTTTAATCTTATTAGTTCCAGAAGACAAACCTAGTAGTGTGTAAAGAGGACTGAGCCAAGTTGATGGTGGCTTGTGAACAGGCTCTGAACAGAATCATAGTTTACAGTTATCTTTTGCATGCAGGTGCATTGTGGGAAAGTAACCCACCTCTGAAGTCACATTGTAAGAAATTAACAATGCTGTATTTGTTTCTGTTTAATATTTCTCATATTTCTTATTCTCATTCTGTAGGAATGCATTCTAATCCAAGCACACATTCTCATACATTCATTAATCCTGGTGCTCCAAAATGATTCACATGAAAACTCAAAATCAGATGGTTTCATGTGTTCCAACTTAGCTTTAGCTAAAACAGGGTCATCCTTGAACTTGTCATCTGCTGAGGTATTGAATTCCCTAATTCATTCAATTACATGATCTTAAGAATGTGGCCATTTGCCATTTCTGTCTCAACTTTGAACACATGTTTTTGCATCTAACTGTTCAGCTTAGGAACCCCTTAATTATAAATGACCTAATGGAATAAAAGAGTAAATCATTTAAGAAACTATCTAAGCAATACATAAAAATGTTATTTCTGTTTAAAAATAAAGTATTATTAATGTAATTTTCCTGGTGATGAAAAATTTTAACTCTTTAAAGCATGCTACTGCAATATCTGAATTACAAATTGTTTAAAGAGTAAAATATTTCTTTAGTTTTAAGAAGAATTCTCATATACTTAATGAAGTTTTAATCAGGGTGATATTTTGAGAGAAAATCAGTTGTCATTTTTTCCCCTAATTTAAAACAGTATACTAATTCTAGACTAATTTAATTGTAAAAAAATTATTTTCACATGTGTATATTGTTACTCAGTTTTCTTCTAAGAATGGACAGATGTTAGTTTCAGATATTTATAATTAAATGGTTGAGTCAAATTAAACATAATTTGTCTTCTTCACTGGACTAAAAACTCCTTAAGGGTACAGATTGTGTCTTTTTCATTCCCCAGATAGAGAAATGACTAGAACAGAATTTGACATGTTGTAGGTGCTCATTAAATTGGACTGAATTGATCTAAATCTTTATGTGGCCAGATATAAAACACCTATTTTATTTTTATCATACAGCCTTCAACTAAAGAATAAAATATAAGCTTATACTTTGCATTTATCCCATGTCTTTTTAAAATCCTTTTCAGATCACTTTCACATAGTAATACCACTTGATCCTTTTGGAGTGATGAGTCTAATAAGTCTTATCAATCCATTTTTCTTGTTTGAAGTCACACTCCTGTCTAATTAATTACACAGCAGGAATTGGAAACTAGGTTTTTTTCTTTTAAACACTTGTAGGCCCTTTGTCGGTTCACTGTCTTATGAGCAATATGTGGAATGGGTCAGATTGCCTCTTTGTAGAAAAGACTCCTTTCTTCAATTAGGAAATGAAGAGTGCTGAAAAGACTATCACTTCTACACAAACAACAAAGGAAAAAAAACCTGACAAGTGGAAATTAATGATATTTGAACCTCTGAAAGAATTGAGATTTCAAGGTGAACAACTACCCTGAAATATGGGGAGAGACAAGTGCTTGCAAAGAAAGATGTTGCCAGATTCATATAAGCCAAACAGAAGATTTGGCTAGAATTTTTAAATGAATTTCTAAAGATGGTAAAAATAAACCTGTATGCGAGACAGCAAAAGAGACACAGATATATAGAACAGTCTTTTGGACTCTGAGGGAGATGGCGAGGGTGGGATGATTTGGGAGAATGGCATTGAAACATGTATATTATCATATGTGAAACTAATCGCCAGTCCAGGTTCAATGCATGATACAGTATGCTCTGGGCTGGTGCACTGGGATGACCCAGAGGGATGGTATGGGGAGGGAGGTGGGTGCAGGGTTCAGGATGGGGAACACATGTACATCTGTAGTGGATTCATGTCAGTGTATGGCAAAACCAATACAATATCATAAAGTAATTAGCCTCCAGTTAAATAAATTTATATTTAAAAATAAATAATAAAAAAATAAATATAAATAAATAAAAACTACAACTGCATCAGCGGGGAGGGGGTGGAGAAGTGGCTGGAACATAGTTTTTTTCCTCCTATGCTATTTGAAATAGTGGTTTGAAATACTTAAACTTTGTTGTGATTTTAAAGGTGATATTGTAAAAAAAAATTAAGAAGTCTCTCACAAGATCAAAAATAAATAAAGCCTGGGTGGGAAGGTGAAGCCCCTGGAGCTGCAGACATTTGTGTGTGTATGGGGTCACAATCACAGAAGAATTTCCCTGTAGGAACTCCTAGGGCATATTGAGGAGAGGCCTTGGAAAACTTCCCCTGTGATATGGCTAGAACAGGGGAGGGAAGAGAAGCCACTGCCAACACCGCCAGATTCACCTTCTGTATCATCTAAGAGGAACAAAAGCCTTCCTCTACAGGGAAAAGGAAACAAAGGTATGGACTAAGGCATCTGGGGGATAGCTGAGACCATGTAGACCTGGTATTACCCCTGGAGAAGGAGCAGGAATACCCAAGAATGTCACAGACCTGAGATCCAGGTTCATAATGCTTGCCTAAATCTGAGGCTTTCATAACTCCCCCTATTACTCTCAAATAAAATTAAGAATAGAATACAACTGGGAGAGCTACAGGAGACAGAATCTGTCTTTTGCACAAAGGAAAAAACAAAAACAAAAACAAAACACCTTAGCCAAGTAGAAGACCCAGAGCCAAGCAGGAAGCAAGCTCCAAACCCAGCCCAATTCCTGACTTGATGGGCATGAACCCCTATACTAACAGCCCAATAGGGGGAAATGTGTGCCAATCTCCAAATATAACAATCATATATCCCAATATTTATTTTGTCTTGTACAATACATCCAACTTTAAACAAACAAAAACATTTAGGCATACAAAGAGGGAAGAAAAAACACAGTTTAAAATGAGAAAGGAGTCAATAGAGCCAGACTCAGATATGACCCATATGGTGGACTTATCCAATAGGGATTTAAAATAGTTATGGTTAATACGGTAAAGGCTGTAATCGAAAAGGGAGACAACATACCTGATTGAGTAGATACTTTGAGCAGAGACATGGAAACTATAAAAATGAAAATCCTAGAAAAGAATAATTCAGTAGCAGAGATGAAGAATGCTTTCAGTGGTTTTGCCAGTAGATTTAAGATAGCTGGAAAAAGAGCCAACGAACTTGAAAATGGAGCTAGGTCAATAGAAATTACCCAAAGTGAAACACAAAGAGAAAAAAGAATGATACAAAAGAGAACAGAGCATCCAATGGCTAAAGGACAATACCAAATGATCTAACATATGCATAACAAACTCCAGGAGCTCAGATGGTAAAGAATCTGTCCACAATGTGAGAGACCTGGGTTTGATCACTAGGTCAGGAAGATCCCCTGGAGAAGAGAATGGCTACCCATTCCAATATTCTTGCCTGGAGAATCCCATGGACAGAAGAGCCTAGCAGGGTACAGTTCATGGGGTCGCAAAGAGTCTGATACTGTTGAGTGACTAATACTTTCACTTACTTTAACTTTCAGGAGAACAAAAAGAGTAGAGGGCAGAAAAAATATTTGAAGAAATATGAGTAAGAAATTTTAAAACCCAACGCCTGTGAACATCATGCTCTAAATCCTGAAAGCTGAAGACATAGGAAAAAAACCGTGAAGGCAGAAAAATGATGTTACATTGATGAACAAGGAAGAGAATTACAGCAGACTTCTCATCAGAAATTATATAAAGAAGAAGGCAATAGAATGACGTCTGTAAAGTTCTTAAAAGGAAAGAAATCTGACATATCTAGTAAAAAATATCTTTCAATTATGAAGCAGGGCGCTTCCCTGGTGGTCTGGTGGTTAAGAATCCACTTGCTTATGTATGGGACATGGGTTCCATCCCTGGTCTGGGAAGATCCCATATGCTGCAGAGCAACGAAGCCAGGGTGCCACAACTACTGGAACTGCTCTGGATGCTGTGCTCCATAAGAGAAGCCACTGCAGTGAGAAGCCTGTGCACCTAAGTGAAGAGTAGACCCTGACTGCCGCAGCCAGAGAAGGCCCACACGTGGCAATGAAGACCCAGCAGTCATAAGTAAATAAGAATTTTTAAAAATTGGAAGTAGAAGCAAAGCCTTTCTCAGATAAACAAAAATTGGTGTAAATCATTACCACAGATCTACTCTGCAAGAAGTGTTGAAGTTTCTCAAGTAGAAGAAATATGATACCAGCAACTTGGATTTATACAGAGAATAAAGAATGAAGCTAAAATGGAATATTTTGTTAATTTGTAGTTGTTCTAAAAGCTAACTATTTAAAGCAAAACTTGTAGCAATGTATTTATTCCATAAATAAAAATGAAATGTATGACAACCATGGCCCCAGGAATGGAAGGACTTGGGAATGTACTGTCACATTGTATGTGAAGTGGTATAATATTATTTGAAGGAAAACTCATTAACCCTTACAAAGTTAAATATTAAAAAAGGTATCAAGCCTCTGTGAGGAAGACACTGACTCACCATGGTTCCTTCTTGCTGAGGAAGGGAGTCAGTTAGGAACTTATGCTGCTGCCACATGGCAGCCATGGATTTTAATGCTACTGGAATGGCACTTGTGGACCCAGAAGTGATGGTTCACTAAAGATTTACCCTAACCATCCGCCATATAAAATCCTTGGGGAAGATGTGTGCTGACTGGATCAAGACACTCAAAGGAAAAGAACCTTAAAGTGGAAAGGCTGGTTCAGATGTCTACTAGCTGACAATTAGTATGAGAAACACTCTTTGTGGTAAAGGTTCTAAGACTTGCCAGCATTTCCAAAAGATTCTTAAGTGACTCATTCACTTGGACAATCCTTCTGAGAGAGTTAAGCAAATTACTTCTATTATTATTGAGCCAAGAGAAGAGGAAATCACCATTGTGTTGCTTAAATCAACTATTTTAATAAATTTATTATTAGTCATTGAAAAAAGAGGCACTAGTAGTAAATAATTGTACGAGATAAAATAGATCATTGAAACATTTTGTTGTTCAGTCGCTCAGTCATGTCTGACTTTGCGACCCCATGGACTGCAGCACACCAGACTTCCCTGTGTTCCCCATCTCCTGGAGTTTGCTCAAACTCATGTCTGTTGAGTCGGCGACACCATCCAACCATCTCTGTCGTCACCTTCTTCTCCTGCCTTCAGTCTTTCCCAGCATCAGGGTTTTTTACCAGTGAGTCGGCTCTTCGCATCAGGTGGCCAAAGTATTGGAGCTTCAGCTTTAGCATCAGTCTGTCCAATGAATATTCAAGGTTGGTTTCCTTTAGGATTGATGGGTTTGATCTCCTTGTTGTCCAAGGGACTCTCTAGAGTCTTCTCCAGCACCGCAGTTCGAGAGCATGAATTCTTTGTCACTCACTCAGCCTTCTTTATGATCCAACTCTCACATCCATATATGACTACTGGAAAAACCATAGCTTTGACTATACAGACCTTTGTCAGTAAGATGATGGCTCTGTTTTTTTAATATGCTTAAAATGCTTAGTCATTCAGAAAAGGCAGAAAGTGAACAAAAAAGCAGGAAGGGCCAAATTGAACAAATAGAAAATGGCTAGCAAGGTAGTATATTTTAAGCCAACCATAATGATAATCACTTTAAATGTCTAAATGCATCAGTAAAAGGCAGATTGTTAGATTGGATTTAGAAAGAAGACTCAGTTTTATGTTGTCTATAGGAGACTCACTTCAAATATAAAGACATAGGTTAAAATAAAAGCATATACAGGTCCCCCACTGTATACTTTTGGAACACTCCAAAAGTACAGTGTTCCTATGGAACCTTTCCTAAGCGAAAATGCCTTAAAGCAAAGAAGCGTTTATCTTAAGACATATCTTGCTATCTTAAGACACATCTTGCTATCTTAAGACACGTCTTGCTAACAGATGCAAATAATAAATCAAGATAAAGCACAGATGCTCATACAGTTCAAAGCAACGGTGGCTTCATGTTGGGATGCTGAATGTGCTTCCTAGGGAAGGAGTTTGGTGGTGCCACTGGCTGCTGGGGTTGCCCTACCTCCATGCCACAAAATAATACTGAACACTATGTATTGCTTATTGTAGTTTGTTTGCAATAGTGTTTTAGTTTTGGATGTACAACATAGTGATTCAGTATTTTTTATAGACAATACTCCATTTATAAGTTATTACAAAATAATGGCTGTACTTCACTGTACTCTGCTATATAGCCTTGTTGCTTGTTTATTTTATGCATAGTTGTTTGTATCTCCTAATCTGCTTCCTACCAGGGCTTCCCTGAGAGCTCAGCTGGGAAAGAATTCACCTGCAATGCAGGAGACCTGGTTCTATTCCTAGGTTGGGAAGATCCCTTGGAGAAGGGATAGGCTAACCCACCCCAGTATTCATGGGCTTACCTGGTGGTTCAGACAGTAAAGAATCCACTTGCAATGCAGAAGACCTGGGTTCTATTCCTGGGTTGGGAAGAACCCCTGGAAGAGGGCATGACAACCTATTCCAGTATTCTTGCCTGAAGAATCCCCATGGATAGAGGAGCCTGGTGGGCTACAGGCCATGGGGTCCCAAAGAGTCATGACTGAGTGACAAAGCACACACACGCAGTCTGCTGCCCCTATCTTGCCTCTCATCTCTTTCCTCTCCCACTTTGATTTTTGACTGTTTTTGTAAGAGCAAAAATCCTCTTCAAATTTTTTTTTGGTTAGCTAAAACAGGTACTAATGGAGGTCTTTCAGAAAAGGGAAGTGTATAAAGCAGAAGATACCTGTACCAATTACTATGCCCAGTCTCCTCCATAAAAAAGCCAAAGCTGGACTAAACTATGTTAAATTCAGTCAAAGTAGACTTCAGAAAAAGAATATTGTCAGAAATAAAGTAGAACATTACATAATGATAAAGTGGTAAGTTCTGAAAATGGACCTAACAGTCCTAAAGGTATACATACCTAATAGGAGAGCTTCAGAATACATGAGGCGAAAAGCTGAGAGGACAGACAGACACATCTGCAATTATCACGGGTGACTCCAACCCTCCTTTATAGTTACTGATAGAACAACCAGGCAAAAAAAAAAAAAAGTCAGTAGGGACATAAATGATCTGAGAAATGCTATCAGTCACCTTGACATGGTTGACATTTATCACTCCACCAAAAACTTCAACTTCCCTGGTGGCTCAGTTGGTAAAGCGTCTGCCCACAATACGGGAGACCAGGGTTCAATCCCTGGGTTGGGAAGATCTCCTGGAGAAGGAAATGGCAACCCACTCCAGTATTCTTGCCTGGAAAATCCCATGGATGGAGGAACCTGGTAGGTTACAGTCCATAGGGTCGCAAAGAGTCGGACACAACTGAGCAACTTATGACTATGAGAAAACTTCAGAATACACATTCTTCTTAAGTGCCCATGGAATATTCACTAACATAAACTATATTCTGGGTCACAAATGAACTTTAACAAATTTAAAAGAAAAGACATGGTACCAACTATGTCCTCAGATCATTATATAATTATATTAGAAATTAATAAGAGAAAGCTGGAAATTTTCCAAATATTTGGAATTTAATACATTTCTAAATAACCCATGAATCCAAAAGACAATCTTGAGGCAAATTTTTAAATATTTTGAACTCTCAGCAAGAGAAAAACAAGCCAGTTAAACCAGGCAAATTATTTTAACAGAAACATCACTGAAGAAAATACACAAATGCAAATAAGCATGTGAAAACATGCTCAACATCATTTGTCATTGGGGAATTTCACATTAAAACAAGATGCCATTACATGTGTATTCCAATGGGTAAAATGTTTTAAAAACTCTGATAATACTAATTGCTGGCAAGGATGAGTGACAAAAAGAACTCTCATTGTTTGTGTAAATATAAAATAATACAGCTACTTCAAGAGACGGTTTGGCAATTTTTACAAAGCTAAACACCATCTTATACAGCCACAGATCAGGCTCCTAGGTATTTTAATAATAATAAATAATGACAGTTTCTCAAATTTTCTTCCAGAAGAAGGATGGGGTTCCCTGAATAATTCATTCTACAAGGCCAGCATTCAGTTCAGTTCAGCCGCTAGTTATGTCTGACTCTCTGTTACCCCATGGGCTACAGCATACCAGGCCTCCCTGTTCATCACCAATTTCCAGAGTCCACTCAAGCTCATGTCCATTGAGTTGGTGATGCTGTCCAACCATCTCATCCTAGGTCATCCCCTTCTCCTGCCTTCAGTGTTTCCCAATAGGGTCTTTTTCAGTGAGTCAGCTTTTCGCATCAAGTGGACAAAGTATTGGAGTTTCAGTTTCAGCATCACCTTCCAATGAATATTCAGGACTGATTTCCTTTAGGATGGACTGGTTGGATCTCCTTGCAGTCCAAGGGACTCTTCAGAGTTTTCTCCAACACCACAGTTCAAAAGCATCAATTCTTCAGTGCTCAGCTTTCTTTATAGTCCAACTCTCACATCTATATGTGACTCCTGGAAAAACCATAGCTTTTACTGGATGGACCTTTGTTGGTAAAGTAATGTCACTGCTTTTTAACATGCTGTCTATCGTTCAGAAAACTAAGATCATGGCATCTGGTCCCACCACTTCATGGAAAATAGATGGGGAAATAGTGGAAACAGTGTCAGACTTTATTTTGGGGGTCCAAAATCACTGCAGATGGTGACTGCAGCCATGAAATTAAAAGATGCTTGTTCCTTGAAAGAAAAGTTATGACCAACCTAGATAGCATATTCAAAAGCAGAGACATTACTTTGCCAACAAAGGTCCATCTGGTCAAGGCTGTGGTTTTTCCAGTAATCATGTATGGATGTGAGAGTTGGACTGTGAAGAAAGCTGAGCGCCGAAGAATTGATGCTTTTGAACTGTGGTGTTGGAGAAGACTCTTGAGAGTCCCTTGGACTGCAAGGAAATCCAACAAGTCCATTCTGAAGGAGATCAGTCCTGGGTGTTCTTTGGAAGGACTAATGCTAAAGCTGAAACTCCAATATTTTGGCCATCTCATGCAAAGAGCTGACTCATTGGAAAAGACTCTGATGCTGCGTGGGATTGGGGGCAGGAGGAAAGGGGGGTGACAGAGGGTGAGATGGCTGGATGGCATCACCGACTTAATGGACATGAGTTTGAGTAAACTCTGAGAGTTGGTGATGGATGGGGAGGTCTGGCGTGCTGCGGTTCATGAGGTTGCAAAGAGTTGACACGACTGAGCAACTGAACTGACTGAGGTTGGTCGTAGCTTTTCTTCCAAGGAGCGAACATCTTGTAATGTCATGGCTGCAGTCACCATCTGCAATGATTTTGGAGTGATTTTTGGGGGCTCCAAAATCACTGTAGATGGTGATTGCAGCCATGAATTTATTTTATTTTATTTTTACTTTATTCTACTTTACAATACTGTATTGGTTTTGCCATACATTGACATGAATCAGCCACAGGTGTACATAAGCTCCCAATCCTGAAACCCCTCCCACCTCATTATTCCAGCCAAAGAAAGCCAAAGAAAGAAGCCAAAGAAGAACAATATCTTATATGATCATAGACCAAAATTCCTCAATAAAATATGATCAAGTTGCATTCATCATTGGATTAAAAAGCATAATCTATCATGACCAAGTGAGGTTCACCCCAGAAATATAAGGCTAGTTTCACATTTTGTAACCAATTAATATAATTTGATGCATTCATAGGTTGTATGAGGAACACCAAATGGTCATTTCAATAGATGGTGTAAAAAAAGAATTTAATAAATTTCTACATTCTTTCTCGATAAAAACACTTAATAAACTAGGAATATAAAGGAGTTTCCTAACCTAGTAAAGGAATCTACCAAAAATACCAAAAGACAACAACCCCTGCCAAAAACAAAAAAGCCCAAAACAAAACTAGACCTACTGCCTATGTTACATTGAATGGTAAGAGTTTGTATCTTTCTTCCAAGACCAAGAATAAGGAAAATATGCCTTCTCCCCTCACTCTTTATTCTTCAGGCAAGAGTACTGGAGTCAGCTGCCACGCGCTCCTCCAGGGGATCTTTCCGACCCAGAGATTGAAGCTCTGTCTACTGTGGCTCCTGCATTGCAGGAGGTTTCTTTACCCCTGAGCCATAGGGGAAGCCCAAAGCTAATCTATAAGAGCTCCCAATAACTAAACCTGGAACAAATTTGAACAACAAAATGAATGAGATTATAAGCTAAGAAATAAAATCAGTATCTCTTGAGTTTTTACTGATACACTTATTGAATAAGTAAACAAAAAGAGGAAAACAGACTTAACTTCCTTACTTCCTTAGAGAATAATTCCAAATAATAAATGTAGAAAGGATGAGGGGAAATAGAAAATGGCTATCCAATCATCTTAGTAATCATGGTAACAGGCATGATCCACAGATGAATGTCAGCATTATTGGGCAGAACTTTGCAGAGAAACGGGATATTTACATAGCCTTGGTGTATCTTTCCTATGACATTTATTCATCACTATTGTGGTCTTAGCATGTTTCCACAATTTCCTGACACCCTTCCAGGAGGTGGAGTTTAATCCCCCTCCTCTTGGGTCAGATATAGATTTAGTAACTTGCTTTCTAATGAATTAAGTATAGAAAGGGGTAAAGTGAATTTTACAGAGAAAAAACATGCAGTTAACAAAAACTAAACAACAAGTTAACTGCACTAACCTTATTAGCCAGTAGTAAGTCAGGCTGATATAGTGATTTGTTATATGAGAAGGGTACTTGACTTTGTGATGTTCTTTCCTCAAATTTGTATTCCCTATCTAATGAGTGAACATCAAACAGACAGAGAATCAGTCTACAAAAATATCTGACCAGCACTTTTCCAAAGTGTCAAGGTCATGGAAAAACAAAACAAAAAATAAAAAGGAAAAACTAAAATAGTCACAGGAGAAATAACAGATAAATGCAGCCTGGTGCAATGGATTGGATCCTGGAATAGGAAAGAGTCTTTCGTGGAAAAACTGGTGAAAAGTTTTGATAAACTATAGTTATGTAAGCATTAACCTGTGAGAAAGCTGGGTAAAGAGTATACAGGAACATTCTGTATTATCTTTGCAATTCTTCTGTGTATCTAAAATTATTTAAAATGTTTTTTAAAAGCATGTAGTAAACAGTTTTGGTATATGTGAGGCATTTTGATAGTGCTTTGATCTAGGCAAAGAAACATGCAAACTAGCATAGCCATGTGCTCTGTTGCTTCAGTCATGTCCAACCCTGCAATCCCATGGACTATAGCCCACCAGGCTCTTCTGTCCATGCGACTTTTAAAGCAAGAATACTGGAGTGGGTTGCCATTTCCTCCTTCAGGGGATCTTCCTGACCCAGGGATCGAACCCTCTATCTCCTGTATCTCCTGCACTGCAGGCAGGTTCTTTACTGCTGAGCCAGCAGAGAAGCCCCTAGCATGGCCATAGTCATTTATATAAAAATAGTAGAGTTACAGGAGAAGGCAATGGCATCCCACTCCAGTACTTTTGCCTGGAAGATCCCATGAAAGGAACAGCCTGGTGGGCTGCAGTCCATGGGGTTGCTAAGAATCGGACACGACTAAGCGACTTCACTTTCACTTTTCACTTTCATGCATTGGAGAAGGAAATGGCAACCCACTCCAGTGTTCTTGCCTGGAGAATCTCAGGGATAGGAGAGCCGGGTGGGCTGCCATCTATGGGGTTGCACAGAGTCGGACACGACTGAAGCGACTTAGCAGCAGCAGCACATAGCATGCTTAATATACAAGTAGTTCTGTCCATCCCACAATGGTTTAATTAATATCTATTTTTTGTTTCTTCTAATGATACAATATCTAGGTTTGTACTACCCAATTAAAATTTTTATAGTGAAAGAAGGTCGCTCAGTTGTGTCCAACTGTTTTTGACCCCATGGACTACACAGTCCATGAAATTCTCCAGGCCAGAATACTGACTGGAGTGGGTAGTCTTTCCCTTCTCCAGGGGATCTTCCCAACCTAGGGATTGAACCTAGGTCTCCCTTATTACAGGTGGATATTTTACCAGCTGAACCACAAGGAAAGCCCATTTTTATAGCGATGGAACTGTTATAAATCTACTATTCAGTATGGCAGCCACGAGTCACATGTGGCTGTTGAGCACTTGAAATGTGGCTAGTATGACTGAGGGGGTAAATTTTAATTAATTCAACTTCAGTTTAAACATAAATTTGAATAGCCACATGTGGCTGGAGACTCTCATATTGGACAACAGAACTCTGTATGATAAGTCCCTTGAGAGCAACAATATGTCTTACTCAGTTTTTATCACTTGTCTGAACAGTGATCAACAGAGATGTGTGGTAAATAAAGCTGACAAAGTCACTTTTTGGAGAGTCAGGTCTAGTGATTTTCAACCTGCAAAATGAAAGTCATTCAGCTGTGTCCAACTCTTTGCAACCTCATGGACTGTATAGTCCATGGAACTCTCCAGGCCAGAATACTGGAGTGGGCAGCCTTTCCTTTCTCCAGGGGATCTTCCCAACCCAGGGGACAAACCCTGGTCTCCAGCATTGCAGGAGGATTCTTTACCAGCGGAGCCACAAGAGAAGCCCAAGAATACTGGAGTGGGTAGCCTATTCCTTCTCCAGGGGATCTTCCTGACCCAGGAATTGAACCAGGGTTTCCTGCATTGCAGGCAGATTCTTTACCAACTGAGCTATAACATGGAGAGAGCTTTAATTTGTGATCTTCACCCCCAGACAGTCACTTTAAGGCAGGGACTGGGGGACCCAGAGAAGGGAAGAGATGTCCAGATATAAGTATTTATTTTAAAAGATGTTAGATGATTCTAATACAACCAGGGTTGAAAAACACTGTTTTCAGTAAAGAAAGGATATATGACACAATTACCAAAAATGGATTTAGATTCCTTAACTTTCTACACTGCCCAAGGTTTCTTACGTTATCTAATAGATGGCAAAGTAAAACTATGTTTCATGCATACAATTTTAAACAAATAAGTGCTAAATAGTACTTTTAGGAAAAAGATATTGTATCATTTAAGCTATTATAACTCATGAAAAAATTGTGTCTTGCTGGATTAGACAGTATATCTATATCTATGTGACTTCCCTGGTGGCTCAGATGGTAAAGCATCTGTCTACAATGCAGGAGACCCGGGTTTGATCCCTGGGTTGGGAAGATTCCTTGGAGAAGGAAATGGCAATCCACTCCAGGACTATTGCCTGAAAAATCCCATGGACAGAGGATCCTGGTGGGCTGCAGTCCATGGGGTTGCAAAGAGTCGGACACAACTGAGTGACTTCACTTTCACTTTCACACTTTCATGTGTACTGTACATATAATACACATAGGATATCAAGGAGAATAAGATATCTTGAACATATATCTCTGCAGTTCAGAAAAAAGCAGAATAGATAAATCACAAATCACAGATTTTATTGTTTGTTGTAGTCAGTTCAATCAGTCAGTTCAGTCGCTCAGTCATGTCTGACTCTTTGTGACCCCATGAATCGCAGCACGCCAGGCCTCCCTGTCCATCACCATCTCCCAGAGTTTACTCAGACTCACTTCCATTGAGGCAGTGATGCCATCCAGCCATCTCATCCTCTGTCGTCCCCTTCTCCTCCTGCCCCCAATCCCTCCCAGCATCAGAGTCTTTTCCAGTGAGTCAATCTTCGCATGAGGTGGCCAAAGTACTGGAGTTTCAGCTTTAGCATCATTCCTTCCAAAGAAACCCCAGGGCTGATCTCCTTCAGAATGGACTGGTTGGATCTCCTCGTAGTCCAAGGGACTCTTGAGTCTTCTCCAACACCACAGTTCAAAAGCATCAATTCTTCGGCGCTCAGCCTTCTTCACAGTCCAACTCTCACATCCATACATGACTACTGGAAAAACCACAGCCTTGACCAGATGGACCTTTGTCGGCAAAGTAATGTCTCTGCTTTTGAATATGCTGTCTAGGTTGGTCATAGCTTTCCTTCCAAGGAGTAAGCGTCTTTTAATTTCATGGCTGCAATCACCATCTGCAGTGATTTTGGAGCCCACTGTGTCCACTATTTCCCCATCTATTTTCCATGAAGTGATGGGACCAGATGCCATGATCTTTGTTTTCTGAATGCTGAGCTTTAAGCCAACATTTTCACTCTCCATTTTCACTTTCATCAAGAGGGTTTTTAGTTCCTCTTCACTTTCTGCCATAAGGGTGGTGTCATCTGCATATTTGAGGTTATTGATGTTTCTCCTGGCAATCTTGATTCCAGCTTGTGCTTCTTCCAGCCCAGCATTTCTCATGATGAACTCTGCATATAAGTTAAATAAGCAGGGTGACAATATACAGCCTTGACGTATTCCTTTTCCTATTTGGAACCAGTCTATTGTTCCATGTCCAGTTCTAACTGTTGTTTCCTGACCTGCATATAGGTTTCTCAAGAGGCAGATCAGGTGGTCTGGTATTCCCATCTCTTTCAGAATTTTCCACAATTTTGTTGTAGTAGAAAGTGGTTAAAGAGAATCACTGTTGGAACTTTTGTTTTTGGCCTATCGAGTAGATTTGTTACCTGGGTTCTAAATAGTGATTTAACATAAGGAATGAAAAGTTTAAACCCAACTAGGGTAGAAGCCAAGGAGCTGACCATCATTCTTCCCTCACTACCGATGAATTTCCTCCTTCAGATTCCTGGATCTTTGTATTTTAATTTGGTGTGTAGGTTGGGAGATTATGTTTAAACCATTAAGGGATTTTAACTGGAGAAAGGTGAGAGCTGAGGGGTAATTGTTATTGGATGACAGTATAAGGTGCTATCAAAGATTCAGCTTCAACTTGGATAATCATTTATCTTCTCTACATCTAGAATGCCAGGTATAATCATAATCAATTACGTGTTCCTTTCCTGTTGACTTCTTTTTCCTTTTCTTTTTCTAAAAGAGTGATTTGGGGGATGGGGAGCTGAGAGCCATAAAAACCCTGTTAGTCATAGAGAATTATTTGTTGTATAGAATTACTTATTACTGATGGCAAACGGTTTTTATGGGCCATTCCCTAAGACTTGGAAATGATTTAACTGGTGTAGCAGGAAAGCATGGACATTGTACAGTAAGACCAGGTTTTGAATCTCAGTATTTTCACTTACTACTAACTATATAATTTTGGAGAATTTTGTCTCTTTGAGTCTCAACTTCCTCTTTTACATGGTGGAATTATAATACCTGTCCTAGTAGAGCTGTTGTGAAGAATAAATGAGCTAACATCATAAGGTACATGGTAGGCACTTAGTGCATTCTAGTTTTCCTTCCTTGATGACACCTCATGCTTCTCTCCACAAGATCACTCCCCTCGCTCCTTCTGGCTCTCGGGGGTCCAGCACTGTAAGCCCTGCGTGTTCTGCAGCCCTCCTTTCAACCCAGCATCACCACCTCACCTGTGGTCTTCCAGGTTCCTGCAGGTCTCAGCATGGTGACTATTCTTACTCCTCCTCTTCTCCCTACTCTAAGTTAATATTTATTGACTACAGTGTTAAACTCTTTAGATGTATGTCCACTTAATTAATAACATAATATATAATAACATAATTATGTTTATCTACTTAAAACTTCTTAGGTGACTCAGTGGTAAAGCATCTGCCTGCAAATCCCTGGGTTGGGTAGATTCCCCTGGAGGAGGGAATGGCTACCCACTCCAGTATTCTTGCCTGGGAAATTCCATAGACAGAGGAGCCTGGTGGGCTACAGTCCATGGGGTTGCGAAAGAGTCAGACACAGCTGAGCGACTGAACAACAGCTTAATCTTCATGACAGTTCATCCCTATTTTATAGATGAGGCAGCGAGACTTAGATGAGCTCTCCCTCGGGTCCTGACACTCAGCTACGGTGACACAGCCGGTCCTCTGTCTTGGCTCCACGTTGCCCCCAGGACCCACTGACAGCTTTGCCAGACAGAATACAATTCTCTTTGTGGCTGGGACTCCTGTGTCTCCACCTGAAGCTTCAGCCACACTCAGAGCCATTCCTTAAACATTCCATGTCTTGTGTGCTTCCTGCTTTTCCACATGTTACTCCCTGCAGTGCCCTGTTCTCCAACCATCCAGTTAGTTTCAGTTTTGCAGCCTGTCTAAGATGTCAAACTTTCCATGAATTCTTCTTAGCTTGTTACAGGCCCTCCAACTTCCGTACTCTGTGACACAAGCTTGTGACTGTCACTTTTCATACTCTTTGGAAATTAGTAATTCGTCCGTTCCTTTTCCTATGCTATTATTTATACTATACTATTACACTATTACTGTCTTTCCTGATAGCTCAGTTGGTCAAGAATCCGCCTGCAATGCAGGAAACCCCGATTCGATTCCTGGGTCAGGAAGATCCCCTGGAGAAGGGAAAGGCTACCCACTCCAGTATTCTGGCCTGGAAATTACATGGACTGTAAAGTCGATGGGGTTGTGAAGAGTTGGATGTGACTGAGCGACTTTCACTTTCACTTTCACTTTTCATTACACTATTACTATCCTTCAGTTGCTAGCTTTCTCCCTTCTAACAGAATAATTTTTACCACCTACTTGGTGTTTAATAAAGATGTATATTGTGTGTGTGCACTAAGTTGGAATGTCTATTAAGATAACTTTAATTCACATGTGGTTACAAGAAACAATAGAGATCCCTTACATGGTGCTCATTTTCCTCTAGTTCTGTGTGTGTGCTAAGTCACTTCAGTCATGTCTGACTCTTTGCGACCCTGTGGACTGTAGCCCTCCAGGTTCCTCTGTCCGTGAGATTCTCCAGACAAGAATACTGGAGTGGGTTGCCATGCACTCCTCCAGGGAATCTTCCCAACCCAGGGATTGAACCCACATCTCTTATGTATCCTGCGTTGGTAGGCAGGTTCTTTACTACTAGAGCCACTGGAAACTTTAGTAAAACTATAGTATAACATCAAAACCAGGATATTGACATTGATACAGTCCACTGATTTTATTCAGATTTTTCCAGTTTTACTTGGACTCATTTCTGTGAGCATTAAGATTGCCTTAAAATTTATCACCCATGTAGGTTTGTGGATCTACCACCACAGTCAAAATACTGAACAGTTCTAATACCACATGGGTCCCTTCTGAGACCTTTTATAAGCAAGTTCATGTCATTCCCTCCCTTGCCCACTTCTTACCACATCCTTTGGCAACCTTACCTAACCTCTGGCAACCATTTATCTGTCTTTCATTTCTAAGATGTTGTCATTTCAAAAATGTTACAAAAATGGAATCATTAGTACATAATCTTTTGGGGTTGGCTGTTTTAACTCAGTGTTACTCCCTGAAGATTGATCTAAGTTTTTGCATATATTAATTGTTCATTCCTTTTATTGCTTGGTTGTATTCCATGCATTGGCATATCTACACTCCATTTGCTTGGCATTCTACACTCCACTTTCTTTAATCATTCACCTGATGAAGGACATCTGGGCTGATTCCATTTGGGGGCTATTATGAATAAAGCTACTATGAACATTTGTGTTCAGATTTTTAGGTGACCATAAATTTCATTTTCTCTAGAATAAATAATCAAGAGTGCAAATGCTGGATCATATGGTAATTGCATGTTAAGTTTTATAAGAAACTCTCTTCTTGGGCTCCAAAATCCCTGTGGATGGTGACTGCAGGCATGAAGTCAGAAGATGGTTGCTTCTTGGCAGGAAAGCAATGGCAAACCTAGAAGCATGTTGAAAAGCAGAGACACTACTCTGCTGACAAAGGTCTGTATATTCAAGGCTAAAGGCTATGGTCTTCCCAGTGGTCACATACAGTTGTGAGAGCTGAACCATAAGGAAGGCCGAATACCGAAGAAATGATGCCTTTGAGCTGTGGTTCTGCAGAAGACTCCTGAAAGTCCCTCAGACAGCCAGGAGATCAAACCAGTCAATCTTAAGGGAGATCAACTCCGAATATTCACTGGAAGGACTGATGCTGAAGCTGAAGCTCCAGTATTTTGGTCATCTGATGTGAACAGATGACTCATTGGAAAAGTCCCTGATACTGGGAAAGATTGAAGGCAGTAGGAGAAGAGGGCATCAGAGGATGTAATGGCTGGATGGTATCACTGATGCAATGAACGTGAACTTGGGCAAACTCTGGGAGGTGGTGAGGGACAGGGAGGCCTGGCGTGCTGCAGTCCATGGGTTGCAGAGTCAGACCTGACTGGGCGACTGAACAACAGAAGAGCCCCCAAATTGTTTTCCCGAGTGGCTGTACCGTCTTGTATTCTACCAATAGGGTATGTGTGGTTCAGTTTCTCTAAGTCCCAGTCAGCATTCTGTATTTCCTTTATTTTTTATTTTGACCTTTCTGATATTTCTCTTGCTTTCCTCTCTTCCCCTTCCTTTTCTCCCTCTCTCTTTCCCCCAAACTTCTTTTCTTCCTGAGAATCACCTGTTCTCATTGTGTACCGTTTTTTACCATGAGGGCATTTTCAGGTAAGTTCCTTCTTCACTCCATGGATATTTGTGTTCCTGCCTCTTGTATGTGGTGAGCTGTGTGCATGGAGGGGAAGAAGGGATCTTTATTGTAGGGTGGGGTGCTGGCCACTCTTCCTGCTGTGGCTTCTCCTTTTGGCACCCAACCTATTCCCAAGCTTGTTTCTTCAAACACCCTTCTAGGCGACTTTCAATGTGGTGTTTTTTGTTTTTTTTTCTTTCTTTCCACAAAAGTAACCTTTGCTTCATTTAGCCAGTTATCTGTTACTTACAACTTAGAATGCTGGCTGATATCATTTTTTTAATGTAAATTATTTTCACTAATTATTCATAGTAGGGGTTTCCCTGATGGTTTAGCAGTGAAGAATCCATCTGCAGTGCAAGAGATGCAGGAGACTCAGGTTTAATCCCTGGGTTGGGAAGATCCCCTGGAGAAGGAAATGGCAAAGCACTCTAGTATTCTTGCCAGGAAAATCCCATGGACAGAGGAGCCTGGCAGGCTATAGTCCATGGGGTCACAGAGTCAGACATGACTGAAGCAACTGAGCATTTCATAGTAGAATATTTAACATATATTTCAGTGTCCATTCTTAGTAATATAAAACCATAAAAGTATTACATAATGTGGAATAGTACTAAGTGTAAAAGAAAACTCATGCAGGTTCAGAGGGAGAACTATTATATCTACCTGAGTGGAGATGGGAAGAAGAGATCAGGAAAGGATTTCAGAGGATAAAGAATTTGAGTAAGGTCTTAAAAAGCAAATAGTGAAAGTGAAGTCACTCAGTCGTGTCCAACTCTTTGCGACCCCATGAACTGTAGCCTACCAGGCTTCTCCATCCATGGGATTCTCCAGGCAAGAATACTGGAGTGGATCTACCATTTCCTTCTCCAGGGGATCTTCCTGACCCAGGGATCGAACCCAGGTCTCCCCACATTGGAGGCAGACGTTTTAACCTCTGAGCCACCAGGAAGCCCTTAGTGTTTGGACAAATTACGATCCAAACTGAACAGCTATTTGCTGTATTTTGGTTTTACATTCATCCAAACAGATCACCACTGAATATCGTTTCTGCATTTTCACTTCTTATGTATTTACCTATTCTAAATAGCTAGAAAATAGACCCTGTGTTCTAACACAATCTGATCATCTTAGATTGGTGTAACTATATCCTTGTCTGCACTGAATAAATGATGGTGATTGTGCTTCAACTAAATGGTCAGGACTGGGGAAGAGGTTGCAATCTGATACATTGTATCAGTTCTCCGTTTACAAGATGAAGCTCAGATTTTTTGTTTTAATAATTATTGTTCTTTTAGTTTTTCTTAAAACATAACGAGTTTCATCCAGTTACAAAACTGTTGCACTGTTCCACACCATGTGATGCTTTAATGTTTTTATGTCTCTAAGAGCAGACACTGAAATATGTTCAGTATTCTACTATGAATAATTAGTGAAAATAATTTACATTTAATAAAAACAAATGATATCAGCCAGAGTTGTAAGTAACAAAACTCCTTTTAAATTTTAGTTTTAAAAGTATGAATTTGATTATGCTGGTAGGAATTGCATCACTTGCAGGAGACTTGGGTTTGATCCCTGGATTGGGAAGATCCCCTGGAGAAGGGAAAGACTACCCACTCCAGTATCCTGGCCTGGATAATTCCAAGGGGGTTGCAAAGAGTTGGACATGACTGAGCCACTTTCAGTTTCAAGGGGACCTGTCTGCCTGTCCCATGCTTATCGGTGGTTAGGAGCAATACCAATGAAGGGAGCATACAATAAACTTGTGAAGAACTTCTTCATGTGTTATAGATGTAGTTCAGTGTGTTTATCATAGCTACTGAAGCCAAAGAATGGATTCCTATATGGAATGTTGTGACCTCACTGCATACTGTATTTCATTTAGCTCTAAAAGCAATGAAATCTTCTCAAGTTATTAAGTCATAAATTATATTAAAGGTGAAAGTAATACTTGAATACATAGTTAATAGATAAAAGTATTTTTTAATTTATATCAAGAAATTCATTTGTGACATTGTTGAGATGAGCAACGTGAATCCTAGAACATGATGATAAATTCTAGAAATATATATCACAACCCATATGTTTTATTATGACATACATCATCTCTATAAAAGATTATAAATAGCTATATATACACAATTTGCATGCATACATGTTCAGTTGCTCAGTTGTGTCTAATTCTTTGCAAGACTATGGACTATAGTCTGCCAGGCTCCTCTGTTCAGGGATTTCCCAGGCAAGAATACTGGAGTGGTTGCCGTTTCCTCCTCCATGGGATCTTCCTGACTCAAGGATCAAACCCATATCTCCTGTGCCTCCTTGCATTGGCAGGCAGATTCTTCACCACTGAGCCACCTGGGAAGCCCATGTATACTCTTTGCTGCTGCTGCTGCTGCTAAGTCGCTTCAGTCGTGTCTGACTCTATGCGACCCCATAGACGGCAGCCCACCAGGCTGCCCCCATCCCTGGGATTCTCCAGGCAAGAACACTGGAGTGGGTTGCCATTTCCTTCTCCAGTGGAGGAAAGTGAAAAGTGAAAGTGAAGTCGCTCAGTCGTGTCCAACTCTTTGCGATCCTATGGACTGCAGCATACCAAGCTCCTCCATCCACAGGATTTTCCAGGCAAGAGTACTGGAGTGGGGTGCCATATATACTCTAGAGAACAGTAAAATAAATAGCCACATTCTTGGCCATGAGTTTAACAAACAGAATGTTTCTAATGCCTTTACAATCTTCATGTACTCCCTAGAGCCTTTCTCTGCCTCCCTCCTGGAGGTGGGTGGAGCCTAAAGTTTGTATTTTTCATTCTTCTGTCTTTCATAATGATTTTATTACATGTAAATGTATCCACAAACAGTAAATATTTTTAAGTTTTGCATACTGCTGAGGCATATATAAATGAAATTTACTGTGTGTGTTCCTCTGTGATTTGCTTTTTTTCTCAGTGTTAGGTTTAACATTTCATCATGCTGATGCCTGTTGTTCAGTTGCTAAGCTGTGTCTGACTCTTTGTGATCCCATGAATTGCAGCATGCCAAGCTTCCCCGTCCATAACTATCTCCCAGAGTTTGCTCAATTTCTTATCCATTGCTTCAGTGATGCCATCTAACCATCTCATCCTCTTCTCTTCCTGCCTTCAATCTTTCCCAGCATCAGGGTCTTTTCCAAAGAGTTGGCTCTTCACGTCAGCTGGTCAGAGTATTGGAGCTTCAGCTTCAGCTTCAGTCTGAGCTCTACTTATTCATGTTTCCTGCTCTATATAATAATAATGTAATAATGTCCCACAGGTATTTTTATCCAGTCCAATTGCAATGAACATATATTGGACCTACTCTTAGTGGATATAAGCATGTAAATGTAAAATAATTTATGAAGCTTCTTTTTCTATTACAAAACTGAGCTGAGATACAAGTTTCTCTAGAATTGTATTTTATTAGCTTTTCTGACCATAACCTACAGAAGATACAAATTGGTTTTGCAATTTATATCATTCACAAAACAAGGAATTACAGGGGATGCCTTTTGATATTTTCTATTCTATTCCATTACATTCCATTTTAAAAAACTCTGCCTATGGCTACAGAATTATATTGATTTCTTGAGCTACTAATGCTTCATAATCAGTCAACCAGCAATTTTTAAAATATTGCACTCACACCAGGGATGGAATTTCTGGGTGGCATATTATGCATACTCAGTATTATTAGACAGTGCCAAACTGATTTCCAGTCATTTGTGCTAAGTTACTCTCCCAATAGCAGCCTGCATGTTCCCTTCGTTGTATAGATTTGTTAACATTGGATACTGTCAAATTCTCCCATTTTCTGGTTTACTGCACTCCATGTTTTTAAGAAAAGTAAATTGAACAGGAACCCAGTTTTAAAGCTCACACAGATAATCCAAATTAAAGTGAACTTATTCAGTCTGTCAATAAAAATTACACATTCAGAAGAAATCAGAAGTTTCCATTTCTAGGCATTTTAATATAGGGGTGCTTTTAGGAAAAGAAAAACACCTCCTGTGTGTTAACTATATATCCTGAACAGTGAGCTGGAATCAAATCAAATTTCAGATTGATCTTTGGGGGACTCATACTGTCCAGATCAGTAGTCAGCTGTGAAAAGCATACACACGTATTTGTAAAAAGTCTACTTTGGATTTTAATGAAGCAACAGGAATGTTAGTATGAATCATACCTGTAAGCAAATGAAACGTGTGGGCTTGGATCTTTCAGAGCTCAAGTGTACAACATATTGAAGGGATTCCTGGTCTTGTGTTTCTGCTGTTTCTACTTAAAACTTGGACAAAACTACACTTTCTCAATTTTCCCACTATCCTCAATGAAGAATGATGGGAAGAGATTAATCTGTTTCTTTCGCTTGACTTTGAAATCCTTGAGATACAATTGTGGTGAACCTACCACTCACTAGTGGTAAATTCGGGACGGGAACTTGTCCTCCTGTGCCTCTAGCCAGCATGTGGAAGGCTCAGGAATGTAGGATTTTCTAAATTTCCATGCACACAACCCTTCAGAAGCTTGTAGCATGCCTGGCCCTCAGCTATTCCCAATGCTGAAGCAAATTAGTGAGGCCAAGCAGTCAGTTACCTACTTGGAGAGGGAGCAAATTTATTTATGGCAAATTCTCTGGCCACTTGCCAACATCAGACATGTTCACAAACAAAACTGGTTGGAGGAGGGGAGGCAGAGAAAGGAAGGTGGTGAAGATGGATCCAGTGCCCTGGAATAATCAGGGCCTCCAAAGGGTGGAGCCTCTATAGGGTTTGAGAAGGGCTGTTTGGGAGAAGTTTTCCTAATCTCGCTTAAAAAGAGAGATGTATTCTGATGTTAGGTAGGCCTTTCTGCTGCCTGACAAGTAATATTTTATAGCATTTCAGTAACGATATTCCATTGTACAGACAGGTAACTAAGATCTAAGCAAGAAGGAGTGAGGCTGGTAGGAATTAAGTAAGACAGGCGAGTTTTAGTCCTGGCTCTGTTGGCAGTTTGGCAGTTGTGCATGTGTGTGCAGTCGTATTCATACTTATATTTTAAAGAAATAGCTTTATTTAAATGTGAACCTAAAGACTGAAAAAAAAACCCAACACATTTTAATTTATATGCATTCTTCGCCCTAATATAGATTAATATTTAAGTAATAGCATTCATTCATCACTCATTCACTAAGCACCATGGCAGACACATATCTGACATTTACAAAAGGCCCTATGTTTTTGCAAAGTACTCTTAATGCATCATCACAAAAGTCCAACAGAACCCTGAGAGTGTCTTAGTGGGTCCTCTCAGATCAGGAATGGTGATGTTTCCTGGCTGCTGGAGGCCTGCTGAACCAGACTGAAGCCTAAGGGTCTGCTCTGAGGTGTCACTAGGCAGGGAAAGTAGGTATCTGAAGGCATTGGGCCCTTGGTCATTATTGCACGGTAGTAAAGAATCCCCCATCAATACAGGAGATTGGGGTTTGATCCCTGTGTTGGAAAGATCCTCTGGAGAAGGGAGAGAGAGAGAGAGAGAATTTGCTCCATTGTGTCTGACTCTTTGTGACCCCATGGACTGTAGTAGCCTACCAGGCTCCTCCATCCATGGGATTTTCCAGGCAAGAATACTGGAGTGGGTTGGCATTTCCTTCTCCAGAAGATCTTCCCGACCCAGGGGTTGAACCCAGGTCGCCCGCATTGTAGGCAAACGCTTTGCCGTCTGAGCCACATGGCAATCTACTCTGGTATTCTTTCCTGGAATCCCATGGACAGAGGAGCCTGATAGGCTATCGTCCCTGGGGTCACAAAAGAATCAGACACAGTTTAGCGACTAAACAGCAACCACCTATCGTCCTGTGCCAAACCAGGCCCTGTGCTCTGAATAACGAGGTTGAGATAAAGACACTGGAGTTCTGGTGATTTTCTCTGCCATCCCTCCCTAAATACCTCCCTGAATCCCATGGTACAGCCAGGAGGAAGAACATGCAGAAATTTTTCGCTGGAGCTTCAGGTGTGATGAAACCTAGGCAGGGGGAATATTTTTGCTGGTTCCTTAGGCCAGGCAAATCCAGGTGATAATTTTGGTGTTGACCAAACTGCTTCCTCAGTGTTATGTTTTCACTTTACAATAACTATGGGACTTCTGCTATTTTCATGGCCGTTTTAGCTGCTGCATTAAGTAAACCATTTCCCAAATAGATATGTTAGAAGTATTTTTGAATAATTATGGGAAGGAATGATTCTTCAGTCTACTGAGGAGACAGCCAGTACAAGTGGAGTGCTGAAAAGCTGATAAAAGAACCCACAGGCAGACCAATTAGTTAATGATGAACATGGAGAAATTCTACTTAATGAACTGAGCAGGCAATTGTGAAGATGAGTCAGCTTTCGCCTTTCCTCCACGTGTATATGTTTGATAGTTTTTTGCATAAATTAATTGACTCCTTAGAACAAGTTCCAAATCTTCCCCCATCCCATGCCTGGGGTGGTCCTAATGAGCGCAGGTACTCTGGCAAAGCAAGGAGGGAAAAGAGGAAAAAGCTGGCCACGATAAAACAAGTAATGGAATTCATATCCCTCTAGAGAGGTTTTAATGGCACCTGTGCCTCAGGTGAAGTAAAGACTAAATGTTTTAGGTGCCTAGGGCTCTTGCATCATGCAAGAAGATGGGAAGTACTCAACCAGGGATTTGGTGTCAGGTGCTGAGGACACAAGAAATTCCAAGAATTCGTATCTACTCTCAAGATTCAGTGCACAGAGCAAGGTCTCAGCAGCTGGGGAGCTGAACACAGGACCCAGTGCCCTCAAGATCTCACGTGCCCTGGGAGGGAAAGTAATAAGCCCCAGTGAGGACAGCCAAGGTGAACGGATAATGAAAACCATGATTATCTTCTCACTTACAGTTCATACATGGACAGACCACGAGTTGGTTAACCCAGTGTGCATTCCCCATTGCCTGCTTCTGCTAGAGCAGCTGGGAGAGCTAAATGCTGCTTTCACAGTCTCCCCTGCAGCCTGGAGCAGACATGAGGTGGAAGCAGAAAACTGCTGTGGGGTGGGGAGTCGGGGTGGGGAGTGAGGTGGGGAGTGGGATTCTGGAAAAACTGCTTTCCTAATAAAAAAGACTGATGTGGTTTCTTTACTCCTTCCCCTTTCTTCCCTTCTTTCTGTCTTAGGTGGGGATGTGTTACCAGAAAGTGAAAATATTAGTTTTTCAGTTGTTTCCAATTCTTTTCGACATCATGGACTGTAGCCTGCCAGGCGCCTCTTGTCCACGGAATTCTCCAGGCAAGAATACTGGAGTGGGTAGCCATTCCTTTCTCGAGGGGATCTTCCTGACCCAGGGATTGAACCTGAGTCTCCTGCATTGCAGGCAGATTCTTCACTGTCTGAGCCATCAGGGAAGCCCTAAGCTGGAGGCAACTATCTTATAGAGGAGAGAAAGGACTTCAGAATCACTGTCCCTGACATTGTTAGGCTGCTGAACTAACGCTAGCATTTGCCAGTCTACAGAATCTGTAAGATATGAGAGAAATCAATCTCGATTTGTTGAGGCCACAGTAAGATATTTTTGGAAACTTGCTATGTATCTTTTGTGTTTTCTCTTGATTCAAACTTTGCAGTACATGCTGTAGTCCTAAGTTTCAGAGATATCTGGGTCAGCTGTGGGCGGCAGCAGAACCTCTTGACAACATTCTGTGACACCACCTGGAGGAATTAATAAGACATCACTTGCGTGGATGAGCAACAAACACAGTGGCACATTATCCATTAGTGACCTTACCCACTGTCAATTTTTTTCTGAACTATTTTCCCCCAAATTTGATAAATTGATGACTCACCCACAATAAGGTTTATTTCCATTCCTGCAGTTTGGGTACTGTTTCCTTAGTACCACTGAAGCTAGTAGATCTTTTAAGATGAGGTCAGTGGGGGACATTTGGTTTAGAGAAGAAGAAAGAGAATGAAATCTGTAAGAATGAGAAAGAGAAAAATTGTGGAAAGTTTGGAACAAGGGTTCAAAAAAATATGTTCAATTATGTTTTCTCTTACTTGTTTCTGGATTGTTTTCAATGAGATGGCATCATGGATTTTGAAAGCAATAATCGTATCTGTTATTCTTAATTTATTTTGGGGTTAAAGCCCCAATATATTTACTGCAAGGCAATCTTTTCTTCTGATATGTGTGTCTCCTGTCTTCATCCCACCCCCCCCCCACGTTCAAAAGGGTAAGAAACATTCTGAAGTATGTCTAATGGTATGAGCTTTGTGGCTCTATTTTCAAGCAGAAGTGTGGGGGATAAAGTTGGCTGATCTGAACCTTTAGAAGAGGGGTGGTATCCACTGAATTTTATGTTTTACTAAGTGTGATGAAAACAAAATAAAACAGGTGCCCTTCAAATGGAGGCCTGAAATCTGCAAAGATTTTTCCGTTAAGCTTAACAGTAATGGTTCTTTCCTGTGTCACATTTGGCAGGGGCTTAGCAATTGAGTTCTCCCTTCTGTGGGGTGTTGTGAAGGGCAATGAAGCAGGGGTTGGAACCCGAATAAGGTTTGAAAGTTAAAGCGGATTGGAAGTGTCTTCTGTATTTTTCTGTCTTTCTCTGTGAAAGTCAAATAAATCTTCAGAACTCTTCACATTTCAAACACAATATTTTTTCACATCCATGAAATGATTTTTCTGAAGCTCACTCTATGCATCTGGCTTTTGTATCTGCACAGTGCTTCCCAGGGATGTTATTAGCTATGCCTCCTGAGAACACTGAGGGGGAACTCGTATTGTTACCCTAGTTTGATATTTAAGAAAACTGATGAAGGCTTATCAGAGGCCACCTCTGTGAGCTCTTGGAACGGTAACATGTCGCAAGTGACTGAGTCATTCTGTACTTTGTCTGTGTTTTTAAAGAGCATTCTAAACATATCCTAGTTTAAAACAGAAGCCCACCACAGCTCTTTAGCTGTATTGCCACTTCAAGATATATCCTCCAGTAATATCTCATTTTTTTTTTTTAATTCAGCTGCTTCTTAATTTAGAGTTACCTAATTTAGAGAAACAGACCTTCTTGTGTAAAACTGGGATTAGGCAGCATGCTGGAAGATGATGTGCTGTTGCTGTTGTTTGGTCACTAAGTTGTGTCTGACTCCTTGAGACCCCATGGACTGCAGCACACTACTCTCTTCTATCCTCCACTGTCTCTCAGAGTTTGCTCAAATTCATGTCCACTGCGTCGGTGATGCTATCCAACCATCTCATCCTCTGTCGCCCGCTTCTCCTGCCTTCAGTTTTTCCTAGCCTGAGTCTTTTCCAGTAAGTTGGCTCTTAGCATCAGGTGGCCAAAGTATTGGTGCTTCAGTTTCAGCATCAGTCCTTCCAGTGAATATTCAGGGTTGATTTCCTGTGGGATTGACTGGTTTGATCTCCTTGCAGTCCAAGGGGCTCTCAAGGCAGTCCAGGTGATGTCATGGAATAAATAACCCCATCCGAAAGAGGAAAGCGAAAAAGTTGGCTTAAAGCTCAACATTCAGAAAATGAAGATCATTGCATCTGGTCCAATCACTTCATGGGAAATAGATGGGGAAACAGTGGACACAGTGTCAGACTTTATTTTGGGGGGCTCCAAAATCACTGCAGATGGTGACTGCAGCCATGAAATTAAAATACGCTTAGCCCTTGGAAGAAAAGTTATGACCAACTTAGATAGTATATTCAAAAGCAGAGAGATTACTTTTCCAACAAAGGTCCGTCTAGTCAAGTCTATGGTTTTTCCAGTGATCATGTATGGATGTGAGAGTTGGACTGAAGAAGGCTGAGCGCCAAAGAATTGATGCTTTTGAACTGTGATGTTGGAGAAGACTCTTGAGAGTCCCTTGGACTGCAAGGAGATCCAACCAATCCATTCTGAAGGAGATCAGGCCTGGGATTTCTTTGGAAGGAATGATGCTAAAGCTGAAACTCCAGTACTTTGGCCACCTCATACGACGAGCTGACTCATTGGAAAAGACTCTAATGCTGGGGAGGATTGGGGGCAGGAGGAGAAGGGGACGACCGAGGATGAGATGGCTGGATGGCATCACTGACTCGATGAATGTGAATCTGAGTGAACTCCGGGAGATGGTGATGGACAGGGAGGCCGGCATGCTGCGATTCACGGGGTCATAAAGAGTCGGACACGACTGAGCGACTGAACTGACCTGAACTGAAAAACTGGGTTTGTCTTCTTCATCAGGCCCACTCTATTCAATAGTATCAGCTTATAACTCTGTCAAGGACTAACCTCGTTTACCCCTGAGGGTCATATGTTACTCATTTGTGCATGCACCCATCAAACATTTATTAAGAACCTACTGTTTGCTGGGAAATTGGCTGGATTCTAGAGACAAAAAGAAAATCGTGTCAGAGGCATATACAAGTAACCTAGGAAATGAGTGAATGGACCTCTGGAATTATTCCCAGGATGCCAAAGAAAAATGCTTTTGTACACAACATTTTAGTAGATCAGTGAATTACTGATTAAATGGGAACATATCATTCAGATGTTGGATTTTAGACTATTGTATCACTTAATATAAAACACTTGGGGAAGTTTTAGAACAATCTAAACTATTCTATGGAGAAAGTAAATCTGAACACTGTTACCTGGAGGGTGGGGGGAATGAGGGTGGATGTTAACTGAACGGGGAGCAAGAGAGAGTTTTCTGTGCTGGTGACGGTGTTCTGTCTTTTGATGGAGGTTTGCATTACACAGATACACAGATTTGTCAAAACTTATCAAATATGCACTCGGAATTCATGCATGTAATTCAAAATAAAACTGGCTGTAAATGAAAGATTGAAAATAAAACACTTGGGGACTAAGAGAGCAAAGAAAGAGGCATTTCTTTACACCAGATCCCTTTTACTAGGTCTAGCCCAAGAAGTTGTGTTGTTCAGTTGCTAAGTCATGTCCAAATCTTTGCGACCCCATGGACTGTAGCCCACCAGGCTCCTCTGTCCATGGGATTACCCAGGCAAGAAGACTGGAGTGGGTTGCCATTCATTTCTCCAGAGGATCTTCCCAACCCAGCAATTGAACCTGCGTCTTTCATCGGCAGGTTGGTTCTTTACCACTGAGCCACATTCTTTTTAGCTGCCATGATTCCCAGAATGTGATTGTATCATGGCTCCCTGTGCAGTCTTGATGGTTAATGATAGGTAGCTATTGTTTTTGGAAGGTCCATGCATGCTTTCTCAAAATAAAAAATATAGATTCATGAAGAGCAATTTGAATTCTTCCCAGAGTCAAAGATCTCTTTTGCCCCAAAAGATTCTACTTGTGATTGATGAATGTCTCTAGGTTTGTTCGTAAATTTTTGAGGAAGTGCTAAGTTTCAGTGCTAAAAGCCAGTTATGGTGTCACAAAAGAATCAAACCATCCTTTAGGGTTTTTTTCCTCCAGGATTTCCGATAAAATGTTTTTGGAAGGAACATTTTTTCCCATCAAGGCTCATGTTAAAATACAGGTCAGGAAATTCAGTTGCGTAAACAAGTTAGCCACAACTTTCATCCAAGGGGACGCGCATCACAGGTGTCACTTGGTGGTGCTGGAGTTGGTTTAAACACACTGGTCATGGTTATATATAGTACTTGAAGTCCAAACATTCACTCCAACTCCATCATCACTTACTCGGGTTGTCCCAGCAAATTCCTCCTGGACTAGTTCTTTGCCAAGTTTAAAAGCAATGGATTCTAAAGTATAACAGAGAAAAATCAACCTCTCCTTTTTTAAAAACCTTAAAAGTTTTCCCTTCCTTGCCCCTAAGAAGAAGCTTTTCACATACAAATGCATTTGTAAATAAGTGCATTTAGTTAATGCCACAGTGAAAGCAATAAACTCATTTATCTTGGTAAATGAAATTTTTATAAATTAAAGTTATAAGAAACAATATACTTATTTTATGGTTTTTAAAAGCAAAGCCACAGAAGATAAAAAGATAAGAAATAGTAAATTAATGTACCTATTATGGTTTTTCCCCTGGAGAAGGAAATGGCAACCCACTCCAGTATTCTTGCCTGGAGAATCCTATGGACAGAGGAGCCTAGCAGGCTACAGTCAGGCAAAAAGCATAGTTACTTTTTAAAATAATATGCTTTTTAAAGTAAAACACATATTTTCTCTGAAGGAAAATGTATGTATAAATATATATGATTTGTGAATGTGCAGCTTGAAGAAACTGAATACACCCTGGTAACCAGCACTAAAATTGAGAACTAGATTATAACCAGAGCATTCTCCCAGGAGCTCTTGTCTTGTTCTCTGCTAATCGATATCATTTCTTATCTTTTAGGATAATTATTACTCTAACTTTTGATATCATAAGCTTATCTTGCTTCTTAATACCTTGTACAAATGGAATTATTCAATAAGTACTTTTTTTGTGTCTGGATAATGAGTAGAGCTGGTGGGAACATGGTTGTACACATCTTTGAGTGAATACATACGTGCATATCTTTAAGGCATAAACCAGACCATAGAGCTGGTGTGTCACAGAGCATGTATGTGTTCAGTTGTGGTTGTTCAGTCACTGAGTTATGTCCAGCTCTTCATGACCCCATGGACTGCAGCACGCTAGGCTTCCCTGTCCTTCACTATCTCCCGAAGTTCACTCAAACTCATGTCCATTGAGTTGGTGATGCTATCCAACCATCTCACCCTCTTCTGCCCCCTTCGCCTGTTGCCCTCAGTCTTTTCCGGCATCAGGGGCTTTTCCAATGAGTCAGCTCTTCACATCAGGTGACCAAAGTATTGTAGCTTCAGCTTCAGCATCAGTTCTTCCAGTGAATATTCAGAGTTGATTTCCTGTGGAACTGACTGATTTGATCTCCTTGCAGTCCAAGGGACTGTATGGTAGATAATGCTGAACTGTTTGCAAAGTGATTCTATGTGCTCTTTTTTTTTAATGTATGCCTATGCTAAAATATGTGCTTCCCAGATGGAGCTAGGGGTAGGTAAAGAACCCACCTGCTAATGCAGGAGACATAAGAGATGTGGGTTTGATCCCTGGATCAGGAGGATACCCTGGATAAGGGAAAGGCAACCCACTCCAGTATTCTTGCCTCAGAAATCCTATGGACAGAGGAGCCTGGTGGGCTACGGTCCATAGGGTCGCAAAGAATCGGACACGACTAGTGACTTAGCACACACGCATGCTGAAATATAATGCTTTTCCCAATCTCATTTGTCATGAGAGTTTTAAACTGAAAAAACAATCTTAAAAACCAAATAATTTTGCTAATACAGTTATTTCGAGTGAAACTGTTTTGAGACCTAAATCATAACTCGTGAAAACTTGTTAATAAGGGTACCTACAGCTCCACCTAAAGCCCAGGCTGACAGCTCTGCAGCGAAAGGTGAATCACCGTGAGACACGGCTGTAGCCCAGTTGGGAACAAGAGTGCGTATTCTAATCTTACATAACAAGACCTTCCAGGTTGCAGACAGATACTAGGTTGCCTTCCAGGATAGACAAGTATAGATGTGTTTCTTTCTTTTCAAAATATATCAGATCATTTTAAATTGCAAGCCACTGAAACTAATTCTGGTTAATTGAGCAGAAAAGAAAAGAGATTTGATTAGAAGAAATTTAAGAACCACTCAGTCTCTCACCCCACTCCAGTACTCTTGCCTAGAAAATCCCATGGATGAAGGAGTCTAGTAGGCTGCAGTCCATGGGGTTGCTGGGAGTCGGACACGACCGAGCGACTTCACTTTCACTTTTCACTTTCATGCACTGGAGAAGGAAATGGCAACCCACTCCAGTGTTCTTGCCTGGAGAATCCCAGGGACAGGGGAGCCTGATGGGCTTCCGTCTATGAGGTCGCACAGAGTCGGACACGACTGAAGCGACTTAGCAGCAGTCTCTCACAGTGTGGGAGAACCAGCCAAGGAGACATTTCAGTCATGGTTTAGAACTGCTCTGGGATGCAGATGCAGATTCCCGCAGCCTGCCCTGGGTAGCCAGTCTCCATCCAGGTATTCGTGTTCTGTGCTCTGTCCTTTCACCTGAAATTAGGGCTTCTCTGTCTGACCGGTGGAGTTTGGCAGATGTGACAGTGTGTGACTCATGAGACAAGGTTATAGAGGACATTGAAGTTTCCCACTGGTCTCTGAGACTGTGCACTCAAAGGGAAACCAGCTCCCATGGGTGGAGGATACACTAGGAAGCTCCGTGGAGAGGAACTGCATTCCCCTGCTGACAACCATCACCAGCTAACTAGCCACAGGGCAGAGCTACCTTGGAAGCAGGCCCTCTGTCCCAGTCACACCTTCAGATGACTGCAGCACCACCTAACATCTGCGTGCCAACGGGACTCTGAGTCTGAGGTTAGTCAGCTGTGCTGGTCTGAATTTCTGACCCACAGCACTGTGAGAGAAAGAAATGTTTACTGTTGTTTGAAGCCATCACATTTCAGGTAATTTGTTACACAGCAGCAGACAGCTAATCACCAGTCCTAGTTAACAGGCTATAGCTGTTGGAACTGTTGGCATCACTGCCTTTGGGAACTAGATGCAAATCAAGCAGCGTCACCAACGTGAGGCAAACTAGAGTTCAAACCCTTGGCTACTCTATCCCTTGGCTGCTGCTACTGCTGCTGAGTCGCTTCAGTTGTGTCCGACTCTGTGCGACCCCCATAGACGGCAGCCCACCAGGCTCCCCTGTCCCTGGGATTCTCCAGGCAGGACACTGGAGTGGGTTGCCATTTCCTTCTCTAGTGCATGAAAGTGAAAAGTGAAAGTGAAGTTACTCAGTCGTGTCCGACTCAGCGACCCCATGGACTGCAGCCTACTGGGCTCCTCCATCCATGGGATCCTCCAGGCAAGAGTACTGGAGTGGGTCGCCATTGCCTTCTCCAATCCCTTGGCCAGCCTCTCCAAAAGAGCAAAAATTTGATGTGATCCAAAACGTTGTATCAAAGTGTTTCCTGAATACGGACCTTGTTTTCTCTTTAAGTAAAGGCTTTGTGGCACTCTCTAAGAAAGAACTTTTAGAAAAATGCTGTTTTTCTTAATCGTTAATATATATTACAAAAGCTCTGGTACCTGCCTTCTACAGTATTTTAATGGCCTTGTGACATAATAAGCAGTTGTGTTCTAGAGTTTTGCTTTTAAGACAAATCTCTTTATTTTTTAGGTCATTTGTGAATATAGTTTTAAAAATATATTGAAGCCTTTCAAGACTGATATATACGAACCTTTCAGAATTTTAGCTTCTGAAGTTTGAAATGTTAGGTGGCTTTCAGCATTACATACCAATCTTATAAAATATATTGTTAGTCAAGCTTAATTGTGTCTGACTTTTTGCACCTTATGGGCTGTACCCCACCAGGCCCCCTCTATCCATGGAATTCTCCAGTCAAACAAATACTGGAGTGGGTAGCCATTCCCTTCTCCAGGAGATCTTCCCAACCTAGGGATCAAACATAGGTCTGCTGCATTGCAGGCACATTCTTTACCGTCTGAGCCACCAATGAAAGTCGCTCAGTTGTGTCCAACTCTTTGCTACCCCATGGACTGTAGACCACCAGGCTCCTCTGTCCATGGAATTCTTCAGGCAAGAATACTGGAGTGGTAGATGTTCCCTTCTTCAGGGGATCTTCCCAGCCCAGGGGCTGAACCCAAGTCTCCCACACTGCAGGTGTATTCTTTACTGTTTGAGCCATGAGGGAAGCCAGAGAAACCCATAAAACGAATGGCTGCTCCATGACTGTGAATTGATCCTTTGACCTCTGGAGATCAGCATTATGGTCTCCTGAATGGACCATGGTTGTTAAGGGATCAAATTATATATAATATATATTTTATATAAAAATAATATAATATAATATACATATTAAATGATACATATTATATAATATAACATATAATATTATATATGGACCATGAATGTTAGGGGATCAAATTATATATAATTATACATTATATGTATTTTATATATATACATATTTATATATAATTTGACCCCTTGACAACTGTTGTCCATTTAGCAGACCATAATGCTGATCTCTAGAGGTCAAAGGACCAACTCAGTTATGAAGCAGCTACCCATGACCTCAGAGCTGATCAGAACAAGTCTGGACTCCAGGGTGGAGGTCTTCAGTTCAGTTCAGTTCAGTCATTCAATCGTGTCCAGACTCTTTGTGACCCCATGAATCGCAGCACACCAGGCCTCCCTGTCCATCACCAACTCCCAGAGTTTACCCAAACTCATGTGCATTGAGTCGATGATGCCATCCAGGCATCTCATCCTCTGTCGTCCCCTGCTCCTCCTGCCCCCAATCCCTCCCAGCATCAGAGTCTTTTCCAGTGAGTCAACTCTTTGCATGAAGTGGAGACTTTAGCCTGTCACAATCCACATCCATCCCTTACTGACAAAGCCCTAACTGAAAATTCCGAACCTTGTAAATTTCCACCACACTTTTAAGAAGTTGGGGGTGGCTAGAAGTCATTTCACAGTAGGAGTGATTTGCAGCCAGAATCAGCCAACCTTTGGCCTCATTTTTGTGTAGTTTGGATGATTCTATCATCAGATCTGCCTCTCTATATAAAGTGTTTCCTGTTTGAGTTTCCTTTTTCAAATGAATGGATTTATTATCCTAGAGGAAGGCTTGGTCTAGCTGTTCTGCAAAGGGCAGGACGAATAAAAGGTTATAGATCAAATGCATTATGTTGCCCTGAGAATTGGCTTATGTGTATCATTTTATGGAAAGCAAAGGAGCGGTGACACACACATTGAATTTATTGAATCAGGTGTGACAGCACTGGGGAGTTCTAAGAAAACAGATACATGTGTGGAGAGAGAAAGGGAGAGGAAGAGAAGGAAGAGAGAATGAAGGGGTCGGGAGG
Source organism: Nanger dama (assembly GCA_917880005.1). Taxonomy (NCBI): domain Eukaryota; kingdom Metazoa; phylum Chordata; class Mammalia; order Artiodactyla; family Bovidae; genus Nanger; species Nanger dama. Next base: position 11,080,559 of record CAKJTW010000066.1, read on the forward strand.
AAAGGAGAGGAAAGAGAAAAGGAGAGGAGAAGAGGAGAAAGAGAGACCTCATGGCCACTTCCTGTCTCACTTGGCATGTGTGGGCCAGAATCTTCTGGGCCAGTAAGCGGAGTAGAAGAGGGAGAGAACTGTTGGATGAAAAGACTGAGAAGCCTTCGTGGAAACCTGAAATCCTAGGCAGGAGTTAGATAACAACTTTGCCTACCACTTACTGAATACCTATGGTTATTAAACATGACCTGGTGTAATCTTTGCAGCAGCCCTTTGAAGTAGGTACTACTGTGCTCTGTTTTCTGTTTTGCAATTCTGGAAGGTAAATGGCCCATATCACATAGTTCAGAGGTAACTGGAATTCAAACCAGACTGTACAGCACACACTGTTGACTCTGCAGTTCTCTGAGCTGACTTAGTCTGGGCAGAGGAGACGAGCTGAGTCCAGGGATGGACTGGGAGACAGAACAATCCGAAAAAAAAGGTTGGAAGGTGAATGAGAGTGTCGGTGTACTCTGGGGTCCGTGCAGTTGGGCTGACCAGTCGATGACTCAAGCGAATGGTTTTGCAAGAGAAGTTGTGGTGAATAAAAGTAGAGAACTGATAAAGTTGAAAAAGTTTTAGGAACTAAAGATGACTATATTAATGGATTCTGAGCAGGGAAATAGTGCTGCAGAAAATATTTTCTTAAGAAGGTGAAATCAGCAGTCATGTATAGGCAAACAGAAAAGGGGGAGGAATGGAGGCTGGGAAATCATTGAGAACAGGGTGCACAAGTGACAGAGATACGGCAGTGAAGATCTGGAGTAGTAGTGTAGAAGCAGCTCTCCAAGTTTTGGTCTCGGAATCATTGATACACTTAAAATTGATGGAGGACCCCAAAGTCCTTCCGTGTTATATTTATCTATCAATGTTCATCAGATTTAAAATTAATACAGATAAATTTTAAAATATATATTAAATTATTTTAAAATAATAAACTCATTATGTATTAACATACAAGCATTTTCATGAAAAAAATAACTTTGTTTTTGAAATAAGAAACAATGAGAAAAATGACTTTTACACTTCTGCAAATTTCTTTACTGCCTGGCTTAATAGCTGGAACGTTATACAGTCCATTGTCATGCATTCAGTTTTTTGTAATGTTGCAAGAAAAGTCCACTTATGCTTGTGAGAGAAAGTGAAAAAGGCAAATAACACCCTAATTTTCATGAAAATCAGTTGACCCCATGACACTCTGGAAGAGTCTTAGGGTCTCTCATGGGTCCCTGGATGACAGTTTGAGGACTACCAGGCTAGAGTGTGGCTAAGGAGATGAGAAATAGGGAACCAACACAGGAGAAATACACAAAGAAACCAACAGCATCTGAAGACTGATCAGGCTTAGGGGGCCCTGCAAAGGAAAGAATCCTACATGATCCACACATCAAACCTGGGTGACCTGAGAAAATCATGATGCTTCTTGCAGAGTGGGGAAACCCAGAGAGGAAGGCAGTTTGGTGGGGAAGTTGGTTATTTCTGGTTTTGGTGATTTCAATGTGAAGTAACAGAAAGACATCTAAATACACAAAGAATTGGGTCACAGAAGATGACATTACTTCTTTCATTACTAATGGAAGTAAATTTTTCAAAAGTTAATTTAAAATGAAAATTTAAATGTCAGTTTGAAAATGAAGTGGAAGAAGATACTATACTTCCTAGTTAATTCATCACAAAGTAAATATTTCTTTAGGAGAGGAACATTAGAGGAATTCAGCTATATTTGAAAGATTTTATTTCCTCAGATAAGAAATGAGTATAGGGGCATTTTTTTGTATCATTATTTATGCAGATTTACATGTCTGGAGTAATTCATAATAAATCAAAAATTTAAACTTCATATCATACTAGTTCACACATTTCTCTCCCTCTTAACCCCCCAAACACACACATACACACATACATACACATACACAATATTTATACTCATTAGATTAGATGCTGTTTTATTTCCAGGTGCTAGTGCTGGGCATAGAACCATTTAGAAAAGGAAGGAAGAAAGGAAGAAAGGTGGGAGGGGGAAGGAAAGAAAGAATATAAGCTAATTCAAAGTCTTTCCCCTTCTCTTTAGACACCAAAATGCAGTCTGTTGGGAAAGGACTTGCCAGCCACGTTAACAAAATATAAAGCAAATGCAAGCTAAGTAGGAAGATGCCAGCATTCATAGGATACCAAAGACCCTGTACATTATTACACGTATTGGGCAATGATTCAATCAGATGTGAAGTTCCTGGAGAGGTTTACAGCACTTTGTGAGAGTGCTGCATGGGTAACAAAGAATTCCTATTCTTGTGATAAGTTTCCAGTAGAATCAGGGCCTCAAAAGAACAAAGCACTGAGGGAGGGTACCAGAGAGGAAGCAAGTCTGTGTTACTGCTCTGGAACTGGAAGAGACATGAGTGTGAGCACTGACTCAGGCACAACTCGCTTTGAGATGCTGAGAAGGTGACTTAATTGCTTATGCTTTTGTTGTTCTTCAGTCACTAACTCCTGTCTCACCCCATGAATTGCAGCATTCCAGGCTTCCATGCCTTCACTGTCTGTCTCCTGGAGTTTGCTCAGTCATATCCATTGAGTCAGTGATGCCATCCAAACATCTCATCCTCTGTTGCTCCTTCTCTTCTTGCCTCAGTTTTTCCCAGCATCAAGGTATTTTCCGATGAGTTGGCTCTTCCCATTAGGTGGCTCAAGTATTGGAGCTTCAGCTTCAGCATCAGTCCTTCCAATGAATATTCGGGGTTGATTTCCTTTAGGATTGACTGGTTTGATATCCTTACTATCCAAGGGACTCTTAAGAACCTTCACAGTTCTTTGGTGCTCAGCCTTCTTATGGCCCAACTCTCACATCCATACATGACTACTGGAAAATCATAGCTTTGACTATATGGATCTTTGTTGGCAAAGTGATGTCTCTGCTTTTTAATACACTGTCTAGGTTTGTCATAGCTTTTCTTCCAAGGAATAAGTGTCTTTTAACTTCATGACTGCAGTCACTGATGGCAGTGTTTTGGAGCCCCCAAAATAAAATCTGCCACTGTTTCCACTTTTTCCCCATCCATTTGCCATGAAGTGACGGGACCGAATGCCATGATCTTAGTTTTTGAATGTTGAGTTTTAAGCCAGCTTTTTCAGTCTCCTCTTTCACCCTCTTTAAGAGACTCTTTAGTTCCTCTTCACTTTCTGCCATTAGAGTGGTATCAGAATATGCTTTAGTTTTAAGATATTTTTATTTATTAAAAACCTAGTAATAGAAGCTGTTTCCCAGGATTACAGCCAGGGATTAATGCAGTTTAAGGCTCGGGAATGCTAGCTTCTCTTACCATGTAGCACTGAACAACAAACTTTCCATCTGCCCTCCACACTCACCCCCACTCATCTCGACGTCCACATGTCTCCCCTGGCGGACTTTGAAACTGCTAGTGGCTGCCACCATGAGCCCTCCACACTCTCACTAACTGCTCTGACTAAATCTCCACCATGCAGTCATGCAATTGTCCTCCTTATTAGCCTTCAAAAGCCTGGGCCTTGCTGTCCACCAGCCTCAGCCCAATCTAGAGCATTTCTGGAACATACTTTATGCCTTCCTTTCTATTCATGTCACAAGCTTATTTTCTGTTTCTTCTTTAGCTCTGAAAATACTACATATTCACCAGATTATATATCTTCCTTTGCCTTAAAATTCATTCTAGAATGTGTCCTGTAGCTATTTTATGTGAAGGCTCAGTTGCTAAGTCATGTCTGACTCTTCTGCAATCCCATGGACTGTAGCCCACCAGGCTCCTCTGATCATGGGATTCTCCAGGCAAGAATACTGAAGTGGGTTGTCATTTCCTCCTCTGGGAGATCTTCCAGAACCAGGGATTGAACCTGAGTGTCCTGAGGCTCCTTCTGAATTGTCAGGTGGATTCTTTATCACTGAGCCACCCAGGAAGCCCATAGCTATTTTAACCAACAAATAAATGAAGTGGGAAAGAATATACAAGTTTTTTTCAGTTTTTACACAAGAAATTGACATGATAATAAAAAAACTTGTAAAATTCTTTTAAAAAGCATGTTTGTGGGGAGGCAAGATGAGAGGGATGTTTATTAAAATGTCTTACAAAATTAATGAGTAAATTTACAGGTAGAAGGAGACTGTTATTTACCTTCAGTGTCTATTACTGTGTCTATTTAGTGACTCTACTCTCACCTGAGGCTCTGAACCAGTTATAAACTGAGTACCTTAGATCAATGAGTGAATGAATGAGATAAGCAAAATTATATATATATATATACACACACACAGAGAGACTGCTTAGAGAAAAATAATGTCCATATGCAGAAGTGCATGAATTTCACTCTGTAGCTATTTTAGCTAAAAATGAAGCTAAACTTTCTTGACAAACAAGAATTTAATTTTGGGTTCCTTTTCTTTTCACTCAGGGATATAATTCATGTGAAGTAGGGATAAAAGTTACCATGATGCCAGGTAGAACTTCTTTCTACTAATAATTGTTTCATAAATATATATGTTCTGTAAACTGTCATAACCTTTCATTTTTTTGTGCTCATTTCATGACCTTCACAAACAGATGAAAGGCTCACGTTTGCTAAGTTCCCCTTAGTAATTAATTACTAGAAATTTAAGGACCTAGCAGGGACTGCAGCTGTTCTGAGTTTCAATTATTTTTCTGCTTATCTTCTGGGGTTATAACTTGGAAGTCTGGACTGAAGGCATGCCATTTTTAGCAATAGGAAGCATCAAGATAGTCTTGTTTCCCACATAACTCTAGTGGAACAGGAGACACAGGTAACCCACAAGCTTCAGAAACCCTGTTGGAAGGAAGGGTTTAGGAGATAAGCAGGAACATTTACACTACTGGGAACAATTAGTTTTCATCAGAAGACTAAGCCATAAAAGTGGAAAACTAGGCTGGAACAGAAGGGATGGTAAGAAAGGCTTCCTGGATGGTATAAAGTACCAGTATAAAATAATGATATCCATGCTGTTGGTGGTGTGTTCAGTTGCTCAGTCATGTCTGACTCTTTGTGACCCCGTGGACTGTAGTCTGCCAAGCTCCCCTGTCCATGGGATTTCCCAGGCAAGCATACTGGAGTGGGTTGACATTTCCTCCTTCAGGGGATCTTCCCAACCCAGGGATGAACCCATATCTTCTGTGGCTATTGCATTGGCAGGCTGATTCTTTACCACTGAGCCACCTGGGAAGCAGAGCATTATTGCTGTGGTCTGGCACCAAGATGTTAAATCATATGCCTCATTTTGAATCATAGATTTTCACAGCACCCAGTTGGATCAAAGGTGTTCCTTGGATCAATTTCTCTATAGCCAGGGAGCCTGGGGCCCAGAGAGTTGAAAGGACTTATCCAGGGTCCCACAGCTAGTCCAGCAGAGCTGAGAACAGAGTGCATTTCCTCTTCCCAGTCAGTGCACTTCCCCCTCCACCACATCTGTTTCCTCTCCTCCTTGATGTGTTTGTCTCTCAGGCCAGAGAGCAAGTGGTCTGATGGGTTTTCTCAGCACAATCTCCAGATGGTTACTTTCGACATTTCTGTATCTGGGCACCACTTTCTTGTCTCTCAACTTAAAAAAATAATGCTCTTGTAAAGTTATTGATGTTTGAGAATTGATTGCATTTGGACAATATGTGGAATGCAACTGATAATGTATAGCTGGGTGCTATTGATTAAGGTGTGTTTGGAGAATCATACAGCTGGAAGGAGTTATTTGGATCAAGTGACCCCTGCTTTGCAGATTAGGAAATAAATGCCTGGAAAATCTAGTGGCCATTAATTTAAAATACTTAAGTTCTAATGTCATGGAAGCGAAGTGAAGCAAAAGTTCCTCAGTTGTGTCCGACTCTTTGCGACCCTACTGTCCATAGAATTCTCCAGGCCAGAATACTGGAGTGGGTAGCCATTCCCTTCTCCAGGGGATCTTCTCAACCCAGGGACGGAACCCAGGCATCCTGCATTGCAGGTGGATTCTTTACCAGCTGAACCACCAGGAAAGTCCATGGACCATTCTTTCAAAGCAACATTTATATATTTGAAATTTGACTCTGTGAAAATGTAACAGAAATGGTCATGTTCTTGTTCAATTCCAAATAAAGTTTGTATTCATTAAATATTGATGTACTGTACTATATTATTCATTGTTTTATTCATTTTGAGGGATTATCATAGGAACAGCATGAAACCATTAACAATTAAAAATTATTGGAGTGCTGGGATCCAAATAATTTAATTTGAGCAGCAGGAGATTGCCATGGTCAGCAGCGGTACCATTTTGATTAGGCTGACCGTCAGTGTGTTGTCACACATGGTTCTGTCTGGATGTCATTGCTTTTGCTGCTGCCATCTTACCATCCTACAGCTTTGCCTGTGGAATCCTCCTTAGCCTTCAGAGCAAGTGCCCTCTCCCCTACAAAGCTTTCAGCAGTTGCTCCAAACCTAGAGGATCTCCCCATCCTTTGCATTCTCAAGGCACTTAATACTTCTCTTATTATCCCAGTCTGTTTCACTAATGAATTAAATGGTGCTGTTACCCCTTTTCTGGATTTTAAGCCCCATAGCAAAAAGATTAGGTCAGTAATTTTGTATTCCTTGCAGCATCTTGTGTTTTGGAGATGCATGGTATTTGTTAAATGAGTAAATGAATGGGTAATAAATACAAGAGCACTTGGCTGAACACAAAGCATTACACATTAGAATACTGATTAATTAAACAGCACAAACTGGGGAAGTCCTAGCTTTTTTAAGCTGAGAGTCATTTGAGAATTTATTGAGAAACTGAGTGTCCAGAACAGGTATCATAAAGAATGCCTTCAGTTCCACTCTGGGATGTCTTTATTCACAGAATAAATCTGAGAAATAACAGTTTGTCAAATGCCAAATGACATCGAAAGTTAGAAGAGTGGAGTTCCCATACTATTCAGTTCCCCACAATTTGAAAACCACATGTTGTCCTTTCAATAACTTTTTCAGCCACATCAGGTGCATGAATGGACCCCAGAAACCATCTGCTCCAAGGCCGCCAATTAAGTTTGCTGTGTTCTCCCTGACAGGCTGACTGTTCCATTAAAATGAAGGGCTTTTCCAGGAAAAGAGATCTTGGGATTTTCTTTGGTCATTAGATAGCTCTACGCCAGATAGGAACATAAAAATTTTCTTTGTGTGGAGAAAGAGGAGTGCTTTCCTGAAGTTGGACTCATATTACAAAAATGGGGGAAAGGAATTTAAGTGCTTATTTCAGTTCCTTTTCCAAACATGGAAAGTTAAATAGTAGTTCAGCCTCAATCCTTTCAGAGGAAGATCTCGTTGCAAATGTAAACTTCACTGCTCACTCACAGGGTTTCATATATTGCAAATAACCCAGGCTCAAGATTCAAACAGCCCCATGCAAATCCCGGGTAGAAGTCTGAAAGTGTTAGTGAGATCAAAAGCAAAATTCTCTCTGTGCACTTAGATTCTGATTTAACTTTCTTTCTTTGCCTGGAGAATCCCACGGATGGAAGAGCCTAGTGGGCTACAGACCATGGGGTCGCAAAGAGTCCGACACGACTGAGCGAGCTCACTTCACTTCACTTCACTTCTGTCTATATTATAGGTCTCCATGTATTATCCTGCGAAGTGTAAAACAGATGAGAAAACTAGTATCACCCAAGTATTAGTTGACCACAGAGTAAATCAGTGGCAGAAACGGAACATGACCTTTGAATTTTGAACTTGCTCAGGTCCATGAGGCCAAATTGCCTCATCCTTGGCTTTGCTCTTTCTGCTGTGGGATGAAAATGGACCTTCCCTTTGTTAGTACACCTTCCCTAAGGATAAAGGCTCCATAGAACATATTTCTCAAAACAATGAATCAAGTGGTGGAACACTTTATCTGTAACCCCATCTTCGCGATTTACTTGACTCTGTGAGCCTCATTGTTTCTAGTTTGCCAAATGGGAATATTCACTCACTCTACCTCTCTTTTAAAAATCAAATAGTCCTTAACAAACACATGAAAAGATGCTCAACACGACTCATTATCAGAGAAATGCAAATCAAAACCACAATGAAGTACCATCACACGCTGGTCAGAATGGATGCTATCAAAATGTCTACAAAAAATAAATGCTGGAGAGGGTATGGAGAAAAGGGAACCCTCTTAAACTGTTGATGGGAATGCAAGCTAGTATAGCCACTATGGATAACAGTGTGGAGATTCCTTCAGTTAGTCAGTTCAGTCTCTCAGTCATGTCCGACTCTTTGCAACCCCATGAACCGCAGCACGCCAGGCCTCCCTGTCCATCACCAACTCCGGGAGTCCACCCAAACCCATGTCCATCAAGTCAGTGATGCCATCCAACCATCTCATCCTCTGTCGTCCCCTTCTCCTCCTGCCCTCAATCTTTCCCGGCACCAGGGTCTTTTCAAATGAGTCAGTTCTTTGCATCAGGTAGCCAAAGTATTGGAGTTTCAGCTTCAAAATCAGTCCTTCCAATGAACACCCAGGACTGATCTCCTTTAGGATGGACTGCTTGGATCTCCTTGCAGTCCAAGGAACTCCCAAGAGTCTTCTCCAACACCACAGTTCAAAAGTATCAATTCTTCAGTGCTCAGCTTTCTTTATAGTCCAACTCTCATATCCATACATGACCACTGGAAAAACCATAGCCTTGACTAGATAGACCCTTGTTGACAAAGTAATGTCTCTGCTTTTGAATATGCTGTTTAGGTTAGTCATAACTTTCTTTCCAAAGAGTAAGTGTCTTTTAATTTCATGGCTGCAGTCACCATCTGCAGTGATTTTGGAGCCCCCAAAATAAAGTCTGACACTGTTTCCACTGTTTCCCCATCTATTTCCCATGAAGTGATGGAACCAGATGCTGTGATCTTAGTTTTCTGAACGTTGAGCTTTAAGTCAACTTTTTCACTCTCCTCTTTCACTTTCGTCAAGAGGCTCTTTAGTTTTTTTCTTCACTGTCTGCCATAAGGGTGGTGTCATCTACGTATCTGAGGTTATTGATATTTCTCCCAGCAATCTTGATTCCAGCTTGTTCTTCCTCCAGCCCAGAGTTTCTCATGATATACTCTGCATATAAGTTAAACAGGGAGATTCCTTAAAAAACTGGAAATAGAACTGCTGTACAACCCAGCAATCCCACTGCTGGGCACACACACCAAGGAAACCAGAATTGAAAGAGACATGTGTACCCCAATGTTCATTGCTGCACTGTTTATTATAGCCAGGATATGGAAGCAACCTAGATGTCCATCAGCAGACAAATGGATAAGAAAGCTGTGCTACATATACACAAGGGAGTATTACTCAGCCATTAAAAAGAATACATTTGAATCAGTTCAAATGAGGTGGATGAAACTGGAGCCTATTATACAGAGTGAAGTAAGACAGAAAGAAAAACACCAATACAGTATACTAACGCATATATATGGAATTTAGAAAGATGGTGGTACTGATGACCTTATATGTGAGACAGCAAAAGAGACACAGATATAAAGAACAGTCTTTTGGGCTCTGTGGGAGAAGGTGAGGGTGGGATGGTTTGAGAGAATAGCATTGAAACATATATATTATCATATGTGAAACAGATTGCCAGTCCAGGTTCGATCATGAAACAGGATGCTCAGGGCTGGTGCTCTGGGACAACCTTGAGGGATGGGATGGGGAAGGAGGTAGGAGGGGGTTCAGTATGGGAAACACATGTACACCCATGGCTGATTCATGTCAATGTATGGCAAAAACAACTACAATATTGTAAAGTAATTAGCTTCCAATTAAAATAAATTAATTAATTTAAAAAATCAAATAGTCTTGAAAATTGTAAAGTCCTACATAAAGGTATTGTTGTAACTGTAGAGTGCTACCTGGACTCATCTTGTGAACCTTCGATTTTCTTTGTTGGAAACGCTGAAGTATACTAAATGTCATGTAACTCCCCAGAGTGTACCTTCTGCTCTATAATTGTCTACATAGAAAAGGAAAAAGACCTGCTATCCACAGGGGGTGGAGAGCACAGAAAAATGTTGTTAACTAGCATGTAAAACACTTGTAGGGAATTTTCTGTCTCCTGAGAATGTGCTTTTCTTCTTACTCTCTTCCTTTCTTTTTTTTAATTTTTAAATTTATTGTTTTTAATTGGAGGATAATTGCTTTACAGTATTGTATTGGTTTCTGCTGTATATCAATACATTGTCTCCTTTGCTAAGTCAGTAATAATATATTATTTTTATTATTCATTTTGATGCTCAAATTGTTACATATTGAACATAGGCAAGTCCCTTATGTTGTTTCCTGTGACCCATTGACATATCCTGTCCTTCTTTGAACTCTTCCCTGCTAATACTTTGCACAAGATACACTAGGTTCATCTTGTACTTTTCCTTCCCCAGTCCTAGATTCAGCCATTTTTGCAAGAAATGCTGGCTCTTTTTAGTAGAAAAAGGGGTTTAGAAACCAAGATTTTTGTAGTAGATGTGCTGATTGCTATGAGGGTGTCATTGCTTTTAGGTCCTTTCAGAGGATGGAGGGAAACCAGGAAAAAGATACAGCCAGTCGGAAGTATCTGTCTGCAGTATATGACACAGTGACTCTTCCAAGTAGAAAAAAGCATGTGCAGATGTGTGTGGGTATCTTCTTATTTTCTTGCTTTTCATTTCTCTGATTACTAGTAACGCTGAGCCCTTTTGCCGTGGTTATTTGCCATTCATTTTAATTCTTTTGTGAAAAGAAATGTGCAATTATTTTTCTCTTTTGGGTTATTTGCCACTCTTGTGTATTTGAACCAGTTTTTTTGTTTTGTTTTGGTTTTGTTTTTGTTTTTGTTTTTAACCTTAACACTTAAAACTCCAGGAGATGGTGAAGGACTGGGTAACCTGGCATACTGTAGTCCATAGAATCATAAACAGTCAGACATGACTTAGCAACTGAACAACAACAACAATGCTTAAAAACCTTTACAAGTATACACATATTTGAACATGGACTGAAACAGATATGCAAATGTTTATTGTAGCATTGCTAACGATAGACCCAAAGTAGAAGCAACTCAAGTGTCCATCAGATGAATTGCTAAACAAAATATAGTATATTTGACTCTTGAACAACACAGGTTTGAACTGTGTTGGATCCACATATCAGTGGATTTTTTTTCACTAGTAAATAACTGCAGTTGGCTGAATCTACAGGTACATAACTACGAATATGGAGGCACTGGGTATATTAGGACAATTGACTTAAAGTTATAGGTGGATTTTTAACTGTATGGAGGGTGGGCATGCCTATCCTCTCCTTTGCTCAAGGATCAATGTACATGCATACAATGAAATATGATTCAGCCATAGAAAGGAATGAAGTTCTGATACATGCTACAAGATGGGTGAACCTTGAAAACATTGTGCTGCATGAAATAAACCACACAGGAAGGATAAATATTGTGACTCCACTTGTATGAATTATCTAGAGTGGGAAAACCCATGGAAACAAAAAGCTGATCAGAGGTTGTCAAGGAAAGGTAAATGGGTTACTGCTTAATGGTTAAATTTTCTCCTTGTGTGATGGAAAAGTTTTAGAAATAGATAGTGGTGGTGAGTATACAGCATTGTGAATATAATTAGTGCTTTAATGATTAAAATAAACTTTGTTATATATATGTATATATTTAACCATGATAGAAAATAAATGGATGTGTTTACATGGGTAATATTTCTGAACTCCCTGTTCTTGTCCATTCATCTATGTGTCTGTCCCTTCACTGGTACCACACTGTCTTGATTACTGTAGCTATATAATAAGTCTTGAATTTGAGTAGACTAATTTCTCCCATTTAACTTTCTTTTTCAAAATAATTTTAGCTATTCTAGTTCTTTACCTTTCCATATAAATTTTAGAATAATTGTGCCTATATCTACAATAAAAGTTACTGGGATTTTGATAGGAATTCATTAAATCTGTATTGTTCCATGTTTTGATATATTAAAAACATTATGATGTATCCTATATATCCCTTGTAATATTTATGTTCATAGTCTAATTTGTCTTATGTAAAAATTGCCACTTCAGTTCTCTTACATTTAGCATTTTATGACGTATCATTTTTAATCCTTTTAGTTTTAAATTACATGTGTCTTTGTATTTAATGTTTGTTGCTGATAGACAACATATAGTGGGGACTTTTTAAATCTAGTTTGATCATTTCTGACTTTTAATTGATATTTTTAAATTACCTATTGTGATTAATTAATTACCTATATGATTCAGTTTAAATGTTTTCTGATTTTTCCCATTTTGTTTCCTTGTTCTTGTTTTATTTTGCATTGATTAAATATTTTTGTACTTTATTTTTTCTCACTATTACTTGCTCTATCTGTTCAAATTTTTTATTTAATGTGGCTACTCTACTTTTGGGCTTCCCTGGTGGCTCAGCTGGTACAGAATCCACCTGCAAAAGGGGAGATCTGGGCTTGATCCCTGGGTTGGGAACATTCCCCTGGAGAAGAGAAAGGCTACCCACTACAGTATTCTGACCTGGAGAATTCCATAGACTGTATAGTCCATGGGGTCTTGAAGAGCCAGACGTGACTGAGCAACTTCACTGACTCACTCACTCTATCTTTAAATAATTTTATAACATTTCACTTATAATAAAAAACAAACCTTGCATATGTGCTAAGTCGTTTCAGTCATGTCTGACTCTTTCCGACCCCGTGGACTGTAGCCTGCCAGCCTTCTCTGTCTATGAGATTCTGTAGGCAAGAACACTGGAGCAGGTTGCCATGCCCTCCTCCAGGGAATCTTCTGAACCCAGGGATCCCACCCACATCTCTTATGTCTCCTGCATTGGCAGGTAGGTTCCTTACCACTAGCACCACCTTGGAAACCCCAGAAAACCTTACAACTATTTATTTTAGCTCACCTCTATCCTTTCTTAATCACCCAGATAACCATACTCATGAGGTCACTCACCTAGAGCCAGACATCCTGGAGTGTGAAGTCAGCTGGGCCTTAGGAAGTATTACTAAAAACAAAGCTAGTGGAGGTGATGGAATTCCAGCTGAGCTATTTCAAATCCTAAAAGGTGATGCTGTTAAAGTGTTGCACTCAACATGCCAGCAAATTTGAAAAACTCAGCAATGGCTGCAGAACTGGAACAGGTCAGTTTTCATTCAGGCCCAAAGAAGGGCAATGACAAAAATGTTCAAAAACTACCATGCAATTGTGCTCATCTCACATGCTGGCAAGATAATGCTGAAACTCCTTCAAGTTAGGCTTGAACAGTAAATGAACCGAGTACTTCTAGATGTACAAGCTAGATTTAGAAAAAGCAGAGGAACCAGATATCAAATTGCCAATATCCATTGAATCACGGAAAAAGCAAGGAAATTCCAGAAAAACATCTACTTCTGCTTCATTGACTACACTAAAGCCTTTGGCTGTGTGGATCACAACAAACTGGAAAATTCTTAAAGAGACGGGAATACCAGAGCACCTTGCCTTCCTCCTGAGAAACCTATATGCAGGTCAAGAAGCAATAGTTAGAACTGGACAAGAAACAATGGACTGGTTCCAAATTGGAAAGGAGTGTGTCAAGGCTGTATATTGTCACCTTGCTTATTTAACTTATATACAGAGTACATCATGTGAAATACCCAGATGGATGAATCAGAAGCTGGAATCAAGATTCCCAGGAGAAATATCAGCAATCTCAGATATGCAGATACCACCACCATGATGACAAGAAGGGAAGAGGAACTAAAGAACCTCCTGATGAGGGTGAAAAGGAGAGTGAAAAAGCTGACTTAAAACTCAACATTCAAAAAACTAAGATCATGGCATCTGGTCCCATCACTTCTTTGCAAATAGAAGGGGGGAAAAGTGGAAGCAGTGACAGATTTTATTTTCTTGGGCTCCAAAAATCACTGTGGATGGTGACTGCAGCCACAAAATTAAGACTCTTGCTCCTTGGAAGAAAAGCTGTGACAAGTGTAGACAGTATTAGAAGCAGAAACATCGCTTCACCAACAAAGGTCCGTTTAGTCAAAGCTATGGTTTTTCCAGTAGTCATGTACATAACACGGGTGAGAGTTGGGCCATAAAGAAGGCTGAGCACCGAGAATTGATGCTTTCGAACTGTGGTGCTCCCATTGAGAGTTCTTTGGACAGCAAGGAGATCCAGCCAGTCAGTCCTAAAGGAAATCAACCCTGAATATTCATTGTAAGGACTGATGCTGAAGCTGAAGCGCCAATACTTCAGCCACCTGATGTGAAGAGCCAACTCTGGGAAAGACACTGATGCTGATTCAGGTTGAAGGCAAGAGAAAAAGGAGACTACAGAGGACGAGATGGTCGGATGGCATCAATGGCTCAATCAGCAAGAGTTTGAGAAAACTCTGGGAGATAGTGAAGGGCAGGGGAACCTGGTGTGCTGCAGTTCATGGGGTCACAAGGAGTGGGACACAACTTAGCAACTGAACAACAATAAATGGAATAATGCAATAAAAGCATTTGTGAACTGGCTTATTTCACTTAGAAAAATATATTGAAATTTCATCTGTGTTATTATGTGACTCCGTGGTTCATTCCTTTTTAGTGTTGAATTCTATTCTAGTTATCCATAATTTGAAGACCATCTAGACTCTCAGTTTTCAGCAATTTATGAGTAAAATTGCTGTAACTATTGTGTACAGATTTTTTGTGACCATAACATTTTAATTCTTCTCGATAATACATAGGGATGGATTGCCAGGGTAGTCAAACTTTCTTTTTTTTTTTCCTTCCTTATTTTCCATCTCATAGTAATTGTTTGACACTCAAGCATCATATGTAGGCTGGTAAAGATGTAGATAATTAGTATTTGTACCTGAAAATGAACAGGCATGCATGCAGTTAAGTTACATGGATCCACTTGATTCTTTTGAGGCTTGTTTTGAATCTTTATTAGTAAAAGTTTAGAGGAGCCTTTACGCTGGGGTATGGCCCTTCTGGAGTCTTTATTAAATATTCTGAGTGGTTATCAGGGTTCTTTACTCACTGATGAGTAAGAAATATGAACATCTCTAAGCCCTACGTAAGCTTTGGGAATTGTTTAGCTTGTGACTTCTTATTGCTCTTTATCCAGTTTCACAAAATTTCACTCTGCATGTGTGTATATTGGTTGTCAGCCAATGAGGCTAGATGAATGAGATGAAGAATTCTAGAACTTTTTCTATGAAGTGTCCTTTTCTCCCAAACTCTGATGCTAAAATACCGGTTGATTCGGCCTCATGAACTCTAATCTCTGTCTCATAATCTCAGTGAGACTCATTGGTACCCCTTGTGAGTCCTCCTCCTGAACCATGAACCAAAGAGTATCTCAGACTGAATGCCTAAGTGATTAGAATTGAATTCATTTGTTTGCTTGCTTTCAGAAATGACAGTCCTGCGCTGATATCAAGTTTTAAAAATCATTTGTCTTAGATAGCTTGTCCATTTTTAAAAAGATCATTTTTACAGTTGGAGGAGAAGTATTGTCTCAGTTATCCCATCATGGCATCCTCACCTCATTTTCCTTATTTGCTTTAATTTTGATTGTGCTTTTCATTGTCATGCTCCTAGCTAAAAAATTCTCTCTACTGTATTTAATATAATGCTTCTAACTATACAAATTGTTGTGGTAGTTTTTAAAATGACAATGAATTCTTTGCATATCTATAAAATAAAATCAATATTTAAAAAATTTTATGTACACCCAATATTTGTAAGAAAGCTAATGCCTGATTCTGATTCACTGATTGGGTTTATGATATTTTAATTTTTCTCACTGTCAAGATAGTTATATTGAGTCTTAGAAACAACACCGTAAAAATCAGAAGGATAATTAAATGTGGTTTTAAGTTCCCCTACTATCTTGTGTTTTTTTGAAGTTAACGTATCCTTTCTTTTAAATATCAATCCACGTTAGCAAATAAAAATATAATTTTAAAATGATGTGTCCAAATAAGTCAAATAAGAGTAACCCAGGTGTTTATGAATAGTCCGTTAGGTACCCTTGTAGCAATAAGTTGAACTGATGTGGAAAAAGCCAGTTTTGTGTAAAATCAGAAAGAAACAAAATTAAACTACTGATCCCCGGAGGAGTGATTTCATTATTTAGTAAATCCTGCCAGGCTGCGATAGCCATGTTCCCTCTTCTCAGTTCAGCAGCTTGTCACACTGACATGGCAGCCTCCTTGGTGCCACTTGTGAACATTTGCAGTGTGCTCTGTCATTCTGCTACACTAGGAGCATGGGCTCCCTGTTCTTTCCTGGGATCCCGTGCACCACCAGCTGGAGCGCTCATGCTACAGGCAGTCTGGTGCTCACACACAGACTTGTGAGCATCACCAATCTTTGACCTTTGCCTCCTGAAGGAGACTACTGACTATTGTGTTTCCTTTCCCTTCCTTTCCACCTTTGCAGCCTTTACCAGACTGACCCTTTTTTAGGAGGTTGGGTTTTTTCCACTAAATTTAAAAAGGGGAGAATATGGAAGAGGTGAAGTATGTGAAACTACTGGAAATAGTAAGCATGCAGAATCTAGGCTAGGTAATATTCTAACAGCCTTACAAATCCTCATTCATTTAATCTTTGCTATATCATGGACTTGGTGTATTATTGTCTTCCTATGTTTTTCTATCTACATGAGAGATCTGCTATTGATCTTGGCTTTACTGGGTTTATGCTTGAAATGATCAGTTTTAAGTCACAAACTTGCACATAAATGAAAGCTCTCCTGATTTGTCTCACTCAGTTCCACTCCTGCGTCCCCTAAACCCTTAAGACTGGCAGATGTGAGAAAGCAAATTTCTCCTGATTTTACTTTCATTTATATATAACAGAAACTTTGAAAAAGATACTTAGTAACACCAACTAGCTTAGTAACTTCAGGCAGAAGCGCTATAGTTAGTCTGTGGTTTTATACCACTGTGACTATCCACCCAAGTGAATGCATAAAAATGGCTTAAAAGAGTTGTTTGAAATATTACATTTTAGCTTCAGTAAAATCTTCTTTTCTAGAGTTCAGTCATTCTCATTTTTAATTGGATGATGCCCAAGGGGTCCCCAAGGGCTGGTCAGAGAGAGGGCTAAAGGCACGATGGGGCTGCCTGCCCAGTCAGCCAATGGAAGGAGAGGTCTGAAGGCATAGATGGCTGGTTAGCGTAAACTGGAGCATATTTTAGTAACACTTGTGTGCAGAAGATGGCATGCAGAAGCTCAAGAGAGCTGAGAGCTTCACGAGTTTTGAAAGCCAATTATTAAATATAGCCATTATTAAAAATTAAGTTATATAAACTTCCAGTGAAATAAATTACATTAAAAAGAGGTAACAAAACAGAAACTCACAGACTTAGAAAGTGAAATTATGGATGCGGGAGATCAGGGGGAGCATGGGGTGGGAAGGATGGTGGGGAGGGATGGTTAGGAAGCTTGGGATGGACATGTACACATTGCTATGTTTGAAATGGATAACCAACAAGGACCTACAGTAGAGCCCAGGGAGCTTTGCTCCATGTTATGTGGCAGCCTGGATGGGATGGGGGTTTGGGGGAGGACAGATCCATGTGTATATAAGGCTAAGTCCCTTCACTGTTCACCTGAAACTGTCACAATATTGCTGGTCAATTGGCTCTACAGTCCAAAATTAAAAGTTAAAAAAAAAAACAACACCAAAAAACAGAGAAAAAAAACCAAAGGTAACAAACTCAAAGTCCTCACTTCCCAATTGTTTTGCTCTTCTCTATGCTCTTGTACTTCTTGACATGTATCATATCCATATGACGTGCTAGTACTGGATGTCTGTTACTAACTCCAAACTCAGAGATGTCACTTTGGTAGCTTGAAACTGTGCAGGGATTTACATGAGAGAGAGCTGATTGTTAAACGTTTACCAGCACAGCACTGCTTGGAGGGAAGCCTGGGTCTGAGAGAACCTGGTTTCTGGGGCAGGCTGAGAAGAGGAAATGAGGAAGGCAGAGATCATACATGAAGCAGCAATTCGAGCAGAGATTTCAGAATGAAGGCATTCCTGTTCACAGTGTATTGTATTTGCCTTCCATATTTAAAAAGTTATTTGGATTAGTCAACAGCACTTCTAAATGAGAACTTCATGTAAAAAATCAGAATTCCAGCCTTCTTAGAAAAATAAAACATACTGGTAATGTATTAATGTCAAACTGAGTCCTTTGGTAACTTGGCAGCCACTGGCTGGAGTGATGGTTACCTTTTAGGAAGGTATCTGTCCTCCATGGTTATTTGACCTTTCCAGCCCCGGTGTCATTAGGTTCAGCAGCCAAGGGAATTGAAAGAATGGGGGAGAATGAGATGCAGACAAAGTGACATTAGTTATTTCTAGGACTCAGTTTACAGACAGGGGCATATCCCCCAGTGTTCTTTTTATAAGAAACTTAGACTTACCAGGACTGGCATAGCTTAAGAACCCACACAGACCTGGACATAGAAGGGTCTCTAAACATCAGGATAGATGTAATCTAGTTCGTGACCTAAAGATTCTCTATTTTATTTATGACTCATGCTCTTACTCAGAGTCTGATTATTTGTTCTAACGTTTATTTTCTTTTAGAAAGAATCACAAAACTATTTATATTATCTAGATTTCCAAACCACAGAAGATTATAAGATAAAAATTGACAATAAGAAGAATGCTACTAAAAACAAGGCCTCAAGCATAATTACATGGGACCATTTATTTCAGGGGCAGCAACTCTCTGCATCTCTGTAACTCCTAAAGAAATCATTTCTTAACACAGATAATCAGTCATTGATGATCAAAATGATGACTTGTGTTAGCTTTTGTTTATAACACATTCAGTGCATTTAATTACAAAGGTAAGGAAATGTAAACCATCACAGAAATTCCTGTCTTTTTCTCTAATCCAGAAGTGTGCTTTCCCTCTGTGCTTTCCCTTTTCTGTTCTGTGTAAGGTTCTTTTTGCTTCTCTCTTCACCTGGCTAATTTCTGTTTATCGTTCAGGTTATAACTTAGCGTTACTTTTTCAAGGAGGTCCTCCCTGATTTTCTGGTCAATATCAGGTCCTTCTGTTATAGACCCTACTTCACTGTACCCTGGACACTTATTTCCTTTATGGCTTGTCCGACTCTGTGTGACCCCACAGATGGCAGCCCACCAGGCTCCCCCGCCCCTGGGATTCTCCAGGCAAGAACACTGGAGTGGGTTACCATTTCCTTCTCCAGTGTATGAAAGTGAAAAGTGAAAGTGAAGTTGCTCAGTCGTGTCCGACTCAGCAACCCCATGGACTGCAGCCCACCAGGCTCCTCTGTTCATGGGATTCTCCAGGCAAGAGTACTGGAGTGGCTTGCCATTGCCTTCTCCACTATTCAATCATAGTTATAGCAATTTCTATCTGTATTTTTCTTTGTTTAGTATTTATCAGCATCACTAGACTCTGATTCCATGAATGCATTAACCATATTTGTCTTATTCGTTGCCATGTTGCCTAGTGTCCATGGTGGGTGTGCAGTAAATAATTTTTGAATAGATAATGGTCAAACTAAAAACAAATCTTAAAATGCTACCGTATATCTACAAAACTTTGGTCTTAATAAAAACATGGTGTGTGACTGAATTCCCACATACACTTTTCTCTCTTCTTGGTAGATCATAGCACAATGGGCCTGATAAATATTTGCTGAATGAATAATGCTAGACAACAAGACATTTCACTCTGGTCCTTTTTCCTTAGAGGCAGTGGTCCTCAGCACCTGAGACTTGAGAGTAACTGCACATTTACACATTTTAGCTACAAGTGCAAACAAGCAATTTCTCTGGAAATATTGGAAGATTCTAAATCTTGTCAAGTGTGACAATGTCACAGATGGAAGAAAATGCAAGAGTATGTACTTATTCATTAGCCACTTTAAACTCCCAAGTGTTCTCCGTTTTACTCTTTTAGATCATAAGCACTTTGCAGACTCATAAGAATGTCTGTCTCTCCAAGTGATTCCAAAATGGGGAAGCTGGCCTTTCCTACGACTGATGATAGGCATATGTGGTAGCCGAAGACAAAAGTATGTTAGTAGGGAGGGAAATCAAAAGTTCTGTTTTAATGTAATGGAAAATTAGGAATCCTAAACAACCTACTCATCAATCAAAACACTGGAAATTGTGCAAAAAGGAGCTTTCTAGCTAATGTTTTCACCTGGGGCTCATTAGTGGTTCTAAAAGTGGTTCTTTCTCTGCTGCTGCTGCTGCTGCTGCTGCTAAGTCATTTCAGTTGTGTCCGACTCTGTGCGACCCCATAGATGGGAGCTCACCAGGCTCCCCCATCCCTGGGATTCTCCAGGCAAGAACACTGGAGTGGGTTGCCATTTCCTTCTCCAATGCATGAAGGTGAAAAGTGAAAGTGAAGTTGCTCAGTTGTGTCTGACTTTGCGATCCCATGGACTGCAGCCTACCAGGTTCCTCCATCTATGGGGTTTTCCAGGCAAGAGTACTGGAGTGGGGTGCCATCGCCTTCTCCGGGTTCTTTCTCTAGTTTCTAACTAATGCGTGGCTGGCAGTCAGGCCAGGTGTTCCTTCCACTTTCCACTGAGAAGCTTTATCTGAAAACCCATCCCCTTCACACCACACAGGCGGAATCTGTTCACTGGTTCTATTAAATCAGGTCCGTCTCCACCACTGTGCACACACCAAAGCAAGTAGTTGCTTTCAGACCCCAAAGCTAAGAACCCTAAATTCTTTTGGTTTCTTGTCTTTCATTCATGAGAATTTGAGCTCCTTAAATTCAGAAATCTGTTTTAGATTGTATTGTTCTATAAGGAATTAAATGAGACAATTCTCATAGTCATGTGTTGAGCAATTAAAGTATTAGGCTAATAATTTTTAATTAAAATGTTCAGTTTACAGCCTTTCCCATGTTTCAATGAGAGAACGTGCAACTGTACTTGGAGGAGGAACTGCCCCCAGATCAGTCTGGCTTCTTCCATCAAACTTTCCCCATAGTTTTCCCAAGCAAGAGTAGACTTCCATTCTTCCCAGATTCAGCCTTGATGAGAAATGCCTTGACATTCAATCATATAAGACCTAGCTTTGAAAACTTTGGTGGTAATGTTGTTTAGTCGCTAAGTTGTGTCCAATTGTTTGTGACCCCATGGACTGTAGCCCACCGAGTGTTAGAGACTTTCTTTTCAGATCACGGGGCAGCGCTGGCAACTGAGAATATAAAGCTTCACACCAGACTGACCGTAACCTGTTCCAGGGGTGACTTGCTGGGGTTTCCTTACATGCCAAATATATGTGGAAAACTTCAGGCTCAAGTGCTTTGATGAGCGATTAAGAAAATAACACAGTCTTAACGGCTTGCGAAAATGGGGAACAAGTAATAAGCTATCATAAGGGGAAGACAACTTATGACTCCAGTGTAATGAGGGAATCAGAGAAAGGTCGACTGAAAGTTGAAGGTAAGCCATGGCAGAATGAGTACGGTTCTGAAAATGAGTCACAGTAGAGTTGGAGAGGGGACCGTAAATTTCACGTATGGTCTTCCAAATTGGATCAAAAGAATTGGATGAGACAGTGAATTGTGTCCTGTGTACTGAGAAGAGGACATGGCCTCTCATGGGCCCCCTATAAAAAGTGTAAAGACTGTTTTCACAATCACTGAATGTACAACTATCAATATTAGACTGACCACATCCTGATGCACGTGGGGAGGAAATATATTTGGCGTGAACAGTAATTTTGGACATTTAGTATCCTCAAGCTAGGGTGGATTTGTATGCTTTTCTTTTTAGAGAGCAATACAATTTTTTCACTTGAAAATAGCATGTGACACCTTTTGACAATGGCTCCTTTTCATTGAGCACACAGTATCTAATTTATGGTAACAAGAACCAGCTCCTAAGTGAGTTCATTTTTCTTGCACTATAGCATCCAGAGAGGAAGGTGGACGGTTTTTCCCAAGTGTAAACTGTTCTGGGGTACTGATTTATGTGGCTGCCATAGTGGATGGGGCTTCCCAGGTGGTGCTGGTAATAATGAACCCACCTGCCAAGGCAGGAGATGTAAGAGACGTGGGTTCAATCCCTGAGATGGGAAGATCCCCTGGAGGAGGGCATGGCAACCCACTCCAGTATTCTTGCCTGGAGATTTCCATAGACAGAGGAGCCTGGCAGGCTACAGTCCATGGGGTTGCACAGAGTCAGACACAATTGAAGCGACTTAGGATGCGCCCAGTGGATGAAGCAGAACTAAGAGGGACTCTGCCTAGCTGAGCACTGTGTTCACCATCAGAACACAGAACGGTTCCATATCCCAGTTCTCTTATGCTCAGGGTGGATGTGTTTCAGAGTTACCCAAATGCCTTGGTCTTTTGAGAAATAACTCAAGGTATACCTCCTATCTTGTCTTAGGGACTGAAATCATAAATACACATCACATATCTACCTGTCCCTCTATCAGCTTCCTTTAAGAAAGGAGGGAGATGGGAGAAAATATACCTCCTCTTTTCCAAATCAGAGAGTGTGGTTGTTTGTGTTTGGAATTTTAGGTTACTCTAGGGGCAATATTAGACATCATTTGCTTTCCTTGACCAACTAAGACTGCCCAGAATATGGTGTATATCAAAATGAAAGTCATTCAGATGTGTCCAACTCTTTGCGACCCCATGGACTATACAGTCCATGGAATTCTTCAGGCCAGAATACTGGAAAGGGTAGCCTTTCCCTTCTCCAAGGGATCTTCCCAACCCAAGAATTGAACTCAGGTCTCCCACACTGCAGGCAGATTATCAGCTGAACCACAAGGGAAGCTCATAGTATACATATAGATAGTCACAAATAACCATCATCAACAAATAATTTCGTTAAACTGGTAAAAGACTTTTCTCTCACATCCCTTTTAAAGGGTCAAATAATCCTGAAGGAGTAGCTAGCTATCTCCAATGCTTTTTGGATGGGTGGGATGAGAATGGCAGAAATCACTCATCTAAGAATATTTTAAAATATCATTACATCACTTTATTCTCACAGTTCTGTCCTGAATCACTTCCTGGTGGTTCAGCATTACAAAAAACCCCAACTCTTTCAAGCTACCGAGAAGGTGTCATAGTTATGGTGTAGCACCTATAGTTACATTTATAGAGGCTCCACAAGTTGAAAGTAGAAATGAATCTAACAAGGCTTATAAAGTCTAGTGGTATTTGGGTCCAATGTACCATCTATAATACATTAAGAAGATAAACACTGGGTTTAATTTTTCATTTCAGAAGCTAGTTGAGCTCTTATTCCTATCAGCCTTTGGTAAAAATATACATATTCAGTCAAAGTAAAATATGGATGATTTATGCATCTCAGCAGGTACTCATTTGAGAAGGAAATTGCACCAGGTCCTAGCTCATACTTGTATGTGGCTGTCACAAAATTAGCTTACTGACTGCCTTTTCAAGAATCTATACATATGTAACACTAGTGTTTGCTTTCCTTTTAATGATATCAGTGAAACTAAGTCCTTTCATTTTCCTGGTTTGGTAACCTATTCAGTTGTACCAGAGGCTCAATGTCAGGAAGCCAAAGTCTCAAATGAGAACTAAAGACAATAAACTCCCTATTTTTGGACTTGTGGCGGACAGAGGCAAGTGCACAGTTTAAAACTAGGTCTTGAAGCTAAATCTCTGCCATGGGAAGTGTTCCTGAAAAACCCATGTCCAAGGAGATGGAGTGAAAGAGGGAGAGAAAGGTAAGAAGAAAGGAAGGTAAAAGGACAAATGAATAAATCCAGATCTAATAGAGGTTTGCACTAATTAGAGTTTCTTTTAGTATTTGTTTAAAAAACAGGATTTAAAATTAGATGATATTGCTCACCTCTCACCTAGCATTCTCTGTGTAATACTGTTTTGGCCTTCTTGTCTTAGGGCTACTTCTATCACCAGGGTATGATTTCTTTCTGTAGGACACCTTCCATCCCTCACTTTATTCCTTTTTCTGAGCGGAGGCTGCATGGGTGCAAGAAGGCCAAGAGGAGCTACTCCACATTCAAGGTCAGGAGGGGGGCTTTGAGGAGATACCCCTCGTCCAAGGTAAGGAGCAGTGGCTGAGCTTTACTGGAGCAGCCATGAAGAGATACCCTACGTTCAAGGTAAAAGAAACCCAAGTAAGATGGTCGATGTTGTGAGAGGCATCAGAGGGTAGACACACAAACCATAATCACAGAAAACTAGTCAGTATAATCACAAGGACCACAGCCTTGTCTAACTCAATGAAACTAAGCTATGCCCGTGGGGCCACCCAAGATGGGCGGGTCATGGTGGAGAGGTCTTACAGAATGCAGTCCACTGGAGAAGGGAATGGGAAATCACTTCAGTATTCTTGCCTTGAGAACCCCATGAACAGCATGAAAAGGCAAAATTATAGGATACTGAAAGGGAACTCCCCAGGTCGGTGGGTTCCCAATATGCTACTGGAGATCAGTGGATAAATAACTCCAGAAAGAATGAAGGCATGGAGCCGAAGCAAAAACAATACCCAGTTGTGGTTGTGACTGGTGATAGAAGCAAGGTCCAATGCTGTAAAGAGCAATGTTGCATAGGAACCTGGAATGTTAGGTCCATGAATCAAGGCAAAATGGAAGCAGTCAAACAGGAGATGGCAAGAGTGAACGTCAACATTCTAGGAATCGGCAAACTAAAATGGACTGGAATGGGTGAATTTAACTCAGATGACCATTATATCTACTACTTCAGGCAGGAATCCCTTAGAAGAAATGGAGTAGCCATCATGGTCAACAAAAGAGTCTGAAATGCGGTACTTGGATGCAGTCTCAAAAACATCAGAATGATCTCTGTTCATTTCCAAGGCAAACCATTCAATATCACAGAAATCCAAGACTATGCCCCGACCAGTAATGCTGAAGAAGCTGAAGTTGAACAGTTTTATGAAGACCTACAAGACCTTTTAGAACTAACACCCCCAAAAGATGCTCTTTTCATTATAGGGCACTGCAATGCTAAAGTAGGAAGTCAAGAAACACCTGGAGTAACAGGCAAATTTGGCCTTGGAATGCAGAATGAAGCAGGGCAAAGGCTAACAGAGTTTTGCCCAAAGAACGCACTGGTCATAGCAAACACCCTCTTCCAACAACACAAGAAAAGACTCTACACATGGACATCTCCAGATGGTCAACACCGAAATCAGACTGATTATATTCTTTGCAGCCAAAGAAGGAGAAGCTCTATACAGTCAGCAAAAACAAGACCAGGAGCTGACTGTGGCTCAGATCATGAACTCCTTATTGCCAAATTCAGACTCAAATTGAAGAAAGTAGGGAAAACCACATGACCATTCAGGTATGACCTAAATCAAATTCCTTATGATTATACAGTGGAAGTGGGAAATAGATTTAAGGGACTAGATTTGATAGATAGAGTGCCTGATGAACTATGGACTGAGGTTCGTGACATTGTACAGGAGACAAGGATCAAGATCATCCCCATGGAAAAGAAATGCAAAAAAGCAAAATGGCTGTCTGGGGAGGCCTTACAAATAACTGTGAAAAGAAGATAAGTGAAAAGCAAAGGAGAAAAGGAAAGATAAAAGCATCTGAATGCAGAGTTCCAAAGAATAGCAAGGAGAGATAAGAAAGACGTCCTCTGTGTTTAATGCAAAGAAATAGAGGAAAACAACAGAATGGGAAAGACTAGCGATCTCTTCAAGAAAATTAGATACCAAGGGAACATGTCATGCAAAGATGGGCTCGATAAAGGACAGAACTGGTATGGACCTAACAGAAGCAAAAGATATTAAGAAGAGGTGGCAAGAATACACAGAACAACTGTACAAAAAAATCTTCACAACCAAGATAATCACGATGGTGTGGTCACTCACCTAGAGCCAGACATCCTGGAATGTGAAGTCAAGTGGGCCTTAGAAAGCATCACTGTGAACAAAGCTAGTGGAGGTGATGGCATTCCAGTTGAGCTCTTTCAAATCCTGAAAGATGATGCTGTGAAAGTGCTGCACTCAATATACCAGCAAATCTGGAAAACTCAGCAGTGGCCACAGGACTGGAAAAGGTCAGTTTTCATTCCAATCCCAAAGAATGGCAATGCCAAAGAATGTTCAAACTACCACACAATTGCACTCATCTCACACACTAATAAAGTAATGCTCAAAATTCTCCAAGACAGGCTTTAGCAGTACAAGAACTGTGAACTTCCAGATGTTCAAGCTGATTTTAGAAAAGGCAGAGAAACCTGAAATCAAATTGCCAACATCCACTGAATCATGGAAAAAGCAAGAGAGTTCCAGAAAAACATCTATTTCTGCTTTCTTGACTATGCCAAAGCCTTTGACTGTGTGGATCACAATAAACTGTGGAAAATTCTTCAAGAGATGGGAATACTAGACCACCTGACCTACCTCTTGAGAAACCTGTATGCAGGTCAGGAAGCAATAGTTAGAACTGGACATGGAACAACAAACTGGTTGCAAATAGGAAAAGGAGTACGTCAAGGCTGTATGTTGTCACCCTGCTTATTTAACTTCTATGCAGAGTTCATCATGAGAAACGCTGGGCTGGAAGAAGCACAAGCTGGAATCAAGGTTGCCGGGAGAAATAACAGTAACCTCAGATACGCAGATGACACCACCCTTATGGCAGAAAGTTAAGAGGAACTCAAAAGCCTCTTGCTGAAAGTGAAAGAGGAGAGAGAAAAGTTGGCTTAAAGCTAAACATTCAGAAAACGAAGATCATGGCATCTGGTCCCATCACTTCATGGCAAATAGATGGGGAAATAGTGGAAACAGTGTCAGACTTTAGTTTTTAGGGCTCTAAAATCACTGCAGAAGGTGATTGTAGCCATGAAATTAAAAATGCTTACTCCTTGGAAGAAAAGTTATGACCAACCTAGATAGCATATTGAAAAGCAGAGACATTACTTTTCCAACAAAGGTCCATCTAGTCAAGGCTATGGTTTTTCCAGTGGTCATGTATGGATGTGAGAGTTGGACTGTGAAGAAGGCTGAGCGCAGAAGAATTGATGCTTTTGAACTGTGGTGTTGGAGAAGACTCTTGAGAGTCCCTTGGACCGCAAGGAGATCCAAGGAGTCCATTCTGAAAGAGATCAGTACTGGGTGTTCTTTGGAAGGACTGATGCTGAAGCTGAAACTCCAATACTTTGGCCACCTCATGCGAAGAGTTGACTCACTGGAAAAGACTAATGCTGGGAGCGATTGGGGGCAGGAGGAAAAGATGATGACAGAGGATGAGATGGTTGGATGGCATCACCAACTCAATGGACATGAGTTTGGGTGAGCTCCGGGAGTTGGTGATGGACAGGGAGGCCCGGCATGCTGTAATTCATGGGGGAGGCAAAGAGTCAGACATGACTGAGTGACTGAACTGAACTGAACTGAATTCTCCTTTTATGACTTTCTAAATGTTCTTGTCGTCCTTTTTCTGTCTTCTTCATTCTCTCTACAAAGAGTAAATTGTCCTTGTGAGTTTAGCATGTGAACAAATTCGAAGCGTAGCATGCATTTTTGTTGTGGATTTTTATAAATTTTTTTCACATGCTGTTAATGTAATATAAAGTGGCAGGACAATAGCTTATTTGGAATATTATATTTAATCATCAAGAATTAGTAATTTCTGTGAAAAACTCTCAAGAAAGGGGAAGGTCCTAAAAGTTCTTATGGGAATCTAGATTACAATGTAATTTTTTACAAAATTGGTCTCATCTTTTTCAAAGCAGGTTGGTAAGGAGATGCAACATTTAGGTATCATGGCCACTCAAAGGAGACTGTTTGCCATGGTCTTAAGCATTTTCAACCCTTTCCATAAAATACTTAGGGTCTGATACATCCCAAGCAATTAAGAATTCATTTTGGGTCAGTTTTGAAATTTATTCCACTCTTTTTATCAGTCTTATATTATGTGAAAAGCAAATCCATACTGAAGAAGACCTATATTTTTGTAGTCTTAATCTCCTATGTGATTTCCATTTTGTTGCAGTAGTTATCTAGAAATATGTTTAGTTTCTAAATTAAAAACATTTAACCTATTATTTTATTCCTAATATAATTTTATTGGATTATAAGAAAGAGAGAAAATTACATGACTTAGTATTTAGGATTTTTAGGCTGAAATTTAGAGTTCATTATGCAGCTAGTGCCTGGTTTGCTTTTGTAAATACTCCACATGTATTCTACATTTGGTATTGTGTTACCTATTACTAACAGCTTGAGTTTCTTAATTATATTGCTTATATGTTTGGCATCTTTGCTTAACTTTTGTTCACTTGATCTATTAGTTTCTGAGAGCCATGCAAGTTTGGATGGAAAGGGTTTGGATAAGACTGTCCAAGGGCAGCTATTCAATCAGTACCACTACCACTTTCATTAGCTGCACACACAGGGCTTTTGAACTTCCCTGGTATCAAAGAACACTAGTATGGGTAAGTGTGGGCTGTTTTGCCTGTTTCTAGGGAATGGATTGCAAGGATTGTACCAAACCAATATGGAGTGAAGAAGGAGCAAATGAAATGATTTCCTCCAGCTTCTCCTTTCACTACCATGCTAAGCTCCCTTCTGCCCCAGATAGCCGTGGGAGGCTCCCACACACATCTGTTTAAGACAACCTGCAGGTTCAGCAGGAGGTTACCATGCTTTTTTTTCTTGTGGCTGTTTCTGATATTTCTAGTCCTGGAATCCATGTTTCAGCTTGGCTTTGATAATTTCTCCAGGCTTGATTTTGGGAAGGAGCTAGCAATGTCTTTACCATCTTGGTAGTGACAAGATATGAAAGAATTTCTGACTTGTACCTCAGAGGTACAAGTTCATTTACATGCTGTTTGACCTCATATACTAACTGAGGAAGTATCTTTGCATTTAGTGGCTAAGGAAAATACTAGGAATGCCCTCGGTGTTCTTATTGAATCTTCAGAATTCCACAGTAGCTAGATAATGATTGTTGAAGTTCGTATGCTGTAATTTGCAGCAATGAAATTAAAAGATGCTTGCCCCTTGGAAGAAAAGCTATGACAAACTTAGCATATTAAAAAGCAGAGACATTACTTTGCCAACAAAGGTCTGTCTAGTCAAAGCTATGGTTTCTCTAGTAGTCACGTATAAATGTGAGAATTGGACCAAAAGAAAGCTGAGTGCTGAAGAATTGACGCTTTTCAACTGTGGTAACAAGGAGATGCTTTTCAACTGTGGTAACTGTGGTGTTGGAGAAGACTCTTGAGAGTCCCTTGGACTTCAAGGAGATCCAACCAGTCAATTCTAAAGGAAATCAGTCCTGAATATTCACTGGACGGATTGATGCTGAAGCTCCAATACTTTGGCCATCTGATGCAAAGAACTGAGTCATTGGAAAAGACCCTGATGCTGGGAAAGATTGAAGGCAGGAAGAGAAGGGGATGCCAGAAGATGAGATGGTTGTATGGTATCACTGACTTGATGGACATGAGCAAGCTTTAGGAGCTGGTGATGGACAGGGAAGCCTGGCGTGCTGCAGTCTACAGAGTTGCAAAGGGTCAGACAACTGAGCGATTGAACTGACTGAATTTAACATTTGGATAAAAAGTGAAGTGAAGTGAAGTGAAGTCGCTCAGTCGTGTCCGACTCTTTGCAACCCCATGGACTGTAGCCTACCAGGCTTCTCTGTCCATGGGATTCTCTAGGCAAGAATACTGGAGTGGGTTACCATTTCCTTCTCCAGGGGATCTTCCCAACCCAGGAATCGAACCCAGGTCTTCTGCATTGGAG
The DNA here is from genome assembly GCA_917880005.1 of Nanger dama. Classification (NCBI taxonomy): domain Eukaryota; kingdom Metazoa; phylum Chordata; class Mammalia; order Artiodactyla; family Bovidae; genus Nanger; species Nanger dama. Next base: position 11,110,356 of record CAKJTW010000066.1, read on the forward strand.
GCAGACACTTTAACCTCTGAGCCACCAAGGAAGCCCAACATTTAATTAGGCTGATGAAAATTATATTAATTTTTATACTTATTACATTATTTTGTATTGCCTAATTATTCAAATCATTTGTGACTGTTACTTAATTAGCAAGAAAAAGCAAGCATACTCAAATCCGTGATGTGTATGAGCAATCCCTGCTTTGTCTGAGACTGTAAAAATGACTGTGTGAGCTAAAACTATACAAAACAGTGTTAATAACCAGTGGGGGGAAATTATGGTTTTTGTGACCTTTAAGGTTTTTTTAATCAAACATGAAAAACTCTCTGTTTATTTTAAATGTATAGGGAAGTAAAAATAGAGTAAAACTAAAATTTCTTTAGTACACTGTAATTTAAAGCATTTGAAACATTGAAAATTAAAGTTATATCTTTGCAAAAACTTATCAAGATTGTTTTGAACTATGCTTTCCGCTTTCTTGTCATATAACTTACTGTACTGAGTGAGCATTTTTCTTACGCTATGGTGAATCATTACTTAGAAAGTTGTTTGGATCAACTTATGACATTTTATCTTTGTACTTTCAGTGTTGTGAAATATCTCTGGAAGTCCTTCTGACATGAAGATTTTTAATGGCATCATGGTTCTTTTGGGATATCTTCATCCTTTTCATTACAACTTTCCTTGTGTATGTCAGAACTCCATCTTCACTGTGTTCTTCCAGCTGCATATATAGAGTCTCAAACAGTGGCAGTATCAACATTTCCATGACAGCTATTTCTTCTATAACTCCATTTACTTTCAATTCAAACTTCCACTCTAGCGTTGTCACTTCTTGATGTTTTTGGTTTCACTTTCATGTTTGTTAGTCAGTTCCCTCTTCTGATTATCCATTTCTGTAATATCATATAGGATTGTCACTAGGAGACAAGGAGACAACCCAAATGCATGTTCGCTACCTGTGCATGAACTTTATAATTCGTACAGTGACTGATCACCAAGAAATGTGATTGAACATTGATTACTGTGCGCGTCTGTTACTTCAGTAATAGTTTATGGACCAAAGTGGTAGCAGCGAAGTTTGTACTTCATGCAATTTACTCACAGTTAATATTACATGGTAACTGAAAGTTGAGTCATGTTGTTGGAGGGCTGTTGTTACTTGGCTTAATCATGGTAACTGGAATTCATGCATTTTGGAACAAATGCAAAGAAAGGACTGCCTGTTTACGTTTTACATTAAAGCCAGTCATTTGACAACCGGATGAATGTGGTGACTGTGAAAATACATCACTCACATCTGGGCTAGGGGAAGTGCTTCATGGATGGCTCCAGGTGCTAAGCTTTGAACCTGCCACCACGTCCCCACCGGTGCCATACTTCCCATAAGCTGCCCTCATCCAGTGACTGAATGTGGCACAGATAGAAATGTCCATTCCTACCAGATGGTGACTTTGGCTCAAGGACTCCCCATTGGCTTAGCTGAACCTTTCATAGCTGCTCTGCAGTCTGTGGCTCTTCTCACCCAACCCTTCTTCCTTCCTTCTCTCCTTTCTCCTTCACAGGGGACACACCTGCTTTGTCATCCAAACTCTCCTGATCTCCTTCAGCCATTTCCCTTGCAGATGTTTCCTTCAATAAACCTCTTGTACATCTAATCTCATTTTGGCATCTGCTCCTCAGAGGCCCTAAACTAATAGAATCAGTCTTGAGAGTGGCCTATTAAAACAAGGGTCATATGGAGATTTGGGTCTGTCAGTACACAGCAGTGAAGAGAAAGCCACTGTGAGTGGTGTGTAGGGTACGGATAGTCCCTTGCTTCAGATTTCACAGTTGGAGAGATGGACAGATGTCCAGATGAAACAGTGTTTACAGATGCGATACTTTGGGTATTTTTGAGAATATCTACAAAGACAGCAGAGTTGGCTAGTTACTGCTAAGTTGTTATAGGTGCCCCTCTGTGGGCGAGTGAGAAATGAAGGGCCATTAACAAGCAAATCTTAAGAAAGGTCCTTCTTTCCTGTGCTTGAAGAGCAGAGGCCACTGAGAAGACTAGAGCTGTTTGAACGCTCTGTTAAACCAGTCTGCCGTGTGAAGGGGAGTGTTGGTTAAGAAAACCTGGTACCCTGATAGGAGTTCCCTGATGGCCCTGTGGTTAGGATTCAGCACTTAAAGCTGGGAAGCCTGGGTTCCATCCCTGGTTGGGGAACCATCTCATATGCCACGCAGCATGGCCAAAATACAAAAGTAAATAAATAAATACAAATTAAGGGGAAAAACCATTTTTAAATAAACAGCTTAAAAAACTAAAATAAGAAAGAAAACATGATACCCTGAAACATAGGCTGGGGACATCTAGGAGGTTGCCCCTGAGGATTTTGGCTCTGCTGAACCACTGTGTAATTGCAGAGTTCGTGGTGTTGGTCCACCCATCCCTGGGACAGTATTCCAGGGCTGGAAATACTGCAGAGGCCACTCCCCAGAGGCAATGGGTGCCCCCAGGAGGTGCCTCACCTGCTGTTCGGCTACAGGACTGATAACCATCAGTTGTTGACCAGATGGTATTGTCTGTCTGGTAGGAAAGCCAGAAAATAATGACAGTGCTGGAAACTGTGGAAGACGAAAGAAGGACATGTAATTCTAGAGCAAAGGAGGGGCAGAGAGAGTACTGAGACTGCTCAGAAACGGTCAGGCACAAATGGGGGGTGTGAACCCTGGTGCAAGGGAAGGCTTGACATGAGAGAGAAAGGGAGGGAGAAGAGGAGTTCTAGCAGAAGGTGTGGCATGAGCAGAGACATAGAGGCCTTGGAAAATGGCACATCCAGGGGCTGAAATCAGTTCAGTAAAGCTGAAGAGTACAGAGACACAGAGGACCACTGAGAGATGAGAAAGAGATCATGACAAGTGCCTGGGACACTTTGAAAACAGGTGTAGCTTTGGTGATGAAGGTGGAGTAAGCCTAAGGGGATTTCAGCTGGGAATGAGGGTAACTTACATGATTATACTTGCATATATGAAAGATTACTCTGGTGGCCATGTTGGAGGTGGACTGGAGGCATGATAGATTTGAGATGGGGGGTAAAGGAAGAGTCTAGGAGCAGGGAAGGGCCTTAGGAAGTCACTCCAGGGATCCATGTGAGGAAATACTGGGAGTCTGAATAGAGACAGAGGCAGGGAGAAGGAGGTAAGATGCATTTCAAAAGGAATAGGACCGCTAGATGTGATGTGAAGGAAGAGGTTGTAGAATAGTCCTCAGGGTCGCATCATGGGTGACTAGGTGGAAGGCTGAAGGTGACATATTCCCTCATGTCGTCAAAAAAAGGGGAACAGGTTTTGGAGAAGACCCAGAGTTTAGCTTTTGGACATGTTGAGTTTGAACTGCTAGTGAGATATATCAATGGAAATATCTAGGAGACAAATGAATTCATATGGATTTTCCCACTCAGGTTAAAGATGTGGGATGTGTGTGTGTGTGTGTATGCATGTATTCATCCTCATTTATGTTATACATATGCAGTATTTATGTGGCTCATATATATATATAATTAATATATAAATATGTGAGCCTATATAAATATGTATGTGTATATATATGTCTAGAACATAAATATATATGTGCAGTATGTACACGTATACCACATATATAACATATTTAAAACCACAGACTTGATCAAATAGTCTAGGAGATTGTATGGAGGAAGGAGGAAAAGGTGAGCACAAGGCTGCAGTCCTGGAGAACCAAATGTTGGAACTGCGTGGAGAAGGAAAAAGATTCCCCTAAAAGTGACTGAGGAAAACTGGGCAGGAGACAGATGAAAAAGAACAGAGGAGGCCAAAGGGAGGGATCCCCTGGGACCTGAAGGACGGAGGGACCCACTTTGATCTGCACCCTCGGTACAGACATGGCAAGTGAGACAAGCATTATGACTCACTATGTTACTGCTAAGGACTGGGAACCCCACCTTGTATGTGTGATATCCCTGAATTCATACAACCTGAACAAAAAAATCACTGAAGAGAAAACAGATCCCATGAAGTGAAGTACTATGCCTCGTATCACAGGAATTCCATAAGTGGCGACATTGTGCTGTCTCTAAACAAGTGCCTCTTGCCTCAGAGCAGTCTCTACGACGGGGTAGGGACAGTAGAGCTGGGGCAGCCCGGCGGTGGGGCCAGAGTTTGGAGACAGTGGGTCAAGGCCATGTTTTCAGGAAACTTGAGCCCTTATTTGGTGGAAGACAGTTGCTCAAAACTGGTAAAGATACCAGTTGAAATGGTGCACAAATAGTAGTAAGCATATGCTGTCACCCTACACTATAGCAATGACAGAGCCAACTATGGCGTGTTTCTGTAGACACACTCTCCAGCCTGATTAGGTAATTATTTGCTTGATGTCTGTCTCCCCACTGGCCTGTAAAACCCTGGAGGGGCAGAGACTCTCTGTTTTGCTGTTGTTCAGCCACTCAGTCGTATCTGACTCTTTGTGACCCCATGGACTGTAGCCTGCCAGGTTCCTCTGCTCATGGGATTCTCTGGCAAGAATACTGGAGTGGGTTGCTGTTTCCTCCTCCAGGGTATCTTCCTGACCCAGGGATCGAGCCCACATCTCCTGCATCTCCTGCATCTCCTGCATTGTCAGGTAGTTTTTTTTTTTTTTTTTTAACCACTGAGCCACCCGGGAAGCCCATGTCTGTTTTTACTAACAACTTGATCCCTGTACCTGGCATATAGGAGTTATATAAATACTTGTTTGAAGAATGACTAAACTCAGTCAAATCTTTTATTTTCAGTCATTTGCATCACTGATTTATGGGTGGTAGATTTGTATAGATTTGGCTGCCCAGTGAAATTTTATTATTAGGATGGTCAGTTCTTAAAAATCACTTTATTAGCATCCTGTGGATGCTATAACAAGTTACTACAAACTTGGTGACTAAAATCAAAAGAAGTGTATTCTCTCGTAGCTCTGGAGACCAGAAACTCAAAATCAAGTGTTAGCGTGGGGAGATTCAGTTTTTTGTCTCTTCCTACCAGCTTCTGCGAGCTCCAAGTGCTTCTTGGCTTATGGCCACATCGTTCCCACCTCTGCCTTACTGCTGCCATGTGCTTGGCTGAGGGCCACGTCACTCCAGCCTCTGCCTCTGTCTTCACACAGCTCTTCCTCTTCTGTCCATACATCTCTCCTTTGTGTCTCTTATTAAGGATACTTTTCATTGGATTTAGGGCCTACCCAGATAATCCAGGATGACTTTCTTTTAATTACATCTGCACAGATGCTTTTACAAGTTAACATTGTCAGGTTTCACAGATGTGACATAGATATATATTTGGGGAGCTGCCATTCAATCCACTGGTTCAAGTACCCCCCGTCCCTGAGACTTATCCCGCTGAAGCATCATAAAGTCACATATGCACCAAGGTAGTTATCTTTGTTTTAGTTTACCTCGGAGCAGAAGTGAGGTGGTTAATTTTCAATGAAAACAGAAAGCATAAACTTAACTTTTATGACTAGGTGGAATTAGAAATATGTACAGACATGTGACTTGTCCCCTTAAAATATTTGTGAAAGTTTGTAGGTGGTTTAGAAAATTCAGAAAGTTTAATTCACTGGATTTTCATTCTGAATCCAGATCCTTAGGAAAACTTTTTTTTTTTTCAGTAGGAAAGCCAGCCTTAGCTTTTGTGTTCAGTAGATCTCGTCCAGTCAATAGTCTAATAATTGAAAGAGAACAACTATAAAAAGCTTTTTGTGGAGGCTCAGAAGCCAAAGGGAAATAATAAGTGGTGGAAAAAGAGATTTGAAAATGTCATCAATATTTAAGGTTGTGGAAGGAGGGTAGCTTTTTGAAGAACAACTTTTGTGGAAAAAAGCTTTTGTTATAAAAGCTTTTTGAAGAACAACTGCTTATCAGCTGCCCTTGAGTGCATACAGCTCTTGTTGAAAACTTCATTTTAAGAGAAACTGGGCTGACTGAAGATAATACCTCTGATGTTATCTCTGGGTGATTTATTTCTTTTTTCCTAGTAATTAGAATCTAGGCATTTTGGGAGTATTTGTTTTGTTCCGATCTGCTTTCCTCAATAAGATAGCAAATAGAGTTGAGAAGATGATTCCGTTAAGTAGCCGCATAAAAGGCTGAAATTTATTCTCAGTATTGTTCCACTATTATTTGATGCTTCAAACTTGGAAATCCAAGGCAACAGCAAGAGGTTTTGTCTGGATTTTAATTTGGGGTTATTATGGGTATAGAGAAGTGGGTCAAATCAATACTATTGTGTAAGAGTGGGATTAAATGTTTATATATATGTGTATATATATTTATTTGTTAGTGGGACATTAAAAATGGAATCAATGGGAACTGAAAATGTCATTTAATGATTGTGCAGGATTTGAATGATCAACAGAAAACAGTTTTGTCACCCTTCCAAATGAATTCTCTATGAATCCTCCTCATATGCCCACTTCCAGATGCTTCATAAAAGCCATCAGTGTAATGAATTAGATGGAAATATGAATCCTTCATCTGGTGTGTTTTGACCCCAGCTGGTAACAGGACTGTGACTTGAGGCAAGAATTTCCAGAAGAACGAAATGCTATTGGAATAGCAGCAACAGATATTAGTCTCAGTTATCATGATATCAGATTTGCATTCTCCTCCAGCCTGGTGCTCCAGGAAGAACACAAGCCAATCTGTGAGATACTTCTTAAGCCAGGAGCTTTTTATGTTCCAATCCCCAGAATCGAAATTCCTACTTGCACAACAAAAAGAGAACCTGTAGAATACAGTGAGAAAATGAGAGTCGGGATAACAAGCCTTCAGTTTGTCAGGAATTTGTCCAGCGTGTCTCACAATGTGGTCCACGGACCATAAAGACGGTCCAGCCCCAGATCACAAAGGGCGAGTTAACAGACGCCCAGCAGCTGTTCCCATCTCTCCTGAGACTGGAGAGGAAATGGGTTTACATTGGAGCGGCAGGGATTTAGAGTGGTCTACGAGAGGATTTCGGACTCGAGGTAATGCTTTCTCACGGACAGCACAATCATAGCTCCTGCTTCTGTTATTTAAAAACACACAGAATCTGGTGTCTTCCAAAGCAAGCTAGTTCAGTGGCTCCCAGAGGCCCACAGGATGGTTCTTTTTTTAATATATATATTTCCAAATCCCTAGTCATAGATATTAAACATTTAAAAACAAAAAGAGCTGAATAGATGAATATTTTTTTGGAAACCCTTTGATTGAAATTAAATTCAGCTTAGTAGTATCTCACATTGGTCAGATGCTGTTATTTTTATTTTATATTGTTACTCTTTTGGCCGTGCTGCACAGCATGTGAGATCTAGTTCCCTGTCCAGGGATGGAACCCATGCCCCACTGCCCTGAAAGCATGGAGTCCTAACCACTGGACCTCCAAGGAGTCCCTCTCTTATTTTTAAAAATGTCTCCTATGACTACAAATGGAGAGTTAGTTGTTAATTTTTATAATAAGTTTGCTGGTTAAAGTGTTATTGAAACTTGGGTTCAGTGGGAGAGAAATACAAAATTCAAAAGAGATCTTTGGTTGTGAAAAGGCAGAACTCCGATTTCTTCAGAAGGAAAAGCAGAATGTGTTAAGAAACTTGATTTAGGGTTCAGATACCTCTAGATCTGCAGGCACTTTTCCTTGCCTTCCTCATGAGCTTTGTTTATTCTAAAATAATAATACTCAACTTTTAGACTATGAATATTATATAAGATAATATTTACTAAAATAGGAGATCTCTGGTTTTGAAAAACATGGAAGCACAGAAAGAAAATTTTCAGAAAGGAAATTAAAAAAATACATGGAGCCATTCAATTAAAGAAAGAGAAATTTTGTCAAGTGGACTTATACATGGCAGCCAGATTACTGCTGCCTCTTAAGCTTGCACGCTTGTCTGTTTGTTTTTCTTCACTACGTCAATGGCAGGGACTCATTTGCAAAAACACAAGCCATGAGAATAAAGAGCTTTTGCGAGTGACAATGATTTTATTTATTTTTCGCTGTCTCTGCCTTCTCAGTTATTGGTGATTTTATTAATGTGGTTTTAACACAGTTGATTATATATCCAGATCATTCATTATTTATAGGATCTAGGTGTTGTTATTCCCTCACTGATTTCTCATGGCTTAAACATTCTTTAACCCATTGGAAAATAAATATGATGTAGTTCTTAGGCGCTGCTCTCCATGTTTCCCATTTTCTTTTGGATTGTGCTAACAGCTGACTCTTAGAAAGGGGATGGCTGAGACCCCAAGTCATTGTTCGGTCAAATCCTTTGAATACTGCCTTACTTCTCTTACTCACATACTGGTGATATTTAGCCTTTTCCACTTCAAGGGTTATCCAGGTGCTTTTCTGGCAAGACTAAATCATAGCAGAGGCCTCAGCTTCTAGTGAAAGGGCACAGGTGAGGGTGGGGGGCTGCCTATATACAGCAGCAATTTTGGAGGCAGAGAGAGATCCAGTGGAAACCTTCTGTAGTTCTTCTATGGGTAGCATCAGCCTGGCTCCAAGGAGCATCTCACTTGATACTTCTCTTTCTGCTTTCTTTTGACCATTTACCAACATAGCCATCAGCCATATATTTAATCTTTTTAATTTTCACTTTTTAAAGTTAACATCTTATGAGGTTTCTGCATATGGATAATTCAAAAGTAGTAGTACCAGTGGTTTAGATAAGATAGATAAATATGGCTATGATGAATGTTGGGTTTCCCCGGTGGCTTAGCAATAAAAAAAAATCTGCCTGCAATACAAGAGCTACAGGTTTGATCCCTGGGTTGGGAAGATCCTCTGGAGGAGGAAATGGCAACCCACTCCAGTATTCTTGCCTGGAAAATCCCTGGACAGAAGAGCCTGGTGTGCTACAGACCATAGGGTCACAAAGAATCAAACAGGACTAAAGCTGCTTAGCATGGACACACAAGATGAGTGTCAGTCTGTGGTAAGATTGATTTATATACTTTGTTGTAAAAAGTAATAAGAAAAGAGCTCTAATTTTTTGAAGTAACAAATAGGAACTGTCTAATCTGAAATGTTTAATGATACTTTTTTAAAAAAAGCAAATCAAAAAATAATAGTAACTACACATGGTGATAAAGTTTGGATAGGGTCATCTTTTGTGGCCAACTTATCTCAAAGGTCAGAGCATTTTTCTTAAAAGACAAGATTACATAGAAATGATGAAGTACATCATACCCCTGTATTAAACCAGCATTCCTGAGAGGCGGAAATGTTCCTCCTTAGAAGTTTGTACTTGAAAGATACACTCAAGCTCTGTGTTTTCCCTGAGGAGCTCAAAGGCCAAGACAGGCAGCCTGTCCAAAGTTCACCTTCCTACAGGGACTTGCCTCGAAAAGCAATTAGTAGGACGCTATAGACGGTTCGGTGTACGGTTACAGGGAATGTGGGGTCAACTCAACCTGGAGGGTGGCAACCAAAAGACCCTTTGCTCTTCTTTTCTGAAGATCATGCCATATTTCACGTTCAATTACACTTAACCACGGCTTCCCAGGTGGCCCAGTGGTAAAGAATCCACCTGCTATGCAGGAGCTGCAGGAGACGTGGATTTGATCCCTGGGTCAGGAAGATGCCTTGGAGGAGGGCATGGCACCCATTCCATTATTCTTGCCTGGAGAATTCCATGGACAGAGGAGACTGGCAGGCTACAGTCCACTGGGTCGCAAAGAGTCAGACTCGACTGAAGCGACTAAGCAAACACACTCACTTAACCATAGAACTCCCAAATGCTCCTCTCCCACCACCATTCATCAAGATGCTTCCCAAGACAGTCCATGGCCAGTGGAATCAACTCCATTCCAAGTTCTTCACTCCTAATTTGGAGAGCCTCTGTCATACTTTTTTTTTTGGCTCTTTTTTCCCCCTCACTTCTGATGTGGTTGAAAGACTGCACTCACAGCTCTCTCCAATAGTTTAAGGATATTTGATCCCTCAGTATTTATCCATTATTGGCTCTGTTTACCCAAGGGAAAATTAAGTGCAGGGCCTTAGAACACTGAGCACTTTAATACGCAGATGCATATGCTGAGCTCGGACAGATGTTGGTCTTTGGGAACAACAGAAGCAGAGCTACGTCATTTGCTTGGGAAGCTGCTTGTGCAAACTGACTGATCCTGCAGGTGCCCGGGACCACGTGGGGTGAGCAGCCCGCGATGCTGAGAAAAATGTCTGCTGCAGCGACAACCCTGAGAAATAGTATGGGTTTTCACACACACACACACACCACACACACACACACACACACACACACACACACACATCCAGCTGGCAAGGAATTCTGAACAGTGCCCGGTAGGGAAAAAATAGCCAGTCTATATTAGCAGGCTTTAACATTTAACTATTCTTTTTTTTTTTTCCTATATTTTGTTTTCTAGAAAAAGAGAAATCTTTGTATATGTCACTAGGTATTTTGTGACTTTCTCGGTGACTCAGTGGTAAAGAACCCACCTGGCAATGCAGGACACTCTGGTTCGATCCCTTGGTCGGCAAGATGCTCTGGAGAAGGAAATGGCAACCCACTCCAGTATTCTTGACTGGGAAATCCAGGAACAGAAGAGCTATAGTCCATGGGGTTGCAAAGAGTCAGACACGACTTAGTGACTGAACAACAGTCTGATTTGTAAATCGACCCTTTCTCAGGATACAATGTATTTTGGGCAGTGGTTTTTGTACATGTAGATGGTGTGTGTCTCTCTGTGTGTGGTCTCATGTATATTTGAGATAGAAGAAAGCCCTTCAGGCAGCTTTTGGTAGATTCTTGTTTCTGATTAAACTCCACCCCCATTTTTGCTATGGGAGCCTCTTAGAAATGAGGTGATATGTTTGTGAATGTGCTGCTTTTCTATTGCCGAATCGGTATGGTGGGGGGCACAGGACTATCCCTCCACCTCTCTGTGCCAGAGCACCTTGAAGTCTGGGCTGTCTTATTCATCTGTGTGTCCCCTCCCCCTGTTATATTGTAGGTGCTCATGTGTTCATTGAAGGCATGCCCCAACCCAGGTAGGCATCCCAAACACCAGATGTCATTGCTTCTGTGTGTCTTGTTCCAAGAGGGGCAGAAACCCGACGAGGGCAGTCACAGCCCTGAGACTTTGAATAAGGACTTTAGGGAAATTTTATCTTCATTGTGCATGTAAAATCATTGTTTTCTCAATCACCTCTCATTATTGAGACAGTGTCGATGTACATTACCATCAACATCTTACCTGATTCAGCTGCTCCACTTGGACTCTGTGGAGAGCCACCATCACCTTCCAGAGACCTCATCATGATGAACAGCAGCTGGGGCAGGTGGCCCAGGTCCAGAGCTGAGCTCTGCCTGTTCTTGACTAACCTCGAGGAGTTAACCTCTCTTTAAATTAGCTGTTGGCATGCAGATTGAATGAGTCAATCTGTGTGAAATGCTTGAGAGCAGTGCTAACATATATTGGGTTGGCCAAAAGGTTTTTCCATAAAATCTTACCAAAAACCCAAAGGAACCTTTTGGCCAATCCAATAATACGTGTACGTATTAACTATCATATCATATTATATTGCTGAGTTCTCTGATAACTTCCTCCTTCTGTTCATACCCAGGGAATGAGGTGAACTCCAATTGTAATCTATGGACTTTTCCTTTACTCCAGTGCCCAGACCATGGCACTAACATGGCATTGGGTTTCTGAGATCTCAGATCTCCTCCCTGCCCTGCCTGCCCAGCCCAGCTCTGCCTCATCCCATCCCCTCTCCTGGCTCTCAGACTGGACACGAACTCATATCTCCACTCAAATACCTCCTGGTATCCATCACCCACTCTCCCCTGGGTGGCATAACTTTCTGTGGCTGAAGGACTCTGTCATTTTAATTTAAAGAACTTGTATCAAGTTCCACTTTCCTCAGGTTGAAATCAGGAATTCATATTCTGAGACTATGGAGTGAATGTCTTGCTCATTGGAAGGCATTGTTCAAGCAGAGAACAAATCAGAACATCTTTGCTCATGGAATTCTCATTCCAATGAGGGAGTCAGATAGTAAGCAAATAGATGTGTAATCGAGTGACAGGTGTCTGGTGACCCAGATTTTCTTAGGAGTTGCAGTGTAGCCATTTAAGAAATAACCTCCATCTAAGAAATGTTTGGTCCCACGAGGCCCACTGTGAAGTCATAACTGCGACTAACAGAGTCATTTCAGTTCAGTTCAGTTGAGTCACTCAGTCATGTCTGACTCTTTGCGAACCCATGAACTGCAGCACGCCAGGCTTCCCTGTCCATCACTAATGCCCGGAGCTTGCTCAAACTCATATCCACCAAACCAGTGATGCCATCCAACCATCTCATCCTCTGTTGGCCCCTTCTCCTCCTGCCTTCAATCTTTCCCAGCATCAGGGTCTTTTCCAGTGAGTCAGTTCTTTGCATCAGGTGGCCAAAGTATTGGAGTTTTAGCTTCAGCATCTGTCCTTCCAATGAATATTCAGGACTGATTTCATTTAGGATGGACTGCTTGGATCTCCTTTCAGTCCAAGGGACTTTCAAGAGACTTCTCCAAAACCACAGTTCAAAAGCATCAATTCTTTGGTGCTCATCTTTCTTTATAGTTCAACTCTCACATCCATACATGACTACTGGAAAAACCATAGTTTTGACTAGATGAACCTTTGTCAGCAAAGTAATGTCTCTGCCTTTTAAGATGCTGTCTAGGTTGATCATAGCTTTTCTTCCAAGGAGCAAGCATCTTTTAATTTCATGGCTGTAGTCACCATCTGCAGTGATTTTGGAGCCCCCAAAATAAAATCTGTCACTGTTTCCACTGTTTCCCCATCTATTTGCCATGAAGAGATGGGACCAGATACCATGATCTTAGTTTTTGAATGTTGAGTTTTAAGCCAGCTTTGTCACTTTCCTCTTTCACTTTCATCAAGGGGTTCTTTAGTTCTTCATTTTCTACCATATGGGTGGTATCATCTGCATATCTGAGGTTATCAATATTTCTCCTGACAATCTTGATTCCAGCTTGTGCTTCATCCAGCCTGGCAGTTTGCATGATGCACTCTGCATATAAGTTAAATGAGCAGGGTGACAGTATATAGCCTTGAAGTACTCCTTCCCCAATTGGGAACCATTCCAATGTTCCATGTCCGGTTCTAACCGTTGCTTCTTGACCTGCATATAGATTTCTCAGGAGGCAGGTAAGGTGGTCTGGTATTCACATCTCTTGAAGAATTTTCCACAGTTTGTTGTGATCCACATGGTCAAAGGCTTTGGCGTAGTCAATAAAGCAGAAGTAGATATTTTTCTGGAACTGTCTTTCTTTTTCCATGATACAAAGGATGTTGGCAATTTGATCTCTGGTTCCTCTGCCTTTTCAAAATCCAACTTGAATATCTGAGCCCCTTTAAGGAGGAGTTATCACAGTGGCAGATGCCCTTCCTTCCAGAAAAATCTTACTGTGCATGCAGAGTCAGAAGGTTGAGTTGGAGCTTGGCCTAAAGTTGATCGATCCCTTCCTCCGAGGAGGAGAGCAGCTTTTGCAAACAAAACATTTCCGACCATCATCAGAAGGTGATTTTACATGATTTGACACAGTACAAAATAAGCTGTAGCTAATATTTGAAATCAGTGAGCTAACTGTTTTAGGGTTGGAAAGAACTATGCTGTGACAAAATTGGGAAGGTACACTCTAGGGATCTCAAATGGAATTTGATAATAAGGAAAGAATAATATTTAATAAAGTAATAATGATTTTGCAGGAGTACTATGATAAAAATATTATGACTACTTTTTGACTCTTACACATGATGGTAGAATTTTCAAATAACAGTTTCTCCTGATAGTTGATAAGTGGTCTCTACCTGGTCTGTTCTACCCAAACAGCATCTCAGGGTCCTTCCCTTCTCATACTACTACTTAGCCTCCAGTACTGCAGCCAAGCCCAGAAAAGCTGTCATTCTAGAATTTCTCTTTCATTATCATAGCCTTAGAAGTTGAGGTTTCTACCAGTGATCTATTTGAGCCTGATCCAAAACCCTGCTGCTGCTGCTAAGTCGCTGCAGTCATGTCCCACTCTGTGCGACCTCATAGACAGCAGCCCACCAGGCTCCCCCCATCCCTGGGATTCTCCAGTCAAGGACACTGGAGTGGGTTGCCATTTCCTTCTCCAATGCATGAAAGTGAAAATGAAGTCGCTCAGTCATGTCTGACTCTGTGCGACCCCTAGACGGCAGCCCACTAGCTCTGTGCTTGTACCACAACATCAAAGCAGAGAATAAGGATGTCTAATATTTCAGTCTAATTTCAGTGTTAATATTCCCCAGCAATAATTAATTGTAGAAATACATAGAACCTATGAAAATGCATAGAACATGCTAGAAACACATATGAGAAGTCACATTACCATTTCCCGTAAATCTGTGGATGTGGTCACACAATATTCTACAAAGAGGAAGTCTTTCCTTTTATGAAATTACTTTATTACTCCCCACTAAGCTCATTCTAATATGTGGTAGCCTCACCAACACCTTTTCTGCCTGGACTATAACAATACCTGCTCATTGATCCCCCTTGCCTTCATATAATGACACTTTGAGCACCTAACCCCATCGGCGTCCATTTGTTTCTTTAAAAATATAAATATGCCCATGTGTACATATCTTAAAATGTTTGAATGGAATGATTGTCTGTGGGATAAAGTTTATATTTTTGAACATGACATGCTAGAACCTTCACTCATGGCGTGCACATGCTTCTGCAACTTTTTCTCCTGTCTCTCTCCTGTGTCTTTCCTACCTCCAAGCATTTCCACCCTCTTGTTGTGCTGTGAGGCCCATGGTTTCCATACTTCACACCTGTGCTCTGTTCTTGCGTCCTCCTGTCAACCGATGCACATGGAGAGTACCCTCCTTCATTCTCCCTTGGTTTCACCTTCACTTCCAGACGGAACTAGCTTCTTCCTGTCTCTCTTCCCATATACCTTGGTTTCTACTGAAGCATTTCTCATTCCTTTAAATCTATTGATTAATGTGCCTGTCTCTTTATCAGCCTGGGCAACTTAAGAATGGAGATTTTTCCCGTTTGTATGCTCCCAGGGATAGGATAGAAGGGGTGTGAAATGTGTGTTAAATTAAGATTAATCATTGAATGTCTCACAGTCCCAAATCTCTTTAATCCTTGTTTATTCCAAATCTACTGAAAATAAAACGCTTTTGAAATATGAATAATCTTAGTGAGTGGCTTTGCATATCTAACATTCAACAAAGATCCTATTCTATGTACTCAAAGCCAAAAGACATTTTCAGCTGGGCAATGCAAAGATCATATAGCTATTTGGTGGTTGGATGGTCAGTTCAGAAGGACCCTAAACAAGACTTTGACATTAGGGAAAAAACCTAAATAGCTATCATATAATTACAAAGTATTTATTAGCATATTTGCAAACCACTTTGTTGATTTTCGTTTGTTTTCTTGGGCTCCTCAGCTAGTGGGCTTGACCTGTGAACTGATTTTGAAGAATAGGTTGGAAATGGAGACTTTGCCTTGTACTCAGCCCCCCGGTGAGCACTGGCAGTAGCTATCACCAGGGCAGCATTTTGTGCAGC
This sequence comes from Nanger dama, assembly GCA_917880005.1. Classification (NCBI taxonomy): domain Eukaryota; kingdom Metazoa; phylum Chordata; class Mammalia; order Artiodactyla; family Bovidae; genus Nanger; species Nanger dama. Next base: position 11,125,954 of record CAKJTW010000066.1, read on the forward strand.
GTTGTGTGTTCTGGCCAAGAAGATACATCCCTGGGGGCCAGTGGACATGGACGGGCGCAGTTTCCAAGCCCCCACCAGGCCACTGTGTCTCTCAGACTGTTGCACACAGGAGCCACCTACTGAGGACAAGTTGCCTTCCTGGGCTGCTCAGTGTCTTCCTGCGCCACTTTGAACATTAAATGCTGCATTTCCCTCTTTGCGGCCATGCCTCAGGCCCTAGAGTCTCAGTTAAGAGCGTTATTTTGTTTTATTGGGTTGGCCAAAAAGTCCATTCGGGTTTTCCATAACCCAAATGGACTTTTGGCCAACTCAGTACTTTCTACTTTTTAGCATTTGGGTGTTAGTGTCCCAGCATGTATCACACTTGATTTCATTATCTGACTGCTGACTTGTTTCCTCCTCTAGGCTGTGAGTCCCTGTCCTCCTGGAAGCCCCTGATTTCTGTCTAGGTTGTGCCTAAAATAGTGCCTACAACATAGTAGGCGCTCTCTGAAGTTTCTTGTTGAGAGTAGTAATGGGTAAGGAAGCTTATTTACTTATCTGATATGTAAGTTTCTCTCCCTGTGAATATTAACCAAACATTTTTCCTTTCTTCCTTTCCCCCATGTTAAGAACCTCCTCATTGCAGGCTTTGGAAATGCAATCCTTAGGGGGCAGTTTAACTTGATTACCTTCACAGAGGATCAAGACTCTACTCCAGTTCCCATATTTCAAATGATCATTTTTCTGGATTGTGTGTGAAATGTGCTTTATCTGTGGAGGAATGGATCAGCTATGACCGCAGCTCACATCTGCATCTTGCCTAAGGAAGACCTAGCGCAGTCCGTAAGCTGTGAAATCATTTTAACCCAAGTGAGTGTCTGGGGGTTCTTTGTTCATGGAGATTGTGTGAAACAGGGCACACATGTTGCAGTGGTAATTGCATCCCCACTGAGAAATGGAGTGCTTGAATCGTGTCTTGAAAAATCATTCTTGCCTATGTGAGAAAAGCCAGGGTAGAAGAGGAGGCAGTCACTTCACAGAGAAGAAGGTGGACCTCTGTTCTCCTGAAACAGTGGGCTGTATCTTGTTGTATCAGTCACTCAGTCGTATCTGGCTCTTTGGAACCCCATGGACTGCAGCACGCCAAGCGTCCCTGTCCTTCACTATCTCCTGGAGTTTGCTCAAACTCATGTCCATTGAGTGGATGATGCGCACCCACCTTTCTTTAAATTGACCCCGAATAGCAGTTGTATGTGATCTACTTCCAATCCCAGTGTTCTCAGTGAAAGAGGGACAATAACCATAGGGTTTATTTCACGGCATTCAGGTCCGATCATGAGCAGAAAGCTTTGTAGGTTCGTTAATATATGGACATGGGAAGGCAATGTTGACTTGGCAGTTACTTTTTAGAAGAGACAAGTTGTATTGTGAATATCCAGATCATCTTAAAAGGAGAGAAAACATAAGCTTGCCAAAGGGGATAGCATCTGAGTTGAATTCTAAAGCATAAGAAAGAGTTAGCAGGTGAAGATTACAGGGGAATAGGTATTCCCTGGTGGCTCAGAGGTTAAAGCGTCTGCCTCCAATGCGCAAGACCCGGGTTCGATCCCTGGGTTGGGAAGATCCCCTGGAGAAGGAAATGGCAATCCACTCCAGTATTCTTGCCTGGAGAATCCCATGGATGGAGAAGCCTAGTAGGTTACAGTCCATGGGGTCGCAAAGAGTCAGACACGACTGAGCAACTTCACCTCACCTCACCTCAGGTATCCAAAACATAGGACACAGTGTGTGCAAATACAAGGAAATGAGAACCAAGATGTCCCGCTGAGAAAAGTAATTCTGAAACAGAAAACTGTAAGCAGTTCAGTAGAACGAGAGAGGATAGGGTGAAGAGGGTGGGAGATGATCCCGGAGAGGGTGGGCAGAGGCCAGGTAAGGAGGGACCTTGTGTAAGTTCCTGAAGACTGTGCCATTTATTTCCTGGTGAAGGAGGAGCCAGTTGAAGATTTCAAGCAGGAAAGTCACAAGGTTAGGTCTTATAGAAAGATAACTTTAGAAGTAGAGTGAGCCACACATCTAATTGAAGCAGCACTTGAGAAGACCTGGGAATGAGTGCTATACTTCCAGGTTTATAAAGCCGAGAAAGTGCATCATATGTGAGTAAGAGGCACTGGCTGAGATTCATTACAGCCTTCTTTGTAGGAGCAAAGAATCAGAAACAATCAACTCATTTTTAAGAAATTGAATATGTCAAATGATGTAGAGTCATTTGAATACATGTACTAATGTAACATACTAACATAATTAAATGGCATGAATCTGATTTTTCTATAGCAGCATAGACTGACCTTAAAATAATGTCACCCTCCCCAAAGTGAAAATTTTAGCATGTGATCATTTACCTAAATTTTAAAAATATAGAACCAAATAACATAAGACATATGTGTGTAAGTAAAAATTTTTAATGAACTGGAACGCTGTACACTGATTTCATGATAATGGCTGAGAAGGAGGGCAGAGAAGGAAATATGATTGAATAAAGGTGATGGGTTAAAGAAGCTTTAGCTTTATCTGAAATGCAATAATTTATTTTTGTTTTTAAAGGATAATATTGGAGAAGGAAATGGAAAGCCACTCCAGTATTCTTTCCTGGAGAATCCCATGGATGGAGGAGCTTGTTGGGCTACAGTCCACGGGTCACAAAGAGTCGGACACGACTGAGCGACTTCATTTTCACTTTCACAGGATTATTATTACTTATTTAATTTTCCTAAGGTATAATTAGGGGAAAAACGAATCTGATAGAGAATATCACACAGTGTTAATAGATATTAATTCTGAGTTGTTTGTTAAATATACTTTACATTGTTCTATACTTGAAAAACAATTCTCTCCTTTTAAGTAAAAAAGAATATTGCGCGTGTGTGTGTGTTTGAGCAGTGGCCTGAGAAATGTGAGTGCCAATAGTATGATGACTAGAAAGCCAAGGAATGTGAAAGTTCAAGAACTGTCAACAGGGTCAAGATGAGAACTGAAAGAGTTTAATTAATTTGTGATTTAGCAGGTCGATGGTGGCCTTGATGTGAATGATTTCAGCACAGCGATGCTGAATGAAAGTCTAGGGCAGTTGACAGAATAAGTGGAAGATAAAGACATGACAGCAAATTCCATCTGTTTTCAGAACTTTGACCATAAAAATGAAGAAATAGATGGATTTGTAACTAGAGAGGGATATCAGTTTAAAGAAAATGGTTGTTATTTTAGAAAAACTTGATATTGTTCATCTGAGACAGGAAAAATATGAAAGGAAGAGGTTGAAGGTACATCTAAGAGAGGAGATAACTGATGGGGCAGGAGAAAGAAGGAAAGAGTAGAATCTGCAGTGAGAAGGTGGAACCCTCCCGGGGAGTGGAAGTTGATGGGTGTAAGCAGAAACTCAGGGCTCTGGGGAGAGAGGGCTGGAATGATTTTGAGGAAGTTCAGATCAACAGCTTCAATTTTTAAAATCAAAATGCAAATTATAGTTCTGCCTTTACTGAATATTGCCATTTATATAGAATAAATATTTTAAGATATATACTTTCATGTACGTAGGTAACTGTGCAACTATTTCTCTTGTCATTATTAGAAATGATCAAAAGTAGTAAAAATATTATCGTTTAGGCAATGAGATCAATTTTGGTTTCTGCAGGTATAATGAATATTAGAAAGAAAAACAAATTACCAAGTAATGTAGATAGAGATATAGTTTTAAATGAAGCATATGCCCATAGAGCATGGCAATTAGGTTTACTTTTCGCTGATAGATCATGGAGGAAATTACATCAAAGTAATATGTTCTGCCCTGTCCTAAGCACATGAAATACTTGATAGAACTTGATCATGGCAAAGCCCTTAAGGGATCTGTTGCCCTCCTCTTCCTTCCCTGCCCTGCTGAATTAATCTTGTATTTCACCTAATTAACTAGGTTGATGGATATTTTAGCATTTTTTTTCATGACACTTTCTTTTTAAATGATGCAAACATACTTGTAAATACTGTCTATTGATTTTATTCATTCAAGAATACTACTGGGATTTCCCTGGTGGTACAATGGATGAGAATCTGCCTGCCAATGCAGGGGACACTGATTTAATCCCTGGTCTGGGAAGATTCCTTATGCCTCTGAGCAACTAGGCCCATGCACACAAATACTGAGCTCACACACCTAGAGCCTGTAGTCTGCAACAAGAGAAGCCACTACAATGAGAAGCCTGAGCACTGCAACTAGAGAGTAGCCCCTGCTCATTGCAATTGGAAGAAGCTTGTGTACAGCAATGAAGACCCAGCACAGCCAAATATAAAATATATAAATCGATAAGATCAATGCCATATTATAAGTACAATGCTAATGAGCTCCTGATATCAGTATCTCATTATTGTAACAAATTAATTTTCATAGGATTCCATGATTGGAAGAAATGTTATACGGCTTCTGCTCATCTATTTCAGCTTCCATCCATCGGATTAGAATGAAAACCTGGAGGGGATATCAGGACCCCAGTGAGAGAATTAAAAAAAAAAACCAGCAACGTTTTCCTCTTTCTCTAGCTGAGGCAATCATGTGTGACCGATTGCTCACTGATGAATATACTAAGAGCGGCAGTGAGGTGTTTTTTTGTTTTGTTTTGTTTTGTTTTGTATTCATTCGGCGAGGAGTGACTGAGCATGTGTTTATCAAATAAACGCAAAGACATATAGAAGAGGGTTACCTCCTTTGTCAACTGGGAGCTTCCAGGCAAATAAGATACAAACCCCCAGAAATCCAGTAAGATGTCCAAATACCCCATACCCAAGGTAAAGCACAACTGGTTTTGTCGTCATACAGCAACAGTTACTTTTTTGTGGACATATGTGTTGCTATAAAAATGTATACTTGACAGAGAGTACCCCCATTGGGGAATCAGGAAGTCTTTCTAAAATTTCCTTATTTTCCCCTTCTTGGCTGGGTTGCAAGTAGCTTCATGGCCACTGGTTTTACCCTGTGTTGAGAGAGGAAGGAGTGTAAATTATGGTTATGTCAGAGCAAGGTGAGTGATAAAGCTTTGCTCATGGGGGTGCTGATGTCTGCAGATAAGTGTGGTGTCAGACCCTTCCTGTCCTCTCCATACAATGACTCATCAGCTGTGCTTATATCTGTTCATAGCAGCTTATTTGTGCTATAAATCTGATTGGTTGTATCATATTACCGATATTTTGTGGTGCCGGAGAAGACCCTTGAGAGTCCCCTGGAGAGCAAGGCGATGAAACCAGTCAATCCCAAAGAAAATCAACCCTGAATATTCACTGGAAGGACTAATGCTGAAGCTGAAACTCCAATACTTTGACTGCCTGATGTGAAGAGCCAACTCACTGGAAAAGACCCTGATGCTGGGAAAGACTGATGGCAGGAGGAGAAGTGGGTGACAGAGGATGAGATGGTTAGATAGCATCACTGACTCAATGGACATGAATTTGAGCAAACTCCTGGAGATAGTGGAGGACAGAGGAGTCTGACGTGCTGCAGTCCATGAGGTGGCAAAGAGTGGGACACGACTGAGTGACTGCACAACCACATTACCAATTATACTTTTGACTTTCCCTCACAAAACCCTTGTGCTCTTTAGAGAATTTCTTCTGGTTGATGTTACCTAGTTTTTCCTGTTTCATGGATCTCTGAGTAAAAGAACCATCATGAATTAACAGATGTCTTGACAATACATTACTGGAATCAGATGGAAGACTAATAATTTGAGGATAAACTCAGCAGAGATACCACAGATATTTTTTTTTCAGCACAAGGGAAAAGGATAGAGTAGAGAATCTTAGGAGAACCACAGAGCTAGTCTCTTTGTCCTATCAATTTTTGCTAATTTAGGCTATTATTTCAGTTATCTTTCTACTGAAGAGGTGTCTTATTAGTTAATTAGTGAATGATCAAAGCCTTTACAGAGCTTCAAGGTGTTTGGTGTGTTATTTTTGTCACTAACCTCATCTAATTTGTATATTCTTGGAAAGCATCCATGTGAGGAATGCCGCATGAACCGTCATGATAATATTACAGTTGAATGTCAACACTGCTAGGAAATGACTATGCTTTCCATTCGTTCTACTGACTGCCTAACAGCAGTTTCAGTTTCCAATTAAAGCTTGTGTGTTGATGTTCTTGAAAAGAAGGGGCAGAGGAGGTGGAACTTATGAGAGCAGCAAAATCCTCACTCGGGGGATGCTTAACACTAACCCAAGTTTTCTTCAGAGAATTAGACCCAAAAACTTAGGTGCAAAAGGAGAAGTAAATCAGTCAGATTTTCAGTCAAGAAGTTGTGTTGTGAGGTGGTAACCCACAACTCTTTATTACATCTAAAGAACTAAACTTTCAATACATTAATTTCAGCCAAGACCGTTCCTAAATTGTTCTTCTAGATGAATTGCACTGTTTTAATCAGATCAATCAGTTTGGAGAAGCAGAAGTTGGATGCACCTTTTTGTTTGGAAAGAATTTTCATCCTATATTATTATACAGAGAAGGCATGGGTAAATTGCTTATTTGAATTTTTTTTCTGATTTATCATATTTGACACAAAAGTATTTTATCATTTTTATACATAATTAAAGTTAAAATGTTTGTTAATGAAAGGCTAGCTAATTAGTTAATGTAGAGGTGTTCTTGAATTTCTAAGTCACTTCTTGGGAGGGAAGGAGTAAAGGTTGCAAAGCCAAGAGCTACTGTGCACAAAAGCACCATCTAGTGGCCAGAGTGAATAACCATGTGCACACAATTCTTAAGAATAAAAAGCAGAACCCATAAAAGCACCCGTTACAGGGACTGGCTTCCATGTGCTCACTTTTTTTTTTTTAATTAAATTTATTTATTTTTTAATTACAATACTGTATTTGTTTTGCCATACACTGACACGAATCAGCCACAGGTGAACACAATCTCCCAATGCCGAAGCCCCCTCCCACCTCCCACCCCACATCCTCTCCCTGAATCATCCCGTGCACCCGCCCCATGCGTCCTGCATCCTGTATTGAACATAGACTGGCGCTTCATTCTTACAAGATAGTATACATGTTTCAATGCCGTTCTCCCAAATCATCCCACCCTCTCCCTCTCCCTCAGAGTCCAAAAGTCCGTTCTATACCTCTGAGTCTCTTTTGTTGTCTCACATGTAGGGTCTTCATTACTATCCTTCTAAATTCCATATATATGTGTCAGTATACTGTATTGGTGTTTTTCTTTCTGGCTTACTTCACTCTGTATAATCGGCTCCAATTTCATCCATCTCATTAGAACTGAGTCAAATTTATTCTTTTTAAGGGCTGAGTAGTACTCCATTGTGTATATGTACCACAGCTTTCTTATCCATTCATCTGCGGATGGACATCTAGGTTGTTTCCATGTCCTGGCTATTATAAACAGCGCTGCAATGAACATTGGAGTACATGTGTCTCTTTCAATTCTGGTTTCCTCGGTGTGTATGCCCAGCAGTGGGATTGCTGGATCATAAGGCAGTTCTATTTGCAATTTTTAAGGATTCTCCACACTGTTTTCCATAGTGGCTGTACTAGTTTTCATTCCCACCAGCAGTGTAAGAGGGTTCCCTTTTCTCCACATCCTCTCCAGCATTTATTGCTTGTAGACTTTTGGATCGCAGCCATTTTGACTGGTGTGAAATGATACCTCATTGTGGTCTTGATTTGCATTTCTCTGATAATAAGTGATGTTGAGCATCTTTTCATGTGTTTGTTAGCCATCCGTATGTCTTCTTTGGAGAAATGCCTATTTAGTTCTTTGGCTCATTTTTTTATTGGTTCGTTTATTTTTCTGGAGTTGAGCTGCATAAGTTGCTTGTATATCTTTGAGATTAGTTGTTTGTCAGTTGTTTAATTTGCTATTGTTTTCTCCCATTCAGAAGGCTGTCTTTTCACCTTGCTTATAGTTTCCTTTGTTTTGCAGAAGCTTTTAATTTTAATTAGATCCCATTTGTTTATTTTTGCTTTTATTTCCAGTATATTGGGAGGTGGATCATAGAGGATCCTGCTGTGATTTATGTTGGAGAGTGTTTTGCCTATGTTTTCCTCTAGGAGTTTTATAGTTTCTGGTCTTACATTTAGATCTTTAATCCATTTTGAGTTTATTTTTGTGTATGGTGTTAGAAAGAGATCTAGTTTCATTCTTTTACAAGTGTTTGACCAGTTTTCCCAACACCACCTGTTAAAGAGACTGTCTTAGTCCATTATATATTCTTGCCTCCTTTGTCGAAGATAAAGTGTCCATAGGTGTGTGGGTTTATCTCAGGGCTTTCTATTTTGTTCCATTGATCTATATTTCTGTCTTTGTGCCAGTACCATACTGTCTTAATGACTGTGGCTTTGTAGTAGAGCCTGAAGTCAGGCAAGTTGATTCCTCCAGTTCCATTCTTCTTTCTCAAGATTGCTTTGGCTATTCGAGGTTTTAACCAGCCTCAGTGTTATTATCGGGCTTCCCTGATGGCTCAGTTGGTAAAGAATCCACAGTGTGGGGAGACCTGGATTGGGAAGATCTCTTGGAGAAGGGAATGGCTACTCACTCCAGTAATCTGGCCTGGAGAATCCCACGTCCATGGGGTCACAGAGTTGGACACGACTGAGCAACTTGCACTTTCAATGAAGAATACCTAGTCAGTAATTAGCTCCAAGACAGACCTTCATCTCCTTTCAGTAAATTCTTAGGTTTTGATACAGTTTCCCCCTTTTCAATATTAACCGTTCCAAAATGACCTGACAATCACATTAACTTGTAAATGACTGAAAATTGCTCTAAACTGTTCTCCTCTCAGGATGTACTCAAATTTTGAAAGACAATATTCTACTAACAATGTAGGTATCTATTGGATGTTACCTAGATTATTGTGGTGATCATGTCATGATATATGGCTTTCCCAGGTGGTGCCGTGGTAAAGAATCCACCAGCCAATGCAAGAGAAGCAAGACACGCAGGTTCAATCCCTGGGTGGAGAAGGTCTCATGGAGGAGGAAATGGCAACCCACTCCAATAGTCTTGCCTGGAAATTTCCTTGGACAGAGGAGCCTGACTGGTTACTGTCCACGGGGTGGCAAAGAGATGCAACTGAGCATGTGCACACACATGTCATGATATGCATATATCAAAATCATTATGTGGTACACTTAAAACTAATGTGACATTTATATCTTAGTTTTTTAAAAGAGATTTTATGGGTTCGTAGGTCTGTAACTATTTTTGATAAAGGAAAACTCCATTAACCATTTAAAATAACTAACTGTCTATTGTTGTTTGTTGTAGTTGCTAAGTTGTGTCTGACTCTTTTGAGACCCCATGGACTGTAGCCCCCCAGGCTTCTCTATCCATGAGGTTTCCTAGGCCAGAATAGGTTGCCATTTCTAATTCAGAGGATGTCCTTGACCCAGGGATCAAACCCACATCTCCTGCACTGGCAGGTGGGTTCTGTATCATTGAGCCACTTGGACTATTAATAGCATAAAATTTCCCCTGATTTGACGGCATAGCCATTAGAAAACCACCTGGAAACATCATCCAGGCATTAAAATTTGTGGCTTGTAATACTTTTCTATTGCTTAGGAGGGCAATACACTTAAAGCAAAATGCTACAAAATTAGGTTGATATATGTTGACATTATATGTCACCACAAGTTTTTGTTGCTTCTTTATATCCAAAATAAATTTTACTACAGCTTAAAAGATAGCAAATTCCTCTTATGAAGAAGAAACAGATTTCCTGAGAATATATCCAAAGAAGTTTATTACAATTTTTTTCAAACCTGGATGTTCAGTTCCTGTCTGCTGTACAACCTGCCCATTTGGCATGTTCCCACATGCTTCTCGGGCTAAGGAAGTGTCATTTTTATCATTTTTATTTTAGCTACCTACTTGTTAAGAAAATAGTATACACAAACTAAACGCTAAACAACACTGGAATGATTAATAAAATACAGCCCATTTCTATGATATAGTAACATACAGACAGCATAAACAAATTGTTTAAGAATATTTATTGACACAGAAAAATGTTTCTAACTCAGTTTGATGAGATTTTAACCTTCATAACTGTATTTTTGTTTGTTCTCAAGTTTGAAAAAATAAAATATTTTTTTTTGTATCTCTGGGAATAATACTATAATGCATCATTATTAATCATAGTTTTCTGTGGATGCTGAAATAGGGGATGCATTTTAATTTCCTACTGACCCTCACCTATCTTTTTCAAATTTCAGCTACTACAAGATCACCTAACACACCCCTTATATTTGGGTTTACCCAGTGACTTGCTTTTGATCAATAGGATGTTAAGAAGCACCCATGAGTAAAGGCCTGAAAAGTGGTTTTGTTTGCCCTCTTGCACCTCTGCCTTGGAACTCTTTATACTTAGAATAAGGTACTGAGTCTCTCAGTTCTTATCTGCAGGCTGTGTGCATGCATGTCCGGCTCTTTGCCATCCTGTGGACTATAGACTGCCAGGTTCCTCTGTCCATGGGATTCTCCAGGGAAGAATACTGGAGAGGGTTGCCATGCCCTCCTCCAGGGGATCCTCCTGACCCAGGGGTCAAACCCTCCTATCTTATGTCTCTTGTATTGGCAGGCGGGTTCTTTACCACTAGAGCCACCTGGGAAGCTCCATGGCAGGTTGAAGTTGTTAATTTCAGGAACACAGCAGCACTTCCTCCTGCTTGGAATATGTGACTCACAGGAGTGCAGCTCACGCACACTGCCACTCATCTGCCCACTCAGCCATCTGGTTTGACTCACAGGCTTGGACTTGACTTTCATTCCTACCGCTGCAGCCACTGATGATAATGTAACTAATAAAATATTCCGAGTGTCTACTGTATACCAGGTGGTTACTTGCTTATTGTCACATAAATGTCACTACAGGACAAAGCCTTATTAGTCCATTTGCCAGATGAGGATTCTCTGGCTTGGATCATCTCTCCCAGCCAAGGTCAGAGTTTTAGTATTTCTTTCCTGACCTTGTGCTCCTTTGAGGCAAGCCAGGGGCCTTCATAGCCACACCCACCCTGCCAGAGAAAGTGCGGACAGGAAGTGATTTTCCAGAACCTGTTATAATGGTTCACAGCAGTGATACAGGAATATTCTGTTGACAACAGCATGCAGACTCTTTCTTTCTTTCTTTTTAATTGTTTGTTTGGCTGCACCGAATCTTAGTTGCAGCATGTGGAATCTAGTTACCTAAACAAGGATCGAACCCAGGCCTCCTGCATTGGGAGTTTGGAGTCTTAGCCACTGAACCAGCAGGGAAGTCCCAGACTAATTCTTCAAAGTGAAATAAAACTGAATTTCCCTACTGGGTGGGCAAGAGGTCTCCCACTTGGGTGGCCTTTGGTTCCCTGCCTCAGTTAACGCAGGACTCCTGTGATGCGCCCCTCCTTTCAGCTTTTACTCTGTGCTGCCTCCCTTCTTCCCGGGGCGCACCTTCACAGTTGGCCCCCACTTCAGATGACAGTGGGAGAGGCTGTAGCACAGATGGGCTGGTCAGTATGAACTTGCCATGTGGCAGGCCAAGTGCGGGCATGTTTGCATGCTTTCCCCTCACACGTCACACTTACCAAACCAAGAAGAGTGTCCCGGGGTTTTCTGTTGCATGTACATTTCATCAGAACTGAGTTTAAAGATTTAATATTTGAATAAACCCAATGAGAAACTTTTTATCACTGAGGTCTCTGTTTATAATACAAGCGAGTAGCTGAAGCTGATGTTTGTTTAGTACACTTGTATCATTTTTTGCTAAAGTCAAGCAGAGCAGTGTCTGTTTGGCAGTTACCTATAAACTGTAATTTTGTTGTTGTTCAGATACTCAGTTGTGTCTGACTCTTTGTGACCCCATGGACTGCAGCACACCAGGCTTCCCTGTCCTTCACTATCTCCCAGAGTTTGCCCAAACTCATGTCCATTGAGTCAGTGATGCCATCCAACCATCTCGTCCTCTGTTGTCCCCTTCCCCTCCTGTCATACAGCATGTTAAACTTGATTGCACACCACATTGAAACATCAATAAAAGAAATAATATTAAGCACACCCAGAGATACTAAGTCTGAAAAAAACATTTGACTTGCTCATTTGAAAACAAAGTAGAACCATTGCTCAAAAAGGGCTGAGTCTATTTATTAATACTTTAAGAGTTCTCAATCCTGAGGAATTAATATTCTGAGTGACAGAAAATAGAGTTTAGCTTTTCAGAGGAAAAAGAATGTTCTTCGAAGTAACTCATCCTCCTGCAATGTTGCTTAGCCTCTGATTCCAAATGAGCCCCTATACTGCTCCTGTCTGATTCTAACTTGCAGCCTTTCAAAAGGCCCCTTTCCTTGCTGTTCAAATCACACATCCTAAAATCCTGCAGCTGTTCACTCAAGATTGCCGGCAAGATAACAGCTATAAAACTCCAACTGTAAGATGCAAATGTTTGCACATTTTCTCCATTTTAACCTAACAAAAATATTCTGCCTCCTTCCCTGCTTCCCAGGAGCCACTCAGTGAGGTTTTACGACTTTTCACAAGGAAAGGAGAAGACCCTGCAGACCAGTTATGCTCTAAGTCCCTGTGTCTCCATTTCTCTAGAACCTGAGATTGGCCCAGGAGTGACTCAGCTTAGAAATGCTGTGTTCGTTTCAAAGGACAGCAGACACAGCAAGGGCCATCTTTGAAGTGAGGGGGTGCAGACCACCCTTTGCTTCCTCCAGTGAACAAAAGCCCAGCCTTTCTAGTTCTAACGGTTTGGACTAATACAGTGTGAAAAACTAAATATAGAATACTTTTGTTAAAATCAGATTAGACTAATTCTATATGAAGTGCTTTAATGAAAAATGTTTAATGGTTGAAATACTATAACTCTGGCGTTAAAATGCAGGTGCAAGAAGGATATTCTACACTCCCCAGAGGGCAAACCAGTACATACTGTGAAATATCAATTAAAGTTTATAGTTGCCTGGGTTGGCTTAATGTCTTTTTCATGGGAAATTTTCATTCTCTTATGAAATAATCATTTGGAGTTAAAATATGTGCTGAATTAGGTGGGCATTCCAAGTTATTAAGAAATGGATTTATTTTACAAGCAAGCTGGAAGCATTCTTTGCTGTTTTTATGAGGTCATCGACATGACTTTTAAATGGGGCTCCAGGCCAACTCTGATTCTCACATCAGTTCATTAATTCACACAGCTGTCTCTGAAAACTACAAGAATAATATATACTGCAGACAGAGGGCTAGAGAAGGGAGGTGGGGTGAGATTTCAAGGCTGTATTTCAGTCGGGAGATCCTGCTGACATCATAAACTATGAGAAGACAGCTTAAGCTGTTTGGGGAACAGCAGTAGCCCCCTTGATGGAAATATGGTTGGTCTAATTGATTCTTTTTCATTTCAGAATATACAGAGTGGGGATGCCCAGTCGTTTTTATTCTGAGCAAAGTCAACATGAAAGGCAGGCACTGCAGGAATGCATTAGCGGGGAAACCCACGCAGTGACCTAAGGTGTGGGGATGGATTTGATGGTGTTAATGACGTCTGAGCAGTCGTGCTGACACATGAAGGGCACTGGCAGAGTTTACTGCACCATGATTTTGTTTTATAGGTGATTGTGAACCCACTGTGTCTACAGAGAGACTTTCCAAATGAGATGTGACAAGGATGATAGGATTGTCCTATGAGTGAGAGTCTAGGAGAACCAAATCCTCTGATGAAGGCCCCTCACCCTCTCTCTATACTTCCAGATTTATAGGAAACATAGGATGTGCAATACCCTTCGATGGGACTTCTGACAGCTTTTCCCATTTGGTCCAAAAGAGACATTGCTCAGAGCTACATGAAAACCTCTTTCTGCTCTGAACCCACGTTCAGAAGGGTTTGATACCAAACCAGATTTGGAGGCTCAACCTGTGCAAAACTAACATTTATGAGAATGTCCTGGTTCCTGAGGCCTCCGTCAGCCTTCATAGGATATTTTTTTGAAAGGCAATCTGCAGTTTCATATCCTTGAAATTCCAAATTTGTTGTGGTTGCCATGGAAAGGTGAGCTAAGTCTCTTTGAGAGTAATTTCACTTCTGCAGATAAATCCAGCCAAGTTTTTAATGTCTTTGGATGGGGGTGAAGTTGTATGAAATGTGACATTTTAAGTGTGCTCTTCAGTGACTCTCCATTAAAGCCTTGACACCTGGGCACATGTGGATGCTGGAGGTTTTGGGGCCCTTATCTCATCTGTGTACACAAGTGTCTTTCTGTACACGTGAGCTGAAGCTTTGCCTGAAAAACAGATGTGTCCTGAAAGAGTAAGAGACTGATGATGCATGAGAAAGAGTGGGGAATGTTCAGAATTACTAAGGAGATCAGGGTTGGTCTCCATTTCCTCTGAGTTTCCCCGGTATACGTGCTTTCCCATTCCCTTCCTTATACTTGATTATTCTGTGGACAAATGCTGTGGACTTTTCTCTTGGAATACTGAAGACACATAAGAGCCTGACATGTTTACTGGGTGTTGTCTTAGTCCTTTTAGGGCGCTACAGCACACTACCATAGATTAGGTGGCTTATTAGGAGGCCGGAAGTCCAAAATGGTACCAACCAGTTCTGTCTGGTGTGAGTCTGCTTTCTCATACAAGATCTTCTTGCTGTAACTTCACAAGACAGTAGAGACAAGAGGGCTCTTTCTGGAGTCTCTTTTATAAGGGCATGAATCACATTCATGAGGACCGCCCCCACTTATGACTTAATCACCTCCAAAAGGCCCCATCTCCTAATACTGTCATGTTGGGGATTAGGATTTCAGCATATTAATTGAGGAGAGGGACAGAAGCAGTAGATTTCTTGCATTCCGCCCCGGTTCCCCCAAATTCATGCTCTTCTCACATGTCAATTCAAAAGTCTAAGTCCAAAGAGGGAAAAAAAGTGAAAATGTTAGTCGATCAGTTGTATCCAACTCTTTTGTGTCCCCATGGACTATAGCCCACCAGGA
Source organism: Nanger dama (assembly GCA_917880005.1). Taxonomy (NCBI): domain Eukaryota; kingdom Metazoa; phylum Chordata; class Mammalia; order Artiodactyla; family Bovidae; genus Nanger; species Nanger dama. The sequence goes on from CAKJTW010000066.1 coordinate 11,140,957, forward strand.
TCCTCTCTTCATGGGATTCTCCAGGCAAGAATACTGGAGTAGGTAGCCATTCCCTTCTCCAGGGGATCTTCCCAACCCAGTGATCGAACCCAGGTCTCCTGCATTGCAGGCAGATTCTTTATGGTCTGACCCAAAGTCCCATCTAAATATCTTCTGAATCAGACACGAGTTGAGACTCAAGAATGACTCATCATACAGAAAATTCCTCTCCCGTGTGAACCTGTGAAATCAAACAAATTATATGCTTCTAAAATACAATGGTGTGACAGGCGTACATAGACATTCCTACCTGCAAAGAGATAAATAGGAAAAAAGAAAAGAGTAACAGATCCCCACAACAAGTCCAGAATGTTAAGGATCAAGAATAATCTTTGACAGCTCTTCCCTCCTGTCCCTGGGACTGAGTTTCCACCTTCCAGACACACTGGAAGGGGTCGAGTCCCCTTGGCTCTGTTGGGCACAGCCCACACTGCAGCTCTGTGGGACTGGAACTGTCTCTGCCAGTCTGGAGTTGGGAGGCAGCTCAGCCCACATGGTTCCATTAGGTCCTGCCCTCAAGGTCACCCTCTGCCTGGGTCTTGGGGGCTCAGAAGCTCCATCCTTAGAAATCTAGGTGGAAGGACCACATCCTCACAGCTTTATGGCTACCTTCACAGGGGCCCACCACTCGCACCAAGGGCTGCCCAGGAGCGTGGGGACGTGTGGGAAGCAGAGACCATGGTGTGAGGCCGTGTGGCACAGTGGGAAGCAGTGGCTCCTCAGACCCTGGCACTCTGGCCTGTGATGAAGGGGGTGACCCTGACGCTCTCTGAAATGCCCTCAGGGTCATTCTCCCATTGTCTCGCGAGGTCCTGCCTTTTGTGTAGGTGACTAGTGTTCTCATTGCCTTGATGCACAGCCCTGGACTTCTGGCCTGATCTATCCTTTCTACCCCCATGAGTAAATCTGACCACATGTTTCATGTTCTCTCCCAAATAGGCTTTTACATTTTTAATACACGAACAGACTGAGAGTTTTTCAAAATTTTAAATTTCCCTTCTCTTCCCATTAACAATTCCATCCTTAAGCTATTTGTCTGTTCTCTCACTTTACTGAAAGCAGTTAGCAAAAGCCAACCCACACCTTCAACACGGGGCCTAGAAATTTCCTCGGCCAGATATCCAGTTTCATCACTCACAGGCTCCACCTTCTACAGACTACGAGAACACAAGCATAACTCAGCCATGTTCTTTGCCACTTTATAATGAGGATGGCCTTTCCTCCATTGTCCAATAATGCATCCCTCATTTCCACCTGGACCCCATCACAGTGATCTTCACTGTCCATATGCCTACCAAAAATTCGTTGACTACTTAGGTATTCTCTAAGATTCTCTATAGCCTTCCTCTTTTATTTCTGGGCTCTCAGTGTACATATGCCTACCGGAAAATCTGTTCAGGACTGGGTTTGCTGTAAGAAAATTGGGACTTTCTCTACAGCTCTCCTCTTTTCTCTCTTGAATTTTCACCAGCTTTCCCTCAGTGGTCCATTCGTGGCAGTGTAGGGTTTTTCCTGCATGCACCTCAAAATGCCTCCAGCCTCTACTCATTACCCAGCTCTAATGCTGCTTCCACACTTGTAGGTGTTAGTTACAGGGCCACCCCAACATCCCAGTACCAATATTATGTCTTACTCCATTCAGGCTGCTGTAACAAAATACCGTGAACTGGGTGACTTATAAATAAATGTTATTTCTCATGGTTTTGGAGGCTGGAAAGTCCAAGACTCAAGCACCCAGCAGATGTGGTATCTGTGGTGTGCCCTCTTCCTGTTCTTAGAGGGCTGACTTCTCACTGAGTCCTCACATGGTGGAAGGGGTGAGAGATCTCTCTGGGATCTCTTTTACAAGGGCACTAATCCCATTCATGAAGGCTCCACCCTCATGACCTGGTACCTCCCAAAGGTCCCACCTACAAATACCACTGGGGTAGGATTTCAACATATGATTGAGGGAACACAGACATCTATAGCTGGAACTCCAACAAGTAGGTGGCAATGCTCGCTTTACCTGAGAGACTTCCAAGCTGGCAGCCAAGACTCTGTGCCCACTGTTCTGGCCTTGTCACCCCCTACAGCCTCCTCCACTGCTCTGATCCACAACACAGTGGGTCAGTTAGGGCACTTCCTCACCAAGAAAAGGCTGAGGACTCCTCATGGAAAACAGCTGAAACCTCAAGATGGCAGCTCTGCGCTTTAAGGGGCTTGCATAGAGAAACCTAGGTTTAATTAAATATGTTGAAATTTACCTTAAAATGTTTTGTGTTATAGTTCCACATGTAAAGGAAGAGTAAGTATAGCTAATAATGGATTTTCATTTCTTAAAAGAGAATGATTCTTCATTTTGCATGCCAGAGGTAGTAGATGGTTTAGGTAAATGACAGTTTCTCATGGGTGAAGAGACCACAGTAAGGCAAAATCAGACAGTTAAATAAGAAGGTGTAAACTTATAAATTAAAAAGAAGAGCAGGAATTAAGAGAAAATTCAGTATACCTAGGAACCTTAAATGTCAAGTAACCAACAATCAGAGAGTTTGTTGAAATCAGAAACCAATCTTGCTGGGTTTTTGAAGGTTAAGACCTCTGAAGTTAATAGTTGGCAGGTGTCATGGACTGATGTTGATATCCGCACAAAATTCATGGATTAAACCCTAACCCCCAATATGATGGTGTTTGGAAGTGTAGCCTTTGGAAGGTAATTATGCTCAGATGATGTTATGAGGGTATAAAAAATATAAAATTCAACCAAGTAAGTTTGGACACCTAGTTGGCTTTGTTCAGCAATTCATGAATCAGACAGCATTGTTGTTGTTTAATCTCTAAGTCGTGCCCAACTCTTTTTGACCCCATGAACTGTGGCCCGCCAGCCACCAGGCTCCCCTGTCCATGAGATTTCCCAGGCAAGAGTACTGGCATGGGTTGCCATTTCCTTCTCCAGCGGATTTTCCCAATTCAGGGATCGAACTCATATCTCCTGCATTGGCAGGCAGATTCTTTACCACTGAGCCCCCAGGGAAGCCCATTTAGCCAAAAGAAGAGTGCTGTGAGGGGTTGTACAAAATGGAAAGTTTTTATAGAAAGAAGGGAGGGAGCTATCAGCAAAATGAAAGAAAGGGTTCTTTTTAGACCAAGACATTTTTGGGAGAGGAAGGAACAGGCAAAGCTTTTATCATGCAAGTACTCAAAAAGTTATTTAAGATCTATCCTATTATCAAGAACACCCATGGCCAGAGAGTCTGAGGATCTTTGCTGGGCAACTAATACCTTAGCCATAGAATCTGCAATGTCTGTAAGAATTAAGGAGAGTTTTCTGATCATACTCCTATTTGTATCTACTCCTATTCAGGAAATGGATTTCTTCACAGGAATCGCTGTGTTTAGTCATTTAAGCCAGGAGTCAGTTGTAGACTTTCTCGTAGGCTGAAATAGAGTCATCCTAAACTCTAGAGGTAATTCCCATCCACCCTTTCCCTTAGCAGTGGCCTGAGAGATAGAGACAATTGTGTTATCTTCTTAGGTCAATGCCAGAGTAATGAAAAAAATAGAAAGGGTTCTTAGTTGAAGAACGAAACCTTGATATTGTCTTTGATGTAAACTTTTGTTTGTCAGTTTGATCTGGAAGTCTCCACTGTTCGTACAAGACCAGGTGTCATGTGGAGCCTTCATCTCCTGTGAGATGTGTACCCAAGACTCAGATATCTGAAGTTGCATAACCCCCTGCATAGTGAAGGGGAGCTGGCACAGTCCCTTCCAAGGAGACTTAAGGGCAGTCTTCTTTCTAAGTGGTTCCAAATCCAAAGGGTGGGAGACAATTGGGAATGTTAGTTGGAGCTGCTAAGTTGCTAAGTCACTTCAGTCGTGTCTGACTCTGTGCGACCCCATAGACAGCAGCCCACCAGGCTCCCCGTCCCTGGGATTCTCCAGGCAAGAACACTGGAGTGGGTTGCCATTTCCTTCTCCAATGCATGAAAGTGAAAAGTGAAAGTGAAGTCACTCAGTCGTGTCTGACTCTTAGCAACCCCATGGACTGCAGCCCACCAGGCTCCTCCATCCATGGGATTTTCCAGGCAAGAGTACTGGAGTGGGGTGCCATTGCCTTCTCCATTAGTTGGAGAGTCATGGCCAAATATTTGAGGAAACTAGAAGAATGCAGGATCCAGTCCAGTTTACTGATTTAAAAAACCTCAAAGATAATAAGACTAGAATCTAGTTTCTACAAAAGTTAAAACAATTTTTCTCTTTACAATACTACCCATTTTTTCCCCTACATGGGAAAACTAATTTGTTCAGCAATGAGTATGAAAACAAGAATGCTCACTGAGAGTTTCTGAGTTCTGGAAGGATCAAGTAGGGAGAAAAAGTAAAGGTTTCATCATTGTTCACAATGATATATCTTACCAAAATGTCTATAGCTTAAGAGAAAAGATTTCTTTACATATGAAAAATAATTTTAAGAACCGGCAACACAAAGTCAAAAAGATTATAATCATCCTCATCAGTTCATTTAGTCCCATGGTATTCATTCTTGTTCTGCTTGAATTCAATTTATCCATTAGTTTTCTCAGACTTGCCTAATGACCAAGGGTGGTGCAGGCACTGAGAATCCCAAGAAGTTGGTGAGGTTTTTGTTAAGACTCATATGGTTTGCCCAGTGAAGGGATTGCCTCGATCCATGAGGAACAGGTTCTCTAACAGTTTCTTTGCCATGGTAAGGGCATCAGCCTTGCAGCAAGGGAATGCTTCACTCCTCCAGAAAGCATACATACAATTCCAGGAGCATATTGATAGCCCACACTCAGTGGCAGTTGAATGAAGTCCAGCTGCAAGTATTCAAGTGTCCAGAGGGAGAGGTCTGAGTCCTCTCTCTAGAGACAAAAATAGCTTTTTTTTTTTTTTTTAAGTGCACTAGGTAAGTGAGTGCTGCCATGCTAAGTCATTTCAATCATGTCCAACTCTTTGCGACCCTATGGACTGTAGCCTGCCAGGCTCCTCTGTTCATGGGATTCTCCAAACAAGAATACTGGAGTGGGTTGACATTTCCTCCTCCAGGGGATCTTCCCAACCCAAGGAATGAAACTGTGTCTGTTATGTCTCCTTCATTGGCCCGCTGGTTCTTAACCACTAGTGTTACCTGGGAAGCCCAGTTAAGTAAAGGAATTCAAAAGAAAAAGAAAAATGGGGTTTTCCAGGCAGCCTGGAAGAACCCAAGAAGCCATCTCAGGCTTCTCAACAGCCACTGTTTACCCATCTTAATTTTTTCTGACTCAGGAGCAGACTATTGTCAGTGTTACATGTTACATCAAGATGGTGAAATTCTGGCAATGAGGAGTCATTTTTTTGCAAGTTTTTCTGATCATAAAGTTATTAAATCATTTCAAATATCTTGTCAGATTTTTAGCCAGCTGCTGCTGCAGCTAAGTCACTTCAGTCGTGTCCGACTCTGTGAGACCCAACAGACAGCTGCCCACCAGGCTTCCCCGTCCCTGGGATTCTCCAGGCAAGAATACTGGAGTGGGTTGCCACTTCCTTCTCGAATGCATGAAAGTGAAAAGTGAAAGTGAAGTCACTCAGTCATGTCCAACTTTTAGCAACCCCATGGGCTGCAGCCTACCAGGCTCCTCCATCCATGGGATTTTCCAGGCAAGAGTACTGGAGTGAGGTACCATTGCCTTCTCCTGATTTTAGCCAGAAAAAACAATAAATATTATTGGCAATGTTGAATTACCCCATTAATTTTCATTTTAGTTTACTGTTGGCTGTTTATAGGAATAACATAGTTTTTGGTTTGTTTTTTTTTCTTTCTGTTTTTACCAGGAAATCCCTTAGAATCCAATAAATTTTGGAAGGGGCCCATGCAGGGACACCGAAGTTGATGCTGAAGAATTTGCACAGGGCCTTTGAGGATAATCTCTGTTCTGTGCCCCTGTTGATTATAATTGAAACATCAGTTTCTGGGCCAGTGTTTTGATAATGGACCTCTCAGAGTGTATAACCGGGGAAGCATAGATGTGGTTTTAGGTCTCTGGCCCTGGATCTGCTGGAGCTGTGAAGCTATTAAATTTGCAGCTTTCTGTTTTCAATCCTGCTCTGGGATCTTTTCAAAATGCTCAGCCATAGTCATGGCTTCAGGCAAGTAAAAGATAAGTTGCTATTTTGTGAGCCCTTTCTGGCCACCAATCCGAATATCATCCTTTGCTTCTGAAGCCAAAAACTCATCCTCGGGGCACCAGTGCTGATAAGGTCTCTGAGACAGAGCTTTGGGAGAAGTGGAAAATAATGGCTTTATTGCTTTGCCAGACAGAGGGGAACACAGCGGGCTCCTGCCCTTGAAAATTGTGTCCCTACCTGGAGGATTTGATGAGGAGTTTTATAGCAGTAGTTCAAGGGTGAGGGTGCTGACAAGATTAGGGTGTGTGCAGGGCTTCCACTCCTCTAATCTGGTCTCCCGTACAATGTCACAAACCTCATTCCATAGTTCATCAGACACTGTATCTATCAGATCTAGGCCCTTAAATCTATTTCTCACTTAGACCACCCCATGGAAAAAAAAAGCAAAAAAGCAAAATGGCTGTCTGGGGAGGCCTTACAAATAGCTGTGAAAAGAAGAGAGGCGAAAGCGAAGAAGAAAAGGAAAGATATAAGCATCTGAATGCAGAGTTCCAAAGAATAGCAAGGAGAGATAAGAAAGCCTTCTTCAGCAATCAATGCAAAGAAACAGAGGAAAAGAACAGAATGGGAAGACTAGAGATCTCTTCAAGAAAATTAGAGATATCAAGGGAACATTTCATGCAAAGATGGGCTCGATAAAGGACAGAAATGGTCTGGACCTAACAGAAGCAGAAGATATTAAGAAGAGGTGGCAAGAATACACAGAAGAACTGTACAAAAAGATCTTCAAGACCCAGATAATCATGATGATGTGATCACTCATCTAGAGCCAGACATCTTGGAATGTGAAGTCAAGTGGGCCTTAGAAAGCATCACTACAAACAAAACTAGTGGAGGTGATGGCATTCCAGTTGAGCTGTTTCAAATCCTGAAAGATGATGTTGTGAAAGTGCTGCACTCAATATGCCAGCAAATTTGGAAAACTCAGCAGTGGCCACAGAACTGGAAAAGATCTGTGTTCATTCCAATCCCAAAGAAAGGCAATGCCAAAGAATGCTCAAACTACCACACAATTGCACTCATCTCACACTCTAGTAAAGTAATGCTCAAAATTCTCCAAGCCAGGCTTTAGCAATATGTGAACCGTGAACTCCCTGATGTTCAAGCTGGTTTTAGAAAAGGCAGAGGAACCAGAGATCAAATTGCCAACATCCGCTGGATCATGGAAAAAGCAAGAGAGTTCCAGAAAAACATCTATTTCTGCTTTATTGACTGTGCCAAAGCCTTTGACTGTGTGGATCACAATAAACTTCGGAAAATTCTGAAAGAGATGGGAATACCAGACCACCTGACCTGCCTCTTGAGAAATCTGTATGCAGATCAGGAAGCAACAGTTAGAACTGGACATGGAACAACAGACTGGCTCCAAACAGGAAAAGGAGTACGTCAAGGCTGTATATTGTCACCCCGCTTATTTTACTTATATGCAGAGTACATCATGAGAAACTCTGGGCTGGAAGAAACACAAGCCGGAATCAAGATTGCCAGGAGAAATATCAATAACCTCAGATATGCAGATGACACCACCCTTATGGCAGAAAGTGAAGAGGAGCTAAAGGGCCTCTTGATGAAGGTGAAAGAGGAGAGTGAAAAAGTTGGCTTAAAGCTCAACATTCAGAAAACGAAGATCATGGCATCTGGTCCCATCATTTAATGGGAAATAGATGGGGAAACAGTGGAAACAGTGTCAGACTTTATTTTTTGGGGCTCCAAGATCACTGCAGATGGTGATTGCAGCCATGAAATTAAAAGACGCTTACTCCTTGGAAGAAAAGTTATGAGCAACCTAGATAGCATATTCAAAAGCAGAGACATTACTTTGCTGACTAAGGTCCATCTAGTCAAGGCTATGGTTTTTACAGTGGTCATGTATGGATGTGAGAGTTGGACTGTGAAGAAAGCTGAGTGCCGAAGAATTGATGCTTTTGAACTGTGGTGTTGAGAAGACTCTTGAGAGTTCCTTGGACTGCAAGGAGATCCAACCAGTCCGTTCTGAAGGAGATCAACCCTGGGTGTTCTTTGGAAGGAATGATGCTAAAGCTGAAACTCCAGTCCACTGGCCACCTCATTTGAAGAGTTGACTCATTGGAAAAGACTCTGATGCTGGGAGGGATTGGGGGCAGAAGGAGAAGGGGACGACTGAGGATGAGATGGCTGGATGGCATCACGTATTCGATGGACATGAGTCTGAATGAACTCCGAGAGATGGTGATGAACAGGGAGGCCTGGCATGCTGCGATTCATGGGGTCTCAAGGAGTCGGACACGACTGAGCGACTGAACTGAACTGAATCTGGTCTCAGGAAGTCTTCTTGAGGAGCTTCTCTGGTTCCTTTAATCCTGCCTCAGGTGGTTTCTTGGCTGCTCCTCCCTTGATGAGCAACCAAACAGCAACTGTCCTTTGGAAATCAGAGAAGGTCACAGAGGCTGGAATCTTCCCTGCAAACAGGAACCTGGGTGGTAGGGTGGATAGAGAGATTTCCATGCCCAGGAGCCCCATAGGGTCCTGCAAGGTTTCACTACCAACATGTGCCATCACAAAAGGTGAAGTCGGGCCTCAAAAAGTGGTGTGGTCAGCTTTTATGCGCTGGGTAATTTCATAGGCCAATGAATAGGAGGATTATTCCAATTATTTGGGGGAAGGGGCAGATAATTCCAGGAATTGAACCACCGTCCGCTACTTGGTCATTGATGGTCGACCTTGAAACTGTCCCGGTGCCTAAGGTGTGTCATTTCGCTTGCTGATGTTTTACGATAAATGTACGCTGAGGCTCAGGGTCTGGTGGAAGCTGATCTGTCCAGCATCTTGGACCCCTCTTCAGCTTATGTTGTGTCCTCAGGCCATGTCATTCTTTCAAAGGTTGTGCCTTGCCCCCTTTCTTCCTGTTTCAGTGTGAGGAGGTTCATATGTAACCTGGGTAGTTTTATTATAAGTGGTAACAGTCTAAATAGTCTCTTCAGAGTGAAAAAGCAGTTCAAATACAGTTAGTGAAACACAAATGAGTTCTCAGGTGAAGAAGGAACGAGGCAGTAGGAGTCTCGTTAGTGGTATCTCTTTTTTTTTTTTTAAGGTATCACTTGTATGTTTAATTTTGTATTAGCTCTTTGCAATGAATCTTTCACTGAAGCTACTTTGCAGTTTAGAAATCTTTTGTAGACTTTTTCATAGCCTTTGCTTTTAAAGTGCACTTTTAAATGATTTTATCTATTTAGAATGTTCCCAAGACCGTTGTAATTCCCCTTAGGGCTGGTAGCAGTTTGGTTGGTTCTTGGCCATGAATAGAGTTTAACCCATATTTCTATCCAGCTATGTTTAAGTGCAAATGGGGTGCAACTCACATTTCTAGTCGACCATACTTTGGAGCCCCCAACCTCATGGCTACAGAGCCAAGCTCTCAGGACGTAAATAAGTTTCTATGCAAAACAGGACACACATGTGCCCCTTAATATGTCTGTAGTAACCTAAAGGTGTTACTGCATCCTGGCGTTTAACAGTTCCCTATGTGGAACCTGGGGGAGGATCCCAAACAAATGGGGAATTGCAGCCTAAACCATCCACAGTTCCCAATGTGAAATCTGGGAACAGAATCAAGGGCTGGGGTTTTCCACTATTGGCAATAACCAGAAGATATTACTGCATCCTGGGAATTGTGGTCTGAAAGACAAGGAGCTTGGCTCTGGGCAGAACTGTCTGCCAGCTCAGTCAGGCTCCAGACTGAATCCTCAAGCAGCTCAAGCTGACCTGCCCTATAAAGCCAATTAGCTTGGGAGCTTGAATACTCAAAGAGCGGAGAAACTTAACAATGGCCCTAGGAAATGGTGGGAAAAAGTAAACTCAAAGTGTTCTCTGGGCTCCATGTCTATGTATCTGGGGGTTGTCCCCAAATGTCAGGGAAACTCCCTTCTGTCCCACCACTGCTACCATATAAATATGTGAAAAATAAAGCAGAATTCAATCAACAGAAAGATCCAGTTGTCTTTACCCAATGATTTGTGAATCAGGCAGCATCCTGTCTAGCAACTGGAAGGGTGCTCCAAGGGGCTGTACAAAATGAAAGACTTTTACCAGAAGTAGGGTGGGCAAGGGAGCTATTAGCCAAATAAAAGAAAGGATTATTTTTAGTCAAGGACACCTTCTTTTGAAGGGGAAGAAACTTTGAGAGTTTTTTCCTGCAGGTACCTCTTTTTCTTGAGGGAGTTGAAAGGGCCCACCTGATAGATTACCTTACTGGTTTGACCAGAAAATTCCAGACTAGTCGATTAAGATTGCTTTTCTGGAGAAGGTCAAAACTGCAGTTAAGTCAGTAATTAAGACTAGGTTTGGTACCAAGGGCTTTAGCACAAGTGATGTCCTTTGGGGCTTGTGGTTTCTCTTTAACACTGACTAAGACAGCAGATTAATTATGAATTTTATTAATTTGTTCCAGCAAATGAGTCTGTTTTTTTTTAATAGTTACTGAATTTTCTTTTTTTGTTATGAAGTTTGTTTTTTTTTTTTGTAGGTTACGGGTATCCAGACTCACCAATTGTTTCCCTATAGCTGATCCGCTCAATTGTATATTTCATGTCATTGCTAGTACTATGTATCACACTTTTCCAGTAACTGGTAGCAGCAGAACTAGAATGCCCATATGACAATGCAGACATCAAAAAAATTCCCATAAAATGAGAGATGTTTTAGAACTTCTGGATCTTTAATACATTCACCTAATACATAAATTTAGTATATTTCTTGGTGATTAAAATGAAAGTTTTTAAAAATGTATTTGTTTCTTGTTAGAACGTGGGATATTGATGTAATAATGATTGAAACCCTATTTTTGCCCTTTGGGTGTTCATCCTGGTTCTTGAGTATAAAGCAGACCTGGGAGAGGGATTCTAAATACTGAATAGATTCAAATTGTGAATAGTTTCTACTTCATGATCAAATCATTCTGATCCCAAATATTTTGCATGAAGGCAATGGTCTAAATCTCTTTTGAGACTAATATTATTTCCTAATGACCAGCTATTCTTTCTGAGATTAGATTGCTTTTTAAGTGATGCTGCTGCTGCTACTAAGTCACTTCAGTTGTGTCCAACTCTGTGTGACCCCATAGATGGCAGCCCACCAGGCTCCCCCATCCCTGGGATTCTCCAGGCAAGAATTCTGGAGTGGGTTGCCATTTCCTTCTCCACATCCCTCTGATTCTTTCTTAGAAGGAAAGCAGGCCACTTCAGATAATCTCGTGACTCTTTGGTAAAGGACTTCTTTTTATTGCTGATTTTATTTATTCCCAGAAGCACCTGGAAACTGTTCCTCCCCGCTGCTGACCTGCTGTCTGGAATCGAGGTTCTGTGGTGAACTAGGTGGTTGGGCCAATTATCCAGCCGTCAAGACTGACTGGACTTCAGCCTTTTCCCTTACGCAGGTCTCCCTGTTCCCTTAGTTCTCTCTCATTTTCATGGCTTTCTCTCACTATTCCTGGAACCCTGGGGAGCCGTGTTAACTAGTGGTTAAAAGCATAGATTCGAATTTCAGACTGATCTCAGTTTAAATCTTGGTTCTGCTATGTAAATATTATGTAACACTGGGAATGACTGTGTGTTCATCTATAAAAAGGCATCCTTGGGAGTTTCCTGGCAGTCCAGTGGTTAGGACTCAGTGCTTTCACTGCTATGGGCCTGAGATTCAATCCCTTGTCTGGGAACTGAGATCCATCAAGACTCTATCGCTCATGGAATGTTTGGGGGGGTGAAGGGGGGTTAAAATGAGATGTCGTACTTATGAAGGACCTGAGAGTAGCTGCACACAGGAGGGACGCACTGAATGTCAGTTTCCTAAACCCATTTCTACCCTTGCTTTTCCAAGTTTCAACTCAAAACTGACTTCAGATAGCTGTCATTGTAACAAATCTAACAAAATTCAACCAAAAGAAAGATCTAATTGTCTTTACTTAATGATCTGTGTATCAGGCAGCCTCCCATCTGGCAATTGGAAGGGTGCTCCAAGGGCTTGTACACACAGATGTCAATAACAGGTACAACTGAGTGTCAGGTTAAGTTACGCATCTTCCCTAAGAGGGTAGAGTCAACAGCAAAGTCAAGGATCAAACGCAGGGTGGTCTGCATACCCTTGACCACTGCACCAGACAGCCTCCTGGGAGCTGCTGCCAATCCACACACGATGGGGAGCTCCCCTTAAAGGCAGGCTGAGATACAGAGCACACAAAAAGACCAGAGTGGACCTAGGATAGCTGAAAGGAAGCAAAAGCCTTCATCGAAGGATATAGAGCATCCCCTCTTGACAACATGGAGAAAGCACAACCATTTTCCACACACCAGCTGACACTGAACATTACTGACAGCTGGTGTGCGTTTGCTGATGAATGGAAACTGTCATTTTGCTAGCCATTTCTTTTCCATAGTAGATTAGATTCGATTTTGGCTAATTTCTAATGTCCGTTCATTCAAAAGCACTTTTTAAAAGAAATAAGAAAATAGCTTACTGATAAAATGTTATTGGGTTGGCCAAAAGTTCATTTCCATTTTCCATAACATCTTAAAAACCCACACAAACTTTTTGGCCAACCCAATATTTAGATGGTTTAGCAACAGAATTTTGATATTCTGTTATTATTATTAAAAATATAGTGAGTAGTTGTTTTCTGACTAATGAAATAAAGATAATAGAAATTAAGGTGCTTGTTGCATGTGTTTTTGAGTAAGAAAAACATAGAAATATTCAAAGTCCCTAGAACCTGACAGTGGATTCAAACATACCTACACCAAATGTTAGGTCTCTGGGCAGTGTTAGGTGAAGTATTTGTCAGTCATTTTTCTCTCTTAGGTAACTGTGTTTTCTTCAAGTTGTGCCATTGTCTTAATGCATTGCACTCTCAACGTTGGGATCTGAGCATTTAGACAGAAGTAGTATATTTTGGGGCTTCCCTGGTGGCTCAGTGGTAGAAGAATCCACCTGCCAATGTAGGAGATGCAGTTTTGATCTCATGAGTCAGGAGGATCCCCTGTAGTAGGACGTGGCAGCCTGCTCCAGTATTCTTGCCTGGGAAATCCCATGGACAGAGGCGCCTCATGGGCTACAGTCCATGGGGTCACAGTGAGTCAGACATGACTGAGCATGCAAACATATACAGTATATTTTTAGAGATTTCCAACAATTAGTATCATAGAGCCTGGGTGTAGGAATAATGCCAAGGCTTGAGACCTCATAAAAGTATGCATATACATTGTTTACTTTTGTGCAAATACATACATAGCTATACAAATCTCTTTTAGTAAAATGTTGTGTTGGGGCTAGTGCACCGTTAACAAAAATATTTCACATACTGAAGCACAAAGTGAATCTCAACAAATATCAAAGAATTTTTGTACATGGAGAGAGATTATTCTGAGTAAAATGTGATTAAATTAGCAACAATTAATCAAGATATCCTCCAAATTCTTTTGGGTTATGAAGAACCCTCTAAGTAATTGATGAATCAATAAAATTTTAACTAAAGTCTTAGTTTTGAACATAGAAGAAATTCCAAATAAAATATTTGCATATGAACCCACCAATATGCTAGAAAAATATATCAGAACCATTTATTATTCAGCATAGGAATGCAAAAATGAGTTAACATTAGACACTATTAAAGCAAGTTAGCACATTAACAGTTAGTTGGGATAGTGCATTATAAATTAAGGAATATGATCTATTAAGTTAAAAATTCAGGGGAATCGGTTATGATATGGAAAAAAAAAAATTAGGTTCCAGATTCACACTGCACACAAAAATTAACTCCAAATTGTTTAGTATATTTTTCTAAGTATTACCCTTAAGTGAGGTTATTTGTTGCATAATTCGCACAAATAAATTCATTTAACTGAAGTTTGTTCATATCAACCACATTAAGTTAGCTTTGGTTCATTTGTCATTCTATTTATTAAATAGTATTTTATCTTTTCTCCCCACTTTGAAAATGAGATGCTCACAATAGAAATGTTACTAAAATATAACAAAAAATGAAAAGCCAAATGAAATATATTTTACATGAAATTTGCTTCTTGCCATGTAAAATTAGTGACAGTAAGGTTTATGATGCTGACATTTATCAGGTATTGGCTGTGGTAATGTCTGGGTGTTTGCATAGGTAGATGTGTGCACACACAGAATGAGTGTAACTTGATCTAGATGAAATTTCACTCTGAAAGAAGTAATTTACTGCATATATGATGCATTGGCTCTGACAAAGGAAAAATATTCCAGAAAAAAATTGTAGTACCTCTTATAAAGAATTTCTTAGATGACTGTTCTGTGCTATCTTAACTTTGAACAGATTGATCCTTTCTCAAGTCCTTGTCAAATAAAATAAGTCATCAGACCAAAAGGAAATTGCCTATTTTAAAGTTTATTTGAAGAGGAGCTTACTTTCTATCCAAGATTGAAACTTATTTTGTAATGTAAATGCCAATTATGGAAAATAGTACATAACCATTATCAAGGTTCTCTTTCAAAATGAACTCAGCTTGTGGAGTTTGACACAGATTCATTTCCATGTTGTTGGAGTGACTTCTCGAACTGGCACAGTTGTCATTCGTTTGAAAGGAGATTTTAAATGAATTTGGGGAACTTCCACCCTCCCCACCCACAGCTGTCTCCCGTTCAGGTTGCCATAGCAGTTGTCACCCGACACTGATCTTTCCCATTCCTGTTACCTTAGCAATCAGTAGAGCAAACTCCCATCTAGCCTTCCTAGCTGGAAATTCATGTCCCCTTAGCCTTCTGTCTCACGTACAGCCCCCACACTCCACTCTACCACTAATACCTCCTCAAGTCTGTCCTTCTCCATCTTAGCCATGTCCTGGAGTTTCGGAGGCCCGTGTTTCCTCTCCTAGAGGCTGTTAGAAGGAGGCACCTAAGCTCTCTCTCCCTCATCTCCTGAGTCACTGAGCACATGTCTGTTGCTTCAGACACACTAGGTTCTCACCTTTCTCGGAATATTCCTGGCCGTTTCACAAGTCCCTGACTTTTTCTTCCCGGCTCCATTTTTATTTTGCTTAGCTAAAAAAAAAAAAAAAAAAAAAAAAAAAACCAGAAAACTATCCACCAGTCAGGATTCATCTCAAATGCCACTACCTCCGTGAAGCCTTCCCTGACACTTTTAGATTCCAACAAATGTATATTTTATGGCACACGGCATACTGTAGTATAACTTATTTTTAATTACTGCCTCCCTCCACTGGACTAAGCTGCCTGAGAACAGGGATGACTTCTTAACTAGTCTGGGTAACTGACATAGCTGCATTTTAGATGACATGTCTACTCTAAGGAATGTATTATTTTTTATTTTTAGAATTAACTGAAGATATGCATTCTGAGGGCATGGAAGTACCTCTCAAACTACTGTGATCATCCTGTCCCCAAGGGGAATCTGTTCTCGTATTGTCCACAAACGCTTCATCCAGCGTAATTCCAAGTGACAACGGGAAACAGGGGCTGCTGCCCCTCACATAAACAGCTCTCCACTGTGATGGTACTAATAGATTTGGGGGAGATTTATCCTGCTGTGTGTGCTTTCCTCCCAATAACATTGTGGGCTGCTTGCTCTCTTTAAGGCCTGACTTAATCGATGCTATGAATCCAAACCACATTTCAAGCTCCTGTTAAGAATCTAGTGCTTCTGAGTATTAGCTTAGTGCCAATCAGTTTAACATCATGGATTCTATTGTGAGAAGAGATATAAATTGGGCTTTAGATTGCTTATTCTGAGTAGCTCAGGAGCAGAATTTTCATGAAATCATCTTGAAAATCCAGAAGACCCTATATACCATGGCACCATAATCCAGTTTCTTCCTCACTCACCCATCTGACATTTTCTGGGGGAAAAAAAATGAGTATTTTAGGCAGGAGACAAACTCAAGGGAAAGAAGGGGTTTGGGGGTGAAAATGGGGGGCAGAAGAGAACTCTTGTTTTGGTGAAATGGATCCACCCACTCGGTATACCAAAATTCTCCATCTGCTGGCTTCCTCTACTTTTCCACTCCATTTGACTCCCCCATCTGCAAGGTCAGCTGCTCCAAGGAGCAATTTATAAACTTGCAGCTCATATTGTGGTTGCTGTTCCAGGACTGACATGAAATTAAATCAGTCTTGAGTGCTGCAGGATACCAAAGCTACCTTCCGAGTTTACGGAGCCCTCCACGACTCCTCATAAATCTTGGAAAGGTAGCATTCCACCAGTAACTGCCCAGTTTCTCTGCTCACAAAAGGACCTTGAAATGGAAACAACGGAGTTTTCTTTGAGGCCATATTTCATACTACGGAGAGAAAGATGTATGTGGAAGCCACATTCTTAAATGCCCTTTTCCAACTCTAGGCGAGCACCGGGGAAGACAGTGTGAAATAAACCCTTAACTTATGGCTTCATGTTCCAAATTATGGAGGCCACGGGATATGAAAACACCCTCAAAAAATCTGTCTGTACTCAGAAAGCTTCTTTATTGTTTTTCCAGAGTAGAAGGTAAGTTTTTAAAAATACAGTGAGCCTAGAAACATGCCTTAGCTGCAAATGTGTCACCCCTTGATGTCCAGAGACTCCAAAGTTTATTACTGGGAGGCTCATCAGTAGACTGAGGAGGAAGCAGATGCTGTCACGTAGTCCTGTTGAACTACCCAATGGTAACTCACTCATGTATTTTTAAATGTTTAAAAAAACTTAGTCTTAAACGATGAATCAAATCTGCCTTAACATTGTGGGACACAGAGTCTGTTACTAAGTCCTACGCAAAGTGTCTTTTAGGCATTAACATTTATTTTCCCCAAAGCTCTCTGAGCAGAGATTATTATGATCCCCTGTGATGGTTAATTTTATGTGTCAGCTAGCTCAGCCATCGTACCCAGTTTTTGGCCAAACACCAGTTGAGATGTCACTGTGAAGGTATGTTTTAGTTGAGATTAACACTTAAATCCGTTGCCTTTGAGTAACGCAGTTTACCTTCTGTAATGTGAGTGAGCCCTTCTAATCAGTGGAAGGCCTTAAAAAGGACTGAATTCCTCCCAAGAAAGAGGGAGTTCTGCCTCCAGACTGCTTTTAGACTCAGGTTGCAGATTCAGTCTTCCTTGAGCCTGAGCCCCAGGCCTGCCTTGCGAATTTCACACTCAGCAACCCCCACAATCCATGCACCAGTTCCTTAAAATAAATCTCTGTATAAATAAATGGATAGATATTATATCTGTAGATAAATTGCATTATATATATGGAAAGAGAAAGAGAGAATTCTCTGGAAAACTCTGACTAATAATCTCTATTGTACAAATGATGAAACAAAATCTCAGATCCAATAATTTGCCCTCAGCCACACAGCTAGGTAGTGGCAGGCAGAGTATGGGGGCCATCTCTTTGCAGGGCCATTCTCCCAATCAAACTAGAGCCCCTATTCCTTTCAGCCTGTAGCCAATAACCACATGAGGGACACAGGAGAAGTTGCTTGTATTTAATCCTGTCATCACATTATTGGAAAGCTTTTCACTACAGTCCGAGTGAGGGAAAATGATTTGCTTGGGATGAATGTGGCCACCAGTGCGTTATTTCCCTTAATCTAAACAGAGCCTCAGACACACTCCATTGATCACGCCTTCAAGCTGAAAGGTGGCCTTAAAGCCGGCCAGCAAATATTATGTTTCTCAGGCAGCCCTATGCTGTCAACCACATTTCCTGATCCACTCTGATTAGATATATAAACAGCTTCAGTAAAACAGAGCCTGAGCTTTGCTGTTAAAAATATAAGATAAGGTTCCATAAAGATTCATCAAGAGCAGAGATGCTGTCTAAGTGAGGCCTGAACTTGTGTGTGTGTGTGTGTGTGTGTGTGTGTGTGTGTGTGTGTGTGTGTGGTAAGAAGGGTCAGTGGGTAAATAACCCATGATTTATAATCATGTCTTATAGTGGCTGGTGCTCCAGCTATGGAACACCTTGGGGAGAAGAAAGGGTTAAAAGAATTGAGCATGATCACAAAGTGGTCTTGCATTAAGGACCCAACACATAATTGACATTACTAAAAGTCACTTAGTCATTTTGTATCTGCTAAGAAGTATCACCCTGTCTTAACTAAGAACAGGAAGAAGTGATGTTGCCAGAAAGGTGCAAAATGCTTATGAAGGAAGGGTGAGGATACTCAGGGACACAAAGTAATGAAATGAACATCTTAAACCTTCAAACCATCATGTCTGTTTCAATACATCTTGT
The DNA here is from genome assembly GCA_917880005.1 of Nanger dama. NCBI lineage: Eukaryota > Metazoa > Chordata > Mammalia > Artiodactyla > Bovidae > Nanger > Nanger dama. Next base: position 11,159,390 of record CAKJTW010000066.1, read on the forward strand.
ACAATAAACACACACAAAGCAGGAAAAGTTTTTGGAATTTTATTATAGATATAAGTGTTTGGTTGGTACACACTTCAAAATATCCTAACATTTGTCCCAATGATGGACTAAAGGATTTTTCCAGCTCCAGTTTCTTTAAATGACAACCTATGTCCTTTCCAGATAGTTTTTGGGGTGTATTTTTCAGAAGGATAAAAGGACTATTAATATCAGTTTTAAAATGCAAAATGTAAAAGTGAGAGTAAAAAGAGAGCTCTCCAAAGTGCTCTCCAAATGTAAGCAGTTAACATGTTAGATAAAGTTTTAATGTGCATGGATACTTGCATATAATCTCTAAAAGATATTCTACTCAAGTGAAGGTTGATCACCTTTTTAAAGATCACCTCTTTAAAGACTACTTAAAATTTTTCTAAATTAAGCAATGCAGTTTCTCTTCAACACTGAAAATCATTGTTAACATCTTTTGAGCATTTACTGTGTACCCAGAACTGTCCTGAATATTTTATACAAATTAGCTGAGAATATCCTGCCAGCAGCCAAATAACTGGCTGCTTTCCGCCTCCCGCCACCAACTCTTAATCTCAGTCTATAAAATTGTACATGCTAACTTAAAATCTGTAGTGAACTAGAATAGTATTCTCCCAGGCTAATGCCTGGTTTAGGTCAACATCAAATATAAACATCGCTGGGACTTCCCTGGCAGTCCAGCGGTTGACTCCACACTTCTACTGAAAGGGGCACGTTCTCATTCTCAGGGTTTGATCCCTGGCCAGGGAAGTAAAATCCTGCATGCTGAGTGCTAGGGCCAAAAATTAAATACATAAATGTCTTTTATTTTCCTAGGATAGTAGTCTTATTTTCTTGGAATTATCAACCAGTGGTTCTGTGTCTAGCTATTCATCAGAATTGTGTGAAGAGCTGGAAGGTGCTATTTTTCCCTCTCTTACTGAAGAAGTAACTGAGTCACATAAAATCACATAAATAATAGTCTGCATTTGGACTGACAGTTAATGGAACAGCTCCATGCAAACATAGAATGACTGTAAGATTCGTATTTTGTTTTGTTTGGTTTTTACCTTTTTAAAAAAGCTGGAATATACTTGATTTATAATGTTGCATTAGTTTCTGCTGTACAACATCATGAATTAGCCGTATGTATACAAATATCCCTCCCTCTTGAGTATCCCTCCCAACCCTTATTTCCATCCCTCTAGGTCATTACAGAGCACCAAGCCGAGCTCCCTGTGCTACAGAGGCACTCCCCACCAGCTCTCTACTTTACATGTGATAATGTATATATATGTCAGTGCTACTCTCTCAGCTCACTCCTCCCTTCTTCCCCCCACCCTGTGTCTACAAGTCTGTTCTTGTTCTCTACATCTGCATCTCAACTGCAAGTAGTGAAAGTGAAAATTGCTCAGTCGTGTCCAGCTCTTTGTGAACCAATGGACTACGGAGTCAATGGAATTCTCTAGGCCAGAATCCTGGAGAAGGTGGCTGTTTCCTTCTCCAGGGGATCTTCCCAACCCAGGGGTTGAACCCAGGTCTCTCGCATTGCAGTGGATTCTTTACCAGCTGGGCCACCAGGGAAGCCCCACCCTGCAAACAGGGTCATCAGTACCAATGGGTTTTTAAAATTATACTTTAATTGGTCTTAGTGCTGTTTGTGCTTCTATAACAGCAATGTACTTTCTTTGTACAAGGTATACACTCACTAAACACTGAGTGATAATCAGGCTGCTTTGAAGGATCCATTTGGGGGAACTTGGGCAAGCTCTCTGAGGCTTCCAGAAGAATGAGCACGCGTGGATTAACTTTCATCCTTTTCTTTAGATCACATATCCTTAGGGCTTGGTTTCCATGTGCAAATGGGTTCGATTGCTAGACTGATTGGAGAGAATCGGGCAGACTGATGTGGGGAGGCAAGCCCAGCTGAACAGACGTCTGGAACCATAGTCATTTTCAGGAGGAAAAGACACAACACAGACCTAGAGTCACAAACTTAGGGAGGGGCTGCTGTCCTGGTTACTTCCTGTCTGCTCAGCCCTGAGCCAATCTCAGGATATCTTTGACATCACTTTCAACTTTTGCTTCTGAGATGTCAGGGACTGCATTCTCCAATGAGCATTCTGCAGCTTCCAGAACAAAGGCTCAGAACAGAGGAGTGGGGCAGGCATCTGATGATCCCATTGCTGAATCAAGGCAAATTCTTTATGAGGGGCAAAAAGCGAATCTCTGATAAAATCCAGGTGTGAAGAGCCTTAAAGAAGGTTCTCCCCTTCAATTTAAATCGGGTTGCTTGACAGGACATTACCAAGCCACAGGTGATGGGGAAGGACATGGTATACTTAATTTTTCATCTGTGGAAGAACATTCCATTCTATGTGCTATTTTTAAAAGTTCCTGCAACGTAGTTCCACACATTTTCTAAGGAAAGGAATTTTTTATTCTAAACATTGCACTAGGGGCTTTTACTCTTACAGTGGGGTTTTTTTTTTTCCTTCATTTTTTCTTAATTCCCAAGTACACAATGCAGAGATAAACAGACTTGGTCTTTTACCATTTACAGCTCTCCAGTGTTTATGTATAAATCCAGGAGCACTGCAGTTCAGTGCGCAGAGTGATACAGATCACATTACTCTGTCTTATGGTGTGCTCTTTGGTTGTAATTTCCTGTTTATTCAAGGTAAAGAAGGGTCTTGCTACCACAGACTGGAATCAGACATAAGCCGTTTGCACCCTCTGAGAGCTGAAGTTCCAAGGGCCATCTCTGTTTTTTTAAAACAAGTGGTGTTTAACTCCTACAGGGTTTAGACCTGCCCATTTCCTCTTATGTTTATGCTCCATTGCTCTATTTACATATTTCTTCCAAAAGCCCTAGGAAAGCAGCTGCATACATCGTACTGTCTTTCCTTTATAATGTAACACCTCTTCCTCCTGTATCATATGGGCAACTGCTACCTTACCTACCACCAGCTCTCTTCTCCTGCTGTTCATGGGCTGCTGATCACCTAGTAACGTCTGAAATAAACATGAAGTTCACAGTGATTCGCTTTCTAAAACAAATAGGACAGTTCTCTGCAGCCCCACCTTCACAAAATGCAGTTCATTCCATCATACCTAAGTTTAGTTATACTGAAAGAAATATCCATCTCCCAAGCTGTCCAGGGAGGCTAGAGCTTTGCCTGCCCTTAATGCCTTCGAACTGAACTGAATGCCTTTGTTATTATTAACCGGTTAGAGGGGCCCCTACATTGCTGCCCTTCAGCTATAATGCCTTTCAGAATGCAACTGCAATTAGTGACTATGCCCTCTGCCTTCAAAGCAAGTACCTAAGAAATGCTCATTTTGGTTTCTGACTAATCTTCCTATTTTCAGATGCAATGCTGACTAATCTTTCTATTTTCAGATGTGGTGCTGAGTGGACTTACAGAAATGCAAAGTAAGGAGGTAGTTTAAGAATTAGCAAAAGTCTCTTAGTGAGAAATTGACCTAGCATCGAGGGACATCCAGATGGGTAGCTAGAACACATTTTGAGAGTGTCTTATAATCTTATACCTAGAACTACACATGAGCCCCTAGAGAAGGAAATGGCAACCCACTTCTGGCCTGGAGAATCCCTTTGACAGAGGAGCCTGGCAGGCTCTGGTCCATGGGGTCACAAAGAGTCAGACCCAACTGAGTGACTGAGCACACATGAGCCCTTGCACAGTGATGGGAGATAAATAAGCCAGAGCTTCTGGAAATTCTAAAGAACAGTTCAGTGATGACCCTTCTCAGTTTCTGTTTCTGTTCTGACTCACTTTCAACTCTCGTAGGGTATCATAGACGTTTATAGTGTCCTAAATATTGCTCCTCTAATCCAGTGTTTGTCAACCTTGGGCTACTGAATTCAGGGTCTCTGTTCTTTGGTTCTTTGTTGTGGGATCTGTCTTATATATTGTGGGACACTGAGTGATATACTCATTATATGCAAGTAGCCTTCTACTGAACTGAACTGAACTGAACTGAAATGAGCCTTCTCCCAGCCCAGTTGTGACACCCAAGATGTCCCTGTCTCTCATTCTCTGCCCCCATTGAGTACCATGGCTATAATTCTATACAGCAGCGGTCCCTGACCTTTTGGCACCAGGGACCAGTTTTGTGGAAGACAGTTTTTTCATGGACTGGTTTTGGGATGGGTGGTTTTCATGGGTGGTTTTGGGATGATTCAAGCACATTTACTTTTATTGTGCACGTTATTATTTTTACATCAGCTCTGCCTCAAATCATCTGGCATTCGATCCCAGAGGTTGGGAACCCCTGTTGTACAGTAACCCCTACATATGAATGAGTTCCATTCTAAGAGTGTGTTCGTAAGTCCAGTTTGTTCATAAGTCCAACAAAGTTAGTCTAGGTACGCAACTAACACAATCAGCTACATGTTGTAGAACTGTACTATCATAGGTTTATAATATGCTTCACACAAATAATACATAAAGATAGCAAAAACTACAGAAAGCATTTTTAGTGTTACAGAACAGTACTTTGAAAAGTGCAGCAGTACAGTGCTGCAGCTGGCACTCAGGGGCTGGCATCGAGTGATCAAGCAAGAAGAGGACGAGGGGGACGAGGTGGGATACGGGAGAGCTGAAGGATGGTCGGCGGTAGCAGACGGAGGGCAAGTGCAGTGTAACTCAACCTGACACTGAGACAACACACGTTCGAGTCTGAAAGTTCACAACTTGAAGGTTCGTATATAGGAGACTTGTTGTCTAGTTGTCAAGTCATATCTGACCCTTTGTGACCCCATGGGCTATAGCCTGCCAGGCTCCTCTGTCCATGGGATTCTCCAGGCAAGAATACTGGAGTGGGTTGCCATGCCCTCCTTCAGGGAATCTTCCAGACCCAGGGATCAAACCCACCTCTCCTGCACTGGCAGGCAGATTCTTTACCACTGAGCCCCCAGAGAAGCACTGTAATTAGAATGCATGTGCTCAGTCGTGTCTGACTTTTTTGAAGCCCCCTGGACTGTAGCCTGCTAGGCTCCTTTGTCCATGGGATTGTCCCAGCAAGTATATTGGAGTGGGTTACTGTTTCCTCCTCCTGGGAATCTTTCCGACCCAGGGATCAAACACAGGCCTCCTGCCTTGCATGCAGAATCTTTACCGTCTGAGCTACCAGGGAAGCCCAATAAGTGAGACTGTAGGCAAAGGAAGACAACCAAGGTGTGGATTGGTCTAGATAGAATATTTCATTAGAAAATATTGGGGGAAGTGAGCTTGTTTGTACAGAGAAGAGAAAGAATGGAAAAATAGAACCCACACTATTAATTTTTCAGTTTATAAAATTACAAAGGAAAAGTTATATGCTCACCAAGAAGGCTAGCTAGGGCAGGGGATAGAGGAAGCAAGTACAAAGTAAAACATGGTGATTGATGGCAGGAAAACATTTGAAAAGATCTTGAACTGGATAAAGTAATTATTTTAAGAAGTGCATGAAATCATCATTATTGCAGCCAATTCATTTAGCGGTAGTATTTGGGCTTCCAGTGGATAATGGATCTGGTCTGGGGCTCCATTGGGGGTCCCTGTTCATCAAACCATCTTCACTGCCAGTTTCTTCTTTCTGGCTCTGAGGAAGGCTGAGTGTGCTTTGTCCTGAGACTACCCCCTACCCCATGACCCACCCCTTGAGCTGCACAGGAAGGCAGGGCTGGACCTCAGAGTGTAGACGATGAATAACCTCTGGCTGCCTGGTGAGTCACTGGCAGATTCTGCCTTTCCTCTGTGCTATCAGATATCGGACACGAAAAAAAGTGGGCTTCTCTTCTTTTCCTAGCCTTACTGAAATATAATTGACACATTACATTGTGCAGGTTTAAGGTATATAACATTTTTATTTCTTTATTTTTCATTGATTTTTAAAAATCAGAGTATAATTACTTTGCTGGAGAAGGAAATGGCGACCCACTCCAAATATTCTTGCCTGGAAAATTCCATGGACAGAGGAGTCTGTTGGGCTTTACAGTCCATGAAGTCACAAAGAGTTGGCGATGACTAAACAATGGAGCACACACAGTTGCTTTACAATGCTGTGCTAGTTTCTGCTGTACAGCAAAATGAATCAGCCATGCATATACATATATCTCCTCTGTTTTGGATTTCCTTCCCATTTCGGTTGATTTGATATATTTATAAAATGCCACATGATTATCACCATAGTATTAGCCACCACCTCCACTCTGTCCCATAGTTACTATGTATTTTTGTGCTGAGAACATTTAAGATCTATTCTCTTACTTAGATTGACATTTGAGGGAAAGAGATGGAGGGAGAACTTTTCACTAGGTACATTTTTAGGTCTTTTGGTTTTGAAACACGTGAATACATTAACTATTCAAAAATTAAAATTACATTAAATTTAAAATAAAACTGCCCAAGGACACACACACACACACACACACAATTTAGTCTTTAGCAACATTCAAATATATGATACAGGATTATGATCTATAACCACCACAGAGCTCTTCTTTTTTTCTTAATATTTTTATCTTTTCCTTTTGCAAGTCTAGTCTCTCAAGCATGAACTTCAGATTCTACCCTCCTTCTGCTCTTAAGCAAACTGTTTCACATAACTGATGATATTATTTACCATGTCCACATTCTGGGAGAGACAATGTCTTCAGGACCTTGGGTTGGGCCATCAGCCAGAGAAGTTCATCCTCTGTATCCACGTGTTGGCCTGTATAATAGGCATTCAGTAAATATCTGTTGAATGAATGGTCAGTCAAGAAAGCTTAATTTCATTTTTATTTCTAGGGAAATTTTTGTCATTCATAACAGTAATAGGATGAGGATGTGTTTTAAAGTCATCTATCAGTTAAATAGAAGGATTTATTATGTGCTCATTAGAAGACAATTATCACAGTAGTAAATTGGGTTTGCCTTCAGGCTCTGTAGAACTAAAGTCAGTTGAAGCACAATGAGTAGAAAAGACCAAAGTACTGGGTTGACCTCAGAGTTCCTTTGGGTTTTCCCATAAGATGGTATAGAAAAACTTGAGTGAAAATTTGGGCCAGCCCAATACCCTGGCCACAGAACTGGCACAAGCTGAACAAAGAAAAACTCCATTAACATCCAATTACTACAGAATATCAGTAGTTACTTGGAATGGTGGCTGGCACTTGTGAAGTGCTCAGTAAAGGTCAGGATGCTGATAATGGCATCATGATAACAAGATAATTTTAAATAGTATTTGGCTAAGACATTAAATAATGTCCAGTCACACTGATAAAGTTATTTCCTTTTAATTTGATTTCAGTTATTCTGATGATCTCTAGAAATGTTGCCAAGTGGTACTAACATATCTTGTACACCTACTGATGTTCACTCTTTGAGCTGACCTCAAGTTCAGAGCTCACATTTAATACCATTATTCTGTTTTCATTGCATTTATCTTTATGATCACTTTCTATTTATTACAAACAATATTGATTTTATTAATAGTGTTTAAAGTTTCCTTTAATGTTTCTTTACATAGATAAAGCAAGTGAGTTTAAAGAAAGTATGAAGTTAGGAATAGAACAGAAGGTAGGTAGATCAGGCAAAATCCTGATGGTGGAAGGCTTAGGTATGTCTAAAATTTGCAAAAGGGACTTTCCTGGTGGTCCAGTGGCTAGGACTCTGGTACTCCCAGTGCAGGGGACCCAGGTTCGATCCCTGATCAGAGAACTAGATACCCACATGCTTCAACTAATGATCCCGCCTGCTGTGACCAAGACTTAGTAAAGCCAAATAAATAAATAATGTAAAATAGAAACAAGCCCCCCAAAACTAAAGTTTGGGAGAGCACTTTGGGGCAGTTACTTGAACCCAGTGAACCCCCATAATCCAAGTGTTTCTACTCAGAACTGATGTTGTGCCACCTGTGGGTGCCGCATCACCACTGCCCGGCCACCTTATTGACACAGGTGGCCCTAGAAATGCTCCTCCCTGCCCTGGATTACTAATGGAAAGGAGGAAACACCACAGGCCAGTGGCTACAGCACCCTTGCCAAATACATTGGCCCCCTTTCCAGCTCTCCCTGCCCAGCTGGTAACTGGATACACTCACAGAATCCTGTTCAGCAGCAGGTAGATATCCTCCCCAAGAGACATAACACTTCTTCCAATGATGTGCAGGTAGAGGTTAACAGCAGGGGCTCTGGGGGGCGGGCTGCTTTGTGCCAGCTGCTGATCTCAGTGGTCTGAGTGCTTCACCTTGGTTGATAGCAAGCATGGCTGACAGCTCTGTGATTAACACAAGGCAGACAAAATTCCTGAAGATTTGACAATTGCCTGGGGTGGGTATGGGAAGCCAGTAGCAGAGGTTTCAGCACACCACTGAGAGCCTTTGCCCTTGGAAGCATTCGATCATGGAACTGTTCCCTCCCTGCCCCAAGTCTGTCTTTTCTTCTAAACTTATAAACTCCGGGAAAGAAGAAAACACATATGTTTTATTCGCCATCCTAGCCTCCATGCCTAGCACAGTCTGAGGACTAGCAGATGCTCTACAAATAATCAGGGGCTAATGTTCTTGGTGAAGGATGTGAGGGGAAAAGAAGTTCCCACAAAGGCCCCAGTTCCTTAAATACTGCAGATTTCTCTTTTTCCTTTTTTAAACCATATTTAACTGTAGAGTTCACTGGCACTAAGTGCATTCACATTGTTGTACAACTCTCACCATCATCTCTCTCCCCAAGTTTTCGCCTTCCTAAACTGAAACTCTGTCTCCATTAAGCACTAACTCCCCATTCTGTTCCTCCCCCGTCTACCAATGTACCTTCTGACACTGTGATTTTGACTCTTCTAGGAATCTCATGTAAGTGGAATCAAACAGTATTTGTCTGCACTTACTGTATACTGGAAAAATCTTGCAGATTGCTTAAGCTCAGAAAAGTTTTCTTTTTTTTTTAACATTTTTAAAAATTATTTTTCTTTGAGCAACAGAGCATCGCGGTTCCCAGTTTCAGAGAGGGAGTGTATCTTCTTGTAAGCCCGAGATGAGCTGGGGCTGGAAGGAAATAATTGCGGAAGTGGAACAGGTCAGGTCTCTCTCCGTTCAAGGGCTCCCCTAAGCCCAGTGCTCTCTTCTATAAGCGCAGTCGCTCTGCCACCTACAGGCCCTCCAGCTTAGAGTCCTACAACTCTGCTCCTACAAGCTGTCTGTCTCCCAGAGTCAGGACTGGCGGTCCTTCCCCGCTGACAGTGGGGGCATTCCTGCCTGCGCCACCCTGGGGTGGGGGCAGCGGGGATGAGCCAGGTGTGGCAGGGCACCCATCCCCACCCTGAGGTAGTACGCCCAGCGGGGACTGGAGGTGGCACACGACCAGGGTGCAGCACTGGTGGGCACAGGACGCGGGCACAGGACACTTGTCCCCCAGCGCTGTCTCCCAGGCCACCCGAGAGGCCACCTACACAGCCATTGTCGCCCCTGGATGTGGGCGGCGACAGGCTGGGGTGTGTGAAGCTTCATATTTCTCTTCTCCTTTAAGTTTAAGATGGGGGACACCTCTTTCCTCCCAGAAGCAGGGACCTGCACTGACCCTTTGGGGATTGCTTCAGTGGCTTAAAGAAAAGTTGTCCTTGTATCCTACCCCTCTGCCCGTTCTGCAGAGCCTGCATGGGACTTGGTGCCATCTCCTGGGCTTCAAAACCTCGGAAGCTGGCAGAGACTGGCTGAGACCAGAGGCAGGACGTTTCCCCCAAACCCGGCCTCCAGCCTGGAGAGAACCTACTTTTCCCACTCATTATCTCTGGCCTGGGAGCTTATAAAGGGCTAACAAAGAAGCTCTATAGGCCAACATACCTTGGTTCTGTTTCCAATGCCCTCACTAAAGGGCTGCTTGGTGACCTCAGGCAAATTACTTGCCTACTCTGATCCTTAGTTACTTCCTCTGAAAACGGATGAAATTGGACCAAGTGACTATTAACACTAAGGTCTTTTTCAGCTCTGATGGTCCAAGATGCTAATATTCTAGTTCCTGTGGATATGAAGCCTCTTGATGAAAGTGAAAGAGGAGAGTGAAACAGTTGGCTTAAAGCTCAACATTCAGAAAACGAAGATCATGGCATCCAGTCCCATAACTTCATGGGAAAGAGATGGGGAAACAGTGGAAACAGTGTCAGACTTTATTTTGGGGGCTCCAAAATCACTGCAGATGGCGACTGCAGCCATGAAATTAAAAGACGCTTACTCCTTGGAAGAAAAGTTATGACCAACCTAGATAGCATATTCAAAAGCAGAGACATTACTTTGCCAACTAAGGTCCATCTAGTCAAGGCTATGGTTTTTCCTGTGGTCATGTATGAATATGAGAATTGGACTATGAAGAAGGCTGAGCGCCGAAGAATTGATGCATTTGAACTGTGGTGTTGGAGAAGACACTTGAGAGTCCCTTGGACTGCAAGGAGATCCAACCAGTCCATTCTGAAGGAGATCAGCCCTGGGATTTCTTTCAAAGGAATAATACTAAAGCTGAAACTCCAGTACTTTGGCCACCTCATGCGAGGAGTTGACTCATTGGAAAAGACTCTGATGCTGGAAGGGATTGAGGACAGGAGGAGAAGTGGACGACCGAGGATGAGATGGCTGGACAGCATCACTGACTTGATGGACGCGAGTCTGAGTGAACTCCAGGAGTTGGTGATGGACAGGGAAGCCTGGCGTGCTGCGATTCATGGGGTTGCAAAGAGTTGGACACGACTGAGTGACTGAACTGAACTGAACTGAGGATATGAAAATATAACACAATTTCTTCCTTTAGGATAATTATATACTTATAGGGAAGAAGACTAACAAGTAGAAAACAAATGCCTCAGCTTTGTTTCTCATATGGCAAAACAAAACCTAATACAGTGTGTGTTTAAAAGATGCAGTGCTTATTCAGAGTTCTCCAAGTGCAAGGCATTTAAAGCACTTGACTAGGAATGGATAACAACAGTCAAAAGAATGAACAGTCCGCTGTTTCTAAAGACTTTATATATAAACACTTTTTTGCAAGAAAAAAGTATATTTACAGTAAGGGATATAAATGTAAAAGATTACAACACACGACAGCACCAAAATGAAGACTGGAGAAACTGAGTGTTGTAAAGCAGATTGAGACAGAACTATAGCTGCCATTGGAGAAGAAAAAAATAATGTCTTTCATACATCATTTGGATTATAGCTAGAACAGGAAACAAGGCTAGAGTGATCAGCTGATTTTCGTTGTTGTTATTGTTCTAGGTCAAGACTTAAGACAGTCCAAGTATGTTCATAGTGCCAGGCTGCTGCTAAGTCGCTTCAGTCGTGTCTGACTCTGTGCGACCCCATAGATGGCAGCCCACCAGGCTCCCCGTCCCTGGGATTCTCCAGGCAAGAACACTGGAGTGGGTTGCCATTTTCCTTTTCCTCATCGTGTCATTAATGACAACCAAATCCTATTTTCTATTAAGTACTATCATTCACTGCCATCTAGTGTTGAGCAGATGAATTTTTTTTTGTATACTATATATCCTAAATTCCTTTCCCGGCCTTATCAGGTTAAAGTGAGCATGCAAATTATCTCTCCTGAACATCTAGTCTTGTGCTGTGATGTCTGTGTGTGAAAACTGTTTTTCCCCTGCTCCCAGCCAGGCAAGCCCTGCTGCTCAGAGGCTCTGTTTATTTTCTATTCATCTTCCCTGGACTTCCATCATTGGCTCCAGCCTCTGTCCATGGACTTTTCCTTCAGATGCCATAATCTCACAGGACCAGATGCATTAATTGCTGAGTAGAACATTCTTAGCAGAAAGTCTATAACTCAGAAATAAATTGGAAAGATGACTAAGAAAAGTGCTCCATTTTTGAAAAAAACAAAAAACAAAACTCCAAATCAAGAGAAGCCTTTTAACTTTATGTTAAATACTTGAGTTACAAATGTTCTGAAATATTTTTTTAACTGACTAAAAATTAAGTAAAGGTCAATTTGTTTTCATGCTTGTCTTATGACTTTAGTAAACATGTATCTGGGCATAAACAGAAATGGCCTTTACTTCAAATATCTTCAGTTACATTTGTCGACTAAAAGTCACAACCTGAAAGGAGAGAGTTGCTTTATTTGGTGGGACCGTTTAGGGTATGGAGACAGTATCTCACTAGCTCAGAAAACTGCTCCAAGGAGGCGGCCGTGGGGGATGGGGCAGGGGTGGGGTGCGGGGTGGAGAGTCAGGCTATATACACGTTTGCAACAAAGGTAGCAGGCATTCTGGACCTCAGAGATAAGGTATCAAGGAATTCAGCTTTCTGTGTGTGGGAAGATGCAAGCCTCTGGGCTCGCTGAAGTCACTCGTTTCGCATGCACCGCAGCTCCTGTTTTCTTGTCCACGTTAAGAGTGGCAGATTCTTGCATCTCCCCGCTCCCCACCCCCAATCCCAGCTCCTCTTAATCACCGCGGGGATTGGTGGCATCTTCTGGATTGTACATTTGGGAGCCCTCATTCTCACTTGGAGGCCAGAAATGGCTGATGGCCGTGACATTTCTTATTTATTGATATGGAGGAGATATTTTCATTTCACAGTTTGTTCGAATTCCCCCATTTTATTTCAAACTATCTACCATCACTCAGTAAAATTCCTATTATAGTTGTTTTAGTGAAGTCGTTTAAACAACAAAATCGACAAAATATAAAAATTTGATTAGTTAGAAATAGAGTGAAAAGAGAATAATTCACTCACAATATTCAAATTTAAATCATCTGTATTCATAAAACACTATCTTAAGAATCAGAATTCTATCAACCTTCCTTTTGAGTAATTTGTATAAACCCTAAATAGAAATAAAACTGAAGTAGATTCAAAATCACATTTTGTAAGAGATAAAAATGATTGCTGTGTTCCCGAATCTTCAGAAGTAAGCTTATCTGAAGGTTGAATTAATTTCTGTGCTGAGGATGTAGGGCCAGGAAACAGAAACAGTGTTAGTGGAAACATCTTATTAATATATTGTGAACAGAAGACGTGTTAGAACAGGAAAATCCCTTGTTCTAGTCAGTTAGTTCACTCACCCCGTCCTTCCCCCTTTCCTTTTAGTAAAGCAGACTTATTATTTCTAAAGATTTTCATCAGAAGCCCCTTTTTGTTGTTGTTCAGTCTCTAAGTCATGTCTGACTTTTTGTGACCCCATGGACTGGGGCACACCAGGCCTCCCTGTCCACTCTCTCCTGGAGTTTGCTCAGACTCATGTCCATTGAGTCAGTGATGTTATCTAACCATCTCATCCTCTGTCACCCCTTCTCCTCCTGCCCTCAGTCTTTCGCAGCATCAGAGTCTTTTCCAATGAATTGGCTCTTCACATCAGGTGGCCAAAGTATTAGAGCTTCAGCTTCAGCTTTAGTCCTTTCAGTGAATATGCAGGGTTGATTTCCTTTAGGATTGACTGGTTTGATCTTCTTGCTGTTGAAGGGACTTTCAAGATTCTTCTCCAGCACCACAGTTGGAAAGCATCAGTTCTTTGATGCTCAGCCTTCTATGTCCAACTCTCACATCCATAAATAACTACTGGAAAGTCTCTTTTATGGCTCCGTTTAGCTATTCTTCATTCTTCTGACATATTCAAAAGGCTGTTTTGGCTGTAGCCACTTGAGACTAGCTGATTTTGATACAGCTTCTCAAATCTGGAGTAATTTTTTTCTGTAATGTCCATCCATTAGTTCAAGAGCTAATAATTTATTGTGCTCAGTGTGCCCAGACCTTTCTATACCAGCTTGAGAGCCCACTGTCAAATTTTCAGGAATTTTGCAAATTTTTCTCTCTCTCTTTTTTCCCCCTTGCTGTTGATTCCTGCGGTTATGAGAGCAGGAAGACAGTTACTAACTAGTTCTTTTTGGTTCATTAGGTTGGTGGCCATGGACCAGCAGGTATTGATCTTGGGAGATGAGCAGAGAATCGGTGGTCTAAGTCCCTCGACATTAGCTGAGAGGAGAAAAGGAGAGAGAGAACTCTGGGAGTGGATGCACTAGGGCTGTATGAAGATCTTAACTCAGAGTGAAATAAAGTAGCTTTTATTTGTGTTTTTCATTTTTTTGGCTACAAAGCATATGAGATCTTAGTTCCCCAACCAGGGATTGAACCCATACCCTCTGCATTGGAAGTGTAGAGTCTTAACTAGATTACCAGGGAAGTCCCAAGCCTTCTTTATTATATCACACACTCCAAACTTCCAAAGTTCTTTCTAAAGAAAGTTCTAGTGGTAAGAAAGGACATGGTGATGGGCCACTCCGTATCACACCTGCAGTCAGAAAAATTGCCACTACCTTTACCATAGGGCCCTAGGTAGGCTTCTCTCCATCATTTAGACAGTCTGACCTAAGTGTGAGCAAAATCCTTAACTCAATAACTGCCTCACAGTTGAAACAGGAATGGAATGATTGAAAATAAACCATAGTAAATTCTTGAGTAAGAAGAGAAATAAACGTGTAGAATTTATAGCTAAATAAATTTGGTTTCCATAAACTTGTGCTGCTCACCATGGGCTTTCAGCTATTATCCCATTCCCCATAGACAGCCAGGAAGAAAAGAAGGCCTTTCCTGGGATATGAATTAACTAGTTTCTAATGTACTTTCTCAAGACGGCTTTTCTGTTTAACACCTAATCTCTTGCACAGCATTGTACCATTTCAAAAACCTGATTAAGCCAAGTTGTCTCTGCCTTTTAACTAAGACAGCCTCCTAGTGGCTCAATGGTAAAGAATCCACCTGAAAGGCAGGAAACAAGAATTTGATCTCTGGGTTGTGAAGATCCCCTGGAGAAGGAAATGGCAACCCACTCCAGTATTCTTGCCTGGAAAACCCCATGTACATAGTCCATGGGGTCACAAAAAGAGTTAGTGACTAAACAATAGCCTCCTGGGAAATGCTTCTGTTCTAAGTTTCATGTTTTCCCCAGGTGAGGTACCTAGCATCAGAAATGGCTCAACACTTTGAGGAGCTGCCTTCTTCAAACAGGTGTTAGAATTTTGTGATTTTTCTCTTCTAATTTGTGGTAGAGATTGCTGGTTGACTGCCGACATCCATTAATCCATTCTTTCAAAGAATAGCACACAGCTGCATGGAGTAAGAACTGTATTTCTCAACTTCTCTCAAAGCAAAATGTAGTCGTTTTGCTAAATCCAAATATAATAGTATATATGTGGTAGAATACATATAGATCCTAGGAATCTTCTTTAAGAGACCATTGCTGCAGTCCTTTTTCCTGTTCCTTCCTGCAATCCACAGTCTAGAACCTTAGGTGCCAACACTGTGGACCTTGAAGATAGGGCACATGCTTGGATGATATGCAAAGGATTCTATGGAGCGAGGTGGCTATATTAGCCCTGTACTCATTACCTCTAGCCTTTATGATGACACAGAGAACTCAACCATTGGTCTGTATCATTTTAACTTTAAACTTTTCATTTATATGTATGTTATTTTTAGTTTTGCTCTTGTAAGCAGATCTGTTACAAGGTGAATTGTATCCCCTGTGAAATACGTATGTTGAAGTTTTAGCCCCCAGTGCCTCAGGTGAGGTGAGGTGAAGTCGCTCAGTCATGTCTGACTCTTTGCGACCCCATGGACTGTAACCTACTAGGCTACTCTGTCCATGGGATTCTCCAGGCAAGAATACTGGAGTGGATTGCCATTTCCTTCTCCAGGGACCTTCCCAACCCAGGGATCGAACCCAGGTCTCCCCATCGAAGGCAGATGCTTTAACCTCTGAGCCACCAGGGAAGCCCAGCGGAATGTGACCTTATTTGGAAACAGAGTCATTCAGATGTAATTATGATGAGGTCATAGGTGGCTTTAATCCAAAATGACTGATGTTCTTAAAAAAAGGAGAAATTTGACACAGACATGTACAGAGGGAGAATCCCATGTGAGAATGAAGACACAGATCTGGGTGATGCTTTTACAAACCGAAGAATGCCAGTCATCAGAAACTAGGAGAAAAGCATGGAGAAGATAATCTCTCATAGCCCTGAGAGAACTAACTCTGCTGATACCTTGATCTTGGACTGCTAGTCTCCGGAACTGTTAGATAACTTTGTCCTGTTGGACCACCAGTTTGTGGTACTTGTTATGGCAGCCCTAGCAAACTAATACACTATCCTAACCAAAGTCTGTATGGAATAACCAGGACAATAGCCTTACCATTCAGATCATAAGAACAACATGATCTGCATGCCCACCTGAACGTCTATCATAATCTCTTGCTAAGTCTCTTCAGGCGTGTCCAACTCTGTGTGACCCCATAGACAGCAGCCCACCAGGCTCCACTGTCCCTGGGATTCTCCAGGCAAGTACACTGGAGTGGGTTGCCATTTCCTTCTCCAATGCAGGAAAGTGAAAGTGAAGTCGCTCAGTCGTGTCCAGCTCTTCGCAACCCCATGGACTGCAGCCCACCAGGCTCCTCCGTCCATGGGATTTTCCAGTCAAGAGTACTGGAGTGGGGGTGCCATTGCCTTCTCCGATCATAATCTCTTAGCAGTTACCAAAGAACAGTTTCGGCCAAATCTAAGTTTATCTGGCATGCCAAACCAAAGTAATCTGGTGACTGTCCCATGAAAGTACAAGTACTCTATCACCAGGAATGTCTTAGCCACACCCAAATGTTAGTTTATTTTAGTTCCCACATAGAATACTCTTGTATCAGTGGAGCAGCTATCAGCTATCAGCATTTCAGTCAAAGTGTTATATTTCCCATCATTGACTCCTCCTGGTAGAATGAATACATGAATGAATGAGATGGAGCTGACTGACACTAACAAGGAATTTTTATACATCAGAACTTTTCACTAAGCACTGGCTATATTGTCTAAAGGTAGGACATCTAAAGTTATAGGTCCCTGGATTCAAATCCCAGCTCTCTTTTACTTGTCACATGATCTTAGAAAAGATTTTGTAATCATTCCATACCTCAATTTCCCCATCTGTAAAATAGAGGAAACATAATAGTTATTTTCTTCCCAAGTGGTTACGGTTTATTTTACGGGAACTACTTAGAATGGTTCATGCCGTGATGTGCTGTTTGTACTGGCTCACAAGGACTGATAGTTAACATCTTTTCTGAATCTACAAATCTTCCCATCCCCATATTTGGTGATGTCATATTAGTAGTTTGCAGTAATTGGCCTTGGGGAGAATATTTACACCATGGAAACTGGCAAATGTTATACATCAGAGGCTGGCTGGCCAGCATGACTTTGATTAAAAACTACCTATTAGTAAGTTCTATATAAATGCTCACATTATTATTATTACTAGCCAGTAGGTACTCCTATTCCCTGTGGGTTTGAGAAGGCATTCTGCTAAGTAAATAAATAATTTTGAGTTAAACTAACACTTATAGGATTCCTTTAGAAGTTGATTACCTCAGGGGAATCATTACATACATTTGTGGTCTTTAGCTCTTAATCTTTAATTCACTTGAAATTGATTTTTGGCTCCATGGAAGTAGGAACTGCGTCTGCTTCTCTCATTGCTGTAGCCCCCACACCTACCAACAGAGAAAGCACTCATAAGTATTTTCTAAATGAATTAAAATTTCAAAGGGCTTTCACATCTATTTCATCTTGTTCTTAGCTGTCAATAAGTCAAGATTTATCCCCAATGCATGGGTAAGGAAACCGAAATCCAAAGAAGTGCCTGATTGCTGCTTTGCATTCTTTCGTCTCATTATGTCCATTAGCTCAGCATTTCCCAAAGTATGTTCCATAGATTGTGAATTTTGAAGGATGTTAATAGCTACCATGTGACAGGGGATCCGTGGGTAGTAAATATCAAACTTACTATGTTATAAAACCAAAATATATTGGTTTGTTCACTACAGTTTTATCAGGGCCTTTACTAAGTCAGTATGCATTGTGAAACTGGAATGGGGGTGGTTAAATATGAGCATTTCCTGTATTTGATTGTAGGTTTTTAAAATCATATATGCAATAATAGTGTGAAACAATCACCAGAGCAGTGCTTCTCTAGGCCAGAATACTAGAGTGGGTAGCCCTTCCCTTCTCCAGGGGATCTTCCCAACTCAGGGATCGAACCACAGTCTCCTGCAATGCAGGCAGATTCTTTACCAGCTGAGCCACAGAGAAGCCCAAGAATACTGGAATGGGTAGCATATCCCTTCTCCAGCAGATCTTCCCAACCCAGAAATCAAACCGGGGTCTTCTGCATTGCAGGCGGCTTCTTTACCAACTGAGCTATCAGAGAAGCCCCTGAATCACCAGGGACCTGGTTAAAAATGCAGATTCTGACTCACTGGGTCTAGGTTGGTGCCTGAGACTCTGCATTTCTAACAAGCTCCCAGAGGATGCCCACGCTGCTGGTCCAACAGGCCATGCTTTTAAGAGCAAGGCACTAGAACATTCCAGAATCAAGAGTCATCTAGCGTCTCAGTGAAAGAGTAGATGACATCCCTGGAACATATGCTATTCACCATGAGAACCAACTGTTGAAACAAGTATCCTGTTTGGGGTGGGCAGATGAGGGAATATGGGGGTGGTTCCCTGGTGGCTCAATTGATAAATAATCCACCTACAGTGAAGGAGATGTGGGTTCGATCCCTGAGTTGGAGAAAGGCACGGCAATCCATTCCAGTATTTTTGCCTGGAAAATCCCATCGACTGAGGAGCCTGATGGGCTACAGTCCATAGATTTGCAAGGAGTTGGACATGACTGAAATGACTAAGCACGCATGCACGAGGGAATATGGGACAAACCCATACGAAGAGCAAGATTTGGAGGGAGCAGAGGACAAGACTAAATTCTAGTAGCATGAATAGGGCAGGTCTCATTTGACTGAAGTTTAGATAGTAGATTAATTGGGGAAGGGACTCAGAGAGGAATCAGTATCTTCTCAATTGGCATATGGATTAAAACAGCTTCATTTTTGTCAATAAAAATCAGGTAAAAGAGGAAGAAAGCCAGAGCCAGTAATGGTTCAGATTTAGTTATTAATTTCTATCTCTACTCACAAACTCAATTCCAAGGGTTATAAACTCTTTACTATTTTAAACTTTTAAAACTTTGATTTATTAGGGAAAATGGGATTTTCATGTCAGAAATTGGAAGGGGGGGAAAAGTGGGCTGGGATCAAAAGAGGTTAACTTTGGGTCAGATGAGGAAGTGATATTAAAAATATAATCAAGAGTCTAAAGGCTTCCTAAACCCTCCTGTCTCCAAAGACCCACCTTTCTGACCAGCTCCTCTTCTAGTCTGGGAACCTAATTTTGGCACCTGCGTTACCCCAGCAGCTGCCACTCTCTGCCACAGCCTAGCAGACTCTTCTCTGGTGGTTCCTCGGCAAGTATGTTTTAATAACCTTTGTGGGTCACACAATTCATAAACGTAGAGCTGGGATTAGGCTAATGGAGGTGTGATAAGATTCTCCCGCAGTATTTCTATCAGTGATTCATGACTACCAGGTATAGCTTGACACATTTTGATAACTTACTTGAAACAAAAGGTTAATAACTCATGACTTCCTAATAGATCAAAACTTTTATCAGTGTAAAGCAATATATTTTTCTCATTTAAAATTTTCCCCTTGAATTCTTTGTGTTGTTTGTTTTGTCACTCCTGTTGCTTACATTTTCACATTTACCTATGCTCATCTTTCTATAATGCTGGTTTATTCTCTAGTAAATTAAATTTCTTAACCCAAATGGAGAGTATTTTTGCTTTTACTAATGTTTATATTTGTTGTCAGAATTGACAGGTTTTATTATTTTTCTGTTGTTTATGACTTTGGATTTTGTGAGTCTCAGTGTTTTCCTTTTTATTTTTTTAATGCTTTGGTTATATTGATTGTTTTTGCTTATTTTATTCTCTATTTTAGTGCTTTGATATGTACTTATTTGGTTTAAATTATGTTTGTAGTTACTTAAAAATTTTTGAAAAATAATCTAACCTATATTTCTTTAGTTTCAAATGTGACACTTCTTTAACTTTGATTTGAGTAGAATCAACTCTTTGCTAAAATAATGAGTGATGCAGTTTATTTACTATCCCCTGATCACCGTGCATAGTTGAGAAATGCAAATGATTTGACCTTTTTATAGTTACCAGAGCTGTCAGTGATCAATACAGAAGATATTGATATAATCTACAGTTATATTACACTGGCTCGGTCTTTGAAATCTATACAATGGAAATTTACAAAGAGGTTTGTCACTTTCCCATAAACATCTGTGTCCTGTGTTGTATACATACATGTTATGCTGTTCTTGATCTCTTGAAACATTTGTTGATAAGTGAGAATTCATAAATGTCCCTTTTTCCAAAGCATGGCACACACTTAGGCATGATCAGTTAAAAATGAGTTTTAAAACATCATAAAACAACTATGTGTGCCCAATAGGACCGCAGAAAGCATTCTTTTCTTTGTGTTTCGACCCTATGTTTTATTTTTCCTGTCTTATCTAGTGAAATTGTCGTACACGTCAAATGTGCTCCTCATTATGGTGAATAATGAAACAAAAGGTGCTTTTTTCCATTACCTTATATCCTGAAATAGTCAAAATATATACACAACGGCACCAGAAGAACAGAAAGTTTGCCTTTTTCTGACTTGTTCTTAAAGTGCAGTGCCGACAGGCTAATTCCAGCTGGGATTTCTGTGGGTCACAAGTGTCATTAGCTGTGCAGGATTGAAGCCCCTGTGTGGGGCTGACTCTAGAATATTTACATGGTCAGGTTAAGCTGGAAGTATATTTTTGTTTGTGTTGCCTTAAATCTTATTCTTTGAAGCGTATGATAACTGCTAAATGACTAAGTAGTTATTTTTTTTAATCAGTGATACTTTCTTTGTTTAACTCAAAAGCATCTGACTCACATCTCAATAAAAGTTTCAAGTTACACACATAGAATTCTGTATATGAGCACACAAGAGCCCCAGTGTGTAGTCATAGTTTGCTATCTACCCACTTGATCTCTATCATTTGAAATGTACTGTTTAAATCTGATTTTACATTTCAGAAATTATCTTCAGTAGTAACTCAATATATTCACTTGTGAATAATTCATAGAATGTCATTTTTCAAAATATGAAGATATTTATATATATCCTGGAAAATCCAATGGACGGAGGAGCCTGGTGGGCTGCAGTCCATGGGGTCGCTAAGAATCGGACATGACTGAACGACTTCACTTTCACTTTTCACTTTCATGCATTAGAGAAGGAAATGGCAACCCACTCTGGTGTTCTTGCCTGGAGAATCCTAGGGATGGGGGAGCCCGGTGGGCTGCCGTTCTACGGGGGGTCGCACAGAGTCAGACATGACTGAAGCAACTTAGCAGCAGCAGCAGCAGAATGTAACCTTAAATTCTGCAGCCAGTTACTTCTTCTGATCCTCTGTGCATGTGTGCATGCCGTCACCATTCAGTGGTGTCTGATTCTTTGAGACCCTATGGGCTGTAGCCCACCAGGCTCCCTCTGTCCCTGGGATTCTCCAAGCAAGAATACTGGAGTGGGTTGCCATGCTCTACACCAGGGGATCTTCCCAACCTAGGGATCAAACCCACATTTCCTGCATTACAGGTGGATTCTTTACTGCCTGAGCCACGAGGGAAGTCTTACTCTGTGTATATAATATTTTCCTATGATAATAGATTCCTTAATATTTTTAAAAAGAAAATATTAACAATAACCAAAAACATTTAAAATTGTACTTAATTTTTGCGAATGCCATTTTTAAGTAGATGATTTAATCAAAACACCCATATTGACTTTCCTCATTCATCCTTTCCCAGCAGGTAAGGAACTGAATCTTAGGAAACATTTTACCCAACTGAAAGAGCTGCGCCCACCCACAGAGGCCTTCCCTGCATTGTTTGCTTTAGTTACTTGCTTTTCAAATTATAAACAAACTTAAAAGCTAAAAAAATAATTTTTCAAACAACATTTTTTTGACCCTGTTTTATTCTATTTCAAAGTGGATTTTGATAGTTGTGTGCCAGTCTTGGGAAAAACAAGAAACATCAATTCAGCTTTTCACGGATAACTTCTCTTGCTGAATCTCCATGTGCAAAGAACAGCAATGAAGCCCTGGGTATTATATTCATAGCAAGGAACTTGCCACATTTTTGTGTTTCTTATTGTAAACCTCTCTCTCTCTCTCTCTCTCTGTCTCTCTCTCGTGTGCCTCAGTCCGTGTCTGATTCTTTGTGACCCCATGGACTGTAGCCTGCCAGGCTCCTTTGTCCATAGAATTTTCCAGGCAAGACTACTGAAGTGAGTTGCCATTTCCTCCTCCAGGGGATCTTCCCAACCCAGGGACCGAATCCTTGTCTCTTTCATTTACTGCTTTGGCAGGCAGATTCTTTACCATTGCACTACCTGGGAAACCCTAGGATTTAAAATGTTGGTAACAAACATACCTCAAAAATATTTTCACAGAATTTAGCTTTTCCTCTCACTGGCTTTTCTTCAGAGTTAAAAAAAAAAAAAAACCACACACAAAA
Organism: Nanger dama; assembly: GCA_917880005.1. Taxonomy (NCBI): domain Eukaryota; kingdom Metazoa; phylum Chordata; class Mammalia; order Artiodactyla; family Bovidae; genus Nanger; species Nanger dama. The sequence goes on from CAKJTW010000066.1 coordinate 11,181,878, forward strand.
AAAACACTGCCTTAAAAGCTAAATGAAAACTACTTTAAAAATGTAGCATTTTGAAAAATTAGACCAGTCACATAGGTGGTACACTTCTACACTTCATATTATAAAATTAACATATCCATGTTTCAAAGTTCTGTGGATTGTCATTCATCAGCTTATGGAAACTTCCAAAATCCCTGATTTTCTCCCATTTTTTTGGCAGTGTCACTTATCAGCTTGGGTCAAATCCATTTCAAGGCAGCATAGCAATTGTAGGGAAGGTAAAATGTGCAAGGAAGGCTTGTGTGCTGAGTGGGAAGACAACAGTGATTTGAATGAACAAGGACCCCTTCATTCCTCAAGACTAAGAAGGAAGGACAGCACTGACGTTAGACTCTAGGCAGCACTGTACCTGCTGCAGAAACTGGGGTTCCACTCCTCTGAGTAGAGGGCCAGTTTGGATTCATGCATTTCTCATCTTATTTAAATTTGAAAGATTACATATATTTTACAGGTTTATATTTGGTAAGGTTTTCAAAGTGACGCTGCATGGTGGGAGTTGCAGACGTTCTTACAGGCAGTTCAGTGTTGTTCTGGGGACTTCCCTGGTTTCTGTGACATACTCAGCATTTGAGGCCAAAACCCTCCAGGCCATCAGGCTGTCTGATGACTGACTGTCTCTGCTGGGGTGGAAGAGACTTTGAGTCCCTAGCTGAAAACTGCAGTTGGGCTTACTGGTTTCCTTCCTTCTGAGGACCTAATCTGTATCTCAATGGCTGAGGACACCACCCCGCATCACAGTAAACTTGGGACTTGCTGGTTTATCTGGTTGTGAACATAAGAGATGTAGTTTCGATCCCTGGGTCAGGAAGATCCCCTGGAGGAGAGCATGGCACCCCACTGCAGTGTTCTTGCCTGAGAACCCCATGGACAGAGGAGCCTGGCAGGCTGTGGTCCATAAGGGACATGTGGTCCACAAGGTCGCAGAAGAGTTGGACAGGACTGAGCCACTGAGTCAAACAGCACAAAAGCTCTGCGTCTGCCTGAGATGTTCTGAAAGCAAAGATGTCTGCACTCTTCAACCCCACTTCGAGTTTGTCTCTATTATGGTTTCCTCAGACAACTTTGGCTTCTTCAGAATCAAAGCTTTGTTTCTGTACAGAATGTGGTTCTTGACTGAGCTGGACAGTGTTGGCCTTTACCGAGTCAATTTGCAGCTATTTGTCTCCCATATGTCCCTTCCTCCTTTTTTTTTTTTTTTTTTGTCAAAGTCCTTAATGGGGGATTAAACTGAGGATCCTGCTTTGTCCCTGGACCACATCCACAGAAGGCCCTGATGAAGAATTCGAGTTCTGAGAACAACTGTCTGAGGGGCTATAGCAGAGTTGGTTGTTATTCTCACAGATTCCTGAGCTTCAGAATTGCTTCACAATTAGATTCTTGCAGCTTGCGTAGAGAGTGCTGGTGAGACCCACCCTTCAGGTTTTGCTGGTACTGACACACTGTCCTTCCTTTTCAGAAGCCATAATCACCTCTCTCCTCCTTCCCTTCTCTACCAATTTTTAAATCAGCTGAACGACAACTGAGGTTGTAATTTTCTCTTCCTAGAGTTTTCTTTCTCAATGTGTGTGCTTAGTCGCTCAGTCATGTCTAACTCTTTGCCACCCCACGGACTGTAGCCCACCAGACTCCTCTGTCCATGGGGATTCTCCAGGCCAGAATACTGGAGTGGGTATCCTATTCCTTCTTCAGGGGATCTGCCTGACCCAGGAATTGAACTGGGGTCTCCTGCATTGCAGGTGGATTCCTTACCAGCTGAGCTACCAGGGAAGTATTAATACAAGATTAATGCAGATTGACACAGTGAAAAAAGGCAGAAAAGTGGCGTTTCAGTGTTTCTTCCACCAGTTAAAAGAAAATCATTCAACTTCTCTAGGACAAGAATCAACAGAATAGGAGCACTAAACTGCTTTTAAGAGGCAGGCTGGACCAGTTTTCTTAGTATCTCTCAGGCTTATAGTGTTCATTATTTTCCCTGATTTTTATTATTTATGTATTTATGTTCATTGAGCATCCGTTATTATCTATTACTCAAGGCCTTGTGCCAGAAGCTACACAAGATAAAAAGAAAAAGAAACAGGATGGAATTCTTTTTTAATATAAATTTATTTATTTTAATTGGAGGTTAATTACTTTACGATATTGTATTGGTTTCACCATACATCAACATGAATCCGCCACAGGTATACATGTGTTCCCCATCCTGAACCCCACTCCCTCCTCCTTCCCCGTACCATCCTTCTGGGTCGTCCCAGTGCACCAGCCCCAAGCATCCAGTATCATGCATCGAACCTGGAGATGGAATTCTTTAGATTGCTTGAGACTAACTATCCCATGATAGTCAATCACTGACCTCAAGAGTCTACCCCTTAGTGGCCAGTGCAACAGACAGAAGTGGCAAAGAAGAAATAAAGTCTCCAGTTCAAAGGAGGCAGGGAGCACCATCTTGGGGCATTAGGAAAGACTTCTAGGTGGAGCTGCCATTTAAACTGAAGTGGAAAAAGTTGGAGAGAGGAGACAGAGGACATTCTGGGTGGAAGAGCGATAGTAAGAGGTATGGAGATGGGAAACCATGTTTTTTTTTCTCCATTTATTTTTTAATTGGAGAATAATTGCTTTGCAATGTTATGTTAGTTTCTGGTGTACAACAATGTGAATCAGTCATAAGTATACATATGTCCCCTCCCTCTTGAACCTCCCTCTCACCCTCCACCCCATTCCCCCCCTCTAGGTTGTCACAGAGCACCAGCTTGAGCTCCCTGTATTATACAGCTTCTCCCCATTGCTGTTGTTGTTCAGTCGTGTTCAACTCTTTATGACCCCATGGACTGCAGCACACCAGGCTTCCTTCTCCTTCACTATCTCCCTGAATTTGCTCACACTCATGTTCACTGAGTCAGTGATGCCATCCAACAATCTCACACTCTGTTTCCCCCTTATCTTCCTGCCCTCAATCTTCCCCATCATCAGGGTCTTTTCCAATGAGTTGGCACATTGCACCAGGTGGACAAAGTATTGGAGCTTTAGCATCAGTCCTTCCAATGAATTCATGGTTGATTTCCTTCAGAATTGACTAGTTTGATCTCCTTGCTGTCCAAGGGACTCTCAAGAGTAGAGTCTTCTCCAGCACCAGTTTGAAAGAATCAGTTCTTTGGTGCTCTTCCCATTAGCTATCTGTTTTACATATGGTAATGTATATGTTTCAATTCTACTCTCTCAATTCGTCTCAACCTCTCCTTCCCCTGCTGTGTTCACAAGTCTGTTCTCTATGTCTGTTTTTTTCATAATATATACTGTCACTCAGCACTCGACCTGTTTGTGTGACAGTGTCTGGGAATGTGTGTGATGGAGGACGGGGGAGGACACCACTGTGTCCATCTCTGGAGCAGAGATGAGTCCTCCTGCGGGGGTGTACACCATGACAGTGAGCAGCTGCCACGAGTTCTTACTAACTGGACAGTGGGCAACTCAGTTATGTCCTGAAGACATAATGTCCAATGGAAAAAAGTAAGCAAGAGAACAAGAAATAAGTAAGAACAAGAAGTAAGAAAGAGAGCATAGCAAATCACCTTCCCTAAGCAAAAACACACCCCAAACTTTACACTGTTCAACACAACACAAAAATGCATACCTGGTCAAAGACGTTCATTAAAGAGGGTGTTTCCTGGGTGGGGAGTACCATGAGACTTGAGGTGAAGAGGAAAACGAAACAAGAGAAGGACTTTGAAAGATCAATGATGAGGCGTTGATCACACTTTGTACTGGACATCAAAAGAAAAAGGACATAGATGATGGAGGTGTTTTTGCAAACCTCAAAAATAAATGTATTATATAGCTTTTATTATGTTGAGGTATGACAAACCCACAGCTAACATTATCCTCAATGGCGAAAAATTGAAACCATTTCCCCTAAAGTCAGGAACAAGACAAGGGTGTCCACTTTCACCACTACTCTTCAACATCGTACTGGAAGTTTTGGCCACAGCAATCAGAGCAGAAAAAGAAATACAAGGAATCCAAATTGGAAAAGAAGAAGTAAAACTCTCACTGTTTGCAGACGACATGATCCTCTACGTAGAAAATCCTAAAGACTCGACCAGAAAACTAGTAGAGCTAATCAATGAATATAGTAAAGTTGCAGGATATAAAATCAACACTCAGAAATCCCTTGCATTCCTATACACTAATAATAAGAAAGTAGAAAAAGAAGTTAAGGAAACAATTCCATTCACCATTGCAACGAAAAGAATAAAATACTTAGGAATATTCCTACCTAAAGAAACTAAAGACCTATATATCGAAAACTATAAAACACTGATGAAAGAAATCAAAGAGGACACTAATAGATGGAGAAATATACCATGCTCATGGGTCAGAAGAGTCAATATAGTGAAAATGAGTATACTACCTAAAGCAGTCTACAGACTCAATGCAATTCCTATCAAGCTACCAGCAGTATTTTTCACAGAACTAGATCAAATAATCTCAAGATTTGTATGGAAATACAAAAACCTTGAATAGCCAAAGCAATCTTGAGAAAGAAGAATGGAACTGGAGGAATCAACTTGCCTGACTTCAGGCTCTACTACAAAGCCACAGTCATTAAGACAGTATGGTACTGGCACAAAGACAGAAATATAGACCAATGGAACAAAATAGAAAGCCCTGAGATAAACCCACACACCTATGGACACCTTATCTTCGACAAAGGAGGCAAGAATATACAATGGAGTAAAGACAGTCTCTTTAACAGGTGGTGCTGGGAAAACTGGTCAACCACTGGTAAAAGAATGAAACTAGACCCCTTTCTAACACCATACACAAAAATAAACCCAAAATGGATTAAAGATCTAAATGTAAGACCAGAAACTATAAAACTCCTAGAGGAGAACATAGGCAAAACACTCTCCGACATAAATCACAGCAGGATCCTCTATGATCCAACTCCCAGTATACTGGAAATAAAAGCATAGATAAACAAATGGGATCTAATTAAAATTAAAAGCTTCTGCACAACAAAGGAAACTATAAGCAAGGTGAAAAGACAGCCTTCTGAATGGGAGAAAACAATAGCAAATGAAACAACTGACAAACAACTAATCTCAAAGATATATAAGCAACTTATGCAGCTCAACTCCAGAAAAATAAATGATCCAATAAAAAAAATGGGCCAAAGAACTAAATAGGCATTTCTCCAAAGAAGACATACGGATGGCTAACAAACACATGAAAAGATGTTCAACATCACTCATTATCAGAGAAATGCAAATCAAGACCACAATGAGGTACCATTTCACACCAGTCAGAATGGCTGCGATCCAAAAGTCTACAAGCAATAAATGCTGGAGAGGATGTGGAGAAAAGGGAACCCTCTTACACTGCTGGTGGGAATGTAAACTAGTACAGCCATTATGGAAAACAGTGTGGAGATTCCTTAAAAAATTGCAAATAGAACTGCCTTATGATCCAGCAATCCCACTGCTGGGCATACACACCGAGGAAACCAGAATTGAAAGAGACACATGTACCCCAATGTTCATTGCAGCACTGTTTATAATAGCCAGGACATGGAAGCAACCTAGATGTCCATCACCAGATGATTGGATAAGAAAGCTGTGGTACATACACACAATGGAATACTACTCAGCCCTTAAAAAGAATAAATTTGACTCAGTTCTAATGAGATGGATGAAATTGGAACCGATTATACAGAGTGAAGTAAGCCAGAAGGAAAACACCAATACAGTATACTGACACATATATATGGAATTTAGAAGACAGTAATGATGACCCTATATGTGAGACAACAAAGAGACACAGAGGTATAGAGTGGACTTTTGGACTCTGAGGGAGAGGAAAGGGTGGGATGGTTTGGGAGAATGGCAATGAAACATGTATATTTTCTTGTAAGAAACGAAGCGCCAATCTATGTTCAATGCAGGATGCAGGATGCATGGGGCTGATGCACAGGATGATTCAAGTAGAGGATGTGGGGTGGGAGGTGGGAGGGGGCTTCGGCATTGGGAGATTGTGTTCACCTATGGCTGATTCGTGTCAATGTATGGCAAAACAAATACAGTATTGTAATTAAAAAAATAAATAAATTTAATTTAAAAAAATAAATGTATTAATAATAGAAGGCTTACACAGTAATCCTTGGGGTGACTATATAGATTTTACATTTATTATCATCAGCAGCAAACAAAATATACAGAAATTATAGATGCTACATATAGTAAAATTCATGTATAACAGAAGGTCTATTAATTGGGGCCTCATCTTAAAGTGACATCAGGTGTGTTAGGAGCAGCCTGAAGGTGGGGAATTTATTCTGGTGGGAACACAGCACACAGGGGTCCATGCACAGAATTTTTCAACACAGTGTTTTAACACCAAGTGGTAGAATCTAATACAATACTTCACTGTTTAATGCATTTCCGTACTGTAAATTATTAAGCAGGGATCCAGTATTGACATTTGTATTCTAGCTTAATAGTTATTACACATATTACTCCTTATCATTACAATGTGTGTTCTAGTAAATGAGCTTCCTACCCACTCCAATAATTCAAGGTAAAGTCCAACCTGAACTTATTAGCAAGGATAATCCCTGTACATAGTGACTGGCAGAAAATATGAAGAGAAACAGAGAGTCTACCTTTTATGTAGACTACAGGAACTATGATTTCACAAATAGTGAAATCAGGATCACATTTCTGCTTTTTCTTCACTCTTGTCAAATTGGAATGTAGACCCAGGAAGTCACATAATCCCCCATCTGACCATCAGAAACCCGTTGCACAGTTGGACAACTGATACTTAAGGGCTGTGGGTTTTGCCTTTACTGCCCTTAATACACAATTCCATTTGCTGTTCCTTTGTTCTAACTGCTGTTTCTTAAACCTGTCTTGAAAAGAACTGTGGTAATCTTCATCCTCTGTCTCAGAGATGATTTCCATCTTCTGAATGATGAGTTTAATAAGCTCATGCTGTTTTTCCAGAAGAGAACCGAGATCCTTCAGCCTGAAAGGAAACACATTTCATGGGTTAATTTTTTCAATTATCCTTTCAGTCCTTGAGTACAGAAAGCCTGCTGGGTTCTAGATCAGATAATTGTGCCAAGGGCTTCCCTGGGGGCTCAGAGGGTTAAGAATCTGCCTGCAATGCAGGACACCTGGGTTCAGCCCCTGGGTTGGGAAGATCCTCTGGAGAAGGAAAATGCACTCCATTCCAGTATTCTTGCCTGGAAAGAATATGGACAGAAATCCCACAGACAGAGGAGCCTGGCAGGCTACAGTCCATAGGTAGAAAAGAGTTGGACTAGACTGAGAGACTATCACTTTCGCTTTCAATAGTCATGATCCTCTTAACAAATACATATTTTAAAAGTTTAAGTGGTTCTCCCAAGTTTAATTTTTGTCCCCATTTCAGAGATTAAAACAGTTGCACAGGAAGGTTAAACGCCTTGCCTAGGGTCATGCAATTAGAAAACAGTTGAGTAGGTCTTTGCTGCTACTGCTGCTGCTAAGTCACTTCAGTCGTGTCCGACTTTGTGTGACCCCATAGACGGCAGCCCACCAGCCTCCGCCGTCCCTGAGATTCTCCAGGCAAGAACACTGGAGTGGGTTGCCATTTCCTTCTCCGAGTAGGTCTTTGAAAGCAGGTAAATTAGCCCTCAAGCCCTCAGGCTTCACCACTGAACACTGCGTAGTTTCTTCAGGGATCTCAAAGCTTCTAGAGTTTTGATGTAAGAATTCAGACGGCTGATGAAGAATGCAGTTTAGGATACTGTTGGGCAAAATGATACGTCAGCAGCAGCAAATCTCTAAAAGAAACCGTCTCAAAATTCTCAGTATACTAGCCACATCATCAATTAAAGCATGCCAATATAGATAAACACAATTAGACAAGACAGACTTTCACTATTCATCATTATTTAGAGTGTTAAATTTTTTAAATACAGATAGAAGGAAAAATACATACCGGTACTTTTGCTTCATTATTTCTGTTTCTAAAGATGTATCAACACTTGGTATTTCTTGTCTCGTTTCATGGGGGCAAAAGATATAATGAAATACACCACGCTATGGGATAAGAGGTTAATAGTTATTCAGGTAGGACTCCATTCAGGGACTAGCTCCTGAACAGGTGCCATCAGTCAGCTACAAGGCGGGCATGCCAGCACAAACAGTCAGGGACCAATCACGGCCCTCAGGGAGCTCACAGCCTCCTGATTGAAACAGACAAACATAAGCAGCCATAAAAGGAAGGCACAAACATGTAACTGAGGGATGTATAAGATGCATAGTTAATACAGAAGATGGAATAAACTGGAATAGGGGATTGTTTCAGAAAAGGTGTGACTGAACCATATTATATCTTCTCATTAAAAACATCCAATACAGGTAGTGGTATTCTACACATGATTGGTTGTTATTTCTCTAAAACTGCTTTGCACCATTATCCAACACAACTTAATGTCACATGGGGAAATTTCTGAGATATAGTTTTTTTTTTTAATTTAGTGTCTTTTTCTTATTTATTTATTTTTATTGAAATGTAGTTGATTTACAATGTTGTTAACTCCTGCTGTACAGCAAAGTGATTTGATTATACCTACATATACATTCTTTTTTGATATTCTTTTCCATAATGGTTTATCACAGGATTTTTGCTTTTCTTAAATATTTTTAAATTTTTTTAATTTTTAATTGGAGGATAATTGTTTACAATATTGTATTAGCTTTTTAATGTCTTTTAAACCATCAGTGCACTGCAAAGGGTCAAGGGCAGGTGTGAAATGACCAGGAATGAGGTCACTGTAGCCATCTAGGCAAGAGAAGATGGCCACTTGCACAGACCACATGGGAAGCCAGATGGACCAAACGTGGGACCAACTGGATGTGAAGGTGAGGAAGGGAAAGGAGACGGATGACATCTCTCACAGGCAAATGAATGGTGCTGACAGCCAATGAAACATGAAGGTCTAGATGGCATGGTTTCACCCTCTCCCTGTAGGGGATGTTGAGAGGAGGTGAAACAAGAGGAGTAGAGATCATAAGTGTGCTTTGCATGAGTTTGTTCTGAACAGCAGTATTTGAGGTACCTTGGAGATACACCAGAGAAGATGCCATATAGACAGTTGGCTACAGGGGCCTGGAACTCAATGAGCTCCAGGCCACAGAATCAGCTGCTGAGCTTTCTGTGATTCAGTGGTGATGGCAACTGCAGTTATGAGAGAAATCAAACAAAAATAATGTAGTGCAGAATAAAGCCTGAGCCCATACTGAGATTGACCTTATTATCTATAACTACATAATGGAAATGCAAAGATTCGGACATGACTGAGTGACTGAACTGAACTGAATGGAAACTCAACCTATGAAGAGCTCAGAAAGAATTAGAATCCAGTACTTCTGACTGTTAGTATAAGTTCCTTTCCATTATAATACAATAGCCTTGTTCAGTCTTTGACACTTTGTATATTTTCTGTAATGTACACTCTCCCTGTTTGTGTAAGTACCTGTGTATATATACACATGTATTCTATATATGTACACACATATCTGCACACATATGTAAGTTACACCTGACTAGGAAAAACAAATGAAGTATGCCTACGCTGGTCCACCCACCCTCAACTCTCACTAGGGGATGGGGTACGTATTTAACATGGAGGCTGTGGATGAGCCACTTGGAAGATGGGAGCTTTGCCCATAAATGAGCACCCTTAGGGACAACACAATGAATAAATGCCAATATTATGTGATTGATGACAGTATTTGTCACATGTACTTACTAATATCCCTCTGCTGTATCTGGGTCTGTTGGGATACACGATGATGGATTTCTGATCAACTTTGTGTAGGAACCAGAGCGGCAGCTTCTTCTCCAAGCTGGTGTGAAGTTCCACCTAAAGTACGTTTGGGATTTATTGACAAGAATCACTGACGTTCTTGGTCCAGCCTCCTAACTACCTGGCTGGCCAAATGCCAACACAGAAAGAGGCTCAGGCAATAATCCAGTTTCTCTGCTGAGACTATTGGGGAAAATCTTTTCATGATTACTGACTCTCAGACCAGAGGAGGAATGCCGCACTGACACAAAGAACCGGCAGGGGCGGGGTACCTCTCAGGGCCAAGACAATACCTGCATTAAGTAACTGCGTTCTCAGAAATCAGCAGTGTTTATATGTGAATAACTGGGAAGTCATTAGTGAATTCAGTGCGTCATAATGAAATAAATATAACACTTACCTGCATGGCAATTCTCTTCAACAGGGCATGTTTCTGGACCTCAGCAATGTCACCAACTGCCAAACCAATCTGAAGGACAACAGGGCAGCGAACCATTATTAGTTTAATGACTCATCTAAAAGTGTGCGTGTTTTCCCTTTGACTACAGTCAGAGTGGGCTTGAAATTTACTAGCAGGGCCTTAAGACACTGTGCTTACACACCGTACAGAAACCTGCAAAAGCCGTAGACCTTTGTAACAGTGGTGGTCACGTCAGTGGGTCCAGCAGTCATAAGTGTTCTCATGAAAAATGAGGGCACACAGATTAACCTGCACTTCATCTTAACTTAAAATGAAAATACGTTACTTTTGGACAAGACGCGGGGGGGTGGGGAGTGAAAGTCGCTCAGCCATGTCTGACTCTTTTGAGACCCCACAGACTACATATAGTCCATGGAATTCTCCAGGCCAGAATACTGGAGTGAGTAGTCTTTCCCTTCTCCAGGGGATCTTCCCAACCCAGGGATAGAAACCCAGGTCTCCCACATTGCAGGCGGGTTCTTTACCAGCTGAGCCACAAGGGAAGCCTGGGATTGGTGTAGCCATGCAAATGAGTTGAGCGCTTGAGGGAAACAAGAGTGACCTGACAACATGGAAAAGCTAAAACATTAAACTGAGGGAATGGAAGGAATTTATATCTTCCATATATTTGGGGAGGAAAAGCTACACTTTAAAGGTGAGCGAGGCTCTGATAAAATCTCCCTCTAGAAATCCACGGCTAGGTAGAATTAAGTGAGATAAGCTGTCTGCTCAGTTCTACTGAACCTGAATTAAATCACTACATTCACCCACTCTCTCATCACTTGTTAGGAACTTCGTACATGTCAACGCCAAATCAGCCTTCTACAGGCGGTAGCCAGAGAGAAAAAAACAGTCCATGCTCTCCAGGAGCTCAGAGTCGAGTGAACTCCATGAGAGAAGGACTCTGTCTGCCTAGAATACCACTGTATGCCCAGTGCTTAGAACAGTCCATGGGACTGCAAGAGTCAGACACGACCTAGTGACTCAACAACAGCATGAATCAAAACATTACGTAGTCTGTATTATTATTTTTTCCAACAATACTGCCTAGCACAGTCTCTGCTGTACAGTCAGATTCAGACAAAAGGTACTGAATGTGTACATGTCCATTTAATTTATCCATAAATATTTACTTCTATGGACAGTCGTGAATTCAGTAACAATTTTGCAAGTGAAGGCTCCCCATGGACCCGGAATTGGGATGTATCTCTGTCTACATCAACCAAGATGCCCGTGGCCGGAGCAGACTCTCTGTGGAAGAGAACACTTGTGTCTGCTGAGGGCATCCAGGCTCTGACTGGCTCAGAGGTGGCAGCTGAATGCTGCCAATGCCCTCTGCATGAGTGACTCTTCCCTGCTTGAATCTCCAGAGGGTCAATGAGAAATTCTAGGGCAGAGATGAGGTCTTAATCTTCCACTTCATGAAGGTCTCTGCCTAACCTCTGACCCTCAGCCCAACTGCAAAGCAGCACTCACCATTCATCATTTCTTTATTACTCTGTTGATCCTTTGTACTTCTTCATGGCATTTAGGGGTGATGTCAGGCTACATATTTATTTGTTTTACTACTCATCTTCATAACAAGTTTATAATCATGTCAGGGCTGGGCACTGGTATGTTTTGTTCACCACTGTTGGGCCTGGATCAGTGTCTGGCATTTTGGTAGACTCTTGGTAAATATTTGCCAAATAGATGCATCTTAGCATCCCCAACCTCACACTGCCTGGCTCGCCCCAGGTACTAATGAATGGTGAACGAATGAATTTTATAGCAGTTCCTTTTCTCCCTTCCTGAAAGGAGACAAAAGAGGCTACAAAGCATTATCATTCTTAAATGTCCCAAGTGATCTACTGACAGCAAACAAAAGGATAAATTACTTACAAGTAAATTCATGAGGACAATTGGGACGAACATGGTGAATATGATAAGGTGTACAAAGGACAGAAGTGGATACTCCAATTCATCCTTCAAATACGGCTCTAGGAAGGCATCGTGATAATTGATGTCTCCTAGCATCATGCTGAAGGTCTGTATTATAGAAAGGAACGGAGAGCTGAAAGCATCCTGGGAAAAGACAGTAAGGGGAAAATGAAATTCAAAATGCATATAATGAAAAAAATGTTCCCTAGAGAGTAAAATGATAGAAATCACATTTAAAATTCCTTTTTAAAAGTCATAAGAATATGCTACTGAAATACAGTGATAAGAACTATCAATACTAATAAACTGGTGGTAAAGTCATCAAAAGGGCTTCCTTGATGGCTCAGTGGTAAAGAATCTGCCTGCCAAGCAGGAGACACAGCTTCATTCCTAGGTTGAGAAGATCCCCTGGAGGAGGAAATGGCAACCCACCCCATTAATCTTGCCTGGGAAATCCCATAGACAGAGGAGCCTGGTGGGCTACAGTTCATATTGTCACGAAAGAGTTGGATGTGACTAAAAACAACAGCAACAACAAAGTCCTCAGAAAGATCTTTTCTGCACATATAACAAATCATCATGCACTAGACATAAACTTTCTGACAATGGAAAAAGCCATTTACTTTTCCCTGTGATAAAAATCATGTGAATGCTATTATATCAGATAAAAAATATTCAAATATTGTGAGGCTATTATGAATTTTGTACACCATTAAGATTTAAGTATAAATATGTATTTCCAGTATTCCCAGCAACAAAATCAATGACTCATGCAAATACCTCACCTGGATATTCAGGAGCACGTAAAAGCAGAGTCCAAAAGCCACAAGAAGGAAGACAAACACAATTGTCGATTTCAACAGAGTTTTCACGATCACCTCCAACATCACGATAAAAATTCCACACTTTTCAAATCTAGGGCGTTTTGAAAATTGCAACATTTATTCACTTTTCTGCTGAAACTGAATTTCATTCATTGTCAATAGTTAGGAGTCACCAGGTACTAAGTTTCATAGATGAGATCACTGAGGCCATCTACTTTCAGAGAGGGACACGAGAATTTGTGAAGAGTCAAGCCTTTTCTTTTCAGACTGTCAAACTACATTGTTTCTTTTGTTTTTACTTCTTCCTAATGTTTATCTTGAATTGTTTTACCACTTGGCCACTGAAAATAATTTCATAACTTCCCAGTATCAATGCTACCAATTGCTTACAAGCTTCTCAGGTGGTGAAGTGGTAAAGAATTTGCCTGCTAATGCAGGAGACGCAAGAGATGTGAGGTCTATCCCTGAGTCGGGAAGAGGCCCTGGAGAAGGAAATGACAACCCACTCAGTATTCTTGCCTGGGAATTCTCGTGGACAGAGGAGCCTGGCAGGCTATAGTTCATGGGGTTGCAAAGAGTCGGACATGATTTACTGACTACGCGACAACAACAAAGGATGTAGAAGTCATTCAAGCTGGTTTTACCTCTGAAGATACAATAAGAAGTTCATCCAATAGAGGAAAATAGCAACTGCTCCACACTGCCACTGCACATATGCTGGTATCCTGATGAACAAGGGTGACACAAATATGATGCTGGTTGTGTAGATGATCCATTCAGCTGCGTTGTCCTTATCCAAAAAGTAATTCCTTTTCTGGGGTTGAAAATAATAAAAAATTACCACATGTATGGATGTGAGAGTTGGACTATGAAGAAGGCTGAGCGCCGAAGAATTGATGCTTTTGAACTGTGATGTTGGAGAAGACTCTTGAGAGTCCCTTGGACTGCAAGGAGATCCAAGGAGTCCATTCTGAAGGAGATCAGCCCTGGGATTTCTTTGGAAGGAATGATGCTCAAGCTGAAACTCCAGTACTTTGGCCACCTCATGCGAAGAGTTGAATCATTGGAAAAGACTGATGCTGGGAGGGATTAGGGGCAGGAGGAGAAGGGGACGACCGAGGATGAGATGGCTGGATGGCATCACTGACTCAATGGACGGGAGTCTGAGTGAACTCCAGGAGTTGGTGATGGACAGGGAGGCCTGGCGTACTGATTCATGGAGTCGCAAAGAGTCGGACACGACTGAGCGACTGAACTGAACTCAACTGAACTGAACTGACATGTAGAGCCTGAGACCTGGAAACTTATGGATGGTTATACATATGAAACCAGTAACAACATTTGTTGGGCATTACAGCTGGTGAGTAGCTTATGACCAAGGGGCCACTGGCTCTTGCCATCCTGGACTTAACTCAGGGTCTTGGGTACAGGTCAGTATTAGAGGAGCCCCAGCCTCTCCTGCTGACCTGGCATTTTGGGAGCCTAAGCAATTCTATAAGTTTCGAGGCTTTACTCATAAAGTTCAGTCCATCTTAAGGAAACTGCTGGGGGTGCTGCCAGTTGTTTTAGTAATTCCTTTCTGTCTATATAAAGACATGCATGTGGATTTCTCAGGATAATGAACTAAAGCTGCTTCTAAGGAGGTTTGGGGCCCGTGCTAAGACTTAATTACCATAATGATTTGTTGTCATTTCCTATTCTTAAATATTTCATGTTTTGAGCATCAGATTTCCTATAGGGTAGACAATTTACATATCAAAAGGAACTGTGGAGACCAAAACTAATAGAGAAATCATACAACTTTACAGTTCAATATAAACTATCATTTGTAATTCTTGTTTTAAAAAAATAAAAATAATGACAAGAGAGAATAAATAATATGCCCTAAATCATTTAAGGAATAGTGGAACAACACAGTCTTAACTCTCAGAATTGTGACAATTTAGTGGAAATGTGTGTGTGTGTGTGTGTACTTGTGATGTATAATATCAGACAAATGCAAAGTACTGTTATTACTACTAACATTCTTTAATGCAAATATCCTTGTGCTTATATCATGTAACATAGTAAATTCTTTCAGAAAATGAGGCATCGTATAAAAACTATATGACTTATAAAAAACAAAATTATACCAAAAATGAATAATGAAAGACTTTCACCTTCCACACTGAGAGATAAATGATTGATACCATTTATCAACTGCATCAAAGACCTACACATAATTTATATAAACCTTGGGTCTGATCTGAATGTGTGTTCACCTATTTAAAAAGACGTTGTTGTTGTTGTCTAGTTGTTAAGTCATGTCTGACTCTTTGTGACCCCACAGACTGTAGCCGGTCACGTTCCTCTGTCCAAGGGATTTCAGGTAAGGACACTGGAGTGGGTTGCCATTTCCTTCTCCAAGGGATCTTCCCTACCCAGGGATCGAACCTGAGTCTCCTGGATTGGCAGGTGGATTCTTTACCACTGAGCCACCTGTAAAAATTATGCAATAAAAGGTTCCCCAATTTCATTGTAACTTGAAATTTTATCTAATTAAGTAAAGCATTTTTATTAGAAAGGAACTCAAAGATCCATTTGAAATGGAGTCTTAAGCCAAATAAACAGTTACACTTAAAATTACCTCTGAGAACAGTGACACTTAAAATTATCAAATTGTGTTAGCAAAATATGAAATATATCTCAGGGAAAAAGTCTTTCAAAAGTTCATCAGAGCTGGGTAGACACATACGTACTAATAAAACTGGAACCACTTGCTTCAGATAAATCAAATAGGCACCATCCAATGCAGGAGCCTTATCTGAAATCATGTAATTTCTACATTTTGAAGAGTTTATACTTGGTATTTCTGATTTATACATTCATCCAGCTATGTGATTTTATTCTGACATAAATTGCTTCAATAATAGTTTAGCAATTAATCTATATTCTGCATATTAAAATATTTGCAACTGTAAAGATATAAAACATATCATGTACCTGTTGGAAAATTTGGGCCACTTCTTTGCAGTATCCTAATATACTTGATAGCAAAACTAAAATCATACAGAAATTTATAGCATAGGAATTCTGAAACAAAAAAGACAAAATTGTAAAGGATATCAAAGAAAACAACACTTTTCTTCATCATTTTCACTATTAAACATTTGTTTTTATCTGCTTTTATTTCTAGGTACTGTCCATTTTTGCTTTAAACAGAAAACTCATGTGAAGCCAATATAAAGACAACACAGTCATTTCATAAAGTTTTTATTAGTAGAGGTTGCCAAGTGAATTCTAAAGGAAAATGAATCTATAGATCTATATAATTTTCTTTAACTGTGGTAAAATACATATAACATAAAATTTACATTTCAAAAATGTTACGTTTACATATAGAGTTACCTTTAAAACATACAATTCTGTGGCATGAAGTACATTCACAGTGTTATACAACTATTACCTAGTTTCATGCCTGTTTCATCACCTCCAAATGGAAATCCTGTCCCTGTTAGGCATGACTCACCCCTCCCCAGTATCCTTGGCAGCTAGAAATCTGCTTCCTTGTATATGCTTAGTTGTTCAGTCCTATCCGACTTTTTGCGACCCTGTGGACTGTAGCCTGCCAGGCTCCTCTGTCCATGGGGATTCTCCAAGCTAGAATACTGGAGTGGGTTGCCATGCCCTCCTCCAGGAGATCTTCCCAACCCAGGGAGCAAATCTAGGTCTCCCACATTGAAGGCAGATTCTCTACCATCTGATCCTCCAGGGAAGCCCTTGAATACTGAGGTGGGTAGCCTACCCCTCCTCCAGGGGATTGTCCCAACCCAGAAATCTAACTGGGATCTCCTGCATTGCAGGCAGATTCTTTACCAGCTGAGCTGCCAGGGAAGCCCACTTCCTTGTATATCCTGTTTTAAATTTTTATACTTCAGCACCCATCTAAGCTAGGTACATGTCAATGTACCTTATACATGTGAAATACATTGGCTCTCATACATGTCAATTCCTTTTGTTGGTTGATAAGCTCATTTATTGATCTATTTATTTATATTCCCTCTCATTCTACAAAAAGGTTTTAGAAGTTGCTACATATATGAATTCTATAAGCTCTTTGTATTAAACAAAGTCTTGATAGTTCAGATTTATTATGAGGTTAAAGTATTTTCTAAATTAAAAAAGCCCACAGTTCTGAAAATCTCTTGTTTTAAAGTTGGAATATAAAAACCAATTGAAGATACCTTGGTGTCTAAAATTTCTGAATGGTCACTAGTTTCATTGATGATTCCAGTTGAGTTGAAAGCCATACCTGGTCTGATACTGACAACAAGAAAGGTCATGGGAAACAGACCAAGACAGTAAGATCCTAGGTTCAAAACATGGGCTCTAAACCCATAAGCCAACCTACAAAACATAAGCAAACCACAACTGAGTGTTTCAACCACAAATATTCAGTTAAGATACCTGCAGAAAGAGGAGTTATACTCTTCTGGAAATGTATTTGATAAGTTCATTGAACTTGAAAGATTTTGGAATTCGCCTTTTTCATTTCCAGAAAAGGAATCACAACTTCCTAGGAAATTATGACTTACTTAAAATCTCTCACCAATTAATGGAAGGAACTTTAGCTCTGACTCCAAGTTGAATGCTCTTCCCAGGAATACTCTTGTTACTTCATTGTCTGCTAAACTGCAGAGCCCGGGAATGCTTCTTTGTGTTTTATATAATGATCCCCCAAATATTTCATTTAATGCCAAAGATAAATTAATATCAACATTTTTAATATCAAAATTTGCCTTTGACATATTTCTTTTTTAAAGTATAGAACATTAAAAGTAATAAAATATAAAGTCTTCTGATACCATTAAACAATTATTTAGAAGATTTTTTTAATAATCAAATATTACTGGGTCAGTTTATTTTTGTTTTGCAAGATTTTTAATAAATTTAATGAGAGCAACATTCGAAGGAAACACTACTTAATACCCACCATTTCATAAGTAAGTATTCTTTACACACAGGGTGGTTGAGAAGCTCTATGCGGTTATGTTGCACCATTGCCTGAGAAATAAGGAAAGATCAATAAAAATACAATAACACTAAACTCTTGAGTATAAACTCAGCTTTTTGTTTCCTGGCTTTATAACTTAATTTTGATTTTATCAAAACAACACTTGCTTATTTTAGAAAATTTGAAAAACAAAAAATTATATCAAGAATATATATATTTTTTTAAAAGACACAAGCTAGAGAGAACCATTTTATACAGATGCTAAAATAATTTGCATAGAACAGATGTGAGAGTCAGTTGTCATCACCAGTCTTATGGGCATAAAATCCACATGTCTCTTCTTCCTTCACACTCCAAGTCCTCAGTAAGCCTTTTAAAGATTTTTTTTTCTTGACGTGGACAATTTTTGAAATCTTTATTGAATTCGTTACAATATTGTTTATTTTTATGTTTTGCTTTTTTTGGGATGTGGGATCTTAGCTCCCCAACCAAGGATTGAACCAGTGAACCGGCAGCCCCCTGCCTTGGAAGAGGAAGTCTTAACCACTGGACAGCCAGGAATTCCCATCAGCCAGCCTTTTAAATTTCACATTAGGTGATGGCTGGTACCATGGTCTGTATCAAAGCTTTCCACGTAGGGAAATTAACTCATTTAAGGTAAATGAAAGTTCTTAATTGATCTAGAACAGTGCTGTCCAATGGAACTTTCTGCAGTGATGACAATTTCTATATGCTGTTGAGCAAAAGAGCTACAAGCCACATAGGCTTCCGAGGGCTTGAAACATGGCTATTGCAAATGAAGTAATGAATTTTTAACTGTATTTTAATTTTCATTAATTTTCATTTAAGTAGTCACATGTGGTTCAGTTACTATATTAGAGAGAACAGATTTGGATCCTACACCACCATTTGCCATCCAGCCTTCAAATATGTTTTATTTCACATGCACACAAGCTTTTGTGCTGCCAATATTTACACCACAAGTCTGCTACTCCACGTGGCTAAAATCTGTTGAAACTAGTAGCTGCTGTCCTTTTAGACCGGAAACCCACTCATCTGATACCCATCCTCTGCAGTTATTTGAGTTTGAAACTCCTGGTTTACCCTGAAGCAGACTGTCTGCATGGCTTTCAAGACCTCACTTACAAGAAATGTAAAAGCACTCTTTGGAATAAGATCTGGTTTGGATCCAGTCTCTTGGGAAATTTGGGTCCAAACTGTGATTAGTGCCTGCTTTCAGATTGGGTCCACTCTTCCAGAAGGATATAAGAGCTGCTGAGAGGTTTGCGCTTACCCTGGAGGCCAGTGGTTAGCTGAATTTGGAATGGATGACTGTAAACTGTCACCCCCTGCATTTTCCTGGGGTTTTACACTGTTGGAAACTCTTATATATGTATGTCTGCCTTGAAGTAGTTGGAGATAGGAGCAGATGCTGATGGTCCACCTGTGTTGTTTACAGTTTATTGGATTCTGGGTTGGGCAGATCTAGCATGACCATTAGGAATAAGGTGATCAATAGTGTGGAACTTTAAGGGCACCAAATTACAAATCCTTTTGTATGATTGCTTTCTTTACTAACAAATAAAGAATTAGGCTGCATGGCATACCCAGAGATCAAACTATAAATCTGGAATTCTCTCCAGACTCCTTCCTGGAACTATCATACCAAAACATTACAGAATTCATGTAGAAACTACCTGAATAAGGAAAATAGTGGACTTACATTGAGAGTTAAAAGAGGCTCATATACGACGTCCTGTACAGGGGTTCCTTTTGGTGAATTCTAATGGACACTGAAGATATGTGAAATTATACTCGATCTGTAGAAGATAACAATTTTTAAAAATTGCAGTCTAGCATAGGCCCCCAGTCCTTCTTAACACTTCAAATATGCAGCCCTATCATTCTGCTGAAAATTAAGTGATTCAAATGAAGTTGAGCCATGTAACCTGAAGAAAAGTAAATAAGTCATTCTGTATTCATTTCAAAAAAATAAATGTGCCAACAGGGTATTTGATTCCTTTCTAAATAACTCTCTAGTTGTTGGAAAAAGTGTCTTCTAGAAAGACCACTTAGATCTTTTAGAATTTCATTCTTCAGGCAATATTACACAAAAAATATAAATATATAAATAATAAGGCTAAATAAAACTATTAGAAACAATTGAACCATGAGAGAAAACTGAAGGTCCAAGGGAAAAATTATCTCATAAGTATATAATGTAATAATATGAGAAATGAAGACAATTACCGTCTTTTGAGATTCTGGAGTTCTAGTAACATTATTTTTACTATTCCTTAAAGAGTCAGAATGCATTTCAAGTTATTATGATAAAATAAACTTACATGGTAGTCTTGGGAGGACTTGTCTTCTGTGGAGGGCATCACGCAAAAATCTAAAAGTACCTTTGAGAGAGAAAGACTGACAAGGCTATTGGGCACGAGACTATATCTAAGATGGCATTTGGTCCCATTTCTAAAATAATACCCACGATATTACTTTCCCCCGTCCTTTGCTTCTTGTACCTCAAAGATTTGTACACTATGATCTAAGTCATTCAGGAACAAAGTCTAAATACATGAAGTATTAACACATACCACTGCATGCCTCAGCAATACCAAGTGATACAGAAAAATACACACCTGAGAATGAAATTGCATTTACTAAATTTTAGGTAAGAAATATTCCATTTGCTTTGCCTAAAACTTGATGTCTTTCTGGGTTCCTAGAAAATATGTGGATGATTGAGGATTCCTTTGCTTAGCATCTTCTAGTGTTAACTTAATTGTCTCTAACTGAGACCTTTCAGCTGAGTCCTGAGTTCTTCCCACAGTCTAGGTTGCTTCTTCTGTGTCACCTGATCCTGGCTTCTGTACCTGGCTTGCTGAGCAACAGTGACAAAGTTCACATCCAAAGTGGTGTAGACAGAATGTTAGGTCATGGATATTATAATGACAAACAGTTGGAGGCCCTCGAAATGCTCAGTTAAGGGAGAAATCACTTAAGAGTTAAGCATTGGATCTTCCCCTGGGAAGTGTAGGGACAGATATTTTGTGGGGTTTCCTGTCTACTACATAAACAATTTGAGTAACCCCAAATCTGTGTGCTGGGACCCTTCTGGTGGCCCCAAATCATGATCCTGAGAAAGAAATTCTGCCCAGTCAGTCTGCCCTCCTGAAACCAGATGTGGACACAAAGCCCCAGGTGACTCCCTTGGAGTTCCTGGGACATCTGGTCAACCCCATCTGCAGGACACAAGGGTAGAGTGTTAGACAGCACCCGAAGGGGAGACACAGGAACTCAGGCCCCATTGGGAGGGCATGCCTGTCCTGGCTGGTCTCAAGCACCAAGGCAACTTAAAAATTTTGAGGCAGTCTCTGTTGATGACCCAGCAGCAGTACTAGGAGTCATAACAGACATCATGAAAAAGAAAGACAAGTCCAGTCAATTGTGCTGTGCAAGGAAGAACCAGACACAGGCCTGGCTATTATAGTTTGAAAGCTTTGTAATAACGAAAGGCTGGGCTACCAGAGGAAGGGGAAGGTCATGGAAGGATTGTGTATGTTACACAAATGTGTGATGTGAGGCTAACCTAAAAGACTTTTAATTCCCCTAATTAAAAAAAATTCATAATACTAAAATAATACCAAGTCATTATAGATAATGAACTAGAAAATATATAGTAACATGAAGAAGAAAAGAAAAACCAAATCATAATCACAATGGTAATTCCTATTAGCATTTTGGAATAATTTCTATGTTTTCCATATGTGAATATTTATAACTTTTTATTATTATTCATAATGCTGCAGGAAGCATCATTGCACATAACTCTGTCTATACATCTGATTATTCATTAGGACAGATCCAAACAACTGGAATTACTGAGTGGGAAAATCTGAAATCATGTTCACAACTAATAAATGCAAATTTGAAACAATAACATGCATGCCCCAAACCCCCACATCTAGAGGCTTTATTCAGCTGGCAACCTCCACTAGTGCTCTCTGCTCTAGACTTGGATTGTCTGAATAAAAAAAATATGTTTAACATATTTTCCTACATTGCACATAACCACTAATAAGATTTTTTAATCCAAGTAGGTCCTTCTTAAATTTGTTGGCTAGATTCCCTTGTAGCCTATATAAAACTAAACACTTAACTTAAAGATGGAAATTACTATGTTTAGGTTGTGATTACAACAATAAATCCTCACATTTTATTACATGACAAGCATATACCCAAAGGAATTTTGTTTTTAGAACTTACTTTCATGCATTCAGGGAGGTATTCTACCAGTTCCATGACTGGACATCTATTGGTAGGAGAACAATGATTAAAAACCTTGAAACACTCTCCCCATCTGTAAAAAAATAATAAACACAATTCTTAAACCTTCTGTTGTGTGCAACAACAGAACTACCAGTTGAAATTCAAGATTACTATCTTTAGGAGAAACTGATTGGTTAGTTGAAATTCAAGATTATTATGTTTAGGAGAAACTGATTGGTTCCAATGGAATCAATATGTGAACTGAAATCAATCCAATAGAGTCCTTATTCATTCATGGAAATTAGAAATGTGGGCAAATTCAAGGATGGTTGTTATAATCACTATTCCGACTCTTTATCTAAATGCCTTTCAAGAAGGTAGGTTTTGACCTTGATTTCCCCCTGAAGTCATGAAGGGGTATTACTTTCAAAGCTGGTCATGCTGTATGGAGATATCCACATTCACAAACATACAACAACAACAACACAGTACTGCTCACATGACACTTTACCTTTAACCCGGGTATACATCATGTATTGAGTTAAACTACAAAGTAACATGTATCAGGGCTTCCCGGGTGGCTCAGTGGTAAAGAATCTGCCTGCCAAGCAGGAGACAGTGGGTCCGATCCCTGTGCTGGGAAGATCCCCTAGAGAAGGGAATGGCAATCCATTCCAGTGTTGTTGCCTGGGAAATCACGTGGACAGAGGAGCCTGGTGGGCTACAGTTCATGGGGCTGCAAAAGAGCAGGACATGACGGTGCAACTAAACAACAACAACATGTATTAAGTACATTAATAACCATGGGCTCTGTGAGAACCTCGCAGATTTGCATCTGTCTTTACTGCCATCTGATTGGATAGGATAAATGTTTATGACACCAAGAATGAAATAAGTCTACAACAGGAAGTAAAAAGAGCCCATTTATCTCCAAGATACTATCTTTGTAATAGGAGGCTAGTTCTAAAAGCTACCCAGACAAATTTTCTGTTAACCCTATCCGTCCGTCTAGGATATCTATACCATCAGTAGAAAACTCCAGGTTGCACTGATGAGTGCTTCTAAGGAAGAATGGGCCGGAGGACCTGGAAACTTCCCATGCTCCAAAACACAGACTTGGTCTCATATGAATATGAGATTGCTCATCTCTGAGTCCACTGCTGGGGGACACTGGGCCTTGGTGAGAATCCACCTGTGATGACTAATATATAGAATAGATTATGTTTGAGACATGGGACAAACTACCCTCCAACTGCATCATTAAAACTCCTTAGAGTATGGTTTAAAAAACTCCACAGCCACACAAGATCATGGGCTAAAGGAAATTCCATTTCCTGGTACTGGTAACAACAGGGATTTACCTTGAAGAATATTTTCACCAACATCCAGTTTGGGGGTTTCCACTGGGCAGGAGAGCTTCAGGCAAGTTCAGGTGAGTCAGGGCAGAGTTAGCCTGACGACAACCATGTGCCACAGACTACAGACACCTGGACCCTGGGAGCCTCACAAGAGTGCTGGGAAGTGGGGCTGTGCTCCCGTCATTTAGAAATGGAAACTGAAGACCAGAAAGTTCAAGCAACTCTTCGGGTGTCTGTGGTCACTCAAAAAGTTCATTAAAAACTTTAGGGAAACAACTGACATTTTTAAATACTGACTTTTTGCATCTGTCTCTAAAGCAAGGGAAATAAAGGCAAAAATAAACAAATAGGACCTATTGAAACTTAAAAGTGTTTGCACAGCAAAGGACATCATCAACAAAAAGACAACCTACTGAGTGGAAGAAAATATTTTCAAATGATGTGATGCAGCTCATATAATTCAACATCAAAAAACAAACAACCTGATTTAAAAAAAATGGACACAAGACCTCTATAGACATTTTCCCAAAGAAGACAAATAGATAGCCAACGGGCACATGGAGAGAGGCTGCTGATCATCAGAGAAATGCAAATTCAAGCCATAATGAGATACACCTCACACCTGTCAGAATGGCTATTGTCAACAAGAACACATATAACAAATGGTGGCGAGGATGTGGAGAAGAGGGAACCCTCATACACTGTTGGTAGGGATGTTAATTGGTACAGTCACCATGGGGTTCCTCAGAAAGCTAAAACTAGAGCTACCGTATGATGAAGTAAGTCCACTCCTGGGTATATAGGTATACATCATATATAATCCTAAGGGAAAATAAAAATACTAACTCAAAAGATACATGTACCACAGTGTTGGAAGCAACCTGTGTTGCTGTGGATAAAGATGTGTTTTATATATATGTGTGTGTGTGCATATATATACATATATAGATAGATAGATACAATGGAATATTACTCAGCTGTAAGAAAGAATGAAATGTTGCCATTTATAACAACATGTATGGACTTGGGAGGGTATTATGGTAAGAGAAATAACTCAGAAAGACAAATGCTTTATGGTATTGCTTATATGCAGACTAAAACTAAATTAGTGAATATTTAAAAAAGAGAGACTCATGGATATAGAGAATAAACCAGTAGTTACCAGGAGGGAGAAGGAAGAGGGCAAGAGCAAAATAAGAGTACGGGACTGGAGGAACAAACTACTATGTATCAAACAAGTAAGTTACAAGGATATAATGTACAGCATGGAATATAGGCAATATTTTTAGAAAATTATAAATGGAATATAACCTTTAAAAATTGTGAATCACTGTGTTATACACCTGGAACTTACATAATATATTGCACATTAACTAAACCTCAGTAAAAAGGAAAAATAAATAAAAATGGTGATTAACAGCTGAAACTCTTATTCTTTTTCTCTTCCTGGTTCCTCCTGGATTATCCCCAACGCCAGAGGACACTAGACAACTGTGGGCAGGACAGCAGCGTACCTTTTGTTCCTGATGGTCGTGAGGACCACCTCCTTTCTCTTATTGTGAATTGCAACGTGCAGGAAGGAGGCCTGCTGCTTGTTCAGGACCACATTGGCATCGTAGCTCAGGAGCAGGGAGACGGCTTTGGCGTGACCCTCCCTCGCCGCAAAGTGAAGTGCGGTGTTCTTTCAGAGAAAACAGAACCCGGACAATCCAGTGACAAAGGCTGCTCATCCCTTGGCTGTTTTACAGCTTTGTTTCACTGTTGAATTGCTTAAGATATTATTAACAAAACTACTGACAAAGAGTTAAAATTTGGGGCTCCCCCAGTGGCTCAGTTGGTAAAGAATCTATCTACCTGCCTTGCAGGAGACCAGGGGTTGATGCCTGATAGGGGAAAAATCCCACGTGCCGTGGAGCAACTAAGCTCCTGCATCATAACTACCGAGCCTGTGCTCTAGAGCCTGGGGGCCACCACTACGGAAACCACGCACCCTAGAGCCTGTGCTCCACAAGGAGAGAAGCCACCACAATGAGAAGAAACCTGTGCACCGCAGCTGCAGAGTAGCCCCCGCTTGCCACAGCTAGAGGGGAAAAATCCATGCTCTTTCAAAGATCTAGCACAGCCAAAAATAAAATAAATTAAAAAAAAATCAGAGGTTGATAAAAGGTTGCCAGTCTCTAGTTTTGCCACAAAAAGACATTTTAAAAAGCAATGATAGTCCTCTAGGCTCTGTCATTTCGTGAAAGAATGTACATTTTAATACTCATTCTCCAGAAAAGAATGGAGGACATTATAGTGGACTGAAGGAGAGTCTCTCAAATCAAATATGCTTAGTTTTAGGGGAAACTTACCCCTGCCCTCTTCATTTCCCTTGGTCCACCAGGGAATGGTGAAAATTTTATCATCAATTCACGTGGGCCTGTAACAGGCCTCTGCCAGACTCACCAGCTGTCCTCAACATACACCCATCCCTTGGGGCTGTCTTCTTATTCTGTTCCCCTTTGACTCTTTCCTCACTAATAGTCTGCATAATAAGGGATAGTTAGGGAGTCTGGGATGGACATGTTTACACTGCTATCTTTAAAATGGATAACAGCAAGGACCTACAGTGTAGCACAGGGAACTCTGCTCAGTGTTATGTGACAGCCTAGATGGCAGGGGAGTTTGGGAGAGAATGTAGACATGGATATGTATGGCTGAGTCCCTTTGCTCTCCACTTGAAGCTATCACATCATTGTTCACCAGCTATACTCCAAAATAAAAAGTTAAAAAAAAAAAAGAAGAACCCAGTATAGGGTAAGAAGGGAAGAGGGTAGCTAAGAAGGTTTCTGACAATGTTGGAAGGTTCCTGTATGCCAAGATGTGGGGTAGGTATGTGGAACACAGTACATACCCCTTCTTCATCTAGCCGATCCGTGCATTTCAAGTTAGTGTCAAGAATGACCTTCATGGTCTGAGTATACCCTCCCAAAGAAGCGTGATGCAAAGCAGTCCAGCCATTGTGGTCACTGTTAAAGAAGAGAAAAGGCGTGCATTTACCTTACAGATGAAAAGGGGAAGGACACTGACCAACTGAGAGTGGGTCTGACGATTAGAGAAAACAAACCATACCTGAGATATTTGAGTTCTAGCAAGTAATTATGTATTGTTGTTGCTGTGTTGCTAAGTTGTGTCAGACTCTTCGTAACCCCATGGACTGGAGCCCGCCAGGCTCTTCTGTCCACGGGATTTTTCAGGAAAGAATACTGGAGTGAATTGCCATTTCCTTCTCCAGGGGATCTTCCCCATTCAAGGATCAAACCCACATCTCCTGCATTGGCAGGTGGATTCTTTAGCATCTGAGCCACCTGGGAAGCCCAAATATGTATTACCTGGTTAATTAAACATGAGTTAATTTCAAGCTTAATTGGGTGAGGGCCTGCCTGGTGGCTCAGACGATAAAGAATCTGTCTGCAATTCAGGAGATCTGGGTTCGATCCCTGGGTCAGAAAGATCCTTTGGAGAAGGTAATGGTTACATACTCCAGTATTCTTGCCTGGAGATTTCCATGGACAGTGAAGCCTGGTGTGCTGCAATCCATGGGTAAAAGTTGCAAACTCTCAGTTATAAGATAAATACTAGGGATGTGTTCTATGACATGAATAAATATAATTAAAACTGCTGTATGTTATAAATGAACATTAACAGAGTAAACCTTAAGAGTTCTGATCACAAAGAAAATTTTTTTTCTTTTTCCATTTTTTGGTATCTGTATGAGATTAAGGGTGTTCGCTGAACTTACTGTGGTAACCCTTTCATGATAAATGTGTTTTACTCCTTAAATTTACACAGTGTCAATCATAATCTCAAAATTGTAAAAGAAAATAATAAAGTCTATAAACACATTATCAAATACTTTGGGTGAGTGAAACTAGAGTTAGCATGTCTGTGTCATAACATATTTTCTTTAAGGCTGTAATGTACTTATACACACTATTTTCAATATTGCTTTATTCTTTCACTGAATATTGTATCAAAAAATTTTCCACGATGGTGTTATTAGTCCTTGTGGTTACCATTCATGGCTAATAATAATAATGATGATCATTATAATAATAATATCATTATACAAAACATGGATAGAAGATGCTTAGCTTAGTGCCACTTATTTTTTCTAAGAGTTCAGGTCTAAAGAGATTGTTCCTCTCATGCTCTCAAAAATTCTTTCTTGATCCTTTAGGGAAATGTCTGTCTTTTCTCTTAGAAATTCAAGATATGAATACAGTGAACACTTGCCTTTTTTCCAAATTAGACATAGAAAAAAATGTGTGAGATACTGACACCATTTAATTTCAGGGCCAGTGAATAACTGTATTAGGTGCAAGAGACACCTCACTATTACAGTTATGACGTAGTTATGTAAGAGCTCTTGTCTTCTGGGTTCACCGGGGGTCCCCTTTGCAAGTCTGTTGCCTGGTGTTCATTTGGAAGCAGGAAGGAACTAAGCAGAACGTTCATTTCAAGGCTGCATCATTGCTGTTGCTGGGGTTGGTACTCTGATAAAAGAGATGTGTTTTTTAACATTAGCCTAATAAACTCTCTGCTACTACGCTGGTGCAATTAGAAATTAGGCCATCATATATCTATGAAACGCTTCTGGGTTTTCCTTTTATTTTTACAAAGATGTGATTTAATGATGCCACTTTTTACTGTACTTAATTATTTTAACTTCAGCTTCCCTGGTGGCTCAGATAGTAAAGAGTCCACCTGCAATGCAAGAGACCTGGGTTCAGTCCCTGGGTTGGGACGATCCCCTGGAGGAGGGCATGGGAACCCACTCCAATACTCTTGCCTAGAGAATCCCCATGGACAGAGAAGCCTGGCGGGCTACAGCCCATGGGGTCACAAGGAGTCAGACATGACTGAGCAACTAAGCACAGCACTTTTTAACTTGGTTTTGATTCATGTGTTAGATTTCTTTTGTAGTGAAATTTAGGAAATTCTTATGTCTCATGTTTCAGCTTAAAGGAAGTTTTTCATGTCCATCAGTCATCATATTGAATGAGATGTCGAGTCTTGGATTTGTATAGCATGTGTGTGTGTGTGTCTGTAAAAACACACTGCCTTGTATCTGCCAAAACAGCTGATAGCATGATGAAGGTATATAGGAGAAGGGATATCTCAAAAATTCTGGAAACTACACAAAGCTACTTATTCTGTGACTTTGAACAAGGCCTTCAGCTCTATGAACCTCAGTGTTTTCAGTTGGAAATAATACTGACTTCCCTTTCAATATTTGAGAAATCATGTTATATTTTGAGGATTAAGTGAAATGGGTAAAAGTACTTAGTGAGATTGAAAGTGAGATATCATAATCAAAAATAAATAAGAAAAACAGCCTGACAATGTCTAGCCAGTTACAAAGAAGATGTAAATATTGCAATCTTATATCCTCACCTGAGAAATAATGCGCCCTTTTTCAG
Source organism: Nanger dama (assembly GCA_917880005.1). Taxonomy (NCBI): domain Eukaryota; kingdom Metazoa; phylum Chordata; class Mammalia; order Artiodactyla; family Bovidae; genus Nanger; species Nanger dama. The sequence goes on from CAKJTW010000066.1 coordinate 11,211,059, forward strand.
AAGCAGCTGAACAACTTTATCATGCCCATTCTTTGCAGCCAGGTGGAGAGGAGTCATTCCATGCAGGTCACCTTCATTCAAAAGCCTCGTGTCACTTATGTCTTGCAGGAGCCTCTGACAGGTATTGATACGCCCATAACTTGGAAAAAAAAAAGTTTGATATTTTCAAAGCAAACATTTAACAGAAAGAGGACATACTCGTATGTCGCTTAAAGTGACCCTTACCTGGCTGCAAAATGCAGGGGTGATTTCTTATCTTTGCTTTTGGAATGAATGGACACATTAAAGTTGAGTAGGTTGTTTACAGAGACAGGGACCCCCTGTCGACACGCATAGTGCAGAGGGGTGCACCCATCATTGTCTTCATCCATCACCAGCTCTTTTATATGTTGCATCTATGGGAAAGATGGATATTCTAAATGTAACTCTTGATGATGCTAAGAGTGTTTTTCAACCTATTTTGTAGGATAGTATTTTCTAACAAGGACCAATATATACACCTTGAGCGGAAAGTATAAATAACCTTAAGGGTTATATACCAGGGACTTCCCAGGTGATGCTAGGGGTAAAGAACCTGCCTGCCAATGCAGGAGATGCAAGATATGTGAGTTTGATCCCTGGGTCAGGAAGATCCCCTGGAGAAGGAAATGGCAACCCACTCCAGTATTCCTGCCTGGAGAATCCCATGGACAGAGGAGTCTGGCAGGCTACAGTCCATGGGGTCGCAAAGAGTCGGACACGACTGAACAACTAAACACACACACAAGGATACTAGAGTAAAATAAAAGCACATGAAGACGTGTGCTCTGTCTCCCTATAATGTATATTACTGTATTAAACGTGCTGAGAAATCCTAACAACAGGAAATGTATTTAATATTTTAAACCCAGCATTTTCCAAATGCATTTGACCACAAACTAACCTTCTCATCTCTCCCTTCATTCCACCCCCAACATCTGGCCCAGCAATACTTAACAGCTTAATGTTAATGTGCTCTGTTAGTTAAAATTAGCAAAACTGTTAAATTAGTATCACATTTTAAAAAATGAATAAAATAAAATGAAATTAACATCACTTTATCTTTTTAAATAAAAATCAAATGGCAAATGAGCTGCTTAAATCAATCCATAAACATTTTATATTTTAGATATTCAAATATACTTCTTTAAGACACAGACTATATTTATATTTATATATTTATTTAAAATGCATGATGCACTTCAAATGTACCTAATAGTCACTCAATATAAATATAGAGATAATGTTTTCAATTTGTCAACAAGCATGTTGGGTAGTTTTTCTTCATTGATTAGGAAGTGCTGCTAGTTCATTCATGTACTTGACTTCTCAACTGATACACAATTCGTAATGGTCCAAGAGTGAAGGAAAGGCATTCTATTATAGATAAGGATATATGGAAACTCTCCATAACTTAGAAAACAATCCCAATGTAATTTATTATTATAATTATCATAGTCATCACTACTATATTGTAAATATTCAAATATGACATCTTTCTTTAAAAATAAAATTTAAATTCCAGACTCAGCCTTCAAAGGAATAAAAATCATAATAAATGAAATCACTTTACTCTGTTGAACCCAACTCACTTTATGGAAATCCACACATATGTATTACCTGCAGAAACTCAGGATGTAAATTTTTTAATCCATAAGGCTGTTGAACAGTCAAATGCAAAAAATTACGTCCAAGATTATCTTTATGTCCACACGGGCACCTAAAAGCACAATATAAATATAACTCCTACTCATTTATTTAAAGCATAGCCTATGGTGGATTTTTCAATGTAAGAAAATAAAAGATTGACTCAAAACTTTGCCAGTGTTTAAGTTAGGGAACTTTATTTAGATAAGAAAACTAAACATGGTTTAAAATGTGTTTATTTTACAGTGTGCATGTGTGTGTACAAAGGGGAAGAGAATGTGTGATTTATTACATTATTTAATATGTGACGTCTCATCTTTTAAAACATAAAATAGAATTATAGAGAGATTGGAGATCAAGAGAGAAGAGGTGAAGGTATCTCTTTTCTTCACTATCAGACTGGGTTAGCATCTAAAATGGGAACAGTTATAGCACCTACATCAGGTGGATTGGTTCACCGAGAGGATGCAGATAAAGTGTTTAGGAAAAGGTTATCAATGATTGTTCTGAAGTTATCTTTTCAAGTATTATGCCCTACTGGGCTGAAAATTATTCTAGATATGGGAAGTATCCCATTTGTGTTCATAGCACCTGGCCCACAGCCTGGCACACAATAAATGTACACTGAATGTTTAACCAAACCGAGTAGAAGTTCTAAAGGCCTGGCTCAGACCCTCTCAGTACCTTTAGAGAGGAGCAAATTTACAGTATTCCAGGATGCAGAAGCAGTTGCTAATAAAAGTGGAGACCGTCCTTCAGAATCGGTGATATCAATATCTGCTCCCTAAAATAAAACAAGCTGTTCAACAAAGAGCCTATGAACAGACAAAACAGCTCACACTATAATCTGTAACTCAATGTTCATGCACTGGGACAGAATGACTGCTTGACATTTCCCTGTAATTCATGTTGTATGAATCACAGAGAAAATCAAGGCATTATTGTATAACTTCAACAACTGGAGTCCTTCTCACATGCTAGTCTTTTGACTGACATCTGGCAGTAGATCTATCTTCCTGCTGAAATCATAAAATGTTGACCTATATCACTAGTTTAGTTCCCACTGTAAGAAAAGATTGTTAAATATCTGTGGTTAAAAAAATCTAAGTTTATTGCATTTGTCATTTTTAAAGCATTCCCAAGAAATCATTCACTTCTATTGCCAAGAGAGTGGATCCTGGGAGCTCTCATCATAAGGAAAAAGTACTTTGTAACTTTCATGGTGACAGATGGTAGCTGGCCTTGCTGTGGTGGTCATTTTTCATTGTATACAAATATTGAATCATGCTCTACACCTGAAATTCACATAATAGTATGAGTTAATTATAACTCATGAAAAAAAAAACTGTTCTATTTTTAAAAACTCTACTTCATCTGAAACAGATGAACTGAAATAACTGAATTGAAATCATTCAAATCCTAAAGTAAAATTTTAGCCAAATGTTAAAAAAATTTTGCATTTAAGAAATCACATCTCATATATATATATTTTTTAAGGGAATAAGTTGGTATTTACCACTACATATTATGGTTATAATATTTGATATGACAAGAAACAAAAACTTTTAAAAGTTCACGGAAAGAATTCTATCTTTTGCACAGGGTAATAAAAATAGCTTAAACTCCGATTGGGGCTAGGATCCTGTTCTTTTGGGACGCACTGAATACAGATGACAAGGGCAGCCTGATAGTGATCAGTAAGGTCCTGCCATCCTCTTACAGGTGAAGAGAGGGCTGTATTTGCAGGAAACGTGCATAACAAAACGCTGGGCTCTAATGAGTCTTCCAGGGATTCTCCTATGTAAATACCACAATTTCAATAGTTGCTATTGACAACAAGCACATGTTAAATACTCCAGGTCAGACTCCATTCATTACTGATATGATGGGGCTTAAATAAATACATCATAGACTCATCTGTACAAAGGGCTTACACTGAACCCAAAAGCTGACTGATTGCATTTCTTAGAATGAGAAAGGTCTTGTGCTCTCACTTGTAACAAACCTTGGACAGTACTTTTAGTTCTTCACATTTTCATTGAAAGCTGGCACAGAGGCAGCGAGGGTAGAAGATTATAATGGAAGGTGAAGGGCACACGTGCTTTCTGTCCCACCTCCACCTGCAAGCCACTTGTACTGAAGGGGGGTTGACAGAGTCAACCTGATGCTTTCCCAGGACTGGGTCACAGGAGAGCATTCCTTGCCATGAACCTATCAGCTCCCCCAAAAATGCACTGACACGGGCATCAAAGGTACACTCTGGTACTTCTAGCTTCCTGGCAATGAGGTTTGGCCATTATGCATTCATATACAATATACCTTATTTGTGAATTTATCAAGTATCTTTTTTTTCCTTCTAGTTTTATTGAGATATAATTGACATGTTGTCGTTCAGTCGCTAAGTCATGTCCAACTCTTCGTGACTCCATGGACTGCAGCATGCCAGACTACTTTGTTCTCCAATATCTCCTGGAGTTTGCTCAAATTCAATCATGAATTTGAGTCAATGAGTCAAGGATGCTATCTAACCATTTCATCCTCCACCACCTCCTTCTCCTTTTGCCTTCAATCTTTCCCAGCATCAGGGTCTTTTCCAATGAGTTGGCTCTTCACATCAGGTGGTCAAAAGTATTAGAGCTTCAGCTTTAGCATCAGTTCTTCCAAGGTGGCTCAGACAGTAAAGAATTTGCCTGCAATGCAGGAGGCCCAGGTTTGATCCCTGGGTCGGGAAGATCCCCTGGAAAAGAGAATGGCAACCCACTCCAGTATTCTTGCCTGGAAAATTCCATGGACAGAGGAGACTGGTGGGCTCATGGGGTCACAGAGAGTTGGACACGACTGAGCAACGAACACCTTCACTTTCATAACTGACATACAGCACTGTATAAGTTTAAGGTGTGTGGCATAATAATTAGACTTACAGATATCATGTAGTGATTATCACAGTAAGCTTAGTGTACATCCCTCAGCTTAGAGACACAAAATTAAAGACATAGAAAAAAATTTCAAAATGTTTTGCAAATGTATCAATCATCTTTTGTAAACTCTTTTGCTTGTAGGCAAGAAATCAAACTGAAAAACAGCTATTGTATATTAATGCATATATGTGGTATATAGAGCAATGGTACAGATGAACCTATTTGCAGGCAGGAATGAAGATGTAGAGAACAGATGTGTGGACACAGGGGTAGGAAAGGGTGGATGAACTGGGAGAATGGGATAGACATATATACTACAATGTGTAAAACAGCTAGTGGGAAGTTGGTGTATAGCACAGGAACCTCAGCTTGGTGCTCTGTGGCGACCTAGATGGATGGGATGGGGGAGTGGGAGGGAGATCCAAGAGGAGGGGCATGTGTGTGTGTACTGTAGCTGATTCACTTAATTGTACAGCAGAAACTAACACAATATTGTGAAGCAAGTATACCCCAAATTGAAAAATTTGGCTGAATTTTGAAGATTCATGGTATGTACTTATATGATTTTTCAACCATAAATAGTAATAAAAAATAAATCTGTCAAAGAAATAGTTACCACTGAAATTAAGTAGTCAGCTAGTTCATGGTGATCAAATAATGAGGCTCTGCAAAAAGAGAATTATAAGCATATTAAGGAACTATTGATATAAATATCCAAAATAAAGCTACTATTCAATATACTCAGAAAGTGAATTTAAAGGATCATTGAATAGCATGATAAAAGGCTAGGGAGTTAGTAACCTTCCAAAATCTACAATTGGATTCTGATTAGGCTAACTTTTCAAGTAGGAGTAATAGAGAAAGATCAAATACATCACAAGATTTTCTTCCTCATCTTTCTGCAAACCTATTTTCTCCTTGTAAAAAACCATCATGAACATGTTCTGAAGTGAACGGTAAAACCTGTCTTAAGAGTTTAAAATAAAAGGCAAAAAAACCCTGGCTATTACCACTGTGACCATGAGAAATAGCAACAACTGCATACGAGGTACAGCTAAGATTTACCTGCAGGGTTCACAATGCCCCTTTGTTGGCAAAAGTTAACAAGGCAATGTTAGCTCTCCTAAAGTTTTAGGAAGCCAAAAGAAAACCAATGGATATAATTGCAGTCACTTGGTATCATCTCACAAGCAGCCATAAGGATAATGTTAATTAATACAGCAAATACAGATTTTTAATCTATATTAAAGCATCACCATAACAAATGTTAATACCAATGATTTAAAAGTCTGTTTCCTAATGCAAATCTTAATTCTTTGTTCCTACTCAAGACTATCTCCTCTATTCTTAACGTTCTGTGTATAAGTCAGTATCAGCTTGCCAATTTTCATTCAAAATTCACAGGAGGTTGCATTCTAAATGTTATTAGAGGTACTGAGTAATTTTAAGAGTCAAATAATGTTGATTTAAGGCCCCATTCGATTTGTTCTATATCTTCTCAGTCTAGAGCCTCTCTGGTACTCCAAGTGTGGCCTGCACACCACTGAGATCTTTGCACTACAGCAGCAGCAGCAGCAGCAGCAGCAAAAGAAGCTGTAGGCCAAGGAACACACTTTCCTTTGAAGCTCAAGATAAACGCCAATGTCACTGGCTATTAAAAGGACATTCCAGGATCACAGATCAGCATTAGGTTCATTAGAATTGGACTGAACTAGTCCAAGAAATCGTCAGCCAACTCCAGTTGAAAGTGTCCAGCTAGTCACCAGGCTAAGTATATTTTTGGTCAGGTAGATGGGTCTGTTATCCTAAAATAACTCCTTCTTGTGCATATTTGTATATTAAAGCTCTAGTGTAAATGTACACATTTTAACTACACTCAAATCACTAGGTTTCTGAATTGGCTAAACATTGGCATCACAAAGAGTTTTTAAAATTCCTGAGAGTCATCAGCAATTCTGATGTAATGTGAGTATGAATTAATGTTGGGATTTTATAAATTCCTCACAGGATTCTAACGTGTAGTAGTTTGAAAAATATTTGGTCCAGAGGTTAATCTGTCTACTGTGTTTTTGTTTTATTTCAATATTTTTTTTTTTCCTGTCTAGGGTTTGCAACTGCATCTTTTCACATCACCAATCTTTGATTCATTAATGCCAATTTGTTTTCCATAATGCCTTCTCTTAATACATTTGGTTTACATAATTGACCATTCCTTCTTTTAAATTTCTGAAAGTTTTAAATACCTTTATTATGAAATTATTTATAAATTGCCCTGTTATTTCTATTTCTTTGGAAGTAAGTTAGCCTTTTGTCGATTAGATTTTGTCATAATCTTATGAATTTCCTTTATGCTATGAAATTTTAGTTTGCAAACTCATCCTGTATGGAAGTTCTTCGGAGTTCCTTCTGTTCATGCATAGCCATTATGGCTAGTGGTTTTGCTAATGTGTACACTCATGCCTCCATCTCCCCAGTTTAGAACCAGATCTTATATTGGTAGCTAGAGTTTCTTTTTCACTGTGGGATAGTGCAGATTTCTTGGTTCAGTTACTTGTTGAGACTATCTCAGTTCTTCTGCCATTCCAAGCTTCTAGCTCTGCCTCCATGCGTGTTGTATGTGTGTGTGTGAGAGAGAGAGACAGACAGACAGATAGACAGAGAGAGATGGTGAGAGACAGAGACAGAGAGACAGCAAAGCCCTTTCTCAGCCATTTCTTTCACTCACATAGGGAACAGCCAGTTTTTTTCTTTGCAAGGAACTGAACACTCAGTCTACACTGTCTGTTTTCTGTCTTAGCAGCTAGTCAGCCTATAATTTTAGATGCTTTTATCTGATGTGTATTTCTGTTAAACTCAACAGAAGTATTTCTCTTCTTTGGAGCTTGGGTATCATTCCTTAAAACTAAATACATATACGTTTTGAGAACTTTTACATGTAATTGTGGGACTACGTGGAAAGGGAAATCAGGTAGGAAAAGGGGACCACTCATATGTATCTGTTCCAGTATCCTCACTGAGAATGAAGATAACACACATGTGAGGACCTGAACCAGGTTAGAAAGGTTTTGAAAAGCCATGTATATTGACCTCCTGAGCATATAGGAAGTGAATCTTGAGCCTATAGCCACTGGACAAAGAACTGATCCAGAATATTCCACTGGAGAGTTTATCCTATGAAAATCTGTTCAACTTTCTATTTTTGATTCCAGAAGAACATAGAGATGGCAGCTGAACCACAGGATCTTTGTTATCTCTGCTCTTTTCTTTTGAACTATGGATCCTCTGCTACCATAAGCAGTAACTTTGTCTTGTCTTCTTAAACACATGAAGACGAAAAATCTGTACTCAGAATGATAGGAGGAAAACTTGCCTGTGAAGCAGTGTCTCGTGATTTCCATCCACCTCATTAACAATATCACTGCTGCCAGAATAGGAAGATACCATCAGCTTAACGATCTCAGTGGCTCCCTGGGTGGCAGCAAAATGAAGGGCTGTGCACTTCCCTTTCTGTAAAGAGTTTTGATATCAGCATCAATCAATATTCCATCCCAATTTAAGAATCAAACCTAAATTCAGTTGCTTTTTTCTTCCCAGTCCAACAAAATCAAGGAGTATGGAATTTAAGATGGCAAAGAGTAATCAGTTTCACCTCCTGAGAAGCCTCAACATAAAAGTCATAGCTAGCAACTTTATTTCCTTGCAAGGTGACAGTTCTTGATAGCTCTGACTGTACTTAGCTTCTATCATCAGTGTTTTTATCTCTACTGTATCTGTATTTGTGTTTGCAACTGTCTTTGGTAGCTCTCAAAATTCTTTAGATAGATTAAAATTTGAGAGAATCTCTTTTTCTGCTTTTGCATGAATAGCAGGAAGTAACATCTATCCAAATTAACTGTGAAAGAGCTGTAGGGCACTTTGGCAAATAGAACATGAGCAATTCTACAGGAGGAATCTGAACAAGTACCTCTAGCAGGTCCAGCTGTGCACCATTGTCCAGGCACATTTTAATCATGTCCAAGTCCCCACTTTGAACTGCCATGTGGAGAGGGCTGGCTTTCCCACTGTTCACAAAGTTAATGTGAGACAGTCTGCTATACCCATGTTCCTCACCTTTAGGAGAAAATAAAATTCAAGAGAATAAATGCTATGAAAAAATAAAGGTATTTAAAAAAAAAGAAGAAGAAAGGATTTTAGACTTACCTAAAAGCCCAGGTATAAATTATATTATTTCTCAATAACGTCCACCAAAATAAGCTTCCTTATAGTACATAATGGAGGAAAGCTTCTACTCACCAAACTTTAATATTATTTCCATGCATTTTTGGCACCCGAAAATGCTGCCTGGTGAATAGGGAAGCACCCCCATTTATTTGATTTACATGGCTTAGCTCCTTTATTTAACTGGAACAAAAGAAAGAACAAAAAAGAAGTCAAATGACAAAGATAAACCCGTCACAAGGATGGACAAGAATTTATATGCTTCTCCCATAACTTTTTGCTACTCTGTGCCTATGTAAAATTATTCACATAGGAAAGCTTTGTATGGTATGAAATCTGGACAAAAAAGTAATTTTGGAACTAGGCTAACATTCTGAACTAGAGACACTTTAAATTTTTTAATGACAAAGTAACAACATAGATACAAAAATTTCAACTTGATCTTCCACCAAAGTCAACACAGTTTTTAGTGAAATTAAAGAGATTTTAAAAACATTATCACGATTGGTCCTATACCCTTTCTCATTTCCTTATACAAATAAAGTGATATTTCCCAGATCATTTTCCTGTCATTTGTGCAATTAACAAATGATTAGACCAGCACTTGTATTAAATCATGAAAATCAAAAATTTTTACTAATGAATGTTCTCTACTAAAAAGTTGTTAAAATGAACAGAATGGTATATTAGCTTCACTTCTGAGTCAACCATTCTCAATCATCATTTTCTATAGAACACTGGATTTCAGTTTTAAGTACGTCTTACCACAAAATGAGAGATTTTGAAAAAGCAAAAAGTGTGAGGAAGCGAATGCATGTATCATCTTGCTTTCTAGGGGCAGCATTGTTTTACATTTTAGAAGACAATATTTTCTGTCTTCTTTGAGTAAGTGATATTTATGTGTATACTATGTGATCACACCATTTTAAAAAGTATTTTATTTAATATTCTTAAATTATATGATTTTATTAAATACATATTCCATTTCAGTTCAGTTCAGTCGCTCAATCACGTCCGACTCTGCGACTCCATGAATCGCAGCACGCCAGGCCGCCCCGTCCATCACCAACTACCAGAGTTCACTCAGACTCACATCCATCGAGTCAGTGATGCCATCCAGCCATCTCATCCTCTGTCGTCCCCTTCTCCTCCTGCCCCCAATCCCTCCCAGCATCAGAGTCTTTTCCAATGAGTCAACTCTTTGCATGAGGTGGCCAAAGTACTGGAGTTTCAGCTTTAGCATCATTCCTTCCAAAGAAATCCCAGGGCTGATCTCCTTCAGAATGGATTCCATTTGGGGGTACACAAAACTTCATACAATGAATCCCTATTACTGAATCTCAACTTTTTCTCAGTTTTCTCTACTATATATAACACTGGTGTTAATATCAGTGATATCTTTAATTATCTCCTTGAGATGCATTCCAAGAATTGGGATTGATGAGTCAAAATACATTTGTGCCAACAGTGAATGAAATTCCCCAACTCATTACATTTTCTAACACTCATTATATTTTCAATCAATAAGGAATTTTTGTCCTTTCAATTTAAGAAATTTAAAAAAACTCATTGTTTTAATATCTTCCTCTTTGATTACTAGAGAAATTAAATAAACTTTATGTGCCCCTTGCCAGTTTTCTATGGAGCACTGTCTTTTTCTTATAAATCTGTGAAAATACAGATAATTTTATATCCATTTAAAGATAAACAGATCAATATAATCATATGCTTTGTTGGCTCAGGTCAATCAATGGATTATAATCTAATACTGAACTCTCCATACAGTCCTTAGATAAGGCCAATGCGGTATTACATGGTACTTTTCATTATTTTGATGAATTAATTGCTAGTATTTTTAAGACTGTATCTAAGTGAAATTGATCTACATTTTTCTTTGGGGGAGGTCTCAAGTTTTGGAATTATTATTATGTCTACTTTATAAATAGGAAAAGGAGTACGTCAAGGCTGTATATTGTCACCCTACTTATTTAACTTATATGCAGAGTACATCATGAGAAACGCTGGGCTGAAAGAAGCACAAATTGGGAGCAAGACTGCTGGGAGAAATATCAATAACCTCAGATACGCAGATGACACCACCCTTATGGCAGAAAGTGAAGAGGAACTAAAGAGCCTCTTGATGAAAGTGAAAGAGGAGAGTGAAAAAGTTGGCTTAAAGCTCAACATTCAGAAAATGAAGATCATGGCATCTGGTCCCATCACTTCATGGCAAATAGATGGGGAAACAGTGGAAACGGTGGCAGACTTTATTTTGGGGGCCTCCAAAATCACTGCAGATGGTGACTGCAGCCATGAAATTAAAAGACACTTACTCCTTGGGAGGAAAGTTATGACCAACCTAGACAGCATATTGAAAAGCAGAGACATTACTTTGCCAACTAAGGTCCGTCTAGTCAAGGCTATGGTTTTTCCAATGGTCATGTATGGATGTGAGAGTTGGACTGTGAAGAAAGCTGAGTGCTGAAGAATTGATGCTTTTGAACTGTGGTGTTGGAAAGACTCATGAGAGTCCCTTGGACTGCAAGGAGATCCAACCAGTCCATTCTGAAGGAGGTCAGCCCTGGGATTTCTTTGGAGAGAATGATGCTGAAGCTGAAACTCCGATACTTTGGCCACCTCACATGAAGAGCTGACTCATTAGAAAAGACCCTGATGCTGGGAGGGATTGGGGGCAGGAGGAGAAGGGGACGACAGAGGATGAAATGGCTTGATGGTATCACTGACTGATGGACATGAGTTTGAGTGAACTCCAGGAGTTGGTGATGGACAGGGAGGCCTGGCATGCTGCGATTCATGGGGTCGCAAAGAGTCAGACAAGACTGAGTGACAGAAGTGAACTGAACTTTATAAAACTAATCTGCACAATGTCACTTTTTTCTTGTGTTACAGGAAGATTACCTGAAACAGAAACTTCTTCGCAAGTTTGAAAGAAACTATAAAATCTATAAAAGCATATATTAGCTGGTTCCAGAGCATTAACAAAGTATTAGCAATGCTTTTTTCCCCAAACTTTTAATAGTTCTTTACAGATATTTAATTTTGTAGTCTATTTTAACACTTTAATTACTTTCAGTTATTTATCCATTGGGCTTCCCTGGTGGCTCAGATTGTAAAAAAACTGCCTGCATTGCAGGAGACCTAGGTTCAATCCCTGGGTTGGGAAGATCCACTGGAGTAGAAAATGGTACTCTTGCCTGGAGAATCCCATGGACTGGGAAGCCTGGCTGGCTATATATATAGTCCATGGGTTCGCAAAGAGTTGGACACAACTGAGCAACTAAGCACAGCACATGTATCCATTAAAAATCATTTTCAAATTTTTAGGATAGGATTGCATACTGATCTTTTGCCATTTAAAAATTCTTCTTCATATTCAATTAGATCCTTTTGCTATTTCTAATTTTGTTGATTTTTGCTTGAGGTTTTTCCATTGTGGTTGGCTGGTTCTTGGTTTAGTTGCTAAGTTGTTTCTGACTCTTGTGACCCCATGGACTAGTCCACCAGGCTTCTCTGTCCATAGAATTTCCCAGTATAAGCTGTCATGATTGGACCAAAAATGTTAAATCCTTTTAAATTCTTTTTTGGTCCAATCACGAAAGCTTATAAGAATATATATTTTCATCCAAGTATATCTAGTAAATATGTTAGAAGGTATTTGTAATTTGAAATATCCCACAGATAGTCTGAAATTATTTTATTTCATTTACTCCTGGAGGTGGTGGAGAGGGAAAAGCAAGTGCTAAAAATAGAAATTCTGGCCTGAATAATGTAGAAGTGATTGAAAGTGAAAGTGAAGTCGTGTCCGACTCTTTGCGACCCATGGACTGCAGCCCACCAAGCTCCTCTGCCCATGGGATTCTCCAGGCAAGAACGCTGGAGTGGGTTGCCATTTCCTTCTCCGGGGGATCTTCCCGACCCAGGATCGAACCCAGGTCTCCCACATTGCAGGCAGACGCTTTAACCTCTGAACCACAAGTGATTGAGGAATATTTAAAAGAAATCTCTTTAATGAAATTCTAATACCACACTCAGAAGGGGCACTCCGTGGAGCAGGACTCAGCCATGTTTATAGACACCTGAAGAGTTGGATTGGATCATCCCGAGAAATCTCACCGGAGAGAAGGCTGGCTCTTCTAGTTGGGCTATGGCTGAGGAGCTCAATCATTATATCATGCAAGGGCCCCTTTCTGAGAACCCAGGGCAGCTGTTTCTTCTCATCTTGGAAACAGATATGGCTGCTTGTCCTGGCTTTTATTTCAGGGCCCAACAATAATTTTGCAAATAACAATCTTGATCTTTCCTTTGACAGTTCAGAAGCTCAGAGTCCCGAGTATGATTCACCTTTATGCACATACAGGCCATTATGCTTTGTCTTTTGTATTCTGGCTTTCCTGATAGCTCAGCTGGTAGAGAATCTGCCTGCAATGCAGGAGACCCCGGTTAGATTCCTGGGTCAGGAAGTACTCCTGGACAAGGGATAGGCTACTCACTCCAGTGTTCTTTGGTTTCCCTGGTAGCTCAGCTGGTAAAGAATCTGCCCGCAATGTGGAAGACATGGGTTCAATCCCTGGGTTTGGAAGACCCCTTGGAGAAGGGAAAGGCTACCCACTCCAGTAGTCCATGGGATCACAAAGAGTCAAATACGACTGAATGACTTTCACATTCACTTTCATTCTAGGTTTGACCACCAGTCTCACATTAATTTTTCTTGTTGATATTTTCTTTTCACTTCAGTCATCTCATGTTCTCTGTAATGCTTTCCTATTTGTCTTCTGGAGGAAATTTCAGACTCATTTAAGATTTAAGGGGTGTGCTCAGTTGCTTCAGTTGTGTCCGACTCTCTGTGACCCCATGAACTACAGTCCACCAGGCTCCTCTGTCCATGGGGTTCTCCAGGCAAGTATACAGGAGTGGCTTGTGTTGCCCTCCTCCAGGGGATCTTCCTGACCCAGGGATGGAACCCAAGTGTCCTGCATTGCAGCCAGATTTTTACCTGCTGAGCCAGCAAGGAAGCCTTAAGGGGTGTGAACATGTACTCACACTCATAGAACTATTTTTTCTGACACACTTCCTACATTTTATATTTTGCTAAAAGAGAAACTGAAAATAGTTTTATTTATTTTTTGGCCACACCACATGGCACATGGGACCTTAGTTCCCTGGCCAGGGATCGAACCTGTGTCCCCTGCATTGGACACATGGAGTCTTAACCACTGAACCACCTGGGAAGTCCCTGAAAGCTGTTTTAAAGGACAAAAATTCATGTTGTACTAAAGGATAAAGAAAACAGGAAAAAATATAAAGAAAATACAAACCAGAAGCTGCATGGCTTCACTGTTATCTGTGAAACATGTGATTATCAGAGCTGTGTTTCCATTTTCTCCTTCCAGATTAACATCCGTACTGCTGTGCTCAATCAAGACCTACATAAAAGACGGAATAGTCAAAAGTTAACCTGCAGGTTTTCAAACAGGGTATTTGTCTTCCACTGGATGTTAAGCTTTCAGTACCAGGAACCATGTCTTTATTCATCTTTTCCATCACTCTCCCATGGAATCTGACATAAAACCTTGTACCTAGTAGGTACTACAAAAATTTCTCATGTAGATGAAATAATGGCAATTTCTATAGCTCATTAATTAAGCCAAGATGGAGTTGTACAATTGAAAATAGACTAAAAATTGTAAATACTAGTTAACACTGCTCACTAAATATTTTTACTTGTATTAAGTTAGCTATATATATATATATGCATATATATAATTTTTACTGGAGTATAGTTGCTTTGTAACATTGTGTTCGTTTCTGCTGTACAGCAAAGTGAATCAGCTATACCCATATATCCCCTCTCCCCTGGCTTTCCTTCCCATTTAGGTCACCACAGAACAGTAAGTAGAGTTCCCTGTGCTATACAGCAGGCTCTCATTAGTTATCTATTTTATACATAATAGTGTATATATGTCAATCCCAATTCCCCAATTTATCTTACCCTCTTACTCCCCCCTCCCCCCACCGCCCGGACTTCCCTGGTGGCTCAGATGGTAAAGCGTCCACCTGCAATGCAGGAGACCCAGGTTCAATCCCTGGGTCGGGAAGATCTCCTGGAGAAGGAAATGGCAACCCACTCCAGTATTCTTGCTTGGAAAATGCCATGGACTGAGGAGCCTGGTAGCCTATAGTCCATGGGGTCACAAAGAGTCGGACACAACTGCGTGACTTCACTTTCACCTTTCACTTCCCCCCTTGGTATCCATACCTTTATTCTCTCCATCTGCATCTCTGTTTCTGCTTTGCAAATAGTATCATCTGTACCATTTTTCTAGATTCCAGATATGTGATTTTAATATATGAGATTAAATAATATCTACCACAAATAAATTGATGGAGCCAAAAATAAATTGAGAATGTGTGGGTGGTGATAAGGGAGGAATGTAAGAAGGGAGAAAGAGACAGAGAAGAGAGAGGGAGGGAGGGGGAAGCAAACATGGGAGGGAACTGTTTCCTTTTCCCATCTGGACATTTGTCTTTGACCCAGATTGCAAGTATTCTGGGAAATGTCCATTAAAACTCCATTCCTTCCAGGAAAGAAAAGAGTCTCATGCAACAGAGATACAGCTTAACTCAATCGGTTCAAACTTAGCCTGGAACCAGAAACTCTTTCTCCGATGTAAGAAATGAGAATTCCTGCTAAGATGGTTAAGCAATTTTTCTAATGGAATTTAATTGAAGACCTGTTACCCCTTCATCTGGCTGACTTACAGCTGATTACTGGCTAAGAATCTATTGATCTTGAACTAGCTTTCTTCTAACAAAATTTTTCTTACATAAATGTCTCCCTCAAAAGAGAAATCTCTGAATTAGCCTGCTAAAGGCCTTTTCTTTTGCAGCAAGACTCTGATAAAATTATATCATGTGCTCACCACTAAGTTAAGAAATAATTTATTAAACAAGCTGTTTCCTAAAAACTCTGACTTGCAAAAGAAAGCACACAGAGCTCCTAGTTAATAGAATGTGTCCTGACAGCAGATGAATCAGGCTTACTAATCAGCTCTTCTCATAAAGGAAAATTACACTGGAATTTGAGGCCATAAGAACACACAAGAAGATTATGGATGAAGGAAAATGAGAACACACAGCTCAGTCAATGTACCTGAGGCATCGCCTTCTGTTCTTAACAAAGTCTGGATTGATTCACGTGTAAAGTAATCTACCCAAGTCTACAAGGAGGGGCTTTTTATCTCTGCCCTCTTAGAGTCACAGCTCATAGACTGGAGCATCTGTTAGGGTGTTTCTTCTCACTGCACAGTCTTTCCTAAAGCTGTGTTAAATTGTAGGTGGCAGGGGGCCCAGAGAGAGCAACTAAACTGTGCTGGGGAAGCGCCGGAAGCGCAGGGGGATGGGGCGGCGGGTCCGCGTTGGAGGGCCCGGGCCGCTGCTGGCACAGCCGAAGAGTTAACGCCGGAGGAGCCGGAGCTGCCCCGCCAGTCGCGGAGCACGCCCTCACCCCGCTGCCCGGGAGCTTCTTCGGACACGCCGGCTAGCGAACCGTGCCCGCAGCCGTCTTTCTTCCTCAGCAGCTCTTTCCTCGCTGAGTTTTCTGGAAGCGTAAAAGCAGAAGGCCCGGGGATGCCCCAAACCCCTTTTGCTCCTGCCCATTGCAAGTGCCACTACCGCCGTGGGCCTCGCCATCTCCTCCCTCTTCTCCTGCCTCTTCGGCAAGAAGCAGATGCGCATTTTGATGGTTGAATTGGATGCTGCTGGCAAGACGACCTTTCTGTATAAACTGAAGTTAGGGGGGATGGTCACCACCATTCCTACCATTGGTTTTAATGTGGAAACAGTAGCATATAAGAACATTTGTTTCAAAGTATGGGATGTTGGTGGTCAAGATAAAATTAGGCCTCTCTGGAGGCATTACTTTCAAAATACCCAGGGTCTTATTTTTGTGGTAGATAGCAATGATCGTGAAAGAATTCAGGAAGGAGCAGAAGAGCTGCAGAAAACGCTTCAGGAAGATGAGTTGTGAGATGCAGTGTTGCTCCCTTTTGCAAAAAAAAAAAAAAAAAAAAAGGACTTGCCGAATGCTATGGCCATTAGTGAAATGACAGATAAATTAGGTCTTCAGTCCCTTCGTAACAGAACATGGTATGTTCAAGCCACTTGTGGCTTGACAAGGAACCGGTCTGTATGAGGGACTTGACTGGCTGTCAAATGAGCTTTCAAAACGTGAAATGAAGCTGGATATCTAACCAAGGACATGTTTGATAGAATTGGTCTAGGCTTGTTACAACAAAATTAGTTTGCATCTTGTTTATTAAACAGTATCTGGGACTGGTTTGGGTAGAATATTACTGCATTTAAACTTATTTTGTTGCCAAGTATTGTTTACCAAGTATAAGGTTGCCATTTAGCAATATGCTTGGTTTTAAAGAGATCCTCCTTAACTTGGGGGAAAAAAAAGTATCCTCTTTTAATTTTACTTCCCTTAAGCCTAAATGACGCCTGGAGGTAGCTAATGTGACACCTTTTAAATAAATCCATTTTTATTTTTTTATTTTTTATTTTTTGAGCCCACAAGGAATAATGTTTTAAAGTTACCCCCTGCTACTTAAATGATACCTTTATCATTCCTGGGACAGTCTGCTGATTTTTAAAAAAATGTAGCATTCCATTTGTATTTATTTTCCCCCCTTGCCAAAAAGATTTTTTAATACTGCTTGAACCAGCCAGGGAAATGCTCCAAAACACCATTCAGATCTTGCGCTGAGGAACTTCTATTTCTCCCCCATTTTTATTGACTCCTGGCATCCGTCAGCCAAGCTTACCTTGGTGTGGTTTGGATTTGATAATTAGTTCTGTGCTAGATGCAAAGAGCTGCATATGGAGATGATTTTTAATCCTCAGCAGATTGCCTTCCTTTATATTGTATCTTTTTATGTTGCATGTTGCTTTTGGTATCAGCCTGACTCTTTGCCCAGTATATGACAGTTCTGCTGCTGTTTTATTGTTTATTTTTGAACATATCTTCATTAAGAGTTTTTGGAAAACTCATCAAACTCAGTGAATACGTTTTCTTCATAACCCATTTGGAATTATTCCTAATAAAATGATAAAAACATTAAAAAAAAAAAAAAAAACTTATAAACTGTGTGTCTAGTTCAAGCTCAGTAATGACCAGACAAGTCTGGAGGCCAGCAGGCGAGACCTCCAGCAATCCCTGTGATGAGAATCCAGGAAGCCTCATGGGAGGTCCAACTGTATACTTTGGGGTTAAGCCAAGAACTAAGACCTGCAGGCTACTGAAAAGCAAGGCCAGCCCCCAACCCCGGTCCAATGTGCCCCAGGAAACACTATGCACACCAGTGGTATCTGTGTAAGAACTGAGGTCTCACACAAGGTCACACATGGGTAACAGTTTTTACTTTACAACCACAAGGCAGCAGTGGAAGGTTTGGGGGAAGGCTGGATAATGGAGATTGACATTGGCAAAAGAAGGTGTTATAAATAGGGCTTCCCTGTGGCTCATAAGGTAAAGAATCTGCCTGCAATGCAGAAGACCCAGGTTCAATCCCTGGGTCTGGAAGATCCCCTGGAGAAGAAAATGACAACCTACTCCAGTGTCCTTGCCTGGAGAATTTCATGGACAGAGGGAACCTGGTGGACTGTAGGTGGTATAAATAAATGGGAGAAGCAGGCCCTGAGGATGCAAGCACACAGAGAGACCCTCCTAAATTCCTTCTCCTTCTTCTCTGAAGCAAAAGGGCTTGAAAACATCTTTTGATGAAGTGATGGTTGGTAGGACTAAGCGAAGAAGAGACAACTAATTTCAGTTCCCTTACAACCCTATTTTTTCTTTTTTTCCTTGTTCTGGTGTCACAAAGGAAAATCTGTTATACCCACCATCTAGTTTGTAAATCAGTTATGGGTTTATTTCTAGACTTTCTTCTATTTCAGTGTGATACTTATCCTTCTGTATTTGTTAGCCTGAAAATTTGATTTCTAGTTAACAGTAGCTTTCAACTGTTACCTGCCTTTGAGTTCCCAAATCACACTTTCAGAGGTAAGATTAATTAAGTCAATGAGCATTTGTTCTTGAAAAGAGCCTTCAGAGGAAGCACAAGAGTTCACTGGGGAAACGTGGCATCTCTCGGGGCGAGGGGTCTGCATTCACTGGTGGCCCAGCACAGATGATACAGAAGTAGCATCAGGCTCATGAATAATACAGACATCGACAGAAACTGACAGCCTATTGCCAAAGGCCTCTCCAATAACCTCTGCAAGGGGCTTGTTCTGACTTGTCTTCTTAGGCACAGATACTTAAACGCTCCCCTTCCCCTTCAGCCAGAATGCCTAGTTACTAATTTATTCATTCAAGAGCCATCATTTAGCAGCAATGCTGAGGACTAGAGATGTTCCATTAGTCACACACAGTGTCTTCTTCCAGTATAAGCAGTCAGAGTGGGAGATGAGTGTGTGAACATTTGATTGCTGTACCCTGTGCTAAGGATTATGGCAAAGCTACATACAGGGCACAAGGGGAGAGTGGAAAGGGGGCTCCTCTCACACATGCTCTGCCTGGCTTACAGGAGCCAAGGACTCAGCGGGCTGAGAGGAAGGGGTCTAAGCTAAGGAAGCATGGAGTTCATGGACACCCCTGAGGTATTGTTGGCGTATTATAGGCTGAGTAGTAGATTTGGGTGTGGTGTGATAAACTGAATGTTTTTGTCCCTCAAAATTCATATATTGAAATCCTAATCCCCAGTGTGGTATTAAGAGGAGGGCAATTTGGGAAGTGCTTAGGTCTACAAGATGGAGTACAAGAACTGGCGCTCATCTTCTCCTGTGAGAACTCCAAAATTACAACTCGCTGCTGAACAATCATTGACAGGAGAATGTTGCTGCTGCTGCTACTGCTAAGTTGCTTCAGTCATGTCCGACTCTGTGTGACCCCATAGACAGCCTCCCACCAGGCTCCCCCATCCCTGGGATTCTCCAGGCAAGAACACTGGAGTAGGTTGACATTTCCTTGTCCAATGCATGAAAGTGAAAGTGAAGTCACTCAGTCGTATCCAACTCTTAGTGACCTCATGGACTTCAGTCTACCAGCCTCCTCCGTCCATGAGATTTTCCAGATAAGAGTATTAGAGTGGGGTGCCATTGCCTTCTCCAGGAGAATGTTGGATCCCACCAAAAAAAGATATCCCGTGTCCAAGGGCAAAGGAGAAAGCCCCAGAAGGATGGTAGGAGGGGTGAAATTCTGTTTAGAATCAAACCCCATACCTACCAGAGACACTCAGAGGGCTGAAACAAAACCTTGTATACACCAGGAGACCCCACAGAGACTGAACCATACTTGCCTCTGAGGATCTGAGTGTCTTCTGCGGAGGTACGGGTCAGCAGAGGTATGGAGGTACGGTACTCAGCCTTGCCACCAGAGTAGGGGCTCTGGGTGCAACAGACCTGGGTATCGCTTAAGTCCTCTTGGAAGAGGTTGCCATTAACTCTACCATAGAGCCACCAGAACTTACACAGGACTGGGGAAATAGACTCTTGGAGGGCACAAACAAAACCTTCTGCACATCAGGACCCAGGAGAAAGGAGCAGTGACCTCACAAGAGACGGACCCAGACTTGCCTCTGAGTGTCCAGGAGCCTCTGGCAGAGGTGTGGGTTGGTGGTGGCCTGCTGCAGGGCTGGGTGCACTGAGTGTGGCAGGACCTTCTGAAGGAGGTCGCCATTGTCTTCATTACCTCTGCCATGGTTTGCTCTCAGGTCAAACAACAGGGAGGGAACACAGCCCCACCCATCAACAGAAAATTGGATTAAAGATTTACTGAGCATGGCCCCGCCCATCAGAACAAGACTCAGTTTCCCCACAGTCAGTCCCTCCCATCAGGAAGCTTCCATGAGCATCTTATCCTTATCCCTCAGAGGGCAGACAGAATGAAAACCACAACCACATAAAATGAATCCAACTGATCACATGGACCACAGCCTTGTCTAATTCAATGAAACTATGAACCATGCCATAGGGCAACCCAAGACAGACAGGTCGTGGTGGAGAGTTCTGACAAAATATGGTCCACTGGAGAAGAGAATGGCAAACAACTTCAGTACTCTTGCCTTGAGAACCCCATGAACACTATGAAAAGGCAAAAGATATGACACTGAAAGATGAACTCCCCAGGTCAGTAGGTGCCCGATATGCTACTGGAGAAGAGCAGAGAAATAACTGCAGAAAGAATGAAGACATGGAGCCAAAACAAAAACAGCAGACAGTTGTGGATGTGACCAGTGATGGAAGTAAAGTCCAATGCTATAAAAACAACATTGCATAGGAACCTGGAATGTTAGGTCCATGAATCAAGGCAAATTGGAAGTGGTCAAAGAGGAGATGGTAAGAATGAACATCGACATTTTAGGAATCAGTGAACTAAAATGGACTGCAATGGGTCAATTTAATTCAGATGACCATTATATCTAGTACTGTCAGCAAGAATCCTTTAGGAGAAATGGAGTAGCCTCATAAGTCAAGAAAAGAATCCAAAACATAGTTTTTGGGTGCAGTCTTAAAAATGACAAAATGATCTCTGTTCCTTTCCAAGGCAAACCATTCAATATCACAGTAATCCAAGTCTATGCCCCAACCAGTAATGCTGAAGAAGCTGAAGTTGAATGGTTCTATGAAAACCTATTAAGACCTCCTAGAACTAACACCAAAAGAGATGTCCTTTTCATTATTGGGGACTGGAATGCAAAAGTAGGAAGTCAAGGGATACCTGGAGTAACAGGCAAATTAGGCCTTGGAGTACAAAATGAAGCAGGGCAAAGGCCAACAGAGTTTTGCCAAGAAAATGTACTGGTCATAGCAAACACTCTCTTCCAACAACATGAGACAAGACTCTACACATGGACATCATCAGATGATCAACACCAAAATCAGATTGATTATATTCTTTGTAGCCAAAGATGGAGAAGCTCTATACAATCAGCAAAAACAAGACTGGGAGCTGACTGTGGCTCAGATCATGAACTCTTTATTGCAAAATTTAGACTTGAAGAAAGTAGGGGAAACCACTAGACCATTCAGGTATGACCTAAATCAAATCCCTTACAATTATATAGTAGAAGTGACACATAGATTCAGGGGATTAGATCTGATAGACAGAGTGCCTGAAGAAATATGCATGGAGTTTCATGTCATTGTACAGTAGCCAGTGACCAAGACCAAGAAAAAAGAAATGCAAAAGGCAAAATAGCTGTCTGAGGAGGCCTTACAAATAGCTGAGAAAAGAAGAGAAGTGAAAGGCAAAGGAGAAAAAAGAAAGCTATACCCATCTGAATGCAGAGTTCCAAAGAATAGCAAGGAGAGATAAGCCTTCCTCGGTGAAGACGAGGAAGGTGATCCATTCCTCGGTGATCAATGCAAAGACATAGAAGAAAACAATAGAATGGGAAAGACTAGAGATCTCTTCGAGAAAATTAGAGATACCGAGGGAAAATTTCATGCAAAGATGGGCACAATAAAGGACAGAAATGGTATGGACCTAACAGAAGCAGAAGATATTAAGAAGAGGTGGCAAGAATACATAGAAGGACTATACAAAAAAAGATCTTAATGACCCAGATAACCACGATGGTGTGATCATCCACCTAGAGCTGGACATCCTGGAATGTGAAGTCATGTGGGCCTTAGGAAGCATCACTATGAACAAAGCTAGTGGAGATGATGGAATTCCAGCTGAGTTCTTTCAAATCATAAAAGATGATGCTGTGAAAATGCTGCACTCAATATGCCAGCAAATTTGGAAAACTCAGCAGTGGCCACAGGACCAGAAAAAGTTAGTTTTCATTCCAATCCCAAAGAAAGGCAATGGCAAAGAATGTTCAAACTATTGCACAGTTTTGCTCATCTCACATGCTAGCAAAGTAATGCTCAAAATTCTCCAAGCCAGGCTTCAGCAGTACATGAACTGTGAACTTCCAGATGTTCAAGCTGGATTTTTAAAAAGGCAGAAGAACCAGAGATCAAATTGCCAACATCTGTTGGATCACTGAAAAAGCAAGAAAGTTCCAGAAAAACACCTACTTGTACTTTATTGACTATGCCAAAGCTTTTGACTGTGTAGATCACAACAAACCATGGAAAATTCTTAAAGAGATGGGAATACCAGACCAGCTGACTTGCCTCCTGAGAAATCTGTATGCAGATTAAGAAGCAACAGTTATAACTGGACATGGAACAGACTGGCTCCAAATAGGGAAAGGAATACATCAAGCCTGTATATTGTAACCCTGCTTATGTAACTTAGATGCAAAGTACGTCTTGCAAAATGTTGGGCTGGATGAAACACAAACTGGAATTAAGACTGCTGGGAGCAATATCAATAACCTCAAATATGCAGATGACCTCACCCTTATGGCAGAAAGCAAAGAAGAACTAAAGAGCTTCTTGATGAAAGTGAAGAGGAGAGTGAAAAAGTTGGCTTAAAACTCAACATTCAGAAAACCAAGATCATGGCATTTGGTCCCATCACTTCATGGCAAATAGATGGGGAAACAGTGAGAGACTTTATTTTTGAGGGCGCCAAAATTACTGCAGATAGTGACTACAGCCATGAAATTAAAAGATGCATGCTCCTTGGAAGAAAAGCTATGACCAACCTAGACAGCATATTAAAAAGCAGAGACATTACTTTGCCAAGAGAGGTCTGTCTAGTCAAGCTGTGGTTTTTCCAGTAGTCATGTATGGATGTGAGAGTTGTACTATAAAGAAGCTGAGTGCCGAAGAGTTGATGCTTTTGAAGAGTGGTCTTGGAGAACACTCTTGAGAGTCCCTTGGACTGCAAGGAGTCCATCCTAAAGAAAATCAGTCCTGAAAATTCAT
The DNA here is from genome assembly GCA_917880005.1 of Nanger dama. Taxonomy (NCBI): domain Eukaryota; kingdom Metazoa; phylum Chordata; class Mammalia; order Artiodactyla; family Bovidae; genus Nanger; species Nanger dama. Next base: position 11,234,767 of record CAKJTW010000066.1, read on the forward strand.
TGAAAGGACTGATGCTGAAGCTGAAAGGCCAATACTTTGGCCATCTGATGGAAAAACTGACACTTTGAAAAGCCCCTGATGCTGGGAAAGCCTGGAGGCAGGAAGAGAAGGGGCTGACAGAGGATGCGAGGGTTGGATGGCATCGCTGAGTCACTGGACACGAGTTTGAGCGAGCTCCGGGAGTTGTGATGGACAGGGAGGCCTGGCGCGCTGCAGCCCACTGTGCTGCGGAGTCAGACACGACTGAGCGACTGAACTGAACTAGGTCATGAAGGCAGAGCCTCACGAGTTATAAGCGAAAGCCCAGAAAGCTCTCATTCCTTCCTCAGTATGAAAACACAGAGAGACAGAGGCGACCTATGAACCAGGAATCAGGCCCTTACCAGATGCAAAATCTTCCACTGCCTCAACCTCGGTCAGCCCAGCCTCCACAGCTGTTGTTCAAGCCCCGGGTCTGCGGTTTTCTGTGAATGCAGCCGGAACTATGACAAGACAGCCATGTCACCCTTCGCAATGTTTTCCCTACAGGAAAATTTACTGCAAGGTCCAAATTACCTACCTGAGAAATGAATTTCTAGAATATAATTCATTTGTAAACTGCATTTCTCAAGGCTTCCTCTAACTGACCCAATTCACTCTCTTAAGAAAATATTTAGAAATTTCCCCATATTACTATGATGTCTTCTGCTAAACACTAAGGCATGTCATTGACTCTCACAAAAACAGTAAATCCTAATTACATTTCCTCTCTTCACTGAGGCACTGGTCACCTCCTTTTTTGAAGCATTAGATCAGCCAGGTAAAAGCAGCAAAACCCTGACCTGAGAAATATAAAAATGAAGACAAATTTCCTAACTCTTGTTTTCTCCTCCTAACTCTTACGCACTAACTAAGCACGTTATTCGATTCTCTCTCTTCCTCAGTTTCCTCGGCTATGAAATGGGGATAATAATGGTCTTACTTTATAGATTTTTAAAATGGGGATTTAAAACCAAAAACACAGAAGGCTCCTAGACACAGAAAAAGGCTGGTAGCTGATACGTAAGAACTAATCAAGAAAATAAGACGGTGCTTATTATTCTTCACATCATCATCATCACGATCACTATGGAGATGGTTTTGGTCAGAAGAAAAGCCAACTTTAAAATCATCACGTATTGTTGGCCTTGGCAGCCGAGGTTGGCCTTTTGGACAAAGCAGACATAACTGGACATGAGGCCCGGCCCATGCTACGTTGCTCGGCCTGGGGAGCCACCAGCAAGCTCACCTTCATCACGTCGTTGTACCCGCCCTGCACAGCCACGTGCAGCGGGGCCATCATGCTGCAGTTTCGGAGGTTTGGGTTGGCTCCTTTCCGAAGAAGAAACTTAACACTTTCCACCTGGTTTTTCCCGGCGGCCCAGTGCAGCGGGGTGTTTCCATAATCATCCATCACATTCAGTACTAGAAAAAGACACCAAAATACAGGTGAGACGTTGCTTGGATTGTACCTGGCACCTACCGCATGCCTATTTACTGCAAAGCTCGGTGCCAAGTGCCATGGTAGAGGCTTCACCTTCCTTAGGAGAAATAAAAAGATAGCTTCAGTTCTCAAAAACATCTAACAGACACCTTTGGGGATGCATGTCAGTGATGGCACGGAGTTTGTCGAATGAGTTAGCTGTCAATCTGTAGGATCCATAGGAAATAGGTCTTCCTATTGCTACATGCTTTTATCTGTGCTATGAATTTGGGCATTTGTTGCAAAGCACTGAGTTTATATAAAAGTAACAATTCTACACCAGGCAACTCTAAGTTCCATGCAACCATTATTTTATCCAACCCTCTAATAGCTCACAAGGGGCCATGACCATTTTTCAGAAAGATGAGGACTTGAGAGGTTCAAAATCCTGCCAACATTATGCAGCCAGTAAGGAGCTCTGTAAGCTGACTTAGCTCTTTGAATCTGTTTTCTCATATTCAAATTTGGTGGAAGGAAGGAAAGAGGGGGAGGGAGGAAGAGAGGGGAGCGTAACAGATAGGTACAACTTGCAATATTTTTAGGAGAAGAATATCAAATCATGTCCCTAAAGATCTTAATGGAGTGTTTGGCCTTTAGCAATGGTTCAAAAAAATGTTAATGAGAAAAAGATGCACCACTAACAAACACAAGACTGGAATTAGAGCTTGTGCACCTTGATGCCATACATGGTTTCGACATATTTCTACAATATATCGTTGTATTATTTACCCTGTGATTAGCATGCCCTTTGATACTGCAGGATTTACTTTGTATCTGCTCTAAAATAGACACGACTGTCTGCTTTATCAACCATTTTAATGGGTGGTAGTATATTCTTATGTCTGAAGAGAAAGGAAAAGAGCTCATTCATAAATATGACTTAAGGACTACCTAGAATGCCTGGAATCATGCTGCAGCCGTATTTCTCATTTCTCTCCTTTTAACATTTCTCTCTCCACTATCTTCTCTCAGTCACTCCAGTGCCTCATTTTCAACCACACACACACACACACACACACTCTCTCTCTCTCTCTGTTTCTCTCTCTCACATACTCACACACATCCCTTGACCATTCTGTCTGATCAAGACAAAGCACCACACTCATTTAGCACCAAACCTCATGAAACCGTGGCCAAAACTTACAAACTCCCACTCATCAATTAAGTAACTTCAATTTGGCTTTTACCACCACTGCTTCTCATAAATCACTGTTACAGAGGTCAGAAGGCCTTCTAATGTCAAGGTTATTGTGTCTCCTTTCTATGTGATCTCTTTGTGGTACCTGAGCCTTCTAACTAGTCTCTCCCTTGGCTCATGTACCATCAATCTCATGCATCACCATCGTTTTTCTGGCTTTTCCTCTGCCCTCTGACCCTGAACATTGGTGTTTTACCCTTAGCCACCTTCACTGGCAATTCTATGGTCTTCTACAGGATTTTCATGCATTTACACAATTTGAGCTACTTCCTATGCAATACTGGCCCTGTGGTGTGACCCTTTCCTTCTATATTTTTGGTCTACTAGATACAAGGTATTAGGCTACAAGTCTACTAGAAATTTTCAAGTGGATGTCCCCTGGGCCTTTTAAACTCAGTATGACCATATTTAAATTATCTCCTCACACTCACTTTTCTTCTGTTTTCTTATAAACCTTCTTTTCCAGATGGCTAGACTATTCATCTAATTCCTAAATTAAGAATGTCAACATCAGTCCACCTTTCATCACTTACTCCTTGCATTCAATCTTTATCAAGCACTTTTCACTCTACATGTGAAATAGCCCCTGAATCTCTCCCTTTCTCCTTATTCCAATCTCAAAACCCTAGTAGACACTCAACTTCTCTTTACTACTAAAATAGCTTTTTAACTGACCTTCATCTTACTTTAAATAATAATGGTCTTATTACACCACCTCACTGCTTAAATCTGTGTCATCCCTCTTCCTTATCAATTACAGCTGAGTTTCTCAAAGAAGGTTGGGGCACAAGGCTGGGGAGGATGTGACATCTTCTTGGGGTGTCAATTTTATTGACATGATAAGGGTGGCACTAGAGGTAAAGAACCCACCTGCCAATGCAGGAGACATAAGAGATGCATGTTTGATCTCTGGGTTGGGAACATCCCCTGAAGAAGGAAATGGCTAGCTATTCTACTATTCTTGCCTGGAGAATCCCATGGACAGAGGAGCCTGGTGGGCTATAGTCCATAGGGTCCCAAAGAGACAGACACAACTGAAGTGACTTAGGATGTGCATACAGCAAGCAAGCAATTTAAGTATGTGATGACCTCAGTGGAAACAGTATATAAGAATACATGAAATATACATGATTTTTTATGATCTATCATGCAATTGCAGAGAAAATCTGCACTGGCAGTGGGCTGTCCCAGATTCCTGCACTTCCTCTGCAGTATTTCTGTGGAAAAGATTGACGGGCACTGGCTGGAGGGAAGACCACATTCCTGAGTGAGACATTCAGGCCCTTTATAATCTGGAACTAATTGATGCTCCAGAATCACTTCATTCCACTCTTTCCAAATGAGTCTAATGAGATGATGAAATACCTAGCACTAGCTGTAAAGTTCTGTTACCTTCACAGGAGGATTCATTGACAATCATCTCCATCAGCTCCACTTGACCTTCTTCTGCAGCATGATGCAAAGGGGAGGCATTCACATCATCATATTTTTTAATCTCTTGTGTTTCTTCACAAAGTTTTGTAAACCACATTTGTTTCCCTCGAACACCACCTAGAAGTATATGCAAAACTGTTACCTTAAATAAGCATATATAAAACTTATTAGTATGATAAGTTCATTGTCAAAAGATTATCATCTTATGTGCTTATGATAAAGTAAATATATATTTTTTAAGAACACAAAATGTTTAGACATATAGAGCATGCCCCAGAGCATACATGCTCAGCTGTGTTTGTGACCCTACGGACTATAGCCCGCCAGGCTCCTCTGTCCATGGGTTTTTCCAGGCAAGAATACTGGAGTGGGTAGCCAATTCCTACACCAGGAGATCTTCTGAACCTAGCAATCGAACCTGTGTCTCCTTAATTGGCTGGCTGATTCTTAGACATGTAGAAAGAAAGTGAAAGTGTTAGTCACTCAGTCATGTGTGACTCTTTGAGGCCCCTCGGGACTGTAGTCCGCCAACCTCCTCTATCCATGGAATTCTCCAGGCATGAACACTGGAGTGGGTAGCCATTCCCTTCTCCAGGAGATCTTCATGACCCAAGGATCGAACCCAGGTCTACAAATGCTTTCACATCGATAAGCACATTAAATAAATAATTTGATTTTCTGATCCCAAACTTGTATATGCTATAGAAATAAAGGCCTTGAGAAGAGTTTGTAAGTAAATATAATAGATGCGAGCTGAGAAGAAAATAAGTAGAGTGAAAACATAGAGGCATTGTTTCTTCCAGGTGAAAAATATACTGAAACCACAGCATAAGGGATTCTGGTTGATGAAAAAGATTTTCATGAATGCAAGAGTAAGAGTAGAAACTAAATTACTGTCATTTCTTTGGCCTTCCTGCTGATAGTCAATTCCCATATAGTGTGTTCCTAGGTAATGGAGATAGAATCATATTGAAGGATGGTCATGTAAGTCTCTTGGTCAGTTATCTAGAACAGCTGCCCAGTCTCCTCTGGGAATGAACTATCCCTCCTCTTGACCACTGGGATTCTGAGCCAGGCCAAGTCAGGTCAGGTGCAGTGCCTCATGGTTCTATGCAGGCAGGAAGGCCTAGCATTTAGTTTAGTTCAGTTCAGTTGCTCAACTGTGTCCGACTCTTTGCGACCCCATGGACTGCAGCATGCCAGGCTTCCCTGTCCATCACCAACACCCAGAGCTTGCTCAAACTCATGTCCATCAAGCTGGTGATGCCATCCAACCATCTCATCCTCTGTTGTCCCCTTCTCCTCCTGCCTTCAATCTTTCCCAGCATCAGGGTCTTTTCCAATGAGTCAGTTCTTCATAGCAGGTGACCAAAGAACTTGAGCTTCAGCCTCAGCATCAGTCCTTCCAATCAATATTCAGGACTGATTTCCTTTAGGATGGACTGGTTTAATTTTGCAGTCCAAAGGCCTCTCAAGAATCTTCTCCAACACCACAGTTCAAAAGCATCAATTCTTTGGCACTCAGCTTTCTTTATAGTCCAACTCTCACATCCATACATGACTACTAGAACAACCATAGCTTTGACTAGACGGACCTTTGTTGGCAAAGTAGTATCTCTGCTTTTAATATGCTGTCTGGGTTTGTCGTGGCTTTTCTTCCAAGGAACAAGTATCTTTTAATTTCATGGCTGCAGTCACCATCGGCAGGGATTTTGGAGCCCCTCAAAATTAAATTCTCTCACTGTTTCCACTGTCTGTGTACTTACTTAGCACCAGAGATCAAGACACTGAGAGGTTACATTGTTTGCCCAAAGGCACACAGTAAGGAATGAAGTTAGAATTTGAACGGAAGGTACGTGGAACGCAGATTTTGTCTGACTGATGAATGCCCAAAATCCAGCATACAGTGGAGGCTGAAGTTGTGATAGAGAAACTGTGTGATAAAGTTTCCAGATCATAAGAACAAACTTCGCAGGGCAAGTTCCATAAGTTTTGGGCATAGTTGGCAGTTGTCACTGGCCCGGAAAAGTATGAGTCCAAACAGACATTAATGTCCACTGATGTCAGGGGAAGAGCAAGAACTTTCTAGAAGATGTAAATTTTCTCTAAGATTTGTTTGCTTCATATTCTTTATATTCTTTATTATAACTGCACTAAAGATGACTTATCATGGATGACAATGTATCTCTTCCTTGTGAAATTTCAAGGTGTTGATCTTCTGCTTTTGATTCATTCTCACAAGGTATGAAATTTCCAAATTTACACATATTCAGTAATAAATTTTAAATGAGCTCTTCACAGAAGTAGGCTCTTTTTCAATGTCTCACCCCATCAAAGGAAGTGTTTACCTGACTCCGTTAGGAAGTATTATAGCACTTGAAATTGATATGTTCTTCCAGTGATAATACTGAGCCAGGAATTCTCTCATCTACCCCACAGTGTCCAAAAGAGCAATTTACAGGTCTACTCAGTGATGTGCAGTCAACACAAACCCAATTACACACTCTTTGACAGCCAGGCCCGGGTTCAGAGGCTCATGAGGTACTGCTGAGTTCACAATGATAAAAAGCATCTAAATATTTTATACAAGCTCATCAGAGGTGCTGTCTGAATTTAGTTCATGGCATGTTACCTAGGCTTCAAAGAGATTTCTTTAAAGAAAGTACTGAAAGTCAAGGATGTCATCTGGACAAGTTATTACATAGTCAGTCAATATAGTTTTCTACTGTCACAGGGCCACTTCAGATCCTTTCAGATTCTGAACTCTATGAATAGACACAGAATGTAACAGACTAGATCATGTTTGTTGTTCAGTCGCTAAGTTGTGTCTGACTCTTTGTGACCCCCCATGGCCTGCAACAGGTCAGGCTTCCCTGTCCTTCACGGTCTCTCAGAGTTTGCTCAAATTCATGTCCATTGAGTAGGTGACACTCTCTTGACCATCTTATCCTCTGCCTCCCCCTTCTCCTGCCCTCAATCTTTCCCAAAATCAGGATCTTTCCCAGTGAGTTGGCTCTTCACATCAGGTGGCCAGAGTATTGGAGCTTTAGCTTCAGCACCAATGATTATTCAATATTCCCATGAATATTCAGGGTTGATTTCCTTTAGGATTGATTGGTTAGTTCTCCTATTACGTTTAAAGAAGCTAATTCTGAGTCCTTTAAACTGGAGGTATCAAATACACCTGTTTTAGGTTGTTTTAATGAAATACATATACGCAGTATGGGGCAAAAAGGAAAGAAGTTATTACAATGAGAAATTTTAACAAATGGGAGATTATAACTATGAAAAGTAAGTAAGTAAGGTAAGTTTTAGTCACTCAGTCGTGCCCAATTCTATGCAATCCCCCAATGAACTGTAGCCTGCCAGGCTCCTCTGTCCATGAAATTCTCCAGGCAGGAAAACTGAGTAGTTAGCCATTTCCTCCTCCAGGGGATCTTCCCAACTCAAGGACTGAACCCAGGTCTCCTGCATTGCAGGTGGATTCATTACCATCTGAGCCACCAGGGAAGCCCATATCAATAAGAAGTTAAGGCCAAATGCTAAAGTATTAACTCCCTTGAAAGAAAGTCATTGGAAAAGATTAAAAGCATCAGTCAGATGATTCATATTCCACATTTCTAATCTTGTAAGTTTTCTGCCATACTTTGATTTTGTCAGGATTCCTGAGATACTGTGTGTGCATGCTGGAGAAAATATTGTACACCACGTCTTCTTAATGAGGAAATCCTTAGAGTTAAGAACTCTCCAGAGTGCTACATGTATTCCTTTATAATTAGTCTCACTGCTGAGATTTCTACAGGATGATTTAAAGTCTAATCCCAAAGAAAGGCAAAGACAAAGAATTCTCAAACTACACACAATTGCACTCATCTCACATGCTAGTAAAGTAACGCTCAAAATTCTCCAAGCCAGGCTTCAGCAAACCGTGAACCGTGAACTTCCAGATGTTTAAGCTGGTTTTGGAAAAGGCAGAGGAACCAGAGATCAAATTGCCAACATCCACTGGATCATGGAAAAAGCAAGAGAGTTCCAGAAAAACATCTATTTCTGCTTTATTGACTATGCCAAAGCCTTTGACTGGTTGGATCACACTAAACTGGAAAATTCTGAAAGAGATAGGAATACCAGACCACCTGACCTGCCTCTTGAGAAACCTGTCTGCAGGTCAGGAAGCAACAGTTAGAACTGGACATGGAACAACAGACTGGTTCCAAATAGGAAAAGAAGTACGTCAAGGCTGTATATAGTCACCCTGCTTATTTAACTTATATGCAGAGTACATCATGAGAAATACTGGGCTGGAAGAAGCACAAGCTGGAATCAAGATTGCTGGGAGAAATATCAGTCACCTCAGATATGCAGATGACACCACCCTTATGGCAGAAAGTGAAGAGGAACTCAAAAGCTTCTTGATGAAAGTGAAAGAAGAAAGTGAAAAAGTTGGCTTAAAGCTCAACATTCAGAAAACAAAGATCATGTCATCTGGCCCCATCACTTCAGGGGAAATAGATGAGGAAACAATGGAAACAGTTTCAGACTTTATTTTGGGGGCTCCAAAATCACTGCAGATGGTGATTACAGCCATGAAATTAAAAGACGCTTACTCCCTGAAAGGAAAGTTATGACCAACCTAGATAGCATATTCAAAAGCAGAGACATTACTTTGCCAACAAAGGTCCATCTAGTCAAGGCTATGGTTTTTCAGGTGGTCATGTATGGATGTGAGAGTTGGACTGTGAAGAAAGCTTAGTGCCGAAGAATTGATGCTTTTGAAGTGTGGTGTTGGAGAAGACTCTTCAGAGTCTTGGACTGCAAGGAGATCCAACCAATCCATCCTAAAGGAGATCAGTCCTGGGTATTCATTGGAAGGAATGATGCTAAAGCTGAAACTCCAGTACTTTGGCCATCTCATGCGAAGAGTTGACTCACTGGAAAAGACTCTGATGCTGGGAGGGATTGGAGGCAGGAGGAGAAGGGGTCGACAGAGGGTGAGATGGCTGGACGGTATCACAGACTCAATGGACATGAGTTTGAGTGAACTCTGGGAGTTGGTGATGGACAGGGAGGCCTGGCGTGCTGTGATTCATGGGGTAGCAAAGAGTCGGAGACAACTGAGCGACTGAACTGAACTGAACAAAATAAAATATATAAATCCCTCAATCTACAAGCTTGACTGTGGTTTTCAAAAGCCTTATATAACATAAATGCTTCTGCTGGATTTACGCAAGAAAACTAAACAAAGACAAATTAAAACGCAAAGAAAGTAAGTTTGAGACACTATTGCAGAATTCCTTCATTAATTATCTCTAGAAAACACAGGCCACATTGATAAGTAAAGAAAGTACATTCGGTGTGATTTTCAAAATTAAAAAAATTTTTCCAGTCCCTTAATGTTAATTCCAAAGACGCTATCCTAGTGTTTGACCTTCACTTATAACTTCATTTCTTTGTATTAAGCTAAAAGATGATAGTTATTATATTAAAGAGGAGAAAACGTATTTAATCTGGATTTAATCTGGGTGCACCTTCGAGGCCTGGTTTGTGGTTTTACATAATTTTCTATGCATGCCTGACTCACAAGCAGGATTAAAAACACTGTCTATTCACCTCACCTATTTAGAGGGCAACTTGGCGATTTCTACCAAAAATTAAGCCCATAGGTGACTTTCGATCCTACTAGGCCTTTAACATACTCATTAAGGTACTGTAGACAGAGGAAGCCATATCTACACCCACAGACACTCAATCACGTGTGTAACAGCAAAACAAAACAAACACACACGTGCTGGTCTGGTAAAGCGTGACACATTCATACAAGGGAATATTAGAAAGCTGCTAAGAAGAATGAGATACGTCTCCAGCAGCTGATTTTGAAAGTATTCTAAAATATATTCCATGAGCAAATCAAAGTGTAAATGGTTTCACCATGCAAAGAGATTTGTGGTGGCGTTGGAGAAAGCTTTTATTCTTTTTAACGTTTAAAAAGAGATGCTTCCTCCTACTGAAAACGTGAGGCATCCAGCGATGAGTTTTCTGAGCATCCGACAGCCTCCGCCCTCAGCGCCATTAGCCCCCAACCTGAGCTGGTGCAGCCTTTTGGTCAGAGCGACTTTGGAATCCGCAAAAGAAACAGAAGCCCCATTCTAGCCCTCGGGACTCCGGAAGACCACCTACCTAGCTTCGAAGGGTCTCCCCCCCCTCAAAGTCCCTTCCGACTGACTGCCCTGACTGCTTCAGCCCCTGGAGGGGGCAGTCCTCCCAATCCGTGCAACATCCCACAGTTAGGTTCTGTTTCCATTTCCCTCCACGAGACAAGCGTGCTTCTGAGCCCCAAACTCTTGAGTAGCTAGCTCTCCGACCGCCAGATTCAGCCATCTAGCTGTTTGGTTCTAAATAAAATCTATAAAAAGGAGAACAGCACGCACTCCAAAACTGGTTCCGATTTTGGAACCAAGCAGTTGCGGCCAAAGGTTGGCGGTACTTTGGAGGTGGGTCTCCCCGCGCTACAGCTGCGCACCGCAAGCAAAAGCAGGGTGAACAAACAAGCAAACAGCAAGGATAAAGCCGGCACCAAGCGGCGGGCGCCTTTTAAGAACGCGAGTCCCCGAGCTCCCCACCTCCCGGGGTCCGTACCGGACCGCACGCACACCCCGAAGCAGACAGCCCTCACCTGGCCGGGTCCTCCCATCCCGGGGCTGCCCGCTAGGAAACTTCGAGTCGAGGAGGGTAAAGTTAGGAAGAGCAGACCCGCTCCCGGACTTGCGAGCGCGCCCGCCCGGGTACCTTGAAGTCATTGCTGTTGTCCTTGTGGTCCTCCACGCCCAGGCAGACGAAGTCCCGGGGCTCCTTCTTCTCCCGGGGCGCAGCATCTTCTTCAGGCTTCGCCTCATTGAGCACGCCCCGGACGCCGCCTGCGGCAGCGGCTCCCCCACGGGCGCGGGCACCTAGGGCGAGACAGTCGCGGTGAGCCGGCGCCGGGCGCGGCCTGGGCACTACGGGCGCGCGCGCCGCTGGGGTCCGCGCCCGAGCTCCGAGCTCTCCCGCACCCGGCGGTCCCCGGGAGAAAAGAGGCTTGCTCTGCGTGAGGCCGGGAGGACTTCTGGCCAGAGTTGCCCAGCTCAGGCTACTTGTAGGGCAGGAAGCAGGAGGGGCGCATGGAGGGGGTGGGGACGCGCCATCGCGTCCACGCGCGGCCAGGGGGAGGCCGCGCCACGTGTGTCCCCGGGCGGTAGGGCGGGATGGCGGTAGGCCGTCCCCTTCCAGCTGCAGCAGCGCACCCTTGAGTCTTGGTGTCATATCAGAGTGTCTCCACCGAAGCTAGACGTGTAATAAAAACCCTGAGAGTCCCAGCCCTGTCCTGAAATCAGAGAGAAAGGAAGGGGCGAGCAGGGGGATGGTCGGGGAGAGAATGACAAGAGAGTGGCTGGGTACACTGGGAAGATGTTTATTTTTCTATTATTTAAATATTTTTTTAATTTATATATTTATTTAAAGAAGAAGAAAATCACAATACTCAGACCATTCTTAAAGTGGAACGATCAACTTATGTAAAATGGGTGTAAATCAAAAGAATACCCTAGAATTTGAGGCACTGTGTTCTAAGGCTTCCAGTTTTGAGATCAGTCCTGGCTTCTTGGAAACTAAAGCAGAAAGTCGTTACATTTTTTAATGAAAGGCTTTTAGTAGAGTTTTATTTCTATGCAATGCAGAATTGACAGACCTCTGTATTCTCTCTCTGCCTGGCACATAGTATTACATACCCTTTTAAAGTAATGATGTTTACAGCAGGTTTGAGGGGAATGTTTCATTGATCTCTTAAATTATAAACACTACAAAATGTCAAGATTGTGAGATCTGACACAACTTTGCCTTTAAGAGTACTAGACTGTGAAACTTGTCGTATTATGTTTAAGGAAGACTTGAAGTGTTCGTTGATGTTTAACATTTTAATATTTCTAAAAGCCATTACAGTGACCTGGATATCTGCTGAAAGCCAAACTTAACTTTTTTTTTTTTAACAAAAACTGTTTCAAATAAATCTTATTTCAACACAGTGAAAAAAAAAGTGTGTTGTGAGACTTCCATGTCAGTCCAGTGGTTAAGACTCTGGGCTTCCAATGCAAGGGCCCTATGTTTGATCACTGGTGGGGGTACTAAGATCTCATATACCATGTGGAAAAACCAAAATTTAAAAATAAATGAATAGGTTTATTTGTTTTCCCAGCTAAAAGTCACCAGACTTCAGCTTACCGTGTCTGCACCATTGTAGAAGGCTCTTTGAGCTGGAGAGGTTTTTAGAAAAACTTAGCTTTCCAAAAGGAAAGAAAGTGAGAGTTGGTCGCACAGCCGTGTCTGATTCTTTGTGATCTCATGGACTGTAGCCTGCCAGGCTCCTCTGTCCATGGAATTCTCCAGGCTAGAGTACTGGAGTGGGTGGCCATTTCCTTCTCTAGGGGATCTTTCCAACCCAGGGACTGAACCTGGCCTCCTGCATTGCAGGCAGATTTTTTTAACCAGCTGAGCTACTAGGGAAGAAAAGGGGAGTGATTAAATCCTAGCAGTGGGCTGAGGGATTAGGAAGTCACTTTGAACCTCTGGCCCCATTTCCTGTGCATAACAATACTAATCCCCTCAGGGGTTGGTGTTTCAGCAGGGCGAATACTGTTAGATTATACAAGAAACCATGACGACTAGTGCCCACTTGTTTACCCTCAGCACTGTTTGAACAGGCTTATCTTCACGGGCCAGTGCTGAATTTATTAATCAACAGAGCTGGTGTAATTGTGGAGTGGAAGGTGTCTACTCTCTGTGAGAAAAGTTAGTTTTACATCTACCTACAAATAATATAGCCACTGAAAGTGGCTATATTTGCCACATGTTGCCACTATGTTTGTGCCACAAGTTTAGAAAGAAAAAACTTCCTGCCAAAGCTAATTTACTCTGCACAGTCTTGAATTTAACTGACACTCTTTTGGCAGTTGGGGAATTCTCAGGTGGCACAGTGGTAAAGAATCTGCCTGCCAGTACAGGAAATGCAAGAGACAGGGGTTCGATCCCTGGTTCAGAAGATCCCCTGGAACAGGGAATGGCAACCTGCTCCAGTATTCTTGCCTGGAAAATTCCATGGACAGAGGAGCCTGGCAGGCATAGGGACCCAAAAAGTCAGACATGACTGAGCACTCATGCTCTTTAAACACTCTGGATTGTCATAGTCACCTGTAATCTCCAGAGCTTAACATAAAAGCCCTGTGGACCCAAGACCCGACAGAGAGCAGGCCCTGAATAAAGGTTTGTTGACTGCTTACCCTGCAGGCTACATTGGGGAACATTTAAAGGTAGGTAAGGCAATGCCAAAGAATACTCCAACTACCACACAATTGCACACATCTCACACACTAGCAAAGTAATGCTCAAAATTCTCCAAGCCAGGCTTCAGTAGTACGTGAACTGTGAACTTTCAGATGTTCAAGCTGAATTTAGAAAGAGCAGAGGAACCAGAGATCAAATTACCAACATCTGTTGGATCATCAAAAAGCAAGAGTTCCAGAAAAACATCTGCTTTATTGACTAGGTCAAAGCCTTTGACTTTGTGGATCACAACAAACTGTGGAAAATTCTAAAAGAGATGGGAATACCAGACCACCTGACCTGCCTCCTGAGAAATCTGTATGCAGGTCAGAAAGCAAATAATTAGAACTGGACATGGAACAACAGACTGGTTCGAAATTGGGAAAGGAGTACATCAAGGCTGTATGTAGTCACCCTGCTTATTTAACTTCTATGCAGAGTACATCATGAGAAATGCTGGACTGGATGAAGCACAAGCTGGAATCAAGAGTGCTGGGAGAAATATCAATAATCTCTGATATGCAAATGACACCACCTTTATGACAGAAAGCGAAGAAGAACTAAAAAGCCTCTTGATGAAAGTGAAAGAGGAGAGTGAAAATGTTGGCTTAAAACTCAACATTCAGAAAACTAAGATCATGGCATATGGTCCCATCAGTTCAATTCAGTTTAGTCACTCAGTCGTGTCCAACTCTTTAGGACCCTATGGGCTGCAGCACACCAGGCCTCCCTGTACATCACCACCTCCCAGAGTTTACTCAAACTCATATCCATTGAATCGGTGATGCCATCCAACTATCTAATCCTCTGTCGGCTTCTTTTCCTCTTGCCTTCAATCTTCCCCAGCATCAGGGTCTTTTCAAATGAATCAGTTCTACACATCATCAGGTGGCCAAAGTATTGGAGTTGCAGCTTAACTACCGGTCCTTCCAATGAATATTCGGCACTGATTTCCTTTAGGATAAACTGGTCGAGTCTCCTTGCAGTCCAAGGGACACTCAAGAGTCTTCTCCATGTATACCTATGGCTGATTCATGTTGAGGTTTGACAGAAAACAGCAAAATTCTGTAAAGCAATTATCCTTCAATAAAAAATAAATTTTTTTAAAAAGTCTTCTCCAATACCACAATTCAAAAGCATCAATTCTTCGGCACTCAGCTTTCTTTATAGTCCAACTTTCACATCCATATGTGACTACTGGAAAAACTATAGCTTTAACTAGACAGACCTCTCTTGGCAAAGTAATGTCTCTGCTTTTTAATATGCTGTCTAGCTTGGTCATAGCTTTTCTTCCAAGGAGCGTCTTTTAATTTCATGGCTGCAGTCATCATCCACAGTGATTTTGGAGCCCCCCAAAAATAAAGTCTGTCACTGTTTCTATTGTTTTCCCATCTATTTCCCATGAAGTGATGGGACCAGATGCCATGATCTTGGTTTTCTGAATGTTGAGCTTTAAGCCAACATTTTCACTCTCCTCTTTCACTTTCATCAAGAGGCTCTTTAGTTCTTCTTCACTTTCTGCCATAAAGGTGGTGTCATCTGCACATCTGAGGTTATTGATATTTCTCCTGGCAATCTTGATTCCAGCTTGTGCTTCATCCAGCCCAGCATTTCGCATGATGTACTCTACATATAAGTTCAATAAGCAGGGTGACAATACATAGCCTTGATGTACTCCTTTCCCAATTTGGAACCAGGCTGTTGTTCCATGTTCAGTTCTAACTGGCCCTGTCACTTCATGGCAAATAAATGGGGAAACAATGGAAACAGTGACAGACTTTATTTTGGGGGGCTCCAAAATCACTGTGGATGGTAACTGTCACCATGAAATTAAAAGTTGCTTTCTCTTTGGAAGAAAAGCTATTACCAAGCTAGACAGCATATTAAAAAGCAGAGACATTACTAGATGAAGGTCTGTCTAGCCAAAGCTATGGTTTTTCTAGTAGTCATGTACGGATGTGAGAGTCAGACTATAAAGAAAGCTGAGCACTGAGGGATTGATGCTTTTGAACTGTGATGTTGGAGAACACTCTTGAGAGTCCCTTGGAATGCAAGGAGATCAAACCAGTCAATCTTAAAGGAAATCAGTCCTGAATATTCATTGGAAGGACTGATGTTGTTGCTGAAGCTGAAGCTCCAGCTTCAGCTGATGGGAACCTGATGGGAAGACCTGACTCACTGGAATGCTGGAAACTTTGACGGAAAATTGAAGGCAGGAGGAGAAATGGACAAGAGAGGATAAGGTGGTTGAATGGCAACATCGACTCTATGTACATGAGTTTGAGCAAGCTCTGGGATTTGGTGATGGACAGGGAAGCCTGGCATGCTGTATTTTATAGGGTCACAAAGTGGCAGATGTGACAGAGCAACTGACCTGAACTGAAGTTCTTTATTCTAAGAATGATTTCTTACTTAGTAGAAGTCTTTATATCCAAGAATTCTATTAAGCAAGTGACTTGCAAGTATTGTCTTAGAACTTGAGGCTTCTTTTTGTTTTCTTAATGCTGTCAAAAAGCAAAACTTTTAAATTTTGATAAAATTTTAATTTGTTCATTTTATGGATTGTGCACTGTGTATCTTATTCATAAATTTTAGTCTGCTAAAATTATAAGGTTCTCTTCAATGTTTTCTTCCAGCAGGTTTATGATTTTAGCTTGTACAAAGATTCATTTTCAGTTAATTTTTGTGTGTGCTGTGAGAATCCAAAGTTTCTTTTTATTTCATATGAATATTCAGTTGTTATCATTTGTTGAAAAATACCTGTATTTTCTTCATAGGGTTTAACCTTAGACTACTGTCAAAAATCAATTGACCTTAAGTATAGAGACTTGTTTCTGGACTTTCTGTTCTATTCCATTGATAGATATATTTGTGTTTAAGTTAATACCATACAGTTTTGGTTTCATAGCTTCACAGTAAACTTGAACTCAGATGTTGTAAGTCCTCTAAATCTTATTTTATTTTTTCTCTAATTCTTTTGGCTATTCTAAGTCCTTTGCACTATAAATTTAGGATCAGCCCATCAGTTTCATGGAAAAGCTTGCTGAGACTGTGATAGGGATTGCATCGAGTCCATAGATCAGTTTGGTGAGATGTGCCACCTCAACATCGTCTTCTAATCCATAAGCGTGGTATTTTTATCCATTTATTTAGATCTTTCTTGATTTCTGTCAGCAGTATTTTATAGTTTTCCATGTACAGGTCATACACTGTTCTTGTTAAATGTATCCTTAAGTATTTTATTGCTGTGCTTTGCTTAGTTGCTCAGTTGTATTAGATTCTTTGTGACCCCATGGACTGTAGCCCACGAGGGCTTTTGATTTTCTTTCTGGGAATATATTTAATGACCAATTAACTTTTATTTTATAGATTTTTTTAATTTTATATTTTTGCTTGAGTAAACTTTGGTGATTTGTTTCTGTTCAGAAATTTGTCTGTCTAACTTGCTTATTTCTTGCTGTAAAGTTCATAAAATTCTCTTACAATCTTTTCAATTCTTGTACAATCCTCTCTTTCCTTCCTGATTTTGGTAATTTGTGTCATCTTTCTCTTCTCAGAAATAGTTCATCAATTTTTAAAATCTTTTCAAAGAAGAAACTTATTAATTACATTGATTTTTCTCTATAGCTTTAATACTTTTGGTTTCACTGTTTTTAATGATTTTTCTCTTCAATTTGTTTTTCTTTCTGATAGCTTTGGATTTGACTTGATCTTTCTTTACATCCTCGATATGTAACCTAGAGGCAGTTGATTTTAGAGGTTTCTAATATAAGCCTGAGAAATGCTGGGCTGGAAGAAGCACAAGCTGGAATCAAAATTGCCGGGAGAAATATCAGTAACCTCAGATATGCAGATGACACCACCCTTATGGCAGAAAGTGAAGAAGAACTCAAAAGCCTCTTGATGAAAGTGAAAGAGGAGAGTTAAAAAGTTGGCTTAAAGTTTAACATTCAGAAAACCAAGATCATGGCATCTGGTCCCATCACTTCATGGCAAGTAGATGGAGAAACAGTGGAAACAGTGTCAGACTTTACTTTTTGGGCTCCAAGATCACTGCAGATGGTGACTGCAGCCATGAAATTAAAAGATGCTTACTCCTTAGAAGGAAAGTTATGACCAACCTAGATAGCATATTGAAAAGCAGAGACATTGCTTTGCCAACAAAGGTCCGTCTAGTCAAGACTATGGTTTTTCCAGTGGTCATGTGTGGATGTGAGAGTTGGACTGTGAAGAAAGCTGAGTGCCGAAGAACTGATGCTTTTGAACTGTGGAGTTGGAGAAGACTCTTGAGAGTCCCTTGGACTGCAAGGAGATCCAACCAATCCATTCTAAAGGTGATCAGCCCTGGGATTTCTTTGGAGGGAATGATGCTAAAGCTGAAACTCCAGTACTTTGGCCACCTCATGTGAAGAATTGACTCATTGGAAAAGACTCTGATGCTGGGAGGGACTGGGGGGCAGGAGAAGGGGACGACAAAGGATGAGATGGCTGGATGGCATCACTGACTCAATGGATGTGAGTCTGAGTGAACTCCGGGAGGTGGTGATGGACAGGGTGGCCTGGAGTGCTGCAATTCATGGGGTCGCAAAGAGTGGAACATGACTGAGCGACTGAACTGAACTGAACTGAACTGAATATAAGCATTTAAAGCTACAAGATACTTTCTAAACATTGTTTTAGTTGCGTCCAATAAATCCCATGATTTGTTGTGTTTACATTTGTGGCTTCTTCTTTAATTCACAAGTTATTTTTCAAAAATGTGTGTTTAATTTCCAAGTATTTGGGGTTTTCCCAGATTTCTTTCTGTTGTTTTTGACAATCTGGTTGTGGTCAGAGAAATACTTTGTATGATTTCAGTGCATCTAAATTCAAATGTGAAGTCACCGAGACTTGTTTTATGGATGTCATGTGGTCTCTCCTAGAAATAGTGTCATGTATACTTCAAAAGAATGCATTTTCTCTTTCTTTTGGTAACGTTTTTGCATGTTTTAAAGTCCATTTGGTTTATAGCAGTGTTCATGTCTTCCATATTCTTAGTGACTTTTTGTCTACTCTTCTATCAGTTGCTGAGAGAAGAGTATTAAAATCTCCAGTTATAACTGTGTGTGTGCCTGCGTGCTCAGTGATGTCCAACTTTTGCAACCCTATGGGCTGTAGCCCACCAGTCTCCTCTATCCATGGAATTTTCCAGGCAAGAATACTGGAGTGGGTTCCCATTTTCTTCTCTAGGGGATCTTCCCAACCCAGGATTGAACCCACATCTCCTGCACTGGCAAGCAGAGCCTTTACCACTGCACCACCTAGGAAGTCCCCAGTTATAACTGTTAATTGTTGACTTATTCTTTCAGTTTTGTTCAGGATTTACTTCTTTTGGGGGTAGCTGTGTGTTCTTAAATGTATGCATATTTGTAATTATTGCTATTCTGTTAATTTCCTCTTTTATTATTATGAAATTTATTTGTGTTTAGTAATATTTTTGGTGTTAAAGTCTATTTTGTCTGAGATAGCTATTCCAGATCACCTAAATTTATTGTTTACATGGTAGACCTGCTTGTATCCTTTATGTATCTTTAAAGTATTTGTAATACATTGTGTCAAGTTAAATCTTGCTCTTTTATCCAATTCCGTCTCTGTCTTTTAATTACAATGTTTAACCCTTGAAATTAACTGTAATTGTTTCTATGGTACTGCTGTTTTGATATTTGTTTTCTGTGTCTCATATCTTTCTCTTCTACTCTGTTCCTCTTTTACTGACTTCTTTTGTGTTCAACAGTTCTTTAGCAAACTATTTTTATTCTTTGGCAGATATTTTGGTAAGTTATTTTCTTTATGTAGTGATTACAATGTTCAGCTTATCACTGTCTACTTCAGGTTAATACTTATTTAATTCCAGTAAACTATATCAACTTTGTTCCTATACACCTCCATTTCCCCTCCCATCTTTATACTATTATTGTTATTTGTAATGCATTTATGGATATATACTATATCTATGTATGTTATATAATTCAAAATAAAAGTGTTATAATATTTACCGTATTCAGTGCTCTTCATTTCTTCCAGTAGATTTGCATAATAATCTGGTATCATTTCCTTTCAATCTGAAGAACTTCTTTAGAATTTCTTGTAAGGCTGTTCTGCTTGAAAAAAAAAATTATTAATGGATAACTTTGCTAGATGTATAACTTTTATTAAAAAGATTTTTAAGCACTTTAAATGTTATTACATTGACCTCCATTGTCTCTGATGGGAAATAATCAAAATATTTTATTGTTGTTCCTCGCTTAAGGTTTTGTCAATCTCAAAAGTTAATGTTTGTCTATATCTTCCCATTTACAATACAACAGCTTACTTTTCTCTCTTGGTGACTATCCCTGTAACCCATATTAATATATCCAGGGTTTTAGTTTCAGATGTAAAGATTAAGCTTTATAAGAGTATTTAGACAATTGTAAATTGTATCATTATTTTTTATATTACTGTTTCTCACAATCCTTATCATTCCTTTTCTTAGAGTCATATGAATTTTTCCTGGATTCCATGTATAAGTGATGCTTCTAAAGAAGAAACATTTGTTGAAGAGAAATTGGTGGTAAAAATTCTAGGCCCTACATGTCTAAAACTTTCCTTATTTTGGCTTCCTATTGGCTCCAATGCTTTGGCCACCTGATTTGGAGAGCTGACTCATTGGAAAAGACCCTGATGCTGGGAAAGATTGAAGGCAGGAGGAGAAGGAGATGACAGAGGATGAGATGGTTGGATGGCATCACAACACAATGGACATGGGTTTGGGTGGACTCCGGTAGTTGGTGATGGATAGGGAGGCTTGGCGTGCTGTGGTCCTTGGGGTTGCAAAGAGTCAGGCACACCTGAGTGACTGAACTGAACTGATTGGATGATAGTTTTAATAGATATAAAACTATTTCAAAGTCATTTTTTCTGAAAAATTTGAAGACTTTATTTTTCTCTTTCATCATTCATTTTTACAGATAAAGTATCATATCAATCTGTTTATCATTCATTTCTTGGTAATTTGTTTTATTTTTCTTTCTGGAATGTTTTAGGATTTTGCTCTTATTCTAAGTGTTATGAAATTTCACCAATATGTAACTCAATGAGGCAATTCTATTTTGCCTTGTTCTGAACTCTGTGGCACTTCTAATCTAATGATTTTCTTTGCCCTGGGAAATTGTCTTCCATTTTATTTATTCTCTTCTTTTGTATCTACAACATTAGGTATCTTTTCATGGCAGATAATAGAAAAACACAACCCAAACTGGCTTAACCAGTAGAATTGATTGGCTCATAGAACTAAAAAGTCTGTGTTAATGTAGTGTACTAGTGTAAGACAGATTAATCTGGGACTGAATGTCATCAAAGCTGTTTCTCTCTCCTCTTCTATCTCTTTCTTCATCAAGAGAAATTTCTCTACCGTTTGAAAGCTCCCACTCTTCCAAGTTTATGACCATTGGTATTATCACTGTTCCATCAGCTCTATAAAATTTCATGATATAGTTTTGACCTCCCACCTTTCCAGAATCCTTTAACATTTCTAAACTGTTGGTTGCATGCATTTTTTTCTTTTCCTGCTTTCATTTGGATTTTCTCTTTATTAAAATTTTTTTATTATTTCATATTTTCAGATGGGAAAGAAAGTAGATGTGTCTCAGAGAACTATCTTAATTCAATCACTTTCTCTTATTTTCTCTGTAATTAAAAAAAATTTTATCCTGTGTCGGCCAACTTGTATGGAAATGTCCTTTTTTTTGTATAGTGCATCTTGAAATGATTAAGTTACATCAGAAAAGGGCTGGGTTTGGGAGGAAGGGGAGAAACTAATATTTAATAAATTCGACTTCTCACTAGGCCATGTCATTAGTTTGGTGACAGCAAAGTCTCAGATGGAAAATTCTGCTTAACACAGATATATAGATGTTATACACATATGTGTGTGTGTTAGTCACTCAGTTGTTTCTCAGTCTTTGTGATCCCATGGACTATAGCTCACCAGGCTTATCTGTCCATAGAATTCTCTAGGCAAGAATACTGGAGTAGGTTGCCATTCCTTTCTCCAGGGAATCTTCCCCACCCAGGGATCAAACCCAGGCCTCCTGCATTGTGGGCAGATTGTTTACTGTCTGAGTCACACATACATGCCCAAGCACAGACACACACACACACACACACACACACACACACACACACACACACCATACACATATTACTGTGGACATCTGTGACATAATCATTTCTATCAGGAATCAGAGACTGTCCATGAGCTTTGATACAGAGGAGCCTGAAGCAGATTTTTCCCTCTCTACTTCCCAGAAGACCAACTAATAGACACAGATTATCCAAACCAGCCCCATTCCAGGGCCCTTGGCAACTGAGGTCTAGAGAGATTATTAGTGCAATTAACAAAAATGCAAATCTGATAAGGTTATTTCAAAGGTGAGATATTTTTAAAAAGCTAATTAAGTTTGCCCCCAGACCAAGAAAACCTTGCTAAGAGTCAATTGTGTCATGGTAAATAATAATTCAAATTTTTGAATAAAGTAAGATATATAAATTTATTTTACTTGTATTCTATTCCTGTAAATTGTATTCTATAAAGCTTAATTAGATGGTGGGTTAATCTTCATGTTCTGAATTTTTATTTCTAACTATTTAACCTGAAACAACAATCAAAATTTAAAGTACGCTTCCATGATGTCTGCCCATGAAGGAGATAATGGTACATTTCTCATATTAGCAGTGTTACTCTATAGGATTTGAAAGTACAGTTGAAGCTCCCTGATGATTATGAAAAGCCTCTGTGGTACAACTTTACCTGCTATACACTTAATTCATTTATACCAAGGTCATTGTTGACTGGGGCAGTAAAAGTACAATAGAAAGCACCTCTGCTATTTACTTTAATAACTTTATTATATATGGAACCTTTTAAGCACAAGGATATTTTAAACTAACATATGAAAATGTCTTATTGAATTTATCTTAAGCTGTTAACACAAATAATATCTGTAGTTCAGTACATTTTCAGTGTATAAAAATATTATTGTTTTAAGAATACATTCAATTTCCCAGTCTGTAAAGAGAAAAACTTTTAGATTTCCAAGTCTTAATTAAGTTTCTCAGTAATTCCAGACAACCATAGCTCAAACAATTTGAATAAAATTATATGTAAAAATGAAGTTTTAATTTCATCCAATTCATAATGGTAACTAGGCCAGATGCCGTCTATGGGGTCGCACAGAGTCGGACACGACTAAAGTGACTTAGCAGCAGCAGCAGCAGCAACATCAAATGTAAAATGAGAACTTACATTCCTTAGAGTTGAAACACAAACTAGCCTTTGAAGTATATAATTAGTATTATCATTATGTTAATTTCTTATATCAGAAAACTCGACTCACCTAACATCTAAAATGTTAGGACATTTAAAAATCTTAAAAATCTTAAAGTTACAAGATAGTGAATAAAAATCATGCTTACCTTTATTCATGGAAATTGACGTCTTGTACCTGATGTTGCTCAGGTAAAGAGCTGTTCCTTTTCTCACAGAGTCCGTAGGTTGCACCCACATTTATAGTCGTATATAATTACACAAGGGGGTGGTTCATTCTAGGAGTCAATATTGTGTCTTTTTATTAGACTACCTTATATAAATGATGAGTGAACACAAAGTTTTCATACTTTGAGCTTTGAAATTTGATTACTGGCTACTGAAAAGGAGTCACCTGATTTATTATTGCTTAAAGTTTATCTCACTTACTTTTATAATGTAATATCACAAATCAAACTAGTTAAAAGTGGTACCCTCAGGAGAGTTGTTTAGCTTCTGCAGGAAACTAATAACCATCCTTCTACTGAATGAAAAACGGGTCACCAAGAAAAGTATATATAAGTTTGCAGCATTGTCATTCATGTATAAAAAGTGCTATATACCAGTAAAATGGGGACAAAACTGAGCTATTCAAGACAGAATTATCCAAAATAGAATATGACAAATGCCTCATGCCGTAAGCATATATTTGAGTCTGCCATTATTTTAAGAAAAAAAAAAATTTCTTAAGAAAGTAATTACCAGGATACTTTGTGAAAGCTGTAATATCTTTTAAGTTACACTAGCTTTGTACATCAAACATGACAACTTGATTGTAGATGGTCCAGCTGATATGTCCTTTGTTTTCTGTTTCTAATGCATTTTCATTGTCAGTCAATTATTAACTCAGAAACATTTTTTGAGCAGAAACTGTATGCTAGGTAGTATATTAAGATGTCCTAAGGAGCTGAGATCTCCTCAAGAAAATTGGAGATATCAAGGGAACATTTCATGCAAGGATGGGCATGATAAAGGACAGAAACAGTAAGGACCTAATAGAGATTAAGAAGAGATGACAAGAATACACAGAAGAAATATTTTTTCAAAAGGTCTTAATGACCAGGATAATCACGACAGTGTGGCCACTCACCTAGAGCCAGACTCCTAGAGTCTGAAGTCAGGTGGGCCTTTGGAAGTATTACTATGAACAAAGCTAGTAGAAGTGATGGAATTCAAACCGAGCTACTTAAAATTGTAACATGATGCTGTTAAAGTGCTGCATTTAATATGTCAGCAAATCTGGAAAACTCAGCAGTGGCTACAGGACTGGAAAACGTCAGTTTTCATTCCAATCCCTTATAAGGACAATGCCAAAGAATGTTCAAACTACCACACAATTGCACTTTTTTCACAGGTTAGCAAGGTTCTGCTCAAAATCCTTCAAACTTGGCTTCAGCAGTGCATGAACTGAGAACTTCCAGATGTTCAAGTTGGATTTAGAAAAGGCAGAAGAACCAGAGATCAAATTGCCACATCTGTTGGATCATAGAGAAGGAAGGGAATTCCAGAAATACATCTACTTTTGTTTCACTGACTATGCTAAAGCCTTTGACTGTGTGGATCATAACAATATAGAACATTCTTAAAGAAATGGGAATACCAGACTGCCTTACCTGTCTCCTGGAGAAACCTATACACAGGTCAAGAAGCAACAGGTAGAACCAGACATGGAACAACAATGGTTCCAATTTGAGAAAGGAGTAAGACAAGGCTGTATGTATATTGTCACCCTGTTTATTTAACTTACATGCAGAGTACATCATCTGAAATCCTGGCCTGGATAAATCACAAGCTGGAATCAAAATTGCCTGGAGAAATATCAACAACCTCAGATATGCAAATGATACCACGTTGAATGCAGAAAGCAAAGAGAAACTAAAGAGCCTTTTGAAGAGAGTGAAAGAAGAGAGTGAAAAAAGTTGACTTAAAACTCAACATTCAGAAAATTAAGATTGTTGCTTCTGGTCCCATCATTTCATGGCAAATAGAAGGAGGAAAAATGACAGTGACAAATTTTATTTTCTTGAGCTCCAAAATCACTGCAGGTGATAACTGCAGCTATGAAATTAAGATGCTTTCTCCTTGGAAGAAAAGGTATCACAAAACTTGAGAACATACTAAAAATCAAAGACATCACTATGCTGACAAAGGTCTGTGTAACTGAAGCTATAGTTTTTCCAATAGTCATGTACAGATGTGGAGAAGGCAATGGCAACCCACTCCAGTACTCTTGCCTGGAAAATCCCATGGATGGAGGAGCCTGGTAAGCTGCAGTCCATGGGGTCTCGAAGAGTCAGACATGACTGAGTGACTTCACTTTCACTTTTCACTTTCATGCATTGGAGAAGGAAATGGCAACCCACCCCAGTGTTCTTGCCTGGAGAATCCCAGGGATGGGCGAGCCTGGTGGGCTGCTGTCTATGGGGTTGCACAGAGTTGGACACGACCGAAGCAACTTAGCAGCAGCATGTATGGATGTGAGAGTTGGACTGTAAGGAAGTTTGAGCAATGAAAAATTGATGCTTTTGAATTGTGGTATTGAGAAGACTCTTGAGAGTCCCTTGGACTGCAAGGAGATAAAGCCAGTCAATACTAAAGGAAATCAATCCTGAATGTTCACTGAAAAGATTGATGCTGAAGCTTAAACTCCAATACTTTGGCCACCTAATGCAAAGCATCCACTCATTAGAAAAGACCCTGATGCTGGGAAAGATTGAAGACAAAAAGAGAAGAGGATAACAGAGAATGAGATGGTTAGATGGCATCACTGACTCAATGAACATGAATTTGAGCAAACTATGGGAGATAGTTAAGGACAGGGAAGCTTGACATGCTGCAGTCCATGGGGCCACAAAGTCAGACACAACTTAGAGACTGAACAACAATTACAGAGGAGAAAAAAAGAAGTGACTATTTTTCACATTTAGTTGTTTTGGTGTTGTTTTCATGTGGACTTTCCAGGGATGAAATGAATACAGTAATTTCACTTTAGAAATTAAAAACTATAAACCAATATAGTTGTTGTTGTTCAGTCACTAAGTCATGTCTGACTCTTTGAGACCATATACAGAACACTACAAAGGTTGGTCTATGGCCCCAGTAGGAAATAAGCAAACTCATGGCCAAAATGCCATCTACCTATAGAAGATCCCCACATGCTCTATCAATCCAGCCTTTTCTAGGCCAGGAGATCAAAGGTCACGCAATGACATGGAAGTTGAAGTCAGAAAACCAAAGTCCGAGTCCCAGCATGCCATCTGGCAATTCCATAATCCTCGGTTGGTAATTTCTCTGATTTTCTGATTTCTTATGCACAGAAGTAAAGCCAGCCCCACTAGCATTTTGTTGAAAGCAAAGTAGACAGTGTATGAGAAAATGCTCTCAAACTACACAATCCTGTGCAGCTTAATCTGCGTTTTATGAGCAGCATTACAAAAATGCTTATTTATTATGCTGATGATCCTTTTAGTAACAGGAGAAAGCATTAGGAGTTCAATACAAGATGGACCATTGTGAACCTTTCATATGGAGAAACATTTAATCTTGGACATCTCTGGACTCTTCTGAAGTCAAAGGTTCTTTATTGTGGTTCTTGGGAATAAGATAAACCATTGAGGAAATGACTATAATTTTTTAATTGAATCATTCTAACAAAAGAGAAGCGATACCTTATGATTTTTATTCCAGAGTCACAGGATATTTTCCACAGTTACTGGATGGTATACACTAGATGGATGGCTGACATTTATTAATGATCACAATGAGCCAGATTTCATACTTATTATCTTATTTCAGTACTTTAAATTTATTGTCATTGAATTCTTATGACTGCTTATGAAAATAGGTCCTTAATTTTTTCCCATTTTACAAATGAGAAAGCTTAGGCATAGAATGGTAGACTGCCTTTCCCAAAGTCCATAGATGTTATGAAAAAAAAAAAGCCAACTTTCTGGCCAATCCAATATATGACTTCTAAGGACTGTTAGGGATAGAGAAGGCAATGGCACCCCCACTCCAGTACTCTTGCCAGGAAAATCCCGTGGGCAGAGGAGCCTGGTAGGCTGCAGTCCATGGGGTCACTAAGAGTTGGACACAACTGAGTGACTTCACTTTCACTTTTCACTTTCATGCATTGGAGAAGGAAATGGCAACCCACTCCAATGTTCTTGCCTGGAGAATCCCAGGGACAGGGGAGCCTGGTGGGCTGCCATCTATGGGGTCGCACAGAGTCAGACATGACTGAAATGACTTAGCAGCAGCAGGGATAAAGATAGGCTTCCTAGGTGGCACTAGTGGTAAAGAACCTGCCTCTCAAAGGAGGAGATGTAAGGAACACAGGTTCTATCCCTGGGTAGGGAAGATCCCCAGGAGGAGGGCATGGCAACCCACTCCAGTATTCTTGTCCGAAGAATCCCATGGACAGAGGAGCCTGGTGGGAGAGGAGTCCATATGGTCGCAAAGAATCAGATACAGCTGAAGAAACTTAGCATGCATGCACGCAGAGATAGATATTCCTTGGCATCCTTGACTGCCAACTCCAACATTTAATAATCTCCACGCATCAGCAAGTTACCTCACTTACTCCTTTCATCCCTCTAATCATGCAATTGTTATTTTCAGCTGTAAACACTGAAGTTTCATAATCTGATTCATCTTGACTCAGCTCAATAAAAACTTCCCAGACAAACTGCTTGCCCAAGAGCCAGTCCTTCCAGACATAAATTTCCTGTGTTGTGGTTTAAGAAAATGAAACTAAGTAAAAGTACGTTCTTGTTCGAGAAGGCACAGAATCAATCCAAGTTAGGGTTAATATTGGACAAACTGTGTACCGTCCTCGTTGGGAGACTTCAAGCACAGATCCAAGGGAGATAACCAGTTAATCTCTAATAAAGATCAAAATGAGAGTCAAGGTGAACATCATTACCCTCTTTCCTTATAAGTCACTTCACAGATGAACAACAAGGCCCTACTGTGTATGTCAGAGGGCTTTCTTGGTGGCTCAGGCAGTGAAGACTCTGCCTGCAATGCAGTGGATCACCTGCAGTGCAGGAGACCTGGGTTCCGTCCCTGGGTCAGAAGATCCCTTGAAGAAGGAAATGGCAATCCAATCCAGTATTCTTGCCTGGAGAATCCCAAGGACAAAGGACTCTGGTGGGCTACAGTCCACAGATTTGCAAAAAAATTCAGACACAACTGAAGAGTATGCATGCACGCAACAGGCAGGGCATCTTAAGAGTCTGATTAGGGGTAGCCCTTGTTCATCTCTTCTTTTTTATTTTTTGACCTTTATTTTTATTTTTACTTTTACTTTATTTTACTTTACAATACTGTATTGGTTTTGCCATACACTGACATGAATCAGCCACGGGTGTACATGAGTTCATCTCTTCTTATCCCCCAATTGCTTCCTAGTACTATCTTCCTTTCACTTTCTCTCCTGCACCCTGCGTTTCTAGATTTATGTGGTTTTTTTCTTCTTTCCTCTTGAGAGAGCATCGTTTAATGAGAATTTCAGTCACATTCATAGGAATAATCTGATCCAGTTCCATCCACCTGTTCCAGCAGCAAAACTCTGCTCCGCTATGGACTGCAGTCACACAAAATGCTGGCCAATCTGGCACCAAGGATGCACTGCACACTTCCTTTTGAACTTTGATGCTCCCTGTTTGAACTACTCATTTTCTTTCTGTGCAGATGTTAATCTCCCATTAGGATTAATAGAGCAGGTGTTTATATTACCAAATGTTCCCTGCTTATCAGTAAACTTGCCTCATCACTGTTTCACAGGGTTATTGCCTAGCCACAAGGGTGACTAGACACATGAAAAAGTTTTAAACATCAGAAAAGCTATCTTAGCAAATGAAATACATATTTTGGGAGAAGATAATCTCAGATGTGTTTGTTCTGGAATAGTAACCAAGATAAAATCTCCAACTCCACTTGTTGATTTTTCCTTCTTTCAGTGGATTTTCAGGCTATCTTTTGAGTTCTGTGATACATTTTTACAGTGTTGTTTTGATTTCCAGAAAACTTCTTGGTGACTTGGTGTCGAAAGAGGAAATATCGTCAGAGTTAAATATTTTAATTATTTTTATGGTAGTGATAAAATTGCATTCATCTGTTAGTACTCCTTTCTATCGGTTCTTTGTAGTGTTATAGAATTGAAAATGTCTGCTCAAATATTATCTGCCTCTCAACTCATGCTTGATCTAGAACAAGTTTACTAAAGTTACATGGCTCATAAACCTTCTATAAAATAGATAGACAAAGTATAGTGTTGTGTCTGTGCATGAAAGGTTTTAATAAATAAGTTGTTTTGGGTTTTCTTTCTTTTCATGTTGATTTCTGTTCTGCATCTGGTGTATAACATATGTTGACACATGCGAGGTTGGAAACCTTGTGTGAGGACTTTGTTCAAAATGGTGCATGGCAGAAAACCATCATGCAACCCAAGACATTCCATTCCATCTTTTTTCTTTGATAATACTGAGTTTTGGTTGATAAGCCCCAGGGACTGAACCATAATAGGTCTACTTATAACTATTCGTTGGAAAGACTGATGCTGAAGCTGAAGCTCTAGTACTCTGGCCACCTGATACGAAGAACTGACTCATTAGAAAAGCCCCTGATGCAAGGAAAGATTGAAGGCAGGAGGACAAGGGGACAACAGAGGATGAGATGGTTGGATGGCATCACCAATTCGATAGACATGAGTTTGAACAAGCTCCGGGAGTTGGTGATGGACAGGGAAGCTTGATATGCTGCAGTCCATGGGGTCACAAAGAATCGGACACGACTGAGTGACTGAATTAAACAGATAATCCTGTTCTACTTTGCCAGTGATTGGTTTGCACATGAACAACTAGAACTTGATACATGAGAAGGTTGGCTGGGAGGTGGTGGGCTTCTAAGAATAACTTTACTCCTTGTTTGAAGAAGGACCATATGAAAGGCCCTTTTCTTTCTGCCTACCTCCTTTTGTTAGCTTGGGACATGGATGGTACCAAAGGAGGAACAGAATCTGTGTCTATAACATGATCATTGAGCTACTGAAGAAACTTTGAAATTGGTCTACTCTGTGCTTTTTTGTTAGTATAACAATAAAGACTCTTTCCTTGCAGTTAAAAACAGTTCTTCTCTTTAGATTCTTGGATCCAGTATCAGTGTTTGGCAGAAGAGGTTTCTGCACACTAACAAACAGTTCTCCGGACACCATCAGGGTGCCCTACAAGTCAGTCCTGACACCATCTACTGGAGGTAGCATCAGACTCTACAGGCTAGGCGCTCAATCCCACAGTACTCCTTCACCCCCATTTCAGATGCCAGTAGCAAGCCCAGATTGTCATTTATGCTTCTGACCCACCAGCTACAGATTGGAGGTCCCAACGGCCCTCTTGTTGGACTTCAGATGACAGTTACAAGTCCAGCTTTTTACCTGTTCTTCCATCTGGCTATAAATCAGAGGTTCCTACTACCTCCTCCTTGGGTTCAGTTAATTTGTTAGAGTGGCTCACAGAATTCAGAGAAAAATTTACTTACTAGATGACCAGTTTATTATCAAAGGATATAAGTCAGGAACATCTGGATGAAGAGAGGCAAAGCCAAGGTTATCGGAAAAGGGCATGAAGCTTATATGCCCTTTCTAGATTCTCCACGGATCTTCATGTGTACACCAGTGTGGAAGTACTCCAAACCCTCTCCTTTGGGGTTTTAATGGAAACTCCATCACGTAAGTACGATTGATGAAATCACTGTCTACTGGTGATTGAACTTGACCTCCCCCTCCCTCTTCCTAAGGATCAGTGGGGTGGAACTGAAAGTTTTAACCCTCTAATAATGTGGTTGTCTCTACTGAACACCATCCCCCATCCTTAAGTTACCTACCCACTTCCCAAAAATCACATTAACAATACAAAAGATATCTCTATGGGTCTCAACAAGTAGGGAATTCCAATGGCTTTAGGAGCTCTCTGCCAGAAAAGGGGACAAAGACCAAATATACATATATGATATACATATATAATATATATATAATAAATCATAATATCACATCTCTTAATACATAGCCTCTCCCAATTTCTCACTAAAGACACAGGAAGAATACTAGTAACTCATTCTAAAAACAAAAGAACAACTTCCAAAAGCCCTTATCATTATCATCCCCCGTGTACTAAGAATGACACAAATTTAGAAGATGCCTCTTGAGTGCTGGAAGAAGAAGAAACCAATTAAAATTTAAAAGACATTAGCTCCCAAATTTTGGCTTCATTTTTTATTCAGGACAGGAGAACTCACCCATATTGTCAAGAATAAAATCAACTGGCTGGAGTTTCTTCCATGCCCTACTTTTTTGGCGGGGCCAGTTAAATAAATGAGGGGAAGAGTCCGTACTGCCAACTCTGCCAAAGCACCCTTCTGCTTTTGTCACCACAAAAGTTTGCTCATGGAAACATTATCTAGCAAAGCATCACTATATTTCCAGGGCTTAGACCAGCTTCCTTAATGATGACTCAGAGCTCCCAACTTCAAGACCTGTGGAGTAAATACAGGTCATGGTAATATAAATACCTTTTCCATCATAAAGGAGAGTATATTTGGTGTAAACATCCTGTACTCAAGAACCATAATTCCTTTATACAAATGTCCAAACCACAGCAATAAACATGTCCCATGTACTATTATATGTCACTTGAATCCACAAAGCTAACTTGCAGACAGATTCTTTACCATCTGAGCCACCAGGAAGCCCTGTAATTTTCTACAGAAAGCAAAAATTTCGTTTTCTGCCTTGATTATCTTCTGAACCCTCTTCTAATTGTAAGTTCAAATATTGATTTTTAAAAAGCAATTTCTTCTAATTTATTTGCTCACTTGCACCATTCTGAAAAACAGAATATTGTAAAAGATAGTTAACAAAACTAGAAAATTCTATCATAGAGACCCATAGGAAAGGGGGATATTTTTAACATGGAGTATGAATATATGTATTTATGTGTGGGTGAGTTTGTGTATCTAATCTTCAGGAAACATTATCATTTATTCATCAAACAAAACATTAGTAACTAACTAAGCTTGCTTTCGGAGAAGGCAATGGCACCCCACCCAGTACTCTTGCCTGGAAAACCCCATGGACAGAGGAGCCTGGTAGGCTGCAGTCATGGGGTCAGAAGAGTTGGACACGACTGAGTGACTTCACTTTGACTTTTCATTTTCATGCATTGGAGAAGGAAATGGCAACCCACTCTAATGTTCTTGCTCCCAGGGACGGGGGGAGCCTGGTGGGCTGCCGTCTATGGGGCTGTACAGAGTCGGACACGACTGAAGCGACTTAGCAGCAGCAGCAAGCTTGCTTTTAGGTATATAGATGATGGTACATGCATGTTAAGACACTTCAGTTGTGTCTGACTCTTTGTGACCCTGTGACTGTAGCCCACCAGGCTCCTCTGTCTATGGGATTCTCCAGGCAAGAATATTGGAGTGGATTGCATTCTCTTCTCCAGGGGATCTTCCTGGCCCCAGGATCAAACCCCTGTCTTTTATGCCCCCTGCATTGGCAGGCAAGTTCTTTACCACTAGCACCACCTGGGAAACCCCATAAATGATGGTAGGGTTGAACTAATAGATAAAAAAAAAAGTCAGGAAAACAATGTGAGAATCAGATTCCATTTGAAATGGACTTCATTCAAGAAGAGTGAATTTCAAGTAGGGTGAACTTCTTTAGCTATAAAACAAATTATGTATATGCCCTGTTTGAAAACTTGAATGCTGATTTTTTTATAATATCAAGGAATTATTGCCAATTTTTCAGTGTGATAATGTTACCATAGCTCTGATTTTAAAAGAGTCATTGTGATTTAGAGATACTAAATAAAATATTTCCAGATGAAATGAACGACATAATGTCTGGAATTAGCTTCAAAACAAAATGGGAAGTGGGGAGTAGGAGTATCTTTGAAACAAAATTAATCATAAACTGATCATTGTAGCTGAGTATGATTACACGAATGCATGACGGTTCATTATACTGTTGGCTGCTGCTGCTGCTAAGTCGCTTCAGTTGTATCTGACTCTGTGCAACCCCATAGACGGCAGCCTACCAGGCTTACTCCCCCGTCCCTGGGATTCTCCAGGCAAGAACACTGGAGTGGGTTGCCATTTCCTTCTCCAGTGCATGAAAGTGAAAAGTCAAAGTGAAGTCACTCAGTCGTGTCTGACTCTTCATGACCCCCATGGACTGCAGCCTACCAGGTTTGGTCTACTCTTAAAAAACTTAGTAAGGGAAATCTCATTTTCCTTGACTTGAACACACTTGAGAAACTGGCATCCAAAGGGAAAAACACAATGTTACCAGAATCTCAGGA
This sequence comes from Nanger dama, assembly GCA_917880005.1. Lineage (NCBI taxonomy): Eukaryota > Metazoa > Chordata > Mammalia > Artiodactyla > Bovidae > Nanger > Nanger dama. The sequence goes on from CAKJTW010000066.1 coordinate 11,267,997, forward strand.
CACCCCACTTGGGTCCCTTTACTATTGCAATGCCTCTCCCCATGCCCACTCCTCCCAAGAGTGATCACCATCCTGGCTTCTCACATCGTATCTTTGTTAATTTATGTAATTTATATAAATGGAACACTTCTATGTACCTTGGTTTTTATTTCAATATTAGGAGGATTTTTCAATATTTGAGAATTATTTTGGAATTTTTAGGTAGTTGTAAATCACTCATTCTCATGGCTGTACAAATATATTCCAATGTGTGAATATACCAACGTTTACTGATTCGTTTTACTATCGAGTGACATTTGAAATTTTCAGGTTGTTTACTGTTACAAATTAGTGCCACTGTGATAGTTCTATGCCAAGTCCTCTGAGGAACGTATATTCATATTTTTGTTGTTGATTATATTTGTTGTTGTTGAGAAGAATTGGGCTATAGGATGTGTATCGTTCATTTATAACAGACAGCACTAGATGGCCTACCAAAGGGATTATACCAATTGATATTCTCACCTGCTTGTCCAAGTATTCCACTTTATCCACATCTTTGCCAACACTTGATATTTTCTGCCTTTCTTCACTTTGTATTTCTGACAGGAATACTGTGGTATATTGTGGTAGAATTTGCAATTCCTTAAAAACAACAGACCATTCAGGTATGACCTAAATCAAATCCCTTATTTGATACAGTGGAAGTGAGAAATAGATTTAAGAGCCTAGATCTGATAGATAGAGTGCCTGATGAACTATGGACAGAGGTTCGTGACATTGTACAGGAGACAGGGATAAAGACCATCCTCATGGAAAAGAAATGCAAAAAAGCAAAATGGCTGTCTGGGGAGGGCTTACAAATAGCTGTGAAAAGAAGAGAAGCGAAAAGTAAAGGAGAAAAGGAAAGATATAAGCATCTGAATGCAGAGTTCCAAAAATAGCAAGGAGAGATTAGAAAGCCTTCCTCAGCGATCAATGCAAAGACACAGAGGAAAAGAACAGAATGGGAAAGACTAGAGATCTCTTCAAGAAAATTAGAGATACCAAAAGAACATTTCATGCAAAGATGGGCTCAATAAAGGACAAAAATCGTAGGGACCTAACAGAAGCAGTAGATATTAAGAAGAGGTGGCAAGAATACACAGAAGAACTGTACAAAAAAGATCTTCACGACCCAGATAATCACGATGGTGTGATCACTCACCTAGAACCAGACATCCTGGAATGTGAAGTCAAGTAGGCCTTAGAAAGCATCACTACAAAAAAGCTAGTGGAGGTGATGGAATTCCAGTTGAGCTGTTTCAAGTCCTGAAAGATGATGCTGTGAAAGTGCTGCACTCAATATGCCAGCAAATTTGGAAAACTCAGCAGTGGCCACAGGACTGGAAAAGGTCAATGTTCATTCCAACCCCAAAGAAAGGCAATGCTCAAAGAATGCTCAAACTTCTGCACATTGCACTCATCTCACACACTAGTAAAGTAATGCTCAAAATTCTCCAAGCCAGGCTTCAGCAATACGTGAACCGTGAACTTCCTGATGTTCAAGCTGGTTTTAGAAAAGGCAGAGAAACCAGAGATCAAATTGCCAACATCCACTGGATCATGGAAAAAGCAAAGAGTTCCAGAAAAACATCTGTTTCTGCTTTCTTGACTATGCCAAAGGCTTTGACTGTGTGGATCACGATAAACTGTGGAAAATTCTGAAAGAGATAGGAATACCAGACCACTTGACCTGCCTCTTGAGAAACCTGTCTGCAGGTCAGGAAGCAACAGTTAGAAGTGGACATGGAACAACAGATTGGTTCCAAATAGGAAAAGGAGTACGTGAAGACTGTATATTGTCACCCTGTTTACTTAACTTCTATGCAGAGCACATCATGAGAAACGCTGGACTGGAAGAAGCACAAGCTGGAATCAAGATTGCTGGGAGAAATGTCAATAACCTCAGATATGCAGATAACACCACCCTTATGGCAGAAAGTGAAGAGGAACTCAAAAGCCTCTTGATGAAAGTGAAAGAGGAGAGTGAAAAAGTTGGCTTAAAGCTCAACATTCAGAAAATGAAGATCATGGCATCCGGTCCCATCACTTCATGGGAAATAGATGGGGAAACAGTGGAAACAGTGTCAGACTTTATTTTGGGGGCTCCAAGATCACTGCAGATGGTGATTGCAGCCACGAAATTAAAAGACGTTTACTCCTTGGAAGGAAAGTTATGACCAATCTAGATAGCATATTCAAAAGCAGAAACATTACTTTGCCAACAAAGGTCTGTCTAGTCAAGGCTATGGTCTTTCCAGAGGTCATGTATGGATGTGAGAGTTGGACTGTGAAGAAGGCTGAGTGCCGAAAAATTGATGCTTTTGAACTGTGGTGTTGGAGAAGACTCTTGAGAGTCCCTTGGACTGCAAGGAGATCCAACCAGTCCATTCTGAAGGAGATCAGTCCTGGATGTTCTTTGAAGGAATGATGCTAAAGCTGAAATTCTATACTTTGGCCACCTCATGGTAAGAGTTGACTCATTGGAAAAGACCCTGATGCTCAGAGGGATTGAGGGCAGGAGGAAAAGGGGATGACAGAGGATCTGACGGCTGGATGGCATCACCGACTCGATGGACATGAGTTTGGTTAAACTCTGGAAGCTGATGATGGACAGGGAGGCCTGGCATGATGCAATTCATGGGTTGCAAAGTGTCAGACACGATTGAGTGACTGAATTGAACTGATGTTTTCCTAATCGATTGGTAGGAGCTCTTTGTATGTTCTGGTATAAAGTTTTTTTTTCCCCAGGTATATATCTTTCCCTACTCTGTGGGTTGTTTTTACAGTCTTTTAGAAGTGTTTTTGGGATTCCCAGGTGGCACAGTGGTAAAGAATCCACCTGCCAATGCAGTAGACGCTGGAAACACAGGTTCAACCCCTGGGTTGGGAAGATCCCCTGGAGGAAAACGTGTCAGACCACTGCATTATTCTTGCTGGGAAAGTCCCATGGGCAGAGGAGTCTGGCAGGCTAAAATCCATGGGGTCACAAAGGAGTTGGACATAACTTAGCTACTAAACAAAAACAACAACAACAACAACAGGATTAGAAGGCACTCTAGGAGTCAAGAGATGCTTTCTTGGCATGGGTTTAAAAAGCAGGAAGCTAGAGGCCAGGTCTGCACCTGTGACCCTATCATCATATCCAGAGACTCTCAGTGCTCTGGCTTGTTCAGACTACAAAGGTCATTTGGATAAGGATGTCTTCATCTTACATGATTACAGAATTCTTCTGGGAATGCTTCTTATTCCCAGATATAAGAAAATTAATATGTATTAATAATAAATATTTCTTATAATAATAATTATTATATAATATTTCTTTAGTCCCAAAGAAAGTTAGCATTCTTTCTCCTAAAACATTGGAACATATCAAGAAGGGACTTCTGCTTCTAGTGTCTTAAAAGTTTTGATTTGCCTCAAATGACACAATGTACCAACAGTGGCTCACAATGACATCCATTAGTTGGGATTTGTCGAATAACTTCTGAGGACCTTGGGCAATCTCCTTCTCCTTTATCAATGATGCTGAACTCTGTTAGGAGAACCCTTTACATTTTGCTGCTGTTGTTGTTTAGTTGCTGAGTTGTGTTCAACTCTTTTGTGACCCCGTGGACTGTACCCGCCAGGCTCCTCTGTCCATGGGATTCTCCAGGCAAGAATACTGGAGTGGGTTGCCATTTCCTTCACTGCTGCATCAGTTTCCAATTACTGAGGCTCTTTGCCTACTGCTCCCCAGCACCCTCAAGTATTACATTATTACAGTTTAACAGGTCAACAGGGTTGAGGCTTTCCTCAGCACTTCTCTGAACAAGAAACTTCAATTCACTACAAGAAGGTTAATAATATTAAAACCGTGCTCTCAGAGAGCATTATTCATCTTCCAGAGGCTTAATGCTGCCCATCAGGGTTCTCACTAGATGGAGATGAGGCTTTAAAAACTCATTAGCTTTCCAAGAGCATCCCTGCTTTCTTGGGTTCAGATCATTTGCACACTTTTCCTTTGGGAGTGGCACCCGTAACAAGGGAATCAGCTATCAGCTGAGTTCCTGAAATGAAGCCCATTAGAAAAAATGTTCTCTCAGTCCACCTTGATCTCAGGTCCAACTCTTTACAGAAATCTCCATTTAAGCTTTTCTCAGATAAAATTTCTATCCATTTTTAGTTAGAAAAGCACCTCATCTAATGTTCAGTCACATAAGTTAGGTTATATTGGAAAGCAATGAGAATAAAAGGGTTTGGGAATAGAAGTTAACAATATAGTTTTAGGATCCAGAATTTATGACTGTCTTAATGGAGGAGATAAGTTTATATTTGAGGTTTCTCTTGAGGCTCAGATGGTAAAGAATAAAAGATCTGCCTGCAGTGCTAAAGACCTAGGTTTGATCCCTGGGTTGGGAAGATCCTCTGAGAAGGAAATGGCAACCTACTCCAGTATTCTTGCCTGGAGAAGCCCATGGACAGAGAGGCCTGGTGGGCTACAATCCATGGGGTCACATAGAGACGGACATGACTGAGCGACTAACACACAAATTTATATTTTAAATAGTATAACAAAGGATCTTTATAAAATCTGAATTAAATATTTTGTTTTGACTTCCAGTTATCATTCATCTTCATATATCATGCAATTTCTTGAATAGAGAGGTCATTTAATCATGCTGAATAACTGAGGAATAACATATATCAAAATCTTCCCCCATGGCTTGATCCAGACACTTCATATAAGGGGCTCTCATTACTTTGAAAACATTCTATGCAAACCCATTTATACAACAAACCCATTATATAACAAAACAGTGGATTCTAATGAACAGATTCAGATTGAATCATTTTTCCATCAAAATCTTAATAATTTTTGCTCTCTGCTTCTATAATTGCATTCGATATCTCTTTGCATCAATAAAGCAAATTATTTCCTGCCAAACGTAGCCTCATTAGCATTTAAGTCCAGAAGCCTCTTCTAATTGTAGTTAAATGATGCTGTTGAAATCAAAGACTATTTTGGAGCATAAAAAGAAGCCCTTTTATCTGGCAAGATCAAATATCATGTATGGGAAATTTTTATCACCCGGGTGCCTTTTGAACCCAGAAGAGTAGATATGACATCTAAAGTGTTTCATAAAACATCTTCCAGAAAGTCACTGAAAAAATAGGAGAAAACAAGTAGGAAAATAACTATTTCATAATAAAATTATCCTAAATAAATGAATAAATATTCTTCCACAATATATATGAAGGTAAGTTCCCAGGTGGCTCAGTGGTTAAAGAATCCGTCTGCCAGTGCAGGAGACACAGGAGATGCAGGTTTGATACCTGAGTTGGGAAGATACCCTGGCCCTTCATCAATGGAAGAGGTATACGTAAATTAGTTGTTTTAATTGTACAATAATAAATTAACTTTATTATCATTATGTTTCCAGGGGATAGTGTTTCACTGGTCAGGAAGTAGGGACCCCAGAGAATGGACCTTTTTATGGGGAGGAGGAGGCCAGCAGTGCTGTAGTTGGGTCTGCCAAAACCTGGAAGTATAAAACCCATCATAAATTCAAAGGAGGCAGCCCATGACTTGGCTGTATGATTCAGGGTCTTTTTTTCCATTCAGCATATTATTAAAGAAAAGCTTCAGATATGATACATGTGTCCCCATTAATGTCCAGCTCAGTAGTTAATTATTAATATATGTATTGCCCCCAAATGCCTCACAATGAGCCCTGTACATAATAGTTGCTTAAGAGACAGTTCTTTAATTTCCTGGATCTGATTCGCGGCACCCCCAGGGGGAATGTAGTTAAAGTGTCTCTCCATGAGACACACCATTTAATTGACCAACCCCCTGGGCAACAGAATCTTAAAGATGAATATCTCTAATAGTGCTTAGAACATACTACAGCAACAGCAAGAAGCAGTTGAGAGTGACTGACCCCACTGCGTGGAATAACACTGAAGGACAGTTTTCTCTGCAGTTATCTACATTATGGAAGGAGATTAGGTAGACAGGTAGGCATAAGTGTGTAGAAATAAAACAATTAAAATTAATGAAAGCCTAATTACCTACTCTTTTTCCTTCTCTCCATCTATCCTGTTCTAGGAATACATTTATTATAAGTTCAATACAGCAGTGTTCTGGTGTTAGTCACTCAGCTGTGTCCTACACTTTGTGACCCAATGGACTTGAGCCCATCAGCTCCTCTGTTCACGGGATTCTCCAGGCAAGAACACCACAATAGATTGTTATTCCCTTTTCCAGGGGCTCTTCCTGACCCAGGGATTGAACCCAGATCTCCCACATTGCAGGCAGATTCTTTACTGTCTGAAACACCAGGGAAGCCTGGTAATGAGTTTTAATTCTTCCTAAGGAACTGGCTCAATGATTCTAGTAGTTTGCTAGGGCTACCATAGCAAAGTACCACAAACCGCGTGACTTAAACAGCAGAAATGTATTGCCTCACAGTTCTGGAAGCTAGTAGTCCAAGATGAAGTGCTCAGCAGGGCTGGTTCCCTCTGAAGGTTGTGACGGAGAATCTGCCTCGGATCTCTGTCATGGCTCCTGGTGGTGTGCCTGCAGTCTTCGGGGTTCCTTGGCTGATAGAAGCCTTGTCCCAATCTCTGCTTCCCTTGTCATACGGTGTTCTCCCTGAACGCATCTGTCTCCAGGTCCAAACTTCCCCTTTTTGATAAGGACACCAGTCATTCAATTAGGGACTCATCCTACTCATCTTAACCACGTAATTACTGGATTGGCCAAAGTGTTCGTTTGGGTTTTTCTGTAAGATGTTATGATATTTCTTATAAGCAGAATTGAAAAAGAAATGATATAAATGAACTTATTTACAAAACAGAAACAGACAGACTTAGAGAATTTACTTAGGGTTACCAGAAGGGAAGGGTAGGGGAAAAGGGATAGTTAGGGAGTTTGGAATGAACAGATACACACTGCTATGTTTAAAATGGAAAACCAACAAGGACCTGCTCTGTAGCTTATGAACTCTGCTCGATGTATGTGGCAGCCTAGATGGAAGGGGAGTTTGGAGGAGAATGGATACCGTATATGCGTGGCTGAGTTGCTCTGCTGTGCACTTGAAACTCACAACATTGCTGATCAGCTATACTCCAAAGCACAAAAAAAAAGTTTAAAAGGTTATTTATCAATAAATAACCTTTGGATATAATTTCTCCCAACTAAAGTCTGTATTTTGCAACTTACTTTAAAAGCTATTTGTCTTTAACTTCTGTTGAAAATATGTTCATCAGTATAAAAAAACTCTTGTTTTGATTTTGTTATTGTCATTACCATAGACTCTGTCAAAAAATATGATGGTTTGTCCCTACACTAAAAAGTCACTAAAATCACCCCAAATTGTTCTTTTGGAATCTCACATGAGAGTCTGGTTTTTTAAACAATCTTTTTTGGAATATAGTTGATTTACAATGCCATGTTAGTTTCAGGTATACCGCTAAGTGAATCAGTTACACATATACGGGATTTGTTGTTTTTGTTGTTTAGTCACTTAGTCATACCCGACTCTTTGAAGGCCCATGAACTGTAGCCCACCTGGCTCCTCTGTCCATGAAATTCTCTAGGCAAGAATACTGGAATGGGTTGCTTTTTCCCTCTCCAGGGATCTTCTTGACCCAGGGATCCAACCAGTGTCTCCTGCGTTGGCAGGTGGATTGGATTGTTTACCTCTAAACCACCTGGGAAGCCAACATATATACAGAGCCACTCTTTTTCCTCCTATCCTTTTCCCTTATAGGCCACTACAGAGTACTGAGTAGAGTTCCCTGGGCTAAACAGCAGGTTCTTATTGTTTATCTATTTATATCTAGCAGTGTGTATATGTCAATCCCAATCTCCCAATTTATCCCTCCCCCCTGCTTATTCCCTGGTAATCACAACTTTGTTTTCCACATCTGTGACTACTTCTGTTTTATAAATAAATTCCCTTGTACCCTTTTTTAAGCTTCCACATATAAGTAATACCGTATGATATTCATCTTTCTCTGATTTACTTCATTCAGTATGACAATCTCTAGATGCATCCATGTTGCTGCAAATAACATTATTTTGTTCTTTTAATGGCTTAGTAATATTCCATTGTATATATGTACCACATCTTTATCCACTCCTCTGTTGATGAACATTTAGGTTTCTTCCAAAACCTAAATGTAAGGCCAGACACTATAAAATGCTTAGAGGAAAACACAGGCAGAACACTGTTTGACATAAATCACAGAAAGATCCTTTTGAGCCACCTCTTAGAGTAATGAAAATAAAACCAAAGAAAACAACAACAACAACAAAAATGGGATCTAATTAAACTTAAAATCTTTTGCACAGCAAAGGAAACTATAAGCCAAACAAAAAGACAACCCTCGGAATGGGAGAAAATATTTACAAATGAATCAACCAACATGGGATTAATCTCCAAAACACACAAACAGCTCATGCTGCTCAAGATCAAAACGCAAATCATCCAATTAAAAGCGGGCAGAAGATCTAACAGATATTTATCCAAAGACATACAGATGGCTACAAAGCACATGAAAAGATGCTCAGTTTCATAATTCTTCAGAGAAAGTAAAATCAAAACTATAACGAGGTATCACCTCACAACAGTCAGAATGGCCGTCAATAAACAATAAATGCTGGAGAGAGTGTGCAGAAAAGGAAACTTTCTTATACTGTTGGTGTGAATGTAAATTGGTACAGCCACTATGGAGGACAGTATGGAGGTTCCTTATAAAGCTAAAAATAGAACTACCATATGACCCAGCAATCCTACTCCTGGGCATAAACCCAGAGAAACCCATAATTCCAAAAGATGCATATATCCTAGTGTTCGTTGCAGCACTATTTCCAACGGCCAGGACATGAATTTCTGCCTTTTCCCTAGATGTTGTATCTTTTCATATATCCTTATTAACCTATAATTGCTTTGTACATACTTTTTGCTTCTTTCAATCTACTGTGGAAACCAGGCACTCACTCATACTTATTTGATTTCTCTGCAAATAAGCAGAAATGGGATTAAACCCCAAGGGTGAAATATTCATGAGTACTGGTGTTTGGATGCTGTGACACTTATTTGGGTTTCTTAGATTCTCTCTACTTTTTCTCAGCTTGTTTTCTGTCTGTTAGTTGTGTCCCCAGAAATTTGAGGTTTCCAAACATATGAGTTGTCGATAGGCAAGGCACCATCCTACGAATCAACAATAACAAGTGCACTTTCACTTACATGATCACTTTTTATCTGAACCTAGCTCTTATATCAGGCTTTCCTAAGAATACTGTCTCCAATTCCAAACAGCTCACAGTCTTTTTGAACTACATAAGTCACCCTAATGAAAAAGACTGAGAACATTTACAAAGAAGTAGACATTTCAAGACCTTAGTAGAATGTTTCAGTTCAGTTCAGTCACTCAGTTGTGTCCGACTATTTGTGAGCCCATGAATTGCAGCATGCCAGGCCTCCCTGTCTATCACCAACTCCCGGAGTTCACTCAAACTCATGTCCATTAAGTCAGTGATGCCATCCAGCCATCTCATCTTCTGTCGTCCCCTTCTCCTCCTGCCCCCAGTCCTTTCCAGCATCAGAGTCTTTTACAATGAGTCAACTCTTCACATGAGGTGGCCAAAGTACTGGAGTTTCAACTTCAGCATCATTCCTTCCAAAGAAATCCCAGGGCTGATCTCCTTCAGAATGGACTGGTTGGATCTCCTTGCAGTCCAAAGGATTCTCAAGAGTCTTCTCCAACACCACAGTTCAAAAGCATCAGTTCTTTGGTGCTCAGCCTTCTTCACAGTCCAACTCTCACATCCATACATGACTACAGGAAAAACCATAGCCTTGACTAGACGGACCTTTTTGGCAAAGTAATGTCTCTGCTTTTCAATATGCTATCTAGGTTGGTCATAACTTTTCTTCCAAGAAGTAAGCATCTTTTAATTTCATGGCTGCAATCACCATCTGCAGTGATTTTGGAGCCCAGAAAAATAAAGTCTGACACTGTTTTCCCTGTTTCCCCATCTATTTCCCATGAAGTGATGGGACCAGATGCCATGATCTTCGTTTTCTGAATGTTGAGCTTCAAGCCAACTTTTTCACTCTCCACTTTCACTTTCATCAAGAGACTTTTGAGTTCCTCTTCACTTTCTACCATAAGGGTGGTGTCATCTGCATATCTGAGGAGATTGATATTTCTCCCAGCAATCTTGATTCCAGCTTGTGCTTCCTCCAGTCCAGCATTTCTCATGATATACTCTGCATATAAGTTAAATAAGCAGGGTGACAATATACAGCCTTGATGTACTCCTTTTCCTGTTTGGAACCAGTCTGTTGTTCCATGTCCAGCTCTAACTATTGCTTCCTGATCTGCATACAGGTTGCTCAAGAGGCAGGACAGGTGGTCTGGTATTCCCATCTCTTTCAGAATTTTCCACAATTTATTGTGATCCACACAGTCAAAGGCTTTGGCATAGTCAAGAAAGCAGAAATAGACGTTTTTCTGGAATTCTCTTATTTTTTCCATGATCCAGCGTATGTTGGCAATTTGATCTCTGGTTTCTCTTCCTTTTCTAAAACCAGCTTGAATATCTGGAAGTTCACAGTTCATGGTTTGCTGAAGCCTGGCTTGGAGAATTTTGAGCATTACTTTACTAGCGTGTGAGATGAGTGCAATTGTGTGGTAGTTTGAGCATTCTTTGAGCATTGCCTTTCTTTGGGATTGGAATGAACACTGACCTTTTCCAGTCCTGTGGCCACTGCTGAGTTTCCCAAATTTGCTGGCATATTGAGTGCAGCACTTTCACAGCATCATCTTTCAGGATTTGAAACAGCTCAACTGGAATTCCATCACCTCCACTAGCTTTTTCGTAGTGATGCTTTCTAAGGTCCACTTGACTTCACATTCCAGGATGTCTGGTTCTAGGTGAGTGATCACACCATCATGATTATCTTGGTTGTGAAACTCTTTTTTGTATAGTTCTTCTGTGTTCTTGCCACCTCTTCTTAATATCTTCTGCTTCTGTTAGGTCCAGACCATTTTTGTCCTTTATCGAGCCCATCTTTGCATGAATGTTCTTTATGCAAATGTTCTCTAATTTTCTTGAAGAGATCTCTAGTCTTTCCCATTCTGTTCTTTCCCTCTGTTTCTTTGCATTGATCACTGAAGAAGGCTTTCTTATCTCTTCTTGCTATTTTTTGGAACTCTTCATTCAGATGCTTGTATCTTTCCTTTTCTCCTTTGCTTTTCGCTTCTCTTCTTTTCACAGATATTTGTAAGGCCTTCTCAGACAGCCACTTTGCTTTTTTGCATTTCTTTTCCAGGAGAATGGTTTTGATTCCTGTCTCCTGTACAATGTCACAAACCTCTGTCCATAGTTCATCACACACTCTATCATATCTAATCCCTTAAATCTATTTCTCACTTCCACTGTATAATCATAAGAGATTCAATTTAGGTCATACCTGAATGGTCTAGTGGTTTTCCCTACTTTCTTCAATTTAAGTCTGAATATGACAATAAGGAGTTCATGATCTGAGCCACAGTCAGTTCCTGGTATTGTTTTTGTTGACTGTATAGAGCTTCTCCTTCTTTGGCTGCAAAGAATATAATCAGTCTCATTTTGGTGTTGACCATCTGGTGATGTCCATGTGTAGAGTCTTCTCTTGTGTTGTTGGAAGAGGGTGTTTGCTATGACCAGTGCATTTTCTTGGCAAAACTCTATTAGTCTTTGCCCTGCTTCATTCCATATTCCAAGGCCAAATTTGCCTGTTACTCCAGGTATTTCTTGACTTTCTACTTTTGCATTCCAGTCCCCTATAATGAAAAGGACATCTGTTTTGGGTGTTAGTTCTAAAAGATCTTGTAGGTCTTCATAGAGAGAAGGCAATGGCACCCCACTCCAGCCCTCTTGCCTGGAAAATCCCATGGATGGAGGAATCTGGTGGGCTGCAGTCCATGGGGTCGCTAAGAGTTGGACACAACTGAGCGACTTCACTTTCACATTTCACTTTCATGCATTGGAGAAGGAAATGGCAACCCACTCCAGTGTTCTTGCCTGGAGAGTCCCAGGGACAGGGGAGCCTCATGGGCTGCCGTCTCTGGGGTCGCACAGAGTCGGACACGGCTGAAGCGACTTAGTAGTAGTAGCAGTAGTAGGTCTTCATAGAACTGTTCAGCTTCAGCTTCTTCAGCATGACTGGTTCGGGCATAGACTTGGATTACCATGATATTGAATGGGTTTCCTTGGAAACGAATGGAGATCATCCTGTCTTTTGAGATTGCATCCAAGTACTGCATTTCGGACTCTTTTGTTGACCATGATGGCTACTCCATTTCTTCTAAGGGATTCCTGCCTGCAGTAGTAGATATAATGGTTATCTGAGTTAAATTCATCCATTCTAGTCCATTTTTGTTCGCTGATTCCTAGAATGTCGACATTAGAATGTCGTTTTAATTTTTAAAATGTGTATTTTGTAACAGATATGTATACCATTATATAATTGATAAACAACAAGGACCTACTGGGTAGCACAGAGAACTATATTCACTATCTTGTAATAACCTATAATCGAAAAAAATCTGAAAAAAGATATATAGATATAAATATTTAACTGAATCACTTTGCCACATACCTGAAGTTAACACCTTATATAAATCAACTAGAATTCAATTAAAAAAAAAAAGAATCTCTCTGTTTATATTCATTCTCCTAGTAGAGGGTTCCAGTGTGTTTTTTCCCAAGCACAGCAGTTTCAGTTACACGTTCATCCCCTCCCCATCACGCTTCGCGGGGTTACTGTTAATTCTGGTGCCAGTGGATACAAATCGGGCAGTGCCCTAAGCCACCCAGTGTACTCGCTCTCGGCTCCATCTCTCTTCTTACCCCTCCTTTCCCACTATCATGGCCTTTAGTTTCCTGGAGGTTCCCCTGTGGTCAGGGTTATGCTCCCCTAACCTAAAGTCCAGCCTAACACTTCTCAGTTACTAAGGATATTTCATCACTAAGAATGATGATATTTCTGCATCCTTGGTGCCCATGTACCATATTTGAGTAGAACTAGCACTTGGATTTCCCTAGTGGTTCAGATGGTAAAGCGTCTGCCTACAATGTGGGAGACCCAGGTTCAATCTCTGGGTCAGGAAGATCTCCTGGAGAAGGAAATGGCAACCCACTCCAGTAGTCTTGCATGGAAAATTCCAAGACGGAGAAGCCTGGTAGGCTACAGTCCATGGGGTTGCAAAGAGTCAGACACAACTGAGCGACTTCACTTTCTTTCCTTCATCTTCCCTGGTGGCTCAAATGGTAAAGCATCTGCCTACAAAGTGGGAGATGTGGGTTCGATCCCTGGGTTGGGAAGATCCTCTGGAGAAGGAAATGGTACCCCACTCCAGTACTCTTGCCTGGAAAATCCCATAGACGGAGGAGCCTGGAAGGCTGCAGCCCATGGGGTCACAAAGAGTCGGACACGCCTGAGTGACTTTGCTTTCACTTTCAGCACTTGATACCCACAAGTAGGAAGCAGAACTATCTGGCCTGTCCATATCAAATTGCCAATATTCTATCAACCTAGATTTATAATATTTCTCATAAAGTTCACTTTCACATTTTTATCCCTACTCCCTGTGAAAGAAACTACTGTATACCGCTCAGTTGGTCCTCTGGTTTGTGGTTCTGTAGACATACTCATCCAAGAAAGAGTTCATGGGGTGATGCTGTTATACAATTTAATTTCTTTCTAACCTTATTCCAAGTTTATCAGATTTTATTTACCTTTAGAAAAAATGCTTGTTCTTTCTCAACAGATGTATTTTCTTTTTGCCTCTAACAACTGTGTGCTGTAGCAATGAGAGCATTAAGATTTAGAAAATTAAGAAAGCCATTGGCTACATGATCACATTTCATCAGCTATGTGCTTAAGAAATCTTTTGCCAAAATTTCCTTTGAGGATACAATATTTCAAACTGAATTATGAAAAATTCTTTCCTACTTTGGAAATCAACAAGTTACAGCTCTTACTTAATGGGGATTTACAAATAGGATTAATGAAATCCATGTTGCACCTACATTTGTTTCCTTTCAAGCAGATCGCCTCTTTCAAATGTGAAAATGTTGAAATGCATTTCTCTTAGACATCATCCAAGGAACGAATTTCAAAAAGTTCAACTCAGAATTTTTGAACTGAAAATGAGATTAGACGCTATCTATTCCAACTTTTGGATTTTTTTATACAATGAAACAGACAAGTAAATTTAGAAGCTTGCACAAAGTACATCACTAGTTGGTAGAAGAACAGGGATTGTTATCCAGATTTCTTAAATCCAAGTCATATTTATTGCTGGGTTTACTGAGCAAAAGACTGAGTCATGGAAAAACAAGAATGATCGGCAATTAGAGTGCTTAGGGATCATTAAGGCCACTGACCTGCACACCAGTCAGATACCACATAGAGAAATGAAAGCTTCCTGTGTTCTCTTTCCTTTTCCAGAATTCATGGGAGTTGATATTTACTGGAAAATCTGCTGCCAATTGAAGCTATTATTTAATTAGTTACCAGAAATGGCAAGTAACCAGCGGTGGCTCATAGTGGTAGGTGGCAGATGCAATTAGATCATAGTCAAGGATACTGAAATTTGGTGTTCCAGGTGGGATTCCTGGAGGAGCAAGAATGTTGTGTTTGCAGAGGAATAAAACAAATGGCATCCCCTTGTCAGGAATGACATTCAGTCACCCAAGCAGAAAATTGCAATGTGTACTTTGACTGAACAGAAGGGGGCAACATCTGGAAAAAGTGTTTCTTGCTTGCCTCTTTAGAGGCTCAGAGATTCCTGGAGTTCACTGGATTTTGAATGCATACCAGCTTAGTCCCAGGCTGTCTGCTGAGCACTGAGTGTGTCCAATCTAAATTATAATATGAAGCTCTAAGTCACTATGGAGATAGGAAGAACTTGGGGATTTGAGCATATTAACCTCTAGGAATCTTCTCTTTCCATCCATAGGGTAGTTAGTTAGAACTGGTTTCCTAGGATTGGGTAGAACCTGAATTTAACCCTATAGGAGCCTGGACTGGCTCAGGTTCAAGGGTTTGATCTTGACCTGGCATATACAGTTGAAATGCATAGTGATCCTAAAAAGGGACACTTGTTTCTAAGTATAAAGAAAGAAGCTGCCATACTTACGTGGGTCTGATTGCTTTTCCATTACTGAAATATAAACTGTTGTTTCACTTACTCTTCCTCTTGGATTTGAGAAACTGGCACAAATATCATGTGAATAAAATGGTTGTGTGTGTGTGTGCTCAGTCACTCAGTCATGTCCGATGCCTTGCAATCCCATGGACTGCAGCCCACCAGGCTCCCCTGTTCATAGAATTTTGGTTTTACAAACAGCTTGATTGACAACTTGAAACTATCACATAACTATATGCTATTCAGTTCAGTTTAATTCAGTCGCTCAGTCATGTCCAACTCTGCAACACCATGAATTGCAGCACACCAGGCCTTCCTGTCCATCACCAACTCCCGGAGTTCACTCAAACTCACGTCCATCGAGTGGGTGATGCCATCCAGACATCTCATCCTCTGTCATTCCCTTCTCCTCCTGCCCTCAATCCCTCCCAGCATCAGAGTCTTTTCCAATGAGTCAACTCTTTGCATGAGGTGGCCAGAGTACTGGAGTTTCAGCTTTAGCATCATTCCTTCCAAAGAAATCCCAGGGCTGATCTCCTTCAGAATGGACTGGTTGGATCTCCTTGAAGTCCAAGGGACTCTCAAGAGTCTTCTCCAACACCACAGTTCAAAAGCATCAATTATTCAGCGCTCAGCTTTCTTCACAGTCCAACTCTCACATCCATACATGACTGCTGGAAAAACCATAGCCTTGACTAGACGGATCTTTGTTGGCACTATTAAAACAAAGTAAAAGTAAAAAATTAATTTAAAAAGATTTGAGGGACTTCCTCTCTGATCCAGTGGTTAAGAATCCACCTGTCAATGCAGGGGACATGAGTCCAACCTCTGGTCTGGAAAGATCCCACATGCCTACGGGACCACTAAGCCCCTGTATCACAACCGCCAAGCCTATGTGCTCTACAGCCTGTGCTCTGCAACAAGAAAAGTCTCTCCAGTGAGAAGTCCACATGCTGCAACAGCGAGTAGCTCCCACTTGCCACAACTAGAGAAAGCCTGTGCAGGGCCATCAAGATCTAGAACAACCAAAAATAAGCAGATAAATAAATAAATTAGAGAATTGGATTAAAAACTTTTCAGTGGAGGAAATTAGCTGCCATTATTTTTTCACATAAAGAAAGTTGAGTACTGAAAAACTGATGCTTTTGAAAAGTGGTGTTGGAGAAGACTCTTGAGAGTCCTTTGGACAGCAAGGAGATCCAACCAGTCCATCCTAAAGGAAATCAGTCCTGAATATTCACTGGAAAGACTGATGCTGAAGCTGAAACTCCAATACTTTGGCCACCTTATGCAAAGAACTAACTCATTTGAAAAGACCCTGATGCTGGGAAAGATTGAAGGTGAGAGAAGGGGCCAACAGAGGATGAGATGGTTGGATGGCATCACCGACTCAATGGACATGAGTTTGAGTAAGCTCTGGGAGTTGGTGATGGACAAGGAAACCTGGTGTGCTGCAGTCCATGGGGTCAAAAGAGTCGGGCACGACTGAGTGACTGAACTGAACTGAACTGATTCTTTTCCATGTTGCTTGATCAACATGACAAATTCTGCTGGTTGCTTCCCAAACACATCTACCCCTTCATGCTTTGTAATAAGGCCCCAGTATTAACTGGGCACAGATAAATAACCTTTCTGCCTTCCTAGCAACAGGGACAGTCATGTTACTGTTTCGGCAAAGAAATCAAATACAAAAGCGCCATGTGGTCATGTGTCATTTTGAGAAAATTTCCTGAATAAGACAGAACATACTCTTCTTCACTTCTCTTCTTTCTTTCTTCCTTCCATATTCAATGTGGATTTTATATAATGGCCAGAGCTCTGGAATCATTCTTGTGCTATGAGGAAGTGGATTGGTAGAGCAAATAGCAGAAAGAAGGCTGGACCTTGGATGATTATGTAGCTGCTAAAGTAATTGTGCTACCGTTGTCTGAATCTTTTTAATAAAAGGAACATTGGCTTCCTTCTTGCTTAAGCCATAGTTGCTTAACCTTATAAATTCAATGTTATCTTAAAACATGAAATAATTTAACGATCAATAGTGTCTTCTCTAAGAACTTACTGAAAATATACTTGGTAGAAGCAACTGTTCTCTACAAATTGGGAACTTACACCTTTTCTCTAGTGTTTAGAGGTGTACCTCACTCATTCTTCCACTTGGAAAGAGAATAGCTGCTCTCACTGGTGAACGTAGGGGAAAAAGACAGCAGGCACAGGTCTCTTTTAGGCGAGGCAGTTCCAGCTCTTCCTGAGGTCAGTTTACCATGGTTGGCTCTGCCCACAGCAGGAGAGCAATGCAGTCATGGAGAGAAAGTTAGTCTCAGCAAGGAAATTATTTGGCAGCCTCCCCTGGCCTCGCATCTCCCATCTAGCTTTATCAATACGTAAACTGATGTTTTTCACCTCCACTAGCTTGTTTTAGGGCTTCCCTGGTGGCTCAGCAGTTAAAGCATTTGTCTGGCATGCGGGAGACCTGGGTTCGATCCCTGGGTCTGGAAGATCCTCTCGAGAAGGAAATGGCAACCCATACCAGTACTCTTGCCTGGAGAATCCCATGAAGGGAGAAGTTTGTCTTATTTCTTAGTCAGCTTTAATTTGGGGCAGCGGGGCTGACTCACGTCTAAGAATGCTTATTTACCACCCTCAAACTCTAATAACAAAGGTCAATAAGAGGCTGAGGGGTGGCCCATCACATTTTGTTAAGATATTTTAGCAATTCATCTTTATTAACAGCATCATGCTGCAAAGATAACATAACTACTAACTACTATTGGATTACTCCTGACAAAGAGAAAATTCATATTTCTAATTCTTTAAATCATTTTTAAACAAACTATTCTATCAGTATTTCATATAATTTTTTTATGGTATGGAAAGTATTCACCAAATTTTATAAGGATACTTTATAGACATATTGCTTAGTTTCAAAGCTATGTAGACATAGCTTCCAGGGAAAGAATCATAAAGTTTGAAATCATCTAGACCTATTGTGGAAGAACCACAACCTAGCATAATAACTGTCTGCATAAATATCCTGTGAGCTGTAATATGGGGTCGTTCACCAAATAATTGTAGACAACTTGGATTTCAAAACATTTTACCACATTCTCTTTTCAAGATACAAAGTTGAAACCATTGGATCTTTCATTAAAAATGAAAAAATGATATATTTATCAAAATCCATACTTGAAGCTCTTTATTATTTTTAAGGACAATTATTCTATTAAAAGTAAATTTCTTATAAATGGTCATCTAAGTTAATTAAATATCATTATGATAAAGTTGAAAATTTTGTATAATTTTTTCTTCAAGTCTGAGATACTGAATACTAATGACTTTCCAGATAATGAATCTTCCCTGTTTTGTTTGAGGGCTAAGGATTGGGTTTTGATATAAGTGTTATGTTTGCTTTGTTAGGCTGAATTGTGAATTTTACCACTTCCTATGTTCTGAAACAATTTAATGGTGCATAAATTTTCTAGGAAATATTTAAATAATTCACTTGTGAAAACTGAAAGTATTTTATGTAGGCAATTTGATAAATGTTTAAATTTGATCCTTATTAGTCCATTAATATTAAATACTTCATACTGAAGCAATTTGGTAGTTTTCCAGAAAATATTTATTTTACTGTATTTCCAATTTTTTTAGCATACCAATGGGCATGATATTTTGTAATAATAGTAACCATACTGGTGACCTTATTTACATATTTGTCATGCTCCCTTTGTTTTCTTCCATCTTTTCACCATTAGATTTTCCAAAGTTTGCCTGCTTTTTCTCCCCCAAAACCATATTCCATTACTTTCTAAATAATTGGCTCCTAGATTAAATAATTCCATGATTCTTCCATTATAGTAATTTTCTGGAAATAACCATAAATGTCTGTATTTATGCTATTATGGGGTAGCAATGGCACCCCACTCCAGTACTCTTGCCTGGAAAATCCCATGGACGGAGGAGCCTGATAGGTTGCAGTCCACGGCGACACCAAGAGTCAGGCACGACTGAGCGACTTCACTTTCACTTTTCACTTTCATGCATTGGAGAAGGAAATGGCAACCCACTCCAGTGTTCTTGCCTGGAGAATCCCAGGGATGGGGGAGCCTGGTGGGCTGCCATTTATGGGGTCGCACAATGTTGGACATGACTGAAGTGACTTAGCAGCAGCAGCAGCAGATTTTTAAAAAGTTTTCAATAATGTGTACAAGGCAAAGTATTTTACTGTAATGTTGTTTTTGTTTGGAGTCTTCAGTGAATCATTAAACCCCCAAACCTCCTCTTTAAAGCAGTTCTCAGTCTGAAAGGGAAGACAGACATACAAGCAAAACACTATAATACAGACACAGATAATTAACATATTCACTAATAAATATATTCCCAGAAAAATACAGAGGGGATTATTAGAAATTTGGATCTGAGTTCAGTTATTCATGTAGGACTGGGGGAATTAGGGAAATTCCTCCAATTAGGGAAATTTCCTCCAAGAATTTGAACTTGGTGTTAATAACGTGTAGGAAAATTTAGACAAATCTGGGAAAGGAGAATGCTAAAGCATTCCAGGGAGAGAAGAGAGTATGAACAAAAACACAGAAATGAGAAAAGGCATGATGTGTGCTGTGAACTGATGCAATTGGGAACTGCTAGTGAGAGAGAAGGTCAGAAGGGAGGCAACCCTAATTTTCTGCTTAGGAGCTGGACTCTATCCTAAGTGACTAGAGGTTTAACCACAAGGAGATTTGAATTTGGGCAAATTTCCTTTGGGCTCCATGGAGGATTATCTGAAAGACACAAAGATGGGAAACAGATTAAGGGGAGCTGAAGAGTGAATGAGAGATGAGAAACTGTTGATCGAGGTTTCAAGAAGTTTGGGAATTATAAAGAGAGAAGTAAATTGGAAGGTGGCTGGTGGGAGCAAAGGTCAAGAGAGGTTGGGCAGATTTTGTATTTTAGGATGGAAATGTATTTCTCTTCTGACATGCTGAGGAGATGGAACTGACAGTAAAGGGGAGTTTGAAAAGAAAAGAGCTGCTCTTCCCAGACAGCTTCTCCTAGAGTGGAGAGTGGTCGTCATCTTATCTCCTGTTTGGTCTGTGCTTATTCTAGCCCCGCCCCCACACTCGCTCAAGACTTTGAAGCTGGTGCTGTATGTAAGCTTTCTGTAAGTTATGTTTAAAATCAGTCATTCCCAGGATGAAAGTAGATTTATCCTGAAGATATCGATATTTAGATTGTGCTTCTTGCTTCGTGTCAGAAAGAGAAATGGTTAATGAAGGTTGATCATAAACCAGTCTCTTTCAGTTGGGGTCCTGGAAAGCACGCTGAGGCTGCCGCACTGATGCCACCTGCTGGACACCTTCAGAACAAAGCTTTTCCTTTTCCGCTTGTTTTCCTTCTGTCCTTCCTGAGCAGTAAGATACAAAATTTAATGTCAAACGCACACACTCACAAAACCACAATTAGACTTTCAGAGTCCCCTGTTTGTTAATCAGGCAGTAACTATTTACCACGCAGCCTCATGATTCGGTCATCCAGACTGGCCAGCATCTTCTACCTGGCCAGCATCTCCTGGGTAATGGTTTGGTTATTAAAAAATAGTATCAATATAATAGCAAGTAAGCTATTTAGTGAACCCTTACCTTTATCCTCTAATCCATTACCATAATAAATATTAATTTCTTTGTAATACTTTAGTTGCTACTAATGTTTGCTTCTCAGTAGAAGCTAGCATTACTGCTCTCCAATATGAGGGATAATTTATAAAAAGCAATTTAAGAACATATTTAAAATGTTTGAACTACCCCCCCCCCAGTGGAACAGTATTTGGGGGCTCTCTTGACCTCTCATTTTATATTTTGAAAATTTAAACAGTTTAGATCATTGTTTGAATTAGAGATTGTGAAAGATTTTTTTTCCCTAAAAGCAAAGTAGCCTTGATACACAATAGGCATCTACTGTTTTATTTGTCAATTTTTGAGAAAGTAAATGCAAAGTTTCAAATGCTTAGACTTAGCTAATTTTTCCTAAACCCCAGATGATGGCAGCGCATCCAGATTTTATTGTATTGGAACACACAGGGGAAGAGAATTCACCTCCACTTACTCAGTATGGCTAAATACTGTATTTTGTTCCATGTAATTCCGATCCTCACAGGTTTCTAATCCTAATACTGTATTGCTTTGTATTTTGAACAAAGGACTACACCATCACTGTAACCACATCTACAGTTTTTCTACTTGTGAATGGCATTTTGATTAGCACCTGGCTCCTTCCTTGGGCAGTAACAGACCAAGGAGTCATTTCTAGATAAGTAACATCCAGTGGAACTTTCTACCATGGTGGTAATATTATATCTTGCATGCTCATTCCCTAAGTCGTGTCTGATTCTTTGTAACCCCATGGATTGTAGCCCACCAAGCTCTTGTCAAAAGCCTGGCAAGAATACTGGAGTGGGTTGCCATTTCCTCCTACAGGGGATCTTTCTGACCCAGATCTCGAACCCATGTCTCCTGTGTCTCTTGCATTGGCAGGCTGGCTCTTTACCACTGACCCACCTGGGAACCTACTCTGTCTAAAACGTGTGGCCTTTGAGCACTTTAAATGCGTTGATGCTGTCCGTACTACTAGTAGGTAGCACTCCTGTTAAGTGTGTGGTGCTGCCGAGGGACTCAATTTTTAATTTGATTTACTATGAATTCATTTTTATGGTAGTAGCTACCCTCCTGGAGAATACAGTTCTAGATGGCACAAATGAGTTGGTCAAATGATCAAAACTTTTCTCCTGACATCAAACTGATCAATGTTACTTTGTGGTTTAAAGCTTGCTCATGGCAGTCCATCCGGTATTCTTGCCCAGAGAATCACATAAACAGAAGAGCCTGGCGGGCTCCAGTCCATGGGGTTGCAAAAAGCTGGACATGACTGAAGCGACTTAGTAGCAGCTGCTGCTGTTGCTAAGTCGCTTCAGTCGTGTCCGACTCTGTGCGACCCCACAGACAGCAGCCCATTGGGCTCCGCCATCCCTGGGATTCTCCAGGCAAGAACACTGGAGTGGGTTGCCGTTTCCTTCTCCAATGCATGAAAGTGAAAAGTGAAAGTGAAGTCGCTCAGTCGTGTCTGACTCAGCAGCCCCATGGACTGCAGCCCACCAGGCTCCTCCATCCATGGGAGTTTCCAGGCAAGAGGACTGGAGTGGGGTGCCATTGCCTTCTCCCTTAGTAGCAGCAGCAACTATCTTAAGTTCAATTAGTCAGAAAAGACTGCCTCCAAATTAAACTATTTTACAATATTGTTTTTTTTTTAATTGAAGTATAGTTGATTTACAATGTTGTGTTAGTTTCAGGTATATAGCACATTGATTCAGTTATATGTAGATAGATATTCTTTTTCAAATTCTTTTCCTTTATAGGTTATTATAAAATTTTGAGTATAGTTTCCTGTGATATACAGTAGGCCCTTGTCAGTTATCTAGTCAGTAAATAGTAGTGTGTATATATTAAGCCCAAATTCTTAATTTATTCTAATTTTTCTCCCCACTCTTCTTTGGTAACCTTTTTTCAGATGTCTGTGAATTTATTTCTGTTTTATAAAGAATTCATTTGTGTCATTTCTTTTAGATCCCACATATAAATGATATTATTTGGTATTTGTCTTTCTCCTGACTTAGTATGACATTCTCTAGGTCCATCCACGTTTCTGCATATGGCATTATTTCACTCTCTTTTATGTCCGAGTAGTATTTCATTGTGTAAATATACCGCATTCTTTACCTGAGCTTCTCAGCTGGCACTAGTGGCAACGAACCCTCCCTGCCAATTCCGGAGACATAAGTTCGACCCCTGGGTTGGGAAGATCCCCTGGAGGAGGGCATGGCAACTCACTCCAGTATTCTGGCCTGGAGAATCCCATGGACAGAGGAGCCTGTGGCAGGTTCTAGTCCACTGGGTTCCAAAGAGTCATATACAACTGAAGTGACTGGGCATGCCTGCATGTGGATATTTAGGTTACTTCATATCCTGGCTGTTGTAAACAGTGTTGCAGTGAACACTAGGGTGCATGCGTCTTTTCAAATTAGAGTTTTCTCTAGATATATTCCCGGGATTCCCTCTGGTTCTTTCTAAAGCTCACCACCATCACCCCTAATCCATGCCTTCCTACTTGTCTATACTGATGGATTTTCTCTTTGTTGTTATTGCTTTTTGGTCATTCTATCCATTTGCTGCTTCTGACTATTGACCTCTGTGTTCTACACATTCTCCCTGGGCTTTAACTCCCATTTCTCTGCTGTTGATTTCTTAATCCCTAGCAGCATCCCTGATCTGGCTATGCCACTCAGCACAAATCTGATTGCCTATAGTCTTCAGCCTTTTGGGCACCAGGGACTGGTTTCATGGAAGACAATTTTTCCACAGACCAGTGATGGGAGGGGGTATGGCTTCAGAATGATTCAAGCACATTAGGGAGTGGCTGTAAATACAGATGAAGTCTCCCTCTTTGGCCTCTGCTCACCTCCTGCTCTAGGGCTTGGTTCCTAACAGGTCATGAACCAGGATCGGTCCATGGCCTGGTGATTAGGGACCCCTGGCTAGTGGATATCTCCACTTAGTTAGCTCTGATAAAATACTCAAAGCTAAATTTGTATTCCACTAAGTGGGCTCCTCAAATAGACTGTATTGCAGCCAACCAGTTACCACGGCAGGTACTGGGCTCCTTCACTCTGTTCCATGATGTAATCAATCTCCACGTTCCACTAATTTTAGCTCCTGATAATTTTCAAACCCAACTCCCTTCTCTCCATCTTTGTATTTACTGCCCTGTTCAATCTTTCACCATCTCTCTCCCACAGCAGCAACCTTCTCAATGTTTCCTTATTTTGCTCACTTGCAACCCTTCCTCCACATAACCATGTCTTTTAAAAGACAGCTTCTCCATTTTATACCCTCCAATGTCTCCCGAGTTGCCTAAGGATCAACGCTAAGCCTCTTGCACTGTGTCTTGCAATGTTTCCCTGACCCACTGCACTAACTATCCAGCCCTGACTCCTCTCCTTCTGGCCTCACGCTTTGTCCTGCCGTGATTGCAGTGCTTGTTCCTCCCTGAACACCTTACTGCATTTCCTTTCTTTCCTTTCAAACCTCTGAGGATTTATTCATAATGTTCCCACTCTTAGGACCTTGGTCTGCCACCCTTACCCCCAGACACACACCTACTTCCTGACTATTTCCTCCTTATTCAGGCACAACTCAGGCACCCTTTCCTCTAAGACACTTCTTTTTTTAATTCCCAAGTTAGAACACATCACCCTACTCAGGCTCTTTGTATATCTTTGTCTTTGCAATTACAATTGTTTGTTGGCTCACTCAGCTGCTTAAAAGCAAGGAATTTATCTTATTCAATGACTGTACTCAGTAGACACTCAAAAGTTTTATCAAATTAAAAATATATATTTATTTATTGGGCTGCACCAGGTCCCAGTCAAGGCACGCAGGACCCTCGATTTTTGCTGCATCACGGGGAATCTCTGGTTGTGGCACATGATCCCTTAGTTGCGGCATATGGGATCCAGTCCCAGACCAGGGATTGAACCCAGTCAGTCAGTTCAGTCACTCAGTTGTGTCTGACTCCTGGTGACCCCATGGACTGCAGCATGCCAGGTTTCCCTGTCCATCACCAACTCCTGGAGCTTGCTCAAACTCATGTCCATCAAGTCAGTGATGCCATCCAACCATCTCATCCTCTGTCGGCCCCTTCCCTCCTGCCTTTAATCTTTCCCAGCATCAGGGTCTTTTCATGAGTCAGTTCTTCACATCAGGTGGCCAAAGTATTGGAGTTTCAGCTTCAGCATCAGTCCTTCCAATGAATATTCAGAACTGATTTCTTTTAGGATTGACTGGTTGGATCTCCTTGCAGTCCAAGGGACTCTCAGGAGTCTTCTCCAACACCACAGTTCAAAACTTCAGTTCCTCTGTGCTCAGATTGAACCTAGGCCCCCTGTATTGCAAGTGTGAAGTCCTAGCCACTGGACCACAAGGGAAGTCCCTTTACAAAACTTTGGAATGAAAGTGAAGTCACTCAGTCATGTCTGACTCTTTGTGACCCTATGGACTGTAGCCTACCAGGCTCCTCATTCCATGGGATTTTCCAGGCAAAAGTACTGGAGTGGGTTGCCATTTCCTTCTCCAGGGGATCGTCCCAACCCAGGGACTGAACCCAGGTCTCCTGCTTTGCAGGCAGACGCTTTACCATCTGAGCCACCAGGGAAGCTCAGAATGAAATGAAACTCATGACAAATTGTAAGAACTGGCTCTGTCATCATAGCATGCAGAAAACAGAGGGTAAGCTCATATGGAAGAAAATTATATGACAGCTCTGGATAGCACTTTCCTATATTCAGATTGTCCCAACCTCTCTGCCCAACTGCCCAATCATGACAGATTTCTTTACAAAATCATCCCAAGTGACCTGTAGCTCATCTCAAATGTCTGCTATGACAATCAACAGTAAAATCAGTTCTGCCAGATAGTGATGGCAAGGGAGCATCACAGACACTCCCTGGGAGACAGGAATCGCCAGTGAATGAGATCTAAGAGACCTGGGCTCAGTCTCTGGGTCAAGAAATCCCCTGGAGGAGGGCATGGCAACCCACTCCAGTGTTCTTGCCTGGAGAATCGCATGGACGGAGGAGCCTCTTGGGCTACTGCCCATGGGGTCACAAAGAATTGGATACAACTGAGCAAATGAGCTCACACTCATGGCTGCATCTGTAGAGACAGTTCAGTGGTACTCTTGCTATAGATGCCCCTTTTAAGTGATTTGTACAAGGTGGCAAGACAAAGGTTGACATGGCACAATAAGGGTTTATCATGTACAACAAGAAATAAATAAAGGTGTGAGTCCCAAGCCAATCCTTCTCACATGCAAGAATAATCAAAGAAAGAAAGAAAAAAAAAGTCTTGTTTAAATGAAGGCTGCTTTCTAAATCACAGCAGATGGTAAACCAAGGGGAAGATGTGACTCATCGTATCTATTTAGAGAAAACCAGTGAACAGACTGTTACCCATCTACTTATGACTTTGTTTGCCTGTGAACTAGCCTCAGATATTTACCAAATTTATCAAACTGTCCCATTGTAAAAATGACTTAGTAGAGAAAAAGGGCAGGGAAATGACTGTTGACCAGTCATTATATTACAGAAAAACATGAACCCCTCACCCCCACCCCCGCAAACTAAGACCCATAAAGGAACATATCCACAGATGGGTTCTTTTGCATATTACAAGATGCCCAAGTACACTTATGGACCTCAGTTGTCTACAGTGCCCTCATCCACAAAGCCTTATGATTTCCACACCGTGTCAATCACGGAATTATGCCTCTTCATTAGTTCTACCACCGCTCCAAGTATGCTAAGCATTTTATGAAATTTATGAATCACACTCAAGAGCCTGTTGCCCTAAAATTCCTCTTGGACCACTCCCTTTCCAATCCCTTACTTCTTACGCTTGGGATACATCCTGCATCTCAGCTCACCTCCCTATCTGGTGGATGCCAGCCGACCTTGCATTTTGTATACCTCCTCACAATTTCAGCCATCTATAATGCAGAGCAATTCATCTGTCCCAAGCTCTACTTCAAACTTATGTTCCATCACCTGCCAAAGCTTTTAGCATTCTAGTTAGAATATACACCCTTTTGGGGAATGATTCAAATATTACACATATTTTTGTGTGTCACTGACATACATTGACATGCACAGAGGATTTCTTCTTAATGTTTAGTGAGAAACACTGTTAAAATTCACATAGTTGAAATATGTTTCAAACATATATGGAATTTAGAAAGATGGTAACAAGAACCCTGTATGTGAGACAGCAAAAGAGACACAGATGTATAGAACAGCCTTTTGGACACTGTGGGAGAGGGAGAGGGTGGGATGATTTGGGAGAATGGCATTGAAACATGTATAATATCATATAAGAAATGAATCGCCAGTCTAGGTTCGATGTAGGATACAGGATGATCGAGGCTGGTGCACTGGGATGACCCAGAGGGATGGTATGGGGAAGGAGGTGGGAGGGAGGCTCAGGACTGGGAACACGTGTGCACCCGTGGCAGATTCATGTATGGCAAAACCAATACAGCATTGTAAAGTAAAATAAAGTAAAAAAAAAAAAAGTCAGTTTACATTTTTAACCCTACATGGGCTTCCCAGGTGGCTCAGCTGGTAAAGAATCCATCTGCCAATGCAGGAGATGCAAGAGACGTGGGTTCAATCCTCAGGTCAGGAAGATCCTTTGGAGAAGGAATGGCAACCCACTCCAGTATTCTTGCTGAAAAATTCAATAGACAGAGGAGCCTGGCAGGCTACAGTTCAGGGAGTTGCAAAGAGTCAGAACTGACTGAGTATGTAGGCTCACACACACACATAGAAACTAAGATTTCACATATATTAGTTCAGTTCAGTTCAGTTGCTCAGTCATGTCCGACTCTTTGAGACCCCATGAATTGCAGCACGCCAGGCCTCCCTGTCTATCACCAACTCCCAGAGTTCACTCAAATTCACGTCCATCGAATGGGTGATGCCATCCAGCCATCTCATCCTTTGTCGTCCCCTTATCCTCCTGCCCCCAATCCCTCCCAGCATCAGAGTCTTTTCCAATGAGTCAACTCTTCACGTGAGGTGGCCAAAGTATTGGAGTTTCAGCTTCAGCATCATTCCCTCCAAAGAAATCCCAGGGCTGATCTCCTTTAGAATGGATTGGTTGGATCTCCTTGCAGTCCAAGGGATTCTTAAGAATCTTCTCCAACACCACAGTTCAAAAGCATCAATTCTTTGGTGCTCAGCTTTCTTCACAGTCCAACTGTCACATCCATACATGACCACTGGAAAAACCATAGCCTTCACTAGACAGTCCTTTGTTGGCAAAGTAATATCTCTGCTTTTCAATGTGCTATCTAGGTTGGTCATAACTTTTCTTCCAAGGAGTAAGCATCTTTTAATTTCATGTCTGCAGTGACCATCTGCAGTGATTTTGGAGCCCCCAAAAATAAAGTCTGCCACTGTTTCCACTGTTTCCCCATCTATTTCCCATGAAATGATGGGACCAGATGCCATGATCTTCATTTTCTGAATGTTGAGCTTTAAGCCAACTTTTTCACTCTCCTCTTTCATTTTCATCAAGAGGCTTTTGAGTTCCTCTTCACTTTCTGCCATAAGGGTGGTATCATCTGCATATCTGAGGAGATTGATATTTCTCCCGGCAATCTTGATTCCAGCTTGTGCTTTTTCCAGTCCGGTGTTTCTCATGATGTACTCTGCATAGAAGTTAAATAAGCAGGGTGACAATATACAGCCTTGATGTACTCCTTTTCCTGTTTGGAACCAGTCTGTTGCTCCATGTCCAGTTCTAACTGTTGCTTCCTGACCTGCAGACAGGTTTCTCAAGAGGCAGGTCAGGTGGTCTGGTATTCCCGTCTCTTGCAGAATTTTCCACAGTTTATTGTGATCCACACAGTCAAAGGCTTTGGCATAGTCAAGAAAGCAGAAATAGATGTTTTTCTGGAACTCTCTTGCTTTTTCCATGATCCCGTGTATGTTGGCAATTTGATCTCTGGTTCCTCTGCCTTTTCTAAAACCAGCTTGAACATCAAGAAGTTCATGGTTTACTCTTTGCCGAAGCCTGGCTTGGAGAATTTTGAGCGTTACTTTACTAGTGTGTGAGATGAGTGCAATTGTGTGGTAGTTTGAGCATTCTTTGGCATTGCCTTTCTTTGGGATTGGAATGAACACTGACCTTTTCCAGTCCTGCGGCCACTGCTGAGTTTTCCAAATTTGCTGGCATATTGAGTGCAGCACTTTCACAGCATCATCTTTCAGGATTTGAAACAGCTCAACTGTAATTCCATCACCTCCACTAGCTTTGTTCATTGTGATGTTTTCTAAGGCCCACTTGACTTCACATATATACTATTAATCAAAAAATCTTCAAACCTAAAATTGTGTTCTTTTTATACATCATGGTGGGAAGGATACTTACGTGGAGATGAAGATAAGATAAAATTGGAAAAAATTATGTCCTTTTAGGTAAGAAAACTTAGAGATGAATGAAAAATAAGGCAGGCAAATAGTCTGGAGATTAATCTGATTAAAACAAATATAATTTGGTTTATATAAAGCTTTGTACATAAGGCAGATCTGTCTATAAGACAAAGTATAACAAACCTTGCACCCAGATAGCTCCCTGGGATACCAATCCCCTATTATGTTTTCTGCTCATTTGAAAACAATACAGAAGTTGCCGAATTCTTTAGTGCCTCAAAACCTGCAAACAAAGCTACACATGGAAAGCTCACACGTTGTATACAGTCACCATGCCTCTTGAGATGATATTCTTTGATCTGCAATGGTTCCAGTATTTCTTTGCCTTGATAATTTTGTAGAATACCTCCTCCATATGAGCTTTAGCTGATGTTTCCTCATCATTTGATGCAGATATACATATTTGCCGGGAAAGTTCAGAAGAGAGTTGTACTGTTTTCAGGGTATTTTAACAAGAGAGTCATGATGTGTGACATTACAGGGAAGGTTAACTGATTTCTCAGTTAGGGTGGCATCTGCACTTTTGACATGTGCCAATCATTCGATCCCTGGGTTGGGAAGCTCCCCTGGAGGAAGGCATAGCAACACACTCCAGTATTCTTGTCTGGAGAATCCCCATGGACAAAGGAGCCTTGTGGGCTACAGTTCATGGGGTTACAAAGAGTCAGATGTGACTGAAGTGACTTAGTATGCATGCACATCATTCTTTAAGATCTTCCTTAATTTCAGATTCAGTGAGAAATTCCAAGCTCCTCTTGTCCCTTCTCTGCTTCAGTCCCTTAATCAAAGACTTTTCTAATAATGTTTTATAGTGACATTGCTTCAAGAACTCAGAAGAAAGAGCAAGAAATAAATTATGCATATAAGTATACATTTCTATGTCTGTATCTATAACTATTTATACTGATACCTCTAAATTCCAACCCAATTTCACAAAGTTCCTTCTAGCCACCACCCTTTCTGTATTTTTTAAAAAATTATTTATTTTTTATTGAAGGATAATTGCTTCACAGAATTTTGCTGCTTTCTGTCAAACCTCAATGTGAATCAGCAATAGGTATACATATATCCCCTCCCTTTGAACCTCCCTCCCATGTCCCTCCCCACCCCACCCCTCTAGGTTGATGCAGAGCCCCTGTTTGAGTTTCCTGAGCCATACAGCAAATTCCCATTGGCTATATATCTTACACATGATAATGTAAGTTTCCATGTTACTCTGTCCATACATCTCACCTTCTCCTCTCCTCTCTCCATGGCCATAAGTCTGTTTCTCCATTGTTGCTCTGTAAATAAATTCTTCAGTATCGTTTTTCTAGATTCCAAATATATGCATTAGAATACAGTGTTTATCTTTCTCTTTCTGACTCACTTCACTCTGTATAATAGGTTCTAGGTCATCCACCTCATTAGAACTGACTCCAATGCATTCCTTTTTATGGCTGAGCAATATTCTATTGTGTATATATACCACAACTTCTTTATCCATTCATCTGTCGATGGACATCTAGGTTGCTTCCATGTCCTAGCTATTGTAAATAGTGCTTCAGTGAACAATGGGATACATGTTTCTCTTTCAACTTTGGTTTCCTCAGGGTATATATATGTAAGAGTGGGATTGTTCGGTCATATGGTGGCTTTATTCCTAGTTTTTCAAGGACTCTCCATACCATCTTCCATAGTGGCCGTATCAGTTTACATTCCTCACCAACAGTGCAAGAGCGTTCCCTTTTCTCCACACCCTCTCCAGCATTTATTGTTTGTAGACATTTTTATGAGGGCCATTCTGACCAATGTGAGGTGATATCTCATTGTAGTTTTGATTTGCATTTCTCTAATAATGAATGATGTTGAGCATCTTTTCATGTGTTTATTAGATATCTGTATGTCTTCTTTGGAGAAATGTCTGTTTAGGTCTTTTCCCCATTTTTGATTGGATGGCTTGTTTGTCTGGCATTGAGTTGTATGAGCTGCTTGTATATTTTGGAAATCAATCCTTTGTCAGTTGTTTCACTTGCTGTTATTTTCTCCCCAGTTCGAGGGTTGTCTTTTCACCTTGCTTATAGTTTCCTTTAGAGTGCAAAGGCTTTTAAGTTAAATCAGGTCCCACTGTTTACTTTTATTTTTATTTCCTTTACTCTAGGAGGTGGGTCATAGACGATCTTGCTTTGATTTATGTCATCAAGTGTTCTGCCTATGTTTTCCTCTAAGGGTTTTATAGTTTCTGGTCTTATGTTTAGGTCTTTAATCCATTTTGAGTTTATCTTTGTGTGTGGTGTAAGGAAGTGTTCTAATTTCATTCTTTTACATGTAGCTGTCCAGTTTTCCCAGCACCATTTATTGAAGAGGCTGTCTTTGCCCCATTGTGCATACTTGGCTCTTTGTCAAAAATAAGGTACCCATAGTTGCATCGGTTTATTTCTGGGCTTTCTATCTTGTTCCATTGGCCTGTATTTCTGTTTTTGTGCCAGTACCATACTGTCATGATGACTGTAGCTTTGTAGTATAATCTGAAATCAGGAAGGCTGATTCCTCCAACTCCATTCTTCTTTCTCAAGACTGGCTTTGGCTATTCAGGAATTGTGAAATTTTTGTTCTAGTTCTGTGAAAAAATGCCATTGGCAATTTGATGGGGATTGCATTAAATCTGTAGATTGCGTTTGGTAGTAGAGTCATTTTCACAATATTGATTCTTTCTACCCAGGAACTTGGACTATCTCTCCATCTGTTTATGTCATCTTTGATTTCTTTCATCAGTATCTTATAATTTTCTGTGTATAGATCTTTTGTCTCCTTAGGTAAGCTTATTCCTAGATATTTAATTCTTTTTGTGGCAATGGTGAATGGGATTGATTCCTTAATTTCTCTTTCTGATTTTTCGTTGTTAGTATATAGAAAAAGAAGTGATTTCTGTGTATTGATTTTGTATCCTGCAGCTTTGTTAAATTCACTGATTAGCTCTAGTAATTTTCTGCTACTATCTTTAGGGTTTTCTATGTAAAGTATCATATCAGCTGCAAACAGTGACAGCTTTACTTCTTTTCCAATCTGGATTCCTTTTATTTCTTTTTCTTCTCTGAATGCTGTAGCTAGGACTTCCAGAACTATGTTGAATAATAGTGGTAAAAGTGAAGACACCCTTGTCTTGTTCCTGCTCTTAGGGGGAATGCTTTCAATTTTTCAGCATTGAGAATAATGTTTGCTGTAGGCTTATCATATATGGCCTTTACTATGTTGAGGTAGGTTCCTTCTATGCACAGTTTTTGAAGAGTTTTAATCATAAATGGGTGCTGAATTTTGACAAAGATTTTTCTGCATCTGTTGAAGTTATCATATGGTTTTTATCTTTCATTTTGTTAATATGGTGTATCACATTGATTGATTTGCATATATTGAAGAATCCTTGCATCCCTGGAATAAACCCAACTTGATCATAGAGTATGAGCTTTTCTATATGTTGCTGAATTCCCTTTCTGTATTTTTAACCCCTTTTTCCAACAATGAGAATTCTGGTGTCCATTTTTATCAGCACATTTGCTTATTTGCTCAATCACAGAAAAAGGAAAAGCAGTTTCAATATCACTAATGCACACCATAGGGAAAACAAACCTACCAGGTTAATATTGTTTTAATAACCATAATAGCTCTTGTTTTTAAGGATCTATAGGCAAAACTGTTTTCTGTTCAAAATTGCATTTTCCTTCTCTGGGCAGCTATGTTATTTATCTGAAATAAAATTAGATACATTCATTTCTGATTATATTACACTTTCATTCTCTCCTTCATCTTTGCTGCTTTTCTTTTGTTATTTTTAGTCTAACAAAACATTAATATGGCTTCAGAAGTCAAACTACACAAAAAGTCCATCCCATGAACACCTCTCCTGTAGGTAACAAGTCTTATTATTTTTATTCTCCCTGTTTCCTTTTGCTAATGTAAATATGCCATTTCTTTTTTCCTTTCACAAAAGATAGTATTTACATGATCTTAGGAGTAGATACCTCCTTGAATTTTGTGTGCTAGATGTCTGACTTGACTTATCACAGTCCACATCTTGCCTACTAAGGAAGAAAAAAAAAAACCAAACCAACTCATGCCTGGTTTACAGATGAATATGTGAACCATCCAGTAGTAGCCACCAGAAGTGGATACCACAGCCTTGTAACACCACTCAGATGAGGGCCTGAAAGATGGGGCCTAAAAAATACAAGTTTTGACTTAAACAGTTCGTATTAGTTACTGGGCTTCCCATGTGGTACAGTGGTCAAGAACCTGCCTACAATGCAGGAGATGCAAGAGAGACTAGTTTGATCCCTGAGTCAGGAAGATCCCCTGGAGGAGGAAATGGCAACCCACTCTAGTATTCTTGCCTGAAAAATCCCATGGACTGAGGCACCCCAAAGGGTCACAGAGTCGGACACGACTGAGTGACTGAGTAGTATGGGTCAAAGACAGAGAAAACACAGAAGCTGGACGACAGGGGTCCTCCGCGCTAAAGCTGCTCTGGATGCCGCATCATTGGCTGCCCAGCTTGCTAGCAGCTGAAACAAACACCACCGTCACTGGAGGCTGATTACCATGGACCCCTCCTACCTTCCAGGGAACAATTGCATGCCCTCACTAGATGCTTACTCTGCAGAGAGGTTTGTGTTTTTGCCAACTATACTTGTCCTAACATCTTCATGTGTGGTGCCATGTTTACCTTCCTGGTTTTCCATACAGCATTGCTTCAGAACAAAGAAACTCAATATATGGAAAGAGAAGAGATGCAATGATGCCACAGTAAAATTCTTTATTGTTCTTACCATTCTAGACGAAAGTGAAAGTTGCTCTGTCATGTCTCACTCCTTGCGACCCCATGGATTATACAGTCCATGAAATTCTCCAGGCTAGAATACTAGAGTAGGTAGCCTTTCCCTTCTTTAGGGGATCTTCCCAACCCAGGAATTGAACATAGGTCTTCCACATTGCAGGTGGATTCTTTACCAGCTGAGCCATAAGGGGAGCCCAAGAATACTGGAGTGGGTAGTGTATCCCTTCTCCAGCAGATCTTCCTGGCCCAGGAATTGAACTGGTATCTCCTGCACTATAGGCAGATTCTTTACCAACTGAGCTCTCAGAGACAGAATTGGCCTACTGAAACCTCAGCTATAGAGCTAATTTTCTGCAAAGTTTCTCCACAGTGTCCTGTGGGTGTGGTGTGTACATAAAATTGGCAACAACCATTTGATTCTGTTTCCTCCCACAGTCAGAATATGTGAGTCTAAGACCAAGCATGAAAACAGGAAAGGTTTATCTAATATACCTAATACCTTAGTCACAAAATTTTTACTTCTCACCTTCATAGCTTTGAACTCTGATACATCCCCTGAGGATGTAACAATTATATCCTAGCTGGAAACTGGGACGGCCACTTAGTCATTTGTGTGTTATTGTTCTGTACAACAAACAAACAAAGAAAAGAAGAACCTCCCTGGTGGTCCAGTGTCTAAGACTCTGTGTTTCCAATGCAGGGGGCCAAGGTTCGACCCTGGTCAAAAAACTAATCCACATGCCACAACTGAGAGTTTGCATGCCACAACGAAGATCAAAGACCCTGCATGCTTTAACTAAGATCCCACACTGATAAGTTTTTAAAAAATCAATAAAAACAAGCAATAAACACCACACATAGACTTAGAAAGGAGATCACTGTGGTAGCTAATGTTATAGATCCCAAATAGCACGATGAAATTTATTTGTTGCTGTATAAGGACAGAAAGGGAGAGGTGTGTCTGAAGTCTAGAGGATTCTATGGGATACCCTCTGATATATCCATGACAATTAAAGAGGACAGTGGAAATTCAATTAAGGTAAAATTATTGAGAACTTAGATCCTTTCCTAGTGGCTCAGATGGTAAAGAATTTGCCTCCAATGCAGGAGACCTGGGTTCCATCCCAGGGTTGGGAAGATCCCCTGGAGAAGGAAATGGCAACCCACTCCAGCATTTTTGCCTGGAGAATCCCATGAACAGAGAAGCCTGGCGGGCTACAGTTCACGGGGTTGCAAAAGTCGGACACAACTGAGTGATTAACACTTTCACTTTCACTTAGATCCTTTAAGAATGAAAGTTTGGGGTATTTAGGTAAACTTAACTGGCTGAAGTGTTAACTGGATGCAAATATAACCCAATGAGTAGTAAGGAAAAGGAAATTATAAACGTAAAGTTGAAGTTATAGATGGGAATTTTTAGATTTTGCTCATCCACCCTGTCTTAGGGTACCTACTCAGAGGCTTCCCCAGTGGTTCAGATGGTAAAGGAGAATCCCCTGGAGAAGGGAATAGCTACCCACTCCAGTATTCTTGCCTGGAGAATTCCATGGACAGAGGAGTGGTAAGCTACAGTCCATGAGGCCACAGAATTGGACACAACTGAGAGATTAACATGTTATCCTTCAGTCACCGGTAAGCTTAACGTTTCCTCCCAGCCCTTAGCTCTCCCTGAAATCATATTGTCTATATACTCTAATTTTTTACTGCCTTTCTGTCACTGGATATAAACTCCATGAGGCCAAGAGATCTGTCTTTGTTCACTGCCTTCTGTCTTACACCCAGAATAGTGAGTGCTTGGCACTTAATGATAACCTCAGATATGCAGATGACACCACCCTTATGGCAGAAAGTGAAGAGGATCTCAAAAGCCTCTTGATGAAAGTGAAAGAGGAGAGCGAAAAAGTTGGCTTAAAGCTCAACATTCAGAAAATGAAGATCATGGCATCTGGTCCCATCACTTCATGGGAAATA
Source organism: Nanger dama (assembly GCA_917880005.1). Lineage (NCBI taxonomy): Eukaryota > Metazoa > Chordata > Mammalia > Artiodactyla > Bovidae > Nanger > Nanger dama. The sequence goes on from CAKJTW010000066.1 coordinate 11,304,089, forward strand.
GATGGGGAAACAGTGGAAACAGTGTCAGACTTTATTTTGGGGGGCTCCAAAATCACTGCAGATGGTGACTGCAGCCATGAAATTAAAAAGACACTTACTTCTTGGAATGAAAGTTATGACCAACCTAGATAGCATATTCAAAAGCAGAGACATTACTTTGCCAACAAAGGTCCATCTAGTCAAGGCTATGGTTTTTCCAGTGGTCATATGTGGATGTGAGAGTTGGACTGTGAAGAAAGCTGAGTGCTGAAGAATTGATGCTTTTGAACTGTGGTGTTGGAGAAGACTCTTGCAGAGTCCCTTGGACTGCAAGGAGATCCAACTAGTCCATTCTAAAGGAGATCAGTCCCGAGTGTTCATTGGAAGGACTGATGCTAAAGCTGAAACTCCAGTCCTTTGGCCACCTCATGCTAAGAGTTGACTCACTGGAAAAGACTCTGATACTGGGAGGGATTGGGGGCAAGAGGAGAAGGGGACGACAGAGGATGAGATGGCTGGACGGCATCACCGACTCGAAGGATATGAGTTTGAATGAACTCTGGGAGTTGGTGATGGACAAGGAGGCCTGGCGTGCTGTGATCCACGGGGTCGCAAAGAGTTGGACACGACTGAGTGACTGAACTAAACTGGCACTTAGTGAGTCTCAGGAAACATTTATTAAATCAATGTGTTGGTTCGTATCTTTTCCTTATCGTGTCTTCCATATTTTTATCTCTGCAAGTTTTAGGTTTAATGCAGAACAAAAAGGCTGACTCTCTCCCAGACAACAGGAGTTCTTCCTGCCTGATTGCTGATTGTCTTTCAGCTGAGACACTGTTTTGTTGTTGTTGTTTTTGTTTTTTCCTGCATTCGAACTTGAACTTAAACATTAGCTCTTTGTTGGTTTCGAGCCTGCTGGCCTTTGACTGGAACTTCACTTTTGACTCACCTGAGACACCAACATGCCGACTGCAGTTCCGTGATCATCATGTGAGGCTATTTTTATAATGTATATACATATATAATGAAAAAAGTATAATGTATATATATGAAAACAAACACATCTTATTGATCTTAAATGTATCTTAAACACATCTTAAAACTACTAGACCATTCAGGTATGACCTATATAAAATCCCTTATGATTATACAGTGAGGGTGACAAACAGATTCAAGGGATTAGACCTGATAGACAGAGTCCCTAAAGAACTGTGGATGGAGATGCATAACATTATAAAAGAGGTGGTGACCAAAACTATGCCAAGGAAAAAGAAATGCAAGAAGGCAAATGGTTGTCTGAGGAGGCCTTACAAATAGCTGAGAAAAGAAGACTCATACCCAGAGGCTCACAATTCTTTTCTCTAAATGACACAGAGATAAACACTATGCACGTCAACAGACTACCTCATAAGTGAGTGGTTGGTCAATTTCCGCAGAGGATGATTACAGATGTTTTATTCTAGTTACTCCTGCTGTTAAGACATGTTCCTCAAGATCCTATGAATCTTGGCTCACCACATTCATTCACATGTGTAAACAAAGGTCAATCCACTCGAGTTAAGCTGAATAGCATTTCAGTAGTACTTTGCAAACCAAGTACCTTCTGTCATGCATCCCCATTTAATAGACTGTCTCAGTGTAAACGCTGTCAACCCCAAGGGTCCCTTTCTTTACACATGTTGCCATGGCAATTACAGTGCGTATCATTCCATCTTTGTACTGTATTTTCCAAAAATGAGTTGATTTTGCTTTGATGACTTCCCTGGTGGTTCAGATGGTAAAGCATCTGTCTACAACATGGGAAACCCAGGTTCGATCTCTGGGCCGGGAATATCCCCTGGAGAAGGAAATGGCAATCCACTCCAGTACTATTGCCTGGAAAATCCCATGGACAGAGGAGCTTGGTAGGCTTCAGTCCATGGGGTCGCAAAGAGTCTGACATGACTGAGCGATTTCACTTTGCTTTGATGAATTAGTTTCAATAAAGAATAAATTTCTCTCTAATGTTTGAATTACTTAAGCTATTTTTCCCCACTAAAAATTTCTAGAAAGCGTGCATGTTTAAAATTTCAAAATATTTTTGATGATGTTTAAAGGAGTTCCAGTTGTAGAATATTGAGAAATTGACACAAGAATCAATTTTGTGAGATTTTTTTGGTTTTCTTATACCTAAGATGATTCTACAATATTAATACATATTCCTTTCTCTGTACTAACTAGATGTTTATTGGAATATGAGAGAATAAATTATAACTCAGTTTCTTCCAGCTGCCTTGTATTTTATTTATACGGTTTTATTGATTGTAAATCTGATTTTCAAAGAGAGAGAAAAGCCCAACAAAGTTGGATGTCAATTAAAAGTTCTTTCTGTTCTGCCTTTGCCATTCTCCTTTGGCATCACTCTTTATATCTATTTTCTTCTGATAATAGAGACTAATCTCAGCCTTTTTCACATCTCAGTGTTTGCTGGCACAAAGTAAGTGCTCAATAATGGTTTTTGATTATCACAATTACATTTTACTTAAGTTACATAAGAATTGCACGTGTCAATGTCTTATAAAAAGGTAATCAATCATCAATATGGATTTTACTTGCCTGCCAAAATTGATACTATTCTGAGTAATTCTCCTAGTTCTGTGCCTAGAGACTTTTGGTGACTTTTGTTTGTGTGTTTGCTGAAAAGGTAGTGTCTTCGCTCTCCTGGTTAGATACCTGTATTTTTACATTAGTATTTTTTATCTCACTCAGAAGGATTGACAGTTTACTTGCCAGTGTGTGAATTCAGCCACATGATTTTCCTGCAGAAAAAAATATAGCAGATTGACTGTTTTCTAACAATCTTTGAGAGAAACTAATCTTTGCATGCATGCTAAGTCACTTCAGTTGTGTCTGACTCTTTGTGATCCTATGGACTGTAGCCCATGAGGCTTCTCTGTCCATCAGATTCTCCAGGCAAGAATACTGGAGGGGGTTGCCAGGGAATCTTTCTGAGTCAGAGACTGAACCCGTGTCTCCTACGGCTCCTGCATCACAGACAGATTCTTTATAGCTGAGCCCTCATATAACTTATCTTTATCTCCTCTCTAAAAAATTTCTTAACTACTCCCATTACCATTGAATTGGTTTTCTATATAATATTTAACTTCCAAGATCTGCATGCAGCCCTGTCACGTGTCTTGGTCTCCCTCTAAGCTTCATCACCTGCTGCTAAGTCACTTCAGTCGTGTCCGACTCTGTGCGACCCCAGAGACGGCAGCCCACCAGGCTCCCCCGTCCCTGGGATTCTCCAAGCAAGAGCACTGGAGTGGGTTGCCATTTCCTTTTCCAATGCGTGAAAGGGAAAAGTGAAAATGAAGTCGCTCAGTCGTGTCCGACCCTCAGCGGTCCCATGGACTGCAGCCTTTCAGGCTCCTCCATCTGTGGGATTTTCCAGGCAAGAGTACTGGAGTGGGGTGCCACTGCCTTCATCAGCTGAGTGTGGGGATCAGTGGTGACCAGTGCTCCCCCTAAGAGTTGATTCATTGGAACCATCAGCTCAAGCAGATGGTGTCTTCTGCTTTTACAGTTCAGAGAGGAAACATCATAAAGGAATTTGAAAGATTTGTTAGGTTGAATAATTAAGTGAGAAGGAGAACATTTATCATTGTAAAATATCTGATTAATGTCAAGGAAGAGTGAAATTAATCATATATAATTACAATTTAATCCTCTAACTGTAGTAAATGCCAAAGAATAGAAAAGAAATATTTTGTATAACCATGAGCACAACAATGCAAGGATTAAACATGCCAAACAATGATAATATATATGTATATCAATAAAGATTTGTTAGAATGGTTAATGTTTTAAAGGACTTAATTTTATTATAATTCAGTATTATAAAGGATTTAAATTTTGGTGGTTCATAGTAACAAAAATTTGATTATGATCATAATACTAATTTTTTGGAGGCATGGTCTTCCTTTCAAAACACCAAATTCTCCCACTAGATGGCAGCAATGGTTCAATAACCAGACGAGTTTTGAGACAAGCAATTTGCATTGTTGAAAGTTTCATTTAATCAAATGGAACCGAAGCAAAAAAATGAAATATATGAACAGATAACTATTAAACTGTAATAGTTTACTTAAGTTAGTCATGACACAAAGTATATAATTTCACCAAACTACATAGTGCAGAGAAATGAACGGCTTTTTAAAAATTACATTGCCTTTTGTCTAATATTTTATTGGTAATACTGATAATGGTTTCTATATTAGAATAAGAAAACTCTTTCAAATGGCATCATATGCACAAATGGATTAACTGCCATCAAACACACAATCAGCTCCAAAGACATGCCAAGCCACTTCTTTTATCCAGAAAAAATATTAAATTAATAATTTGTTTTGAACTAGTCTTAAGAAGGGGTGATATCATAATCATCTGTGTGTCCCCTTTACCTAAAACATTGGCTGGTACCTATAGATATTCAGTAAAAATTTATTGAAGAAAAACAAACTCAATGTACATTCAATTATATATGGAATGCAAATTATGTAAAATTCCTTCCAAGCATTCCTGGCTTTCCATCCTTGCAAGTGTTGTAAAGGAATGCCAGAATTTATTTATTCACTACAAGTAAGTATTGAAGACCTGCCATATATCAGTCATTTCTTAGGTGCTGAGAGTTTAAGCATGAATAATACCAGGTTCTTGCCCTCAGGGGATTAACACTCTAATGGAGTAGAGACCTGTAAACAAATAATTTTAGAAGCCTCTAGAAATACTTTATAGATATACACATATACAAACTGCTGTGGGAGAAGAAAGAAAGGAGCAATATATTCTAATAACAAACAGGTCTTTTAAGTCATTAAAAAGAAGAACCATTGAGATGTTTTGCAAGCTGCTCACCTCACCTAAAACTCTCATGGGTCAGCAGCATAAAATATCAGAACCATGGCACCCCACCCCCACCCCCTGCCACTATCCCAGAGAAAATACTGGATTAGAATTCTTCTAGCTTCTATTAAAATTGAGGCTAATAAAATTGAGATTCAAAGCAGAAATTCTGTTGATAAAGAAGATCACACACACACACACCTACACAAACACACCTACACACACACAATGAAATACTATTTAGCCTTAAAAAAGAATGAAATAATGTCATTTGTAGCAACATGGATGTAACTAGAGATTATCGTATTAAAAGTCAGAAATAGAAAGACAAATACCATACGATACTACTTATATGTGAAACCTAAACCATGATACAAATGAACCCATCTATGAAACAGAAACAGACTCACAGACATAGAGACCAGACGTGGCTGCCACGAGGGAAGGGTTGGGGGAGAGATGGATTAGAACTTCAGGGTTCAGTTCAGTTCAGTCGCTCAGTCGTGTCCGACTCTTTGCGACCCCATGAATCGCAGCACGCCAGGCCTCCCTGTTCATCACCATCTCTCGGAGTTCACTCAGACTCACGTCCATCGAGTCCGTGATGCCATCCAGCCATCTCTCATTCTCGGTCGTCCCCTTCTCCTCCTGCCCCCAATCCCTCCCAGCATCAGTCTTTTCCAATGAGTCAACTCTTCGCATGAGGTGGCCAAAGTACTGGAGTTTCAGCTTTAGCATCAGTCCTTCTGAAGAAATCCCAGGGTTGATCTCCTTCAGAATGGACTGGTTGGATCTCCTTGCAGCCCAAGGGACTCTCAAGAGTCTTCTCCAACATCACAGTTCAAAAGCATCAATTCTTCTGCTCTCAGCCTTCTTCACAGTCCAACTCTCACATCCATACATGACCACAGGAAAAACTATAGCCTTGCCTAGACGGACCTTAGTCGGCAATGTAATGTCTCTGCTTTTGAATATGCTATCTAGGTTGGTCATAACTTTTCTTCCAAGGAGTAAGCGTCTTTTAATTTCATGGCTGCAGTCACCATCTGCAGTGATTTTGGAGCCCCCAAAATAAAGTCTGACACTGTTTCCACTGTTTCCCCATCTATTTGCCATGAAGTGATGGGACCAAATGCCATGATCTTCGTTTTCTGAATGTTGAGCTTTAAGCCAACTTTTTCACTCGCCTCTTTTACTTTCATCAAGAGGCTTTTTAGCTCCTCTTCACTTTCTGCCATAAGGGTGGTGTCACCTGCATATCTGAGGTTATTGATATTTCTCCCGGCAATCTTGATTCCAGCTTGTGTTAGCAGATGCAAATTAGTATAAATAGAATGGGTGAACAACAAGGTCCTACTGTATAGCACAAGGAACTATATTCAATATCTTTTGATAAGCCATAATGGAAAAGAATACTATAAAAGAATATATATGTATATACATAACTGAGTCACCTGCTGTACAACAGAAATTAATACAACATTGTAAATCAACTATACTTCAGTTAAAAAAAAACAGAAAAGCAAAGTAGAGATTTTCACGTATATGAAAGACATTATCTAGCAACTTATTTTGGTAACAAGAAGGTTTGGCCCAGATGCAGAATGTGTTTTGCCTCCCTACGTCCCTCTAAATCTTGGTCTAAAGTTGCATGAGTAGGGTGCCCTTCATCTCCAAAGGGTCATTAAGAAGAGCTCTTGTGGAAGGTGCTCCTTCTTGGGGACCCTCTGTTTTTAACCCTTCCTCAGTTCTCCTCTGGCATCAAGGCTTCTTTCACCTAGTATGATAATCTTTAGTTGCATCCACGCTGCTTCAAATGTCATTATTTGATTATACATGTACTGCATCTTAATCAATTCTGTAGACGGTTTTTATGAAATTGAAGAAGTTGACCCCTCCTGTTGCCTCTTCTTACATTAATTTGCCCTGCCCCTATGTTTCAGTAGTCCTACCTTCATCTATAAACTGTGCAATGATGTTTTCAGAGACAGCCCCTGACATGGTTTCCAGTGGTCCTCGCATCCTAGTACTTTACCCTTGTGCAGTCCCCTCCCACACAGACTCAAGCTAACATGCATAACTCTAGGATATGGTGAAAATGGCAGAGTATCACTTATAAGCATAGGGCCTAAGAGGCACTGAGGTTTTCTGCAGAAGAGCCCTCACAGATAGGCATCCTCCCCACAGGACTTGTGCCAGCATCCAGGGATGTCGCCTCTCAACTCCCTTTGATGCAGTTTGTTGTTGTTTTTTAGTCACTAAGTCATCTCTGACTCTATGTAACCCCATGGACTGCAGCACTCCAGGCTTCCCTGTCCTTCACTGTCTCCCAAAGTTTGCTCAAATATATGTCCATTGAGTTGGTAATGCTATCTAACCATCTCATCTTGTCACCACCTTCTCCTTTTGCCCTCAGTCTTTCCCAGCATCAGGTCTTTTCCAATGAGTCAGCTCTTTGCATCATGTGGCCAAAGTACTGGAGCTTTAGCTTCAGCAACAGTCCTTCCAATGAGTATTCAGGGTTGATGTCCTTTAGGATTGACTGGTTTGATCTCTTTGCAGTCCAAGGGACTCTCATGGTTTATGGATGTGGTTTACAAGGAACTGAATAGTTGGTAAAGTTCAAAGGTCTTCTTCTCTAATTCATTTCCATTTCCTCACACAGCAGATTTCAGTGGCTTGACTTCTGTGAATACGATTTCCTATCAGACACTTATTGTGTTTATTTAGTCCTATTTGGTAAATACTGAAAACACTTGCACAGTTATCTCCCGAAGCTAGAACTGTCAGCTACTAGGAGCTAAAAATAAGGGGAACTCACAGGCATTTTCACAAATACATTTAAACAGAATCTCTTTTCCTTTGTTTCAGGAATTAAAAAATAACGTCCAAGCAATCATTTTTCACATACTTAGCACACTTCAGTAAAAATAATGCTATTATTTAATATCTATAAGTTAGAATTCTCATCCAAGCAAAAATGTTCTGACTTTTTCAGTTCAGTTCAGTCACTCAGTCGTGTCTGACTCTTTGCAACCCATGGACTGCAGCATGCCAGGCTTCCCTGTCCATCACCAACTCCTGGAGTTTACTCAAACTCATGTCCATCGCATCAGTGATGTCATCCAACCGTCTCATCCTCTGTCATCCCCTTCTCCTGCCACCTTCAGTCTTTCCCAGCATCAGGGTCTTTTCAAATGAGTTGGTTCTTCACGTCAGCTGGCCAAAGTATTGGAGTTTCAGCTTCAGCATCAGTCCTTCCAATGAATCTTCAGGACTGATTTCCTTTAGGACTTCTTAGGGCACCATTATGATAAACATTCCTTAGGGAGACTGGTCCATAGATATATCAAGACTTGACTTTAAATGTGTGTTAAGTGTTAGTTGCTTAGTTATGTCCGACTCTTTTCGACTCTATGGACTGTAACCCACCAGGCTCCTCTGTCCATGGGATTCTCTGGGCAAGAATACTGGAATGGGTACCATTCTTTCTCCAGGGGATCTTCCTAATCCAGGGATCAAATCTGAGTTTCCTCCATTGTAGGCAGATTCTTTACCATCTGATCCACCAGGGAAGCCTCTTAAATGTGAATCTCCCTTAATGAAAAACATATTTTCATTGGCCAATAACATTGTTTTACCCTCAGTGATCCACCCCTCTCCACATAAGTCCTTATTAGAACAAGTGGGAAGGAAAACTGACCTAGTTTAATCTCTGTTAGGTTGTGATTGTCTGAGAAGCAGTTTGTACACATTCCCACGTCCAGGTCATATAAAACCATCCTCTTATGGAGACATTATTATCTCATTTCCCTGTGGAGAAAACAGATTTGAGGGATTAAATAACATTTCAAAGATCACTTAGCTAGAAAAGAGTTGATGCTGGGATATGAGCCATGGTTGATCTGATTTTAAGTGGATACTTCCAGATTCATAAAATTTAGTTTATTCTCGCCACATATATGGAATAGTAGACTCTTTTCCTCTAGTTTTGAGAAGAAAAACTAGAGAATCCTTGGATTCTCTAGCCAAGAATACTGGAGTGGGTTGCCATGTCCTCCTCCAGGGAATCTTCCTCTTTTCTCCTCTAGTTTTCCTCTGGTTTTGAGAGACAAAATTAGAGTAAGGAGATAATTTTCTGTAATGTGTAATAATTGACACTTTTGAACTGTGATGCTGAAGAAGACTGTTGAGAGTCCCTCTGAGAGCAAGGAGATCAAACCAGTAAAACCTAAAGGAAATCAACCCTGAATATTCATTGGAAGTGATGAAAGTGAAAGAGAGTGAAAAAGTTGGCTTAAAGCTCAACATTCAGAAAACGAAGATCATGGCATCTGGTCCCATCACTTCATGGGAAATAGATGGGGAAACAATGGTTGACTTTATTTTTCTGGGCTCCAAAATCACTGCAGATGGTGATTGCAGCCATGAAATTAAAAGACACTTACTCCTTGGAAGAAAAGTTATGACTAACCTAGATATCATATTCAAAAGCAGAGACATTACTTTGCCAATAAAGGTCCGTCTAATCAATGCTATAGTTTTTCCAGTGGTCATGTATGGGTGTGAGAGTTGGACTATAAAGAAACCTGAGTGCTGAAGAATTGATGCTTTTGAACTGTGGTGTTGGAGAAGACTCTTGAGAGTTCCTTGGACTACAAGGAGATCCAACAGGTCCATCCTAGGAGATCAGGTCTGGGTGTTCATTGGAGAAACTGATGTTGAAGCTGAAACTCCGGTGCTTTGGCCACCTGATGCGAAGAGCTGACTCATTTGAAAAGACCCTGATGCTGGGAAAGATTGGGGGCAGGAGAAGAAGGGGACAACAGAGGATGAGATGGTTGGATGGCATCACCAATTCAATGGACATGGGTTTGGGTGCACTCTGGGAGTTGGTGATGGACAGGGAGGTCTGGCATGCTGCAGTTCATGGAGTCACAAAGAATTGGACATGACTGAGTGTCTGAAATGAACTGAACTGAACTGAATTGATGCTAAAGCTGAAGCTCCAGTACTTTGGCTACCTGATGTGAAAAGCTGACTGGAAAAGATCCTGATGCTGTGAAAAACTGAGGGCAAGAGTAGAAAGAGGTGAAAGAGGCTGAGATGGTTAGATGGCATCGCTGACCCAATGGACACAAGTCTGAGAAAACTCCAGGAGACAGTGAAAGACAGAGAAGCCTGGTGTGCTGAAGTTCATGGGGTCACAAAGAGTCAGACATGAGTTAGCAGCTAACCAACAACATATGTACAAGATCATGTACATCAGCATCACATCAAATAATTAAATGTGGTTTATTTGTACATGAAGTTATGTTTTGGTGCAGGTGAGACTCACAATTAAGAGCAACAATGAGAATGAATTAGTATTTAGATGATAAAACCTGGCCTATGTATCATATCTTCTTTGCATGTAGGCGTGCTAAGTCACTTCAGTCATGTCTGACTCTGCAACCCTATGGACTGTAGCCCGCCTGGCTCTTCTGGCCTTGGGATTCTCTAGGCAAGAATACTGGAGTGGGTTGCCACGTCCTCCTTCAGGGAATCTTCCCAACCCAGGGATCCAACCTGCGTCTCCTGTGGCTCCTGCATTGCAGGCAGATTCTTTACCACTGAGCCACCATATCTTCTTTACTCTCACTGAAAATATTAAGATAAAACCACTGCAGTGTAAATGACTTAATGGTGAAGTAATGGAATATCCTCTGGTTGTTTGTGTGCGTTTGGGTCTTCCTGGTGTTCCAACTATATTCTAGGTCAGGGGATTGCAGTCTGTTCCCAAGACTGTACAGACAGATTTGATTATTACCTTCTCTTAAGTGACCTGCCAATCAAGATGATCAGTAGTGGCCTTCATTTTTCATATAGGAGGGCAGAAGATTCCAGGCCTTTCCATGTTCAACAACTTCCCTGCATTGGCCTTAAGGCTTTAGTATCTCTGTCTCACTTGGTAAGGACTTTGTTGTGGCTTGAGGTCAACTCCTTGAGATGCAAGAAAGTAACTCTCACCTCCAAGTTCTAACTCCATTTGTGATCTCTTTGTTTTCATCCTGGCTGGTCTGACATGTTAATTTTGGTACCAGATCAGTCTTTCCCTAAGACCTCATCTAAAAGCAGGCCTTGTTCTTCATCTTAAATGTACTATTATATTTGCCTTAAATACCTCTGATTTGGAAGAAAGTGTTTCCAGGTACATGTGGTCATTAGTAGAGTTTAGTTCTCCAGTGACTATTGGGTGGAAGGGCTTAGTTTGTAGCTGTTGACCAGAGGCTACCATTGACTTCCATTCAACAGAGGAAAATTCACTTCCGAGGTTATTCAGGTTGTTTGAAGAATCCAGTTCTTTGTGGCTGTAGGACTGAGGTCTGTGTTCCCTTGTGGGCCATCACTTGGAGACTGGTCTTTGCTCCTAGAAGCCACCTGGATTACTCATCACATAGTCCCTTCCATCTACAAAGTCAGCAATGAAGTGGTGAATCCTTCTCATGCTTCAGATTTCTCTTACTTCCCCCTTTTGCCATCAGCTAGAGGAAGATCATTGTTTTTAAGGACTGATGTGATTAGATTAGGATAAGAGGATGAGACAGAGGATGAGATGGTTGGATGGCATCACTGACTCAATGAACATGAGTTTGAGCAAGCTCCAGGAGCTGGTAATGCACAGGAAAGCCTGGTGTGCTACAGTCCATGGGGTCACAAAGAGTTGGACATGACTGAGAGACTGAACTGAACAAATTGGATTAGACCCACCCAGATATCTTATGGTCAAGTGTGCCATGTAACATGACATAATCATGAGAGTGATATCTGATTACATTCATAGGTTCTGGGGATTAGGACTCAACATCTTTTAGGGGCCAGTTTAGAAATTCTGCCACCAGAGGCAATTTGATTCATTAAAGTATGGTAGGCAAGTAAGCAATACAGCTTGTCCACAAGATGCAAGTCACAATGGTGTGTGAATAGCAGGAGGTGGTGATCTTTGGGGCCCATCATACCATGGTCTGCCTGCCACACCTTCTCTGCAAAGTAGGATACTGAGAGTGAGCAAGAGTTGCTATGAACAGAGGTTTAGGATGAGAGGAGAAATTTTCAAATAGTCACAGTGGAGAATAATGAAACACGTAGACCAGGGAAAATCAGAAGGATTGCTGGGCAGTATCAGAAGATCCCTTAATGGCTGATGGTTAGGAATTTCTCTTACACTTCTAATTTTCAAAAATCTCAGCTCTAATTTATGTTGCATAGATACCAGATAGCATATTTAAATTTATGAATGATCCAAGAGACTAATTCAGTTATAGCAACCAGGCCTTTTTGCAAGGCCATCTGATAGGGAGCGATGGCCCCAAGGAGATATTCCACCCAAAGTCCACAGATTTACACTCGCATACATGTTTATTTTAGGGGGAAATAACCCCAAATTTAGTCAATATGATAGTATAATTAAAATTTTAAATTACTATCAAGAAATGCAAGGCATAATTGGATAAATGTTTAGTGTTAAAACAATTGAGCTAACAACATTGAGTTGGCAACTGTATTATTGTATTTTAAGGTTTTCATTAGGAACCAGTCGTAACAAGTTTGAACAACTGTGCATAGAACAAGGCTGTTGAATGATAGCATTGAAAATAGGCTGTTGAAAATAGCATTCAATAAGCAGATGAAAAGTGTGTAACTTCACTTGTTGTTCAGTCATCAAGTTGTGTTCAACTCTTTGCAGTCCCATGGACTCCAGCGTGCTAGGCTTCCCTGTTCTTCACTACCTCCCAGAGTTTGCTCAAACTATGTAACTTCACGGCTCTTATGTTTATTGCTTGCCAGCAAAATTATGTTCTGACCCTAGACAAATTGCTTGACACCTCTGAGCTTTAGTTTCTTAACCTGAAAAATTGGAAAAGTAATATACCTTTCACAGATTAAATGTAAGTATTAAATGAGACAGCATACATAATTATTATAGAGTGAACAATATATACATTTTTATTATAAATGCATTTTATTGCTCAATTTACTCAAAAAGAGCTATTAACCCAAATGTTGTCACGCTAACTTAACCATGGTTTTACATGTTGATGTAAAACCAAATCAGTCCCCAAGGTCTTTTCAAGACCCAAAAGGAACTGAAACCAAAGTCTTGGAATTTTTCTTGCTGGGAGGTGAGTCTAAAAACAAACTCAACCCCCTTTTCCATAATAGACACTTTATCTTAATTTTCTCCTTGTTCAAAAGGCTGATTTATAATCACTTATTACATTCTGATGTTGGCAAAGAACCCAATTATTTCTCTAATGGAGTTGACCTATAAAAGTTCATATTTCAAAAAGCTTAGTAAATAAATATTAATCAAAGAATCTCGCAAGAACTATGAATGAAAAATGCACATATGAATTCAACCAAGAAAGAAATGAATATAATCAGAACGCTACTCGATTTTGAAATTGGAGAAGAAAGTAAATGGCTAATTCTATGACAAATGGGAATTTACTCATTGCCAAAATACAATGGATGATTTGTTGTAGGCTCAAAAAAATATGTAAAATATTAATTGAATTTTAATTATATTGGCCTTTCCAGTGGCCTTTTTTGTTCACATAAAACTTGAACTTTGCAGTTCAATTTAACTGAAATTTGGGAGGGAGTAAAGTGTATTTTAATTTACTATCTGCTCTTTTAAATTAAACCATCACTGATAATCAAGAATATTGCAAGCCACATTTATTGCCTCATTCAAACTACTTTAATGGTATATATGTATAATTAAAAGCTGGAGGGATCATTTAAAACTTCCAATCACTTTTGACAGTTTAATTCTACTCTGCTCAGGAAGCAACATTTGCTGTAATATAATTCTCACAATTAATTTACTTGGATGAATTAGAACCATGTTCCATGTTTATATTAGATGTAACACGCAACAACAAAGGCCAACACCAAACTCAAGATCACACACACACATGCACACACCTTAACTATGATTCATACATGTTTAGTGACTATATAATCAAGTATCAAGGGTTAGTCACTCAGTTGTGTCCAACTCTTTGCGAACCCATGAATTGTAGCCCACAAGGCTCCTCTGTCCATGGAATTCTCCAAGCAAGAATACTTGGATGGTAAATGGCTAATCCTTCTCCAGAGGATCTTCCCAACCCAGGGATCACACCCGGGTCTCCTGCATTGCAGATTCTTTACTGCCTGAGCCACCAGGGATTCATTAATTTAACAAACAAACAAAATTGAGCTCCACAACTTGGTGTGAGATATTGACCTAAGTTTTATAGATATAATATTAAACAAGAAGTAGTATATTTGATGTCCTCAAAGAACTCACAGATCAGTCAGACAATGAAACAGGAAATAGCAATATTCTGTCTTAAGTGTTCCAAATAGTAGAATCAGTTCTAATGAGGTGGATGAAACTGGAGCCTATTATACAGAGTGAAGTAAGCCAGAAAGAAAAACACCAATACAGTATACTAATGCATATATATGGAATTTAGAAAGATGGTAACGATAACCCTGTATGTGAGTCAGCAAAAGAGACACAGATGTATTGAACAGTCTTTTGGACTCTGTGGGAGAGAGAGAGGGTGGGATGATTTGGGAGAATGGCATTCAAACATGTATAATGTCATATATGAAACGAATCGCCAGTCCAGGTTCAGTGCATGATGCTGGATGCTTGGGGCTGGTCCACTGGGGCGACCCAGAGGGATGGTATGGAGAGGGATGTGGGAGGGGGGTTCAGGATGGGGAACACGTGTATACCTGTGGAAGATTCATGTTGAGAAGGTGATGGCACCCACTCCAGTACTTTTGCCTGGAAAATCTCATGGATGGAGGAGCCTGGTAGGCTGCAGTCCATGGGTCATGAAGAGTCGGACATGACTAAGCAACTTCACTTTCACTCTTCACTTTCATGCATTGGAGAAGGAAATGGCAACCCACTCCAGTGTCCTTGCCTGGAGAATCCCAGGGACAGGGGAGCCTGGTGGGCTGTCATCTATGGGGTCGCACAGAGTCGGACACAACTGAAGCACCTTAGCAGCAGCAGTAGCAGCACGGCAAAACCAATACAATATTGTAAAGTAATTAACCTCCAATTAAAATAAATAAATTTATATTAAAAAATAAAATGGGCAAATGGTGACAGTGGAAAAAAAAAAAAACAAATAGTAGAAAGTATATAGTCTCATAGAGAAAAGCCAATTCCTATGCTCCTAACCTAACCTGCAGACCACTTCCAGGAGGATATAAAAAAGGTGGCTGATTCCATCCATTGGCATAAATGGCCCCAGAATACCTAGTTGATCTTTGTGTCCTACTGACTATGGGATTCTAGTCTTCACTATATTTGAATTACAACACATTTTTTATTTTAGACATCCAGCTTCACCCATCCTCTCCCTGTGTAGCTAGAATGAACAAATAAACAGAAAATGTAGTTTCTGATGTTTAAATACATAATGAGAAAACCTATGATAGGGTAAAAGGGTTAACAATCATGGGACGATAAACTCTAGTGACAAAGGAAGAGAGTTAGTTCAGAGATTTCTCTACAGAGAGGTGATGACGATGATGATGATGCAGATGGTAATGACATGATGATAATAAAGAGGAAGACAAATGAGATGGCTGAAGGTTAAGCCCAAAGCTGCTAGACACTGAGTGCAGCTTTGTAATACCTCTACTACGTAGTGCTGATTCCTCAGAACAAGTTGTCTCCTGTATCTAATTTGTTAGATGCTTGAATGAGAGATTCTGTAAGAATGTGAGAACAGCACCATTAGTACCATTCCTGGTTCTGTTACATCTTGTTCTTTTCCCAAATTGCTTGTTTACTCTTTTGAAAATAGTATTTATACTTTCTAGGATGGATCACAATGTATCTTAAGATCATCACCATCACTGTTTCTTATTGAATAGAAAATTTCACAATTCTCAAGGCAAATAAATAGCAAATTCTCATTTTAATGAAGACTTTGACCTAAAGCAAATTAAGCATGTCTAATCTATTTTCAGCGATTGAGTAAGTTCCCAGCAAGAGCTCAGCCAAAGAAATTCCAAGTAATGATTTTCTTTGCATTAATGTTATTATTTCTTCATCTGGGTCCTGTTCCTATCCTCACTCCTATCACCAGACCCCACTCCAACCCTAAAAGAAACTTTTAATGATGTGACTCCTTTTCAGTATAACCCTGACACTTCCAAGCAAGGAGCAGAATATATATACATAGTAAGCAATTCTCTTACTTACTTCAAGAAAAATACAATTTTCAGTTCCATTATAAGTCATGTTATATCACTACATCAAGATTAAAGGAAAAAAAACCCTTGCAAATCTATTCAGTTCTTCTTCCTAAATCCTTTCTGTATCCAATAATCCCAACTATCTTTTTTCCCTTTATACCAAAAAATAGACCCAATGATAAGGATTTTTTCCCAACTAATAATCATTTTCATAAGACTCAAAAATTCATGTTCATTTAAAAGGTAGACTTCCTAGAGGTAAATTAACTATTTACTGATCTAGACTAACGTTTTTTGTGCTTCTCAGGTGGTTCAGTGGTAAAGAATCTGCCTACAATGCAGGAGACATAGGTTCAATCCCTGGGTCAGGAAGATCCCCTGGAGAAGGGAATGGCAACCCACTCCAGTATTCTTGCCTGGGAAATCCCATGGACAGAGGAGCCTGGGAGGCTATAGTCCATGGGGTCAGGAAGAGTCAGACATGGCCCAGTGACTGAGCATGCACACACAGCAAACTAACAGAGCCTTAAGAAACCACTTCCCCTGCACTCCGTTTCCCCTCTTCTTCAAGTCTCTGGAGTCTCAGACGACAGCAGCTCACCTTTCTGACCAAGTTGCAGTCCACTCTTCTGCTGTTTAATCTTCCCTGGAAATGGCAGATCATCACTGAAGGAGAAAGATGCCTTTGTGTGCCCTTGTCTCTGACTCCATTGCATTTGTCCTAGGCCCTAACACAGTACTGTCTGGTCACTTCCCTTCTGTGAAGAAATAATTGCTTCCATGTGAAGTCACATCAATCTTTCATTACTCTATTCTTTTAGAAGGCAAGGATACCTTCAAAATGTCATTATCAACTTTCAAAACTCTTGATAGTCTATTACAAAACATAAAGTCTATTATAAAACTCAAAGTCCGGAGAGAAAATGGTCCATTAGATAAAACTTTTTTCTCTTAAGTCTGCCTCTTGGCTTTCGTTTTCTATGCAAGACCTTGGGGCAAATCATTTAATGTTTCTGTATCTCAGTTTAATAATGTTGACTTATCTTACAGGGATTTCCTGAAGATTAAGCAAGGTTGAATTAATAAACAGTCCAGAATAATAAAGATAAATGTAAAGTTTTTTAAAAATGACCCTTTTAGGGCATTCTCCATCCCCTTTCTGATGTCTATGTTAGAAGCTTTCTCTGTCCCTTTTCCATATTTCAGTAAAACTCTGCTACACAAAAGCTCTTGAGTGATCAAGCCTGGTCCCTGGTCCCTAAGTTAAATCTTCTTCTTTGGAGATCACAAATCTGACACTGTTCACCATAAGTTATCACTTTGGGAGCTCATCTGGGATTTTCAAGACAAGGTGAGAACATTCAAGAGCTCTGATCTCTCTGCCTTCTCAGTATACACATTTTATGCTTTAATTTACTAACTCTACAGTGTGCTTTTTTAAATGAATGACACACCCTGCGTGAAGAAAGTGATGAGTCCTATTCTGTGGTTTTGGGGTGCCTCGTAATGACTGAAGGCAGTCTCCAAAATGGAGTCTTGTTGGGGGTTTATATCGACCTGCTAATGCCAAGAGACACCCAACATCCCTGCGAGTGGAACGGCCAGAGATGGGGAAAGTGTGTGGACCAAATTTTCCTTTTTCAGTCACCTTTTCCTGGTGTCTTTGACCATTTCATAATTGCATGGGGAATTAGAACTATTAACCAATCTGTTGGGTCATAGGCTTTCAAGGGACTTATGATTCATGCCATTACTGTGTACTTTTACTTAGACTCCATGTACAGAAGCACCTAGCCTTGCTAGGAGCTGAAAGTTACAAGAGCATGTTTGGGAGTGAGGTGAAGCTCTAACTCCAGAAACATCTCTCAGGCTAGAGGTCACTTTCTTGGTTGCCTGCCTCAGGGGCCAGTGACCTGCAAGTGAGTCTTTGTCATGACTGTGCCTCTGATCTATGTGGATAGAAGCACTGCTGGTGACCGTGGACGTTTTTGAGGACACAGATTGGGAACTGCAGGATCTGGTCAGGTTGGAAGTGCAATGGGCTTCTTTTGGTGGTGCCAGCTCTTAGCAGACCAGAGAAGGCTCTCTGATGGCTTTTGTCTCCACTCTTTAGATATTCCTTTTGTGGAATCTGTGGAAATGAACTGGAAGGATTGGTCTTAGTAGCTTGAGGGCAAAAATCACTTTATCCTCACAGACCGACCCTCCACCACCTCTTTTGCTATCACATATGCTGGCGTGGGTGCAAATCTTGGTTGCTGTGCATCCCTTTATGACTCACTATTTCTGCTGTGGTCAAGACTGTACTCAGGAATGTGCACAGGCACGCGTAAGACGCATGCTTCCTCTAGGAGTCCTAGCTTGGGATACATTCCTGGAAAGCTACTCTGTTCCACCCCGAGAGGCGTCAGAGGAAAGGGGGAAATCAAAAAAGGTTTTGGTGGTATGGAACTCAAAATAAATCTGGAATGCCACCAGGTCTACCCTGGTGCATCTCCACCCCATCTCAGTGGTAGAACCGGAAGGACCTATGTCGGTAAGGGACAGACTAAGTCTGAGCAGGGAAGGAAAGCTTGGTGGAGTCTGTCTATACAGCACCCCCTCCCCCCACCCAGTCTAGAGCAGGGAAGGACACTTCCAACGGAAAAAAGCCATGTTTGTGGATGCTGCATTTTTCTCTCTTACAAATGGGAGCTAGCAGTTCCAGAATCACTCCTTTAAAATGCATTTTAAAAACTGGGACAAGTTTGATCCCCTGGGTTTAAATAAAACATGCCCGATATTCTTCTGTGATACTGAATGGCCACAGTATCCTTTGAAAGATGGGGAACACTGGCTGGTTGAAGGGTCTCAATTATAATATTGTTTTACAATTAGATTGGTTCTGTAGAAAACAAGAGAAATGGGTAGAAGTACCATATATGTTGCTCTTTATCTCTCTGTGAGACATGCCAGACTTGTGTCTTAAGGGTGCAGATTTGGGTGTGAAATCTTCAGCTCCCTCCTGCCCTCTTACTTTGCTTCTGTATTCAGGGCTCCCCAACTTAACAGGCTGAGAATTAGGGCACCCTTCCAGGAGGGGTTGCCTCAGTCTCGGAAGAAATTCTAACAGTCTCAGTTGTGGTTGAGACTAGAACGTTGAAAAAGTACACAAATGTCTTTACAGGACCAACTTTACTTTATGACCTTACTTGGAGAGATGTAATGCATGTCTTGGGACAGACACTGACTCCTGACTCAAAAACATGAGTTTTGGGGGAAGCTACTACTTTTGGAGATGAATGGCTTGAGCGTGAGACAAGGGGAAAGAGGAAACACAAAATAGCCCTCCTCCCTACTGGGAGCCAAGCAGTTCACACAACAGAGCCAGACTGGGACTATAACATGGCTAAAAGAAGGTGGGATCAGAACCACTTTACCAGATGTATTCTTAAAGGACTCAAGCAAATACATCTAAAACTTTAGACTATGCTAAGTTGGCTGACATAGAACAGAGAGGAGGAAACTCCTGATAAATTCCTAGATAGATCGTGAGAGGCTTTCCACAAGTTTACTGATGTTGATCCTGAAAGTTCAGAAGGAGGAATGACCTTAAAGGATAGATTTCTCACTCAGTTGGCTCCAGGTATCTGCCATTAAGTTACAAAACAAGCATTTGGACCAAATCAGTCTTTAGAAAACTGTTGCAGCTGGCTCAGATGGTATATTATGGTAGAGAATACGAGGAGAAAAAGAAGAGACAGAGAAAGACTGAAGTCCCAAAAATGGCTATTAGATTTGCTCTGAAACAGCCAGAGGAAAAATGCCCAGAGGGACATAGGTGAAAATGGATGGACTTGTTATTACTGTGGAAAGGAAGGGCATCTCAAGTGGGATTGCCTCAGGTATCTAAGCCAGCTGCCCTATGGTCTGCAAAGGCCATACTCAAGAAGAGACTGCCCTCCAAGGTGTAGGCCCCAGGGTCAGATTCTCAAGACATTGGGACTGATTGTGCCTAGGGTCCCTACACAATCTCCCATCCTAATTACACCTGAGGAACCCGGTTCCTCAGACTCTACACATGGACATCAATCACCAGATGGTCAACACTGAAATCAGTTCAGTCACTTAGTCGTGTCCGACTCTTTGCGACCCCATGAATCGCAGAACGCCAGGCCTCCCTGTTCATCACCATCTCCTGGAGTTCACTCAGACTCACGTCCATTGAGTCCATGATGCCATCCAGCCATCTCATCCTCTGTTGTCCCCTTCTCCTCCTGCCCCCAATCCCTCCCAGCATCAGAGTCTTTTCCAATGAGTCAACTCTTCACATCAGGTGGCCAAAGTACTGGAGTTTCAGCTTTAGCATCATTCCTTCTGAAGAAATCCCAGGGTTGATCTCCTTCAGAATAGACTGGTTGGATCTCCTTGCAGCCCAAGGGACTCTCAAGAGTCTTCTCCAACACCACAGCTCAAAAGCATCAATTCTTCTGCTCTCAGCCTTCTTCACAGTCCAACTCTCACATCCATACATGACCACAGGAAAAACCATAGCCTTGACTAGACGGACCTTAGTCGGCAATGTAATGTCTCTGCTTTTGAATATGCTATCTAGGTTGGTCATAACTTTTCTTCCAAGGAGTAAGCGTCTTTTAATTTCATGGCTGCAGTCACTATCTGCAGTGATTTGGGAGCCCTCCAAAATAAAGTCTGACACTGTTTTCACTGTTTCCCCATCTATTTCTCATTAAATGATGGGACCAGATGCCATGATCTTCGTTTTCTGAATGTTGAGCTTCAAGCCAACTTTTTCACTCTCCTCTTTCACTTTCATCAAGAGGCTTTTAGCTCCTCTTCACTTTCTGCCATAAGGGTGGTGTCATCTGCATATGTGAGGTTATTGTTATTTCTCCCGGCAATCTTGACTCCAGCTTGTGTTTCTTCCAGTCCAGCGTTTCTCATGATGTACTCTGCATAGAAGTTAAACAAGCAGGGTGACAATATTCAGCCTTGATGTACTCCTTTTCCTATTTGGAACACTGAAATCAGATTGATTATATTCTTTTCAGCCAAAGATAAAGAAGCTCTATACAGTCAGCAAAAACAAGACTGGGAGCTGACTGTGGCTCATATCATGAATTCCTTATTGCCAACTTCAAACTTAAATTGAAAAAAGTAGGGAAAACCACTAGACCATTCAGGTATGACCTAAATCAAATCCCTTATGATTATACAGTGGAAGTGAGAAATAGATTTAAGGGCCTAGATCTGATAGATAGAGTGCCTGATGAACTATGGACTGAGGTTTGTGACATTGTACAGGAGACAGGGATCAAGACCATTCCCATGGAAAATAAATGCAAAAAAGAAAAATGGCTCTCTGAGGAGGCCTTACAAATAGCTGTGAAAAGAAGAGAAGTGAAAAGCAAAGGAGAAAAGGAAAGATATAAGCATCAGAATGCAGAGTTCCAAAGAATAGCAAGGAGAGATAAGAAAGCCTTCCTTAGCGATCAATGCAAAGAAATAGAGGAAAAGAACAGAATGGGAAAGACTAGAAATCTCTTCAAGAAAATTAGAGATACAAAGGGAACATTTCATGCAAAGGTGGGCTCAATGAAGGACAGAAATTGGATGGACCTAACAGAAACAGAAGATATGAAGAAGAGGTGGCAAGAATACATGGAAGAACTGTACAAAAAAAGAGCTTCATGACCCAGATAATCATGATGGTGTGATCACTCACCTAGAGACAGACATCTTGCAATGTGAAGTCAAGTTGACCTTAGGAAGCATCACTATGAACAAAGCTAGTGGAGGTGATGGAATTCAAGTTGAACTATTTCAAATCCTAAAAGATAGTGCTGTGAAAGTGCCAATATGCCAGAAAATCTGGAAAACTCAGCAGTGGCCACAGGACTGGAAAAGGTCAGTGTTCATTCCAATCCCAAAGAAAGGCAATGCCAAAGAATGCTCAAACTACCATACAATTGCATTCATCTCACATGCTAGCAAACTAATGCTAAAACTTCTCCAAGCCAGGCTTCAACAGTATGTGAACTATGAACTTACAGACGTTCAAGCTGGATTTTGAAAAGGCAGTGGAATCACAAATCAAATTGCCAACATCTGTTGGATCATGGAAAAAACAAGAGAGTTCCAGAAAAGCATCTACTTCTGCTTTATTGACTATGCCAAAGCCTTTGACTGTGTGAATCACAACAAACTGTGGAAAATTTTAAAAGAGATGGGAATACCAGACCACCTGACCTGCCTCTTGAGAAACCTGTACGTAGGTCAGGAAGCAACAGTTAGAAATGGACATGGAACTACAGACTGGTTCCAAATCAGCAAAGAAGTATGTCAAGGCTGTATATTGTTACCCTGCTTATTTAACTTTATATGCAGAGTACGTCATGTGAAATGCCAGGCTGGATGAAGCACAAGCTGGAATCAAGACTGCCTGGAGAAATAGCAGTATCATCAGATATGCTGATGACATCACCTTTATGACAGAAAGTGAAGAAGAACTAAAGAGCCTCTTGATGAAAGTGAAAGAGGAGAATGAAAAAGTTGGCTTAAAACTCAACATTCAGAATTGAAAGAGACACATGTACGCCAATGTTCATCGCAGCACTGTTTATAATAGCCAGGACATTGAAGCAACCTAGATGTCCGTCAGCAGATGAATGGATAAAAAAAACTGTGGTACATATACACAATGGAGTGTTACTCAGCCATTAAAAAGAATACATTTGAATCAGTTCTAATGGGGTGGATGAAACTGGAGCTTATTATACAGAGTGAAGTAAGCCAGAAAGAAAAACACCAATACAATATACTAACGCATATATATGGAATTTAGAAAGATGGTAATGATAACCCTGTATGTGAGACAGCAAAAGAGACACAGATGTATAGAAGAGTCTTTTGGACTCTGTGGGAGAGGGAGAGGGTGGGATAATTTGGGAGAATGGCATTCAAACATGTATAATATCATATGTGAAATGAATCGCCAGTCCAGGTTCGATGCATGATACAGGATGCTCAGGGCTGGTGCACTGGGATGACCCAGAGGGATGGTATGGAGAGGGATGTGGGAGGGGGATTCAGGATGGGAATCACGTGTATACCCATGGTGGATTCATGTTGATGTATGGCAAAACCATTACAATATTGTAAAGTAATTAGCCTCAATTAAAATAAATACATTTATATTTTAAAAACCCTCAACATTCAGAAAACTAAGATCATGGCATCCAGCCACATCACTTCATGGCAAATAGAGGGGGAAGCAATGGAAATAGTGGCAGACTTTATTTTGGGGGCTCCAAAGTCACTGAAGATGGTGACTGTAGCCATGAAATTGGAAGATGCTTGCTCCTTGGAAGGAAAGCTATAATCAATTTAGACAGCATATTAAAAAGCAGAGACATAACTTTGCCAACAAAGTCCATCTTGTCAAAGCTACAGTTTTTACAATAGTCATGTATGGATGTGAAACTTGTACCATAAGGAAAGCTGAACACCAAAGAATTGATCCTTTTGAACTGTGGTGTTGGAGAAGACTCTTGAGAATCCCTTGGACTGCAAGGAAATCCAACCAATCTATCCTGAAGGAAATCAATCCTGAATATCCATTGACAGGACTGATGCTGAAGCTGAAACTCCAATACTTTGGCCACCTTATGCGAAGAACTGACTCATTTTAAAAGACTCTGATGCTGGGAAAGATTGAAGGAGAGAGGAGAAGGGGACAACAGAGGATGAGATGGCTGGATGGCATCACTGACTCGATGGACATTTGTTTGAGTAAGCTCTGGGAGTTGGTGATGGACAGGGAAGCCTGGTATGCTGCAGTCCTTGGGTTCCAAAGAGTTGGACATGACTGAGCAACTGAACTGAACTGAACTGACTCCCCAGTCATAGTCCATACTCAAGATAATATTCTTGAAAAAAAGAAAAAACAGACTGTTAATTGTATTTGGAGAAACAGAAAGTCACCTTGCAAGGCAGCATTGTTATATCTTTTCCTGATTTCAAGTTATTCACATTTCAGTCACTGTATTAACATTGTGGGCAAGCTAAGTCACTCCAGTTGTGTCCAAGTGTTGCCCAACTCCTTAAGACCCTATGGACTGTAGCCTACCAGGCTCCTCTGGCCATGGGATTTCCCAAGCAAGAATACTGGAGTGAGTTGCATGCCCTCTTCCAAGGGATCTTCCCAACCCAGGGACTGAACCTGTGTCTCATGTCTCCTGCATTGGTAGGTGAATTCTTTAACACAAGCATCACTTGGGAAGCCCATATTAACAGTAATAGGAGGATAAAAAATATCTCTGCTTTCATGTATTGCATACTCACATTACTTATTTCTGCAGTATTTCTTAGAGAAGGAACTTCCATAATTTATCATAATCTTAAGTCATAATATATTATAGCTCCTAACATCATAGACAGACTCTGTGTTTATAGTAGCTGAGATATTTCCTATGTTTGAATTTTGTGGACATTAAAACATTTGAAGAGGAGGATGGGTCATTACAATTCATTTCACATTCTAATTTAAATGGCTTTAAATTGTTTACCTTCAAGAGTGTGCAGATCAGGCCATCAAGATCCTGCCAGATAATGGAAGCGCTAAGCCAGGTTCTTCTGTTATATCATTTCATGAGTGGTTTGTTCTCTGATGCTCCATTCTGTGCCCTGTTTGAATACAGTCACTTTATTGTATTGAAACACTAAGATTAATTTTTATGTACTAACTTATTTTATTGGCTAATTTATATAATTGTAATATTGTCAGATTTCTCCTTCAAGGACCTGGGGCTCAGGACAGTGAGCAATGGTGAATCTAGCTGATCTTCCATTCTCCCTATCATATGCAGGGATGGCTGTAATGCTAACTCTTTGTAGGGTTAAGGAAGAATAGTGTGGAGCCTCATTCAACGATGGGCATGGAATGAACTTGTGAAACCTAGATGCCTGGTCACTCCTTTGAGCTTCTGTGCTTCCTAGTGGCTTAAAGGCTGTCTCTAGATTCTTGTGCCCTTTTATGATTGCCCCATAGAGACTGTTGTTTGTTAAGTTCTGGACGAGATGTGTGACCTGGCCACAACCTGTAGTTGACGAGAAAGAGTGGTTGCCTCTTCTGGAAGCAATCTGACTGGAGGTGCAAGGTCAGCCTGTCCCAAACTTGGAGCTGTAAATGGACTCCCTGATTCACAGCATGTCCTCTCCATAAGTTCAGTTCAGTCGCTCAGTCGTGTCTGACTTTACATCCCCATGAACCGCAGCATGCCAGGCCTCCCTTGTCCATCACCAACTCCTGGAGTTTACCTAAACTCATGTCTATCGAGTTAGTGATGCCATCCAACCATCTCATCCTCTGTTGTCCCCTTCTCCTCCCTTCTTCAATCTTTCCCAGCATCAGGGTCTTTCCAAATGAGTCAGCTCTTCACGTCAGGTGGCCAAAGTATTGGAGTTTCAGCTTCAACATCAGTCCTTCCAATGAACACCCAGGACAGATCTCCTTTAAGATGGACTGGTTGGATTTCCTTGCAGTCCAAGGGACTCTCAAGAGTCTTCTCCAATACCACAGTTCAAAAACATCAATTCTTCAGCACTCAGTTTTCTTTATAGTCCAACTCTCACATCCATATGTGACTACTGGAAAACCTCTCACTAAAGCTGAGAACAAACTTCCTGTAAGGCGCTGCTATCCCCTGAAAATATGCTCTTTTCTTTCTTACACTTTCTAAACCTTGATAAAGAGGACTTGAGCCCTCTTTCAGAACTCTAATCAGTGTGAATTTACAGTAAAGAGCCCCAGAAGTCAATCATTTTAATAGTAGTTACAATAAACTGTGGAAAATTCTGAAAGAGATGGGAATACCAGACCACCTGACCTGCCTCTTGAGAAATCTGTATGCAGGTCAGGAAGCAGCAGTTAGAACTGGACATGGAACAACAGACTGGTTCCAAATAGGAAAAGGAGTATGTCTAGGCTGTATATTGTCACCCTGCTTATTTAACTTATATGCAGAATACATCATGAGAAACGCTGGACTGGAAGAAACACAAGCTGGAATCAAGATTGCTGGGAGAAATATCAATAACCTCAGATATGCAGATGACACCACCCTTATGGCAGAAAGTGAAGAGGAGCTAAAAAGTCTCTTAATGAAAGTGAAAGTGAAGAGTGAAAAAGTTGGCTTAAAGCTCAACATTCAGAAAACGAAGATCATGGCATCTGGTCCCATCACTGCATGACAAATAGATGGGGAAACAGTGGAAACAGTGTCAGACTTTATTTTTTTGGGCTCTCAAATCACAGCAGATGGTGACTGCAGCCATGAAATTAAAAGATGCTTACTCCTTGGAAGAAAAGGTATGACCAACCTAGATAGTATATTCAAAAGCAGAGACATTACACTGCTGACTAAGATCCGTCTAGTCAAGGCTATGGTTTTTCCTGTGGTCATGTATGGATGTGAGAGTTGGACTGTGAAGAAAGCTGAGCACCGAAGAATTGATGTTATTGAACTGTGGAGTTGGAGAAGACTTTTGAGAGTCCCGTTGGACTGCACGGAGATCCAATCAGTCCATTCTGAAGGAGATCAGCCCTGGGATTCCTTTGGAAGGATTGATGCTAAAGCTAAAACTCCAGTACTTTGGCCACCTGATGTGAAGAGTTGATTCATTGGAAAAGACTTTGATGCTGGGAGGGATTGGGGGCAGGAGGAGAAGGGGACAACAGAGGATGAGATGGCTGGATGGCATCACTGACTCAATGGACGTGAGTCTGAGTGAACTCTGGGAGTTGGTGATGGACAGGGAGGCCTTGAGTGCTGCGATTCATGGGGTCACAAAGAGTCAGACATGACTGAGTGACTGAACTGAACTGAACTGAACTGACACTTTCTTCTTGGTAATGTTCATCTACAAGGCTTGATGAACCAGTCTTTTGGATCCAAACCTATAAATAGAATCTCCTCATCTTTTCCTTAAATTTATGGTCAAAAATTTTAAATGAGAGCTCCAACCATCACCAAATATTAACTAAACTGATTCTCAAAATGTAGCGCACTTAAGAATTTCTAGGGTACTTGTTTAAAATGTAGCGCTCCTGCCCAGGTAATGCTAATGCAGGTATGAAGCATATGGAGGTATGTGGTAGCTTGCTTCCAAGATGGCTGCATCAGTTCCTTCCCTCCTTGTCTGAGGATACCTTTCTTCCAGCAAGAGATGGAGTCTTTTTTCTACCCCTTTGAATTAGGCTGGCCTGTGGCTTTAATCAGGAGAGTACTGCAGAAGTTAAAATATGGGAGTTTTGAGCTGGCAGATTCCACCTAGTTTTCTTGAAATTCTCACTCCAGAAGAAGTTAGCTGCCATTAAGACATCCAGTCACCCTGAGACCACCATACTGTAAGGAAGCCCAAACCAGCCACACTGGAGGCTGTATGGGATACATGCCTGTCCAGTTCCAGGTGTCCCAGCCATCTGAGCACAGAGGCCACATATGAGAGGGGAATCTTCAAACAACTCTGTCCCTATTCACCATCAAACTAACTGCATAAGAGATCACAGATGAGGAACACCCTCCCCACCACCACCACAGCTGAACTCTATTAACTCCAGAACCATGGAACACAATAGTAAATTAATAATGTTTTTTAAGCACCAGACTTTGGGACTATGCAGCCATAGGTAGATTTTCATGCAGGTCTCAATGTACAAACTTAGAGAAGTATCATTTTGATTATCAGTCAGACACTGGAGCATGAAATGTTCCCAGACTGTGGATAACTTTAAAAAGGACACAAAAACTTTAGTCAGCACTCCACTTTCTAGAGCATTTCTAGCATTTTAATATCTCTGTGGTGTGTTCTAGCTACCATCCAATATCTTATCATGCTCTAGCTTTTGGCTTTGTCCTTATAGGAGATACAGAATTTTGATAGCTTGTGGCTTCCATAGTTGTCTTGATTGTCTACTTGATATAAGATCAATACTGGATTATATGCTGGCAAATAAAGCAGATAACAGCATGTGCAAACACTTCTGCCATAGGTTACCTTCCCCTACCAAGAAAGACACCAATTGTTAAAGATATATTATGTCCAGAGACAATGGCATGCTAACTCAAAGTCTCCCTTACCTGAGGTTTCTCATGGAAATTTCTCTGGAATTCTAACTGTAATAAGCTCTCACTACAATGCATATATATTGCTATCTTTAGGCAATATCCAGCCTCAAACAATTTCTAGAGGGCTGATATCAGAATTTATTCCTACCCCCCTCTAACTTATGCTAGTGTTCCAAGAACAAGTATGGCTTTACCCGTGTGGTAGGTGCTGTAGTTTAGCTCCATGGTTCCAGAAGATGTTCTTCTGGATCAATCTGGAGAAGCAATTTACTCACAGATGTAAATGGGATCTTCTTCAGAATTAAAATTGTCCCAAGATAAGCTACTGCAATGTAACCCAGAGAGATGGCACATCTTCTTCATCCACTCATCCACTGATGGGCACTTAGATTGTTTCCATATCTTAGAAACTGAAAATAATGCTGCAATAAACCTAGGGGTACACACTAACTCTTGGAATTTGTGCTTTTGTTTTCTTCAGAAAAATACCCAGAAGTGGAATTGCTGGATCATATGATAGTTCTTGGCTTCCCTGACAGCTCACTTGGTAAATAATTCACCTGCCATGCAGGAGACCCTAGTTGCACTCCTGGGTTGGGAAGATCCACTGGAGAAGGGATAGGCCACCCACCCCAGTATTCTTGGACTTCCCTGGTGGCTCAGCTGGTGAAGAATCCATCTGCAATGCAAGAGACCTGGGTCTTGAGGGGGAAATTTGCACATGGTAAGCAGAGTACATCATGAGAAACGCTGGACTGGAAGAAGCATAAGCTGGAATCAAGATGGCTGGGAGAAATATCAATAACCTCAGATATGCAGATGACACCACCCTTATGGCAGAAAGTGAAGAGGAACTCAAAAGCCTCTTGATGAAAGTGAAAGAGGAGAGTGAAAAAGTTGGCCTAAAGCTCAATATTCAGAAAACGGAGTTCATGGCATCTGGTCCCATCACTTCATGGGAAATAGATGGGGAAACAGTGGAAACAGTGGCAGACTTTATTTTTTTGGGCTCCAAAATCACTGCAGATGGTGACTGCAGCCATGAAATTAAAAGATGCTTACGCCTTGGAAGAAAAGTTATGACCAACATAGATAGCATATGCAAAAGCAGAGACATTACTTTGCCAACGAAGGTCCATTTAGTCAAGGCTATGGTTTTTCCTGTGGTCATGTGTGGATGTGAGAGTTGGACTGTGAAGAAGGCTGAGTGCCAAAGAATTGATGCTTTTGAACTGTGGTGTTGGAGAAGACTCTTGAGAGTCCCTTGGACTTCAAGGAGATCCAACCAGTCCATTCTGAAGGAGATCAGCCCTGGGATTTCTTTGGAAGGAATAATGCTGAAGCTGAAACTCCAGTACTTTGGCCACCTGATGTGAAGAGTTGACTCATTGGAAAAGACTCTGATGCTGGGAGGGATTGGGGGCAGGAGGAGAAGGGGACGACAGAGGATGAGATGGCTAGATGGCATCATTGACTTTATGGACGTGAGTCTGAGTGAACTCCGGGATATGGTGATGGACAGGGAGGCCTGGCATGCTGCGATTCATGGGGTTGCAAAGATCAGACATGACTGAGCGACTGAACTGAACTGACCTGAAAGCTGTGGTTGCAGGTCTGAAATTGCAGTTCTCTGCTGATTCCAATGGAGAGGGAAATGGCAACCCACTCCAGTACTCTTGCCTGGAGAATCCCATGGACAAGCGAGCCTCCTGGGCTACAGTACATGGGGTCACAAGGAGTCGGACATGACTGAAGCAACTTAGCATGCACTTATGCACACCGATTCCAAATAAACTCATCTTTGCTGGAGAAATACCTAGTAGTTGACTCTTTTAGTCTGCACATATAACTGTACATAGAGAGTAAATCCCTGATACTTAGGGGAAAAAACCCATACAGAAAAGCAAATAATCAATTTCAACGTACAGATATTCTGTATTAAATATGTGAAGTGAAGTGAAGTGGCTCAGTCATGTCCGACTCTTTGCAACCCCATGGACTGTAGCCTACCAGGCTCCTCTGTCCATGGGATTTTCCAGGGAATAGTCCTGGAGTGGTTTGCCATTTCCTTCTCCTGGGGATCTTCCCAACCCAGGGATCAAACCCGGGTCTCCTGCATTGTAGACAGATGCTTTACCGTCTGAGCTACCAGGAAGTCTACCCAAAGAATTAATTTTACTAGTAACTGGCACTTCTGAAAGCATTCTTTTAGAAGACAGGAGGCCTTTTAAAAGACAAAAACATGGTTTGTAAAGCATTCTCTTTGAAGACAGATGAATGCCTATGTTTTTACCAAAGCTCAAAGACGGAAAACAAACCAAGCCAAAATGTGTCATGGAAACGTTTTGGGTGTAGTATAAGGAATAAAGAGAAACTTATGACTGAATTATACAGTGAACTTTCTCTCAAATATTTCTAGTTGTTAATCCCTGAACAATGTGAATAGACACTGAATAGTGTATAAATCGGCAGGGGGTGGAAGGGGGAAGACTGGATAGGAAAGGAGAGTAGATTTACCTCAATATATATTTAAAATTTAGGCATCCTTAGAGGAAGTAATGATCTTTTCTGGAGAAAAATTCATTAAATTACACTCAGAAAGTCTTCTAGGAACACTTGGCCTTAACTCCCTTCTCTGCTGACATTTGCTATGTTATCTGATCCATCCTTCGAAGGGAGTTTTTTTCCTTCCTTCTCTTCCTGCGTATATGATCTCTTTATCTGTTAGGTTTAACCATTTTGATCTACAAACACCAATAATTTCATATATCACAACCTAGAAATTTATCAGGAACCATGTTACATATGTAACATTGTATATGTGTATTTCTAAACTTATTCATTTCTTTCAATTTAAATTCTTGTAGAAGAGTTGTTTGTAAATTGCATTACAAATTTTAATAAATAAGCAAGTTTATTCATGTTATTTAGGATCCAGTTAACTGACCAGACAGACAGAATACCACTGGGAGGAGGGTGGGTTCCTCAAGTGTTTTTGCTTCTTCAGTTATAAGAAAAATTACTTAGAGTAATCATGACATATGAAGAAGGAAATGGCAACCCACTCCAGTGTTCTTGCCTGGAGAATCCCAGGGACGGAGGAGCCTGGTGGGCTGCCATCTTTGGGTTTGCACAGAGTTGGACACGACTGAAGTGACTTAGCTTAGCTTAGCTTAATCATGACATAAATAATCACCTGCAGAAGGAACTGGAAACCTTATACATTTCATATATAGATGGAAAGCTATATTTCAACAAAACTCATATTTTAGCTTATAATAATCTTCAGAACAACAGATCGATTCAATCTTAGTATCTGGACTCAGTCAACACACAACAGAATCCTTGGTAATAAATCTGGAAAAGAGAAGCCACTTTCCTTTCCTTCCTTCCTTCATTTATTCATTCAGTTGACATTTGTTATTTGCCTTTCTTGGGCTTCCCAGGTGGTGCTAGTGGTAAAGAGCTTTCTTGCCAGTGAAAGAGACATAGGAGACATGGGTTTGATCCCTGGGTCGGAACGATTCCCTGGAGGAGGGCGTGGCAACCCACTCCAGTGTTCTTGCCTGGAGAATCCCATGGATGGAGGATCCTGGCAGGCTACATTCCATGCTGGTCACAAGAGAGTGGAACAGGACTGAAGTGACTGCCTTTCTCATGCCTGGCACTATTCTATCAGTTGGTTTACACTCATGTATAAGACAAGGCTGTTCCCTTCTCTCACTGAATTCACATTCTCTTCTAACCATATTGCCACTAGGAAGAGTGAGAATATTCTAAATACACATACAAATGCCTGCATAATGCTCTGTTGCCGGTCTTTTTCAAATTTGTGTTGAGACAGTCCCCTGGAGAAGGGAACGACTACCTGCTCCAGTGTTCTGGCCTGGAGAATTCCATGGGCTGTATAGTGCATGGGGTCATAAAAGAGTTGGTTGTGACAGAGTGACTTTAAAAAAAAATCTTATTTACCTGACTGGAATTAGAAGAATAGTTGTAAAAAGCATATTGAACTTGGTATACTTTCATACCATCTGGATTCTGTAATTCATTAAAAAATTCTTGAAATGAAAATTTAATAGTAATATTATTTTCAGCATGACTCTACATGTACATTCTGCCTCGTGTATATTAAAAGAACTCCGATTATTCCCAGCTCTTCTGGTTAAAAAGAAATAGGCTCAGTGATCCTCAACCAGGGGTGATTTTGCCCTACTCCACACACCGCTCTTGCTTCTCCTCTTTGGCACCGAAGGACATTTGGCAATGACTGGAGACATAGCTGGTGGTCACTACCAGCATCTGGTGCACACAGGTCAAGGATGCTACTAAACAGCCTCCAATGCACAGTGTAGCTCACACTCTCCTCCCTCTCAAAAAGAAACCAAAACTTTCCTCTCCGAGTTATCATTACTGCTGAGGCTGAGAAATCCTGCTCTCTCCTTTATTACAGATCATTTCATTCTCATGTTATTTTCCCTCTGTCTCCATACCTCAGTTTGAAAAGTTTAATTCCATTGGCTTATCCAACCATTCATTTATTTATATCTCTCCCAAAACCACTGCTAAGACATTACAGGGATACAAAGACACAGAAAATAGGATGTCTGATATTTGATTTCTATCTGATTGCAAGAACCTACCTTACAGCTAACTGGAGAATGACTTGGCTTTCTGAAAAAGATGAGCGACCAATTAAAACATTCCTTTGGGTGATGATAACAGGATATCTTTTGTGCACTCTGCTCATCACTCCGATTCTCTCTAGCCTGGGGTGAATGCCATTTTGCCTGGTAGAAGTCTGGTTCTAAATTCTCTAGAAAATAAAAATGCAATTCTATTGTTCAAATTGCATGAAAGGCAGGACCACGTGGGGGTGAGAAGGACAGAAAAATACTATCCTTTGTAATCATAATGTGGGGAATGTGGTGCTTAATAGCAGGTTACAAAATAGATTTCTTAATCTAAAACGATAAAATTTCCTGCATAGTGGCAAGCTGATACCTCAGATCATGAACAAATAAGGCAATATTTATTCTCATCGTTTACCCTGGGATAGACTGAAACAATAACCCTTCCTTGTCTGCTGTTTATCACGTTTACCCTTTGACAATACATAGATCTTCCTTATTGGCATCAAAATGGTGATGAATCAAATCAAAAAGAGAAAATAACATAAGAATTGTGTAATAACTGAATAGTCAAATATATGTGCTCTTTGTACTCATCTAAGAAAATATAGGGATGCATAAAAGTTAAGTATGAAAGAAAGCAAAGTTAATGTTTTTTCCATCAACAATCACAGCACACATATACTCCATGTATGAATGTATACACACATATGTATATTCAGTATTATCCAGAAACACCCATGTAATGAAGAGGTACCCTGCTTGTCTTTTCTTTAAAGAGCTGATTAAGTGGTTCACAGTAGAGCAGTGTGCTATTTGCTGTTATCCTTAATTTTCCTGATGATTCACCTAGAATATGGCTATCTATCTAGAAACAGCTAAAATTAACGGAACAAT
Organism: Nanger dama; assembly: GCA_917880005.1. Classification (NCBI taxonomy): domain Eukaryota; kingdom Metazoa; phylum Chordata; class Mammalia; order Artiodactyla; family Bovidae; genus Nanger; species Nanger dama. The sequence goes on from CAKJTW010000066.1 coordinate 11,337,861, forward strand.
TTAGAAAACCCACTGAGCTAAAGTTGCACAGCATGAACTAAAAGAAGGGAGGAAGATCGGTGACTCAGGGGATTCTTAATGGAATTTTAAACCTTTCCTTTTCACGCTCTCTCAGCTTATGGATGAGGTGCCCTTGGATACTTGCAAAGTGCTTCTTTGGACAATTATTACTTCACATTGGGGGAGGTAGTTAGCAGGTATGGTGTTTTAGGAGACAGGCAGGACTTGAGACCAGATTTCTCACTCTAGATTTCTGCTATGTACAAAATTGATGTGACTAAGGGGCTGGTAGCATTTGCAGCCACTCTGCTCACCCTGGGAGGCCCATTCCAGTGCTAACAAACTCCTCACTAAGTCAGCCCCATGGTCTGAAGGAGGTTCTAAGACTCCACTGAAAGATCCAATGATTCCTCCCCAAGCAGCTTGCATCCCTAGGGAAGTGTCTGAAAAATGTCCCCCATCCCCCACCCCCACAGTCACATGAGAGAATCTTCCAGACTGGGAACTAACCCAGTACAGGGGTCATCATTTCCTACGAGTTCCCCACCTCCAAACAGCTCTCCAATTCATATCACAGCTTTTGAGTGATCACAAGATCTGGAATGGCTTGTGTGTGCTGAGTTTAGTCGCTCAGTCATGTCTGACTCTTTGTGAGCCCATGACTGTTGCCTGTCAGGCTCCTTTGTCCATGGGATTCTCCAGGCAAGAATACTGGAGTGGGTTGCCATTGCTCTCCTCCAGGGCTGGAATGGCATACACATTTCAAAATTGGAAATGAGGATACTGGGTAATTTTCCTAAAATAGATAATTATAAGAATTGGTGCAAAGCTTCCCCTTAAGCCCATACTCACCTCTGGGTTTCCTAGGCTCTGCCAATGACAACTTGGCACGTGCCATCTGCCTCTCCAAGGATTAAATCATGTGCCACTGCTTCTGCTGCTGCTAAGTCGCTTCAGTCATGTCCAACTCTGTGAAAACCCATAGACGGCAGCCCACCAGGCTCCTCCGTCCCTGGGATTCTCCAGGCAAGAATACTGGAGTGGGTTGCCATTTCCTTCTCAGCACGTGCCACTACATCTCCTGAGAGGAGTTCAGGGTAGAGGTCAGGAATGAGGTACACTGTGCTCTGGGAAAAACTGGCAGAACAGGCCTTCAGATAGTTAAATTTTTTTAGGAGAAGACTTTTATGAGCCCAATTCTTGCATCCCCTCATATCTAGAAAAGCACTAAAATTATTAGCAATGACATCTACTGCTGATGACCCAGAGCAAGACTCTGCCAAAATGCCTGCTTGATGGCACACACCCCTCTTCACTAAACTCCTATGTAACACTGATCTTCCCCTATATCTCTCTGGGGCTAGTACCTCAAAGCTATCTGAGATGCTGTCCCTAGGGCAATAGCCCTCATAAAACTTAACTCATAGCTCTCATGTTGTGCATTTTTTCAGTCAACATATGCCAGAGAAAAGATGCTGTTTCCAGTTTAGTGTTGCTATTATAGGGACAAATTCTCTCCAAATTAATCATGACCATGGACCTCAAGTGGGCCCAGCAGCAAAAATAAGACCAAGAAGGAGAAGGTTCTGTGGTCAATGAGAAGCTATGGCCTCTGTGTAGTTACCCCTCTGTAGGGTCCACAGCCAATACCTGGTGGTAAGTCTGGGGTCTCTGTTGGCCAGCAGGGCCAGCAGCAAAGAAGACAAGCTTGAGATGGTGTAGAGGAGAGAAAAAACAAGGTGCATTGATCTATCATATCGCAGAGCAATGACTCTCTGAGGAGACAAGCCACTGTCTTCTTCACCTGGAACTAAACAGGGATAAGACTTTAGGAAAGGGAGCTCCTAGCTTAACCAAGTTAACAATAAAACACTCAGCAAGAGATGACAGTCAAGCTCGAGAAAGACTGAAAATGAATCATTGGATAAACAGTGGTGACCATGGCAAGAACAAACAGGTGGCAGAATGGGAGCAACAGATTTCTTTGACCTTGGTTTATAAGAGATCAGTTGGAAAATATTTTGAGAAGTTTTACTGTAGACAGAGGCAAGGACATATAGTAAGAGCTGGGTAAGAAGTGGGACTAGGGGATATTTGTTTAAATTGGAAGAAGAATGGTGTATTTGTACGCTAATGAGAACGCTGTAGTAGAGAGTGTGCATTTGATGTTGCAAAGTAAGGGGTGAATTGCTGGAGCAATGGGTTTGGATAGAAAAGAAGAGAAAGTCTTCTCCAGCAGCCCAACAGTTAAGACTCCATGCTTCCAATGCAGGGGTTGCATGCTAAATCCCTGGTTAAGGAACCAAGATCCTGCATGCCTCGTGCAAGGTCAAAAATAAAAATAAATACTATAACTATAAAAATAAATTTAAAATGAAAAAAAAAAGAGAGAGGGGATCCAGGACTCTAGAGGCATGGCTCCTGGAGAAGGGTGAAGGATCTTGGACCTGCTCACCACCTCCATGGCCACCTCTATTGCCACCAGCCTGTCTAAGCCATCGTGGTCTCCCACCAGGGTGACAGCAGCAGCTCCTAAGTAGTCTCCCTGTTTCTTCTGCTCGCCAAGTCAGTGCTCAGTCACTCAGTCGTGTCTGACTCTTTGTGGCCCCACAAACTATAGCCTGCCAGGTTCTTCTATCCATAGGATTTCCCGGGCAAGAATATTGGAGTAGGTTGCCATGCCCTCCTCCAGGGGATCTTCCTGAGCCAGGGATCGAACCTGCATCTCCTGCATTGCAGGTAAATTCCTTGTCATTGAGCTATTGAGATGCTTCAGCATCTTATCCACCTATAAATTCTCCTTAGCACAGCATTCAGAGTGATCCTTTTAAAATGTAGGTAAGACCAGGCCAAGACTGTGCTCCAAACCCTGTAATGGACCTCGCCTCACCAGGAAAGAAGTCAAAGTCTTTGTAAGGTACCTGGGGAATCTGGTCCTTCATTATGTCTATAATTAACCAACCTCTCTCTTTCTCTCTTTTCTGAACCCTTTGACTTCTCCTGGAAATCTCAGGATACGCCCCCCACTGTCCTGCAGTTAAGGACCTTCGTTCCAGCTTTTGCCTCTCCCAGGGACACTACTGTCCTAGACATCCCACTATTTGACTCCCTCTCTTTCTTCAAGTTTTTATCCACATCTCAACTTCCCACTGACCACTTAAAATTACAAACTTTGTCTCACCTTCTTATCCTCTTATTGTGCTCTCCTTTTTCTTTCCCCCAAATATCTACCTTCTAAAGACGATGTAATTCACTTTCCTTCTATTTGCAGCATGCTGCCTCTCCTCCAGGTAGAGTGTGGCTTCCATGAGGGTCATATTTCATTAGTATATCTCCAGCTCCTAGAACTGTGCCTGAAACATAGTAGTCAAGATATTTGTAGGATGAGTTAACAAATTTATCTAACAGAAAGCCCTTAGTGAGCTCACTGAAGATTTATGAATGAGAAATCAGAAACTGCCTCTCTGTGCCAGGTAAATATATTCCTCTCTGTAAACCTCATCAGGGGCGTGTCTGCTAAACTGTCACAAATTAATTTGAAAGCTAAAAGGAGTGTATGATATTTTTATCTACATTTTTGCATTCAATGAAAAGCACATTCAACAATTGCATACTTGTAATAACCGTCACAGGTGCTCAGCAGTTACAGGCTTATCATTTCATTCAGTTAAACCACACCAACAATGTGAAATGGGCACTATCATCCTCATTTAACTGATAAAGGAAATGAAAATCAGAAGACTTAAGTGGCTTGCTCAGATCCTTACAAAATTAGTAAATGAGGAGGGGCAGATCTTAATTACAGACTTTCTTTACCTTCCATGGAGATGCTTCCCAACTTGGTTCTATTATATGGAGAAATATCATGTTGCATCAAATATGGCTATTTTAATGTTGAGGGATTTATAAAATTCACTTTGGTATTTAAGAGGCTTCATGTCAAATTTTGACTAAATATCTTTATCTATGTCCATTCATCTATTTTTGTATCTTTCTAGCTATATATAATGGGCTTCCCATGTGGCACAGTGGTAAAAGAATCCACCTGCCAATGTGAGAGACACAGGAGATACAGGTTTGATCCCTGGGTTGGGGAGATCCCCTGGAATAGGAAGTGGCAACCCACTCAAGTACACTTTTCAGGAAAATTCCAGGAACAGAGGAGCCTGGTGGGCTACAGTCCATGGGGTTGGAAAGAATTAGACATCACTGTGCTCAGTCATTCAGTCATGTCCAATTGAATATATATATATATATATATATATATACATACATATATCAGTTCAGTTCAGTTCAGTTCAGTTCATTTGCTCAGTAGTATCCAACTCTTTGCTACCCTATGAATTGCAGCACACCAGGCCTCCCTGTCCATCACCAACTCCCAGAGTTCACTCAAACTGATGTCCATCGAGTCGGTGATGCCATCCAGCCATCTTATCCTCTGTTTCTCCCTTCTCCTCCAGCCCTCAAACCCTCCCAGCATCAGGGTCTTTTCCACTGAGTCAACTATTTGCATGAGGTGGTCAAAGTACTGGAGTTTCAGCTTTTAGCATCAGTCCTTCCAGTGAACATCCAGGACTGATCTCCTTTCAAATGGACTGGTTGGACCTCCTTGCAGTCCAAGGGACTCTCAAGAATCTTCTCCAACACCACAGTTTAAAAGCATCAATTCTTCAGTGCTCAGCTTTCTTCACAGTCCAACTCTCACATCCATACATGACCACTGGAAAAACCGTAGCCTTGACCAGACAGATCTTTGTTGGCAAAGTAATGTCTCTGCTTTTGCATATGCTGTCTACGTTGGCCATAACTTTCCTTCCAAGGAGTAAGTGTCTTTTAATTTCATGGCTGCACTCACCATCTGCAGTGATTTTGGAGCCCCCTAGAATAGTCTAACACTGTTTCCACTGTTTCCCCATCTATTTGCCATGAAGTGATGGGACCAGATGCCATGATCTTCATTTTCTGAATGTTGAGCTTTAAGCCAACTTTTTCACTCTTCACTTTCACTTTCATTAAGAGACTTTTAGCTCCTCTTCACTTTCTGCCATAAGGGTGGTGTCATCTGCATATCTGAGGTTATTGATATTTCTCCCAACAATCTTGATTTCAGCTTGTGCTTCTTCCAGCCCAGCGTTTCTCATGATGTACTCTGTTAAATAACCAGGGTGACAAGATATAGCCTTGAAGTACTCCTTTTCCTATTTGAAACCAGTCTGATATTCTATGTCCAGTTCTAACTGTTGCTTCCTGACCTGCATACAGGTTTCTCAGTTGTGTGTATTTTAACAATTGCACTTATCTCACATGCTGGTAAAGTAATGCTCAAAATTCTCTAAGCCAGGCTTCAGCAATATCATGAACTTCCAGATGTTCAAGCTGGTTTTAGAAAAGGCAGAGGAACCAGAGATCAAATTGCCAAAATCCGCTGGATCATGGAAAAAGCAAGAGAGTTCCAGAAAAAACATCAATTTCTGCTTTCTTGACTAGGGCAAAGCCTCTGACTGTGTGGATCACAATAAACTCTGGAAAATTCTTCAAGAGACAGGAATACCAGACCACCTGACCTGCCTCTTGAGAAACCTGTATGCAGGTCAGGAAGCAACAGTCAGAACTGCACATGGAACAACAGACTGGTTCCAAATAGGAAAAGGAGTACATCAAGGCTGTATGTTGTCACCCTGCTTATTTAACTTCTATGCAGAGTACATCATGAGAAACGCTGGACTGGAAGAAACACAAGCTGGAATCAAGATTGTCGGGAGAAATATCAGTCACCTCAGATATGCAGATGATACCACCCTTATGGCAGAAAGTGAAGAGGAACTAAAAGCTTCTTGATGAAAGTAAAAGAGGAGAGTGAAAAAGTTGGCTTAAAGCTCAACATTCAGAAAACGAAGATCATGGCATCTGGTCCCATCACTTCATGACAAATAGATGGGGAGACAGTGGAAACAGTGTCAGACTTTATTTTTTTTGGCTCCAAAATCACTGCAGATGGTGAGTGCAGCCATTAATTTAAAAGGCGCTTACTCCTTGGAAGGAAAGTTATGACCAACGTAGATAGCACATGCAAAAGCAGAGACATTACTTTGCCAACAAAGGTCCGTCTAGTCAAGGCTATGGTTTTTCCAGTGGTCATGTATGGATGTGAGAGTTGGACTGTGAAGAGAGCTGAGCACTGAAGAATTGATGCTTTTGAACTGTGGTGTTGGAGAAGACTCTTGAGAGTCCCTTGAACTGCAAGGAGATCCAACCAGTCCATTTGAAAGGAGATTAGTCCTGGATGTTCACTGGAAGGACATATGCTAAAGCTGAAACTCCAATACTTTAGTCACCTGATGTGAAGAGTTGCTTCATTGGAAAAGACCCTGATGCTGGGAGGGATTGGGGGCAGGAGGAGAAGGGGACGATAGAGGATGAGATGGCTGGATGGCATCACCAACTCGATGGACTTGAATTTTGGTGAACTCTGGGAGTTGGTGATGGACAGGGAGGACTTGAGTGCTGCAATTCATGGGGACGCAAAGAGTCGGACTTGACCGAGCCACTGAACTGAACTGAACTCATCTGAGCGACTGAAGTGAACTGAACTCATATATATAGAAAAAATACACACAACTGTATATATATAATTTAGAATTATATATGAAGTCCTGTCAGTCGTTTCTGACTCTTTGCAACCCCGTGGACTGTGGCCTACCAGGGTCCTCCATCCATGAGTTTCTGCAGGCAAGAATACTGGAATGGGTTGCCATTTCCTTCTCCAACAATTACATATATACATGTATGTATAATTGTGTTTATTATCTACAGTGCTAGGCATCATGCTAAGAGCTATACAAATATTGTCTCATTTTATCCTATCCCAAACACTGCAATCAAGGTATCCCATTTCACAGATGGAAAAATTGAGGCAAAGACAGGTTTGCTAACGTGTCCCAGGTTGACAGCAGACTGAGCCACAGAGGAGTCTGGAAAGTCTAAGAGTACAGTCAATGTCCTAACCATCAGAACATGCATTTTCCTGCCTCATTAATGGAATAAGTTTGACTTTCTTAATCAGACCATATTTAGAGGAAAATAAATACTTTCTGAACTGCCATGCTTCATCCCTAAAGAAAGATAACCCATTTCATAAAGTTCCTCTGACTGGTAATGACCAAGCCTGCTGTCCCGTGTAGGGCTGATGCAAAATTTCCACAGCAGTGCAGTTACTGAGGCCACCCTGACCCAGCCCCATGTCTGCTGTAAGTGCTCCGTCTTCATACACAACCCTCATTGGCTCCCCAGACTGGCCACCATCAACCCAATTCCTGGAGCCTAAGGTGACATACCAGCATTATAGGTTAAAAGATAGACATTTTCATAGGAATCACCTTGTTTCAAAATAAAGTTAACATGTCTTCATTGGTTAAAACATTTTCTGGAATAGAAGGATGTGATGATACCGTGCTATAATTGCAAGTTTGGAATGTAGATATGTCCATGTGAAGAGACAGGCATCTAGGAAACCAACCCGCTTTAACTATGGTCCAGAAAGCTCTCCACGCTCTGAACCAGAGCAGAATTTCATAGTTTAAGCTCTAAGCTTCTGTGGCCCTCAAAGAGCTAGGTAATAATATTCACTGTTTCTCTTTAGAGAATGGAGAAACACACTACTATTATTTTTAAGGGATCAAAATACATATATCTACATTTCTGGGGGCTTTTCTACCAATTTGTGATACAGACATTCTGCATTTATCAAAATGTATCAATAATAAGAAAGTCACACAGGTTTCTCTCATTTAATGGAATGAAATTAGGATAGCTAAAACTAACATAACAATTATCCTAAAACCAGTACAAACCTATTCACTGAATAGTTTGTCAATGTCTGACTTTTATTGAGAGGACTTCCACTAAACTCCCACTAGGCTCATTTTGATTTCTTTTAAACACTGGTCATTTATTTATTTAACTAACACAAACACTTTACTGAACATCTATGTATTAGAAACTGTACTAGCTGTCAGGGAGAAAGGCCAGTTTGGTCCAGTTCCCATGCTGCAGGCACTCGCGGTCTCATGGCAAAAGAATTACCCAAATAGGTCCTTATACTCTTGTGATAACCACAATGACAGGGATAGTCATACGAGACCCTGTGTCTTGGCAGATTGTTTTAAACCAGATCATTTCCTCTGCAAACAAAAGTAAATCAGAAATAGAAACTCTATGATATTGTGTGCAAAATTGTTTACCAGATCTACAATGCATATAGTCATGCCATAATTAACTCAATTACAGATAAATTTTGAAATGGAATAGTTTCAACTCTCAAAAAGCATCCAGTCATTGCATACAAGGTATGGGGCCACTTAATTAGCCTAGTTATACTTTACAAATGTGCTTTGTTATTTTTGAATTTTTAAATTGAAATATAGTTGATTTATAATATTAGTTTCAGATGTACAGCAAAGTGATTCAGTTATACATATATGTACATATATATTTTTTCCATTATACTTTATTACAAGATCTTGAATATTTTTCCTTGTACTATACAGTAGAACTTTGTTGTTTATCTATATTATATACAGTTGTGTGTACCTGTTAATCCCATACTTGCAATTTATCCCTCCTCCTTCTTTACCCTTTGGTAACCATAAGTTTGTCTTCCATGTCTATGATTATGTTTCTGTTTTGTAAATAAGCTCATTTGTACTATTTTTGTAGAGTCTACATATACTTGATATCATATAATATTTGTCTTTCCCTGACTGACTTACCCTACTTACTATGATAATCACCAGGCCCATCCACATTGCTGAAAATGACATGATTTCATTCTTTTTTATGCTTGAGTAGTAGTCCATTGTATATATCTACCACATCTGGATCATCAATAAAGCAAGAGAATTCCAAAAACACATCTATTTCTGCTTTATTGACTATGCCAAGTCTTTGACTGTGTGAATCGCAATCAATTGTGGAAAATTCTGAAAGAGATAGGAGTACCAGACCACCTGACCTGCCTCATGAGAAACCTGTATGCAGGTCAGGAAGCAACATGTCCAGTTAGAACTGCACATGGAACAACAGACTGGTTCCAAATAGGAAAAGGAGTACGTCAAGATTGTATATTGTCACCCTGCTTATTTAACTTCTATGCAGAGTACATCATGAGAAACGCTGGGCTGGAGGAAGCACAAGACGGAATCCAAATTGCTGGGAGAAATATCACTAACCTCAGATATGCAGATGACACCACCCTTATGGCAGAAAGTGAAGAGGAACTCAAAAGCCTCTTGATGAAAGTGAAAGAGGAGAGTGAAACAGTTGGCTTAAAGCTCAACATTCAGAAAACGAAGATCATGGCATCTGGTTCCATCACTTCATGGCAAATAGATGGGGAAGCAGTGGAAATAGTGGCAGACTTTATTTTTCTGGGCTCCAAAATCACTGCAGATGGTGATTGCAACCATGAAATTAAAAGACACTTACTCCTTGGAAGGAAAGTTATGACCAACCTAGACAGCATATTCAAAAGCAGAGACAGTACTTTTCCAACAAAGGTCTGTCTAGTCAAGGCTATGGTTTTTCCAGTGGTCATGTATGGATGTGAGAGTTGGACTGTGAAGAGGGCTGAGCACTGAAGAATTGATGCTTTTGAACTGTGGTGTTGGAGAAGACTCTTGAGAGTCCCTTGGACTGCAAGGAGGTCCAACCAGTCCATTCGAAAGGAGATCAGTCCTGGGTGTTCATTGGAGGGGCTGATGTTGAAGCTGGAACTCCAATACTTTGGCCACCTGATGCGGAGAGCTGACTCATTGGTAAAGACCTTGATGCTGGGAGGGATTGGGGGCAGGAGGAGAAGGGGATGACAGAGGATGAGATGGCATCACCGACACAATGGATATGGGTTTGGATGGGCTGCGGAGTTGGTGATTGACAGGGAGGCCTGGCGTTCTGCGATTCATGGGGTCGCAAAGAGTCGGACAGGACTGAGCTGAAAACTAAACCACATCTTCTTTATCCAGTAGTCTACTGGTGAACATTTAGGTTGCTTCCATGTCTTGGCTATTATAAATAGTGCTGCTATGAACACTGGGGTGCATGTATGTTTTCTAAATAAGAGTTTTAATTTTTCCCAGTTATATCCTCAGGAGTGGGATTGCTGAATTGAATAGTAACTCTATTTTTAGTTTCGTTTGGTTTTTTTTAGGAAACTCCATACTGTTTTCCATAGTGGCTGTACCAATTTACATTCCTACCAACAGTGTAGGAGAATTTCCTTTTCTCCACACCCTATCCAGCATTTGTAAACTTTTCATTCTTAACATCCAAGTTTTAATCAACATCGCATCTCTGTTTCTTCTGAATCACAATAGATTTTTCTGTCTGTCTCCTTATGCACATGTGAGTGCTCAGTCGTGTTTGACTCTTTGTGACCCCGTGGGCTCCTCTGTCCATGGAATTTTCTAGGCAAGAATATTGGAGCATGTTGCCATTTCATTCTCCAGGGCATCTTCCCAACCCAGGGACTGAAACCACCTCTCTTGCATCTTCTGCATTGGTAGGCAACTTGTTTACCAGCTGAGCCACCAGGGAAGTCCTCTTCCTGACTGACTATGTATTTTAAAACTTGTATTTATATGTTTTACTCAGAATGTAAGTTTGTCTTTATATGCATCCTTTTTTAAGTATTAAAAATTTTAAGTATTAAGCTTAAATATTATTTTTATGAATGCCTTAACACTGTTCAGTTCAGTTCAGTCGTGTCCAACTCTTTGCAGTCCCATGAATCACAGCATGCCAGGCCTCCCTGTCCATCACCAAATCCTGGAGTTCACTCAGACTCACATCCATTCAAGTCAGTGATGTCATCCAGCCATCTCATCCTCTGTCGTCCCCTTCTCCTCCTGCCCCCAGTCCCTCCCAGCATCAGAGTCTTTTCCAATGATTCAACTCTTCGCATGAGGTGGCCAAAGTACTGGAGTTTCAGCTTTAGCATCATTCTTTCCAAAGAAATCCCAGGGCTGATCTCCTTCAGAATGGACTGTTTGGATCTCCTTGCAGTCCAAGGGACTCTCAAGAGTCTTCTCCAACACCACAGTGCAAAAGCATCAATTCTTCAGCATTCAGCTTTTTTCACAGTCCAACTCTCACATCCATACATGACTACTGGAAAAACCATAGCCTCGACTAGACAGACCTTTGTTGGAAAAGTAATGTCTCTGCTTTTCAATATGCTATCTACGTTGGTCATAACTTTCCTTCCAAGGAGTAAGCGTCTTTTAATTTCATGGCTGCAGTCACCATCTGCAGTGATTTTGGAGCCCCAAAAATAAAGTCTACCACTGTTTCCCCATTTATTTCCCATGAAGTGATGGGACAGATGCCATGATCTTCGTTTTCTGAATGTTGAGCTTTAAGCCAACTTTTTCACTCTCCGCTTTCACTTTCATCAAGAGGCTTTTGAGTTCCTCTTCACTTTCTGCCCTAAGGGTGGTGTCATCTGCATACACTGTTACTGACTGACAATAAAGTCAAACCCTAAAACTACAGTGTAACAAGCTAACCCCAGGTCTGTTCACTATTAGCAGTGATGCTAGCCAACCAGAGGGGGGCTAAGCTCCTATTCAAACCCAGACTAACATCCCTTCTGCTCTCTGGCGAGGAGAGTATGACTTTTATCACTGGGAAAATAAACTGCTATACTTCTCAATTTTACTTACAGAGACAACTACAGGAGATGGAAAGATAGAAAGTGTGAAATTTCACATCTTGGCAAGTTCTTGATGAGGATGGAACGCCATGTAAATTTGTTTGGGCGAATCTTGATTTACTTATATCATCTTTAGTTATATAATATATAGTCAGCCTAGGGTTTGCATTTCTTCACATAATCAAGTAGAGACTTCAAATTTCCAGTGCCACTTGAAGGAAAGGGTGTGTGACTGATGTATAAAGAGGATTGGGGTCAGGGTGGAGGACAAGCCAGTGTTAGGCAGAAGGCCTGGGGAGGAATACAGTCTTGGGAAATGAACAGTGGTGTGTTCAATAAAGGATTTTAAAGAACAAAGATGCCATTAATGTGCACTTTGTAGTTTGGGTCATACTACAATGTGGCTGCTGCAGAAACCCACAAGCCTTCAATAACAGTGCTATTTAATACATAAAGCAACCTCGTATTTGAGGTTGTTTAGGGAACACAAGGTAAAAGGGTCTATAATGCATATTAAGGTCAACTTGGGCCAAAGAAGAGACCACCTACAGGAGCAGAAACTCAAGACTTCAACAGAAAAACGAAAATTAAGGCAAGAATTCACAGGAGAAAGGTGATCCCAAGCCCTCCTGGGGAAGATACCCCTTGGTGCATCTATAAATATGTGCATGTGTGTGCATTCAGGTATGTTTTACAAGGTGGTAGAAGATACTGGCTTTCTCATCACACATGTAATGGAACTTGAAACATTTATTAATAAATTTAAAAGCTGTAAAATTAAGTTAATCCCAATTCTAAAGAACTTGAGATTTCCGAGGCAGATAATACTTGGATTACAAAGCAAATATGTTTCAGATCAAATAGTGGTTCTACCTACAGAATTGTGAGCTATTTACTGTTTGTTCATATTTCTTTTAAGTATTTGTTTGGCCAGGTCTTAGTTGCAGCATGTGAGATCTGGTTCCCTGACCAGGAATTGAACCCAAGCTCCTTGCACTGGGAGTACAGAGTCTTAGTCACTGGATCACCAGGCAAGTCCTGTGTGCTTATTTTATAAATTGGGTAGCTCAGATGGTTTTACTCTCTGCTGATTAAACAAAACTGATGAATTTATATCTTACTCCAGGCATTTCCCCTCATGCAGAAAAAAAATCTGTGACCAAGGTGGGGCCACTTCAGGGTGTGGCTGCAGGGCAGTGAATAGGTTAGTCTCCTCCAGGCATTTGCAATGTGCTTCTCCACCTGAACCATCTCCCTGCCTCCCCACCCCAAACACAGTTCACAGTCACTCATGTTGTCAGGTTTAGTAGGGTTACCTCTTCATACTTTTTTTTTTTCCTGTATTGAAGTAGGGTTGATTTACAATATTGTCCTAGAAGAGAATAAGAGATTGAGAATGAATTTGTGACAAGCAGACCTCACAAGTAAGAAAGTAAATCCTAAAGCTTGCTGCTGTTCAGGTGCTGAGTCGTGTCCAACTCTGCAACCTCATGGACTGCAGCACACCAGGCCTCCTTGTCCTTCACTATATCCTGGAGTTTGCTCAAATTCATGTCCACTGAATCAGTGATGCTGTCCAACCGTCTTATTCTCTGTCATCCCCCTTCTCCTCCTGCCCTCAGTCTTTCCCAACATCAGGGTCTTTTCCAGTGAGTCAGCTCTGTGCAGCAGGTGGCCAAAGTATCGGGTTTCAGCTTCAGCATCAGTCCTTCCAATGAATATTCAGGATTGTTTCCTTTTCCTTTAAGATTGACTGGTTTGCTCTCCTTGTTGTCCAAAGGACTCTCTCAAGAATTTTCTCCAGCACCGCAGTTTAAAAGCATCAGTTCTTTGATGCTCAGCCTTCATCCTAAAGCTTAGTGAATAAACTAGATCGCATTTGTGATAAAAAGAACATGTACATTTAGGGGATGATATAGTATATAGTGGGTTGGCCAAAAGTTTGTTCCAGTTTTCCGTAATATCTTATGGAAAAATCTAAATGAACCTTTTGGCCAACCCAATATATAATCTCAGAATTCAATCTGAGAACAGGACCAGCTCTGTAATTTGTGGGTGTCCAGTGTAAAAATCAAAATGAGAAGCCTTCTGTTCCCATCATTGTTATGACTTTTAAGGTAATGGCAAAAGAGCTTTGAAACAATCTCAGGCTCTTCTGAGTGCAGCTTGCATACCATGATGTCAGCCCTACATAATTATTCCTGTTCTTATGATATTTACATAAAACAAATTTCTGTTTGCTTATAATTGTGTATGATTGGCTGTCATGCTGTCTTCAACTAAAAGTTGCACAATGTTGAGGATTATATTCCATAGATCTATTCCACTCTGGCTGTTATGCATATTACTCATATTCTCCAACACTGATGCTTTCCCATCCATCAAAACTGTTTAAAAGGTTCATGCCTGGCATGTAAGAAACTCTCAACAAATGTTTAACAGCAAAAATATCTATCATTTTTAGTCTTAATGAAACAAAAGCTTTATTAAAATCCCTGCATATGTGCTCAGTCATGTCCAACTCTTTGAGACCCCACAGACTATAGCCTGCCAGGCTCTTCTGTCCATGGAAATTTCCAAGCAAGAATACTGGAGTGTGTTGCCATTCCCTACTCCAGAGGAACTCCCCAACCCAAGGATCAAACATACATCTGCCTTGGCAGATGGATTCTTTTACCACTGAGCCATCTGAGAAGTCCCAAATAAAGACCCTGGTTAGTGGCAAATAGAAATAAGTATGAGGGAAATATAAATTTACCATACAATGTGTGCTTTATTATATACACCTTTGAATATACATGATAGTGTAGCTGTATTCTAAAACCTTCCCTCACTTGAGACAAAGGTCAAATTGCATAGTACCTTCCAATGTTGCTAAATAATATCTCAGCCCACCTTTCAAACCACACCTACAAAGCAATAGAAAATGAAATTTTCTACCCTCTGGAGAAAACTTTTTGAGTCTGAGAGTTAACTACAACTTTTTCTTTCTAGGTCACCTGAGGACACTGATTCCTCTGCTCCCTGAGTAGTAACTAGAGAATGCTGAGAGTTTTCTATGTGACATTCAGCTGTAAGATTCTGTTTTTGTATTCCTGAATCAAGTCAATGGTTCTATCATGTGTGACTGACTCTGATTGTAGTCTCATCAAATCAGCTCTGCAAAATTAGCTTTATTTTTGTGGAATTTCTCAAGTGCTAGAAATTGTTTTAATCTGCTGCTTTAATTCAGTGATTACCACAATCCCCTGGTACTCACTGACTCAATTTTCCTCAATCCCTATGATGTACCAGGTATTATACTAGACACATGTCCCTCAACTACTTAAAAGCCAGAAATACTTGGACAAATAAAGTAGAATCTTCTCAGAGAGAACTCAAACTATGTACATGTGTCATTAAAACATATATTAAGATTACTGGAAATCTATAAATCACATGAATTGCTATTGTGCAAACTCTCTTATTTGCATGGCACTAGGGAGTGGTAATACTCTTGCCTGGAAAATCCCATGGATAGAGGAGTCTGGTGGGCTGCAGTCCATGGGGTTGTGAAGAGTCGGACACAACTGAGTGACTTCCCTTTCACTTTTCACTTCCATGCTTTGGAGAAGGAAATGGCAACCCACCAATGTTCTTGCCTGGAGAATCCCAGGGACGGGGGAGCCTGGTGAGCTGCCGTCTATGGGGTCGCACAGAGTCAGACACGACTGAAGCTACTTAGCAGCAGCAGCAGCAGGGAGTGGGAGGAGAGTTGAGGTCTAAGATACAGCTTTTCCTCGTTTGCTTCTGAGTTGAGTTTCCATGGCCTGTCACATTAATCATTCTCTATGATTTATATTTTTCCTTTCAATTGATTAGCAGGTGAACTGATATAAAGCCCTTGAATAAATATGTCTTACATAAGTGGGACTGATTTACTAGGACGTAGTAAAATCAGATCTCCTAAGGGCTCTCACAGCTAAATTTTATGCAGAAGTATCATCATTAATGTTGATTGTACCACTTCACCCTGGAATCTATGACCCATGAAAATTTTGGTTTAAATTTAATTCTACCTGTTTCCTTATAAGCTGTTTAGAGTAAACCAACACAAAGTAAGATAGAATACATAACTACAGTATATATCCACTTTTCTTCCCAACTGACTTCCAGAGGTCACCTCAAGGTAGAAAATGACACATCCCAAGGCTCAGTTCCAAAAGAGGAGAAAGCTGGAAGCATTAGCTAGAGGGTGTGTGCTCAGTCGTTTCAGTCATGTCCAACTCTTTGCCACCTCATGGACTATAGCCCTCCAGGCTCCTCTAACCATGGAATTTTCCAGGCAAGAATATTGGAGTGGGTTGCCATTTCCTTCTTCAAGGGATCTTCACAAGGATACAGCCTTCATCTTCTCCAGCTCCTACATTGACAGGTGGATTCTTTACCACTGAACCACCTGGGAAGCTCTGAAAAAGGGTTGGAGTAGTGGCAGTGTCTTCTATGAGAGAAAAGCATAACTGTGTGTTGGTGCCAGTTGGGTATGGGATAGGGGAAAGTGGGTGGGAGGCAAAGGCGGAGAAGGGCCAGCAAAATATAGATGTGTGGTCAAAGAGAACTAGAAGAAATAGCAGATTTGGACTTAACAAGTGTCTTTGACTGGGTTCCACACATGTGCTATTTACAAACTGAGCCATACTGAAATACGCTGAAAATAAGAGAAACTGACTTAGAGACAGAAAGGATGGGCTAGAGATAAATGGAGGAGGATAAAAGTGCTAGACTAGATCTTAATAAATGTGTGAGTTGATAATGGTAGTTTTCAAATGGTGAAGAATCTGCTTGCAGTGCAGGAGACCTGGATTTGATCCCTGGGTCAGGAAGATCCCCTGGAGAAGGGAATGGCAACATACTCCAGTATTGTTGCCTAGAAAATTCCTTGGAGAGAGAAGCCTGGCAGGCTACAGTCCATGGGGTCACAGAGTTGGACATGTTTGAGCGACCAACACTTTCACATATTTAAATTCATAGGTGTATCATTAGAAACTTTGGCTCTGAAACACAGAAGGTTCGATCCAAACTGGTTAAGCCACAGTGGAGCTAACTGATTCACTTAACTGGAGGTCTAAAGGCAAATTGGGCTTCAAGATAGATTAACTAAGCAACTTCAGGTCCATTTGGTTGCAATTCTCTCACTTTTCCTCTCTCTAGATCTCATATTCATCCTCAGACTGGGAATAAGACTGTAGCAGCTACTCTGTGTCTTCTTTCTACACAACTTCCCCCTCCCCCAAAGAGTCAGAGGGTTTCTTCTTTCATTCTTTTTTGTTCCCCCTCCCCAGAAGATTTTTGTTAAAGTTCTTATATATATATTTATTTATTTATTTATATATATAAAATATATATAAATATATATATAATTTATTTATTTTAATTGGAGGTTCATTACTTTACAATATTGTATTGGTTTTGCCATACATCAACATGAATCTGCCACGGGTGTACACGTGTTCCCCATCCTGAACCCCCCTCCCTCCTCCCACCCTGCACCATCCTTCTGTGTCGTGCCAGTGCACCAACCCCAAGTATCCAGTATCATGCATCGAACCTGGACTGGTGATTTGTTTCATATATGATATTATATGTTTCAGTGCCATTCTCCCAAATTATCCCACCCTCTCCCTCTCCCACAGAGTCCAAAAGACTGTTCTATACATCTGTTGTCTCTTTTGCTGTCTCACATCCAGGATTATCATTGCCATCTTTCTAAATTCCATATATATGTGTTAGTATACTGTATTGGTGTTTTTCTTCCTGGCTTACTTCACTCTGTATAATAGGCTCCAGTTTCATCCACCTCATTAGAAATGATTCAAATGTATTTTTTTTTAATGGCTGGGTAATACTCCATTGTGTATATACACCACAACTTTCTTATCCATTCATCTGCTGATGGACATCTAGGTTGTGTCCATGCCTGCTATTATAAACTGCTGCGATGAACATCGGGGTACATGTGTCTCTTTCAATTCTGGTTTCCTCAGTGTGTATGCCCAGTAGTGGGATTGCTGAGTCATAAGGCAGTTCTATTTCCAGTTTTTAAAGGAATCTCCACACTGTTCTCCATAGTGGTTGTACTAGTTTGCATTCCCACCAACAATGTAAGAGGGTTCCCTTTTCTCCACACCCTCTCCAGCATTTATTGCTTGTAGACTTTGGATTGCAGCCATTCCGACTGGCGTGAAATGGTACCTCATCGTGGTTTTGCATTGCATTTCTTTGATAATGAGTGATGTTGAGCATCTTTTCATTTGTTTGTTAGCCATCTGTATGTCTTCTTTGGAGAAATGTCTATTTAGTTCTTTGGCCCATTTTTGATTGGATCATTTATTTTTCTGGAATTGAGCTGCATGAGTTGCTTGTATATTTTTGAGGTTAGTTGTTTGTCAGTTGCTTCAAATGCTATTATATTCTCCCGTTCTGAAGGCTGTCTTTTCACCTTGCTTATGGTTTCTTTTGTTGTGCATAAGCTTTTAAGTTTAATTAGGTCCCATTTGTTTATTTTTGCTTTTATTTCCAATATTCTGGGAGGTGGGTCAAAGAGGATCCTGCTGTGATTTATGTCAGAGAGTGTTTTGCCTATGTTCTCCTCTAGGAGTTTTATAGTTTCTGGTCTTACGTTTAGATCTTTAATCCATTTTGAGTTTATTTTTGTGTATGGTGTTAGAAAGTGTTCTAGTTTTATTCTCTTATAAGTGGTTGACCAGTTTTCCCAGTGCCACTTGTTAAAGAGATTGTCTTTAATGCATTGTATATTCTTGCCTCCTTTGTCAAAGATAAGATGTCCATAGGTGCGTGGATTTATCTCTGGGCCTTCTATTTTGTTCCATTGATCTATATTTCTGTCTTTCTGTCTTTGTGCCAGTACCACACTGTCTTGATGACTGTGGCTTTGTAGTAGAGCCTGAAGTCAGGCAGGTTGATCACTCCAGTTCCATTCTTCTTTCTCAAGATTGCTTTAGCTATTCAGGGTTTTTTGTATTTCCATACAAATTGTGAAATTATTTGTTCTAGCCCTATGAAAAATACTGCTGGTAGCTTGATAGGGATTGCATTGAATCTATAGATTGCTTTGGGTAGTATACTTATTTTCACTATATTGATTCTTCTGATCCATGAACATGGTATATTTCTCCATCTATTAGTGTCCTCTTTGATTTCTTTCACCAGTGTTTAATAGTTTTCTATATATAGGTCTTTAGTTTCTTTAGGTAGATATATTCCTAAATATTTTATTCTTTTCATTGCAATGCTGAATGGAATTGTTTCCTTAATTTCTCTTTCTATTTTCTCATTATTAGTGTATAGGAATGCAAGGGGTTTCTGTGTGTTGATGATTTTAAAATTCTTTAAAAACAGTACCAAAAAAAAAACAAAACTTAGAAGCTTCTTCTTCAAACTCATTGGCCCACATTAGGTCACAAGCCCACTTATGAACCAATCATAGGCAGAAAAGATGATCTTACCTCTCTATAGAACAAAACACTATCTCTGAATCTGGGGTTTGGTTAACCTGAGGACTCACTGGACCTGTAATGAGGACCCTACCAACCATCTAATACTGGGCTGTTTTTTTCACTGCTGGAAATAGTTACATTTGAGAATATTTGAGTAACATATTTTGCAATGAAGCTTTTTCTATTGTAAGGGGAAAACTCAAAGATTTATTTATAAATAAATATTTCCTTCTCTTATAATGCTCTTTATTGTTTTTTATTATGGAAATTATATTGTTCCCTCTAGAGAACTGTAAATACAGAAAAGCATAAAGAAGAAAATAAAATTATATGCCATTTCTCTCCACCATGAACATTCTGAAAATCTCTTGCTACTGTTTTCTATGTATATTTGTTTATCCCATGTTTATTGGGTATTGATGACAGAAACCTATTTAGAATCGATTTAAACAAAAATAAGAATTTATGTAGAGTACTGGGGATGATCCAGGGAACAACAAAGGCAACAGAACATATAGCGACTGACATTGGAAACTGAGAAGAAAGTGGGCACCTAGAAAACAGAGGCTCTGTCCCTCTTTTTGTAGCCTGGTTTCCTTGGCTTTGGCATGTGTGCATGCTAAGCCACTCCAGTTGTGTCCAACTCTTTGCAACCCTATGGACTGTAGCCCACCAGAATCCACTGTTCATGGGACTCTCCAGGCAAGAATACTGGAGTGGGTTGCCATGCCTTCCTCCAGGGGATCTTTCCCAACCAGATACCACTTTGGCACACTGACAGTCAAATATGGTCACCCCATAGGTCCCAACTCTACACCTTATTCTTTCTACCACTTATTAAAAATCAAGCCTTCATACCTGAAATGGTCAATCACCTTCCCCAGGCTCATGCCAAGAGTCCCTCTTTGTCCAATCAGCTGTGGGAAGGGAGCACTCACATAAGATAACATGACTGCTGGGGTCCTTGAGTGTGGATAGAGGAGCATTTGTTAGTGAAAGAGAACTACTGTTCCCTGGACAATGCCCCCTGAAGTTTACTATACTACTACCCCACCCCTACTGTTACTATTGTTGTTACTACTGAGACATAAAACTTACCGTTGATGTATATACACTGTCATGTGTAAAACAGATAGCTAGTGGGAAACTTGCTGTATAGCACAGGGAGCTCAGCTCAGTGTTCTGTGTTGACCTAGCAGGGTAGGATGGTGGGTGGGGTGGGAGAGGGGTCCAGCAGGGAGGGGATATATGTATACATATAGCTGATTCACTTTGTACAGCAGAAATTAACACAATATTGTAATGAAATTATATTCCAATGTGAATATATATATATATATATATTTATGTCATTGAGATCATCCTGAACATTAAGTTGTATAACTTGTCTTTCAAAAACTCCCAAGCACTAGAACATGAACCTCTCTCTTGTTGTTGTTCAGTCTCCAAGTCGAGTTGGACTCTTTGTGACACTATGGACTGCATGCAGCATGCCAGGAACCTCTCTCTTACATGATTCTAAGTGCTCCCCAAAGATCATCTTCAGTGGCTGTGTAATATCCCTTCAAATTAATAAACCACAACTTTGTTGTACCATACTTTTGTTGGAGAATGAATGTTTACATCATTTCCTATTTTCTGGTATCATAAGTAATACTTGAATAAATATTTTGAAAGGGGTTTTTGGTTTTCATATGGCTTACTCCCATAAAATAAAATCTTAATAGTGGTAAATGGGGGTGCAAAACTTCATTTTGAGACTTGATGAAAGTGAAGTGAAAGTATTAGTCGCTCAGTCATGTCCAACTCTTTGTAACCCCAGGGACTGTAGCCCTCCAGGTTTCTCTGTCCATGGGATTTCTCAGGCAAGAATTCTGGAGTGGGTAGCCATTCCCTTCTCCAGTATAATCTTCCCAACCCAGGGATCGAACCCAGGTCTCCTGCATTGCAGGCAGATTCTGTACCATCTGAGCCACTAGGGAAGCCCAAGACTCAATGCACATTGCCAAATGGTTTTCCAAAAAGATTGTATTAAATTACATTGCTTGCAGCAATATCTGCAAGTTCTCATTTTGTAGCAACTGAGTGATTGATATACAAACCCACATATTTGATAATATATCTAATTATCCAGAGTATTCCCTTTAATGAATTATATGTCACTGTATCAGAACAATTTAATAGGTGCTTAGAATTTATTCTGTTATTAAAGTAGAATTCCCAAACATTGCCTTCTCCCTACATCCTGCCAATCCATTCCTGGGTTGGAAAGATCCCCTGGAGTAGGAGATGATAACCCACTCCAGTATTCTTGCCTGGAAAATTCAATGGACAGTGGAACCTGGTGGGCTATGGTGCATGGGGTTGCAAAGAATCAAACACAGCTGAGCATACACACTGTGTATATATTATATAACTTTGATTATTTTTGGATTAATATATAAGAAAGAGAGCCTCAGAAAAGCAGTATTACTCCTCAGATTTCTTCTTTTAAAAGATGTTATATAATACTCCTCTGTCATGGAAATATTTTGAAATTAATTATTTAATATTGACATGTGCATAGAAAAAATTTGAATAAACATACACCATGTTGTTAACAGGTTATCTCCAAGAGAATATGAGACACTTACTTGCTAATCTGATATATTTTGTAAAGCATGATTTCCTTTGATAGTGAGCATATGCTATTTCAGTAAATAAGAAAAATGATTCATATTTTTTAATAATTAGGTTTAATTTGTTTACATTCATTTTATCTGAATTAAATGATCACTTCTTTTATGATATTTAGGAGCTACTTTTAATTCATCAGCAAAAGCTTTATCCATCAAGTGGGTTATCTCTGAGGTGACTCATCAGGTTTCTATACTTATTTGTATTAGATATTTTAGAGTATTATATCCTCTGAACTTCAAAGGATGCATAGTACTGAGAGTCTTTAGTTTCAAGTAACATAGCACAAACGCATTGATGATGCCCCGGGAAACTTGAAGAGGAGAGTAATATAGATTCATAATGATGTAGAGCTGCAAATAATATAATTATAATCCAACCTTCTTTGCCTTGTTGGTCTCTCTTGCACTGGCCTATTTGGAAAAAATTCCTGGAAGGGGGAGCTTAGAGGCACATGAGGGAGCATTCTCTATGACTGTGATTTTGCTGAGAAAACTTCCCTTATAAATTCAGCTGCAACTTACCTTGATGTAGCATCCATCTGTCCACCTCCACTCTACCCCTGGACCTACACACAGGGTTGTGTGTCCAACCCTATGGCTCTCTCCACCTTTAGGAGCTGACAAGGGCTGTTTGTTAGTTTGGTGGTATAATTCTGGCAACGCTAGTTAGAAGGAGTTGACCTGAGAACATGCTGAAGAATAAGTGGGATGGGGCACAAACTGTTTTTCAAAATGAATCTTCATTAGTTTCATATAATGTTAAAGCACAAAAGACTTTTTAATTTCCTTTACAGGAGCAAAGGAAAAGTTAACCAGCTTTAGATGAAGGATGAAAAAGTGTTTAGTCTTACTGAGATATATTTGTAAAGGAAAGACCAAAATATTTAGTAGATAACGTAGGTTGTAGTACACATCCAGATAGGAAAGCAAAAAAAAAAAAAAATAGCTTCCACTAATTCTGGACAAGTCCAAAGTATGGGGCCTTTGCAGAGGTGACTACCCTCTAATGAGACTGCCACAGTGTTCTGCTGCTACTGCTGCTAAGTCACTTCAGTCGTGTCCAACTCTGTGTCCGACCCCATAGATGGCAGCCACGAGGCTCCCCCATTCCTGGGATTCTCCAGGCAAGAACACTGGAGTAGGTTGCCATTTCCTTCTCTAATGCATAAAAGTGAAAAGTGAGAGTGAAGTCGCTCAGTCATGTCCGACTCTTCATGACCCCATGGACTGCAGCCCACCAGGCTCCTCCATCCATGGGATTTTCCAGGCAAAGTACTGGAGTGGGGTGCCACTGCCTTCTCTGGCCACAGTGTTCTAACAACTCTCTACTCTAGGACAGAACCTAGAACTGAATGGCCTTACAGTGTAGAGGATAATGGTCAGACTGCAAAACTGTCACCCTAACTGTGCCATGTTGCTATGGGTTTAGTGCCCCCACTGGGCAGTTGGTTTCCCTTGATTCCATTACCACTGCTTGGCAGCCTTCTGATAACTAAAATGACAGGATATTGAAGTGGGATGAGGGATGGGGGGACTGGGGAGCCTCTGCGCAAATCTATCCCAACTGGAGAGTGCTCGCCACTTTGACTTGAGTCATTAATTAGCATCCTTAGGGCTGAGTTCAGCCAAGGACAAGTCTTGAACTATCATCTAAAGACAGGGTTTCTCCTTCTGAGCCACTGGGATATGGTGAAGACTTTGCCAAAGGGTCTTGCCAAGATTCAGGTGTTGGATCTCCCTGGTTTTCTCCAGTGTCACCATTCTAATTCCAGTTCCTTTAATAAACATGTGATCTTTTGACCATTCCATTGTTTCAGTTTTGAAATTAGTAACTGAACAAAAATGACTAATAATTCCTCCACTCAGAAGATGGACAAGTCTTTCTGCTGATTTTGGGCTGCATAAGGCTCCTTAGCTCTCTCTTCCATGATTTAGATGACAATGGGAAAAGCTTCCAGAAAAGTTATTAGAAAGTGGAATAGTGAAATTCATAAAGATTTTGTACCAGCTTTTGAAAGAGAAAGAAAGTTTCCCATATAGGCTGAGTAGGAGGGATATTATAGAAATTACTGTAGAAGAAAAGAGAAGATTGTGAATAAAATATGGTCTACGGTTGCAGAGATTACCTTGAAGATGAAAAAGAAATCATGTTCTTCTGAATTAAGAACAGAAAAGGGAGCTTTAGGAAAGGAAAAGAAGCATTTTTGGAAAAAGGAGCTTTGAGTATATGAAAGTATTAGAGTGGTGTTTTAGTTTTCTATGCATGCTATGACAAATGGTCACAAGCTTAATAACTGAAAACAACACAATTATAGTCCCTTATAGTTATGGAGCTGAGAAGTCTGGTCGGGTCCCTTTGAGCTAATAGCATGGCACGGCTGCATTTTCCTGGAAGCTTTAGGAGAAAATATGTTTCTTTGCTTTTTCCACCTCCTAAAAGCGTTCACATTCCTCGCTCATGGCCCTCTCCCTACCTTTTCAAAGCCACAGCAACCAGTTGAGTTTTTCTCACATTACATCACTCTGACCCTCCTCTGTCTCCTTTCTCATTTAAGGACACTTATTACCTTGACCTCACCTGAAAAATCGAGGATAATTTTCCTAAAGTCATTCTTCACAACCTTAACTCCATCTGCGACCTAATCCCCTCTTGCCATATAATGTAACATAGTCACAGACTTTGGAGATTAAGACATGGACATCTTTGGAAGATCATTATTCTGCTAACCACAGGTACAAAACTGAGGAAACTTGCATAGAGTAACTTGTTTTTAATTCATGAAACTAAAGACTTAATTATTTTCTCAAGTTAAAAAAATAAAAAAGAATGAGGCTGGGGTTATCTTCATCTTTAAGAATCTAAAAAAGCACACACCACCTGCAGCAGCTTTGGCAGGCATTCACTGTCTAGCCTGACATGCTAGCATTAACTCTATACCCTGGTATAAAGACCACTTTGCTTACCTGTGATGGGTTAGTTCCTTATTTATACTTTCTCATTTAACACCTGTTTCTCCCTTAGACTGTAAATAACATAGTGGGGATGGGAGGAGATTATGCCTATTTTGTTCACAGTTGTATCCCTTGCATCTAGCATACATTAATAGGCTCTAAGTGAGTATTTATTGAGAAATCTAAATAAATCCTACTGGACAGTATGACATTTCCAGGCTTGTAAGATGAAAATGGTTTTACTTGTAAGACTCAAGAGCTTCCACAATCAGTTTAGAGCAGGGTTTCCCCCATATGGTTCAAAGCCTCTCCTAAGCCCACCATGCTTGTGGTCTGCCTCCCTTGATCAACATATACTGTCCCAGATTAGTCCTGGGCAACTAAAGACTTGCTAAGATGGTGTTTATCTTCATATCCGGTGGCTCAATTTTCTTACTAGAGTCCAAACCCCTGATTTCAAAGCCCTGGAATAGACTTTTTTCCAAAAGTACCCAAATGCTTGTCCCCAAGACAGAGATTATGTTTAACAGCTTTACTGAGGTTATAATTGAAATACAAAACACTGTATTTCAGTTGTTTAAAGTATACCATATGATGAGTTCTGACAAACATGTCCACCCCTGATTGGGTGATAAACGTATCCATTACCTCCAAAAGTCTTTTTCTGCTCCTTTGGGTTTTCTTCTTCTTTTTTTTATTTTTTTGTTGTTAGCTTTTATGGTGATGAGAATACTTGATATGAGATCTACCCCCTTAATGTATTTTTAAATGTACAAGATAATATTGTGAACTATAGGCATGATATAACACAGCAGATTTTATAGTGGGATCTCAGAGAGCAATGCTTTTCTTCTTCCAGTCTATAATTTGAGCCACGAGATGCTCATTGCAGGGTTTTGGAGCAGCATCTTCCACAGGCCCTTCTGTCTCTTTTCTCCGGATGAAGTCATCCTTGAAGGATTGAGGTCGCCCTGACTCCAGAGCACCTCTTGGGGACAATGTTTAATCAACAACAGTCATTACCTCATATTAAATTCCAGCCACAATACTATGTACAATCTGGTCATGAGCCTCACAATTCAAATTCCAGTGAGTTGGATTACATCATTCTGAGCTACATAGTTTCTTTAGACATGAAGTTGGCTCTTCTGACACACTGAGATCAGGGAGCTTGCTAAGGGTTGCTTTTCTACTTGGAGTAATAGATCTGTGCTTATCTGTCCAGGTCTTTTTGTGCTTATCTAGAAAAATGAGACCATGAACATGGATTTGGATATGGATATGGATTTGAACATGGATAGTCTGTGATAATCCAAAGTAATAAAGGTGAATCAATCTTTAGTGATTTAACCTTTAATCATATAAGATATTTTAAGAATTTAAGTAGCTTAAAATATTAAATACATAATGTTCATTTAATTTTGCTCATTAGAAGGTAACCCCATCCAGAACCCCATCAATTCTGATAAGAGATGCATGAGAGCTTATGAGTCTTAAAAGGAAGAACTTCATCAACCACTGAGGAGAAATAATGGTTTCTTATCTCACTCCCTACAACAGAGAAAATTCTAAATAAACTGAAGTACTAGACATAAAGTTAAAGAATATAGAAAAATGGAACCAAATATTCATCAAACATTTAAAAGAAATGTCTACATGTGGATGTAACAAGAGAAATTACAAAATAAAAGACTGAAAGTCTTTATTCACATAAAACACTTAAACACCTTTAACTTAAAAACAGAAAACATTGGAAGAAAGCATTGCTATACCAGAAAGGATGATTAATTTTTATATATAAAGGGCTAACATATTTTAGGAAGAAAGGCAGCAAGATCTGATAGGAAAGAGAGCAAAAGATGAGAATACTCCTGGGACTCTTGAAACAGAGTTCTGCCCTTAGTGACATTTCAGCCCCATGGAGAAAGAAAGGCTCAGATAGAGAAAAGAGACACAGAAAATAAAAGGAATGCTAAAATATACATGGGGCTTTTCTGATGACTAAGCATATATAGAATCAGTCTGGAATGCAGGAAGCATAGGAGACCTGCGTTCAATTCCAGGGTCGGGAAGATCCCCTGGAGGAGGAATATGGCAACCCACTCCAGTATTCTGGCCTGAATGGCATAGAAAATAGTTTTGGAAGTATTTGATATCACTAATAATACCACCGCTGATAAGAATTTGGCAAATAAGCCTTTCTAATACATTGCAAATAGGAGTCAAACTGTTAACCATTTTTTAAAAACCAGAATGCTCATTTATTAATTGACCATGAGAAATAGAACTGTCAGGAGTTCCAAATATTATTCTGACTTAGCACACCCTCCCTTTTAGGCATTGGGGTTTTCTGGATTGTTACCACCTTTTGGACAGAAATTTTTCAAATTAGATTAAGAATTCTAATGTAGGAACTCTAAATTCATATTCTTCAATTCTGTTATTATTTTTCTGGGCACTGAATCAAAAGAAAAGATTTTGTGTCCAGGAAAAAAATTACAGACGAAGATTTTCATAACACCATTAGTGATTATAAAGGTAGCAAAAGACTGGAAGAAACTTAATTGGCCAAATTATAGAGAAATTATGGTTCCTTACCTTCATAAAATATTATACATCCATGAAAGATAATTTTCATGAAAAGTATTCTATTGAGCAAATATTTGAAATCTAAAATTATATAGATACTAAAGTTAAAAGTCCTTCTAGTCAAGGCTATGGTTTTTCCGGGGGTTGGGGAAACTCCTTCAGGCTCCTTCAGCCTGCATGGATGTGAGAGTTGGACGGTGAAGAAAGTTGAGTACTGAAGAATTGATGCTTTTGAACTGTGGTGTTGGAGAAGACTCTTGAGAATCCCTTGCACTGCAAGGAGATCCAACCAGTCCATCTTAAAGGAGATCAGTCCTGAGTCTTCATTGGAAGGACTGATGTTGAAGCTGAAACTCCAATACTTTGGCCACCTCATGTGAAGAGCTGACTCATTGGAAAAGACCCTAAGGCTGGGAAGGATTGGGGGCAGGAGGAGAAGGAAACATCAGAGGATGAGATGGCTGGATAGCATCACCAACTCAATGGATATGGGTTTGGGTAGACTCCGGGTGCTGATGATGGACAGGGAGGCCTGGTGTGCTGTGATTCATGGGGTCACAAAGAGTCAGACATGACTGAGTGACCGAACTGAACTGAAAATTAAAAGTTGTAATAAATGAGCCCTACCTAAATATGAAAATTTTAGCAGAAGTGGTGTTTTGATATCACCATTGTGGTAATGTTATTGTTTATAATAACTCACTTGGTTCATAACTGTAAGATGGTTATACCTCCCTGGCCTCCTGGCTCTAGGTTTAGCCATGTGACTTGGCTTTGACCAGTGAAAATGTGGCTTCCCAGATGGCATTAGTGGTAAAGAACCCACCTGCCAATGCAAGAGATATAAGAGACATGGGTTCGATCCCTAGGTCAGAATGATCCCCTGGAGGTGGGCATGACAACCAAATTCAGTATTCTTGCCAAGAGAATCCCATGGACAGAGGAACCTGACATACTACAGCCCATGGGGTCGCAAAGAGCTGGACACAACTGAGACAACTTAGCACAGTGAAATGTGAATAGACATGCATGCTCTCTATCCCAAGAGAAGCTCTGATGAAATTGCATCATTAGATCAGCCTTTTGCACTTCTGCCCTCTGCCATGAGAACAGCATGTCCCAAACAGGGTCTGCTCCTTCAGCCTGCATCCCCTATAACGTGATCCAGAAATCAATGTATAATTATGAGTCACTGAAGTTTTAAATTCTTTGACTCTTCAGCAAAGGCTGATTAATACAGAAACTGTATTTTTAGAATATTGTATTTTCAGAAATTTATTAGTAAGCATTTAATGATTTTCAAAGTTTCAAATATAAATAAGTACTTCTGCCTGAAACTTAAGAACAGGCCTAGAGGGAAATGAAAATTGCTATTTTCAAACAAAATGGAGGATCATGCCTAGGTACCATGGGAAATTATCATGACCAGTCCTGAGGAATAAAAAAGAATTTCAGTTAGATTCAATAACTTTTTTCACTCTTCAACTTAGTTTACTTTTTGTTTTTCTTTTTGAAAACAAAAAGGAAAGCCATCTGGGACAGAGAGAGGAGAATGAACTATGAAGATCCAGATTCGGAAATAATATCCTTCTAAAGTGCAATCTTTCCTTCCCTATCTTGATCTTATTCTTTCCAGTTAATGTTCTCATTATCTCAGAATAACAGGAATCAGCTCTGCTACTATTATGCCACCAATGAGTGCAGTGGCTTTTCACACTGGCAAGGGTAACAGCAAAGGACCCCTAATGTTGAAAGTACAAAATGGGTCATTAATAAATAGCAACAAATAATACTCAAAATGTCCATTGGAGACAGAATTTTTCTTGTTCCAGAAATGAGAGTAAGAATCTGTTAATAAACTCACTATTGCCAATATCTAAAATAGTGTATGAGAGATTTTATCTTAGGGAAAATAAAGAGATTTCTTTTAATGAAGGACAACCCAAGATTCACACTTTGGCATTGGTTTAAGAAAAGACATTGAGAAGTGAACCATGAGTTCCTTGGCAAACATAAGGATAATCACTTCATCATCAGTTGATACTAACGAATACTGGAATGTATGTATTTATTTAATAAAATGTCATTTTGCATCTGTTGAATCTCAAAGTACCAGGTGAAGAAGTTAGACACATATTCTGCTTTCAGAACCTTCAGAGACTAATGATCCTAACCTTCATCAGCCATATAACTGAGTGGGGGAAAAGTCAAAACAGCATGTAACTAGGGGAAAAAAGAGTTGCTGTGGGAAAACACAGCAGAAGAAACTCAGTGAGAGCAAGAGTGAGTCCAAGATGGCTTTTCAGAGGAAATAAAGATTAAGTTCCTTTTCAAAGGATCCATAGGAGTGACCCAGGACAACAGGAGGATGAGGACGCTATGATAGAGAAGGGTCCTATAACCAAAAGTAGGGTCTGGCTGCTCGCTGCTCTAAAGGCAATAAAGAGGCAAGGTTGGTGGAGAGAAGAGTTTGCTTTGTTTCTGATGCTGGCAATGAAGGTGAGAGAGGGTGGATTCCTGTCTAAAGACCGACTCCCCAGTACTGACAACAAGTAGGCAAGAGTTTTTACAGCCAGAGGGGAGGATGCTATGTGCAGAAACAGCACAGGGAGCTCTGACAGTTACCTTGACATTGGTCATGTGGTGATCTGACCATCATCATCTTGATTGTTTTAGGTACAGTTAATTTTCAGTTCCAGGTTGATTTGTCTCCATTTCTTTGAGGCCAGTTCTTAGAATTGTGGCAGCTTATGTCATGGCTACAACCTGGTCGTCATGTACGCCTTCTTCCACCTTGTAGGGGTTTCAGTATCTACAAAACAGCTCACAGGATATGACTCAGAATACTATCTATAGCCCTCAAGAAGGAACTAAAAGTCCTTGACTAGTTCAGTGTTAGTGAGGGATGATCAAGAGAGCAGGCTGGATTGTTGGCAGAGTCTGGACCATTCAGGGCCTTCACTCACGTAAAGCAGTTGGGACTTTGTCATAAAAAGAATGGAATGCCAATCAAAAATTTCAAGCAGAAACATTAATGATCATATTTATGTCTCAGTGAGTTCACTTCAATTAATATGGCAATAAGTGGGCCATCAGAGTGGAGTCCAGAAAAGAAATGATGTATCCAGAAGTGGAGTGAAGGCAGGAAAGATGAAAAGTAGATGGATTCAAGATATACTTAAAGGACAGTATCAATTGTACTTATTGGATCTACCAGCTCACTCCTGTTGCTTTGTCATTATACTCCCCATTATCACGTTAAAATTTGACTTCCCAGATACTCTTCTCACTGGGAGAAATGATACTCGCCCAGCTGATTGCTATATTTAGACAAGTAGATTTCTTGCTGCTGCTGTTACTAAGTCGCTTCAGTCATGTCCAACTCTGTGCAACGCCATAGATGGCAGCCCACCAGGCTCCCTCGTCCCTGGGATTCTCCAGGCAAGAACACTGGAGTGAGTTGCCATTTCCTTCGCCAATGCATGAAAGTGAAAAGTGAAAGTGAAGTCACTCAGTCATGTCTGACTCTTAGTGACCCCATGGACTGCAGCCTCCCAGGTTCCTCTGTCCATGGGATTTTCCAGGCAAGAGTACTGGAGTGGGTTGCCATTGCCTTCTCCAGTAGATTTCTTATTACCTGCTAATAAGTTATATTTCTAGTTAGACACTGCAGATTCTTGGGTGCTTATTTAATAAATTTAAATCAGGATTCCCAAGTCTGATGAACTCTAGAACTCCAACAAGGTAGTCTGGTTCTGCAAGACCAAGAGTTGATTTCTTAGATTGGAAATTCGCCTAAGTCTGGCCATCATGTGAGTCCTCTAGGCAGGGGCTCTGCCACCTACACCTACACCACTGGGTACCATCCTTAAACTTCTATTGAGGCCTTGAGACATTAATTAGTGCTGGTCTCATATAGTTCAGAGAGCAAGAATAGTACCAGGAGATAAAGCAGCTGAATGTTAGAAGAAACTTCATTAAAGTAGACCAATGATGAATTGAAGTCCCTCCAGATCTTGAATGCTTTCAGTCATGGTTCCATAACCATCAAGACTGCTGAGAAATGTCTACCACAAGCTGGGTCTAGAGAAGGGAAAAGATCACTAGGGCAGGTGCACAGGCTATCTTAAAAAGGAAGATTTATGCCATCACAACATCAGACCCTGGAAAGACTGAAGACAGGAGGAGAAGGAGGAGAAGGGGATGACAGAGGATGAGATGGCTGGATGGCATTACTGACTCAATGGACATGAGTTTGAACAAACTCTGAGATGGTGAAGGACAGAGAAGCCTGCCTGGTGTGCTTCAGTCCATGGTGTCACAAAGAGTTGGACACAACTTAGCAACTGAAAAACAGCAATACATTTCAAGGCCTCAATGCAAATAGCTTCATAAGAAAATTTTATCATCCCTCAATCATTTTACCTTTTTTGCTTTTGCAAGTAGCAATGTCATTTGAGATAATCTGTAAATAATTGTTCAAGACTTGCTTTCATCCCACCCTCTCTCTCTCCCTCAGAGTCCAAAAGTCCGTTCTATACCTTTGTGTCTCTTTTGTTGTCTCACATATAGGGTCATCATTACTATCTTTCTAAATTCCATATATATATTTGTCAGTATACTGTATTGGTGTTTTTCTTTCTGGCTTACTTCACTCTGTATAATTGGCTCCAGTTTCATCCATCTCATTAGAACTGAGTCAAATTTATTCTTTTTTAAGGGCTGAGTAGTACTCCATTGTGTAAATGTACCACAGCTTTCTTATCCATTCATCTGCTGATGGACATCTAGGTTGCTTCCATGTCCTGGCTATTATAAACAGTGCTGCAATGAACATTGGGGTACATGTGTCTCTTTCGATTCTGGTTTCCTTGGTGTGTATGCCCAGCAGTGGGATTGCTGGGTCATAAGGCAGTTCTATTTCCAGTTTTTAAAGGAATCTCCACACTGTTTTCCATAGTGGCTGTACTAGTTTGCATTCCCACCAGCAGTGTAAGAGGGTTCCCTTTTCTCCACATCCTCTCCAGCATTTATTGCTTGTAGACTTTTGGATCGCAGCCATTCTAACTGGTGTGAAATGGTACCTCATTGTGGTCTTGATTTGCATTTCTCTGATAATGAGTGAGAGGGTGGGATGATTTGGGAGAATGGCATTGAAACATGTATACTATCTTGTAAGAACGAAGCGCCAGTCTATGTTCAATACAGGATACAGGATGCATGGGGCTGGTGCACAGGATGATTCAGGGAGATGATATGGGGTGGGAGGTGGGAGGTGGCTTCGGCATTGGGAGATCGTGTTCACCTGTGGCTGATTCATGTCAATGTATGGCAAAACAAATACAGTATTGTAATGTAGAATAAAGTATTAAAATAAAATAAAATAAGCTGGAAGAAAAAAAAAGACTTGCTTTCAATCACTTACTGTTAAATGTATTTCCTGTACATGGCTGAGTGGCTCAAAATACAAATCCATCTAAATTAGTCACTCCTAGGACTTCCCTGGCGGTCCAGTGGTTAAAAACCCATGCTGCCAATGCAGGGGGTGTGGGTTTGATCCCTGGTTGGGGAACTAAGATCCCATGTGCCACATTGTCAAAAAGATTGTAAATAAATAACTCCCATTATATTCAATGCATTATGAATGTTTCCTTCACACTATTTTTATCATTTTCAGTTATATATTTGTCAAATAACTTTAAGACTCATTTATTCCACTAGGCTTGTTTTGCTCATTACTGTACTCTCAGTGTCTGGTATCTGGTAAGCACTCAATAAATCTGTATTGGTTAGTTGGTTGGGTGACTGATTGCATGGGTTAGAAAGTTAGATTATATGACTATAAAAGTCTGTGGTTTTATGATAGCCCATATTTCTGCAGATAAAGATTTCTATGCAGTCTAGATGATCCTGATGGATTTTATCCTGCTTCCCCACAGTGAGAAATATACTGTGAATAAAGCAAAAGCTCTGAGAAGTTAAATAGCTTTCTGTAGATCACACCATCATGGTTTATCAACTCTAGGGCTGGACTAGCTCCATGGCTTATTAAGTGTATGACTGTGAACAAGTCACTTAAAGTCTCTGTGTGCCGGGTTTCTCATTCATAACTTGAGGATAACTGAAGTCCCTCCTACCTTGTGGGATTGTTCCAGGATGTAAAGTCCTTCGGAGAGTGTCTGGCACACAGGAAGTGTTACATGTATGTGAGTTATTATTATACATAATTGAGAATGATCTTGTCTTTCTGATTCCTAGGATCATGAGTCCAACTTGTTATTCAACACAGGTAAAAGGTCACTTTCTGTGCTAGCCAAGAGTCTAGATCTTGAGGATGCAAAACCGATTTAGACAGAATTGAAGGGAATGAATTCCAGGAAAGAAAAATAAGTCAGAACACAGATATCATCATGACTTATGATAAATATTGCTGCTGAACTAAACATCAAATGCTCCAGGAGTATAGATAGTAAAATGACCAATTTTGTTGGAAGTGAGATGAGGACAACTTCACGGAAAAGTTGTCATCTCAAGTGGGCCATGAAGGATGAATGAGTTAGGTGGGTACAGCAGATTCATATTTAAGACACCCCTTCTTCCCTAAAAATAGAAACTTACGTTTTCAAAAAACCTCACAGGGATACCTGATCATTGAGGTGAACAGATCTCCTCTACCCTAGTCCCCATGTGGGATACATCAGAATTGATTTAAACCAGTCCTAGTACTGTCTGTCCTTTTAGCCACCAAAGGGTTCAATCTGTCACATTAGTGTGTGGAAAAGCAACCCTTCCTGAGCTAAGCAGACAGCGCCTTATAAGTAGAAGGCGACTGTTTGCTTTTCCCTTCCTCCATCTGCACGGTACACAGATACAATGCTTGGAAGGAGACACAGCAGAAGCAAAAGCCAACGGGCCTCAGAGGAGGGATCAGGGAGATGGAAGTAGCCTTCGTCCCCGATCCTCTAGTTAAATCACCAGAGCAGCCTGGAACGCCCTGCCTTTAGTCTTGCAGAAAAATACACCCTGATTTGCTTAAACCACTGTGGTCAAGGGTCAAGTTCTCTGTTACTTAACAGCTGAAAGCGTTCCTAACCCAAAGAAACAAAATTAGAGATGTATTTAAAGCAAAGCAATGTCTGGCTCCAATATTTTGGCCATCTGATGTGAAGAGCCAGTTCATTAGAAAAGACCCCAGTGCTGGGAAAGATTGAAGGCAGGAGGAGAAGGGGAGGACAGAGGATGAGACAGTTGTATGGCATCACAGACGCAATGCACATGAGTTTGAGAAACTTGAGAGATAGTGAAGGACAGGGAAGACTGGCGAGCTGCAGTCCATGGGGTTGGAAAGAGTCGGACATGACTGAGCGACTGAACAACAATGTCTATGCAATGTCTATGTTTTGCCAATAGGTAGAACATGAGCTTAGAAAGGCAGGAGTGAGCATGGATCACAGAAGAGAGAAGAGATTGTGACACAGCAGGAAATGAGGCTAAAAGTGAAAGCCCCGGGATATTTTGTGTTTGAATTTGGAGTTGTATCTTACTGATAATTACAAACCAACAGGGAAATGTTTGCAGTTAAGTGACATACTCAACATTGCTTCCCAGGTGGCTGTCAAGCAGGAGACCTGGGTTTGATCCCTGGGTTGGGAAGATCCCCTGGAGAAGGAAATGGCAATCCACTCCAGTCTTCTTGCCTGGGAAATCCCATGGTCAGAGGAACCTGGCGAGCTACAGTTCAAGGGATCGAAAAGAGTCAAACAAAAGTCACTGATTAAACCATCACCACCAAGTTTCTGCAGGACCCTCAACCTGGCAAAGTCACAATATTCTCATCCATACAGCATTCTCAATGATACAATTATTTTAGGTTATTTAACACACAGTTCAGTTCAGTTCAATCGCTCAGTCATGTCTGACTCCTTGTGACCCCATGAATCGCAGCATGCCAGGCCTCCCTGTCCCTCACCGACACCTGGAGTTCACTCAAACTCATGTCTATCGAGTTGGTGATGCTATCCAGCCATCTCAACCTCTGTCGTCTCTTTCTTCTCCTGCCTCCAATCCCTCCCAGCATCAGAGTCTTTCCCAATGATTTAGTTCTTTGCATGAAGTGGCCAAAGTATTGGAGTTTAAGCTTGAGCATCAGTCCTTCCAAAGAACACCCAGGACTGATCTCCTTTAGAATGGACTGGTTGGATCTCCTTGCAGTCCAAGGGACTCTCAAGAGTCTTCTCCAACACCACAGTTCAAAAGCATCAATTCTTCGGTGCTCAGCTTTCCTCACAGTCCAACTCTCACATCCATATATGACTACTGGAAAACGACAGCCTTGACTAGATGGACTTTTGTTGGCAAAGTAATGTCTCTGCTTTTGAATATGCTGTCTAGGTTGGTCATAACTTTCCTTCTACCATAATTTTGGAGCCCCCCCTGCCCCCCGCAAAAGCCTGACACTGTTTCCACTGTTTCCCCATCTATTTCCCATGAAGTGATGGGACCAGATGCCACGATCTTCGTTTTCTGCATGTTGAATTTTCAGCCAACTTTTTCACTCTCCTCTTTCACTTTCATCAAGAGGCTTTTGAGTTCCTCTTCACTTTCTGCCATAAGGGTGGTGTCAACTGCATATCTGAGGTTACTGATATTTCTCCTGGCAATCTTGATTCCAGCTTGTGTTTCTTCCAGCCCAGCGTTTCTCGTGATGTAAGCAGGGTGACAATATACAGCCTTGATGTACTCCTTTTCCTATTTGGAACCAGTCTGTTGTTCCATGTCCAGTTCTAACTGTTGCCTCCTGACCTGTATATAGGTTTCTCAAGAGTTACATACCACTTATTATATGAGAGGAAGTTCCTAAGTGTTTTATAAATACTTCTAAATTTAGTCTTCATGTTTAATCCATAAATACTATTACCATTCCTGTTTCTATAATATTACCTCATTTACTATTATATATTGTTGCAGGAATTAATTGAAAACCATGCTTGGAAAATGCTTAACACAGTGTCTGACATGTTGAAAACCCTCGGTAGGAAATTAACTTCTGCTACTGCTTCCTTTTTTTATTTTTTCTGTTGAAATTGTTACAGCAAAATTTCTTTTCTTTTCTTCTTACACTTCAAGTGGTAAATAGTAGTACAGAAACCTCGTATTTCTTTTATTTCTTTGTCTGTCTTAGATGAGATGGTCAGGTTTATTGCTGGATAAATTACGTACAGTAAATTTCACCCTTTAAATGATTGATGAGTTTAGACAAAAGTGTATTGTCATGTCTCCATCACCACTTTGGAATACTTTGTCACTTATTTCTACCACCCCCAAAAGTTCCCTCTTGTTTTTCTGCACATCAGTACTTTCCCCAGTCTCAGCCCCAGCAAGCACCGATCTGATTTTTCCCCTAAAAATTTTTTTCTTTTACAAAATGTTATATAAATGGAACCATACAGAGTGGGTTATTTTGTTCTGACTTTTTTCACTTGGCAGAATGCTTTTGAGGTGTTGTTGTGTTATGTGCAGTTCATTCTTTTGTGGCTAGTATTATTCTAATATATAAATGTACAAGTCCTTTATTAAATACATCACTTTCAAATATTTTCTCCTAGTCTGTAACTAATCTTACTCTGTCCTCAGAATGTCTTTCAAAGAGCAGTAATTTTTAAAATTAATTAATTTATTTTAATTGGAGGCTAATTACTTTACAATATTGTGGTGGTTTTTGCCATACATCGACATGAATCAGCCATGGGTGCACATGCGTTCCCCAATCCTGAACCTCCCTCCCACCTCCCTCCCCCACCCCATCCCTTTGGGTTGTCCCAGAGCACCGGCTTTGAGTGCCCTGCTTCAGTTTCAATGCCCTGTATCGAACTTGCACTGGTCATCTGTTTTACATATGGTTATATACATGTTTCCGGAGAAGGCAATGGCACCCCACTCCAGTACTCTTGCCTGGAAAATCCCATGGATGGAGGAGCCTGGAAGGCTGCAGTCCATGGGGCTGGGAGGGTCAGACATGACTGAGCGACTTCACTTTCACTTTTTGCTTTCATGCATTGGAGAAGGAAATGGCAACCCACTCCAGTGTTCTTGCCTGGAGAATCCCAGGGATGGGGGAGCCTGGTGGGCTGCTGTCTATGGGGTCGCACAGAGTCGGACACGACTGAAGTGACTTCTTAGCCGCATATACATGTTTCAATGTTATTCTCACAAATCATCCCACCCTCGCCTTCTCCCACAGAGTCCCAAAGTCTGTTCTTTACATCTGTGTCTCTTTTGCTGTCTTCCATATAAGGTTGTCATTACCGTTAAACTCCACTATCCATGGGATTTCCCAGACAAGAGTACTGGAGTGGGGTGCCATTGCCTTCTCCCGAAACATGTATATAACCATTCTTTTTCCAGGGGAACTTCCCAACCCAGGGACTGAACATGTGTCTCCTCCATTGGCTGGCACTGTAGGCATATTCTTTACCACTAAGCCATGGATAATTTGCACTTTTGTAATACTTCTTTGTAACTCTATGTCATAAGATTTTCTTCTATGTTCTTTTACAGAAGGCTTATGGCTTTATGGAATACATCCACGACAGTGATAAAATTTGAGTTGTATTTTTTAAAGGCATTGAACATAGGTTAAAATTTATTATTCTGCATATGAATGTCAGATCATCCAATGCAGGAGATGCGAGAGACCAAGTCAAATCATTTAAATCATTAATCACTTCTTTAGTTAGACTGTCTTTCTTGTATTGAATTACCTCCATATCTTTGTTGAAAGTTCATCATCTGTATAAGTTTAAGTTAATTTCTGAATTCTATTCAGGTTCATGGATTTATATATCTTTCCAGTCTGTCTTAATTACTATAGCTTAATGTAAACTTCAAAATCAGGTCATGAGAGGGTCTTTAACTTTATCTTTTCCCCAAATTTGGTTACTTTAGGTCTTTTGATTTTCCATGTAAATAAATCTTATAGAAAGTTTGTCAATTTTTAGAAATGAATATGCTGGTATTTTGATTGGGATTGTGATGGCATATGTAAACCTATAGATCAATTAGGGGAGAATTGACATTTAAGCAAATTTAAGTTTTCTGGCATGTGAAATGGCATGTTTCTCCATTATTTAGAACTTCTTTGATTTTACTTAAGTAGATTTGTTTTATTAATATTTTATATCTTACACATATATTGGTAAGTTTCTCTATAAATATTTCCTGGCTTAATGCTACTATAAATGGTGTAGATTTTTAAACTTTAATTTTAAATTGCTTGTTGCTACTATATAGGCAAACAATTGATTTTCATATTTATCTTCTGTCCTGTGAATTTGTTAAGCTCATTTATTAATTCCAGAGGCACTTCTGTAGTTCTTTGGATTATTTATATAGATGATTGTATCATGTGCAAATAAAGACATATGTTTCTTTATTTTCAGTGTGTATCCTTTTATTTTTACCTCTTCCCAGGTGGTGCTAGTAGTAAAGAATCTGCCTGCTAACTCAGGAGATACAAGAGACACAAGTTCAATCCCTGGGTCAGGAAGATTCCCTGGAATAAAAAAGCATTCTTGCCTGGAAAATTCCATGGACAAAAGAGCCTGGCAAACAGTTGGATGCAACTGAGCACATCCTTTTATTTATTTTCTTTTGTTTTACTTCACTGACTAAGACTTCCAAAAAATATGAATAAAAGTGATGAGAATGGGTACACTTGCCTTGTTCCTTATCTGAGAGGAGAAGCATTCAGACTTCCACCATTAAGTCTGACGTTAGCTGTCACTTTTCATGGATAAATTTTATTAGCTTCCAGAAGTTTCCTACTGTTTCTGGTTTACTTAGAACTTTGATGATGAATGCATGTTGCATCTTGTCAAATTATTTTTCTGTATCTATTGAGCTGAGCACATGGTTTTGCTTTTATAGCCAGTTAAAATGGTGAGTTATATGGATGTGGGGATGTTGAAACAACTTCACAATCCTTGGATAAACCCCAATTGTTCATGAAGCACTATCCTTTTTATAGCTAGCAGGATTCAGTCTGTTAGCATTTTGTTAAGGCTTTTTTTTTTTTTTTTTTTTTAATCTGTGTTCTATTTTCTGGAAGAGTTTGTGTAACATATGTATTATTTCTTCCTTAAGCATTTGGTAGAATTCACCAGTGAAGCCATCTGGGCCTGCAGTTTTCTTTATGGGAAGATTTTTTAACTACAAATTCAATTATTTCAGTAGATATAATGCTATTCAGGTTATCTGTTACTTCTTGGGTGAGCTTTGGAAATGTGTCCTTCCAGGATTTTGCACATTGCGTAATAAGTTATCAAATTTATTGGCATAAAGTTGCTTGTAATATTCGTTTGCTAGACTTTGATGTATATAAAATCTGTAGTGATGGTCCCTTTTTGTTCCTAATGCACTGATTTGTTTTTCTCCCTCTTTTTCTTAATCAGTCAGACTAGATCTTTATCAAATAAGTTGCGCTTTTTAAAAATAACCAACTTTTGAATTCATTGCTTTTTCTTTATTCAGTTCAGTTCAGTTGCTCAGCCATGCCTTACTCTTTGTGACCCCATGGACTATAGCACACCAGGCTTCCGTGTCCATCATTAACTCCTGGAGCTTGCTCGAACTCAAGTCCATCAAGTTGGTGATGCCATCCAACCATTCCATCCTCTATATTTATGAGTTTATTGCTTCTTCATTTTGTTGAGTTTTGCTCTAACATTGCTAATTTTCTTCCTTCTTGCTTTGTGCTTAATTTCGTCTTCTTTTTCTAGTTTTTAAGGTGAATATTTTTTCCTTCATTTAAGAACTTCCTTATTTTCTAATATAAACATCTGTGCTGTGAGATATGCCAAGTTGCTTCAGTCATGTCTGACTCTGTGACGCTATGGACTATACCCCACTAGGCTCCTCTGTCCATGAGATTTTCCAGGCAAGAATACTGGAGTGGGTTGCCATTTCCTCTTCCAGGGGATCTTCCCACCCCAGGGACTGAACTTGTGTCTCTTAGGTCTCTGCATTGGCAGATGGGTTCTTTTACCACTAGTGGACCTGGGAAGCCCACTTTGGAAAGAAAGAATATAAACATTTGATGCCATAAATTTCCCTCTAGGCACTGCTTTAGTAGCACCTCACAAATTTTATATGATCTATTTCATCTTCATTCAATTCAAACTAACTTCTAAGTACCTTCTGGTTTCTTCTTTGATCCGTGGGTTATTAGACATGT
Organism: Nanger dama; assembly: GCA_917880005.1. Taxonomy (NCBI): domain Eukaryota; kingdom Metazoa; phylum Chordata; class Mammalia; order Artiodactyla; family Bovidae; genus Nanger; species Nanger dama. The sequence continues at coordinate 11,378,517 of CAKJTW010000066.1, forward strand.
GTTTACTTTTAAACATTTTGGAATTTTTCCAGATATCTTTCTGTTCTAATTTCATCTTATTATGGTCATAAAACATATTTTTTGTGATTTCAATCATTTTAATTTATTGAAATTTGTTTCATGATCCAGAAATTTGGTAAATGTTCCATACGCATTTTATTTTTTTAATTTTTATTTTTTTAAATTGTTATAGGAAATTTTATTTAAACAAAATATATCCAAACATTATCATCTCGACATTAAAATATTAAAAATTAGTGCAATATTTTAAATCTCTTCTTTTTTACTCTGTCTTCAAAATTCTATACATATTTTTCACTTACATACATCTCAGTTCAGAAGCCAGTTTTTAACAACTGGAGTATAATTGCTTTACAGTGTTGTGTTAGTTTTTGCTGTACAACAAGTGAATCTCCTATATGTACACATATATCCCCTCACTCTTGGACCTCCCTCCCACCCCACCTTCATTCCCACCCTTTTAGGGCAACAGAGAGTACTGAGCTGAGCTCCCTGTGCTATATAACAGCTTCCTACTAGCTTTCTATTTTATACACGGTAGTGCAATCATGTCACGTCTTCTGTTGAGAGTAGAAGTAGAATAGTCAACTATTCTAAATGACAATTAAGTATAGTTGATTGATAGTGGGATGTTTTGATTTTCCGTATATTTGCTGATTTTTTTAAACTTCTCTATCATTTTCTGAAAGATCAGTTGTGAAGTCACAAAGTTAATTGTTGATTTAACTGTTTGTTTCTCTGTAACTATCAGTTTCTGCTCATACCTTTTGAAGCTCTAAGGACAAACACATTAAGATTGTTATGTCGTCTTGATGATTTGATATACTATAATGTATCTCTGCATCTTGGCTATATCCTGTTTTCTGAAGTTCAGTTTGTCTCATATTAACATATTTATTTCAGCTTTCTCATAATTAGTTTTTCCAAGCTATGTACAGTTTGTCTTTTCTCTTTTAATATCTACATCTGTCTATTTAAATTGGATTTTCCTGTAGGCACATATAATTGAGTCTTGCATTTAGATTCAATTTGGTAATCTTTGTCTTTTAATCAGGATGTTTAGATCACCTAAATTTAGCATAATGACTATAACTGGATTTAAATCCATCCTCTTCACAGTCGCTTTCTATTTGTTTTATCTATTCTTTGTTCCTTTTTCCCTTTGTTTCCAACCTTCTTTTGAACTAATCCAGTATTTCTTATGCCATTTCATCTTCTCCATGGCATATTAGTTATACTTTCTTTTTTTGGTGGTAGCTTTAGGGCAGTGATTCTCAAATGGGCAGTTTTTTCCTCCTAGGTATATATGTCAATGTCTAGCGATACCTTCTTTTTCATGACTCAGTGGAAGTTTTGCTGGTATCTACCCGGTACAGGTCAAGGATTTTGCTAGTGTGAAAGTGTTAGTTGCTCAGTTGTGTCCAGCTCTGTGTGATCCCATGGACTGTAGCCCACCAGGCTCCTCTGTCCATGGGATTCTTCAGACAAGAATACTGGAGTGGGTTGCCATGTAGGGGATCTTTTGACATAGGTATCAAACCTGGGTCCCCTGAACTTCAAGTAGATTCTGTACCATCTGAGCCACCAGGGAATTTGCTAAACATCCTATAATGATAGGCTGTAACCACATCAAAAGTGTCAATGTTTGTCTGGGAGGCTCCATGTGACTTCACATTTTTCTCATTTCTTTCACACGACCCCACAACTCACTCTCACAGCTGCATCTTCTCTCATATTTCACTGAGCAAAGAGACACAGAGCCCCTCCCCTTCCTTCCACCGGAGCTTCACAACTCACATTCTGCATCCTCCTTGGTGGATGTTCTTCTCCCATCAAGTCCTGTTCCCCAACAACCACTCAGCCACACATCCGCACTATCCAAAGGGCTCTGCTCCCTCCGTGAAGCACACACCCTTGCATCATCAATCAATTTCCATTAGGTCATTTTTTATCAGCACACGTGTAGACTCTAATATGTCCCTTCTTAAAGCAAACCAATAAATCTCTGTTGACCTCACATCACCCAATCAGCAAGCACCACAAAGGTGTCCATACCTGGTTGCTCCTTATCACCACTGGCCATCTCTACTCTCTGGAATGGTTCTCCACCATCTCTGCAATGGTTCCTCCATTTCCAGTTTCATCTGATATGACTCTTACGCCATCCCTGACCACTCAGTTAAAAATAGGTAATCCTCTCTTAGTTTCTTTCTCAAATTATTAATTCCTTCAGACCACTTATTAATACACATTTTTCTCTGTGTTTTTTTAACAATGAGCTGTTTGCTCCCTCACCAGAATGTAAACTATGTACATACAGAAATCACGTCCAACATGCCCACTTTTGTATTATCCACGAACAGCAATAGAACCTGGCATACAGTAGAGACTCAAAATATTCCAGGATGACTACTGACTATACAAATAAATTAATTAATGAGACAGTGCCATAGAAAATGGGCTTGCCAGGTGGCACTGGTGGTAAGAAATCTGCCTGCCAGTGCAGGAGATGCCAAAGATGCAGGTTAGATTCCCGAGTCGGGAAGACCCTCTGGAGGAGGAAATGGTACCTGTGTCCAGTATTCTTGCCTGGGAAATTCCATGGGCAGAGGAGCCTAGTGGGCTATAGTTCACAGGGCTGCAAAGAGTCAGACATGACTGAGCGACCAAGCACAGCACATAGACAGATTTAAATTCACTGTTTCCCAAACATAGCTACGAATCCTTCATAAGTTTCTAATTTCCAATTTTAAGAATTCAAAAGTAGATGATTCACAGTGTCCCAGTTCTCTGTGAGGTGCATTTCCCTTTTTATTTTCTGTATAGAGTTGCAGTCTACAAAAAGAAAAGAAATAATTTTATAAAATATATGGCATTGTCATTTCAAAATGGCTACAATTTTTTAAGATCCCCACTTAACTGTAGGTTTGATTTCTATGTCTGTGAGTCCATTTCTCTTTTGTATTATTTTTTAAATACCACTTACATGTGATATCATACAATATTTGTCTTTCTCTGTCTGATTTACTTCACTTAGTATGATAATCTCTAGGTCCATCCATATTACTACAAGTAGCATTGTTTTTCAGGGTTGAATTACACTCTATGGTTTTTGTTGGTGGTTTAGTTGCTAAGTTGTGTCCAACTCATGACCCCATGGACTGTAGCCCACCAGGCTTCTCTGTCCATGGGATTTCCCAGGCAAGAATACTGGAGTGTGTTGCCATTTCCTTCTCTGGGAGATCTTCCCAACCCAGGGATTGAACCTGCATCTCCTGCATCGCAGGCAGATTCTTTACCATTGAGCCACCAGGGAAGCCCCACTCTATGGTTAACAAATGGGAAAAGAAGGTAAATAAGGGACAAATTAAGAGTACGGGATTAACGGATACAAACTCCTGCACATAAAATAGATTAAAAACAAAGATTTACTTATAGCACAGGGAACTATACTCAATATCTAGTAATAACCTAGAACAGAAAACAATATGAAAATACATATACACATATATCTGAATCACTTTGTTGTACATCTGAAACTAACACAATATTGTAAACCCACTATACTTCAATAACAAATTTTAAAAAGATCCCCCCTTATCGTTTCTTGCAGTTTTCAAAGACAACTACCATACATTCAAAAGAACTTTATGTTTCACAGAAAACACATGCTTCCTTTTTTTATATTTCATTTGCCATCCTTGGTGATAACCACCAGAGTATTTTTATATAAATCAAAGTCTCTCCCTTTTAGTCCAATCACTTTTCTGGTCTCATATGTACAGTGGTGTCACACACCATTGTGACATCACAGCACTTTATCATGAAGGCATTTGTGATGCTGTGAGCAAAGTTTACAGCATCTGGTCTTTCATTTAGCTGTAGCATAGCCCAGGGATGGGCTTTTCTGCTTTGTATGTTATCAAAGCTTTGATATTGAAACTGTTCTTAGAACTGGGGGATTGTCTTCATAACTATGTGATGTTAAACAGAAGCATTTCAAAAGAGAAGAAATTTTCCAAAAACCTAAAATCACCCAGTGCTTCCACTTCTGGAAATACCAGGAAAACACAAACACTCCTTCAGGCTTTCTACTAATCACCCTCTGATCTTTGGGTTGCAGTAAAAACCCCACAGCAGGCAAATATTGGATGGCACAAATTTCTCTGAAAAACAATTGTTCAGCCATCTTACAAGACTTCAGTCTGTCTCAGCTTCATTATCTGACAGATGTCTAGAAAACTGGGTTCTGGTTATTTTAACGGTTTTGCAGACAGACAAATTCATCAAGGTGCAGGGGAACTTGTTGCCACCAAAACTATCTGTTTTTATTTTACATTAAGAAAATTAATCGGAGGATAATTTTTTTACAATGTTGTATTGGTTTGTGCCATACAATGATGTAAATCAGCCATAAGTATACATATGGCCTCTCCCTCTTGAACATCTCTCCAACCCTCTCCCCACCCCATCCTACCCCTCTAGGTCATCACAAAGCACCAAGGGAGCTCCTTGTATTGTACAGCAACTTACCACTAACTATCTATTTTATATATGGTAATGGAACAACAGACTGGTTCCAAATAGGAAAAGGAGTACATCAAGGCTGTATATTGTCACCCTGCTTATTTAACTTCATGCAGAGTACATCATGAGAAATGCTGGGTTGGAAGAAGCACAAGGTGGAATCAAGATTGCTGGGAGAAATATCAATAACCTCAGATATGCAGATGACACCACCCTTATGGCAGAAAGTGAAGAGGAACTCAAAAGCCTCTTGATGAAAGTGAAAGAGGAGAGTGAAAAAGTTGGCTTAAAGCTCAACACTCAGAAAATGAAGATCATGGCATCCGGTCCCATCACTTCATGGGAAATAGATGGGGAAACAGTGGAAACAGTGTCAGACTTTATTTTTTGAGGGCTCCAAAATCACTGCAGATGGTGACTGCAGCCATGAAATTAAAAGATGCTTACTCCTTGGAAGAAAATTCATGAGCAACCTAGATAGCATATTCAAAAGCAGAGACACTACTTTGCCAACAAAGGTCCATCTAGTCAAGGCTATGGTTTTTCCATTGGTCATGTATGGATGGGAGAGTTGGACTGTGAAGAAAGCTGAGTGCTGAAGAATTAATGCTTTTGAACTGTGGGTGTTGGAGAAGACTCTTGAGAGTCTCTTGGACTGCAGGGAGATCCAACCAGTCCATTCTAAAAGTCCATTCTGATCCAACCAGTCCATCAGCCCTGGGTGTTCTTTGGAAGGAATGATGCTAAAGCTGAAACTCCAGTACTTTGGCCACCTGATGCAAAGAATTGACTCATTGGAAAAGACTCTGATGCTGGGAGGGATTGGGGGCAGGAGGAGAAGGGGACGACAGAGGATGAGATATCTGGATGGCATCACCAACTCGATAGACATGAGTGTGAGTGAACTCTGGGAGATGGTGATGGACTGGGAGGCCTGGCGTGCTGTGATTCATGGGGTCGCAAAGAGTCGGACACGACTGAGCGACTGAACTGAACTGAATGTATATTTCAAAGCTACTCTCTCAATTCTTCCCACCCTCTACTTCTCCCCCCACCCCCGCTGTGCCCACAAGTCTCTTCTCTATGTCTGCATCTCTATCCTTCCCTGCAAATAGGTTCATCAGTATCATTTTTTATTTCCCATTCTTATAGCTCAATTCTTTTCTTTGAAATGCTCTTCTATCCCAAGATAATTCAATTATCAATTTCTTTGAGCACCACAGTGTTTAAGCAGTGAACTGGGGCAATGCTACTGTGTGATTAGTGGTTTTCAAGAGACCAAAGTTACCGAAAGGGTGACATTGCTCATTGTTTTAGGAAGAAAATGTACCCTTGTTCTAATAAGGAATGATATGTATTTTAACTGGACTTAATTTTCTCCTGTCACTCCAGTTTTCTCTGCCTTTGGGAAATATTTTGAATTTTGAGTGTCATAATAGCATATTGTGACTAGTGAAAATCTTAACAACTCATGTCGAAGGATGCTTGCTGGTTTCCTCCAAAGAACCTTAGAAAAATCTGAGAAATGTTGAAACTAGTGCTTTTGGCAACATAGGACTCTAAAAAGAAGAGATCTTTGGATTATTTTAAAAAGAATTTTGGAAAGTAACTGATGACTTTCTCAAGGAGAAATGTATCCCCCTGTAATAATTAGGGAAATCTTGAACATCTAATTCTATGTGGCATTTCCCCCCTCAAACTTACTAAGGTACATGATTTGGTCAGGGAGGAAGGAATTTTCCTTTAATCTTTTAGGTTTTTCTGACTGGTCTGAGAGGAGAATTGACATGAAAAAGAGGAAATCAAACAAAAATTTAATTACATGTACACATGGGACATGAGTTTGAGCAAACTCTTGAGAGATACTAAAGCACAGAGGAGTCTGGTGTGCTGCAGTTCATGGGGTAGCCAAGAGTTGGACACAACTTAGGACCTGAACAACAACAAGACATGGGGAAGACTCAGGAAAACTTGGCAAAATGGTCACAAAAATGGCCAAAGCCTTTATCTTGAATACGGTGTTTGACTAACAACAAAGAGAAAGTTGGGGGTAAGGGATTGGGACTACAAAGGGGAGGAAGGCCATTCACATGGAGATGGAAAAGCAAAGGTCTGATAAACACTATCTGCTGGCCCTTCAGAGACAAGGGGACACAGAGAGGACTCTGATCTTCAGGCCCTGTCGGTTTCTCCTAGCATCCTTAGCCCATCTTCTTTGCAGATATCTCTGACAATACTTCTAGTAATATTTAAGGAATAGACCTTCTATCTAAATTCCTTTAGGCAAATATTGTTGTTGTTTCCCAGTCACTAAGACATGTCTGACTTTTTGTGACTCCATGGACAGTAGCATGCCAGGCTCTTCTATCCTCCACTATCTCCCAGGGCTTGCTCAAATTCATGTCCATTGAGTCGATGATGTTATCTAACCATTTCATCCTCTCTTTCCCCCTTCTCCTCCTGCTTTCACTCTTTCCCAGTGTCAGGGTCTTTTCTAATGAGTCAGCTCTTCACATCAAGTAGCCAAAGTATTAGAGCTTCAGCTTCAGCATCAGTCCTTCTTAGTGAATATTCAGGGTTGATTTCCTTTAGGACTGATCTCCTTGTTGTCCAAGGGATTATCAAGAGTCTTCTCCAGCACCACAATCCGAAAGCAGTTATGAAAAGGTCAAAAGTTCTTCCCAAGCCTTTGGAGCCTTAACTGTTTTCAGCTTGAAATAATTTGTATGCCAAAGAGACACATTTGGGGGGACAAATTTTATTCCCCTATAATATACGTGTGACAAATTACTGGCTTCACTACCCTTTACAATGAGTCATTTTAAACATGGTGAAGCTAACTAATTAAGAGGCCTAAATGTCAAGGTGCCCTTTTCTACGATGATGGTCATAGAACTACATAAGAATTGATAATTTCAAAAATATTTTTACACATTAACCTGATTATTTCAATATTAAAGTCTGTGACATAGGAGAAATATAATTTTGTGTTTGTGCCTAGTGCTAAACACACACACACACACACACACACATGTTCTCTAAGGATAGTTGAATCCTGATTGTTTTAAGTTTACAGTCTTCTGTGTGTGTGTTAGTCACTCAGTCATGTCCAACTCTTTGTGCACCCATGGACTGTAGCCAGCCAGGCTCCTCTGTCCATGGAATTCTCCAGGCAAGAATACTAGAGTGGGTTGTCATTTCCTTCTCCAGAGGATCTTCCCAACCAAGGGATCACACTTGAGTCTCCTGCACTGCAGGCAGAATTTTTACATCTGAGCTACCAAGGAAGCCGGACAGTATATTATTGATGTGAAAAACTTGTCAATGCAGTTGGTATTGGTTTACTTTCCCAGGAGTTCTTGAAGTCCAACAACTTTAAATAGACCATCCAAGTCGCAGAATGACAAGATTTAATTTATTATGGCTAAGCAATATTTTTTTGTGTGTGTGTATCACACTTTTTAAACCTCTTCATCTGTCAATGGACACTTGTGAGGTTTCCATCTCTTGGCTATTGTAAATAATGATTCAGTGGACATCAGTTCAGTTCAGTCGCTCATTCGTGTCCGACTCTTTGTGACCCCATGAATTGCAGCACACCAGGCCTCCCTGTCCATCACCAACTCCTGGAGTTCACCCAAACTCATGTCCATCGAGTCGGTGATACCATCCAGCCATCTCATCCTCTGTCATCCCCTTCTCCTCCTGCCCCCAATCCCTCTCAGCATCAGAGTCTTTTTCAATGAGTCAACTCTTTGCGTGAGGTGGCCAAAGTACTGGAGTTTCAGCTTCAGCATCATTCTTTCCAAAGAAATCCCAGGGCTGATCTCCTTCAGAATGGACTGGTTGGATCTCCTTGCAGTCCAAGGGACTCTCAAGAGTCTTCTCCAACACCACAGTGCAAAAGCATCAGTTCTTCGGTGCTCAGCTTTCTTTACAGTCCAACTCTCCCATCCATACATGACCACGGGAAAACCATAGCCTTGACTAGACGGACCTTTTTGGCAAAGTAATGTCTCTGTTTTTCAATATGCTATCTAAGTTGGTCATAACTTTCCTTCCAAGGAGTAAGTGTCTTTTAATTTCATGGCTGCAGTCACCATCTGCAGTGATTTGAGAGCCCAAAAAAATAAAGTCTGACACTGTTTCCACCGTTTCCCCATCTTTTCCCATGAAGTGATGGGACCAGATGCCATGATCTTCGTTTTCTGAATGTTGAGTTTTAAGCCAACTTTTCCACTCTCCTCTTTCACTTTCATCAAGAGGCTTTTTAGCTCCTCTTCACTTTCTGCCATAAGGGTGGTGTCATCTGCATATCTGAGGTTATTGATATTTCTCCCAGCAACCTTGATTCCAGCTTTGTGTTTCTTCCAGCCCAGTGTTTCTCATGATGTACTCTGCATAGAAGTTAAATAAGCAGGGTGACAATATACAGCCTTGATATACTCCTTTTCCTATTTGGAACCAGTCTGTTCCATTTCCAGTTCTACCTGTTGCTTCCTGACCTGCATATAGGTTTCTCAAGAGGCAGGTCAGGTGGTCTGGTATTCCCATCTCTTTCAGAATTTTCCACAGTTTGTTATGATCCACACAGTCAAAGGCTTTGGACATAGGGTGTGTATATTTTTTCAAATTAGTGTTTTCAGGTTTCTAAAGACATTTCAAGAATGGAATTTCTGGATCAGATAGCAGTTCTATTTTTAATTTTTGAGGACTCTCCATACTGTTTTCCATCATGTTTACACCTATTTATATTCCTACCAACATGCACAAGTGTTCCCTTTTCTCCTCACCCTCACCAATACATGTTATTTTCTTTTTGATAATAATCATTTTGACATGTTGTGAGATGATATCTCATTGTGGTTTTGATTTGCTTTTACCTCATGATTTGTGATTTTTGAGATCTTCTTATGCATTTATTGATCATCTGTGTATCTTCCTTAGGAAAATGTCTATTCAGATCTATTTTTAATCAAGTTGCTTGGGTTTGTTTGTTTGTTCGTTTGTTTTGATGTTGAGTTTTATGAGCACTTTGCATGTTTCATATATTAACCTCTATTGAGGTTAACCTCTATTTGCAAACATCTTCTCCCATCTGGTAGGCCCCTGTTCATTTTGTTAAACTTCCCTTCTTATGCAAAAGCTTTTTAGTTTGATATAGTCCCATCTGTTTATTATTGCTTTTGTTTCCCTTGCCTGACATTGAAAAAAGTGTTTCTAAGCCTAATGTCAAAAAGTTAATTTTGTTCTAATTTTCTAGAATTTTCTTCTAGAATTTTTATGGTTTCATGTCTTACATTTAAGTCCTTAAGCCATTTTGAATTTATTTTTGCATATGTGTGAGAAAGTAGTCTTGTGTTGCCAACACTATTGAAGGGGCTGTCTCTTCCCCACTGTATATTCTTGCCTTCTTTGTTGTAGATTAATTGCCCATGTAAGTGTAGCTTCATTTCTAGGCTCTTTATCCTGTTGCATTGATTTATGCATCTGTTTTTGTGCCAGGGCCACACTGTTTTGATTACCATGGATATGTGTTATAGTTTGAAATCAGGGACCATGATACCTCCAGCTACATCTTCTTTCTCAAGATTGTCTGGCTATTTGGAGTCTTTTGTGTTTCCATAGATATTTTGCAATTGTTAGTTCTAGTTCTGTGAAATATACCATCAATATTTTGAAAGAGATTGTGTTGAATGCGTAGATTCCTTTGGGAGGTATGACATTTCAATAATATTAATTCTTCCAGTCCATAAGCATGGTATATCTTTCTGTTCATGTTATCTTTGGCTTCTTTCATCAGAGTCTTATAGTTTTCTGAGTACAGGCCTTTTACCTCTTTAGTTAGATTTATTCCTAGATATTTTGTTCTTTTGATGTAATGGTGAGCGAAATGTCAGACAAAGAAATAAAAATCCTTTATGACTTCACTTACATGTGGACTCTTAACAAAACAAAACAAATAACAAAGGTAAACAAAGTGATAAAGAACAAACAGGTGGTTGCCAGAAGAAGGGAAAAGCTGTTGGGGGTCAGAGAGAATTAGGTAAGGGAGATTAAGAGGTATAAGCTTCAAGTTATAAAATAAATAGGTCATGAGGACATAATGTACACTGTAGCAAATATAGTCAATAATTACGTAAATATATGGTGATAGATTGTAAATAGATTTATCATGGTGATTATCTGGAAATATATAGAAATAACAAATCACTATGCTGTGTCATAAGAACTAACATAGTCTTATAGGTCAGTTATACTTCAAAAACAAACAAATGAACTCATAGAAAAAGAAACTAAAGCCTAAACCACACACCTAGGCTGATCGTGAATTCCTAACTCTTGTAACTGTGTGGGATGTGTGCTAAGTCACTTCAGTCGGGTCTGATTCTGTGATGCAATGGATTGTAGTCTGCCAGGCTCCTTGGTCCATCGGATTTTCCAGGCAGGAACACTGGAGTGGGGTGCCATGCCCTCCTCCAGGGGGCCTTCCCAACCCAGAGGTCAAACCCTCGTCTCTTATGTCTCCTGCATTGGCAGGCAGGTTCTTTACCACTGAGCCACCTGGGAAGCCCAATTGTACAGGATAATAAATATTTACTATTGTTTTAAGCTGCTAGGTTTGGGGTACATTTTTACACAGCAACAGATAGCTAATACAGGTGCTTATAACGTGAAACTCCATTTTATCTTAGCCATCAATTGCTCACAATTTTCCCACCAACATTCTCGACTGAAGAACTTCACACAATCCGGCTCTAACTGATTTCTTCCTCAAGATTAGATTTGGGTTAAGCATTTTGTCAAGAACAGTACATCAGTGACACCTTATTCCCAACCATCTATCTTGCTTATCCATTAGGATTCAGATTGAATGTTGCTTCTCTAGTGTCAGAATTTCTGTTTGTTATACTCTTACATGGAGAAGGAAATAGGAACCCACTCAAGTAATTTGCCTGGAAAATTCCATGGACAGAGGAGTCTAGTGGGCTACAGTCCATGGTGTCGCAGAGATGGACACAACTGAGCAACTAAGCAATCAATAACAACATACTGTCTCATACAACATGGTTTCTTTCTCAAAGTGCTTTCCCCAATCACACTGTCCCAAATGCAAATCTTGGGTTAATGTCTGTTGTCCCCAGAGCATAAATATTCTGCGAAATCAGGGACTACATCTCTATTTTATTCAGTTTTAGTACCCACAGCATAAATATTCTGCAAGATCAGGGACTATATCTCTGTTTTATTCAGTTTTAGTACTGTTCTTGGGAAAAGAGTGAATTCTCACCAAATAGTTGTTGAATCAATACACTCATGAGTAAAGTCATTGATTTATATCTACTTTATGTAGCTATTCATATATGCATATTAATTTTACCTCAGATCCATTGGATGCCTAATATATATTGGGCCTATATTGGGCATTTTTTAAAAATAGCTATAATTCAATGAAATATGCAATGTTCATTTATTAATCTGTTCATTCAAATTATCCTTGAATGTCTATAAAGTGTAATATTTTGCATTAGGGACTTAGACTACTGGCTAGTTGGTGCAATTACGAACTTCAAACCCTTTAAGCAATAATATGAGCCATAATTTCTTTAATACATTTTAAAGAACTCAAGGAGAAGCTATATAAGTCTATAATATTGGTCAGAAACAATAATGTTCCAAAAATGTGTGATCTTGTTTCATCTGCTAATCTAACTCCAAAGAGAGATAATATAAGCATTCTACCCTTTTTCTACAACATTTGGGGGATTTTGGAAAGGATTTCCTTCTTCGATTTATGGCAAATTGATTTGTTTAGTTTAACAAAAATGTTTATGGATTTTATGATAGAAGTCTCTGTGCACAGATGGTCAGAAAAACAAAAGAGATGAACGTGGATAGTTTAATGGAAGGAACTGAAATTGCTAAGTTGGGAAGGGTTTGTATTTGCTGCCAAATGTAGCAGAGAAGCAAATACATCAATGCAGGAGCACATTTATCAACTTAACACATGCTTGTTGTGTGGCTACATCCCACTTGACTGTACTGAGCATCCCCACTCAGTGAAATTGGCTGGAACCTCTTTATTTGTTTATTTTTGGATGTGAAAATCTGTGCCCAGTGCTCAAAAGTTCCTCTGGGTATACCAATCATATCAATTACCAAGCAAAAACAAAGGACAACGGAAACAAGACAGCAAATGACAAAAGACCCAGATCCTCTTCGTCTCAGGTGCTGCTTGCAATCAATATGGCGAAACTAAAGATGAATATGAAGGTCAGCCATCTGGCCAAGACTCTGCCCTCAGAGGACATTTCTTGATTTTCTTTTCTCCTTGCATTGATGTAAGCTGTGGGACAGGTAAGGCAAGACACAGATAACAACAGAAAGATTCATTGAGGGGAAACATGGTTCAAATAAAAGAGGCAAAATGTTTATAACATGCTGAGCACCTTTTTACTGTATGAGTGTGTGTATATTTCTCTTTTTTGACACCACTGTGTGTCAAAAAGTACCAACTGTACACAAAACACACACACAAATATTTATGTACCATAGCCTAGTTAATAAGATAGCATGAAAAGCAAAAAACTGAAAGAAGCTACTTCTTTTTTAATATAAATTTATTTATTTTAATTGGAGATTAATTACTTTATAATATTGTATTTGTTTTGCCATACAACAACATGAATCCACCACAGGTATACACATGTTCCCCATCTTGAACCCCACCTCCCTCTTCCCTCCCCATACCATCCCTCTGGGTCGTCTCAGTGCTGAAATATATATAATATAAATATATATTTTTAAAAAACTGAAATATAATATTAAATCTCTTATGTCCTAAATCCTTTTCAAATAACAAAAATGATAAACTCATCTCAGGGTACCCATGTTTGACAACTGGATATAGTTTAAAAAAGAGGGAGAAATGTAGAAATGTCATGTATAAAGTTGATAGGTAAAGCCAGATAGAAGTTTAGATTATTCTTGGTTGACACCTTAGAAAAATATTTTATTTACCTAAATCTATAAACCAAGGTCAAGAGCCATTAAATTTATAAAAAAATTTCTGTTATACCTAGCTATTGTTTACTCATATGTTGGAGTGGGATTAAAAGCTTAAGTGAAATAAAGAGCATTGGGAAGTTCATCTCTAGAACCACACAGGAATTTCTAGGGACAAGTAATTGTTAGTCTGGCTTTTGTTTTTCTCTCTTTTACCTTATGGGTGGAACTCCAAAGTATAATCTATCCTTTTTTTTTAAAGGAAATATCTGGTGTTCTCTATGTATTAAACTCAATAGTGTGATGCATTCCACTTGAATTTTTGTCTCATTTCTAATATACTGTAATCCTGGAATCCTTAGGTCAAAATTGTAGCCAAGAAGCAGACAGTCTTAATGTGTGGCATTTCCATTATGACAACTAACATATATTATTGTCTTTTAGAGAAATTTGCTGAGAATATTATAATATTATTTGCATTTTTTAACCTTATCCTTTGACTCAGGTAATTGGTTAATTATGAAGTATGATGGATGGATTTAATACAGATTCTCATCTGATTTCCATACCAAGCACACAGTATAATGCTATTTCAGGAGTCTGAGAAGAATGACATCTTGAGACATGAAACAATAATTTTCAGTTGTCATTTAAAAAATGATGCATTGTGCCATCACTCACTGCCAGTCTCTACCATTTAAAAATATTTACCTCTTATGAAGGAAAAATTCAAGCATATGCAGACATAGTGGGAGAGTATAATAAACCCTCATGTACCCAACCAGCTTCAACAATGATCAACTTTCTACCTTTTTATTTCATCTATACTTTCAACCCACTCCCTACATCCTGAGACTATTATTTTGTTTAGAGTTCCTTTTCTACCACTCTTTTTAATTTATAGCTTGACTACTTGGTATCATCTCTGGATAGAGTGGATATATGTCTTCTACTCTTATAAATAGGAATATAAGCATTTTTGTATGTACAGACATTGAGGATTTGTCATAATCTATCTTTCCCGGTGGCACTATTGGTAAAGGATCTGTCTGTCAATTCAGGAAAGAGAAGAGATATGGTTTTCATCCCTGGGTCAGGAAAAACCCCTGGAGTAGGAAATGGCAACCCACTCACTCCAGTGTTCTTGCCTGGAGAACTCCATGGACAGAGGAGTCTGGTGGGCTATAGTCCATGGAGTCGCAAAGTGTTATGAGCACTCACAGATACACAGCTTTGATAGGCAACTGGTCTGGCAGTGAAAATTCTACCAAAGAGAAGACCAGCAAATAACAATTCTGAAACAATCATTGTTTTTTGACCAGTTTTTAGCCTGCCCAGAATTTCTTCTTCTGGGAACACAATTACTTTCTTCTTTGCAGAGCTTTGTGTTGTGACTGTAATGGAGGCAACTCTGCCCTGCCCAGGAGTGATCACGTGGTCTAGGTTGTCCAGGCAACTCCATTCCTGAGGTAGAAATCAGGAGCACATGACGTGTGAGCCCTCCCAGGGCAGAGGTTCTCCTGCTTCCTTTGAGACTGTGAACAATGAGGACTGTGTGAACCTGAAGTTAGAGGTCATCTCTTCCACCAGAAAGAGAGAGCCTGAGAATAAAGCAACACAAAAGGAAGAGAGGAAGAGACCAAGATAGATAGAGATAGAGGGAGAGACAAGGAGACAAAGAGAATCTGGTGAGAGCCACACCAGCTGTGCCCGGGGCACTCTGAACTTTTCAGATACATGAGGCAATAAATTCCCTTTATTGATTAAGTGAGTTTAAATTGGTTTTCTGCCACTCAAAAGAGAAAGAATCCTAATACAGTAAATGTCTCCTAACATTTTACTGGCCACCAGCCATTAATACTGTACCACAGATTTATTCAGCATTCAACTACCTGGCAACATGTTTTCCAATCACTGCAATGGGAGCATGGACCCTGTGCAGGGCTGCCTCTGTGTGGAGCTGGAATGGCCTTGAATCAGGAGTGTGAGAACAGTATATCCGAAAATGGACCTCTCAACCTTTCCTGCAATCATCTTACTCCTTTCCTGTTTCCCATCCTATAAATGGTGCCTCCATCAGTTACTTAAAATGGAAATTTTAAGTCCTGTTCTTGTCTCTTTCACAACTGCATATAGCCACAGCCGATCCATTGCTAAGGCTCGTCCACCTGTCTTCGAAGCACAGCTTGGCTTCAGTCACTTTCCATATCTGCTGGCTTCACTCTGTCTGGGCTAGGTCAAAGCTCCTGTGCATAATTCTACTCAAGAATGTTTGCCAAAATACCAAATTCTATCCCTCTCTTCCTTAAAACCATCAGCCTGAAAAGCCCTACAATGATCTGATTCCTAACTGGTCCAGCCCAGACCCAAGTTCCATCAGGCCCGGCTCACTCATCTTTCCAGTGTACGGCCCTCTCTGGTTGGCCCAGGGTACCTGGCCTCTTTTCACCTCAACTTTTTAGGCAGATTGCTGTCCTCCCCTTGAGAGGGTCTTTTCCCAGTTTTTACTGGACAAAATACCACTGATTACTTTGTTCTTAATTTAATGTTATCTCTATAGACAACCCCTAACCCACCTACATAAAGTAGTTTTCTCTGTGTGACTCTTGTATTTATCTTTCTTCTTTTATCCTTGGAAACAATACAATTTGCATTTTGTTTGCTTCTATGTTTATTTGTTTGGTTTTTGTCTCCCCCACTGGGCTGTAAACTCCCTAAAGTTACCATGGCTCCCTTCTTTTCCACTGTATTCCAAGGATCTAGCACCTTACTTAGCACACTGGACACAATAAATCATTGTTTAAGAAATCTTTAGTAAAATAGTAATAGCAATAAGTAGCTTTCTAGAAAAGCATATAAATAAAAAGTTTAAAAATAAGATATACTATTAAAACATTTAGGAGAATATTGTTAAATATATAGACGTTTAAACAAAAATTTTAATCAAGAGAGATGATATGGGGTGGGAGGTGGGAGGGGGCTTCGGGATTGGGAGCTTGTGTACACCTGTGGCTGATCCATGACAATGTATGGCAGAACCAATACAGTATTGTAATGTAGAATAAAATAAAAATAAAAATTAAAAAATTTTTTCAAAAAAAAAAGAATGTTTATAATTAGGAATTCCCTGGCAGTCCAGTGGTTAGGACTCTGTGATTCCACTGCAGGGGTCATAGGTTCACTCCCTGGTTGGGAAACTAAGATTCCATGTGGTTCCTGGCATGGTCAAAAAAGTCTATAATTAATTTATTATTATTATTATTATTGATAACCTATCCTATACATCATGTTTCATTGGAGGCAGCTATTAATATATTACCTTTCACTTGCTGATTGCTACTTATGCAATGAATCCATGAAACTGAGGGCCTGAGAGAAAGGTTCTCCATCTTTCTGCTGAATTAAGACATAAATGCAAGACATCCTGATAAGTTATGAAATCAGAAGTTGGAATAATTGTTGAGACTGTGGTAAAAAACAACAACAAATTTTTAGCTTTAAAAGCTTACTAATTCAGCTAGAAATTAACCATGGGAACAATTAATTTGTATGTCATAAACAGCCCTAAACTACATATGCTTGGACAAAAACAAAAGACCAGCAGAAAATCCATCAAAATGTTCACTGTGCCTTCTGTGAATAGTTGATATATATCTTGCTTACCTGGGACAGCCTTCATCTGTCTGTCTTACTCACCTTCCCAATGTCAATGTCTCTTTTGTTCTTCAAAATGGCAATAAGCTAATTTGCTTAGCTGCTCATAATAAACACTTGTATTGCAGATTATAGACATACTGCCGTTATGACAACAGATTTATAATTTCTAAATTTCCCACCAGGAGATAAAAATTATGTTTAAGATTAAAAATAAATTTTATTCTATAAGATACAATATAAAAGTAAAAGTGATATTTTTAAAAATGAAATGATAGTATTGGAAATCTAATATCTGCATATTTTGAAAGCCACTTTAGGCAGAAAATATGGTAGAAAATGCACTGATCTGACAGCTTCTGAGCTATAATATAATCATGGCCAGTATCATTAGGGTAGAATTCCTCCTCAGTATTATGAGTGGTTTTGTGACTCCCAGTGACTAAATTGAACAACAGTTAACATTTTTAGGATTTTATCATTCACTAGGCATGGTGCCAAATCCTTATAGTATATTATCTCATTTAATCCTTTCCACAATCTCATGGTTTACGTCAGCAGTTCTCAGTGTAGTCAGGGACTTCTGTGGATCTCAGACTCCCTCAGCCTGTCTGCAAGTTCAAAACTATTTTTAAAATAATCTAAAGACATCATTTGTCTTGTTCACTTACAGTTCTACAGGTGAGAAAGTAAATCCAGAGACTTAAGTCAATTTGCCAAGATCACACCATGTGGCGCTGAGAAAACCTTTAATAGTTGTCAGTGCCCTTGTTGGTTTCACTCAGCTCTGCCTAACAGAGTGACCTCAAAAAGTTAAGATCTTGATAGATGGAGAGAAATCAAGAGAAAGCCATTCCTCCCCTTATTTCTATGACTTAAAGGTAAAAAGTTTGACTTTTACTTTCCTAGGTTCGGGCTGAAACTTCTTGGTCAACCAAGGATGGTGAGAGCAGTTCCTTGGCTTTTCCAGGAGGCTCCACCTTATCTGACCTTCTGACTTGTCTATCAGTCCCATTCCCATTCTGCATTACTGAGGTTTTCTTATCAGAATTACAATTTTAAATTGGAGGCTCCAGTATTCTCAATGTAGCACTCTGAGCAGGACATATGGAACCATGGATTCTGGGGCATTAAAGAATGGTAATGCACCTCCCCTCACTGAGACAGCTTAAACTGTGGGGCACATTCATCTGTTGTCATAACGGCAGTATGTCTATAATCTGCAATACAAGTGTTTATTATGAGCAGCTAAGCAAATTAGCTTATTGCCATTTTGAAGAACAAAAGAGACATTGACACTGGGAAGGTGAGTAAGACAGGCAGATGAAGGCTGTCCCAGGTAAGCAAGATATATGGTCAGGAGCCTTGGGTCTGCAATGAAGCTCTATGTTCTATGCGCTCGGTCACTCAGTCATGTCCACCTCTTCGTGAGTGTCTGACTCTTTACAACCCCATGGACAGTAGTCTGCTAGCCTCCTCTGTCCATGGAATTTTCCAGGCAAGAATATTGGAGTGGGTCTCCATTTCCTACTCCAAGGTATCTTCCCCAGGGATCAAACCCGCATCTCCTGCAGAGGCAGGTGGATTCTTTACCACTGAGCCACTTGGGAAGCCTGAAGCTCTGTGTAAATGAGACCCAAAACAACTGCAGGTACCCTGAGAATGCTGAGTCCCTAGAGGTTAGGACTGGGCATTGCAATAAACTCTGGAGAAACCCCCAAAAACCTCTATCTCCTCTACATTTTGCTCAAATAGTCTTTGCTCAGCACCCATGGGAGAGTGCCTAGCCCAGACTAATAGAACCCGATATATGTTGGAAGAATTCAAATAGAAAACCATAATTTTTTCTGTGCCTGGATACAAACTCCAAGTTATTTTTATAACTTGATATATACCCCCAAACACATCTCCAAGCCTAAGAAGATTGAGAATCTTCTCAATCTAAATATTGAAGAGGGAGAAAAAAAAAAAAAATAGCACCAGGCAAGACACTACTTGAAAATGGGTTTAAAACAAACCAGCCATTGTTGGAAACAAGATGTTGGGACAGGTAGTCATGTGTACATGGACTTTTGACCTTTGCATGGTCACAGAAGAATGGGTCCTGGCCTAGAATTTGTCCTTACAAAGAGATAAAGAACTCTTATGTCTTGTTCTGGGCATACCTCTTTGCTTGGAAATGCTTTCCCCTGTTCCAGGCTTGATGTATATTTCTTTGTTCTACCTAAGCATGTGTATCAGATGGCATCTGGTCAACCCCTGCTGTCTCTATTTCCTGCAGAAAAAGAGCAAGGTCCTTTGGCTGCAGCATAAGCTATCTCCCTATGTCAGCTGCAGGGTGAGACCCACTGGCCATGGGGGACTGACACCACTGAAGCTGATCCTGCTCTCTCTCTTCTCTGTGTGAGTCAAGCATTGTTCCATCCAGGGCCTGTGTGAGTTGTGTCTTTTTGGTGACCCCAACATCTACAAACCATGCAAATGATGAAGTGGGTTGACAGCACCTGCTGCTCCTGGAGGTAGGCAACTGGTGTCACTTGCTTCATACTTAAGGCATATCTGTCGCCCTCACCACCACCTGCACATACTCTCTAGGTCATAGAGCAGAAAACTTATCGCCAAGAAACTCTCTAAGTCACAGAACAGAAAACTTATCTCCAAGAACCAAATCCCATTAAATCTCAACTCATTGCTTTTCCACCAAACCCATCAAAGTTATTATTTACTCCCAAATTTATTATTTATTCTGAGATTTTCAGCACTCAAAGTGAAATTAAACACCAAAAGCAAAACAAAAACTGTCCCAAAGCCCTTGGATGTCTATGTAGTATCAGGGAATAAGGTTCCATCCTTCTCCAGTTAAATAAGGGTAAAATTCTGATTCCAGCCTACACAGTCTTTTTTAAAAATTGGAATATATTTATCTATCTATTTGGCTGCACTGGGTCATAACTGAGGCACATGTGATCTTCCATCTTTGTTGTGACATGAGAGATCTTTAGTTGCAGCCTGTGAACTCTTAGCTGAGGCATGTGGAATCTAGATCCCTGACCAGAGATGGAACCCCAGTCCCCTGCACTGGAAGTACAGAGTCTTAGCCATCACACAGTCAGGGAAGTCCCCAGACCACACAGTCATATTTGGCCACTGACCCCTTTTCCTCCCCTCCTCCGGTGCTTTAAAGCTATCTCAACCATTTTGGTCATTAGTTAAGTATTGTAATGGGATATGAATTCCAAGTTCAGGTTCAGAGAAAATACTACCAGTATATGAAAATCCATCTTTTATAGATTATGGTCTGATGCTGCTGCTGCTGCTGGTATGTCACTTCAGTAGTGTCTGACTCTGTGCGACACCATAGACGGCAGCCCCCTGGTTCCCGTCCCTGAGATTCTCCAGGCAAGAATACTGGGGTGGGTTGCTATTTCCTTCTCCAATGCATGCATGCATGCTAAGTCGCTTCAGTTGTGCTGACTCTATGATCCTATGGACAGCAGCCCACCAGGCTCCTCTGTCCACGGGATACTCCAGGCAAGAATACTGGAGTGGGTTGCCATTTCCTTCTCCTCTATGGTTTCATATTGGAGGGTAAAAAGATACAAGAAAATTAGATTTTTTTTTGCATTATCCTTTTTATAGTTGTCAATGTAAGTTGATAAATAATGACAGGTAGTGTTAACTGAGCATCATCCACATACCTGAGGTCACACTGAATGTTTTACATATGAGTGGGTATAAATATCATTCCATGTATTCAAGTATGCAGGAAATAGTTCCTATCTTTAAACAAATCAACTTAAATTTTATTTTAATGCCCATCCCTCCGGCTGTCAGGAAACTTAATGTCAGTCATTCTCAGACTTTCTCTCCTACCAAGCCTAGAACTGTGAAACTGTTCTCAGGTTAAAGAAAGAACAAAGGGCACAGAATGGGGAAACTTTGCTCTTTGATCATATATTTTCACAGATTCCCACTGAAATGTGCATCCTTCCCATCCACGTGACTTCACAGCTCGGGACACATTCAGCTGCTTTGCAGTTACTTTTGGGTCACAAGGAACTTTTTGAGGTGTCCTGGGGTCTCATCAGCCTGAAACTATCAAGTAGTCATTCTTCTCTGGAGTTCTGCTGCCTCAGGGGGCACTGCCAGGAAGAAGCATGAACACTGGCTGCTTTCAAAGTCCACAGACCTCCCTCTGTTCCTCTCACAATCACAGGGTATCTGTGTGATCCTAGAGAAACTCTTCTTCCTCTAAGTTTTTCCAGATGCTTTCCTTATCCGCACTCCTTTCTTCTCTTTGTAAAAACCTCAAACTCTCTATGAGCTTATGCTTTTGGAAAAACTAAACCAATAGACATTTATTTACTTCTAATTTATTTATTTCTTCACACCTATAGTCAGGGCAGTCAACACTTGTGGGAACTGGCAGAAAGAATGGGGAAGAAAAGTAAGGAAGCAGGCAAGGAGGAAAAGTCAGCATCTCCTAACACCCAGCCTTGTATCAAATTGGCAAAACTATCCAGTGAGCCACCTGTCTGTCACCATTCGAATTTTATAAATAGGAAAACTGAAATTCAAGTGATTACCCAGGTCACATTACTGTTTAACACTAATGCCTGGGTGGTCAGTCACTCAGTCATGTACGACTCTTTCCAACCCTATGGACTAGCCTGCCAGGCTCCTCTTTTCATGGGACTTTCCCAGGCAAGAACATTGGAGTGGGTTGCCATTTCTTTCAGGGGATCTTCCCAGCCCAGGAATCGAACCCTCATCTCCTGCCTCTCCTCCATTGGCAGATGGATTCTGTACCACTGAGCCACCATACTATTAAAACCTATTAAATAACAGGCCAGGAATGTAACTTTTGCTGTTATTGTTGTTTTACAGTGATTCCAAACAGTTTACTGTAATTCTAAGACAAAATGTGGTTACATTTCTATACATACACAATATGTGAGTTTACCAATTTAATTAGTAACTCATTTCACCTCAGAGACTAAACAAATGATCAAACAGAAATTGTGAGTAACAATTTATAATAACATAGTTTACCCCAACGGGACCTCCCTTTCTCACCCTACAGTTAGTAATATTACAGTTAAAATAACTATATTCTTCTATATTTTTTCTGTTAAAATCATCTCATAAATTCACAATGCTATTAAAAGTTTCTAAGACTAATATAAATTAGATCTATTTTTCTACAATGAGAATTATTATTAATTTAGAAGCATATGATGTTATGATGAAAAACACAAGCATTTGAGTAAGGACTTGATCAGTTAAGAATTATTTTTCTTATAAGACATTTTGAAGCCAAGTAAAATATCCATTCTTATAACATAACTCTAACATGAGACTAAGGAATAGGTTATGTATAGACCTACAACACATTGATTTTTCTTTATTTTTTTTTTTTTAACGTAGGCATTTACAATAAAAAAAAGAAGGACAATGTAACTTTAATTGACCTCAGTATGTTCAATCAAACTCATGGCTTTTTTGTAAATAGGCTGTATTTTAGAATGGTAGAATATATCTACTTTTAAGTATCTGATTCATCTGGATTATTGTAAGGGTCTATTTAGGTCTTTTTTTGATTATGGGAAAGAAAATTTTCAGTATTGTTTGAAACTGACATGTTGATGTATATATTAAATGCTTTTGCTTCTTAAAAAATGTTCCTCATGAACTCAATTGCATTAACCCCATCAGTATCAACCCAGAAATAAGTATTTTCAAGGCAGCTTGACAAGTCTTAATACTGGAGGATTTGAACAAGAATAATCACTCAGAGGGGCATTGCTTGCCATAACTCTCCTGCCTGCTGAGTTTCTGGCTTTTAGGCATTTTGACAATATGAAGTCTTTAATTGGCTGCTTTGCAAACGCTGCTTAATTGCTAATTGATAAAGGCAGGAAAATGTCACTATGTCAGTATATGAGCCAACACCTTGACATGGAGGAATTAGGTAGAAACATGGCATTTAGATTACGGATAGGCAAAGGGAAAACATTCATCAGGCTCCAACATTCTTTCTTTAAACCTGCTGTAAAGTGGGTGGGGGCTTCCTGGTGGCTCAGATGGTACAGAATTTGCCTGCAGTGCGGGAGATTTGGGTTCGATCCCAAGGTCAGGAAGATCCCCTGGAGAAGGGAATGGCAAATCACTCTAGTATTCTTGCCCAGAGAATTCCATGGACAGAGGAGCCTGGTGGGCTACAGTCCATGGGGTTGCAAAGAGACGGAAATGACTGAGCAGCAAACACACACACACACACATAAAGTGGTTGGAGAGTCAACTTTCCCAGGATGCTTCGCACCTGACGGTCCCCAAGAGACTTAGATCAGAAGGTTCTGCATGAGCAAGATGCTGGGGAAATCTCACCAAATCCTACAAGGTACCCACCCACCATCCGAAATGAGGATTTGTTTGACCTGAACTCAATGTAAACTTGGAATCTTCAGCTACAAATATAAATACACTAACATCACACACTTGAGTAGTCTCATTACTTCAGTTTCCTGAACTTGGGCTAAGATGTGAGCTTGGCCTTGAAAGGGGGAGAGACTTCCCCTGGACCATAAGACTCAGTCACAGCTTCTCAGAGAGCTCTGAGTGGCAGTGACGAGCGGGAGCCCATAGGAAGGAAGGGACCTGCTTGCTACCATAACAATCGCAAGTGTGTCCCTTGGGAGCCTCATGGAGAAGGATGTTGTTGTTCAGTCATTAAGCTGTGTCCGACTCTTGTGACCCCATTGACTGCAGCACACAAAGCTTCCCTGCCCTCCACTACCTTCCAGAATTTGCCCAAACTCATGTCCATTAAGTCAGTGATACTATCCAACCATCTCATCCTCTGCCGCCCCCTTCTCCTTCTGCCCTCAGTCGTTCCCAGCATCAGGGTCTTTCCCAGTGAGTCGGCTATTTGCTGTTTTGCTTTGACAAAACACTGGAGGAGGGAATGGTAAACCACTCTAGTACCCTTTCTGTGAGAATCCTGTGGAGAAGAAGAGGCTTGCAAATATTTCTCTCCACTGACAGCCACTAAATACCAGGATTTACCAATGTACCATTATTAACAATTCAGAATGTTAAAGAATGGAGAGGAGTTACTTTTCCATTACTCTTTGTCCCCCTACTTGAAAACCTTGATAAACCAAACAAAAACAAAACAAACAAACAAATAAAACCTATGCATTAAAATAGAAGGATGAGGTGTAGCATTTTCTGAATATGGTGAAGTGAAAGTGAAGTCGCTCAGTCGTGTCTGACTCTGCGACCCCATGGACTGTATCCCACCAGGCTCCTCCATCCATGGGATTCTCCAGGAAAGAATACTGGAGTGGGTTGCCATTCGTTCTTCCCCACCCAGGGATCGAACCCAGGTCTCCTGCATTGCAGGCAGACGCTTTAACCTCTGAGCCACCAGGGAATTCTAAAAACATTGATTTGAAATGGGCCCCCGTCTAGGTATCAGCAATTCAAGACCTTATCATTGTTGCTAAAGGGCAAAGTGTACTGGACAGAGAAAAATGTCTCAACTCTCTACTCTGCTATTTTATAATAAATTTATTTTGGAATACTTTTATAGAACATTGCAAAGGTCATACAGACAGTTTCCTTTGACTCTTCATTGAGTTTCCCCTAGTGATAGATTTTACATGACCTTGGTGGAATTGTCAAAACTGAGAAACCAATATCAGTACATGTTTTTAACTAAACTCCAAACTTTATCTTGATTTCACCAGGTTTTTCACTAATTCTCTTTTTTCTGTTGCAGGATCCAATCTGGGCACAGTTCATATACCTTTGTCCCTCAGTATTTAGTGCAGACTGGCTCTAGCAACCACATCCCCACCATGGATGCCCAAATCCATAGATGCTCAAGTACCTTATATAAAATGGTAATATGTTTGCATAGAACCTACACATATCCTCCTGTATACTTTAACACAGTGGTCCTCAACCTTTTGGCACCAGGGATTAGTTTTGTGGAAAACGATTCCTCAATAAGCTGGGGGTTAGGGGTGTAATTTGGGGTAATTTAAGTCCATTAAGCTTTCCAGGGGACACTAGAGGTAAAGAACCAGCCTGCCAAAGCAGGAAATGTAAGAGACATGAGTTTGATCCCTGGGTTGGGAAGATCCCCTGGAGAAGGGCATGGCAACCCACTCCAGTATTCCTACCTGGAAAATTCCATAGACAGAGGAGTCTGGCAGGCTACAGTCCATAGTGTCACACAGAATCAGACATGACTGAAGTGATGCAACATGCACGTAAGCTAATTACATTTATTGTGTACTTTATTCCTATTATTTTTACATCAGCTCCACCTCAGTTCATCAGGCATTAGATCTTGGGAAGCAGGGGATCCCTGCTTTAAGACATCTCTAGATTGCTTATAATACTTAATACAGGGTAAATGTTATATAAATAGTTGTAAATATAATGTAGATGTTATGTAAATAGTTGCTGGTACATGGCAAATTAAAATTATTATTTTTTAAATATTTTGATTTATAATTGGTTGAATCCAAGATGTTGAAACTATGGATATGGAGGGTATTTTGTTTAATCCTAGTATACTTTGCCTTTGAAATGGAGATGTAGCTCAGAATATCAAAACAGAGAAGAGAATTGAAGTGGTGATCTAAGTAATTCATAAAAATAAGACTTTTGAACGAGAATCCTCTCTCCCCATATAATGCAAATAGATTCAACTTCAGTACTGTTTTTAAAAATTGCTAAAACTCTGTAAAATACAAAGGATAATCATTTCTACTCCATGATATTACTTGTGAGAACTTAAATGAGACAACAAAGATTTTAGTAAATGGTAAGTTTGGCACATACTATTGTCATTACTCCACATGATAACCAAAGCTGTTAAAATAGAATCCTTTATACATTTATATTCTTTTTTTTTTTGAAATCAGATTGATTATATTCTTTGCAGTCAAAGATGCAGACACTCTATACAGTCAGCAAAACCAAGTAATACAGTAACATGTTCTTATTAAAAATGTTTGACAATATATGACTCTGTAAACAGTGAAAATTCCTCTTTTCCCAAATTCGCTCTCCTCTCCAAAGATTTACAGTTACCATCATGTTACTGTTGTTTTCTAAACAGTATGCTATGCATTTATAGAAATATCTATATATAGGCATGTACAGTTCGTGGAGTTAAAATTTAGAATCATGAATACTAGTACTTACGGTTTTGCTTAAGATTTTTACTCTTCACTGTTTGCATTGTTTAAATTATTTCATAAACATATACTACTTTACATATATATGTTCAAAATCTTTATGCGTTCTATAACCTATTTATGTTTTTTTTATTTTATTTTTACTTTATTCTACTTTACAATACTGTATTGGTTTTGCCATACATTGACATGAATCAGCCACAGGTGTACACAAGCTCCCAATCCTGAAACCCCCTCCCCCTCCCACCCCATATCATCTCTCTGGATCATCCCCGTGCACCAGCCCCAAATCATGTATCCTGTATCAAACATAGACTGGCGCTTCGTTTCTTACATGATAGTATGCATGTTTCAATGCCATTCTCCCAAATCATCCCACCCTTTTCCTCTCCCTCAGAGGCCAAAAGTCCGTTCTCTACCTCTGAGTCTCTTTTGCTGTCTCACATAGAGGGTCATCATTACTATCTTTCTAAATTCCATATATATGTGTCTGTATACTGTATTGGTGTTTTTCTTTCTGGCTTACTTCACTTTGTATAATTGGCTCCAGTTTCACCCATCTCATTAGAACTGATTCAAATTTATTCTTTTTAAGGGCTGAGTAATACTCCATTGTGTATATGTACCACAGCTTTCTTATCCATTCATCTGCTGATGGACATCTAGGTTGTTTCCATGTCTTGGCTATTATAAACAGTGCTGCAATGAACATTGGGGTACATGTGTCTCTTTCAATTCTGATTTCCTTGGTGTGTATGCCCAGCAGTGGGATTGCTGGGTCATAAGGCAGTTCTATTTGCAATTTTTTAAGGAATCTCCACACTGTTTTCCATAGTGGCTGTACTAGTTTGCATTCCCATCAACAGTGTAAGAGGGTTCCCTTTTCTCCACATCCTCTTCAGCATTTATTGCTTGTAGACTTTTGGATCACAGCCATTCTGACTGGTGTGAAATGGTACCTCATTGTGGTCTTGATTTGCATTTCTTTGATAATGAGTGATGTTGAGCATCTTTTCATGTGTTTGTTAGCCATCCGTATGTCTTCTTTGGAAAAATGCCTATTTAGTTCTTTGGCCCATTTTTTGATTGGATCATTTATTTTTCTGGAATTGAGCTGCATAAGTTGCTTGTATATTTTTGAGATTAGTTGTTTGTCAGTTGCTTCATTTGCTATTGGACACTAATAGATGGAGAAATATGCCATGTTCATGGATCAGAAGAGTCAATATAGTGAAAATGAGTATACTACCCAAAGCAATCTACAGATTCAGTGCAATCCTTATCAAGCTACCAGCAGTAGTTTTCACAGAACTAGAACAGATAATTTCAAGATTTGTATGGAAATACAAAAAACCTCGAATAGCAAAAGCAATCTTGAGAAAGAAGAATGGAACTGGAGGAATCAACTTGCCTGACTTCAGGCTCTACTACAAAGCCACAGTCATTAAAACAGTATGGTACTGGCACAAAGACAGAAATATAGATCAATGGGATAAAATAGAAAGCCCAGAGATAAACCCACACACCTATGAACACCTTATCTTTGACAAAGGAGGCAAGAATATCCAATGGAGTAAAGACAATCTCTTTAACAAGTGGTGCTGGGAAAACTGGTCAACCACTTATAGAAGAATGAAACTAGATCACTTTCTAACACCACACACAAAAATAAACTCAAAATGGATTAAAGATCTAAATGTAAGGCCAGAAACTATAAAACTCCTAGAGGAGAACATAGGCAAAACACTCTCCAACATAAATCACAGCAGGATCCTCTATGATCCACCTCCCAGAATACTGGAAATAAAAGCAAAAATAAACAAATGGGATCTAATTAAAATTAAAAGCTTCTGCACAACAAAGGAAAGTATAAGTAAGGTGAAAAGACAGCCTTCTGAATGGGAGAAAATAATACATTTATATTTTAAAATCATAATTCTTTACTCTGCATAAAAACCTGAAAGCCTCACTTAGAACAAATTGGAAATGGACTTTGAGACCAGAATGGTAGGGATGACTAAACTAGCCAACAAGGACAGGAAGAAAATGCTGTCAGTGACATCATGATTCCACAGCTGTGCTAGTCTTGATCAATCTCCCGAGATTGATCCTGAACCTGAGACTTCTTGAAACCAGAACAGTATCACTAAAAGAAGTTCAGTGAATGCAACTCGAGAGTTAGAGGAACACTTGGGATTTCAGCCCAAGCACAGCTTACTAAAAATAGAAAAAAGAGACTTCCTTTTCCAAAATATTATAGATGGAGGGTCCTGTCTTCCTCTCAGCAGTGTGTAAATGCAAAGAGCCAAAGATAACACATATATGTGAAATCTAAAAAAATAAATGGTACCTATCTTCAGGGCAAGAATAAGAGATGGAGATATAGAAAATGGACAGGCAGACACGAGAGGGAAGGGGAGTTGGGGTGAATGAGGAGAGTGGGATGACATATATACACTACCAGTTGTAAAACAGATAGCTAGTGGGAAGCTGCTATGTAGCCCAGGCAGCTCAGCTCGGTGCTCTGTGAAGACCTAGACAGGTGGGACTGGGGTAGGGTGGGAGGGATGTCCAAGAGGGAGGGGATATATGCATACATATGGCTGATTCATTTGGTTATATAGCAGAAACTGATGCAACACTATAGAACAATTACACTTCAATTTTAAAAAATAAGATAAAATTTTAAAAAGTGAAAAATTAAAATATAGTCACAGAAGACAAAAACAAGAGTGGATAGGAGCAGAAAGCCTCATCTCTTCTGTGGATGAGACTTCAAAGGCCGTACAGTCAGCAGTCTTAAAGATGCTACTCTGTCTGAAGACCAGTGATTCCAAAAGTAGAGTCCATGGCCGCAGCTGTGAGGGTCTTGTAGCAAGTTGAGAATTGATAGGAAATGCAATGCAAGTCCTTTCTTTAGTTTTTATCAGTTAAATGACATCTAGGCTTCCCTGGTGGTTAAGTGGTTAAGAATGTGCCTGCCAATGCAGGAGACACGGGTTCGATCCCTGCTCCAAGAGGATCCCATGTTCCATGGAGTACTTCAGCTTGTGCGCCACTGAAGTCCACACACCCAGAGCCCATGCTCTGCAACAAGAGAAGCCACTGCAGTGGGAAGCCCGTGCAGCTCCATGAAGAGTAGCCCCCAATCACTGCCACTAGAGAAAGCCCGCTGGCAGCAACAAAGAGTGAGCATAGCCAAAAATAAAATAAATAAATCTTTTAAAAATGAATAAGTGATATCCATCACGAGGGATGCTCATTTTCATATCATTCAAGTCAGAAATAAGGAAACTGAGGTTGCTCTTTTTTAATCTCAGTTTTACTTATTTACTTTACAATATTGATTGGTTTTGCCATACACTGACATGTATCTGCCATGGGTGTACATGTGTTTCCCATCCTGAACCCACCTCCCACCTCTTTTAAACTCCTGTTTAAAATTTGTGTCTGCTTACTAACAGCCACCAATAAATTTTGTTTTATATGAAATTCATTAATGTTATAAGCATCATGAATATAGCCTAATTCCTTTATTCACTAGTGATGATATGCTAGAGAAAGGAAATATACTCTTATATTCATTAGATGTACTTTCTACCCTGAAACCAAGGCCAGAGCCCACTAATCAGGTTAGGAAACATTCTCCTCTTAATTTATGAATGATATTAGAGTACACTAATTATGTCCTTGCAAAGCTGCCAATATATGAAATTAATTAAATATTTGGTTCAGGCCTCAGAAGGAAATTTTAGCATTTCCAGACACAGATTAGAAATAGGCACTAATGTTGGAGTTTTAAGGAGGTGAACCTCCATGTTCTTATGAAGAAAAAATTTATGAGCAATGAATATGGATTGTTCTCTGTATATAAACGCATAGTGCTTTATCCAGTGATAAAAATTTGCTAATTTAGCTTTTCTTTTTTTTTTTTTTTTTAGAGAGCAGATCTAAAACATAAACTTACCTGATGGGAAGTATAATTGGACTTCACTAATTATTTTCACCCAGCTTTTAGGGATACCTGGTAGGAATTAGGTCTGTCCCTAACCTCAAAATTACATAGTGCTTTCTTTTCTTTATTGCTTATATTGGGTTTTTCTGCCTGCTTTTTCCTAGTCTCCTCTGTTTAAATTTTTTTTTTCTATCTGCTGGAATTTAACACTGCCATCAGTATGTTGTTTTTTTTTTTCTATAGCATCTCATTTTTAAAAGGTTATTAAGGAAATGAACAATGTATCATACTTATCGGTTGGTACCTTCAGTATCTCATGATTATGAGAGATAATTAATGTCTACGCAATCTTCTATTATGGAACATGACTTATACATATTCACAGGGCTTATTTCACTTTGTTTTCAAACCAGTAGTCGATGTTAACAGATGGCAGGGTTTTCCAACATTTAGATCTCGCTATTGAAAAAATTCACAAAGGCATGAACTTAAATTAAGAAATTATAGTTTAGTCAATGATAAGAAAGCAATATTTACGCTGACTTAAAGTACGCTTTCAAATGTTCCATAATAGGAAGTTATGATATAAAAGGGAAAAGGGAAAAGACACTGGGGAGTCTCTAGTAGGCAGAGGTCTCGAAGTGGTTATTAGAGTATCCTTTCCTTTTCAATCACTGCTTTTCCAGTCACTGCAAAGACACACATTATATCAAATAAATGAGTCACTGGGGATGCAATGTACAGCACAGGAAATACAGTCAGTAACACTGTAATAATTGTGTATGGTGACAGTAACTAGACTTATCATGGTGATCATCTTGTAATGTTTAAAAATATCAAATCGCTATGTCATACATCTGAAGATGATGTAATATTGTAAGTCAATTATACTTCAATTAAAACAATCTTTAAAGGCATACATTATAGTTATTGCTTTGGGGAATCATTCTTCTGGGGGAGAGGTATCGTTGGGATGACAGTGATGGGACCTTGTTTCTAAGGTACCTTGTATCTGCATAATGTGCAACTGACGTCTGGCCAAGACGTACCCACCACAAGGCGTTTCTAGGTCTGGCCAACAGTTACAGCCATTCCTGTTCCCACATCCTGAGGAACCCATCATTCCCAGGCAAATGGGGAGTTAGTCACCCTAACTCTGGCCCGTAAAACCCTTTTTATAATTCTTCATATTCTCTTCTACCACCTGCTGGATATCAACGTCCAAGGTTACCTTGAAAGTCACCTGTTGAAGATAACAGAGTCACCATCAGCCTGGGCTCCTGAATGAAGCAGACTTATGTGAACAAAATATTAGATTTCTGTTCTGATACGCCATTAAGATTTTATTGCATTAACTTAACCAGTAAACTAATTACCATGTTGGTCATTCTGGCCTTCCTGTTCCCTATAAAATAAACATACATGGGCTGTCAGCCTGCTCAGAATGCTTTTTCAGACATCTGCATAGCTAACTCCCTCACCTCCAACTATTCTTTGCTTAACTCTTGTTTTCTATTTCACTTACTCAACCTAATTTATCCAAAGTATTAGACCATTATCCCACTCTCCTCCTCTTCTTTTTTTTTCCCTACAATTTCATCACCTTATAGTTTATACTATATTAGCTATCCTCATTTCTTATTTTTGCTGTTTATTAACCTAGACAGCATATTAAAAAACAGAGACATTACTTTGCCAACAAAGGTCCATCTAGTCAAAGGTATGGTTTTTCCAGTAGTTATGTATGGATGTGAGAGTTGGACTATATAGAAAGCTGAGAGCCGAAGAACTGATGCTTTTGAACTGTGGTGTTGGAGAAGACTCTTGAGAGTCCCTTGGACAGCAAGGAGATCCAACCAGTCCATCCTATAGGAAATCAGTCCTGAACATTCATTGGAAGGACTGATGCTGAAGCTGAAACTCCAATACTTTGGCCACTTGATGTGAAGAACTGACTCATTTGAAAAGATGCTGATGTGGGAAAGATTGAAGGCTTGAGGAGAAGGGGATGACAGAGGATGAGATGGATGGCATCACTGACTCAATAAACATGAGTTTGAGCAAGCACTGGGAGCTGGTGAAGGACAAGGAGGCCTGGTGTGCTGCAGTCCATGGGGGTCACAAAGAGTCAAATATGACTGAGTGACTGAACTGAACTGCTCCCACCTCAGATATAAATTCCACCAGGATTGAGAACTTTGTTTTGATCACTATATAGAGCTTAGACCATTGCCCAACACAGAGTAGGCACTCAATAAATATTTGCTAAATTGAATGTGCCTAAAATCATATATTTAAGTCTATCAGTAATTACCTGTATTACTGGATAGATTACAATACCTCAAATGATGTTATATTTTTAATCCATGACATTAAAGCTGTAGCAATAGCTTACTATGGGCACTCCATCCCTGTTTATCTGTACTCATATCAGTGTTTGCATGTCTCAGTAATCCCAAAGGTTTCAATTAGTCTTAGAGATGTACCCAACATTTACCTTTATGAATTGTAAGCTCTCCTGCAAGTTGGAGGCATAGTATCCTTTAGCAGAGTGAAGGGATAAGAGTCAATTGACTCTCTTCTTGTTCTGATATACAAAAATAAAGAATATGTTTGTCATATTTTGTTCCTTGCTTAGAGAAGATATTGTATACCAGTCTTTTACAGCAATAATTAAAGGGCAGATATCCCCAGGCCACAGTTTGTGTCTTCTTTCCAACACACAGAATATGAGGTATAACCAATTTCTTTTTGGTTCAAGGTTCTAATTCATCAAGATTTGGATTTGGCAGGAATAGCATCCCTGAGTGAGTGCTTTCAAAGTCCACAAAGCTTTTGCATTCAAGGAAATGTTACCATGGAGAAAATCCTTCATGCACTGGTGGGACTGGTATGATCCTAGAAAAGATTAAACAAGCCAGCACCATATAATTCCACTGTTTACTTATACGCCTCTGAGAATGTTTTCAAAACTGCCATTATCACTCAAGTGTTCATAGTAAGAAAAAGTGCCTAATAAGTGAATGACTTGTTACAGATGTTGTGGTTTAGTTGCTAAGTTGTGTCCGACTCTTTGTGGCCCCATGGACTGTAGCACATCAGGCTCCCCTGTCCTCCACTATCTCCCTGAGTTTGTTCAAATTCATGTCCATTGAGTCAGTGATGCTATCTAACCATCTCATCCTCTGCTACCCACTTCTCCTTTTGCCTTCAGTCTTTCCCAGCATCAGGGTCTTTTTGAATGAGTTGGCTCTTAACACCGGGTGGCCAAAGTACTGAAGCTGAAGCTTCAGCAACAGTCTTTCCAATGAATATTCAGGGTTGATTCCCAATTAGGATTGACTAGTTTGATCTCCTTGCAGTCCAAGGGACTCTCAAGAGTCTTTCTCCAGTAGCACATTTTGAAAGCATCAATTCTTTGGTGCTCAGCCTTCTTTATGGTCCAACTCTCACATCCATACATGACTACTGGAAACACTGTAGCCTTGACGATACAGAACATTGTTGGCAAAGTGATGTCTCTGCTTTTTGAGATGTTGTCTAGGTTTGTCATAGCTTTCCTTCAAAGGAATGTTTTTTAATTTCATGGCTGAAGTTATACTGTAACATGGTAGTGTTACAGGTGACCTAATCTGAAACCTTTCAGAATTAATTTATTATAATTTATTTTGAATTTATATGTGAAAGTTAACAATCAACCACCAAATTCACTCTGAACTGGGCATTGGGCTTGGTGACAGGATGATATACTAAATAAGACTATGCCCCTTGGGGAGCTTGCAGGCAGTGGTGGGGATGGGATTACACCAAGAAGCCCTAAACTCACATTCTCAGCAATCAGCTTAAGATGTATTATCCACCTCATCTCCATTCTTTCTCCTCAGACGTAATCCCCGCCCAAACTTTCATGTTCTTCTTTCTCTTACTTTGCTGCATTGTTTTCCCATATTTATATTTGAAAACGTGCTGTTTCTTTATTGCATCATTTTGAAGTTGCATAATGTGGAATTAGGTGGTGCTAGTGGTAAAGAATCCACCTGCCACTGCAGGAGATGTGAGAGATGTGGGTTCAATCCCTGGGTTGGGAAGATCCCCCAGAGAAGGAAATGGCAACTCACTTCAGTATTCTTGCCTGGTGGGCTACAGTCCACAGGCTGCAAAGAGTCGGACACAATGCGCAGCTAAGCACACAGGTGGAATTACTTCCTGTACATTTTTTTCTGTGACTTGGTTTTTTCCTCTCAGTATTGAGCTTCTGATATTCCCCCAGAGGATACATATAAAAACAGCTCATCCACATTTAGAGTCTGATACCTCACAATTTATTTATAAATGTGTGAGTTATTTCCAGGTTGTTTGTTTTTATGTTACAAACAACGTTCCTAAGAGCAATCTTGTACATGCTTCCTGGAGCACATATGTATGAGTTTTTAGGTTGCCAAATATAAAACAGGGCATCCAATTCAGTTTGAATTTTGGAGAAAAAAATTGAATACTTTTTGAATGTAAGTATGCCCCATGTAAAATTGGGATATACTAAGATTTACTTGTCAGATCTCTGGAATTTAATTTAACTAAGTGTCCTGTGATTTTATTGCTTAATAGAGCAGTCTTAAGGATATCTTATTCTTAGGAGTGGAATTGCTAGACCACAGGGAATGTACAACTTCAATCTTTGGGGTGCTGTCAAATGTTTTCTAAAATAGCTGAGACAATTTGCCACACATACCACCACCAAAAGAAGATGAGTTCCCATGGATTTATATTCTCACTGTTATGGAATGAATTGTGTCTCCCAAAATCCATGTGTTGAAGTTCTAACAGCCAATGTTAAGTGTGTTTAGAGATAGCTCCTTTAAGAAACTAATTAATGTTAAATGAGGTCATGTGGGCGGGATCCGAATACAATAAGATTGGTGTCCTTAAAGGAGGAGAAAGAGATATCAGAACCCTCTTCCTCTCTATACAGAAGAAAGGCAATATGAGTAGAGTGGGGATGTATTATTCTAGAGAGAGAAGGAAAAGTGAAGAACACCACCATAATCTACCACAGGGGGTGTTCCCTTCTTTTCTATGTTTTAGAAAACTTTATAAACAATGAAATGATCTTTTTCTTGAATGTATGACGGTGCCTATCCATAAAAACATCTGGACCTAGTATTTTCTTTATTAGAGGAATTTGAACTATTAATTCAATTTCTTTAGTGGTTATATATATTTTCAGATCCTATCGCTTCTTGAAGTTCTTTAGGTAAGTCACTTTTTTCTTAGAAACATATACATTTCATTTATCTTTGCAACATTATTGGAATAACTTCTTTAATGTCATTCAGTTGTTTTTTAGAACTCTGCTGGATCCATACCTTCTACATATGCTTTGTCATTTCTAATATCATTTGTCTTTTCTTACTTCTCCAGATCATAGTGTGTTTGTGTGTGTGTGTGTGTGCGCGCTCAGTTGTGTCTGACTCTTTGCAACTCCATGGACTGTAGCCCACCAGGTTTTCCTGTCCATTGGATTTTCCAGGCAAGAATGTTGGAGGGGGTTGCCATGCCCTCTCTCAATGGATCTTTCTGAGTTGGGATCGAATCTGCATCTCCTGCACTGGAAGGCAGGTTCCTTACCACTGAGCCACCAGGGCTTCCCAGATCACCATAGGCTCATCTACTTTATTAAGTTTCAAATAAACAACTTGTAATTATGTTGATTATTTTGATGTTATTTTTCTCATCACAATGAATTTTTAACCTCATTTTCTAAAAACACTTGAAAGACACCCTACAGATGATAAGAAGAAATGAGTTCTCTCTGTATATAAAAAATGATGCCCAATTACAGATTAGTGTCCTTTTATGAGCTTTCCAGGTGGTATTAGGGGCTTCCCAGGTGGCACTAGTGGTAAAGAATCCTCCTGCCAATGCAAGAGACATGAGACGTGGGTTCTGTCCCTGGGTCAGGAAGATCCCCTGGAGGAGGGCATGGCAACCTACTCCAATTCTCTTGCCTGGAGAATTTCACGGACAGAGGGGTCTGGTGGGCTACAGCCAAAGAATTGGACATGACTGAAGTGACTTAGCACGCCCTTTTATGACTATGTCAAGGGTTGGGAAGGTTGTTACTAGACTGAATGCAAATATTTGTTGTGCAAATTATCTGCAGTATAATCATCTTCCATGCAGCCTGTAATAATCTTGACAAGTTACTAGGCTAATTAAAAACTCCCAAATGGCCTTTTCTGAAATAAATAGGTACATGTCACAGAGATGTTTCTATTTGTGCTTGGAATTTTATGATAGCCATATATGTTGTAACACATATAGAGGTATGCTTTTATAGTAAATGTCACTGAAATATTATTTCAGTGCTACACAGTATGACAAAATGAATGAGCCAGGAATATTTATAGAACTAAGGTTTTTGAGGGTAATGACTCTGAGATTTTAGAACATCTTATTGTGGTACATTAATAGTGATTGTGTCTGCATCATAGACAACATTATAAATCATAGTTATTACTAAAAAATTATTTTGAAAAGATTCAAATATTTTATGGTTCTCTGCTTATTATGCCTATTTTGTACATTTCAAAGTGTCACAGCTACCCTAAATTATGGCTAACCAGTTCAGTTTCTTTCATTCATTATATAAAACTTAGTTAAGCCACGTGCTATACTGTCCTAGCTTGTTCTCATTCTTTTAGATCAAACATTTATATTGAAGGATCTCTTCCTCTTTTTAGTTCCTTCGTCAAGTGTATAGTAACTTTAATTAGTATTCTTTAGTTTTATAAAATGTAGAAGATAAGAGAGGAATACAAATATGCAAAAGTGTCACAACAGTTAATTTTTACCTTATACAAAGACAGCATGATTTCATTTCTGCTTTGCCTGGCAAATCAGGAAAGATAAGCTATGTTATTGTGAGTATTTTATTTTTAAGAAAATGAAATCAAAGTGAAAGTACACTGTTTTATTTTAACTTACTTTACCGTTAAAATGTAATTATAATCATCAGTTGATCCATTAAGGATTATCTAATATGTAAATGAGCAATGAAAATAATTCTAAATTTTCTCCTATATGTTAAAATATTTTTCAAAACTCATGGAACTTCTTCCATTTATACAACACACTGAAAATTATAAAGTTTAGATTCATAGAGTTGTTTGACAAGAAAGTTGGGAAAATAATTTTCCCTACCAAATTAGCACTTTAGTTTCACCAGAAAGAGAAAAAAATGAGATGCAAAATATGGACATATGAACTTAGGGTCCCTGGATATTTTCTTCTTTTACTCAAGGTGAACCCTCTTTTTCTAACACAAAGTACACAAATTAGACTTCTGGGAATAAAGCAATACAATATGAGACTTTTCAAAAGTTAATCAGATGGGATAGAAAGAAAATTAGATATTTCAAAGGAAAGATTGATTAACTTGCAGACAAAGCAATAATTCACTTCTGAACCATTCAAATCTGTTTCTACCCTCACTTTTCATGTTTACTCTATTTCCAGGTCATCTCTTTGATTGCCACTAGTATTCTCTGAAGGCTTCTCATTCTTCATGGAAGTATTCTGAAGATCCCCTCTCCTCTCCAACTTCCTCATTACTCCTCTCCCTTCCTCACTCTATATATTATCCCTGGACAATCTTACACATGTTCATGACTTTAATTATAACCTGCTTTTATGACTTCCAAATTAATAGTGACTCAGATGACTTGCCTGTCTCAGATCCATATGTCCAATGTTGATATTTTCTCTACTCGAACACTCTCCAAAGCAACATGTTCAAGAAGGGATTTATCTTCCCCAGAAGCATACCTATAACTTACATTCATTACCTTATATAATGGTACCACCATCATCCCCTTACTGAAGCCAGAGACTTGGGAGTTACCCTAAATTTGTCTTTTCCATTCACTCTGCATTGACTCAATCATGAATTTCTATCAGTTCTTCCTTTCATATACACCCTGTCCCACCACCATTTTCCTCTGTTGCTCAGTCATGTTCAACTCTTTGCAACCCCTTGAACTGCAGCATGCCAGGCTTCCCTGTCCTTCACCATCTCCCGGAGCTTGCTCAAACTCATGTCCATCGATTGGTGATGCCATCCAACCATCTCATTCTCTGTCATCCCCTTCTCCTGCCTTCAATCTTTCCCAGCCTCAGGGTCTTTTCCAGTGAGTCGGCTCTTCACATCAGGTGGCCAAAGTATTGAAGCCTCAGCATCAGTCCCTCCAAGCATATTCATGACTGATTTCCTTTAGGATTGACATATTTGATCTCCTTGCTGTCCAAGGGACTCTCAAGAGTCTTCTCCAACATCACAGTTCAAAAGCATTAATTCTTTGGCATTCAGTTTTCTTTATGGTTCAACTCTCACATCCATACATGATTACTGGAAAAACCATCAATTCAGTTCAGTCCCTCAGTCGTATCCAACTCTTTGCGACCCCATGGACTGCAGCATGCCAGGCTTCCCTGTCCATCACCAACTCCCAGAGCTTGCCCAGACTCATGTTCATTGAGCTGGTGATGCCATCCAACCATCTCACCCTGTGTCATCCCCTTATCCTCCTGCATTCAATCTTTCCCAGCAACAGGGTATTTTCCAATGAGTCGGTTCATCGTGTCAGGTGGCCAAAGTATTGCAGCTTCAGCTTTAGCATCAGTCCTTCCAGTGAATATTCAGGACTGATTTCCTTTACAACTGACTTGTTTGATCTCCCTGCAGTCCATGGGACTCTCAAGAGAGTTCTCCAACACCACAGATCAAAAACATCCATTTTTTGAAGGTGAAGGTGAAGTCGCTCAGTCGTGTCCGACTCTTTGCGACCCCGTGGACTGTAGACTACCAGGCTCCTCCATTCAGGGGATTCTCCAAGCAAGAATACTGGAGTGGGTTGCCCTTTCCTTCTCCAGAGGATCTTCCTGACCGAGGGATCGAACCCAGGTCTCCCGCATTGGAGGCAGAAGCTTTAACCTCTGAGCCACCTGGGAAGCCCATCCATTTTTTGGCACTCAGCTTTCTTTATGGACCAACTCTCACATCCGCACATGACTACTGGAAAAACCATAGATCACTGGATCATTGAAAAAGAAAGAGAGTTCCAGAAAAACATCTACTTCTACTTTATTGACTATGCCAAAGCCTTTCATTGTGTGGACACAGCAAACTGTGGAAAACACTCATTG
Organism: Nanger dama; assembly: GCA_917880005.1. NCBI lineage: Eukaryota > Metazoa > Chordata > Mammalia > Artiodactyla > Bovidae > Nanger > Nanger dama. The sequence goes on from CAKJTW010000066.1 coordinate 11,418,096, forward strand.
AGATGGGAATACCAGACCACCTGACTTGCTTCCAAAGAAAAATGTATGCAGGTCAAGAAGCAACAGTTGGAGCCAGACATGGAACAACAGACTGGTTCCAAATTGGGAAAGGAGTACTTCAAGGCTGCATATTGTCACCCTGCTTATTTAACTTACATGCAGAGTACATCATGCAAAATGCCAGGCTGGATGAAGCACAAGCTGGGATCAAGATTACAGGGAGAAATATCAGTAGCCTCAGATATGAAGATGACACCACCCTTATGGCAGAAAGCAAAGAGGAACTAAAGAGCCTCTTGATGAAAGTGAGAGTGAAAGGGCTGGCTTAAAACTCAACATTCATAAAACAAAGATCATGGCATCTGGTCCCATCACTTAATGACAAATAGATGGGGAAACAATGAAACAGTGACAGACTTTATTTTCCTGGCCTCCAAAATCACTGCAGATGGTGACCGCAGCCATGAAATTAAAAGACACTTGCTCCTTGGAAGAAAAACTATGACCAACCTAGACAGCATATTAAAAAGCAGAAACATTATTTTGCTGACAGAGTTCATCTAGTCAAAGTTATGGTTTTTCCAGTAGTCATGTAAAGTGTCTGCCTTCAGTCATTTCAGTCGCTCAGTCATGTCCAGCTCGTTGTGACCCCATGAATCACAGCACACCAGGCCTCCCTGTCCATCACCAACTCCTGGAGTTCACTCAAACTCACGTCCATCGAGGCAGTGATGCATCCAGCCATCTCATCCTCTGTCATGCCCTTTTCCTCCTGCTCCCAATCCCTCCCAGCATCAGGGTCTTTTCCAATGAGTCATCTCTTCATGTGAGGTGGCCAAGGTACTGGAATTTCAGCTTTAGCGTCATTCCTTCCAAAGAACACCCAGAGCTGATCTCCTTTAGAATGGACTGGAGTCCTTGCAGTCCAAGGGACTCTCAAGAGTCTTCTCCAACACCACAGTTCAAAAGCATCAGTTCTTCAGCACTCAGCTTTCTTCACAGTCCAAATCTCACATCCGTACATGACCACTGGAAAAACCACAGCCTTGACTAGATGGATTTTTGTTGGCAAAATAATGTCTCTGCTTTTGAATATGCTATCTAGGTTGGTCATACCTAGGAGCAAGCGTCTTTTAATTTCATGGCTGCAGTCACCATCTGCAGTGATTTTGGAGCCCCAAACAATAAAGTCTGACACTGTTTCCACTGTTTCCCCATGTATTTGCCATGCAGTGATGGGACCAGACGCCATGATCTTCGTTTTCTGAATATTGAGCTTTAAGCCAACTTTTTCACTCTCCTCTTTCACTTTCATCAAGAGGCTTTTGAGTTCCTCTTCACTTTCCTCCATAAGGGTGTTGTCATCTGCCTATCTCAGGTGATTGATATTTCTCCCAGTAATCTTGATTCCAGCTTGTGTTTCTTCCAGCCCAGCATTTCTCATGATGTACTCTGCATAGAAGTTAAATAAGCAGGGTGACAATATACAGCCTTGACACACTCCTTTCCCTATTTGGAACTGGTCTGTTGTTCCATGTCCAGTTCTAACTGTTGCCTCCTCACCTGCATATAGGTTTCTCAAGAGGCAGGTCAGGTGGTCTGGTATTCCCATCTGTTTCATAATTTCCCACAGTTTATTGTGCTCCACACAGTCAAAGGCTTTGGCATAGTCAATAAAGCAGAAATAGATGATTTTCTGGAACTCTCTTGCTTTTTCAATGATCCAGAGGATGTTGGCAATTTGATTTCTGGTTCCTCTGCCTTTTCTAAAACCAGCTTGAACATCTGGACATCTTAGTCTGTTTCAAAATGAAATCACTATTCACACTGGCTTGCCGAGCCATTCCTGAAGAAAAACTTCCAGACTTGCTGAGGAGGGTATTTGATTATTCTGTATATAAACAGCAATACTCATTTTTAAAAATTTCCTTTTCAATGACTGATCTGATATTTTATGACAACTTTATGCTCTGTTTACCAAGAAAGGCTGAGATGAAAAAATTAACCCACATTGTCTCTAGTTTTCATTGTTTCCTTTCTTGTGCTGAGTAGCCCTTTTTGTGGTTGGTGGTGTTCATTTGTGTTTATCTTTGTTTGCTTCTTTGAAGGCTAAGCGTTTGGATAACAGAGGAGGTTCAGCTCATCCTCTAGATGCAGACTTTGCAGCCTCCTAGGCATCATCAGACACCTCCATCAAAGACCCAGAATGAGACTACTGAACCACATGTCCAGTACATTCTCTAATACCTACTTGGAACTGAGGTCATTGTTTCAACACTTTTCTTTGAAAGTTAATAATAGTTTATGTAATAAGGAATGATGAAAGAACTTGAAGCTTGAGATCCAATGGCACTCATATTACTTCATAATTATGCTTCCTAGAGAAAGTTACTTAACCTCTCCATGCCTCAATTTTCTGTCTGTAGAAAGAGGGTGATAATGCAGTTCATCATTCACAAATATTATAAGGATAAAGTGAAATAACATATTATGATATCTGATAAAAATAAATGCTCAATAAATAGTAACTTTCTCCTCTAGCTTTCTTCAAATCAGTAAAGATTTAATTTTTAAGCAATAGAAAGACTTCATTGGGTCTTCAGTTCCACTTTGCTTATGCCTCAATAGCTCCTGGGGAATAGAAAATTTCTTTCTAACAGACCTCTAATACTAGCTTTAATGTTTGATTTAGACAGCCACCATCCAATTTTCCCTCTGAGTTTCTGAAAGAGATAGTCTTTGTTTTCTTCAAATAAGCCATTAAAGTCACCCTTATGATGATTTATTAAAATTCCACTAAGGAGATATAAACAGGCACAATGCACCAGATGGCAAAGAGTTTTCTAATACACCATCAATTGACACTACTTCAAATGACATGCATTTTAATTAATAGTGAACTTACAAATAAAACTACTTTTCTTTTTCCTAGTTTTTTTACATACAATATGAACGATCACTTTAAAAGTTTCCATACAGTGTCGATGATACTTTTTTTCCTCTTTAATCTCCTTCCCTTAGCAGCAGAGGCATTCCAACTGTTGTCACCCCTAATTATCATTAAGTGACAACTGCTGCCTCTTACAGTGGAAAGAAAAACATTGGAATAAAAGTTAAGAGACTTGATTTTAGCCCCAGCTCGGCTATCAACCAGCTGGGAGAAGTTGAACTCGCTCACTAAATGTTCTATTGCATTCAGTGATTAGAACAGAATCACTCTTCCCAAATAGTCTTGAGTGTAGCATTAACATTCTGTTAATTAAGAAAAAGAGAAAGTGTTCCACACCAGATTAATCAGAGGAAAATGTTTCTTAATGGCAGAATTTTTCAGGGCCTTTAGGGTGCTAATGAATATGATAACTCTGGAAAAATGTGTATGCTGGACCTCTCAAATTTTTGAATCTGGAATTACATTTTCCTGATATTGTTGTTGTGGTTGTTTAGTCGCTAATTCATGTGCCACTCTTTTGCGACCCCCAGGACTGTACCTCAGCAAGTTCCTCTGTCCATGAGATTTCCGAGGCAAGAAGACTGGACTGGGTTGCCATTTTCCTTTCCAGGGGATCTTCCTGACCCAGGGATCAAACCTCCATTTCCTGCTTTAGCAGGTGGATTCTTCACCACTGAGCCATCTGGGAAGCCCTTCCTGATGTTACTGTTGCAGAAGACAGAAGACAATTTAGGAAACTCTTCAGGGGTAGTATCTGAAGCCCTTCACTATTTCAAAACTCTGACTACTTACTAACTGATGTTTAAATAATGTTGGACTAGTTCTTGCTATATACCTGACAGTGTGATTGCACTGGAGATAATGAGATAAAAGAAATATTTTCTAAATATTCTTTTCTTGCAAAGATTTCATAATCTAGTTAAGAAGAAACCTGATACCAGAGTTACACAAATCCAAATCACTTGCTAATTTTATTCATATCACTTTCCCACACCCATCTTTAATGATATCAAAATACCATCTAGAGTACAAAAAGGACATAAGTGTATAGTGAAATGGGGAGTCAGTCTCTGGTGACAGTGAGAGTTGTTTATATCAACAGAGGAAACCCTTCTGCTCACTCTCACTGGCTGTCCTAGGGGAAGATGCTTAACCTCTACCCTTCATTTTTATTCTCAATATTTTATTTATTTCTTTACTTATTTGTCTGTCTCAGGTCTCAGCTGTGGCGCACGGGGTCTTTGTTGCAGTGCTCGGGCTTCTCTCTAGTTGTGGAGTGAGGGCTCTAGAACCCTCAAGCTCAGTAGTTATGGAACCCTCACTCCACAACTAGAGAGAAGCCCGAGCACTGCAACAAAGACCCTGTGCGCCACAGCTGAGACCCGAGACAGGCAAACAAATAAATAAAATATTGAGAATAAAAATGAAGGGTAGAGGTTAAGCATCTTTTCTAGGACAGCTTCGTTGCTCCATGGCACGCAGGATCTTAGTTCCCTTACCAGGAATCAAACCCATGTCTCCTGCATTGGAAGGCAGATTCTTAACCACTGGACCACTAGGGAAGTCCCAACCCTTCATTTTAATCATCTCTAAAGGGAGATGTTTACTGCAAGGGATTTAATATCCCCATACCTAAAGAGTTCTTGTAAAATCAGCAAGGAAAATACAAATATCTCATTGGGGGAAAAAGTAGAGAGAGGACATGAGAATTAAAAATCTACAAAGATAAAGTAAACCTTAAAATGCAATGTAATGTAATGTAATATGCACTCACACATATTCCAAGCCCTGAAAACAACCACCCACCACCAAAACAAAAACAAAAACAAAAAAAACAACTAGAACAAAATTCTTGTCCTCCAAATCGACAGTTTCAGACAAGCAGTTACAAAACACTACGGCACTGCTAAGACTGAAAGCTCCAAGGGTCCCCCTGGAGCACACAGAAGCTGTCTCTCTATGTGACAGGTCACACCCACAGACACACAGAGCAGAACCACTCCAGCCAGCCAGCAGACAGGCAGCCGAAGCAGAGTTTTTCCAAGAAATTTGTGTATAATGCATGTTAACGGTTGGAGACTACTGAGCTCTGAAGCAGTGTCTTCTACGGTAATAGCTGGCTGACATTGAAGAGCTTGTTCCAATGGAGGTGGGGCAAAAGTAACAGCTCCCCTGAGCCCAAAGCTGGATTATAACCATTCGCTTTGAGATCCTCATGCTGGGAGACCAGAGGCGATTATGCTGACCAGTTATAATCAGCCCTGAGAGTTGATAAGCTAAGGGACTTGCTATGTAATGGAACCAGGGAGGAATATGCCAGAGGCATGGTAGATTCACCAAAACATCTCCTGTTACTTCTATTTGCATAATAACAACTGCCAGGACCACAGTCTGTAAGGTTAAGATAACCAAAGGCTCAGAGCCCTCAGGGATTAAGGTTCTTGTTCTTCCACTGGGCAAGCAAACTAAACCAGAGTGGCCTATGGAGTGAAAAACAAAGAAATTACAGAGTAGATGGAGGGAGATAATGGACTATAACTATAGCTACTCCAGGCCAAATGTAAAAGTAGGGACTGTAGTTCTTCCAAATAACCCTTCTGTTCTAAGCCCTTTTTAAAAGAAGGATTATGACCTTCTTGGAGAGCCGACAAAGGTCCATATAGTCAAGGCTATGGTTTTTCCAGTAGTCATGTATGAATGTGAGAGCTAGATCACAAAGAAGGCTGAACACCAAAGAACTGATGTTTTCAAGCTGTGGTGCTAAAGAGGACTCTTGAGAGTCCCTTGGACAGCAAGGAGATCAAACCAGTCAACACTGAGGTGAGGTGAAGTCACACAGTCGTGTCCGACTCTTTGCGACCCCGTGGACTGTAACCTACTAGGCTTCTCCGTCCATGGGATTCTCCAGGCAAGAATACTGGAGTGGATTGCCATTTCCTTCTCCAGGGGATCTTCCCAACCCAGGTATCAAACCTGGGTCTCCCGCATTGGAGGCAGACGCTTTAACCTCTGAGCCACCAGGGAAGCCCCAAGGAAATCAACCCTGAATATTCACTGGAAGGGCTGATGCTGAAGCTGAAGCTCCAATAGTTTGACCACCTGATGAGAAGAGCAGACTCATTAGAAAAGACCCTATGCTGGGAAAGATTGAAGGCAGGAGGAGAAGGGGACGACAGAGGATAAGATGACTGGATGGCATCACTGATTCAATGGACATGAGTTTGAGTAAGCTCTGGGAGTTGGTGATGGACAGACAGGGAAGCCTGGTATGCTGCAGTCCATGGGGCAACAAAGAGTCAGACATGACTGAGTGACTGGACAACAACAAAGAGTCAGGAATAGATAAGAATTGAAGTGATGCAGGAAAGGATAAAAGGATCTAACTGGTGGGAGAAGTGAATTGAACAGAAGAAAGAAGGAAAGGAAAGAAGGAATGATGGTGTAATGGATTAAACCATACCTCTCATCAAAAGATATGTCCAAATTCCAATACCTGGTACCTATGAATATGACTCTGTTTGGAAATAGATTCTTTGCAGATGTAATTAAGTAACTAAGTTAAAAATCTTGGGATCCAGACTTAGGTCCACCCTAAATCCAATGACTGGTGTCTTTATTAGAGAAAGGAGAAAGAGTTCTGAGACACAGACACACTGAGGAAGAGCCTGGAGACAGAGGAAGGGCCTGGAGTGACGCTGTGACAAATCATGGAGACACCCGAAGCTGGAAGGTGCAGAACAGGATCCTTTTCTCAAGCTTTTGGGCTTCGCCGGTGGCACTAGTGGTAAAGAACCCACCTGCCAATGCAGGACACATAAGAGACACAGGTTCAATCCCTGGTTTGGGAAGATCCCTTAGAGGAGGGCACGGCAACTCAATCTAGTATTCTTGCCTGGAGAATCCCATGGACAGAGGAGCCTGGCAGGCTACAGTCCATAGGGTTGAAAAGAATCAGACATGACTGAAGTCACCTAGCACTCCAGTCACGCAAGCGTTTGGAGGGAGTGTGGCCCTGGGGACACTTTGATTTTATAGAGTGCTGACTTCTGGAGTGGTGAGAAGATGAATTCTTGTTGTTGAAGCCTATATATCAGACCTAGGAACCTAATATAGGGGGAAAGAAGACAGACAAGCAAGAATCGCCAATATTTGGAAATGGATTCTTCTTTGATACACTGATATATAAGATGAGGGGAGTCAGTGATCACTGTGATTCCTTCTACCTCCGAACATTCATGAGTCTATAAGGCTCTTCCACTAAGGTATCATCTACTGGGAGTTCCCTGATGTAGTCTGTGCTTTCACTGCCAGGGGCCTGGGTTTGATCCCTTGTCAGGGAACTAAGATCCCAAAAGCCAAGAGACATGGCAAATAAATAACAAAGTAAAAATAAATTGTCATCTACTGTATTTTGAATGAACTAATTCATCCAAATGAATGAATTTGAATGAACATGAGTGAGATGGAATTCTGAAGAGTTCCCTTGCAATACTGCACCAATGCTCCCCTGAAGAACAGGCTGGGGATATTCACTGAATAAATCTTCCCGCCACTGATGGAGGAAATAAGACAGTTTCCTTTGTACTGTTCTGTGAAGTACATGTGGGAAAATTGCCCTGTGAGAATTCAGTGAAGACTGTTTGATTCTAAACAGTTAATACAAATTTTAAATATGTATAATAAGGGAGATAGATTTCATTTTAGTCTTAATGCAGACAAAAAGAAGAAAATGGAAAATACCGATGAATGTAATTCAGGAATAAAATATAGACAGCAATGAATCTAATAAGCAAATTAGCCTCGAGCTCTAACATTAGGTTTCAGTTCTACAGGTGGAATAATTTGTGGGAAAAAAATCATTTTTACTCACTTTAGTTCTCAATTTTGTTAATCACTTAGGAAAGTTGGAGGTAAAAAAATATATTGCTTCTTAAACAGAGATATACAGTGAACAGGTTGAGAATTTGCATCATAGAACTTTAGCTGTAGAGAAAAATCATACAAATGTTCTGGTGATTTTTGAACATAGATATTTGTGAGTAATACAAATTCATTGGTGGCTCAGATGATAAATAATCTGCCTGCACTGTGGGAGACTTGAGTTCAATCCCTGGGTTGGAAAGATCCCGTGGAGGAGGTGATATCAACCCACTCCAGTATTCTTGCCTGGAGAATCCAAAGACAGAGGAGCCTGGCAGGCTACAGTCCATAGGGTCGCAATTGGGCACGACCGAGCGACTAACACTTTTCGCTTTCACAAATTCTTGCTTGTAGATATTTTATCCACTATGCAATTTTGCTATCCACAATCACTCTTTGGTGAGCTCATTTAGTTTCATGGCTTTAAATACCATCTTACTGCCAGCTACTCCCAAATTTATGCCTCCAGCCCAGACTTGTCTCCTGGACACCAGACTCATACATCCAACAGCCATTTGATATGTCCATGTACGTGCTAAATAAATGTCTTAAACTTAACATGTCCCAACTCCTGATCTCCTCAAGCAATTTCCCCTTTCTCTAGTTTCATCAAGTGGCATCTGCATTCTTGTCACCATCTTTCCTCTTGCAGAACACACCTAATCCTTCAGGAAATTCAGTTGTCACTCTCTTCAGAATACATTCAGATTCTGTTCACTTCCGTAGCTTCCACCCTCAGCTGATTCCATCATCCTGACATGGATCTTCCAGTAGTATTCTAACTGATATTTCTTCTTCTGCCTTTGGTCTCCTGCAATTGAATTCTCAAATAGCTGCAAGAAAGAGCCTTTTAAAAATGAATTTAAGGAACCTCCTACACTGTAGTTGAGACTATAAACTGGTGCAGTCACTATGGAGTACAGTATGGAGGTTCCTTAAAAACCTAAAAATAGTTACCATATGGCCCTGTAATCCCACTCCTGGGCATATATCCAGAGAAAACTCTGATTTGAAAAGATACATGCATGGCAATATTCATAGCAGCACTATTTACAACAGCCAAGACATGGAAGCAACCTAAATGCCTATTAATAGGTGAATGGACAAAGATGTGGTGTATATATATATATATACATACATATATACACAATGGAATACCACTGTTATAAAAAATGAAATAATGCCATTTGCAGCAACACAGACTGACCTAAAGATTATCATATTAAGTCAGACAAAGAAAGGCAAATATCATATGGTATCATTTACATGTCAAATCTAAAAAATAACTGATATAAGTGAACTTATTTATGAAACAGAAATAGACTCACAGACATTGAAAACAAACTTATGGTTACCAAAGGGGAGAGTGGAGGGTAGGGGAAGAGATAAACTAGGAGTTTATGATTAACATATTCACACTACTACATATAAAACAGACAAATAACAAGGTCTTACTGTATAGCACACAAAATTATATTCACTATCTTATAATATATATATGGATAACTGAATCACTTTGCTATACACCTGAAACTAACATGACATTGTAAATTAACTATACTTCAATTTTTAAAAGATTTTAAAAAACTTAAGCTATGTCATGTAATTTCTTTGCTCAAAATCCTGCAATTTCTTTCCTTGTCATTCAGAGTAAAAGGCTCTCAATTACCCACTTCCCTGAGCTTGCCTACTACTGGGCTGTGTGCTGTATGCACTCATATCCGACTCTGTAGGACCCCATGGACTGTAGCCCACAAGGCTCCTCCGTCCATGAAATTCTCCAGACAAGAATAGTGGAGTGGGTTGCCCTTTCCTATCGCAGGAGATCTTCCCAGCCTGGAAACTGACCCTGCATCTTTTGCGTCTCTTGCATTGGCAGGCAGATTCTTTGCCACTAGCACCACCTGGGAAGCCCAGGCGCCAGGCTGCCTGCTCCTACTGGTCCCCGTCGCCTCCTCTCCAGCTGCACGGCCTTCTCGGTCTCTATGAGCACAGCAGGGAGGGCTCACATCAAGGCTTTTGCTACTGCTGTTCCCTCACCTGGAATATTTTTTTCCCCGATTCCCTCATGGCTAGCCGCCTCCACCTCCTGCAGACTTGGGCTCAGACGTCACCTTCTCACTGAGACCTTCCTTGACCATCTCTGTTTATCTGGATCTTCCAAGAAGCAGACATGAAAAAGAAGTCAGATGTGGAAGGATTTTATTAGGGGAAACTCCTCTTAGACACATTTTGGTAGACATCTTGAAAAGGCTAAGAGAAGTCTGATCCCCAGGGGAGGTGGAAGGAAGTTGGGGTGCCTGAGACTGTGCAGTCTGTGGGGTAGAGGCTTTTGCAGCATCTTCTAGCAAAACTGAGGGATTAGCTTTTACGATGAAAGAGTGGGCTACCTAGGCAAGCCCACAGAGTCTGGGAGGAGGGGGTGTGGGCTTGCAGAGATAGCCCACATCCTCAGGGGCATCCATTAAGACATCCCCATTCCATGTTTCAGGATCCCTTGACTTTGCAAAGTAGACTTGCATTGACTGATTTCAAACATCCCTGCAACTCTAACAATTAGATCTTCAGCCTGTGTCTGCCCTTCCACTGTAGACATAAAAGCCTCTTTATAAGCCATAAGACTGTCATACTTGTTGACAGTCCCATTTTTTTCATTTTCCTTCTGTAAAATGTGAACACAGCTTAGCAGTACCTGACTAATTCTGATGTCTTTATAGGCTAATGCAGGAGACCCGGGTTCGATACCTGGGTTGGGAAGATCCCTTGGAGAAGGAAATGGCAATCCACTCCAGTATTCTTGCCTGGAGAATCCCATGGATGGAGAAGCCTAATAGGTTAACAGTCCATGGAGTAGCAAAGAGTTGGACACGACTGAGCGACCTCACCTTCACCTTCATCTCCCCTGATTTTTCACAATGCCCATATATTACACCTGCCACAGCATTCTCATCTCTAGATCATCCCAAGAGAACTCTTTAGGATTGGAGATGATATCACATGTCAGGGAATTTGGTGTCCCTCCTACCAACCAGCACATCATCCTCTCCATCTGCTTCTGGGTGGTGGGTGAGCCAAGCCCAGATGCCCATTCCTACTGCCTGTCTCCACTGGTGTACCACTTTTGTGAGTTCAGGTCTTCCAAAAGGTAGACATCAAGATGGGATTCAGTGTGCATGGACTTTATTAGGGAAAATTCCTTTGAAGTAGCCTGACCCAAGTGAAGGGGAGAGGAAAAGAAGGTTGGGTGACAGAGTCCTAGAAAGCCATGCACTATCTAAGGAAGGTTCCAAAAAAACCCTCAGGGAGTCCTCAAGCCAAAGGCATACATGTGTGTGAATGCTGTTATGTCCATTTCATTTGTTTCATTTTACAGAGGAAACTGAGGATCAAAAATCACATGATATCTCTGAAATGTGCTTGCTAAGTTGCTTCAGTTGTGTCCAGCTCTTTGTGACCCCATAAACTACAGCCCAGCCTGCAGTTCTGTCCAGGCTCCTCTGTCCATGGGATTTCCCAGGCAAGAATACTGGAGTGCATTGCCTTTTCCTTCTCCAGGGGATCGTCCCAACCCTGGAATGGAACCCGTGTCTCTTGCATCTCCTGCATTAGCAGGCAGATTTTTTTTAAAACCACTGCACCACCTGGGAAGCCCCAAAGCCAAAAGTCAGCTGTCAGAGAATCTCATGTGTCCCAGCCATGTACCTTACTTGGTGCAGCAGCTGGAGCCCTTAAACTTTGTGGGCGGTATAATGTCCTCGCAAAGATGCTCACAACCTTATCCCTAGGACCTGTAATTGCTCCAATGCATAGCAAAAAGGGGTTTTTACCAATGTAATTAAAGTCAGAGCCCATAAGGTAGGAAGATTATCCTGGATAAGAGACCAGTATAACCATATGGACCCTTAAAAGCAGCGAACTTTCTCCCACTAAGGGCAGAGTTCTGCCCTTAGTAGCAGGAGGTTGTCAGAGAAATTCAAAGCATGAGAAGGCCTTGCTGTGCTGTTAAAGGAAGGCAGGCTGCCTTTAGAAGTTGAGAGAACTCCAGATGAGAGCCAGCAAGGAAATGAGGACTTCAGTCCTACAACTGCCAGGAACCAATTCTGCCAACGACTTGAGTGGCCAGAAAGCGACTTCTTCACCAGAGCCCACAGGTAAGAGTCCAAGCCTGTCTATACCTTGATTTCAGCCCTGTGAGACCTAAAGCAGAGGAACCAGCCAAGCCAACCCAAGGCTTCTGACCAACAAAAACCTTGAGATAGCATGTGCTGTTTTGGGGTAACTTTTACAGGAGCAAAGGAAAACAAATATGCACTTCCTGTAGCTGAAGACCTGAGGCAGCTTCTCCAGGCCTCGACACCATCCTATCAAAAGGCAGTCCTACCTTTTATTCCCCAGCCTTCCCCCTGCCTCATGACGCCTGTATCACATAGTATAGATCACTTTCTAACAATTTATATAATTTCCTGACTGGTTGAGCTTATTGCCTGTTTCCTTCTACAAGGATGGGGCTTCCCTGGTGGCTCAGACAGTAAAGAATCTGCCTGCAATGGAGGAGATTCTGGTTCTATCTCTGGGTCAGGAAGAGCCCCTGGGGAAGGGGATGGCTACCCACTCCTGTATTCTAGCCTGGAGAATTCCATGGACAGAGGAGCCTGGTGGGCTATAGTACATGGGGTCACAAAGAGTCAGATATGACGGAGTGACTAACACACTTCTTCTACAAGGATAAGTGCCTAAAGCACAAAACCATCACAGTATTGTAAAGTAATTACAACACAATAAATAAATAAATTATAAGAATTAAATAAAAAAGGAGTAAATAGGTAGTACATACTGGTGAAAAGTAAAAAGAAAAAAAGAAAAAAATTAATTTAAAATTGAATGAGTGAATAACTATTAATATTACAACATTTCTATTTGGTTTGGACTGTGGCAGTAATGTCGGTCTGTGGTACATATCACAATGGAGTATTACTCAGCCATTAAAAAGAATACATTTGAATCAGTTCTAATGAGGTGGATGAAACTGGAGCTGATTATACAGAGTGAAGTAAGCCAGAAAGAAAAACACCAATACAGTATACATATATGGAATTTAGAAAGATGGTAATGATAACCCTGTATGTGAGACAGCAAAAGAGACACAGATGTAAAGAACAGACTTTTTGACTCTGTGGGAGAGGAAGAGGGTGGATGATTTGGGAGAATGGCATTGAAACATGTATATTATCATGTAAGAAATGAATCGCTAGTCTAGGTTCGATACAGGATACAGGATGCTTGGGGCTGGTGCACTGGGATGACCCAGAGAGATGATGTGGGGAGGGTGGTAGGAGGGGGGTTCAGGGTTGGGAACTCATGTACACCTGTGGTGGATTCATGTCAATGTATGGCAAAACCAATACAGTATTGTAAAGTTAAAAAAAAAAAAAAAGAAGAAGTCAGTCCAGGAACAGAAAAATGTAAAGCTAAAAAAAAAAAGTACCAGGGTCACTGACTTGCTTGATGGATTTGGGTGGTAAGGACACCTGAACAGCAGGGTGTCCCATGTACAAGCTCATAGATTAATTAGTAATTTACATTTAGAGACACCTCATTGAAGAACTGATGCTTTTGAACTGTGGTGTTGAAGAAGACTCTTGAGATTCCCTTGGACTGCAAGGAGATCTATCCAGTCCATCCTAAAGGAAATCAGTCCTGAATGTTCACTGGAAGGACTGATGATGAAGCTGAAATTCCAATACTTTGGCCACCTGATGTAAAGAGCTGACTCATTTGGAAAGACCCTGATACTAGGAACCACTGAAGGTGAGAGGAGAAGGGGACGAAAGAGGATGAGATGGTTGGATGGCATCACTGACTCAACGATGATACATGAGTTTGAGTTAACTCTGGGAGTTGGTGACGAACAGGGAGGCCTGGTGTGCTGCAGTCCATGGGGTCGCAAAGACACGACTGAGTGACTGAACTGAAACAAACACCTCAAATTGTTCAGCTCATTGAATGTCAAGGACATGACTATACCCTTCCTCCATCTTGAATATCCTAGAGCTGCTCATTTATTTTGAGAAAGCTGGTAAACCTTGACTTGTTTTTTTGTTTTTTTTTTTTCATTTACAAATCACATTGACAGCTGTGATCTGGTTGTTCTGGCAAAGTCATTCACCTGAGGTCCAAGTGATACTTTATCCAAGTGAAAGATAAACTGAGGCACAGAAAGATGGTCTTGTGCTCCATTTCATGCAAGTAATCAGAAGCAGACCCACTGTTTTTCATTTCAAATTCCGTATTCCTCACATTGTGACAGGCTGCCTTTTGTCTTGATTGGTTTTAAGAAATGATGAATGAGAAAGAAGGCAATAGAAAAAGAGGTTGATTTAGGAGATCTAAGAGTGGGACAGTGAGAAGATTTTGCAGAGGAGGAAAAAATTAGGGCATAATACATTTAGAGAGAGTACCAAAATTATAAATGTACTTCAGAAGTTAAAATTTAAAAAAAGGAAAGAGTACCAGAAAGTTTTCTTTTTGAACATGGCTAAAAGTAGACCACATATATTACATATCTACAGAATAACTAGGGATTCACCCACATATCTTATTAACCTGTTTGTGACCCTGGGAAAATTCTAATGAAAATTACAACTCCAGAAGCTCTTTTCTCCATGCCCTCAGTACAAAATAGGAGAGAATCATAAGCACTGCTGAAGTCAGAACATCCTATTGTTATAAATTATCATCTCTCTGTAAGCCCACTGGCTTCCACCTGACTAGGAAAGAACAGTAGATGTAACTGATAAGGCTTCCCTCATATCCCCTGCTGAGTGCTACCCAGCTTTTCTTCTAAAGTGAAGGTTGCCATGATTGTTCCTATGACATGAATGGTTTTAAAAATAGGAGGACAATTATAAAAGTAATACGTGGTCATTTTAGAATATTTTAAAAATGGAGAAAATATATGAACAGTAGGAATAAAACTGTCCAAAGTGTTACCTTCCACAGTCACTACCTATTAACATTGTAATATACCTCTGTCCAATTCATTTTTGTGGGGGTTTGCATCTTATAAAGAAAAATACTATAAATAAAATGGAAGTACTTTAAATTCTCCATCCCCAGTTCCATTTTCTTCTCTCCCCAGAGCCAGCCACTATCAAAATGTCACATATTCTTCAATGTAATCTTTTATATTTTGTTATATACACATTTGTATTATTTTTTTATTTTCAAATTTTTGCATAAATTCTACCATAGTGTAATAAAGTTCTCTTCAATTCAGTTTTCTTCATTCAACCTATTTTTAAATCTATCCTTATTGTCACAAGTGAATACACTTCTCAGGGGTTTTTAACTGCTAGATAATATTTCATTATGTGGCTAGACCACAATTTATTCCTATGAGTAACATTTAGTTCTTTCCCACTTTTTCTGTTATGTTTAAAAAACACTGCTATGTATGTAACACATATGGAGACAGACGTTAACTAGGCTTATTGTGGTGATCATTAAGAAACATATACTAAAAATCAAATCATTATATTATACATTTAAAAGTACATACATAAGTAACATAATTAACATATGTGATATTATATGATATCATACTGAATGACTGATAACATTTTATATGATCATGTTTTCAGATTCTTAAACCTTCACTCATGCTATTTTCTATATACAATTGCTCCATCCCTTCCCACTCCCATTTCTCCTATATGAATTTCTTGCAAAACCTCATATATGACTAAGAAGTCAACTTTGAATCATGCACTAATCCTTTCAAGTAGAATTGGTAGATTAGTTAGGGTAGTATTTGCTGCTTTAATAAATTATCCGCAAACATCAATGAATTGATATATTCATGCAGGTACCTTCCACCTTGAGGCTCTAGTTTGTAAAGGCAACTTTCCATGTTTTAAATTCATCCCTTTATGCTTTAGAGTTAGTTATCTTTATTCTAATTTAATAGATAAAATTTTAACACTAGCTTATTACTATTTAAAAACTTTAGGCTCCATGTTTTCGTATTTTCTAGGTTTAAATCCAATATTTTGGAATGAAGTTAAAATTATTGATGGTATTTTCAAGAGGATCGCTTTTGATTAAAGTTGATGTTGTAAAGAATTCTAGGTATTGAGAATACATGGCTCTGGTTTGAGAACGCTGATGAGTATTGAAGTGATAAATAGGAAATGATGATGATAATTACAAAGAGAAAAAACATGTAGGCATAATGTCATTATACAGGGATGCAGGTTACTTTTATAAAAATAAGACAAAACAAGTTACTAAGTATGATAGACCCAAACAGATAAATTTTTGATGATTGCTCTTTTAACTCCTAAAAAAATGAATTTCCCATTTTTATTTAACCTTGGAGAAGATTATACAGTGTTTAGGTCATATGGGCTTCTCTTGTGACTCAGATAGTTAAGAATCTGCCTGCAATGCAGGAGACCCAGGTACGATCTCTGGGTTGGAAAGATTACCCAGAGAAGGGAATGGCAACCCACTACAGTATTCTTGCCTGGAGAATCCCATGGACAGAGAAACCTGGTGGGCTACAGTCCATGGGATCACAAAAGAGTCAGATATAATTGAAAGACTAACACTTTAACTTTCACTCAGAAAGGGTAGGATAATATTCTGACACTTTTAAAAGTATAGTTTACTACTGTCCTTCTATGGGAGGGGGCTTTGGCATTGGGAGATCGTGGACACCTGTGGCTGATTCATGTCAATGTATGGCAAAACAAATACAGTATTGTAATGTAGAATAAAGTATTAAAAAAATAAAATAAAAGTATAGTTTAATCATTGGGCTAATCTCAAGTTAAAAAAAAAAAAAATGAAGTGATTTGTTCCATTAGACCCAAGAGATCACAAACCTAATTATTCCGTTGCTTCCTCAGGCATAATCTCCGTGTCTGTTGTTTAAAAAAGCTAATTCTCAGAGGATGCTATTAGTAACTCACTTTTGCACTGTTTGTCCCACTCTGGAAATAGTGCAGATGTTATAAATGTCACTGTGTTTCCAAAGCACAAACCTCCATTAATCATTCATATTTATGGTTTACCAGGAAATAATGTCACTAAGCAGCCATAGGATATTATTAGGAGAAGGCAAATGAGATACTGAGAATTTTTTAAGAACAATGTGCACTGTCATGCCTTTGCACCTTCGTGCATACTGTTCCCTTGACCCAGGATCCTCTTTATCTCCCCCTTTTGCCATCTCTCTCTCTTTCTTGAATTTCTTCAGTGTCTGCTTTTATTTAAGGCCCAGGCTACCGGTAAAGAATCCACATGCTGATGCAGGAGATTGTGGGTTCAATCCCTGGGTCAGGAAGATCCCCTGGAGGAGGAAATGGCAATCCACTCCAATATTCTTGCCTTGGAAGTGCCATAGAGAGAGGAGCCTGGCAGGCTACAATCCATGGGGTCGCAAAGAATCGGACACGACTTAGCGACTGAGCCTGAGCATTCAAAGCTCAGGTCAAATATCAGCTCTGTAAAGCTTCTCTGTCTTCCCCAAGGTAAAGTTTCTGTCCTTCCTTTTGCTATGCAACTCCCTTTCATTACCCAGCACCCCCCACCTTCATCTGTACCTGTCAATAACATGGGATGCTCTTTCCAAATGTTTGTAGAATCGAATAGAATCCATTTACATGTAAGACAAATATTTGATGATTATTTTAATTTTCCTAACACTCTCCAAATGGCACTAATAATAGCAGATAGATGCCTATTGCCATTCTTATGGGCAGTCCATAATGGCACTTAGGAATGAGTAATTGGCTTCAACTTTCTTCAATAAAAGCCTATAAACTGAAACCACTCTACATGGATCCTGGAATTAGACAATTAAGTAAATGGATGGCAGAAGGTGGGAGCCAGGTTTCTCTCCATTGGAAGTGGAACGTTACAGACAAACAAAGGG
Source organism: Nanger dama (assembly GCA_917880005.1). NCBI lineage: Eukaryota > Metazoa > Chordata > Mammalia > Artiodactyla > Bovidae > Nanger > Nanger dama. The sequence goes on from CAKJTW010000066.1 coordinate 11,435,903, forward strand.
AGAAAACTAGAATGATCTATGTGATAATAGATTAGAATTGGAGACATCAGTGTGAACTCCTACTTAGCTTACTACAAGTACAGATGTATACACAGATAGACCTGTAGATACAAATAAATATACAGGGTAAGTTATTATGCACCTATAGAATTTCTGGCTCTGTTAACTGAGAAGCCCTAGAAATAAAATAAACACTAGCAGCAATGAGCACACCTAATGCTCAGATCTTCATTTCTCTACCATTCTTCAATAAAAGGAACTGAGGAGCCTTGGAGAAATCCTGATTATAGAACTGGAACAGAAATGTACATGGTGAGCCTGGAGTATCTTATAGTGCCAGAAAGTAAGAAAGTGCTGGGGAGGGGGATGGTGGGATGGATCAGAGATTGGGATTGATATATATACACTATTATGTATAAAATAGATAACTAATGAGAACCTACTGTATAGCACAGGGGTGCTCTGTGGTGACCTAAATGGGAAGGAATTCAAGGAAGAGGGGATATGTGTATATGTGTGGCTGATTTACTTTGCTATACAGCGAAAACCAATACAGGTCTTTCCTGGCGGCTCAGTCAGTAAAGAGTCTGCCTGCAATGCAGGAGACCTGGGTTCAATCACTGGATCAGAAGGATTCCCTGGAGAAGGAAACGGTAACCCACTCCAGTATTCTTGCCTGGAGGATTCCATGGACAGAGGAGCCCGGTGGGCTACAGTCCATGGGATCAGAGTTGGACACAACTGAGACTAACACTTTCATCTTCAGAAACCAATACAACATTGTTTAAAAAAACAACTATACTCCAACAAAAGGTAAAAAAAAGAAAAGAAAAAGAAAAAGAAAATGCCAAAAGGCACCAATAATGGGGATATCAAGGGCTCAGGAGTCAATTGAAACAGCTCCCAATGGCCAAAGCTGCAATAATTTAAGCAAGAAAATAAGGTAGTACTGGATTATAACCTAACATGTAAAATAACTATCTGTGAGTCCATACTGACATGAATGATAGATAAACAGACAAACAGTGAGAAAAGACAGATCCTCTGTGCAGAAGAACTTCAGGGATTTTTATAACTACTCCACCCTCAAGAAGGTGGAGCATAATTCCTCATCCCGTAAGTATGCGCAGCGCACAGTGACTGCCTTCCAAAGAGTGCAGTGGGGAAAGAGGAGAAAAGAGTAGCTTTGCAAAAATGGTCTCGATTATCTTATTTGCAAAACAGAAATAGAAGCACAGACATAGAGAACAAAGGCATGAACACCAAACAGGGGAAGGAGGTGGGATGAATTAGAAGATGGGGATTGACAAATATATACACTGTTGACACTAGTATAAAATAGATAACTAATGAGAACCTACTGCAGAGCACAGAGAATTCTACTCAATACTCTGTGGTGACCTAAATGGGAAGGAAATTGAAAAAGAGGGGACATGTATACACACAGAGCTGATTCGCTTTGCTGTGTGGTAGAAACTAACACAATATTGAAAAGCAACTATACTCAGAAAAAAATTAACTGTAAAAAATAGAGTAGCTTTGCAGTGGAGGAATTTGACAAACACCGCCAGTCAAGTGCCCGAGGCTCACATTGACTGTGATAAATCATGTTGATGGTATGTGATGAGAGTGGCGCTTTTTGTAAGTGGATCTTCTTCATCTCTTTTTCTATATTCTTCCCCCAAATTCATAACCTCACATTAATGATGAGAAAAATACCAGAAAAAAATCCCAACAGTGGTACATTGTACTAAATGCATGACCAGTATTCATCAAAATTTTCAAAATCAACAAAAATAAAGGAAGTCTGAGAACATGCCCAGCCCAGAGGAACCTGACATCTGAATGTAATGTAGCATCCAGGATGGACTCCTGGAACAGAAAAGGGACATCAGGTAAAAACTAAGGAAATCTGAATAAATTGTGGACTTTAGCTTATTAGAAGAAACAGCTCATCAGTACATAATGTAAAGGACCCAAGAGAATGTAGGAAATGAACTAGCGCATAAAAAAGTGAAAGTGTTAGTTGCTCAGCCATGTCCAACTCTTTGAGACCCTATGGACTATAGCCTGCCAAGCTCCTCTGTCCATGGGAGTCTCCAAGCAAGAATACTGGAGTGAGCTGTCTCGCCAGGGATTGAACCCACAGCTCTTACATCTTTTGCATTGGCAGACAGGTTCTTTACTACTAGTGCCACCTGGGATGGTATTAGAAAAATGAGTGTGGGAATGAATGGTTTTTCCTTTTATTCATGTTCCTCACACAAATACATATAGCAATCTCATCAACATAAATATTCATATGCTGCTGCTGCTAAGTCACTTCAATCGTGTCCGACTCTGTGAGACCCCATGGACGGCAGCCCATCAGGCTCCCCTGTCCCTGGGATTCTCCAGGCAAGAACACTGGAGTCGGTTGCCATTTCCTTCTCCAATGCATGAAAGTGAAAAGTCAAAGTGAAGTCGCTGTCGTGTCCGACCCTCAGCGATCCCATGGACTGCAGCCCACCAGGCTCCTCCATCCATGGGATTTTCCAGGCAAGAGTACTAGAGTGGGGTGCCATTGCCTTCTCCCAAATATTCATATAAATATATAAAAATTTAATGGATAAAAATAAAATAAAATTTAATATATAAATATATTTACTTATATATTTATATATTATATATATATACACACACATGTATATATATATACACACACAATTTGTGTATATATATATATATACACACACATGTAAATATCAATATATAGGAGTAGCTAGGCAATTACATACATTTTGAGCTTATTTGTTCGATCTTCTTTTCAGAACTGGAGCTCTTTGTTTTCATTCTCCCTCTCTTATTTCAAGAGAATATAAAAATGTCATTAGGCAAAACATGACACAATTGTAGGGGTATTGGCTTCTGCATTTCTGTAAAACTGAAAGATAAAGATATACTGGGGAAAAAAAGAAAGTTAAAATGTTAGTCATTCAGTCATGTCTGACTCTTTTGTGAACCCACGGACTGTAGCCCGCCAGGATCCTCTGTCCATGGAATTCTCCAGGCAAGAATACTGGAGAGGGTAGCCTTTCCCTTCTTCAAGGAATATTCCCAATCCAGGGATTGGACCCAAGTCTCCTGCATTCCAGGTAGATTCTTTACCAGCTGAGTCACAAGGGAAACCCAAGAATACTGGAGTGGGTAGCCCATCCCTTCTCCAGGGAATCTTCCTCACCCAGGAACAGAACTGAAGTCTCCTGCATTGTTTGCAGATGTCATTAGGCTTTTAACACCTGAGCTACAAGGGAGTGATTATGGAGCCCAAGACAGTGAAATCTGTCACTGTTTACACTTTTCCCCCATCTATTTGCCATGAAGTGATGAGACCAGATGTCATGATATTAGTTTTTGAATGTTGAGTTTTAAGTCAGCTTTTTAACTCTTCTTTCACCTTCATCAAGACGCTTTTAAGTTCCTCTTCACTTTCTGCGATTAGACTGGTATCATCTGCATATCTGAGGTTGATGATATTTCTCCCAGCAATTTGATTCCAGCTTGTGATTCATCCAGCTTGGTATTTCACATGATGTACTCTGCACATAAGTTAAATAAGGAGGGTAACAATATATAACCTTGACGAACTTCTTTCTCAATTTTGAACCAGTCTGTTGTTTCATGTCCAGTTCTAACTGTTACTTCTTGAGTTACATACAGGTTTCTCAGGAGGCAGGTAAGGTGTTCTGTATTCCTGTCTCTTTAAGAATTTTTCACAGTTTGTTGTGATCCACACAGTCAAAGGCTTTAGCATAGTCAATGAAGCAGAAGTAGATGTTTTTCTGGAATTCCCTTGCTTTTTCTATGTTGACAATTTGATCTCTGGTTCCTCTGCCTTTTCTAAATCCAGCTGTATATCTGAAAGTTCTTGATTCACGTATTGTTGAAGCCTAGCTTGAAGGATTTTGAGTATTATCTTGCTAGCATATGAAATGAGCACTATTGTAGGAAAAGTTATATTGATCATGGAAGGTCTAGGATATATCGAGAGAGCATAGAAAAACAAAGACATTAGGAAACATCTGGATAAATCTAAATAAACATTAACTGTAAGAACAAGAGCAAAGACTAATTTGAAGTTAAAAGATTTAAAAAGAATGTGAAGCTAAAATATTTCACCACCATGACAGGAAGATAGGAAACAGTAATTCAAGTCCATGCATTCTAAGATGCTTCTATTGTTCAAGATGAAGTCAGACCTTTTGATTATTATTAGTTTTTTAGAATCAAACCTGCATGCTAAAATGTAAGGATAATTACTAAATCAATAAGAAAAGTATCTATAACTTTAAACCAGTAGAGTGATAAAAAGGTGAGGAATTAAAAAAAAAGTTGGTCAATCCAATAGAAAGCCTCTATGGTCCTTCAATTCCACTTTTAGCTACAAACCTAGAGAGGACCTTGGAACGTGCACATAATCTCATGCATACAGAGATTATCATATTAAGTGAAATTAGGCGGACAGAGGAAGACAAATATCACGCAATATCCCTTTTATGTGGAATCTAAAAAGAGATAGAAATGAAGTTATTTATAAAGCAGGTATAGACTAGACACAAAACTTTTGGTGACCAAAGCAGAAAAGGGTAGGATAAACTGGGAGTTTAGGCTTAACCTATACACACTACTGTATATAAAATATATAAACAACAAGGACCTACTGTATAGCACAGGGAACTACATTTAATATCTTGTAATAAACTATAATGGAAAATAATCTGAAAAAGGGTATATATATATATATATACACATATATATATATATACACACACACACATATATATATATCTCAGTTGCTCAACTCTGTCTGACTCTTTTGGGACCCCATATTGTAGCCTGCCAGGCTCCTCTGTCTATGAGATTTCACAGGCAAGAAGAATGGAGTGGGTTGCCATTTCCTTCTTGAGGGGATCTCCCAGACCCAGGAATCGAACCCACATCTCCTGCATTGGCAAGCAGATTCTTTGCCACTAAGTCACCTGGGAAACCCCAAGTAAATATATATAAATAACTGAATCATTTTCTGTACATCTGGAACTAACACAACTTTGTAAATTAGCTATACTGCAATTAAAAATGCTTAAAAAGGAAGATATAAATAATATGCATGACATCATTCATCTCTATGAATGGCAGAACAAATAAATGTTGGTAAGGTTGTATATTAGAACATTATAGGCAATTAAAATAAATTAACTACATCAACATGGATAATTCTGGAAAGGAATGCTGAATATAAAAAGCAAGTAGCAGGCAAAGACAGAAAAAAATGCTGTCATTTATTTTAACTTATACACACAAAAAGAGACCTTGATAATTTATGAATGCATCTTTGCACAAGTAAATTATAAAATCATTCACAGATATCCTAACACTGATGAATTGAAGCTCTCTGAAGCAACAGTAAGAACTGGACATGGAACAACAGACTGGTTCCAAATAGGAAAAGAAGTACATCAAGGCTGTATATTGTCACTCTGCTTATTTAACTTCTATGCAGAGTACATCATGAGAAACGCTGGGCTGGCAGAAACACAAGCTGGAATTAAGACTGCCAGGAGAAATATCAATTACTTCAGATATGCAGATGACACCACCTTATGGCAGAAAGTGAAGAGGAACTGAAAAGCCTCTTGATGAAAGTGAAAGAGGAGAGTGGAAAAGTTGGCTTAAAGCTCAACATTCAGAAAACGAAGATCATGGCATCTGGTCCCATCACTTCCTGGGAAATAGATGGGGAAACAGTGGAAACAGTGGCAGACTTTATTTTTGGGGCTCCAAAATCACTAAAGATGATGATTGCAGGCATGAAATTAAAAGACACTTACTCCTTGGAAGGAAAGTTATGACCAACCTAGATAGCATATTGAAAAGCAGAGACATTACTTTGCCAACAAAGGTCCATCTAGTTAAGGCTATGGTTTTTCCTGTGGTCATGTATGGATGTGAGAGTTGGACTGTGAAGAAGGCTGAGTGCCAAAGAATTGATGCTTTTGAACTGTGGTGTTGGAGAAGACTCTTGAGAGTCCCTTGGACTGCAAGGAGATCCAACCAGTCCATTCTGAAGGAGATCAGCCCGGGATTTCTTTGGAAGGAATGATGCTAAAGCTGAAACTCCAGTACTTTGACCACCTCATGTGAAGAGTTGACTCATTGGAAAAGATTCTAATGATAGGAGGGATTGGGGGCAGGGGGAGAAGGGGACAACAGAGGGTGAGACGGCTGGATGGCATTACCGACTCGATGGATGTGAATCTGAGTGAACTCTGGGAGTTGGTGATGGACAGGGAGGCCTGGCGTGCTGCAATTCATGGGGTAGCAAAGAGTTGGACACGACTGAGCGACTGAACTGAACTGAACTGAACTGAACTGAAGGCAAAAGCATGATAAATAGAACCATATATACTGATTAAAATCAGACAGAGCTGGCAGGGGATGGGCAAAGGGAAAAAAAGTCATGCACAGGAAAGATTCCTTCCCACATTAGGATAATGGTTACCTCTGGGGAGAGTGGGAGGAAGAGTGGGATCTGGGATGTGGGTGAAATGGCTTCAGCTCTATCTATGACACTTTATTCCTTTTTAAAAAGAGAGCTGGAGCTAATATGTCAAAATATTGACATTTGATATACCTAAGTGATGGGTAGACAGGTGTCTTACAGTGTCTGTACTTTTCCATATATTAAAATTACTCATTTTAAAATAAAAACAATTCAAATAACTCAGAAGTATATAAAGCAAAATTATTCTCCTACCCCTTTTTCTGGCAATATTATCTTTCTATATTTTTATTTTGCTTGTGCAAGAATACATACATATATATTTTTAAATTGTAACATAGTATATTTTCTGAAACTGAATATTTGACTCAGTATATTGTGGACAATTTTTTTCTAAGTAACCACACATGCTTTTTTTTTTTTTTTCACAGTATGGATGTATCATGGGCTTATAGTAGCTCAGCTGGTAAAGAATCTGCCTGCAATGTGGCAGACCTGGGTTCAATCCTAGGATTGGGGAAGATCCCCTGGAGAAGGGAAAGGGTACCCACTCCAGTATTCTGGCCTGGAGAATTCCATGGACTATATAGTCTGGGGGTCGCAAAGACTCAGACATGCCTGAGTAACTTTCATTTTATTTTCATGGATTTTCTCTACTGATGTTCATATTGATTAGATTTCTAGGAGTTGTTTTATTTGTTTATTTGCTGTTTGTTTGGAAGAAATTGTAACTAAAATTATATAATGACTTACTGCACTTTTATTTCTGTCAGATAAATTCTCAGAAGTGAGATTTCTGGATCAAAAAATGTATGTGATAGTTGCTCAGTTGTATCCAACTCTTTGTGATCCAGTGGTCTATATAGTCCATGGAATTCTCCAGGCCAGAATACTGGAGTGGTAGCCTTTCCCTTCTCCAGGGGATCTTCCCAACCCAAGGATCAAACCTAGGTCTCCCACATTGCAGGCAGATTCTTTAACAGCTGAGCCACCATAGAAGCCCAAGAATACTGGAGTGGGCAGCCTAACCCTTCTCCAAGGGATCCTCCCGACCCAGGAATTGAATCAGGGTCTCCTGAATTGCAGGCGGACTCTTTACCAACCCAGATTTGATCCCTAGGTCGGGAAGATCCCCTGGAGAAGGGAATGGCAACCCACTCCAGTACTTTGCCTGGAGAATTCCATGGACAGAGGAGCCTGGAGGGCTACAGTCCATAGGATCAGTGACTTTCACTTTCACTTTTCTTTACCACCTGAGCTATCAGAGAAGAAAAAAAAAGTATACATTTTACATTTTAATAACTATCACTAAATTGCTTGCAATAACAGTTGTAATTTTTTCAGTTCTACCAACTGTATACAATAATGCCAGTTCTATGTCTCCTGGGCAACACTAGAAATTATCAACCTTTTCCATCTTTGGCATTCCAAATTATCAGTTGGTTTTTTTTGTTGGTTTGTTTTTTCATTTTCTTAACAACTTGTAAGTTTGAGCATATTTCCTATGTTTACTATACATTTGCATTTTCTCCACTCGAGAATTGCCTGTTAATATTTTTTGCTCTTGTTAAAATAATTTGATATCTTCTATATAACTCACTGATTTGCTCAGTAAACATTTATGGAGCGAATAGTGGGGGTCTGGGACTATGGCCAATGGCAATTAAGAGACAGATTGTACCTTCAAGGAACTTACAGTTTAGTAGAGGGATTCAAGTGATAAAGTGTTACAAGCACAGCAAGAAATGTCTGTATAACAGAGTATGAGGGAGACCTTTTGGAGACCCAGGTAAGACTGGAAGTCTCAACTCAGGATGTGATGCTTCAGCTACTGGGTCTTGCAAATGAGTATTTCTTAGGCATTTCTCTCAGCTGGGAATCTGTTCAAGAGAGAAGAAATCACGTATAAAACCATACAGATCAGTGCCCTGGAGTTTTGCCACTGAGACAGGAAATCAGGAGTTGCAGCTTTGGGAATAGAATGAGGATGAGGAAATCCAAGTGGCCTGTGACATACCCAGCTGAAGACATTCAATGGGTGTTGAATAAACATGTCTGGAGAACAGAGGACTGGTCCAAGTTAGAAATCTAGATTTGAGATTCAACGTACAGGTAGCGATTACAGCAATGTTGAAGCTGCACCATCTCTTCTGGGGTTTTGGTGTGAAGGATGATTTGTCAGCAAACTGAATACCTCTAACTGCTATTTTTTAAAGCTCTGTGTCTGCCTTATTTTTTTTTTTAATGTCTCTTCCTTTGCTTTTAGTAGTCATTCTTCATACTGTCAAATATCTATTATACTCCCTTTTCTGCCTACTTTTAAAAATATTCTGTAGGCAGTGATTGGCTAAAGTATTGGTCCGTCAGTTGAGTCTGACTCTTTGCAACTCCATGGACTGTAGCCTGCCAGGCTCCTCTGTTTATGGAATTCTCCAGGCAGGAATACTGGAATGGGTAGCCATTCCCTTCTCTAAGGGATCTTTCCTGACCCATCGGTCACACTCCAGTCTCCTGCATTGCAGGCAGATTCTTTACTGTCTGAGCTACCAGTAAAGCTAACCTCTCTACAAATTTAGGATTGTGTGTCTATATTAATATCAATATCTATGAATATATCTAACTAAAGGGAGATGAGAAGCTGTATTGGTAAAATACTGAGACATGAAGGTTTTGTCTCTTAATTTTGTTGAAGGGTGAAAAAGAACTTTCTCTGGTGGGCCAGTGGTTGAGAATCCTCCTTCCAATGCAGGGACGCAGGTCCAGTCCCTGATTGGGGAACTAAGATCCCACATGTGGCAGGGCAAGTAAGCAGATTGGCAACTAAGACCTGATGCAGTCAAATAAATAATTTCATCACTTATACTCCAATTCTGGTGTGCTTTCCTGATAGATTAAGGGGTCAGATACTTGGGTTCTGGATCAGTGAAATTTTGCTATAATAGACTCAGACATAATCTCAGCATTTTTAATTGCCTTCCCTTTATAAATAAGCTATTTATGAACTGAATTTTTTAAGAAACTCATTTAACCAAATGATTTACATTTTAATTTCAGACATACTTTTAGACGAATCTTTAATAGCCTACTTCTATCACTTCAGCTTGAAAACCATCTTCATCAAGCAGGTCAGGACTAACAATGAAATGCAGATGGCACCCACATTGCTTAAAGATGCCAATCACTGAATCTTTAATAAATTAAACAATATTTTGTAATCAAATCAGTACTTTAAATTATTCTGATTTATGAATTGTAATCTGATCTATCTTCTTTTCATTTGGCCTTGCATTTTTTAAAGACTTTTTGATGTGGACCATTTTTAAAGTCTTTATTGAATTTGTTATAATATTATTTATGTTTGATTCTTTGCCAAGAGGCATGTGGGATCTTAGCTCCCCTACCAGGGATTGAACCTGCATTCCCTGCACCAGAAGGGGATGTCCTAATCACTGGACTGCCTGGGAAGTTGAATTGTATTTTGCATTTTACTTTATACTATCAAACAAGATATGCATGTGGTTAAATCATCAAACAGAAGGGCTTAGAATGAAAAGAAGAGTTTGCTGCTCCATCTTTACAACCACTAGTTCGCTCTTTAGAGGCAAAACTTTAAAAATACTTGTTTCTAGTCCCTTTGGGATGCCTCAGCAGTCTTTTAACTTGCTCATTTGTGTCTGTGTTTACAGCTTTTTCGATGGTATCGTCTGACTTGTTATTGAGGAGGGTTTGCCTCCTCTACAGCTCTCTACTTTGCCTTCCTTTTTTTTTTCCTTACTGCCCCATGTTGTATCACTATTTATAACTCTTCTAGTAGACATCTCTGCAATTTTATTTTTATTTTTTATAAAGTTTTTTGACGTGACCTATTTTTAAAGTTTCTGTTGAATTTGTTACAATTGTTTCTGTTCTTTGTTTTGGTTTTTTTCCCTTGAGGCAAGTGGATCCAGACCAGGGATCAAACTCACACCCCCTGCATTGGAAGGTAAAGTCTTAACCACTGGTCTACCAGGGAAGACCCACCTCTGCAATTTTAAACAGCCTGTTAAACTTCCACCTGCCGGTCCAAAAGTCACAGCCAACACCTCTTGACCCCTCCCTATAAACATCAAGACACTGATAAACAGGTTTTCTACCTCTTCAACTCCAACCCCATTGTCAAGGTGGATAAACTTTACATTCTTTCTTGGAATACAATTAAGTCTCTGATTTGTTTATGGCTTATTTTTAAATTTTTTATTGGAATGTAGCTTATTTACAGTGTTGTCCTAGTTTTTTCTGTACAGCAAGGTGACTCAGTTGCACATATATATATATCTACTCTTTTTAGATTTTTTTTCCCATTTAGGTCATAGAGTATTGGGTAGAGTTTCCTGTGCTTTACAGTAGGTCCTTATCACTTATCTATTTTACATGTAGGGGTGTGTGTGTGTGTGTGTGTGTGTGTGTGTGTGTGTGTGTGTGTATATATATATATATATATATGCCAATCATTTATGGGTTAATTTTTAAAGTGAAATTTTAGTGAACAACTGTATCCGAGCAAGTAGGCCCTCTGCTCAAGAAAATGAACAGGGGGAAAAGGCTTTATTGTGGGGCAGCCAAGCAAGGAGACAGGAGGCAAAGTTCAGCTCTGTCTTCTTGACTGGCTTTTGAGTAGGGTATTTCTCATCAAAGAGGGGACTGGAAGGTGTTGGAGTTGAGTAAAGATCAGGGAAGGGTAAAGAAATTTCAAGGGTCTTCTTTACAGGCATGACTGTCTTCATAGGTCACTGCAGATTTGGGAGGTTCTGGGTGTTGTTACATGTGGTGGATTTTTGGTCCCTAATGTCTAAAGTTCACTGATGGGTCATCTAGTCCCTCAAAGCACCTGTGTGATGTTCAGTGCAAGGAGGTGGTCAATAAGCAGTTTCCTTGTCTGTGGTTTTCCTGCTGTCCTCCAACTAAGCTCAAAGGCCTTAAGTAGTCATCATCTTTTGCCTTATTTTAGCCAAGGCAAATGGGTATGGGGGTACTGCTTTACAACTCAAAGTTTACAGTATTATGAATATGTAAATTCTGTTTCCTGTAGAATCCAGTTGTGGGACTGGGTTACATTGCTTCCTCTTAGATCCCATGTTACGTCACTGCTGCTGTGCCACTCAAAGGAAACATTCCTACAGTTAAGTTCAAATAGATCCTCCTTTCTCTGCCCCTACCATATCACTTGTCTTTACTATAGTCTCAAGCTGGTAACATTCTAATTCTATATAATCAACTGACTCTCTTTCTATCCCTAAGATCTGCACTTGGAAATCTCTGACCTCTTGCTCAAATGTGTACTGGTTACTCTTTAGGTCTCAGTATAACTACCACTTGGGGATTGTATACAATTGTTATTCTGGTTAGGTACTTCTGTTTCCTAAAGGCTTATCTTGTCCTTTATTTTTTTTTTTTAGTTTAGTTAGAATATGTCTTTAAGCAACTGTTTAAGAACTGATGAGCATAATAACAGACATCAAGACCAATGGAATAAGAAAAGAGAGCTCCCCCCTTTACATATGTGGTCAAATGGTTTTTAACAAGGGTGCCAAGAGCATTCAATGAAGAAAGGACAGTCTTTTGAATCAATGGTTCTAGGAACACTGGATATCCATATTTTAAAGAATGAAATTTAACCTTAATCCTCAGTTCAGTTCAGTTCAGTCACTCAGTCGTGTCCGACTCTTTGCAACCCCATGAATCGCAGCACTCCAGGCCTGCTTGTCCATCACCAGCTCCTGGAGTTTACCCAAACTCATGTCCATCGAGTCGGTGATGCCATCCAGCCATCTCATCCTCTGTCTTCCCCTTCTCCTCCTGCCCCCAGTCCCTCCCAGCAGGGTCTTTTCCAATGAGTCAACTCTTCGCATGAGGTGGCCAAAGTATTGGCGTTTCAGCTTCAGCATCAGTCCTTCCATGAACACATAGGACTGATCTCCTTTAGGATGGACTGGTGGATCTCCTTGCAGTTCAAGGGATTCTCAAGAGTCTTCTCCAACACCACAGTTCAAAAGCATCAATTCTTCGGCTCTCAGCTTAACCTTATACACATGCAAAAAATAACTCAAAATAGATCAAATGCCTGAAGTATAAAATTCTTAGAAGAAAAAATACAGGGAAAGCTTCATCACATTGAGCTTGGAAATGATTTCTTGGGTAGGACACCAAAAACATAGGCAATGAAAGAAAAATAAAGTAGAATTCACCAAAATAAAAAGCTTTATGCCATCAAAGGACACTATCAAGGGATGGAAAAAGCAATTATACTAGAATGAGAAAACATGTACAAATCATCTGAGGAGGTATTAATATCCAGAATATATAAATAACCCTTACAACTCAACAACAAAAAGCCCAATTAAAAATGGGCAAAGGACTTGAACCAACATTTCTCTAAAGGAAATATACAAATGGCCAGTAAGCACATGAAAAGATGCTCAACATCACTATTGGGAAATGAAAATCAAACCTCAATGTGATACCACTTCACATCCACTTGGATAACTATGTAAACAAACACACAACAAACAACCAGAAAATAACACATGTTAGCAAGGACTGGAGAAATTCTTTGTGCATTGCTAGTTGTAATATGGCAATCCATTCCAGTGTTCTTGCCTGGAAAATCCCAGGGATGAAGGAGCCTGGTGGGCTGCCATCTATCAGGTGACACAGAGTCAGACACGACGGAAGCGACTTAGCAGCAGTAGCAGCAGCAGAGGTTGGTAATGTAAAATAATGCAGCTGCTATGAAAAACATTATGTCAGTTCCTTAAAAAAATTAAACATAGAGCTACCATATGATCCAGGAATTTCACTCCTGGGTATTATCAAAAAGAACTAAAAGCAGGGCTTTGAACAGATGTTTGTATACTAGTGTTCACAGCAGCATTATTCACAGCAACCAACAGGTAGAAACAACTTATATATAGATTAACAGATGAATAGATAAAATGTGTAATATGCATACAATGGCATATTATTCATCCATTAAAAGAAGAGATATTTCAATATATGTTACAACACAGATAGATTTTGAGAACAAGAGGGAAGAGGGTTGGGGCAATATAGGAGCAGGGGACTAAGAGGTACAAACTAATAGGTATAAAATAAATTACAAAGTTATATTGTACAATGCAGGGAATACGGCCAATATTTTATAATAACTATAGATGGAGTATTACCTTTAAAAATTGTGAATCATTATATTCTATACCTGTAATTTGTATAATCAGTTCAGTTCAGTCTCTCAGTTCAGTTCAGTTCAGTCGCTCAGTCATGTCCGACTCTTTGCGACCCCATGAATTGCAGGACGCCAGGCCTCCCTGTGCATCACCAACTCCCAGAGTTCACTCAGATTCACATCCATCGAGTCGGTAATGCCATCCAGCCATCTCATCCTTTGTCGTCTCCTTCTCCTCCTACCCCCAATCCCTCTCAGCATCAGAGTCTTTTCCAATGAGTCAACTCTTCGCATCAGATGGCCAAAGTACTGGAGTTTCAGCTTGAGCATCATTCCTTCCAAAGAAATCCTGGGGCTGATCTCCTTCAGAATGGACTGGTTGGATCTCCTTGCAGTCCAAGGGACTCTCAAGAGTTCTCTCCAACACCACAGTTCAAAAGCATCAGTTTTTCGGCATTCAGCCTTCTTCACAGTCCAATTCTCACATCCATACATGACTACTGGAAAAACCATAGCCTTGACTAGACGGACCTTAGTCGGCAAAGTAATGTCTCTGCTTTTGAATATGTCATAATTTTTCTTCTAAGGAGTAAGCGTCTTTTAATTTCATGGCTGCAATCACCATCTGCAGTGATTTTAGAGCTCCAAAATAAAATCTGCCACTGTTTCCACTGTTTCCCCATCTATTTCCCATGAAGTGATGGGACCGGATGCCATGATCTTGGTTTTTTGAATGTTGAGCTTTAAGCTAACTTTTTCACTCTCCTCTTTCATTTTTTTAGTTCCTCTTCACTTTCTGCCATAAGGGTGGTATCATCTGCATATCTCAGGTTATTGATATTTCTCCCAGCAATCTTGATTTCAGCTTATGTTTCTTCCAGTCCAACGTTTCTCATGATGTACTCTGCATAGAAGTTAAATAAGCCGGGTGACAATACACAGCCTTGACGTACTCCATTTCCTATTTGGAACCAGTCTGTTGTTCCATGTCCAGTTCTACCTGTTGCTTCCTGACCTGCATATAGGTTTCTCAAGAGGCAGGTCAGGTGGTCTGGTATTCCCATCTCTCTCAGAATCGTGTCCAATTCTTTGTGACCCCATGGACTGCAGCACGCCAGGCTTCCCTGTCCTTCACCAACTCCTGGAGCTTGCTCAAACTCATGTCCATCAAGTCAGTGATGCCATCCAAGCATCTCATCCTTTGTTGTTCCCTTCTTCTCCTGCCCTCAATCTTTCCCAGCATCAGGGTCTTTTCAAATGAGTCAGTTCTTCGCATCAGGTGGCCAAAGTATTGGAGTTTCAACTTCAGCATCAGTCCTTCCAATTAATATTTAGGACTAATTTCCTTCAATATTGACTGGTTTGATCTCCTTGCAGACCAAGGAACTCTCAAGAGTCTTTTCCGACATGACAGTTCAAAAGCATCATTTTTGGCACTCAGCTTTCTTTATAGACCAACTCTCACATCCATACTTGAATAATATTGTACATCAAATGGAAGTATGATGTCCAGTATTACATCACGTGTGTGCATCAATATATGTATATGTACATATATTGAATAATGAAATTCAATCAAAACAGTTTGAAGTTGAAAAATTATAATAATATTGAAAAAATAAAGTTACTTAGACTGTATGTTAAATAATGAATGAAAAGAAAACATTTTGAGTCCTTGAAAGTCTAAAAATCTCTTTAATTTCTCTTAGATTTTATTCATAGTTTAGCCAAGTATAGAATTCTAGGTTGAAAATAATTTTTACTTAGAAAGCTGAAGTCTCTTTGCCAGTGAAAAGTCTAATGACAGCTGATTCTCAAAAGCTCTTAGCAGTTTAGCATGTGCTCTTAAAATAAGACACACTGATTGAGGATGTGGACTTCCCTAGTGGCTCAGTGGTAAAGAATCCACCTGCCAATGCAGGAGATGTAGGTTTGATCCCTAGATAGAAAGATCCTCTGTGAGAAGGAAACAGTAAGCCACTGTAGTAATCTTGCCTGGAAAATTCCATGGCAGAGGAGCTTGGCAGGCTACAGTCCATGGAATCACAAAAGAGTTGGACACAACTTAGTGATTAAACAACAACAGTTGAGGACCTAAGAAATTCCATGAGGACTTTTCCCTTAAATTTTCAACTACAGACAAAGCTTCAAGTTTAAATTATAGACACTTGATCTGTTAAGAAATCTAAGGATTAGTAATGGTGTGTAAAAATAATTCATTCTTACAACCTTTAGAGTTTTGCAACTAATTGGCCATGCCAATCAAATGATCAAGACAGGGTCTTCTATACTTATTCTAATAAGGAATTTGAATCCTAGGTGGATACTTGTTTTTTTTTATCCTATGTTATTCTTGGAAATAGTAAAGTCTTACTCCCCTAACCAAACACTATGCTGCTACTGCTGCTGCTGCTAAGTCACTTCAGTCGTGTCCGACCCTGTGCGACCCCATAGACAGCAGCCCACCAGGCTCCCCCCCGTCCCTGGGATTCTCCAGGCAAGAACACTGGAGTGGGTTGCCATTTTCCTTCTCCAATGCATGAAAGTGACAACTGAAAGTGAAGTTGCTCAGTCGTGTCCGACTCTTAGCGACCCCATGGACTGCTTTTCCAGGCAAGAGTACTGGAGTGTGGTGCCATTGCCTTCTCCGAACCAAACACTATAGATCCTAATATAAAAAATAGCATGAAACTAATCACTAACTGTAAAGACAAAAGCACAGCTGGGGCTGATTTTATCAAGGGAGACTGCTCAATATTTTTTGATACTAGAATTTTAATTAAAAGTGGTATGTGTTTCAATTTTTCATTTCCTTACCTTACATGGGAAGTTTACCAAGCCTGAAGGCTTAAATACAAACCAGAAATAATTAAAATATACAATAAAAGTGAGACTTTTAAGTAAACTTTATTCATGTCCTTATACTCTGAGCTCATTTTAGGTGAAAAGAAACCTAGTGATATTACCTTAGTTGAGTTGTCTGCTAAATATTTTATGTACATAATCAACTGTACAATCCAGACATTCATAAGCTTATTTCTGTCTACAGATCTTCTACTGTTACTTATTGTTACCAAAGAAACATAATTTTTTCTGTAACCAAAAAGTCAGTGATGAATATCCCCTAAATAATATCAAGAAACATAAACAATATTACTGATTATTGCTGTGTCTTAATTCTGTTTATAATTTGTAGGTAATTTCAGATGGCTGATTTACAAATTTTAATTGAATTCTCTATGCTCCTTAAAGCCATAGAAGATTTGGGGTCTGACTGCTTTTGCATCCGACATCCTAGCTGCTCAGGCTAGGTACCACTGTCAACTCTTCCCACACCCGAATACAGAAACACAAGGCAACATTTCTACACAGGGACTTCTGTAGTAACATTCCCTGCTGCTCCTTAGGCTCAAAGCAAAATGCATGCTTTGTTTTGCAACATTCTATTGAATTTTCTGCCTACTGGATTTAATTTAACTTGATGTAATGCTATTACTTTTTTCCAGCAGTCGATGTTGTCTTATATATTTAGTAAACACTCAAATTACGTTATTTTGTTTTATAGAATTTCAGCCTTCTTTTGAAATCTGGCAGCACTGAGACCAGAAAAAGAAGAAAAGGACAAAAAACAGTTGAATGAGCCCATCTTATAGGGATCACTGCCTTTGGCCTGCTGTTTTCTTTGTAGCTGTAGCCCTTCTTTAATATGGGATTCAACTCCATCGTTACTATTAAACATCCATTTCACCACAAACATAATGCTCAGTTGCTCAGTTGTGTCCGACTCTTTGCGACCCCATGGACCGTAGCCCACCAGGCTCCTTTGGCTATGGGATTTCTCAGGCATGAATAGTGGAGTGGATTGCTATTTTCTCCTCCAGGAGATCTTCCCAACCCAGGGATCAAACCCACATCTGCACTGCAGGTGGATTCTTTACTTGCTGAGCCATCGGGGAAACCTCTATAAACACAGACTGAAATCTTAATTTTGTGTGTGTAGAGAGTTACAAACCATGTTGTATATCTCATCAAATCTAACTGTAATGATACTATCACCTATCAAACAGAACATATATGTCATTTTTAACATTTTATTTTTTTTTTTAATTTTTTAAAATACTTTATTCTACATTACAATACTGTATTTGTTTTGCCATACATTGACATGAATCAGCCACAGGTGTCCACGATCTCCCAATGCCAAAGCCCCCTCCCACCTCCCACCCCACATCCTCTCCTTGAATCATCCTGTGCACCAGCCCCATGCGTCCTGCATCCTGTATTGAACATAGACTGGGGCTTCATTCTTACAAGATAGTATACATGTTTCAATGCCGTTCTCCCAAATCATCCCACCCTCTCCCTCTCCCTCAGAGTCCAAAAGTCCATTCTATACCTCTGAGTCTCTTTTGTTGTCTCACATAGAGGGTCTTCATTACTATCCTTCTAAATTCCATATATATGTGTCAGTATAGTGTATTGGTGTTTTTCTTTCTGGCTTACTTCACTCTGTATAATCGGCTCCAATTTCATCCATCTCATTAGAACTGAGTCGAATTTATTCTTTTAAGGGCTGAGTAGTACTCCATTGTGTATATGTACCACAGCTTTCTTATCCATTCATCTGCTGATGGACATCTAGGTTGTTTCCATGTCCTGGCTATTATAAACAGTGCTGCAATGAACATTGGGGTACATGTGTCTCTTTCAATTCTGGTTTCCTCGTTGTGTATGCCCAGCAGTGGGATTGCTGGGCATTTTTAACATTTTATATACATGCAGTACATTACATCTTATGAATTATATACTATATATTTAATCTCATTTAAGCCTCAAAGACATTTCATGAGAAAGGAATGATTAATTCTACTTTACATATGAGAAAACAGACACTCAGAGAGGTAAAGGATTTCCCTAGGGTCACACAGCTATTCATTATCAATATCAGAACATTAGCCTAGTCTTCTGAAAGGGAGTTCATGCTTTTACAAATATCCAGCACCTATCTGTGTTCCCTTCCAGCTGTTTCCCACATATTGCAATGAGGGCCAATTAAAAAGAGAACAACAGTTTGCATGACTCTTGGGTGAATGTATTTCAGCATGTCTTGCTTCAGTTTAAGTGTGGAAAATGGCCCATGGCCTGACAGTCGAGGGTTTTCTCTGTTTTGTACCTACATTGTCAACCCTATTATTCTCTAATCTCTCATGTATGATTTTGCTCTAGGGAGAAAAAAAAATTTTTTTCCTAAGAAATATTAAACATTTAAATTGCTACTAATTTTTTGTGATCAATTAATTTTGACCAAGTCCCCACTGTGAATAGGATTTTTATAGGACATATGGGTAAAGGAGAACACACATATCTTCAGTGCCTTCTGTGAGTAATAACTCTACATATATAAGTTTAATTAGCCTCTAAAACAAGCTTTCAAGACAGGTATATCCTTTTCTTTCTTTCTTTTTTTTTTTTTTTCACAAAAGGGACCTGAGACTTAGAGAAGCTAAGTAATCTTCCCCCTCTCACAGCGATATCTTGAGTTTGTTTTGAACGTCCTAGATGATTGTAATTTCAAAGTATGTGGTTTTTTCATTTTTTCTTTACCAAATTTCTCTCAAGTCGCTGATCATCTAATCAGAGAAACGGATGACCTTTGCAGTGCTCTATATAAAAGCAATGGTGAGATAGCATTTAACACATTTTAGGCATTCAATTACCCACTTCAGTGTTCTTGCCTGGAGAATCCCAGGGACAGGGGAGCCTGGTGGGCTGCCGTCTATGGGGTCACACAGAGTTGGACATGACTGAAGTGACTTAGCAGCAGCAGCAGGCATTCAATAGAATATATGGTAGAAAAGAGTGTGGCCCAGATAATAAAGAATCTTCCTGCAATGCAGGAGATCTAGGTTTGATTTCTGGGTCAAGAAGACCCCCTGGAGAAGGGAATGGCCACCCACTCCACTGTTCTTGCCTGGAGAATTCCATGAACAGAGGAGCCTGATGGGCTACAGTCCATGGAGTCTCAGAGAGTCGGACATGACTGAGTGACTACCACTCAGTCATTGTTTTTTTCAGAAAAGAGTCTGTTGTTCTAAGTGCTAAACACTACCATTTTCTAAGATAAATGAGTAGCAGGTATATGATATAGGTTAAGAGAGAACAAAACCTCTCCTGCCTAAAAGAGTCAAGGAATACTTCAGGGAGTGAGATTATGAGTATTAGTTAGGTGATGATGATTATTTTTGGAATTCTGATTGAGGGAGTAGGAAGGAGAGAGTATTGCAAAATAAGAATGCGGTGTGGTTCAAAGTGTAGGGGTGGGCATGCAAGCTCACTTTGAGGGATGGTGAGGACAGGGCTATGAGTGAGCAGTAAGGGTGGAAATATGGGCTGGAGTCAAGTCAGGGAAAAGTTTGAACCTCAGGGTAAGGGATTGAGGGTTTATTTGACAGAAGGGAATTGTTTTTAAACCCAGGTGTGATGGAATGATGGGCATGTTTTGGGAAGGTAACAGTGAGATTTGAACCATCTACACTGGAGGGAATTGTGGGAATGAGGTGAACTATGAAGCAGTTGTGTGTGTGCATATGTGTGTGTGTGCATGTGTGTGTGCACCTGTGACACTGGGTTAAGAGACTTTATCAAAGAAAAGTCAGAGGACTTGGCTATTGAATTGGGAAGGAGGAAGCAATGAGTTAAGATGCCTGCCATGAACACCAGCCTGCTGGAGTCTTTTTGAATTATGATTTTCTCAGGCTATATGCCCAGAAGTGGGATTGCTGGGTCATATGGCAGTTCTATTTTTAGGGTGTTTTTAAGGAACCTCTATACTACTCTCCATAGTGGCTGTATCAATTTACATTCCTATCAACAGTGCAAGAGGGTTCCCTTTTCTCCACTCCCTCTCTAGCATTTAGTATTTGTAGACTTTTTTGATGGTGGCCATTCTGACTTGTGTGAGGTGTTTCATTGTAGCATGATTTGCAGTAGCCAAGACATGGATCCAACATAAGGGTCCATTGAAAAATGAATGGATGGAGAAGATGTGGCATATATATAAAGGGTGGAGTATTAATCAGCCATAAAAAGGAATGAAATTGGGTCATTTGTAGTGATGTGGATGGACCTAGAGACTGTCATACACACTGAATACACATACATACATAGTTGATTCACTTCTTTGTACAACAGAAATGAACACAACACTATGAAGCAACTATGCTATTGTTGTTTAGTTGGTAAGTGATGTCTGACTCTTTAGTGACTCCTTGGATTGTAGCCCACCAGGCTCCTCATACATGGGATTTCCCAGGCAAGAATACTGAAGTGGGATGCCATCTCCTTCTCTAGGGGTTCTTCCTGACCTGGACTGAACCCTCATCTCCTGCATTGGCAGGCGGATTCTTTACTAATGCACCACCAGGGAAGCCCATAAAACAACTATACCCCAATTAATAAAGAAAGATACGTGCAAAAGCTTTGATGCAGGAGAGTGGAAGAACATTAGGTAATCTGCAGGACTGGGGATCAAGAGGAGGAACTGTTTCAGATAAATTTACTTGAGGCAATGGCATAATATCCAACTGGAAGGCTCCAAGAGGGAGTCAGAAATGTAACACTAATTGCAATTATCAAGGATTAGAAAAGATGATTTTGGGAGTCATCTGGATCTAGATGAAGGTTCTAGAGGCAGTGATGACCACCAAGAGAGAAAAAGGCAGGGATGTCAGAGAGAAGATGTGGTTAGCAGTGATTCTATCTTTCCTAATTTTATCATTTCCATGCCATTTTCTAAGGGCTAACCTAAGTTGCAGAAGAAAGTATTACATATTTTTTACCTACTAAACCTGTCACTCTAGCTGTGATAGATATAAAATTGTTCATAAAGTATAATAGGAAGAAAAGAGGGAAGGAATATCAATAGGAATGCCAAAATCTTGAGGAATGCCAAAATCTTGGCTAAATCTATAAATTTCTTAAGGAGAAAATGTAGTGCTTTGTATAGAAATTACTTACTCTGACATTGTCAAGTAAGTTTTCATTCAGATATAATTTTTATTAGAATTTTAATTTTATAAATCATAATTATGGATAAAACAATAAGTAGTCTAAGTATTTGATAATGTTAATATTTACTGCATGATATAGCTATATATTTTCAATATATGATGAGGCCCCAAGATAAATTATATAATGTGCTTATTATTTAAATGATCAAATAAAGTATCACATTTATTAGGTGGTTTTCACAAAAGCAAGTATTTTCAGGATAAATACTTTTTTTCTTGAGAGAGTAAGAAAAGTAGCTTTTATTATGAGCAAGTTAAGTTCTTTTTTTGAACTTTTTATTTTATATGAGTATAAAACTATCCTTGTGATAGTTTCAGGTACACAGCAAAGGAACTCAGCCACACATATACATGTATCTATTCTCCCCCAAACTCCTCTCTCATCCAGCCTGCCACATAACATTGAGCAGAGTCCCTGTGTTCCCTGTGCTATACACAGGTCTGTGTTGGTCATCTATTTCAAATAGCAGTAGCAGGTTATATTCTTTAAGTCTAACTGTCATCGTGGTTTGCTCTGCTTTGTTTTGTTTTAAAAAAAGGGCTTACTGGGGCTTCCCTGGTGGTCCAGTGGTTGAGATTTGGAGCTCCCAATGCAGAAGGCCTGGGTTCGATCCCTGGTCAGGGAACTAGATCCCACAAGCAGCAACTGAAAATCCCATGTGCTGCAACTAAGACCAGGAGCTGCCAAATAAACAAATAAAAATAAGTTTCTATTTTATTAAAGGGCTTACTGTAAGTATTTAATATTTTGAGAAGAAACTGAAACTGAAGTCGCTCAGTAGTGTCTGACTCTTTGCAATCCCATGGACTGTAGCCCACCAGGCTCCTCAGTCCATGGAATTTTCCAGGCAAGAGTACTGGAGTGGGTTGCCATTTCCTTCTCCAGGGCATCTTCCCAACCCAGAGATCAAACCCGGGTCTCCGGCACTGCAGGCAGATGCTTTACCGTCTGAGCCACCAGGGAAGAGAAATATTTTACAATAACTTTAAATATCTTGTAAAATGGATGTTTTAAAAACAGGAATGTTGGTTATCTTTAATCTCATTATTTTGTTGTATTTATTTTGTGACACAGAATATAACCTCAATGCTACCTCCTCAGACCTAAGATTTCTAAATCTCTGTTTTCCGCTCTGGTAGTACAATTGTAATGTTTCCCCTCTTATTTTCTTTTTTTAATCATTTATTTAGTCTTTTCCAAATTCCCTTTAATCTGGTCACATTCTTCTGGTAATAAAGTGTACAGATCTGACCATAATTTTCCAGGTCAAATCATAACAGAGTCATTTAAATGTCAACAGCCACATTTTCCAAATGGGGATCCCAGGAGTATTTTCTAACTCTACAAACCAAACAATAATACTATCTAAGGGCACTCAAATCTCATGCTTTGGGGAAAAAACCTGGAGATTTGTAAAGAGATAGGAAAGTGTTCCTTTCTCAGCATTCACTATTTAACAAATTCAATTTACCCACTCTGCTTTTTTGTTAGTTTCTTTTTTTTTTTTTTTTTTTGCACTAGTTTCCAGTTCTATAACTATTGGTAATTGCCATAGGCGATATAGAAAATTGTATAAGCTGAAAACCTGACTCTGTATTGAAATTCTTGTTCCTAGGAACTCTCTTGAGCTTGCAGTTCTTAACAGGTAAATTTCATTTTACGTACATATGGAGGCAAGAATACTGGAGTGGGTAGCCATTCTTTTCTCCAGCAGAATCTTCCCAACCCAGGGATTGAACTCCAGCCTCCTGCAGGACAGGAGGATTCTTTATTGTCTGAGCCACTAGGGAAGTCCCAAATGAAAACACAGTCTCCTCCAAACAATTTCATGACATCCTTTGTACAGTGCCCTTCAAATTTCCAAATGAACTTTGTGCAAAATACTGAACTCTAAAGATTTCTCATTTGAATATAGATATTAGAAATGTTTTACTATTTTGCTTTTCTGTTTTTTTTTTTTTTTTTTTTTTGGCCCCAATTTGCAGGATCTTAGCTCTCCAACCAGGGATGAAACCTGTGCCTCCTGCAGTGGCAGCATGAAGTCCTAACTGGTGGATCACCAGGGAATTCCTAGAAGTGTTTTAAATTAATGCAATTCATAGCAGAAAAGGTGATGACGCTTACACTAGACTTCTTTCGTGTCAATTGTTATCAAATGCAGTTGTCATAACTATTACATTTAGGAATTCAAAGCAGTATAAGGGAATGACACACTTTGTGTGTACTATCACTAGCTAAGGCCACCTGGTACCTGTGATGGACACCCCCAGCTAACATCAGGGGCTAGTTTTGGAGGTAAATATATGTAGTGAAAGAGGCAAGAAGAGAAACTCTAATTTCTGTAAAAGTTCATCCCCTACTCGAATTAGCAGGAGCCATGGGAGAGATGTGATTTTAATTTTTGTTGCTGTTCTCAGGAGAAGTTAATTTTCTGTTGAACTAACTTTCTTACGTGGTAGAAGAAAATGATAGGATGAGTCACGGTCGACTTAGAGCTCATGAAGACTTGCTTCTTCAGCGACACTAACATCTCCCAACACACTGCCACGTGAACTGATCCATTGCTGGGGCCGTATGGGGACTTCCGTGACGGCAGGAGCAGAAAGTCCAAGTAGACGGCTTTCATGATAATTAGACTCATTTCACAGGCTGAATTTCCATGTTTAATTCTCCATTCCCATATCTGATTATCTCTATGAGTAATGCAATTAGCTAAATCAAACATTAATTATGACAGACTCTAAAATCTGGTTGGGCCTGCTTTAGCTCTGCATAGAGTACAAATAGGGTTTTCCAGGTGGTGTTAGTGATAAACAATCCACCTGCCAGTGCAGACCTAAGAGACACGGGTTCAATCCCTGGGTTGGGAAAATCCCCTGGAGGAGGGCATGGCAACCCACTCCAGTATTCTTGCCTGGAGAATCCCATGGACAGAGGAACCTGGTGGGCTACAGTCCATAGGGTCACAAAGAGTCGGACACGGCTGAAATGACTTAGCACACACACAAGTACAGAGTACAAATAGGGGTGGGGAGGTGAGGAAAAATAGTCTTTTCAACATTTTCACTTCTGTATTTTAAATCCCAGTCAAAATCACTTGCTCTTGTGTTCAAAAATACATGCCTGTGTTTGTTGAAAGAAGTCTTCATTTTTAAAAAGAATTATTTAGTTTTTAATTGAAGGATAAGTGCTTTACATAATTTTGTTGTTTTCTGTCAAAAAGGATTAGACTAATAAACAGAACCAAACACCTAAGATGCACATTGACAGTATTTAACTTCAAACAATATATATAATATATAACATGATAAGATACCATACAAAGTAAAATACTAAGTGCCATAATTAGCATATATATTTAATTCCATAACAAACTAACTGACAATTTGTTAGTAGTGATTAAGCAAAGGTTGGCATTCTTGAAGAAAATCATTCTTTTATTTCTGTAGTGTATTTTAAGTAAAATATGTTTATTTTTAAATTTGTATTGTCTTCTGATACGTGTTGGTCAGTTTTGACTAGTTATTGACATCTATCATCTTTAATGGGGCTTCACTGGTGGCTCAGAGGTTAAAGTGTCTGCTTCCAGTGCGGGAGACTGGGGTTCAATCCCTGGGTCAGGAAGATCCTTAAAAGCTTTTCAATAATTACTTATGTTAAGTTCTTGATGTAATTTACTGAATTAACAATGCTGGGGTGCTTTAAAAGTTTTTGATTTTACATTTATTACCATAATATATTTTACTCAGAACAAAACAATGAAGCACTACCTGAATTAGCAATGAGAAATGATAACTGTCAGACTGTGGATCTCACTCATGATCAGAATTTTCTACATGATATGGCAAAGGTCTTAAAGGTGCAAGAGTGCTAATGACAAGGACGACCAAGAAATATGGAAGCATTACTTTTTTGTCGGTCTGAGAGTGGCCCTCTGGGGAGTATGTCTCTGTAGAATTTACTGTCAGCTCAGGCTTCACTGTCAGAAGGGAACAAAGGCACTGTTAGAGTATCTGCCACAATTTAAACCCAATTGCTTTGTTAGAGTCCTAGGTCTACTCGGAAATTTGTCCGAGAAGACTGTGAGTAACTAATTTAACTCTGCTTGCCATGGCTGTGATCTTGGCTTCTGAGAGACAAAGTCCTTACTTAGCCAGACGGGACATGTTCTATCATTGTATCTGTCTTTTTGCTTATAATAATGTAAAGTCTGGGACCAAGAATAGTGTCCTTATATTTGCTAGGAGAGTTCTTTCACTTTTGATCGGTTTTATTTTTTCTACAAGAGATTATCCATTGGCTACTTACCCAAAGCCCAGATTATTCTAAGAGCCCCAGAAGCTTTCTGATCCACTGTGCCAGTTCACAATCTGGAGCTGTTCTGTCCGTCTGCATGGATCATGATCCACACAGATAACCTCTATGTGAGCCTGAAAGCCTTCATCCTAGTCCATGGCAACATGATTCATCCCAAACGTGCCCCACCTTGGCACACCAAATCTCAGACAAATGTCATGAAGACAACTAGTGAGTAGTGGGGCTGAATCAGCATCAATTTACCTATTAGAAAAACAAAAGATTCATGTCCTACCTCCATCCCCTTTGAGGACCACCAGTAGATTATTTCTTTTCCTTTTCTCTCCTTTTTGTAGATTGTGCTTGTTGACATCTACATTTATATTAACCAGATTTTCATCCTAAAAATTAACAATAATATCTGATATACTATTTCCCACATGAACTTGAGACAACCTGTGAAACAGGAAGGAAGATGTTATTATTGTGGAGTAAGATAAAGGGAAATACCCTAGAATTTTAAGATCACACTATCTTAGGTCAAATTCTAATTTTGACAGTGTGATCTTGGACAAATAATCTAAATTTTCTCTGATTCAGTTACTCTCTTTAGTAACTGAAATAATAATAATAATAGTATCTACCTCAAAAAGGCATAATCAGGATTAAATTAGCCAACACCTGTAAAGAATGTAGTACCTGACATGTTCCAATGTCTTGGTAAAACTGACCTGTTGTTAATGAAGCCCAAATATGTAGCAGAGATGGGTTCAGATTTGGCCAGGAATCTGACCCTGTTCTACCATGTCCTGGAAAAACATGATTAAATATTTTTTATCTGGCATATTTTTGGAGTTTCCAGTTAACTGGGCCCAGAAATTCTTTACCCTCAATTTCATGGATTCCTAAGAACTAACTAGGTTGCTTAGATACTAATGACGTTAAGGAAGTAGCTCCAAGGACGGATTCAAACACTGTACTTATGTTTCTGCTGCTGCTGCTGCTGCTGCTAAGTCGCTTCAGTTGTATCCGACTCTGTGCGACCCCCACAGACGGCAGCCCACCAGGCTCCCCCGTCTCTAGGATTCTCCAGGCAAGAACACTGGAGTGGGTTGCCATTTCCTTCTCCTATGCATGAAAGTGAAAAGTGAAAGTGAAATCGCTCAGTCGTGTCCGACTCTTCGTGACCCATGGACTGCAGCCTTCCAAGCTCCTCCATCCATGGGATTTTCCAGGCAAGAGTACTGGAGTGGGGTGCCATTGCCTTCTCTGATGTTCTTGCTACTATATAGCAAAAAAAAGTGGTCTTTAAGCACTTAACATTTTCCCCAAAGTTCATGCTCATTATAAGAACTGTAAAAAAAAAAAAAAATACAAGTACAGTCATACTAGAGCTTATCTCTTACTTTACATCTTCAGAGGACAGTCAAATCTGTGTTAACTAAATTCAAAAGAATCAGTAAGCTAGTATGCAGCTCCTCAATGAAGAATACATAAGCAGTTCATTTATTCTTCAAGCCTTCAATGTCATGTGTGAGTGTAGGATTTCAGTGGCTGCTAGGATTCTGTTACTCTAAATTGACCAATTTTCCAACATTTTTAGTTTGCCATGAAAAGAAGGCACTTTAGATGTAAGAATGTGATAAATTCTAATCACCCTTGAGTGCTGGTTTTCTTATATGATAAGGAGCACCACAGCAGTATTTTCCCCATTAAAAAAAAGAAGTACAGTACTGATCTATGTACATATTTGGTGTATAATGGTGCTGATGTTTAAAGAAAATAAATTTGCACCTATCTTTTGGTATAAAGGTGTTATCCCAATTAAAAAAAAAACATGCTTCTCAATTTCTGAAGACAACTCTTTTAGTTATTAATGCATATCCTTCCAGAATTTACGCATATGCACACATACATTTACATTTGTATTTGTGTATTTTTTCCTTCAGTGGGGTTTATATCATTCTTAAAGTCTCTTCTTTTAAACTTGATTTTGTTTTGGCTTGATTTTACTCACATGTCATAAACATATTTCCATTTAAATTCTTTAATAAATTTAAATCAAATTCTAATTATTTAGTCTCCAAAAACCTGTAAATTCTTACCTTTCTGCTTTTAACATTTTAAAATCTGTTCATTCTTCAGCCTTTACTACTTTATTCTTATCTATACAGACTGCTTCTGTAAGTCAACTTGCCAATGAAAATTTCAGTTTGATAGGTTAAAATGTAGTTAGCAATGATGTAATTCAGATTAGAGTAAATATTTTTCAAAAATACCAAAACCTATTTTTCTTGATATTGTGTTATATACATAAATATTCCAATATCACCAGCACTGATATACGAGGAAATGCATTCTTCATCTAAATTGATCTAATGATAACACATAAGAGTATTTCAGGTTAAACTTAAATTGAAGTGTTTTTTTTCACCAAGTGTTATGAGAAAAGCAGTCTGACATTTTAAACAGATATTTCTCCTCTTTACTTTTAATACAATTTCATCAAATCTTATGATAAATGTGAGAAATTGAAATACAAGCAATAGGAACATTTTCATAAATATCAATAAAGGTTAAAATAAGATAGTTTACAGAAGTAGTCCCCAACCTTTTTTACACCAGGAATCAGTTTTGTGGAAGACAATTTTTCCACATATGGAGAGTGAGGGATGGGATGAGGAGGTCCAGGAGGGATGGTGTGGGGATGATTCAAGCAAATTATACTTATTGTGTACTTTATTTCTATTATTATTACATCAGCTCTGCCTCAGATCATCAGGCATTAGATCCCTGGAGGCAGGGGACCCCTGACGTAAGGAGTAATGTGAAAACAAGTCTGACTTTTCAGCTAGATCCTTTCATCTTTTTTTTTTGGACAGTAACTACAAAAATACAAAATGATACACACTAAGGCAGTGAAATCACATGGTAATGATCAACACAAGAGGTTTTGCAGCCATCTAGAATTCAAGCTATGCATATGGAGAAGTCAGCTATTTTTAAAAATCTGTATACTAAGAGTTGTTCTCTGTAATTCATTTGAGCTACAAGTAATTTTGTATGTGCAATTAGATTTTATTTCCAAAGTTTGTTTTTCCATGTCACTGCATGGTTACAGACAAGACTTGAGCATGATGGGTAACAATTACTTCTAGCATCCTGCATGCCTGCTAAGTTGCTTCAGTCCTGTCCAGCTCTTTGTGACCCTATGGACTGTAGCCCACTAGGCTCCTCTCTCCCTGGGGATTCTCCAGGCAAGAATGCCGAAGTGGGTTGCCATGACCTACTCCAGGGGATCTTTCCGACCCAGGGATGGAACCTGGTCTCTTTCCTCTAATCTGCATTATAGGCAGATTCTTTATCACTAGCACCACATGGGAAGCGTACTACTTCTCATTAAAGGGGATAGCAGCAGTGTGTTTCACCCAGTAGATAATTTGTTCTCTTGATCAATGACAGCTTAGTAGGAAAATGGATTCAGATTTCTGAACCTTAATGGAAACTTAAGGGGAAAAATTTTTTTTACAAACACTTGTCAAATAATTAAATTCTCATTGAAGGTGATCAGTGGTATTAATGTGGGCTAGTAAGGTAAGGGATTTTCATCATCCATAAAATTTATGAATGGTCACACCACTTATATTTAGGCACATCCTCAAAATGAATCAAGCAGTGTTTCTGGGCAAAATATTTTGCAAATTTCACTCATTTAACAATTATAGAGTTCCTGAGAAAAATGGAAAAATAAGTATTTGTTGGATGAATGCTGCTGCTAAGTCACTTCAGTTGTGTCCGACTCTGTGCGACCCCATAGACGGCAGCCCACCAGGCTCCCTGTCCCTGGGATTCTCCAGTCAAGAACAGTGGAGTAGGTTGCCATTTCCTTCTCCAATGCACGAAAAATGAAAAGTCAAAGTGAAGTCACTCAGTCGTGTCTGACCCTCAGTGACCCCATGGATTGCAGCCTACCAGGCTTCTCCATCCATGGGATTTTCCAGGCAAGAGTACTAGAGTGGGGTGCCATTGCCTTCTCTGATTGGATGAATAGGTATCTCTTATATGTGTGGCTTTGGGTTATACATAAAGAATGCAAACAAAGTGATATGGACTCTACCCTGGATAAACATTTAAAACGGTAAGACTTGTTTGTATACAGGAAACATATATTCTCTGTAGGAAGCAGAAGGTGCTATTTCTTTAAAGAGATAAGGCTATCTCATGCATGCATGCTATGTCGCTTCGGCCATGTGAGACTCTTTGCGACCCCATGTACTGTAGCCTGGTAGGCTCCTCTGTCCATGGGATTCTCCAAGCCTTGAAATGCCGCAATGATTTGGACTTGAGACTGGGAGAGAACATCCCAGAATCTCTGGTGTGAAATGGCACAGAAGTGTGCAGACACTGATTGGTAGGGAATAGAGAAGCCAGGGAACATTTGTGACCAGGGAAATATGGTCAGGGTTGTGGTTGGGGCAGAGTAATCTGTAGGAAGTGTGTATAGGAGGCTGGAAAGATTGGAGGTACGGGAATGGACATCCTTCAGGTCCCTGGAAATGTGGGACTGAAGCTTGGAAATAGGTCAAGGCTGGGAATAAAGGTCTGGGGATCTCCTCTTCCTAGGGTTCCTACTTGAGAAACTCTGAGAACAGTAGTGGGCCAGGATAGGTCCTGGGTGTAGGGTGATGGCATGGAGACGGCCAATTTATATATTAAACATCCTGCCCAACATCTGGCATGTCAAAAAAAAGCACCTAAGGTAAGGCCCGTGGACACGTGGGAAGTCAAAGTGTAGAGAATGCTAGATGATTGAGCATTCCAGTGTATCTGAGGGCTAAGAGAGAAGCAAGGATTAAGTGAGCTGCGTTTAAACTTGGGTACATTTGGACCTTTTAAAAATTGTTTAATTGAAGGATAATTGTTTTACAGTATTGCACTGGTTTCTACCAAACATCAACACGGACCTTCTTCAACAGTCGTCTTTCTCGGCCTAAAGAAACTCGAAAGGAGTCCCAACTCTAAATACACTGTCACAGCCTGCATTCTTGGTAAAGGGGTGTTTCAAGCAACTTTGTTTGGTGAAAGCCCCTGTGACTAAGGAGGCTGTCTCTACCTCGTGCTCGTTGA
This sequence comes from Nanger dama, assembly GCA_917880005.1. Lineage (NCBI taxonomy): Eukaryota > Metazoa > Chordata > Mammalia > Artiodactyla > Bovidae > Nanger > Nanger dama. Next base: position 11,467,135 of record CAKJTW010000066.1, read on the forward strand.
GGGTCTCATGGGTCATGGGTCGGGAACCCAGAGAGTCCAGTGAAGTTGTTACTCAAGTTATCCCGTCTTTACCTCGACACGAAGGTAGGGAAAGTTCTGGGTGTCCATCTGGCTGCCTCTCCAAGGAGGAACTTGGCACAGTTCTCTAGACGGCAGGGAGAGCGGGCAAAAGAAAGCAAGTCAGGGTATGAATAGCGCCCCTGTGGGTAGTGAGAGTTACGGCTCCCGCCCACCAGGCTTTTCCCTCAAACCCAGGAAAGCGGGGATTATGGAGCTGGCGACGGCCCCCGAACAGAGCTGGAGGAGCTCGGAGGAAAGTCGGATCCTCTCTGCGCTCCTCGCTACCCGCGCGCTCCTTCCCTGGGGGTACTCGGGGTCATCACTCAGGAGCTGGCTCTCCTCTCCCCAGTCTCCCGGGGTCGAGCAGCGGGCCAGGGTCAGGGCCGTGTGGGGAGGGCGGGGGGGTAGCTTGGCGGCCGAGAACAGAGGGGCCCAGGAAATCCCGCGAAGCCGCCAAGCGCATCCCGGCAGGGGCGCCCCGGGCTTTCCCCGCCGCCCCGTGCGCGGCGCCCGCGGACCCTCCGGCTCTGCGGAGCCGGAGCCGCGGAGGGAAGCAGGTGGGTGTGGAGCCCGCCCGGGGCAGCCGGGAGCGGCGGGCGCGCGAGGGGTGTGGGAGGCGCCCGCCGAGGTGTGGGCGGTGCCCTCCCGCCGGCGCCCCGGGGCCGCGCCCTGGACACCCGGGCGCTGTCCCCGCCCGAGCGCACCGCTCCCGCGCCCCCTGGCCAAGCCCGGGCGTCCCCGGCGGCACCCAGCCAGCCGCACCGAGCCACCCGGGCCCGCCGCCCACCTCAAGAGCTGCGGGCGCCCGGGAAGAGGAGGAGAAGGCGGCGGCGGCGGCCGCCGCTCCAGTCCGCGGGCGCGCGGAGCGCGGAGGAGGCGGAGCGCGAGGCGGGGTGGCCGCGGGCGGGTGTGCGCGCCCGAGCCGGCGCCCCCGAGCGCCCCGCCTCGCCTCCCGCGCCCAGCCTCTCCCCGGCTCCGCCACAGACACACACCCACCAAGCACCCACCGCCCTGCGCCCCCCCGCCGGCCGCCGCGCCGCGCGGCAGCCCGAGCGAGCGATAACTCCCCGGCTGGAGCCGCTCGCCTTCCCGGCTCCTTCCGCGCGGCGAGCTGAGCCCGGCTCGATTTTTTTCCTTTTCTATCCCAGCCCTCTCTGGTCTGGGCGCCGGCGGCGGCGGCAGGGGAATGGGGACCCGCGATGGGGAAGGGGGTGAAGATCTCTGAAGATATTGTTCTTTTTAAGGATGCCTTAGCTTCCTTCCTCCCGCCGCCTCTCCGTTGAGCCTTCCTACTAGAGATCGTGAACCAGGAGTCAGGCATGTAAAGAGAGGGTGGAAAAAAAAAAAAAGGCAAGAGCTCCAGCCAGCCGGGGAGACCCTCCTCTCCGTGGAGGGGAGGGGATTTCCAACGACAGATCATTGGCGAAGGGGACCGTCGCGGGGAGAGGAGCCCCGGAGGGAGCGGGGAATCCCACAGCTCTTTGTGGAGCCCGGAGCCGCCTGCCGAGCGGGGTCGGTGGCAGCTAGGTAAGTGGAGGGGGCATTACTGAGCCCCAAGGGGTCTTCCTTTAAGAATGAATCATTGCGGGCAGTCTAGCTAGAATTGAGTTGCTGAAGGAATTGGAAACTGCCATATGGCACCGAGTGGACTTACACACAAAGCTGTCTTAGCCCTAGAGGGTTATTAAATGCGAGGCTCCATCCCCGTGGGGAAGGCGCTCAAGTGTTAGCCCCCGAAAAGCTTCCCAGCTGCCTGCCTGAGAAGGGATGGGAGATGTTATTTCTAGGCGATGAGCTCTCCTTGCCTTCTGTTCGTTTGTTGATAAATGCCACACTCACATGCACACACTTGTGGGACCGGATTCGGGGAGTGTGATGTCTCTGATGTATGAACAGTCCTCAGAACACAGGGACATGCATACATTCTGTTCTCCGAGCGACGCAAGGTCTCCGTTCTGTAGCTCACGGTTTCTGAGAGACAGAATGAGTCTCTAAGGAAAGAGCTTCATGGCTGTTTCCAACACACTCTGCTAGGGAACTCGGGAATACAGCTGCCCTGCATGGCACCAAAAGACACTTGACCATTTGTCTCATCCTTTGCTTCCAGAGCTTAATGACCGTTTTCAAAATAGTATGCTGCCATCCATTTTCTCGAATTATGAGCATTTTTGTGTATTCATTCATAAAATTGGCAGTGTGCAGTATGCAAAGACATGCCATGTAGGGATCATTTATAACTGCACAAGTGTTATAATAATAGAGTACACTGAAAAATTTAGCATGCACAGAGAGACTCTGAGTTCATTTCATGCAGGTTCAGCATCCCTTCGAATCAAGTTATGCAATAATGTCAGTATTTTAAATAGCATTTCACATTTCTGTGTTTGCATTGATGGGGTTTGGAATTTTGAGGGGCATCTGATATTTTAAAGCTCAGCTCAAAGGGAAAACCAGGATTTATTATTGTTTTTAAATGTGTAGTATTGTGTGGGACAGAGGTCTCTTGGTTTATTTATCAAAAAGCATCAATTGAGATAATCACATTTCATAGAACAAGAGAAAGAGAAATTCTAGTCAAAAATCTAAAGTTTGTCAGTATTGAATAATTTACAGGAAAGGTTTTGAAAAACAGTGTAACAGTTAAAAAATTATGTAGGTATAGAATGAAGTTTTACTTTATTTCACTCTTTAGAGGGGTGTGTGTATCAGTAAATATAAAGTTGTACAAAGCTTACTTGTCATACGTGGATAAGCTCTATAGACATCTAGACTAGAGAGTTCTTGGTTCTTAAATTAATCAGAACTCAGTTCAGTAATTTGGTGTGTCTCTGTATGTGTCTATTCATTTAATTGCTACTAGAGGTGTTGTTCTTAATGTAAGGCATAAATACGTGATTATTGGGTGGCTGCATAGAGTTTCTGAGAATTTGAAAGACACGGTGTATCAACACCTTTTCCCCCACTGAATGAAAAGTAACCTCATCACCTAAAAGATTTATCAAGCCTCCACCTAGTAAACATTCTACTCCCTCCCTCGTGCCGTCAGGTTCAGACCAATTGTTTATCACAAATACAATTGTGTCTAATGCACTCCTTTTTCTTTTCTGGCACAGCTCAGACTCTTGGAGAAAGGAGTGAATCACTTGGCAGTTCTCTTTGTGTTCTTCCTCCTTTTAACCTTCACCTTGCCCTCTCCATGTTAGTGTTCCCCAACCTCTCTCATACACAGATACACACACCACTTCCAGAGAACAACTCCATTGCCTACCCCTTTGACAATTCTAGTGTTTCTTTTGTTTTTCTCCTGTGTGTTTCTAAATAGAATCAATCCATGCATCTGTTGAAACTATTTACAGTCTCACTTGTCTTCAAATCCCACAGTTGAGTTTTCCAGGCATACATGTTTGCTGAATATTCAGGTGAGATTAGTGAAAATTACTACTTTGGCTGGTCTTCTCTGTTTGGCTTTTAAGTTGTCCTTGTTGATGCCTTGGAGCAACTGTGAACGTGAACTTGTCCTTGTCATTTCTAGTATGGTAACGAAAGTAAGACTGATAGAGAAATAAAATGAAAAGATAGGCAGGCTTTCAGTCACAGTGTTGGCAACTTTAACAGCATATCATATCCGTCCAGGTTTTTTACATATCTGCCTGTGTATCTGTGGGAAATAGTCTTTAAGCATTGAAAATTTTTTTCTTGAATTATATCTGGCATTTTGGAATGGTGTTCAAAGAGACCAGTGTATGTGTGTATATATATATTCATATATGTGTGTATATATATATATATATATATATATATATACACACACATATACACTTTTAGGAATTAGTCTCTCTAAGAGATAAACAATTTCAAGGAACCAATTACTTCCTTATAATTTATCAAGCAAAAATGCATTGGATCAGGATGGAATTATGTTGTAGATTTCAGTTTTTATCAGTACTTTGTTTATTTTCATAACATGTATATGTATGTGTGTATATGTATATGTCATTATATATATGTGTGTGTGTGTATCATAAAAGTTGATAGGGCATCTCCTCATGTACATTTTAAGATAAATATATAAGGTTAAGACTTTACATTTACTTTAGAATATAATATTATTTGAGATTTGCCTATATTTGTCAAGTGGATTTTACATAAAACTCTGATGCTTATTATTTTCATAACGGCTTCAGAGGTGTGGAGAGTGTACATGCATTATATGTGATATTTTTTAAGTTCAAAGAATTTTTTAAGGTAAGAGTTTGTGGCCTCATTACTCCTGAAGTGAGAAACTTTATAGAGCAGCACAGCCTTAAAATGTTTAGTTGCATACTACAAGTATCTTTGTACTTGAAATCTGTAGCCCATTCTGGTTCTTTGCTTGTTTCCTCCATGAGATTCTAATATATGTATTTCCAGTAACTCTTCACCAAAAATCCAGGTTGTCTGGCAGAAGGTCAAGAGTGTAAAACTTGGGGCTCTTTGGCTTGTGTAAGCCAAATCCTACTGTGTTATCTTTAAGGGAAAATATCCTGTTCCTGTAGGTATAAATGTACCAATCTATGCCATCTGACTTAATGCCATGTATCCAGTCACTAACTCATTCATTAATTTATTTAATATTCATTAAGTATGCATGTATTAGGTCTTCCCTGGTGGCTCAATCAGTAAAAAGTCTGCCTGCAGTGCGGGAAATCTGGGTTCAATCCCTGGGTCAGGAAGATCCCCTGGAGAAGGAAATGGTAACCCACTCCATTATTCTTGCCTGGAGAATTCCATGGACAGAGGAGCCTGGCGGGCTACAGTTCATGGGGTCACAAAGAGTTGAACTTGACTGAGTGACTAACACTTTCAAGTATGTATAAGGAGATTACAATATAATAAACGCAAAAGAGATAGAAGACATAGTCCCTTCTCCTCAAGGATTTTTTATAGTACAGACAATAAAACTTGAATAAATAATTGAAGAATTGTAGGTAGAATTCAAAATCAGGGATCTCTTTCATTCAGAGATATATTTCAAAATTTCATACTTAATAAGTTAATTAAGGCAGATTTAGGAAGAAGATCATGAAAATTTGTTTCAGTCTATGCACTGGGGAATTACTGAAAATAATAGTAATATTATAATAATAACTTTTATTAAAATTTCAAAATAGAAATTAAAGCATTATTTTATATAAATATATTAAAATTTTAATATATTTAATATATATAAATACTTAAATAAAATATTAATAACATTTATATTATTATTTTATTTACATCAATAAAATTGTTTTATTTTCATTGTTATCTTTATAACACACAGTTGAGCCATACACTTTTAAGTGTTTTATAAATGCTAAATATTTTAATTCTCACAACCACCCTATGAGCCAGCTATCACTAACATACCCTTTTATATAAACAAAAAGTTAAATTACTGAGAACTTTTCTGATTGAAAGTCACATAGGAAGTCAATGGGCTGCCATCTATGGGGTCGCACAGAGTCAAACATGACTGAAGTGACTTAGCAGCAGCAGTAGCAGGAAGTCAATGATACAGTCAAGCTTGAACCCGAGCATTCTGGCTTCACTTAACCACTGTGATATTATTTATTAAGAAGCATGATCACTGGCAGAATGAAGAAAGATGTTTGCAGCTCCTAGATTTATTTGGAGCTATATGCTCCCATTAAAGAATACTGTAGTTATTATTACAAAAGATGCTTGGAAAAGACTAAAAGTAGGGACTTCCTTTTAAATAGGAAAAAAATCCGAAACTGTCATTATGAATTTGAAATAAGAAGGTAGTTTAGAGGCTGATTTTAAAAAGATGAGTAGAATTTTCTCAGAATTAATGCTTAAACATTAGGAAGTACTGCCCTTATAGTGACCATAGAGACTAACACTGGCTGAGACAGTTAATCTGACTGGTCAATTTATACCAATAATTTATTTTTAGTTTTAGGTTTTTAAGTGAATTATTTTGAGTATAGTATTGTTAATATTTTTAGTTTATTTTTTATAATTAAATATTCATATATTGAAAAGAAATTATTAGTTTTGAATATAATTTTCTATGTCCCCACTTTTTCTTCTGTAAAATGTTCCCTTAATATATTGATAGAAATTGGAATATAGTCACTTGATAGATTTACTTTCTACTACATTGTCTAGGGTGCATTTATTTTATTAAGTGATAAATAACTGTAATAAAACCATGAAAGCACAAATCAAATCATAAATTAATGAGATTTTCATCAAGAAAAGTCTTTATAACATTTAAATCTCTTTCTAAATATCCACTGTGTCTGTTTATGTGAAAAATACCATCTGGGTTAAATTTGGAAGATAAAATGGCTAAATATTGCCTGCAGGATGCCATACAATCAAATATTTAGATACATCCTCATGACTGAATGGCATTTTTATTTTTCTTATAGATGTTAGGTCTCATAGACCCACCCAGTCCCACTGAATAGAAAACTCTCAACCTACAATTGGCTTGGAGCTTAAAAGTTGATCTTAAAAGTTTTTTTTTTTTTGAATTTGTAATACATTGATAGAAACAGTACTTTAGATGATGCTTTGTTCTCCAGACCAATCTACAAATACCTTTTTAATCAAAAATATACCTGATGTACAGTACTGTTAGTGTTAAAAACAGCCAGTATGTATAGGGATATTCCCAGGGAATAATTAAATTTAAATATTATTTATTGATTGCTGCTTCCGTGAGGGTTTCTTTTAGGATAAGAGTAAAACAGTACTGACTGGACCCACAAGGAGGAGAGAAAATTGAGAGTATTGTATGTAACTGACTTCAACATTAGGCAGAATGAGGAACGCTTGATACTATTGGTATAGGCAAAATGTTGAATAATTGATTCAGAGTTCTATGCAGAGAGCCAAGGACTGCATACTTCTCAAGATTTTCAATTATTATTTCATCCTTAAGGTATCTACTGAGCCCCTTCTCTCTGTCAAGCCCTCAGTTAGGTGTTGGGGACATAAATATGAGTAAAAGACATCATACATTCACGGCCTACACAGGTAGACATATAAGTCATAACAAAATGTCATAAAAACTATTGGTGGAGCAGGATGGCAGTTCAGTTGAGTAGCTGCCTGACAGGAGCATCCCCAGAGTAAAAAAATGTATGTATATATGATTTCTTTGAATTCATAGATGTATGTAATCACTGTTCTCTACTCCATCAGACCCAATATCCCCTTTATACAAGTGATATTTGGTAATGCCCTTTTACTTTCCTGGAATGATATTTACAGATTGTATAACCTACCTACACATGTTTAATGTTTTAAAAATCAATATAAATTTCTATCTGTAATAGAAAAAATAAAAGGAAAGCAGCTTATGCAGATTTCAAGTCTATCAATATGTATATGCTTAGGCATGCTGCACTAAAAGTTGTCATAAAGCAGTCAGATGCTTGCTACTTTGGATTTCAGAGAAAATATCCAACTGAATATTGGTGATACTTTTGGGAATTTGGCATTTTGAGATAACAATGAAGTAAATATCTTCACTGAGTGTGCCAGCTACCACTGCAAACGGATGTGGGTGTCCTGTATCAGTGAATCAGTTGATATGAGCGGCATTATAGTGGATGATGTGACTTTTCAAAATGGTGAGCAGATCCTGGTGAAGTTCTAAATATGGTAGTTACATGATTAAAACATTCCTATGGGAAAATATTTTGTATTCAGCAAGGTTAGAATCTAGTCAAATAATAACAAGCAAGTTTTTCATTTATGTAAGTGTCTGATGAAAATGTAAAATAATGGAGAACACCAAATTTCTACCCACATTGAATTTCTTGCATTCCTGGGCCTTGTCATCCAACTACTTAACAATTTGGAAGAGTTGTCCCAAAAGATTGTATTAATCCCATTTAGCAACACTGATGATAACTATATTCTCCCATTTTCAGGAGCCACTCCAATTCTAATGCATAGTTAAGCTATTTTGAAAAATCAGACTTCACTGAGTTGTTAGTAAGAAGTTACGTTTGGAGGACTAAATAATTAACAAAATAAACAGAAAAAATTTAACCTGTGTATTTCTAGGTTCTAAAAACAAACTAGTAGTAGCCACGATATATGAGGCTGACTAATCTGATCGTAACTGTCAGAGTTTCATTTTTTACATGGAGTGTCAAACAAGGCTTAAGAGTTGACGTGACATCTAAGCTAATTTTTAAGAGATGAGTAAGCACTCTCCAAGCTCAAAAGAGGCAGATGGACAACACTTTAGGGAGAGGTAACAGCCTAGAACAAACTCTTTGGCCAAGCCAATACTTTCCTAGCCCATTTCTTGCTGGTATAAGTTAGGATGTTTTGAGGTTGTTTTATTGTCACTAGGAACTAGCCTCCTAATTTCTTTGACAATACAATTCCCTCAGTCTTCATAGCTTTCATATCTATTTGCTGTCAGTTGGCACCCCCACTCCAGTACTCTTGCCTGGAAAATCCCATGGACAGAGGAGCCTGGTAGGCAGCAGTCCATGGGGTCGCTAAGAGTCGGACACGACTGAGCGACTTCACATACCACTAACTACCACGTAAGTTCTTTCCTATTTATAATTCTTGAACTTGCCTCACTTCTTTGCTCATGTCTCAACCCCTGTGTCTCAAGTGGTCATTTTGGGGTCATCTGAAGCAACAGGCTTGGGTCCTTCTGTGTGTGTTAGTCACTCAGTCGTGTTTGCTCTGCAACCCCCATGGACTGTAGCCTGCCAGGCTTCACTGTCCATGGAATTCTCCAGGCAAGAATACTGGAGTGAGTTGCCATTTCCTCCTCCAAGGGATCTTCCCACCCAGGGATCGAACCCTGGTCTCTGGCATTGCAGGCAGATTCTTTACTCTCTGAGTCACCAAGGAAACCTGTGGGTGCTTAGGTAACTTCATTAATCAGATCTTTGCTGCAAGGCTGATTCTCTTTGTCTAACTGGGAAGTAGTGCTAACAGACATATGTTATTCAAAGCCTTGTTCAGTGTCATTCTTCACCGTTAAGAGTCCCTGAAGCAGTGAATTGTTTCAGCTTTGTAGTCTTATCCTTCGGAAATTTGGTTATTTGCCCTTATTTCTGTTCTCAAACTAGCCAATTCTTTCATGAGCTCATCCATTATCTTGCAATACCTTGGTATAGACAGTGAAGAGCAACCATCACATGCTAACTAGTCTTCTGGCTCTTTCCAAACATATACAGCTACAGATCTGGCCTCTAAATTAGCATGGTTTTGCCAGGGCATAACAGGGTTCCAAGTCCCTGGTCTCTGTTTCCTTGTCAATGGCCAATACTACATAATCAGATTTTTGTTATGGCAGCACCCACTTCAAGGTGTCCATTTCAGAATAATTTGTGATGATGCTAGCTCCCGTTATGAACCAAACTGTTAGTGGTTAAACATAATGTATGTTTATTTCTCCAACCTCTGGAGTCTAATGCCTGGTGATCTGAGGTGGAACTGATATAATAATAATAGAAATACTGTGTAAAATAAATGTAATACACTTGAATCGTTCCAAAGCCATCCCTACCTGCTCCATGGAAAAATTGTCTTCCATGAAACCGGTCCCTGGTGCCGAAAGGTTGAGGACCACTGGTCTAAAACATTGTTAGTATAAGGGTCTTGTAGATAACAGATTCTGGCTGAGTGCTTTGGGATAAAGGATGGTAATTATATCATAGACAAAAAACTAATTCTAATCAAATGTTAAATGTCACTGCTCTTAGAAATATATTTACCATTTGTCATCATGAGGGTTTGCTCACTGGCCCAGATTTGTTTGGGGTCCAGATACCAGCCATTTGCCAGGCCTTTCTCTTTCTCTAGACTCTTCTTCACATCTCTTTGTATAAAATTTTCCTTCTATCCATTCCCAAGTGCCAGTGGACTTGGTGTGCAAGTCCACAAAAGGATTTGCCTGTGATAATTGATAGTCCATGATGTTTTCCAAGACAAAGTAGTGATTCTTTCTTGAAGAGGAAGTATTGCTTTCTCATAGTCCAATTGGCATGAGATTGTAGCCACATTACACAAAATTGGTCTTTACTCTCAATGGGCTTAGAGTCTATCAGAAGGCAAATGTTAAGAACCCCCAGTTTCTTCTCTAGTGGCCAAGTATAGTGATTCTGCCCTGGCTCAAACAGTCTGTGTTTCCTTATGAACTATTTGGAAGGGAAAGGTGATGGGCAAGGGCAAGATTCCTGAAGGTGAAAGGGTGAGGGTGGTATTTCTGAAGTGAGGAATGGCATGTTGTAGGCTGTGGTTTTGCTGAACTAGGGGAGCTGGGCCATTCCGCCTCCATTATTACCCAGAGATACTTTGATTCTCTGATTCTAATCACTGGGTTTATTTTTGCAGACTCCAGGACTTGAGCTATTAGGTTCTTTTCCCACTTTCTCCTTTTATTTTCCAGCAGTGAGCACTCAGTATGTCAGAATAAGAGGATCCTAAAAGGAGATCAACCAGGTCAGTAAATGTGCCATCTAGAGAGAGTGGAGACAGATGGCAGATTGTACCAGGTAGGCAGGAAGTTAGACTGATGGAGTACTGGGGGAATGGGGGAAGTCCTGACCACACAGGGGAGAGGTCTTCTGGGAACAGGGAAGATCTGGAGATTTAGACAGACAGGGGCAGGCAGGGCAGGCGGGATTTAGACAGACAGGGGCAGGCAGGGCAGGCGGGATTAGAGTGACCCAGCCATAGGATCAAATGCTTTCAAGTTTAGGAAGAGGTCTGTCTTAAGTAGCTAGCAAGAGTTCAGACCAATGAGACATAGGTCTGTCTTAGGAAAACCACATGATGGTCACGTAATCAACTCAGGGATTCAGATTCAGTGGGGAGGACCATTTCCTGTACCATCATCAAATTACCAGCATCTCTTTCTGAACTTCTACTAAAGCTTACTACTAGAACTCTCAGTGCCTCTTCTTACCCTTTCAATCCATTTGTTCTTTGGTTTTTTGATAAAAGGCAAATCTGATCATATCACTCATCCATCTAAAACCCTTAAAAGTTTCCCACTTTTCTTAAGGTAAAGGCCTAATCTTTAACTTGGGGGCTACTATATTCCTCCTTCATTTTGAAAATATCACTAGTATAAAGTTGTTCATAACAGGCTCTGATCAGTCTGCCCCCTGCCTGCCAGTGTCATCTCAGGCTCACACGCCCCTCCTTTGCTGCAACAATTTCTGGTTTTCTTTTAGTTCCCCTCAAGTGTCTGGGATTCCCTGCCCTGAGGCCTGCACAGGTAGTTATTCAGATGCTTTCTTCCAGTTTCTTAACTCTTCCTCATGCCTCTAACATCTGGTCAGTAGTCACTTGTTCAAAGAAATCTTCTTGGAGTCCCAGAATATAGCATGTTTCTTCAGTCTTCTCTTTTCTAGCTGTTATCTATTTTTCCTTAAAAAAAATCATATTTTTAGTTAAAAAACTTTATTTTTATCAGACTATATTTGCTTTATAGTGTTGTGTTAGTTTCTACTGTACAGCAAAATGAATCAGCCATGTGTATACACATGTGAAAGTCTCACTCAGTCATGTCTGATTCTTTGTGACCTCTATGGACTATAGCCAGTCAGGCTACTCTGTTCATGGCAAGAATACCAGAGTGGGTAGCCATTTCATTCTCCAGGGTATCTTCACAACCCAGGGACTGAACCCAGGTCTCCCGCATTGCAGGCATATTCTTTACCATCTGAGCCACCAGGAAAATCCCCACGAATACCTGTATCATCTCCCTTTTGGACTTCCTTCCCATTCACATCACCACAGTGCACTAAGTAGAGTTTCCTGTGCGATGCAGTAGGTTCTTATTAGTTATTCATTTTTACATAGTATTGGGGCTTCCCAGGTGGTGCCAGTGGTAAAGAACCTGCCTGCCAATGCAGGAGACAGAAGAGACTCGTGTTTGATCCCTGGGTTGGGAAGATCCTCTGGAGGAAGGCATGGCAACCCACCCCAGTATTCTTGCCTGGAGAATCCCATGGACAGCGGAGCCTGGCAGGCTATACAGTCCATAGGGTCACAAAAGAGTCAGATATGACTGATGTGTTAACCCCAATCTCGCAGTTGCTTCCACCTTCCCTCCCCCTTGGTATCCATACATTCGTTCTCTATGTCTGTGTCTCTATTTCTGCATTTTAAATAGGACCATCAGTACCATCTTTCTAGATTTCACATATATGCATTAATACACAATATTTTTTCTCTTTCTGATTTACTTTACTCTGTATGACAGTCTCTAGCTGTTTTCTCCTTTGTAGCATTTACCCCAATTCTGCTGTTAAATTGTGGGTAATCACTTGTCAAATGTCATTTTCCTGTGTGAGAATATCACCTCAATAAAGACAGGGACCTTCTTCCTTCTTTACTACTTTACTCGTCATACCTCTGCACCTCCAGGTGCATAGCTGATGCTCATTTTTTATTTGTTGATCCACTGGTGGAGCAACAAATGGTGGATGGAACTGGCCCCTGAGTTAGGTTCTAGGTCGCCAAACAGCACCAAGAGCACAGTTACTAAGAACTGCTGGCCAGGGTTGGGCAGAGCGAGATGGGAGCAAGTCTGCCTGGTGATGAACCACCAGCCCATTGTTGTTGTTCAGTTGCTAAGTGGCATCCAACTTTTTGTGAGGCCATGAACTGCTGCATGCCAAGCCTCTCTGTCCCTCACTATTTCCCAGAGTTTGCAGAAGTTAATGTCCAGTGAATTGGTGATGCTATCCAGCCATCTCATCCCCTGCTGTCCTCTTCACCTTTTACCTTCAATCATTCCCAGCATCAGAGTCTTTTCCAATGAGTCAACAGTTTGCATCAGGTGGCCAAAATATTGGAGCTTCAACCTCAGCACCAGTTCTTCCAGTGAGTCCTCAGGATTGATTTCCTTTAGGATTGACTGGTTTGATCTTGCTATTTACACTCACATAATCTTCACATTCTTCTTGATAAGAGTCAGGTGGTTCTAGAAGCTGGGATAGAGGAGAGTTTGTAAACGGAGGTCCGTGGTTTGCCACTGCTAAAGATGGAGACAGTTGGTGGAATGAGATCCAGACAAGGCAGAACATGGTACTGCCAATAGAATTTGTCTCTCACTCCTATTTCAGAACATACTTAGCCTCATTACTATACAGAAGTCTGGCTAGACCAGTGTTCTCCAATGGAATTTGATGTGATATATAGGAAACATCCTATATTTATGCTCACCAGTAGTAGCCACTAGCCACATAAGCTGTCGGACCCTTGAAATTGACTTGTAAGACTGAGAAATTAACTTTTAAATTTAAATAGTCATCTATAGCTGCTGGTTACCATATGAGTCAGTGCCAGTGCTGAGATAGATTATTATTAGCCTGAATTACTTTAGGAAACCCTAAGCTTCAAAAGCAATGTGGTTTAAATTCTAGAAATAATCCATTTATAACCAGTGTTGGCCTCCAGTTAACCATGTATTAACGTGTCTAGAGTCCAGTGCCTGCTTTGACACTGATGAAATTCTTCCAGTACATTCTAGCAAAGGATCTCTTGTGTCTTGTTTCTATCCATAGGAATTGTTCTTATTGAAGGCATTTCTTCCTCTACGTGGAAAAGACAAAATGGAAAATATTATAGAAAAGTAGAACGTTATCTTTGTAAGTACCAGTGTAATGTGACCTTAAATGCTTTCTCACGCCAACGTTTTCCAACTTGAACTTTTTTTTTCTTTTTTTTTTTTTTGTTCCCTTGCCTTTTCTCTCTCTCTCCTTCCTCTGTCCTTATTTCCTTTCTAACTTCTAAAATGACAGATGTGACACTATGTCTTTTAACAAGTTCCTTTACTTTCACATATTGATTTCTTTATTTTGTACTTATTTACAAAATCTGTTTTATCAGTTCAGATCATTAACAAAAACCAGTCAAAGAGCAGTTCAGTTCATTAGCAAAAAAAAAAAAAAAAGAGAGAGAGAGAGACAGATCTGAAATGGTGATAGCTCTTTACAGGCCAGTTGATACATTTTTGGAGATTTAACAGATATAATAATTTTAGTATTTAATATGTAAAAAAATGTAAGGTGAACACTGAACCGTTTCTTTCTTTCTTTCTTTTTCTTCTTCACAGCTCTCACCTAGATAACATTATAGTCTTTCTTAATCCTTTGGAAGTTCTTATGGAACTGGATCTCTTGAATTCTTATCCTGTTTTTCACAAATGAAAAGCTTTCCAAAAAGCTAATACCAGAAGGGGCAAGTGGTGTTTAGAAGGAAAAAGTCTGAAACATAACAGTAAAGTAACATTTGGAAAGAGATGATCCACTGTTAGCCCTTTTTCCCAGTCTGTATAGAACAAATGTGTCTAGGGGCTTTTGTGCTAAATGTCTCTAGTTCATAAAATCACAATTATTAATCAGACTCTCATTAAATATTAATTTACTTTGGAGATAAATGTCATTTTAAATTTGGAATCCTAGTCTTTTCTAAATCTAAGGAGAGCATTTTCATTAGGTTTTGTAGAAACGAGTGCACATAGAAAGCTTAGAAGCTATTAAAAAGCTACTTCTTAAACTTGACTTCTGGTTTTATTGAGACCCAGCAAAATACTTGGTTTCCAGCATAATAAACATAGTTTGTAATCATGTATATATTCAGCTGAAGTAGGACATTATACTGAGAGTTTTTGCCTTTATTTTTAATCCAGGGAGCCATTTTCTTGCAGGTATTTTATGGCATTTAGAACACAGTGCTTGATATGTAGTAGGTGTGCAGTAAATATTGTTGAATGAATGAATTAAATAATCATATTCATTAATTCATGTAAGATCTTAAAGACTTTTCAAAACTTCAAATGGTGGCTAAGGTTACCAGTCTCATAAATGAAGACTGTATTCTACAAAGCCTCATGAATTAAGACTTCTTCATCACTGGCTGGTATTGCACACCTCTCTCTTCCTTACATCAGTATGTTCAAATCAGGTAGGAAGGCTTAATTAGGTTTAAGATAGTTAAGTTCATAATATTTTCTGAGCCTGTAAACAAGAGACACAAGAGACATGGGTTCAATCCCTGGGTTAGGAAGATCCTAGTAGGAAGTGGCAACTCACTCCAGTATTCTTGCCTGGGAGATCCCATGGACATAGGAATCTAATGGGCTACAGTCCTTGGTGTCTAAGGATCAGATACGACTTAGTGACTAAACCACCAACAACAACCACATACAACACATGCTAAAAGCACAAATCCAAAATTTTCTGTAATTTCATTGCAGTAATCTAGTGAGTATTTTGAGAGCAAGGGTGCCTTTACACAATTTTGTAACCCCTGCATGCAGTATATATCTTAATATCCAAGGAACACATTGTTTTGAAAGGAGGGGAATGAGGAAGGAATCAATGGATCTAAATCAGTATGTGTTACTTGAAGCTATGATCTCCTATTCTGACTGTTATTGGAATAGTAGAAATTACAGATTTATGTTGTAGTCAGGAATCATTAATAATTAGGTTCAACTCATCAGTATTTATACATTTAACTGGGTGTGAAATAGCTAGATGTCTCCTGCTTCACATTTTTTCTCTTCATCATTCTAATTGTATATTTATTTCTGAAGCTCTAAGGTGTCAGGGTCTAGTGGAAAGAACATGGGTTTAGGAACTAAGAGACTTGGTCTTAGTCTTGATGCTGAGTGGACCCTGGAAAGATCATTTAAACTTTATCCATGTTGCCCTTTCAAATATTGTGAATTTTATATTTTTAACATTTATAAAATATTTTAAAGCATCCATCTTGAGTGTGGATCTCAATACTGAGATTAATAGCATCACTTTTAAAGCCACACACTAAAATTTATTTTCAGTTTTGTGAAACTTTATAACTGTGGAAATAATTGCCATCCCAACCATATCCACAAGAAAATTATTCCATTTAATATATTTTATACATCTAAGCTAGTGGATAGACATAGTGTTACAGGAATTATCTGAGATTCATTCTTTCCTTCTCTATTGTGCTAAAAATATTGCATAATATTGGTCTCATATTTCTATATATTTATTGAATTGAGGCACTCAGATTCATGCCATTCAAGGAAAACCCCCAGAATCTTAGAAGATTAAGAACATGGGCTTTGAGTTGAGACATTGCTGGGCTGGTATCCTGGAACAAATACTTAGTGTTTATGTCATCTTGAACAAGGTACATACATTTTGGAACCTCAGTTTCTTTATCTATAAATCAAAGATACTAATCTCCCCCACAAGGAGGATTGAGAATTAATGAGAATTCTCATGAGAATTAAGTGGAATAAGCACAGTGGCTGTGTGTAATAATCCCTCAATATGTGGTAGGTGATAAAAATGCTAATATTAACCAAAGTCACAAAGCAAATGAGATCATAACTTTGGCTGTCCTTCAACTACAACTCCAAGAACATTCCTACCTTCTAGGAAATACAGTTTTTACTTGGGGACATTTTGAACTTAAGCTGAAACAAAATTCAAATGGCAAATCTCAAACCTGTAGCAATAGCTGATTTTACACTGACATTCCCTTTTATTCCATGGTCAGAGGAGACTGCTCGGCTACAGTTCATACGGTTGCAAAGAGTTTACATGACTGAAGCGACTTAGCATGCACTCCTGCCCTTTTATTATTATCCTGACTACTTGAGGCTTGCAAAGGTGAAAGAGAGTGTTTTAAATATCTCCATCTCTAAAACCTGTATAACTAGTTTTTTTCTTAAAGAAAAAAATAATAGAATAACATGAAAGAAAGACTGAGAAAGGGAGGAAATTCATAATTTCACCCTCCTTAACCACACTACTCCTTTTAGTGAAAACAATGACTTTGCTTTATTTCTGAATATTTCCACTCTTCGATCAGGTTACACTCCCAATTATACTGTTGCAGCCATAAGTTTTCTGACTTTTCCACACTGTTTTCCACATTATTTATTTCAAGACTGTTTCATCTGGTACAAGTCACATCAACTCAGGGCTTCAGTTGGTCCATCTGTGGTCCCTAATTTTCATATGTGTATTTTTGAAAATGTTGATGGAATACAATGAGCTCATTTTTCTGCATCAAATGCTTTATTTTCCTATCAATTTGTGCTAAACTATATTAGCAGTAAATTTAACATCCTAAGATTCATAGGTGCTAGTAGATCATCCCATCCATCTGCCTTATATTCCTACCATTAATTATTTATTATCCTTGCAGCTCCCTAGCATTTTCTACAACAGAGACACATGGTAGATTGAGAAAGGGGGCAGAGGCACAGGGAGGAATATTTATAAAGTGCCATACACAGATGGATGCTTAATAAATACTGTTTAATGATCCTCGCTGATGACAAAGGCGGATGGAAAACATTATTCATAAGGGATGCGGATGTGGATGTTTATAGTTCAACGAACCTCTTCCCTTTTCTGTTTAATGCACGAGGGAGGGGGTAAATCAAGCATGCAATTATCTGTGACACATTCTGATATTTTAAATTGGATTCATTAATGAAGGGGTACCACTGATTTGTTAGAAGTTGTTTTTTTTTTTTTTTTAATGCTAGAATTGAGAACACAGTATTTTGAATATGCACCATCAGGAAAAGAAGTAAGGGTATCAATGGATGTGGCCACACTGAGAATCTGAAGGTTAATTTGTGCAGTCATCTGCTTTGAGTCTGAAGATGTGGCCACCTATACATTGTGATTTGAATACTTTGGGAAAGGTTTCTGCCTTTCACCTTAAGTTATTTTCCCAGCACAAATAACAGTCTGCATGTATTTCCATTACTATAGAGTCATTCCTTTGATTATTGTTATTTTTAGATTTAGGTATGGCAAAACCATCACAGTATCTCAATAATGAAGGGAGCAACAGAGGATGAGATGGTTGGATGGCATCACCGACTCAGTGGACATGAGTTTGAGTAAACTCTGGGAGTTGGTGATAGGGAGGCGTGGTGTGCTGCAGTCCATGGGGTCACAAAGAGTTGGACACGACTGAGTGACTGAACTGAACTGAATTATCCTCCAATTAAAATAAATTAATTAAGAAATAAAAATAAAGTGAAAATTTTTACAAAGAAAAAAATTTATTTTTAATTGAAGGATAATTGCTTTACAATATTGTGTGTTTCTGCCATACATCAACATGAATCAGTCGTAGGTATGCACATGTCGCCTCCCTCTGGAACCTCCCTCCTACCTCCCATCCCACCCCACCCCTTAGAGCCCTGGTTTGAGTTCCCTGAGTCATACAGCAAACTCCCGCTGGCTATCTGTTTTACAGATGGAGTGAATATATCTCTCCATTTGTCCCACTGTCTCCTTCGCCTACCCCCGTGTCCATAAATCTCTTTTCTCTGTCTGCATCTCCATCGATGCTCTGCAAATAGGTTCATCAGTACCATCTTCCTAGATTCCATATAAGCATTAAAATATATTTATTTTTCTCTTTATGACTTACTTTACTCCTAGAGCCTATTGTACACAGTGAAGTCCTTTGATTATTCTTTGTTGTTGTGGGTTAGTCACTAAGTCGTGTCTGACTCTTATGTGACCCCATGGACTGTAGCCCACCAGGCCCCTCTGTCCATGAGACTTCCCAGGCAAGAATATAGGAATGGGTTGCCATTTCTTTCCTCTAAGAGATCTTCCTGATCGAGGGATTAAACCCATGTCTCCTGCATTGAAGGCTGATTCTTTACGACTGAGCCAACCCGGGAAGCCCTGATTAAGCCTTACCCACTGTTACAAGCTTCATATGACAATATGAAAGAGAAAAGATCATCATTGAAGTGTATAAGCTCATCTTTTGAAGAAAAAATTTAGACTCACTAACTTTCACACTTTATTTTCTTCATCCTTTTATTGGTAACAATTCTATTATAATGGCTTTTCTGGCTTGAATATTTTTCCTAGGAGTAAGTATAAGCTGAGAAATTGAAAATTCATCTTTGCCAAATTTTAAACTTAAAAAATTGACAAGTGAACTTTTTCTTGTTGGAATGTCCAGTGGAATATGTAGATGAGTTGAGGTTACTCAGAAATCTCACAGAACCATGAAATTTAAGGGACAGGAGGCACCTTGGCAATAAGAGGCAATCTTGTCCATTTCTCAGCAGAACTGATGGTCGCCTGGGATCTGCCTGGACATTAACAGGCCCAGGAGTGCCTTGAGACAGCAAATTCCACTCTGGGGCATTGATAATTATTAGAGTCTTACTTGTTTTTGCTTGTTCCCTACATAGTTCCAGAAAATCCATCCTTTATTTTAAGCCCAGGCCTTATTAAAATAAGCCAATAAGGGCCAGGGGAACATCTAAATAAATTGTAAATCACCATAATTAACTGATATTGGATGATGTTAGCCAAAACATGTGGCCAGAAAAAGGATACCAGTGCTTTGAAATTCATTATTCCCTCACTCATTCACTCTTTTGGATAGTCCACAAACATTTGGTAAGCACTCACATCTGAAAGATACAGATATGGATGAGATGTTCATCACTTTTAAGAACTCACAGCCCAGAAAAGGTATTTTCACTTAAAACTCATGTGACACCTTCTTCTCTTTTGCAGCTTTTATTGGCCCTGTAGTTAATTGCTTGTGTATGTTTGTAGCATGTTTATCTACCTCCACTATGATGTAAACTCTGTGATGTCAGAGATTGTACCTCAAGCAAAGTCTCATGAATATTTGCTGAATGAATGAACAAGAAAGATTTCTAAGTGGGATACAACGAGAAAAGCATTATAATAGATAGAACGAACTTCTAAGCCATTACGGCAGAAGCAGTGGATTCTCCCTGAACAAGTATTTCTTTTTAAAAATATTTAATTAATTAATTTGGCTGTGCTGGGTCTTAGTTGCAGCATGCGGTCTCTTTAGTTGCAGCATGCGGTCTCTTTAGTTGCAGCATGTGGGATCTATTAATAGTTCCCCGACCAGGCATCAAACTTGGGCCCCTTGCATTGGGAGCTTGGAATCTTAGCCACTGGACTTCCAGGGCAATCCAAAGATATTTGTTCTTGACTTAATAAAGAGTGAGAATTTATCAGATGGAGAATGTGGAAAAGAACATTTCATATGAGAAAGTCATGTTGGATTTGGGAAGTGGCATGTAATATGAAGTAGCTGAAAGAAGAAAAGGATTGTTAAATAAATGTTAAAGCAGTCATTGACTTTTTCATTCACATAACATAGTATTTATTGTGTGTCTACTGAATGCTAGGCACCTGGGATACAGTGATGAATAAGATCAGACATGATCCCTGCCCTCAAGGGATCTTAGTCTAGTGGAGAGGTAAGGATGGGTATAAATCAAATAATTGAAATACTCTACCCAACAAATTTAAAACTTCTGTTGAGTGCTCCAGGTAAAGGTATATGCTTATATATAATTTCTTAAAATTGAAGGATGACTGTATGGTCAAGGAAGTTGGGTGGATATGGGCTTCCCTGGTGGCTCAGATGGTAAAGAATCTGCTTGCAGTGTGCAATGGGAAACCTGGGTTCAGTCCCTAGGTTGGGAAGATCCCCTGTAGGAGGCCATGGCAACCCACTCCAGTATTCTTGCTTAGAGAATACCTATGGACAGAGGAGGCTGGTGGGCTACAATCCATGGGGTCAAAAAGAGTCAGACACGACTAAGTGACTAAGCACAGCACAGCACAGCACCTAAGATATGATTTGGGGGTTAATATCTGAAAAGGAAGAGGGGAGAAGATAGATGTGCAAATTCCCTGGGGCAGAAGGTGAGTGACATGTGTAAAAGATGGTACTGATGCACCTATTTGCAAGGCAGCAATGGAGATACAGATATAGAGAACAGATTTGTGGACACAATGGGGGAAGGAGAGGGTGGAATGAATTTAAATGTATATATTTCCATATGTAAAATTAGATAGCCAGTGGGAATTTGCTGTATGATGCAAGGAGCTCAAATCGGAGCTCTGTGACAACCTAGACGGGTGGGTGGGATGGGCTAGGAGGTGGGAAGGAAGTTCAAGAGGAAGGGACATATGTATACCTATGGCTGATTCATGTTGATGTATGGAAGAAACCAACACAACATTGTAAAACAATTATTCCAATTAAAAAAATAAATCTATTTTAAAAATTGTAAAAAAAAAGAAATCAAAGAAAAATCAAAATCAAATCAAAGAATAGAGAGCGACTTCCCTTGTGGTCTAGTGGTTAAAACTCCATGCTTCCATTGCAGGGGGTACAGGTTTGATCCCTGGCTAGGGAGCTAAAATCCTGCATGCCCTGAGGTTTTGCCAAAACAGAAAGCTAGAACATAGAAGGAGAGGGAAGAGGGTACTGAACTGCAGAGATAAGTAGAAGTCAGACCTTACAGTCTTTGTATTATTCTGTTTCTATCCCAAGACTGGGAAGCATGGACACATCTTCTAGTAGGGATGGTCCAGATCTGCCAGTGTTTGGGCTGCAGTGTTCAGGACCAATTGGAGGGGTCCAAAGTGAGTGGGAGAAAGTAGTTATCCTAAACATTGGCACTAGGGGAGCAGAACAAGGAAAGAACAATTCTGTGTGAAATGCATCCATCTTCTGAAGACCACAGTCAAGTTGCTGGACTACAGTCATTACCCTCTAAAGAAATGAGCACTGAATAAGAGATAACACACTTCACTTTAGTATTGTTTGAATCCAGTATTTTGATATGGGGAGTAGACAAAGAAACAGAAACTTTTAAAAACTTCCACTAGAAGGTGAAAAGCAAAGAGTGATGAGCTGGGGTGTCATGGAAAGAGACTTAGGTAGTAAATCTTCCTAAGTCTGTAAATCTGGGTTCTGGTCCAAGTTTAGTCACTACCAGAGAGAGGTCAGCCAAGTCACGTGACTCACTGGATCTCAGTTTTAAAAGCTGTAAATAGGGAAATTGGACGAGGTCATCCCCAAGATCCCTTCTGCCAATATACTGTGATTCCAATTTCCAAACATGGGGTATCTAAAGCATAGTGTATATGTTTAAGTCATAGAGACTAGCCTCAAATCAGACTCAGTATTGGAGCTTTTAATAAAAGCTCCATTGCTTACCATGTATTTGTTGGGGAGAAGTAAGGGACCAGAATATAACTGAAAAGTATATTTTTACTATGAGACAGAGCCCAACTGAGAAATATCCCTTGTGTAGAATCTTACTGCTGAACATTCCAGACCAAACATTGCATGATCTAAAATCTAATTTTATTGGAAGAAACCTAAAGAAAGGTGTTCAAATCCTATTCAGGCTTCATGAACATTTTAAAACTTGGTTTCATAGAGACTAAATCTAACTGATGCCACACACCAAGATGGAATATGAAATTGAAGTCCATCACCCAAATAGAAGGTTGTATCATCCACAGAGAACTCCAGGTAATGAATGAAGTTTGTGATTACTTATACCAGAATATTATGGAGTGACCCAGCCTCATTTCCCATTCCTTTCAGTGGTACCAATACTTTCTCTGTTTGTTGCCTTTTTTATTTTTCTCATCACCTTTCATCTTTATTTATCCCCTGCACTCTCCTGTAACTTTGGGAAGACTTCTGCAAAGGAGACATTTAAAAGAACATGTCTTAGACTCCCACATAAAGGGCACTTTTACTGTCATAATAGACAGTCTTCTACCAGCTGAATGGCTGAATTCTCAGATAAAAGCTTGAGCCTTTTCTGGTGGGTTATGAAACAGACTGAACATTCTAAGCCACTACTATACCTTGTAGCTTATAGAAGGTCTAAGATACATTATAACATTAGTGTTGTATTTTTCAGTGTAGAGAAGAATTTTTTATGAGCTATGTCTTATGAAAGGCCATTTTTCTAAAGGAAAAACTAGTGTTTTACTCTCTAATTATAGCAAGTGTATATATAGGAGCTAATTCTTTAAATAGTTCTCTCATCTGATGAAGAAAATTCATATTACCTGTCTAAATAAAATAGTTTATTTATAAGTTTGGCTAGTCGGAAACATCGATGATATGGGACAGTGCTCATGTTGCATATTCTACTTATTGTCTTGTCTTTTCCCCTTCTTACTGCAACACAATGCTTCCTTTGACCACTGAAAGCAAAGCTTTCAGGATTTGATTTGAGTGTATCTAAAAAAAGCCTGGGTTATATCAAGGATAAAAGTCTTGGATTTTTTTTTTTTAACTGAGGAGTAAATACTTGTGCTGAAATCAAGGAACCTATTGATATTAGCAGCCTTTGACTGCAGAAGTGAAATGCTACTTTCAGCTTTCTGAGGACAAGGACAATGTTTCAGTTATTGCTAGAACTTGGCATATTAAAAGACAATAGACAATATAAATTTATTAGTATCTCTGGCCAAGTTCTCAAGTACTTCAGCTTGTATGTTCAGTTTCTTGGGATAGCTGAAAGTTTCCCAGACATTGCTTTGAAATACTATGGATCTGTCTTTCTCAAATAAATCTGGTTTGTTTTTAACTTTTTATAAATGTATTGTTTTTCTTTAGTGAATTCTGGAGGTGCTCTTGAAAATTTCAGTGTGTACTAACTTTTTTAACGTACTGGTTAAATTTCAACTACATTTCACCTATAGTGCCTATCTCTCCAGATAGTTAGTGCAAATAATCTTTGTGTCTCGTTGAAACAGAAATAGCTGTTACAAAAAAGAGGCATTTACTGTTTAATTCCGTACACAAAAATTTAAGAAAGTGCTTTAGAGCTATATATACACAGAGTGATTTAGATTTAAAGGTCTCAGAGCTGCTTGTTTGCAAATGTGTATTCAGCATGTACCAGCAACACAGAAATGAAATGTTAAACATCACTTAGGTCTTTAGAAAGATTTGCTTTTCATCTGTGCAAAATAGTACATGGGACTTATCCTGCCTTGCTCAATGAAGGAAGTATCAAGTATATGACATAATGGTAGTATTTTTGAGACTACAGTAAAAAAAAAAAAAAAATCACCCCTATTCCCCTGCCTCAGACCTGGAGTCTTAAGCTGTAATTATGATGCCATGATCAGCAAGTTGTGTTTTGTCAGGTTTAGCACTGAACGGGTGGCAGCTTAATTCCATGCTGCTGGTAGGAGCCTGGTGCAGCTGTTCAGAAACGAGAATGTTTGTTGTTGTTTATTGTTCCAAGAGTCACTTTTTTTCTCTAACAGACTAATGAAGAGATGTTTAGTACATTTGCACTGGTCCACTGATTGTTGCAAGCTTGACTTTCAATTGATCCAACGAGGTGAAATAAACTAACAAGCAACCCCAAGAAAAGATTCACTGAGATTCTGCCCTTGACATAAAAATGCATGTTCAGTTTACAGCTATTTGTGTATATAAATTCTACACAGTTGTATAACATCTCCACAGTTTAAACAAGGAATTATTACATTTTATATTAAATTTATATATTAAATTGAATTCCATGATTGATTCTCATGGGATAAAATTATTATGGTAGACATCATTTCACTTATAAAACTAAATGTAAGAAAACGTAGCACCATGTTCACTTTAATTACTAAAATTAAAAACGTAAATTTTGCGAGCTCTCAAGAGTGGCAAGACACAGTATCTAACCCAAGGGGAATGGACAGATTCATTGTTAGGAATAAAATTAATATGGCAGAAAAGAACATAGATTTAAAATGGAAAGTTAAAAACACTAAATAAAATGAATGAAACTTTTATGATGTTCTGAATGTAGTCTGTTTCAAGCCTTGATAAATATTAAAGGGTTCTTGAAATGAAATATGAAAGCCAACTTTTCTTAAGAAACTGGACATGAAAAAATGTTTTCATGGACTCTGAAGCACTATATTATGTTTATTTCTATCTTTTATTTCTATCTAAAGTAAGGATGGCGATTGGAGGGGAAGGATGATAACAATCACAGAAACATAACAAGAGGAAAAAAATCAACCAAGTGTCATAGGACATCAAAGAATAGTAGGCATGGAAATGCCCTGGTTCAATGTGTGAAGAACCTGAACCCCAACCAGAAAGGTGAAGGGGATGCTGGGAACAGCCCAGCTGCACCCAGGCGTCATGATTCTCAGAGCAGAGCCTCTTTTGTGATCTCATACAACATTCCATACAAAACAACTCAGTTTAGATGTGTTTCTCTTCTGGAGAGAGATATGGTATTTTCAGCTCACAGGGATTTCTTATTAAGGATGTAGAAAACTTCATGAAGTATATACAAATCTGAAAAGATGGAGTTTTGCTTTTGTGGTTGGTTAAGAGATGGTGAGGATAGAAAGATCTAGGGAACTAGGTAGGAAGAGAGGGAGAGGAACCAAAGAGAGAGAAGCCATGAGTGGGGAAATCGAGCTGGAAAAATGAGAAAGAAAAATACAGAGGAAGAAAGAGCAGGGAGAAGGACGGGGGTGGGGGGTGGAGGGGGTGCGGATGGGGTGGTAGACAGAAATGCTCAGAGTTTCTAAGGGACTGTTGAGCAGGGCTTAGGTTCTGCACTTGACCTGAATGACAGGCTTACAAATGTGACCACTTGTGTTCTACAACTCTTCTGAAAGCCTGATTAACTTTCTGAACACTAGTCACAATTCTGCAATGGTCAAGAACTTATACATTGTGCCTCAACTTATATTTGAGCCTCTACTTTTTTTTTTGCTGGTAAATTTAAAAAATATTTCTTTTTATTGGAGTATAATTGCTTTGAACTTCCCTTATGATTCAGCGGTAAAGAATCCACCTGCAATGCAGGAGACAGGGGTTTGATCCCCGGATGGGGAAGATCCCCTGGGGAAGGAAATGGCAACCCACTCCAGTATTCTTGACTGGAAAATCCCACTGACAGAGCAGCTTGGTGGGCTACAGTCCATGGGGGTCATAAAGAGTCAGACAACTGAGTGACTAAACGACCACCACCAATTGTTGTTCAGTCACTAAGTCATGTAGACCTCTTTGTGACCCCATGGACTGCAGTACACCAGGCTCTCGTGTCCTTCACTATCTCCCAGAGTTTGCTCAAATTCATGTCGGTTGAGTCAGTGGATACTATCTAACCACCTCATCCTTAGCCACCCCCCGTCTCCTTTTGCCTTCAGTCTTTCCCAGCATTTCAGGGTCTTTTCCAGTGAGTCTTTGCATCAGGTGGTCAAAGTACTGGAGCTTCGCTTCAGCATAGTTGCTTTATAACGTGTTAGTTTCTGCTGTACAGCAAAGTGAATCAGCTATACATATACATACATCCCCTCAGTTTTGGGTTTCCTTCCCATTTAGGTCAACACAGAGCACTGAGTAGAGCTCCCTGAGCTCCATAATAGGTTTTCTCATTAGTTATCTGTTTTATACATAGTGTCAAAACTGTATTTATGTCAGTCCCAATCTCCCAGTTCATCCACTTCCATTTCCCCTTTGATGGCCATACTTTCATTCACTATGTCTGTGTCTCTGTTTTTCCTTTGCAAACAGGTTCATCTGTACCATTTTTTAGATTCCACATATATATGTTAACATGTGATAATTATTTTTCTCCTTCTGATGTATTTCACTCTACTCTTTATCAAGTCATAAGCAGAACATTCTGTCCAGGGAGAATAAAAGAATCTAACCACATTAACAATAACCAGAACAAAGCATCTTTAAGTCTTAAGAAATCAGATCAACAGACTGTATTCACTCATGCTAAGTTTCTCTACCCCTGCTTTGAAGAAAGGGCACTGAATTCAGGCTGTCTTTTATTGTGGGGTTTGTAATCAATCAGTGCTGGATTTCTTATAATAGAAAATTCTTGATTAGTAAGGAAGATACTTTGAAATTTAAGTCTTATGACCTCTCTTCACTTGACACAAAAAGGAAAATTCTCTGTAAGTCATGAGTGTGAATTTTTCAAGAAAAATGGTGACCTACCAGTGACTGTGACAGAGTATTTATCCTTTTAGTAATGACTTTTAGAAGAAAGGAAGTCACACTAAACCCTTGACTGTAAACATAAGATGTTTGTACACCACTGGAGTTTGCTCTCACTCTTTCTGAAAAACCTCTTGTATGATACCATAACTGGTTCAAAGACCATCTCTTTTCTTCACATTAAAGTCATACTTCACAAAGAGTGAATTCACTGTAATGCTTATTTGTTGCCAAATTAAAAATGGATTAGCTTTCCTGCTTATTATTCATGTGGACTGGTCACGTAGTCTGTATAGAGTACCTGAGATGTCATTGTACCTGAAACTGAGTTATTTGATGGAGAAAAGCCATTTCAGATTCACTACTTGAATTATCCATCTGTAATATTTTCATTTGTTTTGCCCAATCCTAATATTACTCTCTGGAGGAGAGCATGGGAACCCACTCCAGTATTCTTGCCTAGAAAATCCCCATGGACAGAGGAGCTTAAAAAAATGGAAGCTTAGAGGATTTGATACCCAAATTCTTGTAATTCTCCTTTATTGTAACAATAGGCATTTTTGTCATCTGCAATGATAATGTATATGTATATGCTTTAAATATTTCTGTATCTATGTAGTTGAAAAAACTCCCATATTAAGGATATTTATTGGCCATATTTGAAATAGTTCTTATAGTGTCCAGCATCATTTTTCATATATTTGACTTATTTTCATTTGCGAGAATACTTGGCTTCCAGGTGAAGAAATAAATTTTACTTGCAGAAGTGGAGAGACCAAAGACATGGTAAAATTGGTGTGTATCTTAAAAGAGAATTCTAATTATAAGGACCTCTTAAATCTAAAAGCTTTTCCCTTTGGTATAAGCTATTGACTGTGTGAAACATGGTGTTTTACATTAAAAATGGTGTTTGAGGTGAGTTGCTTGAAGCGCCATGGTTTTCTGCAAAAACATTACAGGGAAAGATCAAATAAGAAGATGCTTACTGCTGCAGATCAGAAGAATAGATCAATAAGAGGGAATACTAAAGCAGTCATGTTTTAAAGAATTAGTTCACAGGAGAAAAGAGCTGTGGGTCAAAGAATGTAAACACACATACGTTCTGACATATCCTATGTACACACAAACTTATATAAACATAACATGTAAATATAGATGCATTTTAGGCAAGTGATCCAATTAACTCCATTTATGCATTTTTCCAGCCCTATACATTAGCCTTACTAGGTCTTTTGTCAGCTGCCCTGTGGAGAACAATTAAAAAATTGACTATTCAGCATTTATCAAACCCTCACAATATGTAAGCACTGTGCTCAGTGATAAATATGTAACAGAGAAAATGGTCTTTGTCTTTCAGGACTCCCAGTATCCTTGGGAAAGGTGTTATTGCAGTGGTGTGGTGAAACAGAATAGACATTCACAGAGTTTCAGGATCCTAGAGGAGATGTATCATGGAGGACTTTTTAGAGGAGGTGGTGTCTGAACTGAGTCTTGAACAGCAAGCTGCAGTTAGTCAAAAGGAAATGGGAAAGGTGGAGCCCCTTCCAGGACACAGCATAAATAAAGGCCAGGAGCTTGAAACAGAATAGTGTGTATAGTCTGGGGTTGCTGGAGTAGAGTGATGAAGGAGGAATGAGAGGTGAGGGTGGAGAGGAGGTCACATCTGCCAGGGCTCAGAGGACTTTATACTGCCAGTTACACTAGGCGTTTGTAGGGATTAAAGCATGGTTAACTCAGATTTGTTTCTTAGCGGATCATTCTAGAAGCTGTACAGAGATTTTTTTTTTTTTTTTTAAATGTGAACAAAACCAGAGCTCAGGATTTCGTTTCAGAAGCTATTGTAGAAATGTAGGCAAGGGGTCTTCCCTGGTGGCTCAGCAGTAAAGAATCCACCTGCCAATGCAGGAGACAGGAGTTCAGTCCATGCTCCAGGAAGATTCCACATGCTGTGAGACAACTGTGCCTCAACTATTAAGCCTGTGCTCTAAAGCCCAGGAGTGGCAACTATTGAGGTCACCTACCTTAGAGTCTGTGAGCTGCAACAGGAGACGCCACTGAAATGAACAGTTTAACAGGGACTGGGTAATAGAGGCAGAGGGCTTAAGCAATGTTCAGGAGATTCAATTGGTTAAGACCTGTGCTTATTTGCATATGGACACATGGATGGGAATTTCTTAGAGTTTTAGCTTGGGTAGCTAGCTCAGTGTGGGGTTGCAGAGGACCACACATCTGAGAAGGAACATGAAGTGATGGGGAAGGTTGGAGGTGTGCTGGGTTTAGCTTGATGTGTCTGCGTTTCATTTGGGAAGAGTTGATCAGGACAGGGATAATTCAGAGCTTGAGAAAGAGGTCTCCAGTGACAAATTTGGGAGCTGTCTGCCTATAGGTGTATAAAAAATTGAATACAGCTTATTCTGCATAGGACATTGTGTGGTCTTTTCCTCCTTGTGCCTTTTAAGTTTTAGCAAAGATGTACATCTCCATCAATATACAGTAATTATTATTATACCTCCGGGTTGTGCACGAACAGCGGAGTGATCTCATAGCACAGGAAATGCTTTAGGAAAAATGTAAGTAACCAGAGGCTTTGTGGTTGCTTTCTTCCAGGTGCATCCGTGGAAATGCCTGCCGCAGAGGGATCTAGCTTGAGTTGACCTTCCAGCGGCGCATCCTTTGAGGACCCTTTGTGCAGTCCAAAATGGCAGAGAAGGTTCCCCTGGCTTAAACAGGAAGACGTCAAGGTCGACACTTTCTCTTCCACCGGAACCAGTGGACATCATCAGGAGCAAAACGTGCTCCCGGAGGGTGAAGATCAACGTGGGGGCCTCAACCACGAGGTCCTGTGGAGAACGTTGGACCGGTTGCCCAGGACCCGCCTGGGGAAGCCGGGACTGCAACACGCACGAGAGCCTCCTGGAGGTGTGCGATGACTACAACCTGAACGAGAACGAGTATTTCTTCGATCGGCACCCAGGAGCTTTCACTTCCATTTTAAATTTCTACCGGACAGGGAAACTCCACATGATGGAAGAAATGTGTGCTCTCTCTTTCGGCCAAGAGCTTGATTACTGGGGGATCGATGAGATCTACTTAGAGTCGTGCTGCCAAGCCAGGTATCATCAAAAGAAGGAGCAGATGAACGAAGAACTGCGGCGGGAGGCGGAGACCATGCGGGAGCGCGAGGGCGAGGAGTTTGATAACACCTGCTGTCCCGAGAAGAGAAAGAAACTCTGGGACCTGCTGGAGAAGCCCAACTCGTCCGTGGCTGCCAAGGTATGCAGAGCAAGAGTGGGACTTTTTACGCGTGCTTCGAAAAAGGCGGTCCCTATATTCTAGAAAGTGTGCTTTCCATGGTTTAAGATGCTTGGATAAGACGTAGCATAGAGAGGCTATGCAGGGAGACGTCCTTTCCAAGATCTTATGGACTGAAGTTGAGTTATTCTTATTGATAAGGCATACAATGGCATTACTCTTTCCTACGTGTTTTTTGTTACTTGGGAACAGCCTAGGTGCTGACTGCTGACTGATGACCACCCAGACACCGTCTGGGGTTGGTGACTTGGAGGCTGAGGGGAAAACATGATCTCAGATCCATCTGGTGTGGAGTCTTGCAGATAGTCCTGGGCACCATCTTGAATGAGGTTCAGTGGTGTCACTGAAAGTAGAGGAGGTGCCTCCTGGCCTGGTCCTCTGGAGGAGCAGGGGAGACTGGAGAGCATGGTCCAGTGTAGA
Organism: Nanger dama; assembly: GCA_917880005.1. NCBI lineage: Eukaryota > Metazoa > Chordata > Mammalia > Artiodactyla > Bovidae > Nanger > Nanger dama. The sequence continues at coordinate 11,497,762 of CAKJTW010000066.1, forward strand.
CCAGCAGGGCTGGGGGCCCCCACATGAGGAAGGATCCTCCTTATGAGGCAGTGTAAGGGGTGAATCAGTATCAGCGAGCATCAACTGACCTCCTCTTGTGAGGTTTGCTCTAACAGTGTTGTTTCTGTTGGTGTATAATTGTGTTCACAATTGAGATGTTCCCATATCTCAGATCATAAAGTGTTGGCTGAAAAGGAAGGTCAATTCATATTTTTCCATTGGTCTTGGATAACATCTCAATCTAAGAGTAAAAATTTTGGCCACTAATTCCAGTATTTAATTCAATTGCATGACAGTGTTTATCTAACTCTATTTGGAGCTTTGAGGGTTAGCAGAAACTGATTTGCATTGCATATATTTAGTTCTTTATTTCAGTATGAATTGTAAGTAAAAAGCTCAAAGAGTCACCTTTAGCTGCCGAAGCATAGGATTGACATTTTGTGCCAATTACATGAAAATGGAATATGGAGTAGAGAAGAGAAAACAGTGAATAATCCTATAAATTCTTTGGATTACTTACTGTCTTTTTTCCCAGTTGTCTTTTCTTATAAACAGTAAAAATTATGGAAGTATAATTGATTCTATGTGCCTTTGACTGAAAATTACAATTCTCTATAATAGTCTACAGCATGTAAATAACATAAATTGTCAACTGGATGCAGACTATCATAAAACTGCTTCTTGCACTGATTGATATTTCTAGCTTTGCATCTTTTGACTTATAAAGGCATTTTACTTTCCGGCCAGGATGTGGATCTAAATGGAATGAAATGTTATTTCTGCTGTTCATGATGAGGAAATGCACATTTTGTGGCGAATGAAAGATTTCAACTAGGTCTTTTCTAGTTATGAATAATTTGTTCTCTTTTGTTTTATCTGTAAGAGAGAGATGTGGACTTTGGTTGAGAAAGGTTACTACTCTTTCCAATATCAAATCTTTCAGTTACAGATTTGAGTTACTACTAAAAATATGGAGTGAATTTTGAAGCTGAATAAGATAAATTCTGGGTTTAAGGGAGTATTTGGGGTGTCAAATGAACTCTTTCAGGATTTTAGGCAATTGAGGAATAAATCATTGTACCACCAGATGGTCCAGAGGGAGTTAGCCAAATATAAGCAGCTAAATCAAAGAAAATTTGAAAGGCCAATTTGATTTATTTGCTGATAATATTATTAACACACATCTAAAATTAAGTATTATTATAGAAAAAAATTTCAAGTATGTACATATTTTTTCTGAAGAATTCTTGATAAGGATGCAATAATGTCAGTAATTTCATTCCTGAGATGACAGAGTTTGTTAATCTCTAAATTTTAGACACAGAGCCATGTCTTGATCTCTAAGAAGGTGTTGTTGATAATGGCCTATTGTATATAGCTATATATAATATAACACATACACACACCCTGCTGCATCAGAGTATTTAAACCTGCCTCAGATTATGTTTGCACAGATATCTACCTGAAAACTATACCCAGTAGCCAAGGACTTTGGTTTTGGAAGATTTTGTGAAGTTGTAAATAATAAATCTGGTTCCAAATTATTAATCAAGTTAAGCAAATCTCTGCTAGCCTAAGTAGATTCTCTACTGAATTTTCATAAAGGATTTGTGTGTGTTTGTTTAAATGTGTACATTTCCCTCTCTGTTTGAATGGGGAAATATTATACAAATTCTTTACATTTGATTGCATGGTAGTTAAGTGAAAGTATTATTCATTTGTCTGAGGTTTAGAGCCTTTTAGAAACAGCTCTGAATGATGCCTTATACAAACCACTAACTACCTTTCCTGTACTCTTTTCTAGTCATCTAACTTGTTATTTTTCTGGAATAATTATTGGTGAGGGGAGTGCTAATGTGATGTGTGTGTGAATATGTGTAAATAGTTATTTTTACAACTTGGGGAAAATTCATTTTGTCAGTGCTTCAGTAAGATCGTATTCTAGCTCTCACTATATTATAGGTACATCAGGATCCTGCTTGTGCTATGAAATTGTTATGCAGGAATGCTTGGAATCTGTGTTTTTTTTCTAACTTGCTTGAGAGGTAAGATAACTTTGGAGGAGAGTATCTGTTTACCTTGCTTTTTCAGATATTGGTTTTGTGTGTGTGTGTGTGTGTGTGTGTATAAAGTCACCAGTCGTGTCCAACTCTTTGTGACGCTATGGACTGTAGCCCACCAAGCTCCTCTGTCCGTAGGATTCTCCAGGCAAGAATACTGAAGTGGGTTGCCATCAGTTATTGCTTATTCAGTTGAATGTTTATAGATGGTTCTGTGTGTACTACACACATTAGAGTAGACATGTAGAATCACTCCCTTCTCTCCGGAATTTAATAAATATTTTCTTAGCTTAAACAAGGATTTCATATCCTAGAAAATATTTATTTTTGTCTCTTTTGATTTTTCTGTATTTTATAATATTTCTGTAGTAAAATATAAATGTTATGAAATTATATAATCCCTAGTATAGCAGGAAAAATTCAACATTTTCTATCAAATATTCCATAGTAAGTTAAAATATCTATTCATTGACATGGAATACTCGGTAATCTATTATGTAATGACTGTTCAGTCTGTCCTAGGTGTATCTGCTGTGATATGTAAAATTATTGCAAGGCTCACTGATCTGTCACACCACCCCTGGGTATGACCCTGACAGTAACAATTCAGCTCTTTTAGAACATGCTTCTTAGTGTCATTTCTAATCATTGAACTTTTAGTATATTAATAAGTGGGAAAAAAGGCAAATAGAGTTTAAAAGTGTGATATATTTAAAGTGTCTATATTTAACAAATTAACATTTTTACACAGTTATAGAATACCATGAAATACAATTGTACTTTCCCAAAATAGACACTCTGTGAAAAACAAAGTGTTTTAAGGGGCATGGTATCATCTGGTAATGGGACCTGAGTTTATATCTGTGTGATGGGCTTTGTTTTTCAATCCTGTGTCTCTGGTGACTGTAAATTTTCCCTCCCATAGAGATAATGTATAAAGTTTACATTTGAGACTATGTGTGAATGAATGTGGGGTCCAGTCAAATGGGCCTGAGAGGTGGTTAGGACCAGTCTCTGGGTTACCATGCCATGGAATTGCAGGCTCTGGGACAGCTGTCATAGGAACAAGCAAGGGAAAGAGATGGGCTTAACTGGCTGCCAGTTTCCTGGGCAGTGATTTGGAATTAGATGTGATCCTGTACCTCTTCCAGCCCAGGGCAATTTAGTCAGCTTCTGAATTGGAAACATTTTCTTTTTCTGTTTGGCCTCTTCCCAAAGGAACTGCAGTAGTGATTCCCTTTTAAATACTGCTTATAGAGACTCAGGTCTGAGAGGTGTTTGAAAGCATTTATTTAGGGGAAATGGTTCTATGGCTGGCGGGCTTATCAGCCTTTGGGATGAAAAATGACCAGAAAGACGCACAGCTCATCTGAGAGTTGGAGGGGCCTAGACTTTTCACTTTCATGCATTGGAGAAGGAAATGGCAACCCACTCCAGTATTCTTGCCTGGAGAATCCCAGGGATGGGGGAGCCTGGTGGGCTGCCGTCTATGGGGTTGCAGAGTCGAACATGACTGAAGCGACTTAGCAGCAGCAGCAGCAGCAGACTCAATACAGTACAGCGCCCTCCCTAGGGTGTCTGAGGGATGTCAAGGGAAAAGGAAGTCGATGGGTCTTCAGACAAACCCGATTAGGAATGGCTGAGCCCAAGAGGCCAACCTCAACCCAGCAAGTAAGTGGACGTGGTGTGCAGACGGTGCTCTATAGCCTTCTCATGTGAAATTCTGCTTTCTGTCTGACGGATTATTACTGGGCATGGTGGGGAGATCAAGGATAACTTTGGGGGCCAAGAGGCCTGGTACAGGTCTGTTATTCCAGGGAAGGTGAGAAGTCTTTAGAAGCCACCGGCATGGAGAAGATGTGAGGCAGCTTCTCAGAATGAACCTCCCTGAGTTATGGGCGAGAGTTACTGTGGTACATTCCCTGCTTGTCTTCTTAATGTTATGAGGAACCTTACCCTGGGTTGGTTATGGTAGTGAAAGACACTTTTTCTTGTCTTACTTTTTCTTTCTTAAGTCTTGCTTATTTGAGTTAGGTGTCTGTGAAAGTGAAAGGGTTTGTGGCTCAGTCATGTCTCACTCTTTGCCATCCTATGGATGGTAGCCCGCAGGCTCCTCTGTCCATGGGATTCTCCAGGCAAGAACGCTGGAATGGGTTCCCATTCCCTTATCTTTCAGACCCAGGAATTGAACCCCGGTCTCCTGCTTTGCAGGCAGACTCTTTGCCATCTGAGACACTAGAGAAACACTAGATGTCTTTGGTTGTAAGTAAAAGAAACGTGCTGCCAATAGTAGGAGTAGCATGGTGTCCGCTAGCTCCTGAACGTCAAATATCAGTTTCAACTCCCAGGGCAGGGACAAGTTCAATCCTCAGTTTATCCCAAGTCTAAAATCTCAGGGGGAGTGTCCAACTTAAGCTGACCAGCTGTGGTTAGGGTAGCTAACAGTTCGATCCCAGAGGTCAGGTCAGGAAACCAGACTGTAAGCAGTCTTAATAAGGACAATATAAGGATATTGCCACTTCTGCCACTTCTGTTCATCCGAGCCAGCACAGAGAGAGCCACCGAACAGTCCTGTTGGACAGGATCCTGGGTCACTGGGGGCCACTGTTTATCATCTGCTTCTCTCTTTTCAGTTTCTCTACTTCCCCTCAGCTGCCACTTTTTTTAAGGGGTGCCTTTTCCCCATTCTCTTCTCCTCCTCTCTTTCCCCAACCCCTGTTCTCTCTGTCTCTCTTTCATCCTCAGGAAAATGGAAAGGATGATTGAGTAAAGAATTATTAACTTTTTCAGTAATGACCCCGTAAGGAAAAAAATTAAGCTAAATTTAAATTCTCTCTAAAGAAAGATACTGCATATGAAGGAATATGATTTTGTCAGGTAGGTTCGACACTGAAGGGCTACAAACTATTGAAATAGCTAAGAATTTTTTCACCCCTCCCCACAAGAACCAATATTCTCCCCTTGGCAATGACACTGAGAATGCATTGAATGGAGGAAGGCAATGACTGTGTTTCCTGCTTCTGGCTCAGGAGCTCCAAGGTATTCATGTGGCCACCATCACTGGTGGGACGCAGCAGAGTCCTTAGAGCAAGCATGGGAAGGGTCTGGAGACCTCGGGTATCATTGGATCAAGAGGGAAGTTGGCCAGGATAGATGACTGCCGTCTGTCCCTAGACCTCCAGCTCTCTGAAGAGCTAGAGACCAAAATTAGGAGTTTCCCAGGAAATGGTGCCTGTTCATCGCCCTTCGATGATAACTGCCCTCTTCTGATAGAATTAGAGTGTAGACCTTTCAAGTCACAGAAATAGTAAAACGAAAATAAATCCAAATAAAACAAAACTGTGCATTCATCAGGAGGAAAAGAATACTTAACATTCTGATTCTATTTATAGTATATGGATCAGTTAGTCTCATGCTTTGAATGAAAAAAGAAAGGTATGAAAACAGAGCCATAAATTATTTCCTTTTAGTCCAAGAAGAGAACTTTCACATGTTATGCCTGTGTATATATACATATATATATGTATACACACACACACACACACACACACGCGCATAATTCTCTGCTATACACACACACATACACACATATATACATACACCTATGTATGTCTCTCTGTATATAGTCAGGTGAACAACACTGCTCATACAAAACCCTCAGTTTAGCTTTCTGATAACTTTCTTAGTGATTAACAGTAACAGTAACCATCAAAACCATAAATGGGCTACCCAAAATAAACAATGCCATGTGAATACACACAGAAATCTCCCTGCATTGGGCCCCTCTGTGGACTGAGCCGTACTCTAGTTCTTGCCTTGAATTGTCAGTGGCCTAATTAGTGCACTGGTCATGCTGTTTCTGTGTTGAATGCTTGCTGATTTCACTTCTTGGCCTTTCCTTTCTGCATTCCAGCTGCACAGATTAGGTTTTTATGCTTTTCTGATAACAGGGCACAAGGGTTTGGAGGTGCTCACAGGAGTTAACTGAACTTGGCCAGTCTGTGGATGATTCAATTGGAGATAAGTTTTTCTTTTTAAAATATATAATCCATGAAGACTAATAGGCTGAAAGTCTGGAGGAAGTTAAGTATAAGAGAATAAAACTGATAAGGTAGAAAACAACATTGGGCTTTTAAAGAATAGTATTTATTTTTAGTTGGAGGGTAATTGCTTTACAATATTGTGTTGGTTTCTGCCAGATATCGGCATGAATCAGCCATAGGTGTACGTATGTCCCCTCCCTCTTGAAAATCCCTCCCACCTTCCTTTTTGATGAAGATGGTTCATTTATTCCATTGTTTGGTTCCAGATCCATGCATCTCTGCTTTTCCCAAAAAGCTGCCCTGAAAATGCACCACTTTTTGTCCACTTGGCCTCATTTGATCAGAAAGAGAAAGGTGAGAAAAGAAGAAATTGCTAGAAAATTCACATCCCATGTGCTTTTAGCAGAGGGGGCCATAAGTCCTGGTTTTGCTGAGAATACCCCAGTTAAAGTTTTTAGACTTTTGCCCTACTCTAATTATTGGTAACATCTCCTTTCATTCTTAAAAGTGTCCAAATTTGAACAATAAGCCATGTGATCACCTTACATGAGAGTATTTTTAAAAAGAAATTATTCACAAATCGTATATATTTCATTTCCTCTTTACTTCTTGGTTATGTCTTAGGAGGGCAGTCTTAACTTTCATCTCTTGAAAAATCACTAGTTTCCATTAAATACTAAAAGAAGACATTCAGATTCCTTTCAAGCTTGATTTTTAAACCTCAAGAAGTAATTATCATTTTCAAAGTAAAACAAAAAACAACTAAGGAATTCTTTCTACATTATCTAATGTTATCTCAGAGCATCAGTAGGATTTAAATATTCTGGTTTTAAAAATCCACATACACTGCTTTGGTTATTAACAGATTCGTTTTCTTTATTTCAAGTGAGAAACTTTATAAAGTGACGAATGTTCTACTTTAGGTAAGCATAAGTATTATAAAGGAATGGTCACAATATTTAACACTCTCCACTTTGGAAGGCTCTAGAATGGTTTGAATAATGTTTTAGATTAAGTATTCTTATCTGAGCTTTATCTTCCATTAAAAAAATAAAGGCTAAACAAACACTTTCCAAATACTAGGAGTTTCTAAGAAAGTTCCCATGATGTATAATGCCTTGACGTCAGATAGCTTGCCCGTCCTATTAGCTTTTAAGCATTTTTGTTGTCTAGTGGAACTTTGCCCTGAAAATTTCATCGAATTAATTGTATGGTAGTGCCATCTTGTAACTGCTTTTATTCCACAGGAGATAGTTAGTCTCTGCCTCGTCCATGTTTCTTTATATTGTTACTATTTGACTTTTCCCCTGGTGTGTTAGGATATTCAGGTGACCCTGGTAGCTATCACTTAGTGCTGTGATATGGTGCAGATACAGGCTTCCCTGGTGGCTCAGCAGTAAAGAATCTGCCTGCCTATGTCTGCCAGTGCATGAGACATGGGTTCAGTCCCTGGGTCTGGAAGATCCCCTGGAGAAGGAAATGGCAATCCACTTCCAGTATTCCTGCTTGGAAAATTCCATGGACAGAGGAGCCTGGAAGGCTACAGTTCGCAGGGTCACAAAGAGTCGGACATGACTGAACAACTAAACAAGAATATGGTACAGATATAGCAAGTTGCACTGGAACTGAACATGGGAAGATGCTATTTTGAATTTCCCTGATCTAGCCACTGACATATTTGACAAAAACATTTGTCATATCAAATGAAATGAAATACTCTCTTTCCAAAGAACTTGTTAATACTTGTTTATTATGGAATGTCAAAGTAGCCAATTTGAATGTTAATATTGCATATGAAATATTGAACTTTTATTAATATTAAATATGATATAAATTGAATCATCAAAAATAAAAAGTTTTGGGCACTTTCTTTATTTTAACTGGTCAAACTTTCCACCTTGTTCCACAAAAGAGACAGTTCATGAAAAATACATACACTTGGAGTTCAAATAAAATAACAAAAAGAATTAAATGCAAAAAATAGCACTAGAAAAAACATATTTTAAATTGTCCCAGTAACAATAGAGAATGCTTCATATTTTGCAAAATGCTTTGCATAATTTTACTTTTAAAATGACAGTCTAACAATTAATAATAGAGTTGAAATTCATAAACAAAATTTTGTGTTCCTGATTAGAAAAATTTACCCATCTGTCTTTAGAGAAACTTGTTTACTGACTCAAAGTAAGAACCATTCTTAACACAGAGACTCTGTATACAGATGTGAATTGAACATTGATAAGAAAAATTTTTAAAAATAATTATCAAAGTTGATTCTAGATATATTACTGAAACAAAAATTCTTTTGATCAAAATATGATTAAACAGGGAAAAATAATCCTTGCTACTAATGTACAGTTTGTGAAATAACCAAAGATGATTTTTAATTTTGGCATTGATTTAGCATTGATGGTTTTATACTATTTGAGAATAACCCCCAGAGTTCCATGACATTCAATAATCTATAATGTGTGAGATATAAATCTGAATTCTGAATAATGCAAGGTTTGTCTGTAGCAACTGGTGACTTAGTGAGTTTAGCTGGCCACCAGGCACTGTTACCTTCTCCCAATCTGTTTTTTTCTTCTGGTTGTCATATATACTAACTTTCATTAACTGCTCCTATATTTTATGGAGGGTAGCGATCCTATGGTATCATAGAGATTCATACAGGACACACCCTTCATTTAAAATATCCTATTTAAAAATAATAAGAATGATAGGAGCTTTTAAGGCATCAGTCAGAGTGAAAGTTTTTCTTGTCCACCAATAGCCAGGGTGGTCGTTAAAACGTTTCCTACCTCTGCAGTGGAGCAGAGAAGGATAAAAGAGTTCCCAGGTCACGGCTGCCAGCATTTTCCATGGAGTGTGTGACATTGGAGGCAAGCTGTACTTCCTATATCTGTAACGTTGTAGTTGATGATAGCTTTATAGTTTACAGTGAGAACTTTGAAGAATTTCAAGAGACAGAGACTTCTCAGCAATTGTTCTGTCAATCAACACACAAACATAACCAATCTAGAAGAAAGCTGTTTGACATCGATCAGCTGGGAACAGAGAACGATAGTGATGGGCAATGGGAATGTGGGGGAGGAGGAAGGTGTTTGTTCTCATCCTTCTAAAACTTTTCCAGGAGACACTGAAAGTGAACATCAGAGTGCTGTCAGACTCTGCACGTATGTATTATTTATTTGCAGCTGTGTGTACATCAGTGTTTAAGTTAGCTCAGTAGCTAATGTAGAAAATGAATGGATTTTTTTCCCCTCTAAAGTCATCCCCTTTAATGTCTTTATAAAGCTTTAAATGAAACAGTTCTGGATATTCCCAGCTACCAAGTAGATAACTCCAACTGATGTTTGTAGTCAAGTTTCTGTGTCTTGGGTGGGTGAACCATGTAGCAGCAACCTTCACATAGGGTCACCTGAGCCAGGTCAGTTCTGGAGTGTGTGTGTATGAGTGTTTCTTATATACTGAGTTGACTGAAAAGTTCATTTGGGTTTTTCAAATGATGTTATGGAAAAACTGAAAGGAACTTCTTGGTCAACTCAATATAATACAGTGCTGCTTCTCCATTAGAATGTATTATAAAAACCCACCTGCACAAAAACGCAATGAACTTCAACCTGTATTTGGTAACTTAAGATAGATACAGCTTTGTCATCCAATTAAGACAGCTTGTTCAGAATATAAAGTTTATAGTTAAATATAAAGCTAATCTGATTGGGCATGAAGTCCATGGAAGTGTTCTAATGGTCCAAGAATAGCAGGAAGAAGTATTTTCATCAGTGTCTCAGGATTTTGTTTCAGGATACTAGAGGTCATTGCCACCCTGGATCTCATGCTTTTACTTACGTCTTGTTGAGTCACTCTCGACATAACCACAAGTGTTGAATGCTACTTTAAATAGCTCTTCAAGCCTAAGCCACAGCAGGACAAGGACGGCCAAGCAATCCCAACGCAGCTCTGAATGGGGTTGCTTGATTGGAGCATCCTTCACTGCAGTCAACCTCAGGATATTTGGATATGAATGAAAGAACCTCCAACCTTCTGATCATTGTTTTATTTAATGTTAATATAAAATGTAGAGTGTGATTTTAGATGTTGGTGTACAGTTGTCTTGTCTGGTGTCATCTAAATTAAATCCACAGCCAAATGCGTTCCTCATATTAGTTTTTTTAAAATTCATATTTTAGTTTGCATGTTGGAGTTACCTCTAAGTTTTTGGCAACATTTTGTATAGGACTATCTAACTTGTGGGTTTCTCTGATGGCTCAGTGGTAAAGAACCTGTCTACCATATAGGAGATAAGGAGTTCTGTCCCTGGGTCAGGAAGGTCTCCTGGAGAAGGAAGTGACTACCCCCTCCAGTGTTCTTGCCTGGGAAGTCCCATGGACAGAGGAGCCTGGCAGGCTATAGTCCATGCGGTTGCAAAGAGTCAGTCATGACTTAGCAGTTAAACAACAGTCTAACTTATACATTGGTGTCCAAACATGCTGTTTCAGCCAGAATTTAGTTGAATTGGAAAATAAATCACACCACTGTCTATGAAGTATAGCAGCAGATTTGTACTGTGATAAATTAGATGTGTTTCATTAATACAGTGGAAAACTAGCAGAGACCCTGTATAATATCCTTAAGGTAAGCACCTGGTTCTATTTCTGTGCAGTTTTTACTTTAGAGGCAGAAAAATACTGGTAAGCAATTTTGTTTTTTAAAAGGTGATAATTTTCTATACTACAGATGCAATGAACTACATATGCAATGAAAGGAAATGTGAAATCGTAGGCTAGAATCTGGGATAACGTGAATTTATGGTTATACATTTGCTATGTAGAAAAGCTAGTACACTTTATTATATTTCATAAATGAGTTCTGCAGGTGTGAAAATTACTGTATTATACAAGTAAAGTAATTGAATTATGAGTAATATTAAAATTCAAAGCAAAGATCTGTTTTAAGCACTGGTATTTATTTTTCAAAGTCTTGCTCATGAGCCATTATAAATATTTTAAATTGCATGGCATGTTTACAAAATGCTAATCACCTACACTTTTTCCCCAAAGTTTTGTATATAGATTATACATGAAGTAGCTTAAAGGAGAGCAAACCATTTGATAGGCTTATTTTATTTATAATGTTACATTGGGTATGTTTATCTATTAAAAAAATGTTACAACGGAAAAAATTGCTTTGTGTTCTGTATGTGCCTGTGTTTGTTAAGTTATCTGGCAAATACCAAAGTGCTGATGAACTTTTCTGGGGCACTTTGAAAAATATCCAAATGCCTTTCTCACTGCAGCTCAGCCCAAAGGAAGCAAGGTCTTTATTGCTTCCTTTCAGCTCTTATTTCCTGTCTGTCTGAGGAGGCTCACCTTCTGCTTGTCCTCTTTGCTTACAAACCTGCTTCTTTGCTCATTCACCTGGGTCAGCGCTTCCACAGGAATACAAAAGAAACCCTGTTCCCCTGCCTGCTCCACACACAGCCCTGCAGGTTCCCTCCAGAGTCGTCATCATCAAGGCCTGTTTTGGCGGCTCTTTCTTTTTTAATTGGAGGATAATTGCTTTACAAAGTTGTGTTGTTTTCCTTCATACATCAGCATGAATCAGCCATAGGTAATACACATACCCTCTCTCTCCTGACCGTCCCTCCCACCTCATCCTACCCCCCTAGGTTGTCACAGAGCGCCAAACTGAGTTCCCTGTGCTATGCAGCAACTTCCCATTAACTATCTGTTTCACACAAGGTGATGTATATATTTCAGTACTACTCGCTCAGCTCATTCCACACTCCTTCCTCTGCTGTGCCCACACATCCGTTCTCTATGTCTCAGTCTCTATTCCTGCCCTGCAAATAAGTTCATCAGTATCATTTTTCTAGATTCCATTCATATGTATTAATATACGATGTTTGTTTTTCTCTTTCTGACTTACTTCACTCTGTATAACAGGCTCTAGTTCATCCACCTCATAGAACTGACTCAAATTTTTTTCATTGTTATGGGTAAGTAGTATTCCATAGTATATATGTAACACAGCTTCCTTATCCACTCATCTGTCAATGGACATCTAGGTTGCTTCCATGTCCTGACTACTTTAAATAGCACTGCAATGGACATTGGAATACATGTGTATTTCTCAATAATGGTTTTCTCTGGGTATGTACTCAGTATTGGGATTGCTAGGTCATATGGTAGTTTTGTTCCTAGTTTTTAAATAAATCTCCATACTGTTTTCCATAATGGCTGTATCAATTTACATTCCCACCAACAGTGCAAGAGGATTCCCTTTACTCCACACTCTCTCCAGCATTACTGTCTGTAGATTTTTTTTTTGATGATGGCCATTCTGACCAGTGTGAGGTGATACCTCATTGTAGTTTTGATTTGCATTTCTCTAATAATAAGCAATATTGAGCCTTTTTCATGTGTTTATTAGCCATCTGGATGGGTGACACTTTCTTGAACAGCTATTGATTTCCATTTAATTTGACTCCAAATGGATTTCACATTTGTCTTTAGCCTGGCTCTAAATCTTTTCATGAGATGACAGCTACCAGATGTCAGCGAAATTGAATACAGTGAAGAGTCCAGATGAGAGACGGGAGAGCATCCTGAAAAATCCAGACTTCATTTTGGTCTGGAATTAAAAAAATTTTTAATATTTATTTTTATTTGTTTGGTTGTGCCAGATCTTAGTTACAGCATGGGAACTCTTAGTTGCAGCATGTGGTATCTAGTTCTCTGACCAGGAATTGAACCTCGGCCCCCTGCATTGGGAATTCAGAGTCTTAGCCACTGGTCCACTAGGGAAGTCTCTGTCTTTGCTTTATAAACAGGCATTTATGTTTCTTCATCATAACCATCAGAGCCTGAGAGTAGCTAGGTATTTTTTTTCTTTTCAACTCTTTAAAAACAATGTTGAAATATTAATAGTACTTTTCCTCTTTGTTTGAGAGAAACTGATTCTTCACCCACTCTGTTCCCTCTCTTAATCCATGAGCTCTGCCCATGAAATGAAGCTGGTTTTTCTTTCTACTAACCCCAGAACCTCTGTTTTAAACGGAAATTTAACTCTGGGAAAAGAGACTGTGGTTAAATGCTACCTGATACAGTCACAGATGGGTTTTCCAGGTTGTGCCGGTGATAAAGAACTCACCTGCCAATGCAGGAGACATAAGGGATGCAGGTTCAATCCCTGGGTTGGGAAGATCCTCTGAAGGAGGGCACAGCAGTATTCTTGCCTGGAGAATCCCATGATGGTCCATGAGATCACAAAAAGTCAGACATGACTGAAGCAACTGAGCACACAAGTACAATCACAGATGCTTTTTCAAAGCTATACCAACTTTTGTTTTCGAAGTCTTCTGTGAGATCTAGCTATCACTTCCTAATATTATTAGAGTTCTTGCTACACTTTCTCTTATCTTGAGCCAGTTTATTTATTTTTTTCTAACAATAGTGCTTCCTTCACAACCTGCTAAAAACCGAACCTTGTTCCCTGAAGTCCAGAGTCATGATGTGAAGGCCACATTTTCTAGTCCCTTCAGTAATCAGGATGACCTTCCTGAAAGGGCAGGAGGAAAAAACTTATATGGGGTGTCTGCTGTGTGTCATACACAGAACTGGGAGATGTTTCACGTTGACCACTTACAACAGAGGTCGGCAGATGTTTTCTGTCAAGGGCCAGGTAGTAAATGTTTTCAGCTTAGGAGCCCATACGGTCTCTGTCACTACTACTTAGATCTTCCTAGTGTGAAAGTAGCCAGGCACCACGTAAAGAAATGGGCCTATCTGGGTTCTAATAAACAGCAGCCTGGATCTGGCTCGTGGGCCATAATTTGCCTACCGCTACTTTATATCAATGTCATGCAGAAAACAATCCCATTATACAGTTAAGAGGGCTGCAACTCAGAAATATCAAATTCATGTGTATTGCCCCTCACTGTGTGGCACATGGGGATTTGTATCCATTCTGTTGGAAGCCTGACTTTCCCACGGCTCTTTCTGTCCAGTTGTGTTTATCAGTCCTTCTCATCGTTGTCCAGTGTTCCTGTCCCAGCCAAAGAGTCATCAAAGACTTTGGTTTGTGCCTAAAAATCATCTTCTTACTGTTCCCCTCGGGTGTCACTGGGGACGACTACTTGTCATTCAGTTCCAGCTTTAACATTCCTCCTCTTGAACAAACTTAGCACAGGAAGGAAGTTATCTCTGAAATCTTCTTCTCTGATGACAACCATTTTCCCACCTCTTGAGCTCTGGTCCCAACCATGGAGCTTTCCTTTTTCCACTAAATGTATGCTTTGTCCCTACGGCAAGCTCTTTTGCCTTTACTTATCTTATGCTTTTTCTTTTTAATTTAATTTATTTTTATTTATTTATTTATTTACTCCATTGAGATAGCTGGATCCACTGGCCTGGTCAAGGCCTTGATTTTCTCGTACTTGGATGGTGGCCGTGTCACTGATGGGACTTTCTCACTTCATTTTCCCCCGACTTCTCACCTATTCTCCATGTAACCAATAGAATTACCTTTAAAATACATGCCATTGATTGGGTCACTTCTGAACTCTGGACTTCAGTGATTTCCCATTGCCTGCAGCCTAGTTCAGACTCCCTAGCTTCGTCCTATGTGCCTTACCACTCCTCATACACTGGACTCATTATTCCAGACCATCAACCCTCCCTTGAAGACAGGGCACTGGTCTAGACAAGTGTCTGCAGCACTCAACAAGCAGTCCATCCATCCAAAAGGAAAACCTTTGTTACTTACTTGCACTGGGTACACTGGCGAGAGCCACACCTGCACACACCTGGCACGCTCCTGTGGCCACCACTGCTTGCCTGACCTGGAATGCCCTCTGCCCTTTCTCTTTCCTTCCTTGTTTCTCTGCTCACATGACCTTCTCCTGTGATGTCCACCTGATTCTCCTTCCTGTTTTCTCCTCACTCTTTCTTTATACTGGTAATCTTGGAGATTCTATCTGAGCCTTGTCACGTTCTCAGCTAAGTTGTCACACTTGAGGGATCAAACTCCAGTTTTATCTTCAGCTCCTGACACCTAACACAGGGGCCACACAGTACCTGCCAACAAATGACACTGGAGGGCAAACATGGTAGCAAGACCAATGTTTCGTAGTATTTCTGTTTCTCTATGAAGGTTAACCAATATAGATAGAGGTGGATTATCTCAGCCCAGTGATGAGACCTGAATAATGCTCAGTTTGTTTTAGGCAGTTCAAGGAGGCTGAGTATCTCACCCATTTTAGATGGCTTTATGTTTTTGAGAGCCACAGATGTGAGTTTCCCATTTTTACTTTGTGTAAATTCTCCATCTAGAGTAGCATGCAGGCTGTTCTGTATGCCATCGAGTTTATGCAAACAAAGGCATCAGGTGGTGCTGAAAGGCAAGCTTTCAGAGGCTTGGTTTTGCTGAGACTGCTCATTTCATCTGAACTGCAGGTTCTGGGAACTCATATCCTAGGTAAAAGTTAGCCTGTGTGTGAACCAGGGGAGGAGGGCTTGATCTGTACCCCCAGGGGATGGGTGGTCCTTTCATGCCCTCTAGAAGATGGAGAGATTCTTTCCTTACATTCAGTTATCCACCCTTTGGAGGACCTTGGGCCCAAGCCGTGTTACCCCATTACTCAAGAAAGTCACAAATGTGGATAATTTCAAGATTTGAGTTAAGGCAGATCCCCTGGAGAAGGGCGTGGCAACCCACTCCAGTATTCTTGCATGGAGAATCCCTTGGATAATGGAGCCTGGAGGGCTATAGTCTATGGAATCACAAAGAATTGGACACAACTGAAGCGACTTAGCACACCAGAGCACACATCTCCAATATGATGTCCTTTTGAAGGAATACTAAGAGAGTCTGAAAGAATAAATTCTTAATGGCATAATGTGAACAGGGAGATCGAGAATCTTTGTTTTTACTACAAAAGCTAAAAGAATCATAGTGATACCACCTTAAGGAAGAACTTCCTTTGATTTGTAACCCAAGAAGTTATTTCCTGGAAATAGCGTGGGTTTTTTGTTTTAATAGAAATTAAGCGTTCTTTTTTTTTTTTGTCTCAAAGCTGTTTGCTATCAACATGCCACTTGGTCATCAGGTATGTTCAAATATTATTCTGATATTTCACTGTACTGATGGAATTTCATAATTTGATTTTTAAAATTCCTATTTTATGAATTAATTTTGATGTGTTTCAATTTAATAATTCATAAAATCATTGTTTGAAGAGTTACTTTGTATATAAGAAAATTTTAAGCCTTATATATGTCTTCTAGGAATTTTAATGAGATAACTGCTAAGAGTAAATATATTTTCATTTGTTGAATCCATTGACTTTATCACATTTCAGTTTTTGAGTTTTTAAAAACTTTTTATCTTGTATTGGGGTATAGCCAATTAACAAACAATGCTGTGATAGTTTCAGGTGAACCGAGAAAGGATTCAGCCAAAACTATATATGTATCCATTCTCCTCCAAACTCCCTCCCATCATATTATAATTTAATTCTTGCAATTCTCCTGTAAAAGGAAACTGTCAAGTTAAAGTATGTTTCCAGTTCTGCCAT
The DNA here is from genome assembly GCA_917880005.1 of Nanger dama. Lineage (NCBI taxonomy): Eukaryota > Metazoa > Chordata > Mammalia > Artiodactyla > Bovidae > Nanger > Nanger dama. The sequence goes on from CAKJTW010000066.1 coordinate 11,514,444, forward strand.
TATTTATTTGTGCAGTGCCCAGAAGAAAAGGCATATTTGAAGAGATCGTGCAATTTTCAGGGAGAGAAACTTGATAGAAAATGATCAGAGCATGTTCTTTATCCCCACAAATTTGAGTCAGCTTTCATTTTGTATGGCATTTGGCATTTCAGAGGAAGGATCGAATCGTGTCCTTTTTTAACAGGTGGAGAAAGCTTTGTAAATGAGAGAGGATTAAGTAGGAAGGACAGAAAGATACTAGGAGAAGAGGGAGAAAGTATAAACAAAGAGTGAAAGAAAGGGATTAAGGTGCCTGATGGCATGCATGGGGCATTAAGGAAGCTGTCAGGAGGAGGAACTGGGTTGGAAGGGTCAGGGAGGGCCATGTACTGCTCTGGCTTGAGTGCCCACCTGAGGGGCCACACCCCACAGAAGGTCACAGGTGGGTAGCATTTGGGCCTGTATCTATCAGTGGCTGGTGGGAAGCTGCTGGGTAGGTGAGATGACCAAGGGTGAGAAGCAGAGGCTGAGAAGTAAGATGACCTTGGGATGGAGCACTGACCCAGCCACTTAGCCAACTTGGTGACTTTGCCACAGCTCAGCTTCCCAGAAGGACAGTGAAAATGATACCAATCTGTACCTAATACAGTTACTGCGAAGATTAAATGAACTAGTTAGCTGAATCCCTGGTCCACGAACACACCTAGAACATATTACATCTGAGAGTTATCATTATTATTACCATTATTACTCACAAGAATTATTGAGCTATCACAAAGAGGAATTGTTTTTACATAAACATTGGGTATTCTTCTGTTGCACTTCAAATAATTCATTAGACTATGAATACAACATCTGTGTAGAGGGAATTAATTGTTTTCATCTCAATTTTAAAACCAAACCCTTGAAAAGCAGCTAATTAAATTAATATTTATTGATTTATCCAAATAGTGATATGTGAGATCAATGGAACCTGGAATACAAATTAAAATTTAAATCTTAAAAGGCCTGTGTTGAGGAAATGGGTCCTATTATGGAAATGATGAAAATAAAAAGAATACACTGACCATTCTGAAGTTTGATTTCAGCGTAGCCTTTGTGTTCACTGCTCTTCCCCTGATGGCTGCCTTCATGTTAATCACCAATATTAATATAACTGCCTGGAAGTTGAGTGGCTAAAAATAGCTCTATTCTTGTTCCCAGACAGTGACTCTGCTATGAGAGAGGGAAATGATCAGACTACCACTCTGCGTTTTCTGGTTGGGCTCACTGGCTCCTATTTCTTATCTGAGTATCTGTTGGTAGGGTGTGACATTGCACACAGATCATTGACCTCCTAAAGGCCTGTCATTATGATGCATTAACAGTAATGTATTTGATTGCAAATAATTATTTGGCTCAGGAAGAATTGGACTCAAAATAAATGTAGACTCAGCCATCAAATTTTCCATGCTGAAACTCAAAAACTCCCCAGTTTTTTTAGAAATGCCATAGTGACTTGGGGGAGGTGAGAAAACACAGGTACTTATGGAAAGTAAATATTTTTTAGTTTTTGTTTTTGGGAAAATAAATGGTTTTTAATTACTGTTTTTCAGAGGAGTGACATTTCTGAGTTTAAGATTGAGACAGGCCTTTGGCAGAGCATTAGTTTATTAATGTGCACATTTAAAATAAAATAATAAAAATTCTTTCAAAATCAAAATATCTGATTTAAAAATTGAGATTGCTACTGCTACTGCTAAGTCACTTCAGTCATGTCTGACTCTGTGCAACCCCATAGATGGTAGCCCACCAGGCTCCCTGTCCCTGGTATTCTCCAGGCAAGAACACTGGAGTGGGTTGCCATTTCCTTTTCCAATGCATGAAAGTGAAAAGTGAAAGTAAAGTTGCTCAGTTGTGTCTGACTCTTACTGACCCCATTGACTGCATCCCACCAGGCTCCTCCATCCATGGGATTTTCCAGGCAAGAGTACTGGAGTGGGGTGCCATCGTCTTCTCCGAAAATTGAGATTAGCTCTTTAAAAATCACCTTCTTGATGAAGGACATTTATTACCATGTCTCATTTCCCCTAAGTTATTCAGTGTATCTTACAGAGACATAATAATGAACAGGATAGCAAATGACTGAATGGATTGTAGGTAGACAGATCAATTGATCCCTTAGCTAGATGGGAAGATAGACTAAATAGAAAGATAGAACAGATATTATCCTGGTTGTGCTTTAGTCATTAAGTCATGTCTGACTCTTTTGTGACCAGATGGACTGTAACCCACCAGGCCCCTCTGTCCATGGGGATTCTCTGGGAAACAATACTGGAGTGAGTTGCCATTTCCTTCTCCAGGGGATCTTCCTAACCCAAGGATCAGGCCCTGGTCTCCTGTACTGCATGTGGTCTCCTGACTGAGCTACCAAGAAAGTCCCAAAGATAAAATAGATAGACTAGATAGATGGTAGACAGATAAAAGAAGAAAAAGGGAAATATGAGTAGAAAAATAGAGGAAACTGGAGTGATTAGCATATTAAATATTCATGACACAAGTGCTTATTATAATTGGTGGAGGAGAGTCACAGGCTTTGAGCATTCTTAATGTTAAAACAGGAAAACACATAAAAACCAAAATTATGTAAAATCTGGATTTTACAAGTAGGAAAGAGAGGAGGTGTGTGTGGTCACTTCTGATGACTGTAATTTTATTAAGCAAGTATTTCCAGAGCAAGCACCAAGCTCTGTTCTAAGTGCTGGGAGCCAGCCTCTAACAGAACAGACACAACCCGCTGACTCCACCATGAAATTTACACTGTTGAGTGAGGGGATGAATAATAAACAAAATAAGCAAATAATGGTATAACCATTAAAAAAAGTAATCAATGACATGGGGGAGAAATAATGCAAGAAAGCAAGAAATTGGTTTCCATGCTGGCTCAGTGGTAAAGAATCTTCCTGCAGTGCAGGAAACATGGGTTTGATCCATGAGTCGGGAAGATCCCCTGGAAGAAGAAATGGCAACCCATTCCGGTATTCTTGCGTGGGAAATCCCATGGACAGAAGCGCCTGGTGGGCTACAGTCCATGTAGTCACAAGAAAGTCAGACACGACTGAGCCACTGAAGAATAACAAAGAAAGAAAGAAGGTTAAGCAATGACTCAGGCCTGGTGGTTTCATTTCAAATCAGGTTTCTCGGGAAGGCTTCACTGAAATGGTTATTTTTGAGCAAAGTTCTGAAGGAATGAAGTGTGCCTGTGGATGTCTGGGGGAGGGGGTTCCAGGCAGCGGTGGATGCATTACTAGCAGCCGCGATCCTCAGCCTGGGGTGACTTTGTCCTTCAGGGAACGTTTGGTACTGTCAGGAGGATTTCCTGGTTTTCCGCATTAGGGAAAGGGTGCTCCTTTCATGTACTGGAGAAGGAAATGGCAACCCACTCCAGTGTTCTTGCCTGGAGAATCCCAGGGATGGCGGAGCCTGGTGGGCTGCAGTCTATGGGGTTGAACAGAGTTGGACACGACTGAAGCGACTTAGCAGCAGCAGCAGCAGCAGCAGCAGCAGCAGCTCCTCTCATCTGGTGGGGACAGGGGGATGAGGATGCTGCTGAAAGTGTTAGTTGCTCAGTCACGTCTGACTGTTTACAATCCCATGGACTGTAGTCCACCAGGCTCCTCTGTCCATGAAATTCTCCAGGCAAGAATACTGGAATGGATAGCCATTTTCTTCTCCAAGGAATCTTCCCAACCCAGGGATCAGACCCTGGTCTTTTACATTGCAGGCAGATTCTTTACAGTCTGAGCCACCAGGAAGCCTGGTGTTACTGAGTATCCTACTAAAACAGCTCCCTTGACAACCATCTACCCAATTGTCAGTAGTGCCAAGACTGAGAAACCTAGTCGACTGCAAGAAGTCTGCAGCGTGGGGAGCCTGGTGGAGCCTTGGAGGAGCTGGAGTTAGAGACAGAAAAGGCATCCAGATGTTGGAGAGCTTTGTCAGCTCATCCCACAACTTTTGGCTTGTCCCTGAGGGAGACGGGGAACCAGGGACAAATTCCAAGCCGTGATGATATGACTCACAGCATCACAGGCCCACTCTAGCTCCTGTACTAAAATGGACTTTAGCAAGGGGGAAAGATGAAGCTGGAGACTCTTGTAATAATTCTGGAGAGAGACTGAGTCATAGTCAATGACAAACTGTTATAGTATGGAGTATATTATTAATTCAACAAAACAGCATCTACAATACTTACATTCTGTGTCTTTTATCTTAATATTGGGGTTTACGGGTACCTTGTCCTTTATTGTTGTTGTTTAGTTGCTAAGTCAGGGCTGACTCTTTTGTCTCCTCTGTCCAAGGGATTTCCTAAGCAGGAATACTGGAGTAGGTTGACATTTCCTTCTCCAAGGGATCTTCCCAACCCAGGGATTGAACCTGCATCTCTTACATTGGCAGGTGGGTTCTTTACCACTGAACCACCAGGGAAGCTTGTCCTAGCCACCCCCTATTTTATGGAGAAAAATTGTCAAAATTTAGGTTTCAACAGTTAATAGAATATTTCAGGGAAACAAGCAATTTCTTTCATGCATAAACCAATCTAAGGATGTTAGTAAAGGTAGATGTGTTCTCAGACATCCTTCTAATTAATTAACTTGTTTGATGATACCTGAAAAAAGGAAACTTTTGGGATTTCCCTGGCAGTCCAGTGGTTAAGACTTTGCCTTCAGATGCAAGGGATGTGGTTTCAATCCTTGGTCAGGGAGCTAAGATCCTGCCTACCTCGCAGTCAAAAACCAGAACATAAACAGCAGAAGTAATACTGTAACAAATTAAATAAAGACTTTAAAAATGATCCACATCAAAAGAAATCTTTTAAAAAAGAGACATTTGGTAAAAAATAAAAGCAGGCACATAAAAGCAGGCACAGATGAATCCAGATATCTTTTTAAGGGGCATCTAAGGAGGATTTTTTTTTAAGTTATCAGAGAAGATAGACAAATACAGATTAAAAACAAAAAGACAAATCCAGACACAAATAAACTTGAAAGTGAAAAGTTATTCATTCAGTTGTGTCCAACTCTTTGTGACCCCATAGACTATAGCCCACCAGGCTTCTCTGTCCATGGAATTCTCCAGTCAAGAAAACAGGAGTAGGTTGCCATTCCCTTCTCCAGGATATTTTCCCCACCCAGGGATCAAACCTGGGTCTCCTGCATTGCTGACAGATTCTTTACTGTCTGAACCAACAGGGGAGAACCTCCACAAAAGCAGAGAAGTCCAAAGTCAAGGAAGTACCCTGGGCCTTATTTGTCTTCAGTGCATGGAATGAGGCACAGAGCTGACATCCTTGAATACCTTCTCCAATTTCAGCCCTCCAGAGATGATTTGACACAATGAGATGGTTGGATAGAATCACTGACTCAATGGACATGAGTCTGAGCAAACTCCAGGAGATGGTGAAGGTCAGGGAAGCTTGGCGTGCTACAGTCCATGGGGTCGCAGAGTCATACACAGCTGAAAGCCTGAACCACAAACACAATGGAAGATGCTTTTTTTCCTATCTTAACTTTACCATAAACAAGTATAATGTATATTGATATTTCTGTATATAAACATATATTTGCATATTTCAATAATTATAAATAGCAGTAATGACTTATAAGAAGTAAAAATATCTGTATCTATATCAGTACTGTCTATTTATGTATCTAATTGAGATTAGATTGAGACTATCATATGAAGATCCACCTACTGACAATCTTATAAGCCACTCTCCACCTCCTGAAGAGCATGGGCTGTCTCTAGGGAAAGCCGTAGCAAATATCGGCGCAGTGGTAAAGAATCTCTCAAACTCTGAATGAACACAGTTATACTCTTACTAATCTTAAGACAACAGAATAAATATAGGCCAGCAATAAGCAGTTCATAGCCATTTTGTTACATGTAGGGCTTCCCAGATGGTGCTAGTGGTAGCGAACCCACCTGACAAAGCAAGAGACACAAGATACACGAGTTTGATCCCTGGGTCGGGAAGATCCCCTGGAGGAGGGAATGGCAACCCACTCCAGTATTCTTGCCTGGGAAAGCTAATGAAGTATTCTTCCCTGGGAAAGAGGAGCGTGGCAGGTACCATGACAGAGAAGTCCATGGGGTTGCAAAGAGTCAGACACAGCTGAGCATGCATGCACCTTTAGAGCGTTTCAAATCCCAGAACACACAATGGTGTTTGCTTTGTGGTTGCTTGCTGTTGACAAAAATGACCATCAAGAACTTCAGTTTGGAACTGTTGAACATACAAAACCCTTTGCCCCTTTCCCGGTGCCCAACTTGTGAGTGCCCCTGATCTAGGTTATTAGAAGGAGTCTGTGGTGGTAATGAGGGGCCTCTGGAGCATCACCTTGCAAGTTGTGGCTCTGGGCTGGAGGGCTGGTTGTCTTCATGCATGGGGGCGCCTCATGCCTTGAATGTTCCTCATCTGGAACGTGAAGGGGTCACAGTCCCAGCTCACAGGTCTTATTGGGGATTGACTGATGTAAGACATGTCACATGGCTTTGTAGACTACCTGGCAAACAGTGAGCACTCAATAAGGGGATCTGTTGTGATTGTTATCATCAGTAACAGAGTGTATGCGAAAGACGCCTTCAAGCTCTTTAGACAGTTCTCTTGCAATAGGGAGAAAAGTTGCAACTAATTCCTAGGAATTGCTCATCATATTTCAATCTATAAAGTTTTCTTTTAAAAGATCTCCATGCACTGAGTTATCTGGGTTTTTTTATACTTATTTATTTATTTATTTGGCTGTGTTGCATCTTAATTGCTGCACTTAGGATCTTCACTGAGTTATGCAGAATCTTTCGTTGCCAAGCACGTACTCTCTAGTTGTGGTGTTAAGGCACAGTAGCTGAGGCACACTGACTTAGTTGCTCCATGGCAGTGTGTGTGTGTGTGTGTGTGTGTGTGTGTGTGTGTGTCCAACTCTCTGTGATCCCATGGGCTTAGCCTGCCAGGCTACATTTTTCATGGGATTTTCCAGGCGAGAATACTGGAGCGGGTAATCATTCTCTTTCCAGGGGATCTTCCCCATCCAGGGATCGAACCCGAGGTCTCCTGCATTGCAGGTGTGTTCTTTACCATCTGTACCATGAGGGAAGCTGCTCTAAGTCATGTGGGATCTTAATTCCTTGACCAGGGATCGAAACTCTGTCTCCTACATTCCTAACCACTGGACCACAGGGAGTTCCCTATCTATATTTTCTTAAATGAGTTATCTGTGGATGTGTGTTCATATTCTGAGGGAGATCCTAAGCTGTGTAGAAGTTGAAATTTCTCTTCCATATTTCTTTCTCTCTCTGATACTCAAATTAATGTTTCAGTTTCAAAGCATTAAGTGTATGATCAGTAAATCCCTAGTTTTTGAATAATTTCTTTAAATGCAAATGATATCAATGGTGAAGAACTGGAAGAAAGTAAGATTTTCTATATTAACAATTATGAAAGAATATGATTTCTTATAACAGATGTCTACTGGGTTTTTCTGAGCAGGTTTGGAAAATACCCTATTTCTGCCAAATAACGGCAGGGACATTTGTTTGAATTTGTCATTTGATATTTTTCAAATCTATATTTTCAAACCAACAGTTTGAAAAGGCAGTAGTTTGAAACATTTTAAAGGGTATGGCATTTCTATCTAGTCAGATCTCTTCAAAAATTAATTGCTAATTCTTGTGTTCTCTCTCACTCTGAGAACCCACCAGCATTCTTGAAAAGTGACATAGTGATGTTTCTCCATGTGGAGCATGAGAAATGTCCACACTGCCTGATGCCTCAGGCTTGGCAGAATGAACTCGTACATTTGCGTCCCTGCCTCCTTACTGCAGAAGAAAAGAGCTTTTACAAAATTAACTGCTTTGAAGTACATCCGACTGTTTTACAAAAGCAGAACCCATTGCTGTGGTCCTCTTAGACTTTGAAAGACTATCTCTGAGAAATGACAATTGTAGTTTCCATTTGTAGCTGTTTTTGTTTTTGTTTTATAGCGATTAAAGATGGGAGTTCCAGGTGGGACTTATATTAGGGTTCTCTTTTTATACATAAGCTCTGAGGTAATTTAACTAAATCCTCAAAAAGATAATAAAATACATTGATTGGTATTTTAAAAACAAATCTGTTGAGTGTCCTGTAATTTCTGCATATAGTTAAAAAAAAGTCTTTGTAGGAAGAACTAAGCAAAGTGAAGAACCCGATGACATGCTCATGCAGAAAGATGGATATCAAGGAAAGAGACAAGTGTTAATTGTCCACTATGATACTTTCCATGTTATCTGATTTCAGCCACACAATCCTATGAGTTTGGTGCTCTTATACCTACTTTTGAGGATAAAAAACTAAAGCTGAGAGACGTTAAGAAAACCAGGGCATTTCCAAGCTTCCAGTTCTGCTTTGAGTGACTCCATCACCCGTGCTATCAAGACAGTGTAAATAATCCTTAAATAAAGAAAGAAAACTACAGTCAACAATCTGATCACAATATGTTTATGAAAAGCATCCTGGATTCCTAGGACTAGGGTCCCATCCAGAGAACATGTATTTAATTTTCTATTCACGAGGAAGTACCATCTTTATACTCTAAGGATCACTGTTATTTAGTCACTAAATCATGTCCGACCCTTTGCAACCCCAAGGAATGCAGCACACCAGGCTTCCCTGTCCATCACCAACTCCCAGAGCTTGCTCAAACTCATGTCCATCGAGTTGGTGATGACATATACAACCATCTCATCTTCTGTCGTCCCTTCTCCTCCTGCCCTTAGTCTTTCCTAGCATCAGGGTCTTTTCTGGTGAGTTGGCTGTTCGCATCAGGTGGCCAAAGTATTGGAGCTTCATCTTCAACATCAGTCCTTTCAATGAACATTAGGGTTGATTTCCTTTAGGACTGACCCAATGCCAGAGACTCTAAGGATAGGTAACATATATTGTCCTCTCAAATTTCCAGGTGCCTTCAGTCCTAAGGTTAGCATCCTTGAGTTCTTTATTCAGATATGACCTGTTGAAAGCAAAGATGAAATCTTAAATTTTCTATTTGACCAAGTTCAATAGTGCATGACAGTCATGAAGAAATAGTTCTCCCCACCCCTTCCCCCACCCCCAGACTTTGCTCAGTATGTGCAGATTGGACAACAAAGAAATAGCAAATCTTGACTTTGTAAACTTGAAACCAGCTCATCAGCCCAACTCTAGTACCATGCTTGCTAGATTCACCTCATTTTTCACACCATGTGTACCAGCCTGTTTGCCTCAAGAGTGATAACTTTTTGAAGACAAGGATTAAACCTTTTAGTTTATTGTTTCCAGGCCCTACTTTAGTGACAAGAACATGGTAGGTATTCTTTTTAAATATAATTTATTTATTTTAATTGGAGGTTAATTACTTTACAATATTGTATTAGTTTTGTCACACATGATAGGTATTCTTGAATGGTGGCTTTGGGAAAGAAGGAAGGAAAAAGAAATTTGCTACATCTATATATACTTTTGTAGCATTTAGTAGAAATACTGAAAATGTAAACTCCAAAACAGAACTAATCTTTGTTTTAAAGTTACTTTGTATTTGTTAGAATTGTTCAATGCCTTGAATACATGAGGAGAATAAGGCTAAAGATTACTTTGTATTGAACATCTACATATGAGCCAGACTTGACTTTATTCACATGATTCATTTAAAACCAGAAAGAAAATGCGTTCAAGCAGCCATCCATTTGAAGAAAACAGTTAATGCTCTGCTCCACGTGCACTGTTTTGGTGGAACACATTTACTGATAAACCATTTTCCTGGTTGTTGAATTAGAACAAAACTGGTGCCATGAAACATGGTCCTTTCAAACCTGAACATTCTCTCTTTCTCATAAATTTTCTTAACAACACACTTTAGAGTTTATGATTTTAAAGTTGCAAGTGTTTTTCCGGCCTGAGGTTTCTGAGACTGTGAGATTCTTCACTTTAAAAGAGCTGCTTGGATATCATTCACATTTTAGCTTGAACCCTGGGACCGATGATAATAGCCAACACTATAACGAGGTCTTATTCTCCCCTAGGCACTATTCTAACCTATGAATGGATTAAGTCACTTTGTCTTCACAACAAGCCTAAGAGATTGGTTTATTTTTCTTACCATTTTAATAAGTGAGGGAACAGAGGCACAGACAAATTAAGAAGCATGCCCCAAGTCACATAGCAAATAAGTGACCAAGCTGGACCCTGGACCTGTAGTCTAATTGTGTGAACTGACTCACTGTGCACTGCTCTAGTAAGGAGCAGTGTGGGGAAATGAAGAAAGCATAGCAACAAGGAGATTGTACTAAATGCTGGAAAGGTGGTACAGCTAAACTGAGCAGGCAACCAGAGCCAGCACCCACAGTTTATTATGAAATGCAACAGCGTTAGGTGACCCCTTGAATGTTTTGAGTATGGCGTGCTATATCCTCAGACTGTATGGCATGGATGATGGCAAATAAACCACTTAGATCCACTTGGAAGGTTAATTTGTCTTTGTCTCAGCAGGTGTCCGCTTGTTTTAAGTCAATGTTTTGACTGCTTGTTGCTCAAGAATACAATACTGAGAGACAAGTATTGGGTAAAAGGAAAGATAGCTTTACAGGAAGCCGGCAGTCCCAGAGAGAAGGTGGACTCATGTCCCAAAGAACCAACTCCCCCCTTGGGGGTGCGAGCTTTTAAAAGGGAAAATCAGGTGCACAATGAAATGTGCAGGGCTGTGTGTAGACCCCAGCACACTCAGGTCTGACAGTCATCTTGAAATTGGTCATGCAGTCGTCTGATCAGCATCATCTTGACTATTTTCAGTACAGTTACTCTTCAGTTCCAAGGTAGTTTGTTCCCATTTCCTTGAGTCCAGCTCTCAGAACTGTGTAAGACAGAGCAGCTAATGTCTTGGTTGGGGTTTTAGTATCTACAAGGTAGCTCAAAAGATGTGGATCAGAATCTCTATAACCCTTGAGGAGGAATTCAAGGTTCCTTGACTCTGCTTAAAGGCTAAACTATTATTATTTTGTCTTATTTGACTGCTTTCCATTGCTTCTGCATTTTCTCATTTCTCTGATTAAATTTACTCTTAGGCTGAAGATTTTCCACAGACAAAAGGCAGGTGGAGGGCATAGTGGAGAAGTGATCTGTCCTGAGAAGACTGTTGTGTTACAGAAGTGTGTGGTAGGATAAGTAAGGGTGATGTGACTTACCACATGTGAGTAGTAGTTAATAATATGATAGAACTGTAAATGTGAAAGTTGCTAAGAGAATAGATCTTCAAAATTTTCATCATAAGGAAAATAATCATAACAGTGTATGATGTGAAAGTGTCTGTCATGTCCAACTCTTTGTGAACCCCTGGACTATAGCCCGCCAGACTCCTCTGTCCATGGAATTTTCCAGACAAGAATACTGAAGTGGGTAGCCATTCCCTTCTCCAGGAGATCTTCCCAACCCAGGGATCAAACCTGAGTCTCCTGCATTATAGGTGGATTCTTTAAAGTCTGAGCCCCCAGGGACTCTCCTGGTGACTATAACTAGTCTTACTGTAGTGATCATTTCACAATATATACACAAATATCTAATCACTATTCTGAGTGTTAGTCAGTTAGTCGTGTCTGACTCCTTGTGACCCCAGGGACTATATATAGCCCACCAGGCTCCCTGTCCATGGAATTGTGTAGGCAAGAATGCTGGAATGGGTTGCCATTCCCTTCTCTAAGGGATCTTCCCAACCCAGGGATTGAACCAGGGTCTTCTGCACTGCAGGCAGATTTTTTACCATCTGAGCTACGAGGGAAGCCCTAGTAAAGGTAATTTTGTAAATTACAAAACAAAATATATATTTTGTTTATAATGTCAATGTTATAATGTCTTTATTCTGTTCTTTAACATCTAGTACTTTGGCCACCTCATGCAAAGAGTTGACTCATTGGAAAAGACTCTGATGCTGGGAGGGATTGGGGGCAGGAGGAGAAGGGGACAACAGAGGAGGAGATGGCTGGATGGCCTCACCGACTTGATGGACATGAATTTGAGCAAGCTCTGGGAGTTGGTGATGGACAGGGAAGCCTGGCGTACTGCAATTCATGGGGTCCCAAAGAGTCGGACCCAACTGAGTGACTCAGTTGAACAGAACTCAACAAAGTTGGATTATATCACCATAGAAAGTAAGGATTTTTCATCTTAAATTTCTCGTGGCACTCTGTATAATCCTCACACTTGATGGTCACTGTTGGATTGTAAGTGAGGTTAGTAAGTGCTCAGTTGCTCAGCTGTGCCTGACTGTTTTTGACTCCATGAACTGTAGCCTGCCAGGCTCCTCTGTCCATGGAGTTCTCCAGGTGAGAATACTGGAGTGGATTGCCATTCCCTTCCCCAGGGAATCTTCCCAACCCAGGGATCAAACCTGGGTCTTCTGTCCCAGTCTCCTGCATTGCGTACAAATTCCAGACAAGGCACCAGTGAAATCCAATTATTATGCTATATACCCTGAATATAATGTTAATATGTCAATTATATCTAAAATTTTAAAAAGTTTGTGGTACGGAGAAATTTCTAAAATATGTATATTTTAAATATAGTACTTTCCTTTCAGTTTAACATGTAAGTTAGAACAGTGGTTCTCATTGGTGGGGTGGTGGTGGTGACACTTCTTCCTACAGAGATAGCATGTGTGTTCAGGGCATGACACTGTTAACACCTAGTATGTAGGGACTGAATCCTCAGCCCTCTGCCAGGCACCCGACTCTCCCTTATAAGGAAGGCTGAGTTGGAAAGCATATCCAATTACCGGGACATAGACTCTAACTGTTGACATATCTTTAATCCCAGTTTCAATAAACAGTGAATTTGGGGGCAACACAACTGAAGTGTAAATCTAAAGATGATTGTACTTTCTTTTGCTCTGACTTTTCCAGGAGATGTTCACCATCTCTGCAGATCTCATCATTGGTAATAACACTGCTCATGGTTTCTGAGTTGCTAACTAGACATACTTACAGACACTACATTCATGGTGATCATACACCTCAGTGCAGCTGTGCTGCTGTTTCATTCCAGTTGTCTTGCTTGAACATTTACATTATGGAAACACAAATTATATAATATAAATTAGTTTCCTCTTATCTCTCTTGTGTTACAGTTTTATTCTTATAAATTTTTTAGAGAATGAGTGTGCAGGTAGCTTAGTTACATTATGTATGAATTCCCTTGCAATATAGTAAATGAGGCCACAGAAAATGATGTTTTGCAGAGGAGGTGTGAGTGAGAGAATTGAGGATCCCTGAATTAAATTCCATTTGGAGCCATAAGCACCCAGAGTCATTCATTATATTCTTCAAAATTTTATAGCCATTTTAACCTTAGGTAATTTAATCACTTCAGAATTATCTCTTTTTAAGTACCATGTGGTACAATTAAAATATATACACCCCCCTTAACTGCTTTGTAATTTGTTTTAGTTTCGCTAAGTCCAAAAGCAATGCAAGAATGGAGGTATCTTCCTGAGATGGTTCCCCTTATTCCTCATTTCCTGCTGCTTTCTTTTTTTTTCTCATCTCTGAAAGAACATTGGAACCAGAACGAAGCTAATACCAATGAGCAAAAGGGCAGAGTTACTTCTTTTAAAATAAAAGCTTACTTTTCACCATGGTAACCAGCCTGTCCTATGACAGATACACCACATGGTCCATGAAACATGAACCCTTTCAGAATACATTTCTACCAGTGTATATGAGCTTTCACGTTAGTGTAGCAAGGACTGGAATAAGGTGACACCTGAGGTTTATTTGGGTCAAATGAGCCCTTTGATATCTTATAACATTTTTCTTTCAGTTTGCAAGAGGTAACACTAGCATTTTATTTTTTAAAAATGCTTAATGAAAGTGAACCATATGCTATGAACACAAGGTAAATGCATTCTCCCAGGTCCTAGGAACAGCACATTTCCATTTCCTTTGAGTATAAGGACTGAGAAAAAACCCTGAGGTTTCATCTTTTATTTCTCAGGTTGTGTATAGGATATGTATTTGTAGCTGCCTGCATACTGAAGTGAAAACAAAAACAAAAGTTAAAAGTCACAATTGAGCATACCATGCCCATCAGTTCAGTTCAGTTGCTCAGTCACGTCCAGCTTTTTGCCACCCCATGAATCCAGCCAAACCTCCCTGTCCATCACCAACTCCCGGAGTTCACTCAAACTCACGTCCATCAAGTCGGTGATGCCATCCATCCATCTCATCCTCTGTCGTCCCCTTCTCCTCTTGCCCCCAATCCCTCCCAGCATCAAAGTATTTTCCAATGAGTCAACTCTTTGCATGAGGTGGCCAAAGGACTGGAGTTTCAGCTTCAGCATCATTCCTTCCAAAGAAATCCCAGGGCTGATCTCCTTCAGAATGGACTGGTTGGATCTCCTTGCAGTCCAAGGGACTCTCAAGAGTCTTCTCCAACACCACAGTTCAAAAGCATCAATTCTTCGGTGCTCAGCCCTCTTCACAGTCCAACTTTCACATCCATACATGACCACTGGAAAAACCATAGCCTTGACTAGACAGACTTTTGTTGGCAAAGTAATGTCTCTGCTTTTCAGTATGCTATCTAGGTTGGTCATAACTTTCCTTCCAAGGAGTAAGCGTCTTTTAATTTCATGGCTGCAGTCACCATCTGCAGTGATTTTGGAACCCAAAAAATAATGTCTGACACTGTTTCCACTGTTTCCCCATCTATATGCCATGAAGTGATGGGACCAGATGCCATGATGTTCGTTTTCTGAATGCTGAGTTTTAAGCCAACTTTTTCACTCTCCCCTTTCACTTTCATCAAGAGGCTTTTTAGCTCCTCTTCACTTTCTGCCATAAGGGTGGTGTCATGTGCATATCTGAGGTGATTGATATTTCTCCCAGCAATCTTGATTCCACCTTAACTGACCTTTTCAGTCCTGTGGCCACTGCTCATAACCCTGCTCTTTTTATTATCATTATTCATTATGGTAGCTAAAACCTTTGGTTTTGACTTAATTGTGTGATATTTGACAAAGGACAAATACAGCAAAGGAAGAGGAAAGCCTTTTTAAATATGTATCACACCTTGGGAAGGGTAAAAATGAAACTGTTTCATTCAACTTTTAAATATCTTTTTGCCCTTTTTGCTTGGAAGCAGGGTTTGTTCAGTAAGCTCTTTGTGATTAACATCTTTGACTAACCCTTCTAACCATAGTACTTACTAAGTCTACTTCCCCAATATTAGGACACTTTAAATCCAGTTCTAGTCCTGCAGACATGAAGTAGATTCTTGAAGGCTCTGCTGCTGCTGCTGCTGCTAAGTTGCTTCAGTCGTGTCCAACTCTGTGCGACCCCATAGATGACAGCCAACCAGGCTTCCTATCCCTGGGATTCTCCAGGCAAGAACACTGGAGTGGGTTGCCATTTCCTTCTCCGGTTCATGAAAGTGAAAAGTGAAAGTGAAGTCGCTCAGTCATGTCCAACTCCTAGCGACCCCATGGATTGCAGCCTACCAGGCTCCTCCATCCATGGGATTTTCTAGGCAAGAGTACTGGAGTTGGGTGCCACCGCCTTCTCTGTTGAAGGCTCTGGGTAATCTCAAATACAATGGGTAACTTCAAATACAATGAATCACATAAGCAGTGATTTCTGTAGCCAGATACTGATTTGTTTCCTTTAGGGCATCCAATAGGATATTAGTGGGTTTGAAGCCAACATTTTCTTTACATTTACAAACATTAACTTACAATATATTGATAGTCTGAAACTGAGCTGTAAAAGAAGCTTCTTTCAAAGCTTACTTGGAAATATAATAGAAATTAAGCATGTCACCAACTATGGAAGTAGAAATTATTCTAGAAATCCTAATGGCAAAACCATAGAATCCTGTCATATGTTTAGTCATCAGTGGAAAGTTAGGAGTTATATTTCTGTTTCTCAATCCAATTCCCTCCTCCTCCTCAAATCTTTCTGTTTGCATAGACCTGAATTCACAAGATTTTAAGGAGAGGATGCAAGGAAGATAAGATTTTTACACACAATGGAAAAAAGTCACTAAAGGGCAATCAGACCAGATTCTCAGTGTATTGAGACTATGTCGATCAGAGTCATATTTCATTCAATTTTGGATCCCTTGCAGGTAGCATGGGGCTCAGTAGACATTCAGTAGATACTTGGTGAAATAAAATTATTTGAGTTATTATTTTATGTGAAGCTTTTCCTATTGTAATGTTAGCCTTTTGAATTATAAGAATAGTTTCACTGAGAATAATCTTACATAAGCTTATGTAACTAAGAACTAGATGAATATTTAGCTACATCAAAGTATACATTCAAAACTTAAAGCATAAGAAATTTACATTTTGGCTTTAGAGATTCACATTATTATTGAATTATGCTGTGTCCATCTGCTCAAGTACTGGATATATTTAGGTTGTAGTGAGCCAAAATGAAAGATTCAATGGATTATTCATCTGCTCATGCTCTGATACATAGGAACCTTCTGATTTGTAAATTTTACCCCAAACTCATCTTCTCTTTTTGTTTCATGATCAAGAAATTATAAAATGCACACTGGGTTAAGAATGACTTTGTGATTTTCTACTTCGCTTTAAAAGAGAGAAAATGGAGCTAATAATAGAGTGAAAACTTGCTTTGACGCTGAATTTAAGAATGATTTTTTTCTCTAACACTAATATTGCAAATTGTGTGTATATATATTTAATTTATATGTGTGTGTATATATATATATACACACACATATAGTGTAAATGGTTCATTTCTAGATTCATGGTGTACCTAAAATTGTGATAATCATTAAGTGTATTTACAAATATTTATTTCAAATGATGCATGGCTATATGACTTGCATTGGCCATTGAAATTTGAATATTGAAGTGGGTATCACTTCTGCACAGGCAAAGATACAATATGCACTTGGCACATTTCCTTTTTATCCTGTCTTGATGAGTATGGAAGTGTTTATTGTGATGGGTCTTACATCAATCAGGGTCTCTCTGTGACCCTGTTAAGTAGAACATCCCCTCAAGGTCCATGTTAATCCCGTGTGATGAAAATGAGTGACTTTTATGTATTCAGCATCTGAGATTTTGGTGTTTTTGTTTTCACTTGTTTTTGTTATAGCAGCATAGCCTAACATAACCCAATATACTAAGGCTAAAATACCCGTCTGGGTTATTTTTGTTTCGTACCCCCTGAAGAAAAGGGCAAGTATTGGATATAAGCATCTGTAAAGAGAATCTGAGGAAATAAAAATAAAGGATTTCAAAATCTGAGCTACTTTGAAATGTATAGACTTTTATTTTAGGCTTTTTTTTTTTTTTGGTAAAATTGTCAAAAGAGAAAATAACATACAAAGACGTTTTCTTTGATTACATTGAGTATTTGGCATGCTCGATAGTTGGTGGTTATAATTTAAACTAGAAAATAACAACCACTATATTTAGAATTCATAGTTGTTTGTAGACATCTTTTAAAGTTTGTATAATATTTACATTTAGAAAGATACACTGAGCCCTAAATATCTATGTACAGAGAAGTATTTTGACTTATGAGAAGACTTTCATTAAATTCTTTGTGTTCTCAGTGTAAACTAGTTTTGGTCTAGAAAAGAAGCAATGTATTCGATCTTCTTCTTGGCTAAGGAAAAGGCCAAAGAAAGTGGCTCTGGGGTCTTAGTGACTAAAGAGAAAGATGTTAAAAATTCAGTTCAGCAGGAAAAAGATAGGTGAAGAATGGGACACTTCTCTTTTTCTCTATTTTTTTTTTAAATTCCTGGGCAACTCCAGGAAAATAGTTGAGAATGATGTGAAGTCAGGATTATACTGTGACAACTTTCTTGTCTTGATGATGTGAGATGTAGAACCATGGGGCTTAGGGACCACTTCAGGGTATCAGTGAATTTCCCAATAACCCCTTCTTGATCTGGAGCCATAATTGGTTTCCATGGTTGAATTGATTATGTGGTGATCAATTGTGAAGACTGTTGTTAGGGCATCTAAAATGATTGAATCTGCTAGGTTATAGTTAATTTCATAAATATTGGATGAGCCGCAGTCTGCCAAATGGCTTTGCTCAGTTTATTGGACTCACAGGAAGCAAATGGAAGCTTCTTTTTATTTTTTCAGATTGAAAGGAAAAGAAAAGCCCTATGTTAATCACTAGGTCTCAGTGAAGGTTGTTTTACTTATCTCTACTCAACAGTAATTAATTGAACAAGGTATTTTATTAGATACTGTAGGGGATAGAAAGTGAATCTAGGAATTTAGATTTAGAATTTAGAATCTAGCAGGAAATTATAATCTAGTTATATACCTCATCTTGATATTGCCTATGACTCAGCTCCATTGATATTTATGAGAACCTTCAAAGAATTTGGAAGTGGAAATAAGAAGATGAAACAGGTTCTTTATTATTAAAAATTTACGATGTTTTCAATTTGAAAAGTTTAAAATCCAACTCTAACCAGAATCAAAGCAATTTGGTTCCTTATCCCTACTACCCACCATCTTTCAAGTGTGCATTCACCATATTCTCTGTTCCAGATTGACAAATGTAATTAGGCAGAAAATATTTTAAACTGCTTTTGTCTGTCATTAATAGTCTCGGAGATACAGCTAGTGAGATACCTGAAGTGACACCTTGGGTAGATCCTGATGGTTATGGAAACAAAGAGGAGTATTTTATTTTGGTGGCATAGCCTAGAATTTTCTTTTGGTAATGATCAAAATTGCTAGATAAATGTGTCAGTAGAAAAGCTATTCAGATTTCAGCAAGCTAGATGCCCTCATTATGGCGGGACTTTTGCTTGACTCAGTAGTTCCAACTAAGGAAACACAGAATCCAGAAGCCCTCCATCCCTGCCCTGATTACTTATGAAAGTTCAGTCAATTTATTTAATTATTTTTTATTTTTTAAAGTTAAAGCATTTGAATAGTTTTGAATATGATAGCAGACTGAAAAGTAGCAAGTTAGGTTATAAGAAAGTTTCCTCAGTGTACTGATATTAGTTGGAAATGATGGTTGACAAACATTTGGCAACAGAAGAGAGAAAAACTGAAAAACCAATCCAAAGACAACAGATTCAGCCAGCTAGGACCATTTAGTGGAAGGAATTGTTCATAGCTCAGCAGCCCCTGAAGGTGCTGCCATTTTACAGGCAATTGCAATCTGATTCTCTCACTGTCCAGGTGAAACAGCAACCTCTTCCCATTAGCATCAGCTCTGCACTCCTTCATAGAGCCTTTTGTGTGCTGGCTCAGCCTGCCCTGCCCACCATCATTTCTACCCACCCTGCCCTAACCCTTGAACTTCTTCCATAATCACCTTCAAATGGATCGTTAGCTCTGGACCTTCTGGTTTCTTCTTCCTGAAGTCCTTCTTGCTATTTCCACTCATGTTTTAATTCTTACCCAAGTCTCTGGTACTCGTAGAGTGAGTTAAGTGGCCTGCCATGCTGGGTTCCCATCATATCCCGTGTGTCCTGTATCCCACTCTACATTCTAAGGTAAAAGCTTACTTAATCGTCTTGAGCAGGGCTTGGCCAATGATGGCCCATGGGCCAAATCCAGCTTCCACCTATTTCTGTAAACGAAATGGTATTGGAACTCAGCCATGCTTATTTCTGTGCTCCTTTCACACTATAATGGCACAACTGAGTAGTTGAGATAGATACTTTTATGTCCCACAAAACAAGCAAAACTTACTGTCTGGGCTTTTTTAGAAAATGTTTGCTGACTCAGTCTCAAGAATAAGCAACACATTTACCTTGTTCATCACTGAATCTCTAATATTTGGCACAGTGTTTGCCCAAAGTAGATGTTCCATACATCTTGAAGGAATAAACTAAATACAAATACAAGGAAAATTGAAAATAATTATTTGACATCTTTTATGTGCTAGGTGCTGTCTTAGTTACTTTACACATATGCTCATGTAATCTCCATAGTGACCCTGTGAAGTAGAGGCTATTATACCCAATCTGCAACTGAGATACTGAAGTTAGGGGTGGATAAATGATTTTTGTAAATGATACAAAGCGAGTAAAAATGGATTACCTGGAGACTTACTCAGACTTTCCTTGTAGTAAGGTGCTCTGTCTAATACAGAGAGATCAAGTATACCATGGTTGTTAAGAGAAGGATCTCACTAGGGTGCCCAATCCCAATCCTGGCTCTGCCGTTTACAGCTTCTATGACCAGAAGTCATTGAATTGCTCTGGGGCCAAATTTCCACAGATGTAGCATGTTCTTTAACTCTAGCCTTTGTCTCTGCAGCTAATAAAGGAGATGATTTCAACATCTCATTTAAGTGTTGTGAAATTTAAATGAGATATTATGCATGAGTTGCTTTTAGGTGCTTGGCACATTGTAAGCATTCAAGAGATATTAATCTTTGTTATTACAGAAGGTGCAGTCATTGCTAACAGCCCAGAATTTTCAAGAACTTATGTTCTATTTATAACTTACATTTACCTAATTTCAGAGAAAATTTTCAGTGGTATTTTGCTTTGTGTTCTCCATATATTCTGCAAAGATAAGAAAGTGGTGCATGATATAGCTCTTTATTGGGTTGGCCAAAAGGGTCATTTGGGTTTTTACATACCATCATAGGGAAAAGTCTGAATGACCTTCTTGGTCAACCCACTGTATTATATTTTCTGTGTTGAGCTAAAGAACTCATCTGCTCTTGCCATTGTTATTCACTATGCCTAATTTTTTGAATTTCCCAAATATCATATACGTGGTATCAAAATGTGATGCCTGAATCAGCATGTGGTTTACCTCATAAGGATTTTCTGCTGATATATTGCCTGTACTACTGGCCCCGTGTTGCAGGAGTGCTGCCATGCATCTAACTTATTCCCATTTTTATGTTGTCTGAAGCTGGCATGTTTTCTTTTTATAAATAACAATATCGAGCTACTGCATGAAAAATGTGCAAGTATAGAATCTACCTACAGTTTGGGTTTTCCTTTTGTTTTGTTTTAGCTAAAGCATCTATATGTCATCAAGGCACAACAAAAAAATTTCATACTTTTTTTAAAACAAAAATCTACTACTCAATGAAAATATCCTTGCAATATAGAAATTGGCTTTGTAGTGTTTCTTTAAATCTATCCCAGCTTCTTTATTTTTATTTTTTAAAAAATATAAATTTATTTATTTTAATTGGAGGCTAATTATTTTACAATATGGTATTGGTTTTGCCATACATCAACATGAATCTGCCATAGGTATACACGTGTTCCCCATCCTGAACCTCACTCCCTCTTCCCTCCACGTACCATCCCTCTGGGTCGTCTCAGTGCACCAGCTTCTTTAAAGTTAAACCTTACAGAGAGACTATTTTCTTCATCAAATCATTGTTAGAAAAACTTTATTGGGTGGATCAGCTCTAATGATATGGTTAAGATTGTTCTGACCTCATGAGAATATTAAGGTCATGAAACCAAGGTTCTAAAATTCATCATTAATTTAAAACTACTAGAGCCAGCCAGTAGGCTCCAAGTCATAAACACTAAAAAAGAAATAAAGATCATATATTCTAGTTACAACAAATCCTGTGTTTTGGTTTTAATATTGTATTACTACCTATAAAAAGAAAGAGTATCAGCATATCATTAATTATCCTTTATATGCTTTAGTTGACAAATTAAGAACATTTCATTAAATGTTCTCTTAATCATGATTTTATCTCTCAGCAGGAATCGATGTACTTGAATTTCACCATGTGTGTCAATTACATTGGCAGCAAAGGATTATTTTTGCCAGCAAAGGAGTCTCTTTAATCAGCATTCTTTTTCATGAAGTGATCCTAAAGATAAAACTTTGATAATTAAGTTGTTAATATACATTCCAGTGGAGAGTATAAAAAATATGATTATAAGACCTCTATCAATTAGCATTTGCCTCTCATGATTTCACCAGGGCTTCCCTGGTGGCTCAGAGGTTAAAGTGTCTGCCTGGAATGCAGGAGACCTGGGTTCGATCCCTGGGTCAGGAAGATCCCCTGGAGAAGGAAATGGCACCCCACTCCAGTACTCTTGCCTGGAGAATCCCATGGAGGGAGGAGCCTGGTAGGCTACAGTCCATGGGGTCGCAAAGAGTCGGACACAACTGAGTGACTTCACTTTCACTTTCTCATGATTTAGAGCAATGGGAGGATTGTGAACCATGTGGATTCGGAAAAGGAGGCAGAATTAGAGGCATGGACTTTTCAACAAATGTAGGAAGTGATGGTTATAAATGTTCTTAGCTTCTTTT
Source organism: Nanger dama (assembly GCA_917880005.1). NCBI lineage: Eukaryota > Metazoa > Chordata > Mammalia > Artiodactyla > Bovidae > Nanger > Nanger dama. The sequence goes on from CAKJTW010000066.1 coordinate 11,536,730, forward strand.
TGGTGGTGATGTTGAGGTGATGAATTAAACTTCTCTAGGTTGAACATGTGACCACTTACATATGGAGTTGCAGACTCAACCCTACACTGACTGCTAGATAGCAATTTGACTTCTTATAACTTAATTGATGACTTAACTTCCACTGATAAATGTTTAAAGGCAGATACTCAGGCATGCTACCAAATACTGGAAACATGACTATTATCCTCACAAGGCAATCTTAACTCCTGAAATATGTTGGTTTCTTGACCTGGATAGCTTGAAGTCTACTTTGGTATAGGACATGCTAACACAGAAACAATTTGTTGAGAGTAGTAGCAATCCCAAATGATGTTGGTAGGCAACTAATGAGGAAGGGAGTCATGAACTGAAGCTCCACGTGCACGCTAAATCACTTCATGTCTGATTCTTTGCAACCCCATGGGCTATATCCCACCAGGCTCCTCTGTCCATGGGATTCTCCAGTCAAGAATACTGGAGTGGTCTGCCATTTCCTCATCCAGAGGATCTTCCTGACCCAGGAATTCAAACCCGTGTCTCTTACATCTCCCGCATTAGCAGGCAGGTTCTTCACCACAAGCACTACCAAATTTGTGGGTTTATTTTAACTTGCTTAGGCCCACAGAATTGCAGCTGAACTTTGGTCAACAAGCCAGTAGATGAAGGCTTGTACTTTTCCAGACAGGCTCTATTTTTGTTCATTCTGTGTGTGGGGGTGGAAGCCCTGGAAAAGCTTTGTTATCATTCCTGAAATGCAGAATGTTCTATTTAGCTTAGAAGCTCTATTCTTTGTACTAATAACTGATATTAGGCAGCTCCAGCCATTTTTAAAGCAATTTAAGAGAAAATGAACCTTGGCATTTAAGTCTTGGTAGCTGAGTGGTCTGTCGTGATTGGACTCAACTAAATCTGGGGAAGCGATCTGAATTTTGTTTTCATTCTTTTCCCTCCTTTGCGTTGCATAACACAATAAGTAGAATTTTTTCCGCTGGTGTCCACTACTGAATCACTACTAGAGTATTTGCTGCCCTGCTTAATTTTAATCAAAGGATGAATGTGCATTTCAAATTATTTTGATTTCTGTCACCTGTCTTCATATTTGTTCACTTAGCTGTACATAACATCTGTGTGAGAGATTAAATGAATCATGCCATCCCATTTTATGGGTGGGTTCCAGTTATCTTTTCCAAGCTATCCTAAACAGCAGTGGTATCCAGCAATAACCATTTTACTCTGACTCACAGCTTCATGGTTTGGAAATGCTGGCAGGGCATGGTTTGGCAGGTCTTCATCATATCAGGTGGCATCAACTGAGGTCAGCTGGTAAAATTCAGCTGGCAACTGTGACTGGTCTTTGCTCACAAACCTGGCACCTACATGGGAACAGCTGGAAGGCCGGAGTCATACAGGCTCCCTTCCCTTTCCGTGTAATCTTTGAGTCTCTCTACATCATCTCTCCAGTAGTATTGTCATACTTTTTATATGGCACTTCCAGTGTACTAGAGTAAGCCTTCCAAGAAGCCCAGATGGGAACTTCAAAGCTTCTAATGACTTAGCCACAGAAATCCCAGCACATTGTGGAACTCACCCAACATCAAAGAAAGGAGGCATGAATGAACATGGCTTTCTCTAGATGGAAGCTAGACGTCTTTCTCTAGATGGAACATAAACCTTTCTCTAGATGGAAAGTGTATCAAAGAATTCATGGGTATCTTTAATCTGCCACAGAAAATTTATTCAATTTCATTTCCTCTGTGATTAAGCATGCCAAAGAAAGCCATACTAGTCATTGGCCATCAGGCCATATCTCCTGTAAACCGAATGTATATTCCAGCCTTCTCTTACTCCCTTCAGTCAAACACATTATCTTCTGGAGTTTTACCTCTGGCATTTAGCTTCTGAACATCTCTATATAGCCTCCTAAATAGTATTCCCAAATAATTATATAGTAAATCCCCTACATACAAACGAGTTCTGTTTTGAGAGTGTGTTCATAAGTTCAAATTTTTTTAATTTAAATTTATTTATTTTAACTGGAGGCTAATTACTTTACAATATTGTATTGGTTTTGCCATACATCAACATGAATCTGCCACGGGTGTACACGTGTTCCCAATCCTGAACCCCCCCTCCCACCTCTCTCCCCCAGGTACCCAACAAGTACAATCAGCTGTATAGCACTGTACTGTGATAGGTTTAAAATACATTTTACACAAATAATACATAAAGAACAAACACAAAAAATTAAACATTTTAATCTTGTAGTACAGTACCGTGAAAAGTACAACAGGACAGTACAACAGCTGGCATACAGGGGCGCGTTCACATCTTTAAAAGTTAACAACTTGAAGTTTCATATAAAGGGGATATACTATATTAAGGCATATGTGTGATGTGTCACTTCTCATTAATGGCTCCAAGTGGTCTATAAGGCAGAATCCAAATGCCTTAGCCTAATACATGAGGTCCTCCATCATTTTTTCTCAATCTTCTTTTCAGCCATAGTATCCACCCTTTCTTTCCCAGCACTGCCCTACCCCTGTACCGCTCACTGTGTCCCAGTGTGCTCTGGCCATGCTGTCTCAAACACAACATACCCCTGCCCAATCATGTACCTTACTTAGCAGTTCTCTCCTCGAATATGTTTAAAATATTTTCATTTATTTATTTGGCTGTGCTGGGTCTTAGCTGTGATATGCAGGATCTTTGATCTTCATTGTGGCATGCAGGATCTTTAGTTGTGACATGTCAGATCGAGGGATGGACTCCCAGACAGAGATGGAACCCATGTCCCCTGCACCGGGAGCACAGAGTCTTAGCCACTGGACTGTAAGGCAAGTCCCTCCTCTTAGATATTATCCATTACCTCCATATCTGTTTACTGAAAGTGGATGTCTTATTCATCTTTCAAGGTTCCATTCACGTGTCACCTGCCACACAATCTCATAACACGTGCTTATGCCACCACTGCAGGAGTGGATCATGCTTTGCTGATGGTCATTTCTGATGTTTTGGAGAGGTGTCAGAGCATGGTGTTCACAAGCATGGACTCTGAGCCAGAGGGACTCCTGGTTTCACAACTTACTGGCTGGACTAGGTTGAATAGCTACCTCTGGAAATTCATCTCCTTTTGCAACCTCAGAATGTGACCTTATTTAGACAGGGTCACTGCAGATGTAATTAGCTAAGTTCAATCTGGAGTAAGGTGGCCCTTCATTCAATATGACTGGAGTCCTTATAAGAAGAGGAGACAAAGAGACAGACAGGAAAGGAAGATGATGTGAAAAGACGTAGGGAGAGCCCCATGTGACCATGAAGGCAGAGACTGGAGTCATGTGTCTACACAAGAATTGTAGCACAATCTCCACAAAGCAGCATAGGAAAAGACAGGAGAAAGACATGAAATAGATTCTCCCCTAGAATTTGGCCCCACTGCCACCTTGATTTTAGACTTAACAGCCTCCAGAACTGGGAGAGAATAGATATTTGTTGTTTTAAGCCACCTGGTTTGCAATACTTTGTTAGCGCTGCCCTAGGATATGAATACCTATAGGCCCTTGAGCAGGTTATGAATTCTCTCTCTGTACCTCAGTTTCTTCACCTTTAAGATGATATTAACAGTGATTTTTAATGGGGTTTTTGTGTGAATTAAGTCATGGGGTAGTCTCCAGTCTATTTTTAATGTGTCTGTGTATGTCTTCCACTAGGATAGAGAGCATGTTGTTTGATTTTTATACCTTATTTTGAGAAACGGTGTGATATGGCAGAAGGAGTCAATGGCAAGAAAAACAAAAGCCCTGAATTCAACTTCAGGATGTGGTATCCCAGTGGCAAAGAACCCACCTGCCGATGCAAAAGAAGAGATGCAGGTTTGATCCCTGGGTTAGAAGACCTCTGGAGGAGAGCATTTCAACCCACTCCAGTATTCTTGCCTGGAAAATCCCATGGACAGAGGAGCCTGATGGGCTACAGTCCATAGGGTCACAAAGAGTTAGACACAACTGAATTGACTTAGCAGGCACATTTAAGAGCCTCTGTGTTATTTTTGAGCCTCAGTCTCCTCATCTGTAAAATGAGACAAGTGATACCAATTTTGCTGGGTTGTTGTAGGAATAAGAATTACTATATGTCTTACATATAATAGGTCCTCAAATAATGAAAGCTATATACTTTTCCCCCAAATCACCTAGCAAAGAACCATGAACACTTTAATTGCTGAGAAATGCCTTTCAATGAGATGTATTAATTAATCCCTCAGTACCTGTTTAAGTAAACATTTTTGGCAATTCTGTATTTTTCCCCAGATCATTTTTATAGTTTTGAATTTTGTGTCCTGTCACTTAAATTCCAAAGGTCATTGCCATCAGGAATTAGAATGCTGAGGAAAGAACATGATTTTTTTAAAGAGTGTATCTTTCATGATTTTATGAACTGGCCATCAATCACACCTTTTCCTGTGTTCTGTGAAGGAGGAGAAAATGGTTTTCAACATTCTTGACAAGGTTTCTGTGACTGCATCTTGATGCCAAGTTGGTTTTCTCTTGTTCTCATGACTTTAGCAGCAAGTCTTGCTTAGAATATTTTATTTGGCTCCTGTTGTGCTGTCACTGTGGAGACAGCCAATCCCAGCCTAAGTGGGGTTCGCCGTGCTGCGTGCCTCTCAAATTTGCAATGAGAAAGGAGTTGCAGCACAAGGCTGGGAGATGAGGTTAATAGAAAGAGACTGTAAAAAGTCGCTTAGGGGGAATATCAGGAAGAAAGGCAACACCCCATTGCATTGCTGCTGTGCTTGTTAGCAAGCCTGACACAGCACAGCTGGGAGGTCATGGTAATGGGAGTGCCCACAGGCTCATCTCATTCCTAGGCAGCTGGCTGGAGTCTCAGCTGCACTGGCGCTCCACGCAAGACATCATTCGGGCTTTTGTGGCGGTGATAGCTTTTGGTTCTGTTCTTTGAGCCTATTTGTGTCACTAGTACAATCTGAAACATGAAGACTTTTAGCTATGGGGAAACTCATCACGTGGCCTTAAAGAATTTTCATGGGAGAAAAAGGGAATAATTACTTCAAGCGAGCCATGTGGGCCTATTAGAACAGCTTTCTAAGATGTTACTAAGGAAAGAAATGTCTGTCACTAGTTAGATGTTATATGCATACACTATGAGAGGTGTATTAAGTGGAGTGTTTTTAATGCTTTGAAAACTGCTTCAGAAAGATTGTGGGGAAGCCTCTTATGTCACACAAATTAATTTACTTGCAGACCAATTTCATTGGAAAGAAATGTTCCAAATGAATCTTTTCTCCACTTTCAACTTGTCTCTGTCAAGAAGTGTGTCTCAATAAAGTTGTAAATGATGGCAAGTGAGCATAAAATTATAGATAAAGCAGTAATTAAGTCAAATTTATTTTTATAGGAATATAAAAATCATAATTTTTAAGACTAGCTTTCCAACAGAAACTATAAAGATGTCATATCCCTAGTATTTCAGAATAACAAGAGGAAGGCTAACCTAACAATTGAAAAAAGGCAGAGGGCTTGAAGTAAATTGACAAATTGATCAAGTAGTACCAAAGAAGTATAAACTGAAATAATCTGTTTTACAACTTGTATGATTGCAAAGGCTTAAGTGAAAAGAAGGCTCAGTGGGGGTAGCCATTCCTGGATGGAGAAATGAGAATGATCAGACAAGTGGGAGGAGACCAGGTAACACAGAGCAGTCAGCCAACGACTTGACTGGACTTGGTTTTGACTGCAGCCAGTAGACATTAGATGGTGTTAAAGCAGGGATGTGATGAGATCTGATACAAACTTGTAATAAATCATGCTGGCTGCTGGTGGAAAGTAGACTTTGGGAAGGCAAGAGGAGAAGCAGAGAGAATGTTGGGAGGCTGTGACATAGCTAAGTGAGCCATGCTCAGGCCTTGGACGAGAGCAGTGGAGCTGGAGATGGAGAAACAGAGGATGTGAGCTAGAGATGCTTGCTGGTGTCAGCCTAGCAGCTGGAATATGTCTGTACAGACAGAAAGAAGGGAGCCCAGGAAATACCCCGAGGGCACTGCTAACTTTGAGAAACTGAGTGGATCAAAGAAGACAGCAAGGAGACTAACAGAAAATGACAATTGGAGTGTGTTCCCTCAGAAGATTAGAAGAGATCTTGTTTGGGAAAGGAAAGGATGAGGCACAAGGCAAGGGGCTGGATGCTAGACACCACTATGCAGATATTTTATCTCAAAGCCAGGAACCTACTCTGAGCTTCATGACCTGGCCCATCGAACTTACAGTTATCATAAGATGCCAGTCATTCAGAAATTGTCAGAGCATGGTTATAAGGAGGAACAAAATGTACAAACAATTGATTTTCTGTAGCCATTCATGATTTGGTGCAATTATATAAAATAAGTAATTTTCTACAATGGATGTTATAACTTTAAGCTTGAGAGATATGGTGGGAAGTTAGGTGAATGGTTTCATGGAGTATTAGAATGAAGAAAAATCTTGGAGTTTATGGTTTAAAATCCCTTTAATTTTACAGATGAGGAAACTGAATCCAAAAATATTTAAGAAAAGTTATTCAGGATCACATGGCTAGTTGGTGAAAGAACCAAAGCTGTAAGCTGGGTCCGTGGTTTTTAGGCCAAATAAGTCCTATACACACTCTCTCTCCCTCTCACACATACTCACAAGTGCATACACACATATGATAACATGGTATTAGGTGATAATTATTCGCTTTTAAAAGTCGTTTTAAAAAGTAATGCTGAAAAATAATAAACTCTCAGAGTATTTTTCAGTTAATTTGATTTATAAAATTTCAGTTAATATTTTTCTAAGAAGTTTCTTTATAAACTATGTTACATTTGCCCTCTACCCAAAAAAAAAAAAAAAACTTTATTCCTTCTGATTCAAAAATGTAGCATAAGAGTTTTGGATTAATGTAAACACACTACTATATATATAATGTGCCTTATAGCACAGGGAACTATACCCGATATTTTATAATAACCTATAAGGGAAAAGAATCTGAAAACAAATAAATATTTATACATATATATATATATTGAGTTGGCCAAAAAAGTTCATTGGGTTTTTCCATTGAGTCTTATGGAAAAATCTGAATGACCTTATTGGCCAACCCAATGTATAACTGTCACTTTGGTGCACACACAAAATTAACACAATATTCAAATCAACTATACTTCAATAAACAAAATAAAAGTAAAACATGTAGCATAATAGATGTCAACATCAGGGTTTTGTAATCTTATTTGTTTTTCCCATTAAGTACAACAGTTTACCTACAATAAATGTTATTAATGTGTTTTCCTCAGCCTTTTACATGTGCTTGAACATAAGCTACAGTGAAAAGTGAAAGTGTTAGTTGCTCTATTGTGTTTGACTCTGCGATCTTATGGATTGTAGCCTGCCAGGCTCCTCTGTCCATGAAATTCTCCAGGCAAGAATACTGGAGTAGGCAGCCATGCCCTCCTCCAGGGGATCTTCCCAACCCAGGGACTGAACCCAGGTCTTCTGCAATGCAGGCAAATTCTTTGCCATCTGAGCCACCAAACACAGATAAAAATCAGAGTTGTACTATAAAATCTGGTATCATGCAAAAAGAACAAGAAAGAAATATTTAATATTTATGCTACAATGCCAGTTAGGCTCAGTTCAGTCAGTTCAGTCGCTCAGTCATGTCCGATTCTTTGCGACCCCATGAACTGCAGCACGCCAGGCCTCCCTGTCCATCACCAACTTCTGGAGTTCACTCAGACTCATGTCCATCGAGTCAGTGATGCCATTCAGCCATCTCATCCTCAGTCGTCCCCTTCTCCTCCTGCCCCCAATCCCGCACAGCATCAGAGTCTTTTCCAATGAGTCAACTCTTTGCATGAGGTGGCCAAAGGACTGGAGTTTCAGCTTTAGCATCATTCCTTCCAAAGAAATCCCAGGGCTGCTCTCCTTCAGAATGGACTGGTTGGATCTCCTTGCAGTCCAAGGGACTCTCAAGAGTCTTCTCCAACACCACAGTTCAAAAGCATCAATTCTGCGGCACTCAGCCTTCTTAATAGTCCAACTCTCACATCCATACATGACCACTGGAAAAACCATAGCCTTGACTAGGCTCAGTTTAATATAATTTTACTTGCAGTTCTTGGAAAATCTGTAAAATATTGTAGACCATCAAGTATCATGCACAAGTGAGCATTTATCTCCATCACTTTTCATTACAGTCTGCAGTAGAATAAAACATTGTCATCTAGACATATTCAGTGTTGCCTCATTACATTCAGGGCACCATTCACCCAGAACTCTGTGATCCAGGGGCTGCAATTTACATGGAATAGGTCCACAGTTTGCAGTCCTGGACAGCTTCTTTTTCTATATAAAAGAGCCTAAAAACCTAAAATAGTTTTTTTCTTGCTCTGTTAAAATACAATAAATTAATTATACCTAAAAAAAAAGAATTTGGTGACCTTTCTATTCATAGAGTTATGATAAGACAACAGGGAAAAATCTACACCTCAATGAAGAGGAAGCAATCAGAGCAAGGAATTGTTGGATTGAAGAGAAGAGAAGATGCCCTTAAAGCACTTCAAATCACCTCTTGAACAGTATATGCTGTACTGAAATATAATCACCTCACCTTCAAGTGTTTAAAAGTCCAGTCTTCCTGCTTAAATTGGTGAGATCTCCAAGCTATGAACAAAGTTTGATATGAAATCTTGACTTTTAAGTATCTAATTGATGATGCTGTGAAGATTCATTTCATATTTTTTCTTGTTTGTTTTTACCAAGCTTTGTTTTTAAAAGCCTAAACATGAATTGATTTGTCTCTTCCTGAAATTTTCAGAACAAATCATACCTAGCAAAAGAACAGAGATGTAATCTCTTATTGCAATTGTAGTAATAATAACACTTCCGTGTCCAACTCTTTGCTACCCCATGGACCGTAGCCCGCCAGGCTCCTCTGTCCATGGAACTCTCCAGGCAAGGATCCTGGAGTGGGTTAGTCATGCTCTCCTCCAGGAGATCTTCCCTGGGTTGGGATCTTCCTGACCCAGGGATCAAACCAAGGTCTCCTGCATTGTAGGCAGATTCTTTACCATCTGAGATACTGGAGAAGCCTAATAATAACATTCAGTTCAGTTTAGTTGCTCAGTCATGTCCAACTCTTTGCGACCTCATGAACTGCAGCATGCCAGGCTTACCAGTCTATCACCAACTCCCAGAGCTTGCTCAAGCTCATGTCCATCGAGTTAATGATGCCATCCAACCATCTCATCCTCTGCCATCCCCTTCTCCTCCTGCCTTCAATCTTTCCCAGCATCAGGGTCTTTTCTAATGAGTCAGTTCTTTACAACAGGTGGCCAAAGTATTGGAGCTTCAGCATCAGTTCTTCCAAAGACTATTTAGGACTGATTTCTTTTAGGTTTGACTGGTTTGATCTCCTTGCAGCCCAAGGGACTCTCAGGAGTCTTCTCCAGCACCACAGTTTAAAAGCATCAATTCTTCAGCACTCAGCTTTTTTATAGTCCAACTCTCACATTCATCCATGACTACTGGAAAAATCGTAGCTTTTACTATACGGATGTTTGTTGGCAAAGTAATGTCTGTGCTTTTTAATATAGTGTCTAGGTTGGTCATAGCTTTTCTTCCAAGGAGGAAGTGTCTTTTAATTTCATGGCTGCAGTCACCATCTGCAGTTATCTTAGAGCCCAAGAAAATAAAGTCTGTCACTGTTTCCATGGTTTCCCCATCTATTTGCCATAAAGTGATGGGACCAGATGCCATGATGTTCATTTTCTGAATGCTGAGTTTTAAGCCAACTTTTTCACTCTCTTTCACTTTCATCAAAAGGCTCTTTACTTCCTCTTTGCTTTCTTCCATAAGAGTGGTGTCATCTGCATATCTGCGGTTATTGATATTTCTCTCTGAAATCTTGATTCCAGCTTGTGCTTCATCCAGCCCAGCATTTCACATGATGTACTCTGCATATAAATTAAATAAACAGGGTGATAATATACAGTCTTGACGTACTCCTTTGCCTATTTGGAACCAATCCATTGTTCCATGTCTGGTTCTAACTGTTGCTTCTTGACCTGCATACAGGTTTCTAAGGAGGCAGGTAAGGTGGTATGGTATTCCCATCTTTTTAAGAATTTTCCACAGTTTGTCATGATCCATGCAGTCAAAGGCTTTCACATAGTCAATGAAACAGAAGTAGATATTTTTCTGTAATTCTCTTGTTTTTTCTGTGATCCAGTAGATGTTAGAAAGTTAATAATAACATTAATAATAACAAAAAACTACACAGTACTTTCTATACACAAGGCATGGTTCTAAGCACTTTACAAATATATTAACTCATCAGTCCTCAGAACCAATCATGTGATGTAAGTCTATTATTAACTTCTTTTAAAATAAAGGTAAAGGATTAAGGCATCATTAAATTAAAAATAAAATCATTCCAAAAGGAAAATGAAGACAAGTAAACAATTAGATTGGGTAAATTCATAAGAGAAATGGTTTACATAACACAGGATTTTGGTAATTTAAAACACACAAGAATAAGACTGACAGCTTGGGTCATGAGAGGATAACTGGGTGACTTAGGCCAAATCCAGTGAGATCAGATTTGTAAGGAAAATGGTTTTGTCTCAAATTGGTAATGACAGACTGCCTTGGACTTAAGAAACCACCTTTAGAACATTGCTTTCGTCACTGGTACTGATTAACAGTAGATTTGCTCAAAGAATCAAGGTGTGTATGTTGAGATTACTGTAAATTCATGTATCTGTCATTTTGTAGGGAGTATGGAGCACTGAATAAAGAGAAAGCATGTGCTATAAATCCTAAAACTGAGACCATATTTCAACTCTCAGAATGTTGTTAGTGTTTTCTTATAAGTTTCTGACAATTAGGCATATGCTTGCTATTAAAACATCATTTTCAGATTTGACTGCTATTCCAAAATAGATAGCAGTATTAATTTTGCCAATACACTTACAGAGGTAACCAACATAAGGAAATCTTTTTAACATGGATGGGGTTACTCTTGTTTCCAAAGGCTTCCCAAGTGGCACAATGGTAAAGAAGCCACCTGCTAATACAAAAGATGTGGGTCTGATCCCTGAGTTGGGAAGAGCCCTGGTGTCAGAAATGGCAACCTGCTCCAGTATTCTTGCCTGGAAAATTCCACCGACACAGGAGCCTTGTGAGCTACAGTCCATGGGTCGTAAAGAGTGGGACGTGACTGAGTGACTGAGCCACACACACACACACACACACACACACACTGTTTCCACACACTACCCTGGGATTAGGGTTGGGCTCACCACTTTCAAGCTTGCAACTCTTGGGTTTTGGAGACCCTGGCATACTGAAGTCCCATACCTGAATCTATCAACATTGAGTCATAGGTAATACTTATTTTGTGCAATATATACTCTTTTAATAATCTATACTTTCTGTTATGAGAAGGGACCCCTTGCTTTGTGAATCACACATGACTCATTTGGCAACATGAATGGATGAAATCGGGTTGTGTAGACTTCTGCTTTGCACTGGCTCTTTACAAGTGACAGTGGAAGGGACAGCTTTCATTGCAATGAACTTTTCATTTTGTAACACCTGAAGATCATAGTATGGTTCTTTCAATTTTAACTTTTTGCTTTGTACTTGTTATGTACGAGAGTAGAAAATATTAGGCCTCAGCTCACTCCAGTTGGACTTGATATCCTAGGTGGCCAGACTTTGAGAAATCCATTACTGCCAGACTTTGAGAAATCCATTGATCTTTTCCGATCCACTCTTTTTCATTTGCAAATGGGGGCGATTGGATTGTGATAAGGATTAAATGATACTAATTAATTAGCAAACTAATTAATAAATGTGCCTGTTACATGTTTAAAAACTTACTAAACATTAACTATAGTTTAAAGCAGAAAAAAATAACACCAGCTCATCTATTATTGAGTTCAAATGAAATGGAGCATATAAACTTAAAAGATACTGTCTGAATGTCAGAAACTCTCATATACCCAAAGCAACGTTATTATCAGTCCCATGTTTTACTTAAAACTCATCATCAATATATTCTGTGACTTTTCTCAGTACATAGCTGTTCCAACAACCCTAAGTATTCACACAGAAAACCTGACTGACTGTTGGCCTGTCCAAACTTAATTTGCTAGCATATATAAAGTTCCTTATTGTTCTGAGACTGAAGGATTCAGCCATTCTGGGTTCTGGGTGAAGAATAACTCACGATTCACTCTACTGACCTTTTGATAAATGTAAACGTGGACAACATCATCTTGAAAACACAGGGGAAAAAAAAACTTCATTGAAGACTTGCTGCTGAATTTTTAGAAGATGTTATCACATCCAATTCTTTGTCATTTCCAACTGATTAAATTTTGCTCCTATTTCTTCCTCCCTGAAGTTTTCCATCTCCTTTAAGCAAATTATTTCATGGAATGTACTATAGGGGTTTGAAACATGCTCCTCTGAAAATCTAGTTCTAATTCAAATCTTCTTAGTGAAGCTTGACACATTGAACCAGGCAGTGCCGGGCAGCCAGATGTCAGGGTCAAAGTCTAGAACAAGATAAAATAGAAGCGGTTGCCTTGGGTTTTGTGGAGGTAGAATGGATGTCTGAATACTGCTGGATGAAATCATTGATTTTTCCCAAGACAAGGATTATTTTGGTCCTTAGAACTCCTTGATGTTTATAAGTTTTACCTTACCTAAGAATTTTTTTTTTTTTAATAAAGTGCAGTGTGAGAAAAGCTGGAATATTCTTTTAGGTAGATTGCAGAGTTAGATTCTCTATATTTTAACACTGTTTTGGAAAATTAGACATGATGGTGTTGTTAGAAGATATGGTTCCCTGTTGAAATAGTATCTCTATAAAATGAATGTCATTTTATTCATACATGTGCACACACACACACACACACACACACACATACACACAGCATTATAGAATAACAGGCAATTAAATGACAGTGGATCAAAAACTTCTCCATAGCTACATATGGACTAATTTGTTTCTGTCCCACTGTAACATTAAAATGTTTTCTACACTATGACCAGACAGAGTGAATCTGAATTTAGAAAAATAAACTGAAATCTAAAGTAAAAATAGTGGATTATGAATAGGCAGTTATCTTGCAGCTGAATTCAGTCATCAGTTCAGTTCAGTTCAGTCACTCAGTTGTGTCTGACTCTTTGCAACCCCATGAATTGCAGCTCCCCAGGCCTCCCTGTCCATCACCATCTCCCGGAGTTCACTCAGACTCACGTCCATCGAGTCCGTGATGCCATCCAGCCATCTCATCCTCTGTTGTCCCCTTCTCCTCCTGCCCCCAATCCCTCCCAGCATCAGAGTCTTTTCCAGTGAGTCAACTCTTGGCATGAGGTGGCTAAAGTACTGGAGTTTCAGCTTTAGCATCAGTCCTTCCAAAGAAATCCCAGGGTTGATCTCCTTCAGAATGGACTGGTTGGATCTCCTTGCAGTCCGAGGGACTCTCAAGAGTCTTCTCCAACACCACAGTTCAAAAGCATCAATTCTTCGGCGCTCAGCCTTCTTCACAGTCCAACTTTCACATCCAGAAATGACCACAGGAAAAACCATAGCCTTGACTAGACTAGGCAGACCTTAGTTGGAAAAGTAATGTCTCTGCTTTTGAATATACTATCTAGGTTGGTCATAACTTTTCTTCCAAGGAGTAAGCATCTTTTACAGTCATAACAGGCTTAAAAAAAAAAAATGGGCTATCACATTTGGCCTCTGCAAATTCCTAAGAAACATGCTGCTGTGCCTGTGATGAGTATGAATTTATATTCCTCAAGAAAAAGTTTTAAATACCTTTCACACTGTTATCCAATATGTGGTTGAGTCACTGACAGATTATGATGCTTTGTGTAATGTGGTTATAAAAAATGTTTCTCATTCGCCCTATGTTTCTGCAGCATTTGACTTAGGAGAAAAAAATGTGAAAATAAAATCCCTTTGCTCTGTATCAAGATCTGGCCATCTATGGAGTGTGCCCAACTGGTGAGACGTACTGCCTCAGTGTCAGCATGCTGTCAGAAGTAAACTTCATCCCATTTTGGGCTGTCTTAGCCATTCTGAGATTCCTGAAACCCATATCCACACATTTGATAGAATCCCACTGTAACCTTGATGTCATCCAAAGCTGGACTTGCTAGTTGCTGTCAGTTGGTATATCAGTCTTTCATTTAGTAGAGTTCCTTTCCTCCCCCGAGGAATTCTGAACAGTCCACGCTGAAAATTCATTACCAGAATGAAGTAATGTGGCAAAGTGGTTTCTTGAGCTCTTGCAGTTATGCAAATCAGGTCTTATCCATTCTAAATACACAGAGATTATGGGTTTAAACTCCCACACTGCCACTGAGATAATGACACCAACTTAAAGTATAAATGTGGACGATCTAATTTTAGTCAGTTGGCACAAATTCTCTTGTAGAAATGCTGCCTGTCTTCCTGGTAGGACAGGCAGGGAAATGTACCAAGTCGCACCATTGATGCAAACTAGTTTTGTTCTTGTAACAGTGTGTAATGTACAGTCTACATTAAGTAGTTCTTGTTTCTGATACCATCACAGCCTCTTCTCCCAGTGCTGTTGATGGCATAAAAATAGTTTCATTAGAGATTGATTAAATGCCAAGTAGGGAGGCTGCTGCTGCTGCTCCTGTCACTTCAGTCGTGTCCGACTCTGTGCGACCCCATAGATGGCAGCCCACCAGGCTCCCCGTCCCTGGGATTCTCCAAGCAAGAACACTGGGGTGGGTTGCCATTTCCTTCTCCAGTGCATGAAAGTGAAAAGTGAAAGTGAAGGCACTCGGTTGTGTCTGACTCTTCGCCACCCCATGGACTGTAGCCTACCAGGCTCTTCCATCCACCTTCAAACTTATTTCTGATGTATTTCTTCATTATAGCTCCTGCCATTGAAGAGTTTTTGTTGGTTTTCTGAAAGGTCAATCCATGATGTTAGAGATAGGCTCAGAGAGAATTTAGGTCCAGTTTTTAGCTCTGCAAGAATAGCTCTGTGAATGCAGGCAAGGTTTGTAACTTTGAAACTTGCTTTCTCTTGTTGTTAAATGAATATTCCCCACCTGGCCATGCTGTTCTTACAACTAAACATCACCACACAGTAAAATGCAGGATCAGGCATGGGAGAGATACTGTTACGTGATAGTTGCAATTACTTGATATTAGTTCTTGCCCTGTTTTCTGGAGAAAGGGTGTTTATAGAGGTACATGTTCTTGAATAGCTTAAACAAAGAGAATTACTTCAGGGTACTTTATATCTGCCACCTGTGACTCAAAGCCCATCTTCTACGGGCTCTATCCTTTCTGAAACAAGTTATTTCACTTCTTGAATACTTTCTTATCCCTACTCCATCCTGAGAGAAATGTTCAGAAGAGACACTGTTTCCATGGAAACCTGGAGAGACATCATAATTACTTAGGACCACACAGTGGAACATACGACCTATGTGACTGAATGCCAAAATACTTTTAAAGTACCAAAAATATCTAAGAAACAAGGACTGTCTTAGTCAGCTAGGGATGCCATAACAAAATTTTGCAGACAGTGTAACCTAAACAACATAAACTTATTTCCTTAGGGTTCTGGAAGCTGGAAGTCTGAGGTCGGAGTGCCAGCATGGTTGGATTCTGTCTAGTGAGAGCTCTCTTCCTGGCTAACAAAAAAATGTCACCTTCTCACTGAGCCCTCATATGGTAGAGAGAATGAGAGAGCAAACTCTGTGATGTCTCCTCTTACAAGGGCACTAATCTCATCCTGAGGACCGCATCCTCATGATGCCATCTAAACCTGATTACCTCTCACAGACTCCATCTCCAAATACTGGAGGTTAGGGCCTTACTGGATGAATTTTGGAGGAACACAGTTCAGTCTGCTGTAGGGACTGTGTGTTGTCCCTGAAAAGCTCTCATGGCCAGGTGATAGGCACGGCTGGGGCAGCAGCAGTAGTTCACAATCATGAACATAACCCCTTCCCACGTAGCACTAGCTGTGAGCTGTCCCTTGAACTTCATGTTTGGAGTGGGTTGGGAAGGCACAGGACTCTGTGGAAGACCTGGAATCTAGCCCTCAGTCTGCCTCTTATCAATGATACGCCCATCATTTATTTTTTCCTCTGAACCTTAGTTCTCTTATCTTTTAACAAAAATCATAAGATCTCTTTTGCCTCCTTTGAGGGTGGTTGTGAGGATCAAATAGAGTGTTGTATGTGAAAGCACTTGGTAATCTGTGGTCCTGTCTTTTTGTGTGTGTGTGTGTGTTTTAAAAAAAAAACCCTGCTTTTCCTGGCTCTGAAATCATAAACTGAGGGACATGCCAGGCTCAAGACAGAATATAAAACTCATCTTATGCTCCAATATTAGATTTTCAATTGCATGCAAAGTACCTAAGGTGCTGGGTTTTCCAGGTGGTGCTAGTGGTAAAGAACCCACCTGCCAATGCAGAAGACATGAGAGACATAGGTTCAATCCCTGGATCAGGAAGATCCCCTGGAGAAAAAGGCATGGCAATGCATTCCAGTATTTTTGCCTGGAAAATCCCATGGATAGAGGAACCTGGCAGGCTACAGTCCATAGGGTCGCAAAAAGTCGGACATGACTGAAGCGACTTAGCACGCATGCAAGGTGCTGGTTTAATACAGATTTCAGGACCCAAATCTAATTTTTTTGACCCATGGTAGAGCCGTGAATCTGCATGGTCACAAACATGCCGGGGATGGTTTGCATAAGCTGGTTCTTTGGTCACTTTTTGAAAAAGGCAGTTCTGCCCCATAAGAGACCAAACCACTGAGGGTTGGGTATGTTTGAGGGGGTTACTAAGAAATAATAAAGTAGAAAAGAGGTATTTATTGTAGGCTGTGAACTCTGGTTACTTGTATTATACACTAAAATTTGGAAAGTTTACAAGAAAATTACTAAGGTTTTAAAAGAAAAGATACCCTAAATTATAAATTGGATTTTCTTGGCCCACATGAAGCATACTCTTTGCTATAAAGTGAATAAATAGGACTTCACTGGTGGCACAGTGGATAAGAATCCACCTGCCAATGTAGCGGACATGGGTTTGATCCCTGGTCTGAGAAGATTCCACACACTGAGGAGCAACTAAGCTCATTTGCCACAATTACTGGGCCTCTGCTCTACAGTCCAGGAGCTGCCACTACTGAAGCTCGTGTGCCTAGAGCCTGTGCTCTGCAGCCAGAACGGCCGCTGCAATGAGAAGCCCATGCACCACAGTGAAGAGTAGCCCCAGCTGCCTGCAGCTGGAGAAAAGCACGCATAGCAACGAAGATCCAGAGCAACTTAAAAAGTGAATGAAAAAAATAAAAAGAACAAATGAAAGAGGAAAGATAAGACAAGCAGATTCACCCTCACTAGAGTCCTTCAGTTCACAGCTTCAAGTATCATTATCTGCTTTAATAAGTTTATAAAGTCAGTGGACAGAAGATAATTTAAGTTTCAGTCACACAGGAAATAATGTATAGCTGTTGAACGTCAGCTGCCCTGTGCAGATTGTCCCAATGATTATCCTTAGTTCTTGAAACCTAAATTTACATATTGACAAGGGTAAAAAGCTTCCCTGAGCTATTTGAAAAGATTAAGATATTTTAAAGTGCTCAGTGGACCAGTCTGTCACCCTTTCTCTTTTTTAAAAAAATTTTGCATTAAAGGATTCCTTTTCAATGTACACATTTTGTCATAATTAAGTGTAGGACCTCTCTGAGTTGTCATCTTCTATTTCCTGGCCATTCAGATCTTTCAAGTGAAAATGTGAAATAGCCATAAAAGTAGACATGTAGTGGAACAGAGCTGGCATTTTAAAGGTGAGATGGATTCTGGTGGTGGACGTGGCATATTTATGAGGGGTGGAAGCTAACAACAGGAGAATCATCTGACACCTGAGTGTGAATAATGGTTTGCACTGTGCTTTTTGTCTCTAAAATTTATCAGATTTAACCACCAAAGTCAGGTATGTTCCAGAATGCCTCCATGTAAAATTTCAGTTTTTAGGCCTTTTTTTTTTCCATTCAAGTTTTTATTGAAATACTCAGTGTTGTACTAAGAATTAATCCCACTGGGCAAAAGAACCCCTCTCTCTTCCATCACATTATTTGGTTTTATTTTTGTGGCATGTAGCACTGTCTGAAATTTTCCTATTTCTTTATTCATTTACTGTCTCCCACTTCCCACTAGAATGTAAGGCTATGAGAACAGGAACTCCCTCTGTCCAGGTTATGACTCTTTCCAGCTCTTAAAGCTCCACCTGGCACAAGGAGGAAGCTTAATGAGCATTTGCTTAATGTATTGGGCATGGTTGCTATGAAGGACACCACTTCCTCAGGGCTGTACCTGCTGTGCTTTGCTTTACACTGAAACGCTGGAGGAGGCTTCTAGGTGATAAGCATCTTTCTAGGTTAGCACATGTATAGCCAGATCACTCCTGTTAAGGTCTGTATGCATTCGTGCTCAGTCATGTCCAACTGTTTGCAACCCATGGATTGTAGCCTGCCAGGCTCCTCTGCCCATGGGATTTTCCAGGCAAGAACACTGGAGTGGGTTGCCATTTCCTCCTCCAGGGGGTCTTCCCCATTCAGGGATCAAACCCAAGTCTTCTTCGTCTCCTGCATTGGCAAGCAGGTTCTTTACCACTGAGCCACTTGGGAAGCCGAGGTAGAGGAGGCTTGGAGGGGCTTAAATACATTTCTTAGGTCTCAGGCTTCCTTTGTGAGCTTCCAGAATTCCTTCCTCTCCCAAAGTTCTACGTCTTCACACCCTGGGCCAGATTACAGCTCTAATGTCATTTCTGCAGATGAATTCGTGAAATAGTGACTGAATAAAAATTAATGGTCCATTGTAAAAGTGCCAACTAATGGAGAAGAGCCATGGTTTACTGTCCATTTTATTTACTCATTTATTTTATTATGGGGTTGCACCATGTGGCTTGTGGGATCTTAGTTCCCCAACCAGGGATCAAACCAGTGCCCCCTGCATTAGAAATGGGGAGTCTTAACCACTGGACCACCAGGGAAGTCCTGGTTTATTGTCCATTTCTGTATTTCCATTCTACTGGACTATAACTGTCAGATGCGCTGGTTTCTGCTTACCTTGGAAGCTAAATAAGGACCAAATGGTAATGACTGGGCATGGGAACTGAACCTGCCCTTCTAAGATGAGAGTCCTCTGAGCCTCTCTAGGGATGGATGGAGGAATGGGTACCACCTGATTTGGGCCTGCCAAAGCCCTGCCTTCCTAAAACGATGTTCCCTTGGCTGCCTTCCTCTTCCATCTGAAACATACATCAGTGATCACCTTTGTTTTGGGAACAGGAGCTACAGGTCTTTCCTTTTGACACCAGGGGAAAAACTATCATCTTGGAAAGGCTGGAGCCTTAGAACGAGATTTATGAGATTACCTATCAGTTTGTCTGGCAGTGGGTAGAGCTCTGCCCACCTAAATAAGGTTTGATTAGGAAGGGAGAAAAAAGGTTTAAAAAACTTCGTTGTGCTTGTGTGCTCACTCCTATCTGACTCTTTTTGACCCATGGATTGTAGCCCGCCAGGCTTCTCTGTCCATGGGATTTCCCAGGCAAAAATACTGGAGTGGGTTGCCATTTCCTTCTCCAAGGGATCTTCCTGACCCAGGGATTGAACTCGCATCTCCTGCCTTGAAGGTGGATTTTTACCCACTGTAAGCTTGGAAAGCCAAATAATATCTACAGAATTGGTCCAAAGCAAGGTACCCAGGCTTCAGGCACAAGGTGGTATGAGGATGTTTTCTAGCTGAGAAACTTGGAGGCAAGGGGAGAAACAGAAAGGACACCGACCAGTTTCTTAGAGTTCACAGATGTTGCCCAAGCTGACCCCACTGGTCTCAGTCATCTGGGTTTCATGCCTTCTTCTCACTTCTAAATGATCCATCTAGTGGTTTTCCCAGACACTGAATTCCCCCACACCCCTCAAAAAAAAAATAAGCAACCAATTAAAAATAGAGTGATTTTTGGCAAGTGTGGAATACAGCCTTTTTTAGAAAACACACACAGTGTGATCTAAGCTTCTCAGGCTCCTTGGCGAGACACCTAAATATGTGGGAGCACAGCTTTGGGGCTCACAGTCTGGAAGAGCAGCAGTGATGTGGGGAGACTTGCATCCTGCAGCCACTCCACACATGGCTGCTTCTCTCCAGCCCCTTGTGTGGCCACATCTGTGTGACAGAGAAGCTAAAAATACCTGCCAAGATGGCGATACAAACTGACGTTATCTCCCCAGCCTGGCGAACTGCACACCGTGGGTAAGAAAATGAGCCTAAAGCATCACAAATGATTCGAGTTTCTGGAGGACCTTGAAAGGGAGGGAGTCAATTCAAGATCGCACCAAATAGCACCCCCTCAACAATTTTTGAGATCTCATACCCTTCAAATCAGGGCTTTCCCACCTACCAGTGCAGGAGACGTGGGCTTGATCCCTGGATGGGGAAGATTCCCTGGAGGAGGAAATGGCAATCCACTCCAGTATTCTTGCCTGGAAAATCCCATGGACAGAGGAGTCTGGCAGGCTACAGTCCATGGGGGTCACAAAGAGTTGCACACAACTGAGAGACTACACAACAACGACAAACACCCCTTTGAATTGGAGAAGCTCTTCTCTTTTTCTTGTCAAGAAATTCACCTAAATATTAGCTTAAATATAGGAATGTTGCTGTGTTATCATACATCCATCTCACTGATAAAAACTAGATTTTAATAAAAGATTATTTCAACCAAAATCAACGTTTATCGTTTTTCTCTTGATACTGAGACAAAGTACTAGAGAAAGAATTGAGTTATTTTCACTTCAAAAATATCTCTTTATTATCTTGAAATTTTATTTCATCTGAGTCTTATCCTTCAAAAAAATGTGTTCCACATTTTCATAGTATATGGACACTATTAGTTTTAGGCAACAATTAAAATAACCTTCAAATCTGCAACAATAAAAGTGAGTCATTCTGTTGATGTGACGTTTTAAAAGATTTACACATTCATTCATGGGATGTGTTGATACTTACAGCTGTGGTGTCCAATACGGTTACTACTGAACCCTTCAAATGTAGATGTGGAATTGAAGATGTGCTACAAGTGGAAGTTATACATTGAATTTTGAAACCTTGGTCAAAAAATAAAAAAGAAACGTGAAATACCTTGTACAAAAATTTTTATATTGATTGCATATTGAAATAAAATTTTCAGTATATTGTCTTAAAAGAAAGGTACTATTCAAATTAATGTCACTTGCTTATGGTCTTGAAATTATTGAAATGTGACATAGAAATTTTAAATTACGTGTCTTTCTATTGGCCTGTTCTGCTTTAGATAATTAAAGCTTTCTAACTACTCTACTGTGAAAACAGTTTAGTAAAGCATTGCCATGGAAGAGGAGATTTAACAAGTAGCTTAGATGTTCCACTCAGAGACTTGACCATTAAGTACCCCTCCAACAGAAACTGGAAAGAAACATGCAGGTTTACTGTCTGTGCTGATTCGATCTTGAGTCCCTCTTCTGCAATATCAACAATATCATTAGTGCTGAGTAGAAGGAATAAACAGAGAAGGCAATGGCACCCCACTCCAGTACTCTTGCCTGGGAAATCCCATGGACGGAGGAGCCTAGTAGGCTGCAGTCCATGGGGTCGCTGAGTCAGACACGACTGAGAGACTTCACTTTCACTTTTCACTTTCATGCATTGGAGAAGGAAATGGCCACCCACTCCAGTGTTCTTGCCTGGAGAATCCCAGGGATGGCAGAACCCAGTGGGCTGCCGTCTCTGGGGTCACACAGAGTCGGACACGACTGAAGCGACTTAGCAGTAGCAGCAGCAGCAGCAGAAGGAATGAATGGACCTTAAACTCTCTGGAAATAAAGGGATTCAAATGAATGAACAAGTGCAGTAGAGAGAGGCATTGTTGTGCCCTCTTGAATTTGATTGTGATAAAGCCCAATGTCCCTTTCTAAACAAAGCATCTCTTTTGGAAGCAATTTCTGTCCAAGGTTGTCCAGCCCTATAGTGTTTTGTTTCAGATATACTAACTCAGTGCATCATGTGTTAGGCTCTTGAATGCAGAAGTGAATATCTGGATTTTTTAATTTTAATTATGCTGAAATAACACATAACAAAGAATTTGGGCAGGAAGAGAAGGGGGTGACAGAGGATGAGATGGTTGAATGGCATCATTGACTCAACAGACATGAATTTGGGCAAACTCCAGGAAATAGCGAAGGACAGGGAAGCCTGGCGTGCTGCAGTCCATGAGCTCACAAAGAGTTGGACCCCACTGAGTGGCTAAACAGCAACACATAACATAAAATTTACTATCTTAACCATTTTTTAAGTATAGTTGATTCACAAGGTTATGTTAGTTTCAGGGGTATGGTAGAGTGATTCAGTTATACATACATACATATACTCTTTTTCAGATTCTTTTCCATTACAGTTTATTGCTACTGAATGTATTTATTTTGGTATATGGTGCTCAGTCACTCAGTCACATCCAAATGTTCTGTAGCCCACCAGTTTCCTCTGTCCGTGGGATTTCCTTGCTGTATAGTAGGACCTTGTTTTTTTATTTTAACTATCTTTGTATATATATTGCAGTAATATTTAGTATAATACATTCGTAATATACCACCAATCTCCAGAACTCTTTTTGTCTTGCAAAACTGAAACTCTCTACCCATTACACAATGACTTCTCATTCCTCCCTATTCCCATGGTATCTGGATTGTGTCTGTCTGAGACTTTTGTTTTTCTGAGAAATCTAACCATTTTATATGTGAATATTCTAGAATAAGAAATATATTATGATGAACATGAGTGATTCTGTACATATGACATATGAGTCTTCCTTTTATATTGATAGAAGACTGCAAATTTATGCAAATGTAGTTTTCTAAAGAATCTCAATAGAACTACATCTCTTAACTCTCTCCTATCTGAATTTTTTATTTGTTGCGAAACATTTAAACCCAGCCTTTCAGTAACGACCAAGGCGCTTCTGCCATCTGCTGGTGTACCTGGAGGGTATGGCCACTCCATATCCCCATCTTGGTCCCCTCACACAACCCGCATCCCAGCTTCCAGATCTTTCTATTCTAAAAGCTAGAAAGATAGAATTAGCTAATGGCTCTTTCTGTTGCTTCCCACAAAGGTTTTTGTTTTTGTTTTGGTCTTGTTTTACCATAATAACAATATTACTTGACCCTTCACTCATTTCGAGTTTTTAAAATAATTAACTAGAAATAATCCAGTATCAACACCACAGTTTTAATAAAATTTAGACTACAGTCTTCAATGAATTACAAAATCAAATAAAGATCAATTGAAATCCAAAGCTTAAACTAATCATCTTTGGAAATTCACTCTGCAAGTTTACTGAAAAGTTGACTAAATGTTGGAGGCTGTATTTACACATCTGATGAGAGTGCTCATGTAAATCCAGATACATACACAGGCAATGTTTCCTGCTTTGTTGTTATTTAGTTTGCTATATTTGATTCCTTATAGTTAAGTTTGCCTTTTAAAACATTAATTTACATTATCCCTAATCTATTTGAATAAATTATCTCTAAACTATTTGAATAAATTATTTCTCCTTAGCTCATATTTAATGAATATCCACAATGGGCCAATCCCTGTGTGAAGTGTTAAGAATAAATTGATAAATAAACAAAATAAATCTTATTATTCCAGTCTTCGTGGAATGATGCACAAAGAAATAGAAACATGCCTTATAATTTTCGTAGGATTTTGTTCTGTTCTACAAAACAGGTATAAAATCTTTGCTTGGCTTCAACAGATTATAAACATTTTAAAAATGCTTTATAAATGATTTCAAAAGAAAAACACACCACCTCTGTAACTCATCTTATGAATATGAATTTAGACAGTCTTTTATTATTATCCAAGAATATATAGGCCAGTTGGAACACTTTTTGAGTCTAAAATATTAGGAGACATTCAGACATGTTACTGATGTAATCTACCATTATACACCACAGTTGAAATAATGTGAGTAATCTTGACCTGCTAGAAAGTCTAAGAGTAAATATTACCTTGATGACATGTGATTGAATAAACATCTTTCTACTCACGCAAAGTAAAATGGGAATGAAAGTCATTTCCTCTTGTGTCAAGCCTCCAAAAGTGACTAATTTATTAATCAGAACACTTCAGGTTTTTAAAAATACTTAAGATACTAATGAAGAGGAATGTGAATAATCTAGATGAATAAACCCTACTGTGATGAATAAACCCAACTTTTCTTGAAAAGTTGATCTACATTAGCACCATGAGAATCCATAGGAATCTGATAAGAGAACCCTAATGTTTAATTGCTCTGTTCTGTATTGGGCTTCCCTGGTGGTAGAGAGTCCACCTGCAATATGGGAGACCCAGGTCCGATCCCTGGTGGGAAGATCCCCTGGAGAAGCGAATGCAACTCACTCCAGTATTCTTGCCTGGATAATCCCATGGACAGAGGAGCCTGAAGAGCCACAGTCCATTGGATTGCAGAGTCAGATACAACTGAGCAACCAACACTTTCACTTTTGCAGTTTATACCATAAGAAATTCTAAAGAATCTGAGAAGAGAGCCCTAGTGTTTAATTGTTCTGTTCTGTATTGGAATGTTAACTCACATGTAATTTGCATGTAGCAGAATTTGATCTGAAGAGGGTGGGTGCATCTCAGACCTCTATCTATTGAGGTACTCAGTGCATCATACCTGGAGTTGGAGGAACCCTAGAGAGTCCCGTGGCATGACTCTCCGAGCCCCGGTCCCAGCACTTCTGGGACCTGGAATCTGTTTCAGCCCTTCCTGAACTAATCGTATGGGCTTGTGTGAGACCCTGAATCTCCCTGAGGATGAATTTCCCTGTGCTGATTTTACAAAAATCAGAAGAGTGTGAGAAAAAGGGAACTGGAGGTTTGGTGGTTGGGGTGTATCTTCATTGACTGGCTTGTTAATCATGACATTGTCTCATTGCTTCATTTCTGTTTTCAAGAGTTCTCTGCCAGTCAGCCAGCCAGAGTCAATCAATGCTGAGGTTAACTTTCTCTGGCTGTATAGATCAGATGAAACAGTTATCCCCAAAGCTGGAAGAAGTAAGTACATTGCTTCTACTGACTGAGATCACAGACATGCCCGTCACCGTTGAGGGGCTTTTCTCGTCTTTTGCCTTCTAGAGTTGACATGGCTCCAGGAGCGCAGATTCACCTCCATCCTTGAGGAGGACTAGATGCGAGGGATGGTAGGCATCCATGGGCTTGAGGAAGCAGACACTGAGGAAGGGATGAGGAAGAGAACTGAGGTGTCATTTACTGACACAGGGAAAGTGGAGATGAAGGACAGGAAAGTGCAGGCTGTGAAGTGAGTTACCAGTTTGTCCTAATAGAGAGGTTGAGAACTCACACCATTTGGATTCAGCTCAGGGGACAATGAAACACCAAGAATGCTTTTACAAATGGAAGGTAGGTTGATAGAGTGTTAGGGGAAAGAGACATGTCATGACCTTGTGAACAAGTTATGAGGAGTGAGGCAACCAGCATGCAGGAACCTTGGACCAGACGACAGAGATTACTCATTTGTAGCATTTCACAACATGGAGGCTACAGTTCCTTTTGATTTGGAGAGGGGGTAAGAAATAGCTCTTAGTATAAATGCTGGTTTCTTCTAAGGATATTTGTTTAATTTTAATCGAAGTATACTTCCTTTACAATGTTGTGCCAGTTTCCACTGTATAATGAAGTAAATCGGCTGTAAGTGTATGTATATCCCCTCCCTCTTGTACCTCTCTCCCACCCAACCCCACCATCCCACCCATCTAAGTATTCACAGAGCACTGAGCTGAGCTCCCTGTGCTATACTACAGATTCCCACTAGCTATCTATTTCACATGTGGTAGTGTATATGTGGAGAAGGCAGTGGCACCCCACTTCAGTCCTCTTGCCTGGAAAATCCCATGGACAGAGGAGCCTGGTAGGCTGCAGTCCACGGGGTCGCTACTAGTTGGACACGACTGAGCGATTTCACTTTCACCTTTCACTTTCATGCATTGGAGAAGGAAATGGCAACCCACTCCAGTGTTCTTGCCTGGAGAATCCCAGGGATGGGGGAGCCTGGTGGGCTGCCGTCTATGGGGTGGCACAGAGTCGGACACAACTGAAGCGACTTAGCAGCAGCAGCAGCAGCAGTGTGTATGTGTCAATTCCAATCTCCCGATTCATCCTGCCCTTCTCTCTGTCCTGCTTCTCATCCACATAGCTGTTCTCTATGTCTTCATTTCTATTCCTGCCCTGAAAATAGGTTCATTTGTATCATTTTTCTAGATTCCATATATATGTATTAATACATAATATGCATTTCTTCTAAGGAGATTAATATGGTTTCTTCTAAGGCTATCAGAGTAAATTTACACATTTTCCCCTACTTTTCATGTTTCTCTGAAAGAAGGTATTATCAGCTGAATAAGTTTAAATCTGTCTTTGTGACAGGTAATACTGAGTCACAGAGCTGGCACTTACTTTCCTGGCTATATTCTAAGTGCATTGCTGTGACTAATTCTCACAACGACCCTTGGAGGAAGGTCTTTTCTCTCCCTGTTTGATAGATGAGAAATCAGGAACTCAGAGTCTCAGGTGTGAAGGGTCACGCCCAGGAGAGCTGGCCCCAGAGGCACGCTGCTATTTGCATAACATGTCCAATCTGGCCACCGTTCCCTTGGTGCCCTCACAGTCACCCCTTCCTTTCACAGATGGCCAGATGCTTCAGGGCTTTTATCATCAGTTCACCAGCCTGTGCTCATTAGGTAGAGTGCTTAAGCTGGTCAGGAGCTTATCCTATAAATCACTTAATAGATCTAGAACTGAAAACCATGCCTCTTCCTTTTTTCTCTTTTCTCCACTTTAGCATATATAAATCTATCCAGTTTCTATGCGGTTCGTGTTAGTAAAATATTTCAACATGAACTGTTTACAAAGGCATACTCCTTACCAGGTAGCACTAGTGGTAAAGAACCCGCCTGCTGATACAGAGAGAAGAGATGCGGGTTCGATCCCTGGGTTGGGAAGATCCCCTGGAGGAGGGTGTGGCAACCCACTCTAGTATTCTTGCCTGGAGAATCCCCATGGACAGAGGAGCCTGGCGGGCACAGTCCATGGGGTAGCAAAGAGTTAGACACTACTGAAGTGACTTAGCATGCACGCACTGATCTCCCCAATATCTTTATTCTGCCCATTGCCTGCTTTGCTTTCTGTACTAGCCTCTCCTTCAACGCATATGGAGCTGGATAGTTCTCAGGCAAAACTTCTCCAGTTATCCATGCCTGAAAGAGGAAGCATTCATTTGGGGCCTTTCCTCGAAGACTACAGCACTTTATCCCTTTGTGCTTGTGGAAACACTTTCTTAACTAAAAGCATAACTTATGATTCTGTGATACATTTACAACCTCACTCCAAACTTTCTTTTTATAAGCTTGAGATGGCTTTTAACAGATTATTGTTGCTCAAGATGTGTTTTAACTAAAGAATGAATTGAGTATCTACTGGTTACAAAATAAAAGATTCAAAGTGTAAACTTATTTGATCACACTAGCTAGATGCTCACTAGAGATGCTGGCTCGGCATTCATTTATTGGATCAGCATATTAAGAGTTGGATGCACAGACTCTTAGGGTTTCCCCATGACTCCCACCTCCTGGTGTTCCCATCCTCTGTCATGCTGTCCCCTGGAGTGTGGGTGGGGCTGTGACTTGCTTCTAACCAATACAATGGGATGAAAGATGTACAAGATGATGTGTGTATGGTTTTGTTAACATCACAGCATCCATCTTCCTGGAGTCTCTCTCTCTGTCTCTCCCTGCTGCCTTTGAAGACCTGGACTGCCTATGTTGGGAGCCCACATGGCAAGGGGCTCATGGCAGCTCCTAGACCCAAGGAAACTTCTGCCAATGGCTGGTAAGAAACCACAGCTTCCAGTATCACAGAATTTCCATTCTGCCAACAAAACCAGAGGCTTTTCCAGTTGAGTCTTAGCTGAGACCTCAGCACTGATTGATATCTTTATTGTAGCCTTTTGAGACCCTAACCAAGGGTCTGGTCAAGCTATATCTGGACTGCTGAGCCACAGAAACTGGGAGATACTGTTTGTTGTTTGGAGTCACTAAGTAAGTTCATGGTAATTTGTTACACAGAAAGCTAGGGGCTTCCCAGGTGGTGCAGTGATAAAGAATCATCTGCCAGTGCAGGACATGCAAGAGGCACAACAAGTTCGATCCCTGGGTCGGGAAGATTCCCTGGAGAAAGTTATGGCAACCCACTCCAATATTCTTGCCTGGATAATCCCATGAACAGAGGAGCCTGGTGGGCTGCAGTCCATGGATTGCAAAGAGTTGGACACAACCGAGAACACATGCACACACACAGAAAGCTAACACAAGCACCTACAGGGTCCTGGATTCTGTTTTAGGTGTTGGGAATGGAGGAATGGACAAAACAATCTTTGCCGAAGGGAGCTTGCATTTGAATAATTCTAGAATGTATCCATGTTAGAAGCTTTAGTTCATGTGAATTATAATTTCGAAGTCAAAAGTTCAATAGCTTCAGCTAAATAAGAAAGAAAATCCAAATTTGCTTAAAATCTTTATTTTTAATGTGGCAGATAGTTTACATCTGAAGATTTTGTTTTTGGTCCAAAGGAGAGGAAAAAGAATTATTCTGAACAAATGATAGCATTGAATTACCAGGTGATCCTATTTAAGGAAAGACCATGAAGACAACTTGGTCAGCTGTGGAGAGAGAAGGAGTTGTCTGCAGACTCCAGCTTCAGGATCAGAGCTCTGCAGTGCCTGGTAATTTGGTCACACAGTACACAGAGCCATTTCAAAAGCAAGGTACTTAAAAGCTTAAAGACCAAACTGCCTGAAGTCGCCAGAATAAAAGCAATTTCAAAATTAGCCTGGAGATTCTATTTCTATAGAAAGACTACTGTCTAAAGGAACACCTAGAATAATTCTGCACCTTTGGAACATTGAAGTCGTATTTATTCACCTGGGAGGCACATTAGTTCTGCTGTCTGTGCTGGAGAGCTAAGGGGGGCAAGGTCTCAGCTTGAACCTCTACACAAGTAACCTGGTTTTATGGGCACCCTGATTCTGCCCAACTCACAGGTCGTATCCCACCATGGGTCATCCAGCCAGCAGTTTTGTGCTGCTGGTCTCTTGAGAAATAGGAGCCTGTGCTTTATTCAGCAAATCACAAAACTAAGGCCACATTCTGTGGAATAAATGTAAGTGTCTTTTAAAATAAGATATACCCATCACATTCAGAATATACCTGGGAAGCTTATATGTATATTGTGTTGCATGCAGCTAAATGGCCAATATTTGTATTGTGTGTCCAGAGGGTGTGCACAGAGCTAGATCACATTGAATTCCTGGTTATTATTAACACATACGGAGCTTGCTCCTTGAAGAAAAGCTAAGACAAACCTAGTCAGCCTATTAAAAAGCAGAGGCATCACTTTGCCGATAAAGGTCCATATAGTCAAAGTTATGATTTTTCCAGTAGTCATGTAAGGATGTGAGAGTTGGATCATAAAGAAGGCTGAGCACCAAAGAATTGATGCTTTTAAATTGTGGTGCTGGGTAAGACTATTGAGAGTTTGTTGGACACCAAGGAGATCAAACCATTCAATCCTAAAGGAAATCAACCCTGAATATTCATTGGAAGGACTGATGCTGAAGCTGAAATTCCAATACTTTGGCCACTTGATGCAAAGAGCCAACTCACTGGAGAAGACCTTGATGCTGGGAAAGATTGAGGGCAGAAGAAGAGGACAAAAGAAGAGGAGACAGCATCACTGAATCAATGGACATGAATCTGAGTCAGCTCCAGAAGACAGTGAAGGACAGGGAAGCCTGACACACTGTGGGCCATGGAGTCTCCAAGAATCGGACACAACTTAGCAACTGAACAACAAGCTGAGCAATGGCTCTGTTGAGACCCCGTGCTTAGCATTTTGATATTTATTTCATTGTATTGTCTAATATTCCTTATGTCCACTGTATGAATGAAGAAACTTAACCTCAGAGAGCCCCAGGGACATACCCAAATAACAATAAAGAGGATGTGATGGGGTCCAGATTTTCATCCAGGCAGTCTGATCTCAGAGCTGGAGCCCTCAGCCATCATATATGCTGCCTATGGTTGACATGATAAGCATGAGGCCAGAAACCATGTTCTTCCAATTGTTCCTTGTACAATCTTATGAAGGATGTCTGAGGTTGACAGGTTGGGCGTTGAATGCCTCTTTCAAACAACCCGGTTGAGGAGGAGCCAAGATACGGACATGCATCTGATGACCCAGCACTCCTCACACAGCCAGGATAAATGTGGACACTGAGGCCTGTTGTTCTGAGTAGATAACCATTGTGTGCTACTTATGAAGTATGAAAGATCACTTTACTTCCAACAGCTCCCCCATCAAATTTAATAATGCCTAATATCCAGAAGTACATTCTAAATTCCTTTACAGTGATCTCCATGAAATTGTTCCTAGTCCTTTAACCTTATCAGTCATGTATACTTTAGTGAGAATCAGTTTAGCTCACTCTTTCATGAAAGCAGAGTTTTATGCAGAAGTGAATACAAAATTATAAGGATCCCAATAGGGATCTAGAGCAGGAGGTCACTAAGGGACAAAGACAAGTATGGGAGGGATGGGGCATAACAACTAACAGTTATGAAAAACACTTTATAGAGCTTCTGAATTTGGATTTTTATGTACATCTCATATTTTTCCACCCTCATAGAGTGTTGTAGAATACAAACAGTAGAAAGAGTCAACTGTATAGACTCTGTATAGAGTCAAAAAGCAATGTCTGGCTACCAGTTTGCTCTGCGAGGAAGAATGTTACTCAGTTCTGCTATACACTTGTTTTGAAAACACAGTTGATACATTAGGGAACAGTGTGAATATTTTTATTTTTTTTCTGCATGGTTTTGGCCATGGTAAATGCTAGATGAGTAAGGAAAGCCTTACCCAGCTGAAAGGAGCTGGGTAGGACCGCAAAGACATGCACACACCCCCAGACCTTTGGGGATGATTTCACGATTTTTCAAACATTTTTCACAAATATTTTTTCAGTGTTTATCACAACTGCTAGTTGTAATGTTTACAGGAGTTTAATCTTCAAATGACTTCTTTTCTTGTCCACAGTACTTAATAAGATTCACATAATTATTAATACAGACAGATGGAGAGATGTGACAGTTCAGGAAGTTAATCAGCCACAGAATTTTTGTTCTTTTTACTTCCAGTCCACTCCAGATCTAGAAGTCTTCATTTTTATACCTTTGGCACAATTTGCATTTCATTTTTACATTTAGTGCAGTTGATCAAGCTACCACTGTATTGGCAGACCTATGTAGGTAGCATGTGTATTTCCAGCTACTGACTTGACCTCACTGATGTTTATTTTTTTAACATAACAAATAAAAAAGCCAGACTTTAGAGTAACATTCTTCCTCGCAGAGCAAACTGGTAGCCAGATTTGTTAGCATCCTTCTTTCTACCAGCCTGCAGTTATTTTGGCAAATGAGGGGACAGAGGATACTTAGAGACTCTCCTTTATTTCCCAGGTCTAAGAGGAATAAGGACATTAGTGTCAGTTTCTTTGGGATGCCTTAACAAAGTGTTACAAACTGAGTGCCTTAATCCAGGGGTCCCCACCCTCTGGGATCTAATGCCTGATGATCTGCGGTAGAGCTGATGTAATAATAATTGAAATAAAGTACACAAAAAATGCAATGCAGTTGAATCATCCAAAAATCATCCTCCATTCCCCAGTCCATGGAAAAACTGTCTTCCATGAAACTGGTCCCTGATGCCAAAAAGGTTAGCGACCACGACCTTAAAGAATAGAACAGTATTGGGTCACAGTCCTGGAGGCTAGAAGTTCTAGCTCCAGGTGTCAGCGGGGTAGATTCCTTCTGGGGTTGTGGGGGAGAATCTGTCCCATGTCTCCCCTGGTTTCTGATGGGTTTCTGGCCTTCTTTGGAGCTCCTTGGCTTCTGCCATGTCACCTCCCTTTCTGCCTTCATCTTCACATGGCATTCTTCCTGCGCACATGTCTGCATTCAACTTCCTTTTGGATAAGGATGCTGCTCATAGTGAATTAGGACCCACCCCAGTGACTTCATCTTAACTTGATTACATCTGTAAAGACCCTGTTTCCAAATAAGTTCACAGTCTGAAATATTGGGGGTTAAGACGCTAACAAATCTGTGGTGGGGGTGGCAGAGACATAATTCAACCCACTGCAGCACTGTAATTAAAACAGTTTCAATGTATGTCAATGTATGGCAAAACAAATACAGTATTGTAATTTAAAAAATAAATTAATTAATTAAAAAAATTAAACCTTCAGCAGATCGAATAAATATTTTAATTAAAGTTTAAAAAAATAATAAAACAGTTAAATTGTCAGACATTCATATCAATACATGAACAAATGTTTTTGTGAAACTAGAGTTCTGACAAATAAATATTTCATTCCTTTAAAAAAAAAAAAAGATATTCCTACTAAGTTGCTTTCATTCAGAATGGCCTGAAGGAGTTTTTGATCCATCTCAGTGCTCAGCCTTATGCCAGTTAACTCCTTTGTGTGAGAACAGCCTTAATTTCAGGATAAGGTCAGCCAACCCACAGCCTATTTCTGTATAGCCTCCAAGCCTAGAATGGTCTTCACATTTTTTAAGTGTTGAAAAAAAATCAAAAGAAAAAGAATATCTCGTGACATGTGAAAAAAGTCAAGTTTTCAGTGCCAATAAAGTATGATTGGAGCATAGCTGCAGTCATTCATTTGCAAATTGTCTATGGCTGCCTTTGCACTCCATCGGCAGAGCTAAGGAGTTGGAAAAGAGACCATTTAGTCCACAAAGCCTACAGTAATTACCATGTGCCATTTACAGAGAACTTTGCTGACCCTTGCTTCAGGATGCTAATTTTATGAACTATATGCTTACAGTCCCTGGTGGCCACCGCTGGATGACACAGCCCTACCACTGAGGCAGATAATAAGTATGATGGTGCCAACCTTGTGCTGTGAGAGAATGTTTTCATTCATCAATGATAACATTGTGGCTTGGCCTAATCTGTTACTATGAGAAGAATCATGCAGTTAATTAGTAAGCATTAATTAGAAAACTGAATCAACGCAGCTAATGGGCATGCTTAATATTCCACTGACAAAATTAGCTGCTAGAGATCAAAGGTGTGTTCGTTACTCCCTACCCCAGGCTCTCTCCCACTATGGCAGTATTTTGTTAAACATCACCTCCACTGGGACCTGAGACTCCACATGTCTAAAAACCTCCCAAGTGCTACCTAACCCCTGCAAGTCCATAGGCCACACTTTGTGGCAGGAGTTCAGACTATAAAGGAAAGGGATGGATTTCTTTCCAAACAGAAAGCTCTTATGCTTACTAATTGTGATTTTTAGATTAAATATATTTGTATTGGACTGCAAGGAGATCAGTCAATCCTAGAAGAAATCAACCCTAAGATTCATTGGAAGGACTGTTGCTGAAGCTCCAAAACTTTGACCATCTGATATAAAGATCTGACTCAGTGAGAAAGACCCTGATGCTGGGAAAGATTGAAGGCAAAAGGAGAAGGGAATGACAGAGGATGAGATGGTTGATAGCATCATTGATTCAATGGACCTAAATTTGAGCAAACTCCAGGAGATAGTGGATAAAGAGGAGCCTGACATGCTATAGTCTGTGGCGTCACAAAGAGCTGGACATGTCTTAGTGACCAAACAACACATGTTTGCATTACAGGGAAAGTCAAATAACTCAATTATACTTTTCTTTCTTGGCATTGGGATTCAGTATAATTTTAATAGTGCTGTCTACCCTCAGCAGGGGAAGAACAACTTTGAAGAAAGCCATTAGTTCTCATCAACTCAAATCTAATTAAAGAGAATAATAAGTTCATGAGAAAACACATCAAGTTCAAATTTGGATCCAAATAGGGTCCTGATGACAGGATTAGCATAAGGAAGATCATTTTTTCAAAACATTTAGGTACAATTGGAGGATAAGATGATGCATTTTGATGATTTGTGTTAATAGGGAGATGTTTGGAGCTGGACTATAATATTCTCTTCCTTCTCTCTCTTCTCTACATCCCTTTAAAGCCACCTGGAGTTCAAAGGGAAGCCCAGAAACATGCTAGCTTTTGTTGTATTTGGGAACTGGTGTGGGCCGTGTGATCTGAGGTCGTGGCTTTTGTATCCATGCCCACTGGTCGGGTCTGAATGGATGGGACAAGCTTCACATTCGAGCCTCCAGATGAAGCCTCATCCTTTCAGAATCTTTGTGATGCCTGACGCTCAGTGTGAGGCTGGACATTCCTGGGGTGGTGACCACATGTCCATGTCTGTCTGTTGCCACAGGTGCGCTCAGCAGGCTTCCTCTCCTCTTTGGCAGTAAGCTGCAAATCCTGATTAAAGGTAGGCAGAGGCAACAGCCAAGAGGCATGTATCTGTCACTTCTCATGATCGAAAGATTTGAGAATGCTTCTAAAGCAATATAATTCAACTTAAGTAATTTTCTGAGTCATCAGGATTAGGTGTGGTTATCATCAAAAGGACGGAATTATGTTCCCAGTGACTTTTCAGCCTGTCACTCAGCTGAGTTTGCCTGATTGACAGAAAAAGCCCCAGAGGGAATCCATGTGATCCTTGGGAATACGGAGCCCAGAACTGAATGAAGAGCACCTTTATGTCTACCACCCAGATCTCACTGGGTGACAGTGGGAAATGCTCCTGGTCTTTGGTTTTATATCTTCACCTCTAGTATCATCAGGTCTGCCTCTTGCTGCTTTTATAGGATGGAGGTCCACTGCAAAGGCATCTACACACCTACACACACTACAATATTTAACTCAGCAGAAAGGGGCTAAAACTTCATTTGGGGTATGAATTATCAAAGGGAAAAGATGAGTTTGTGTGAACAAAGCATTCAGAGTAGAACAGCTCCTAGCTGCCTCCCTTCTGACCAGAAGTATCATATAATCGGTGTGTTCTCTATGGCATCTGTTATCTGAGAGGGACACAGTCTGGTTTCTAACACCTTTCTTCCTACTAGTCATGTCACTTTGGGATTAGCATAATGAAGATACTTTGTTCAAAGTGTTTAGGTACAACTGAAGAATGAGGCAATGTGTTTTAATGATTTGTGCTGTTGGGGAATGTGTGTGTGCTGTGTGTGCATACTGAGTTGCTTCAGTTGTGTGTGATTCTTTGTGACCCTATGGTCTGTAGAAGCCTGCCAGGCTCCTCTGTCCAGGGGATTCTCTAGACAAGAACACTGGAGTGGGATGCTGTGCCCTTCTTCAGGGGATCTTCCCCACCTAGGGATTGAAGCTGCATCTCCTACATTGCAGGCAGATTCTTTATCATTGACTGGTAAACACAGGTTTGAGAAAGCCCTGTTGATTGGAAGACACATCCTTAATTTCCTTATTGCCTCAGTTTTGTCATCTATAAAATGGGAACAGTAGAAATCCATCAGAAATAATTGTATTTTGTGAGGAGATCTAATTAAGACAGTGCTCTGCACAGACACGTGCTCAGTAAAGGTTAGCTCTATTGTAAGTTTTCTGATACTCAGAGAACCTGAGACAACAGCAGTGAGATCAGAAGACATGGGTTTGAATCCTGACTCTTGGCACAAATTCAGGCCTATCACACAGTATTCTCTGTAAAACAGGGAACATAGTACCTATCTCTGATGGGTTAAGGTAAAAGGATAATTTATGAAGATCTTGGAATTGTCTCTCAAAAAGAGGTGGTTGAAGTCTCACTCATTATGGCAAACAAGGATTACTAAAAGGTATTAAGTGAACTGAGAGTAAGCAAAGTTCATTCAATCTAAATTAGTAACCTATTTGCAGACAACTATCTATAATAAATGGATATGGTTTTTCTTTAATAAATGTAATTTAGTTACTTACTTTTGGCTGGGCTAATTCTTGGTCTGCTGCGTTTGGGCTTTAGTTGCGGGAAGCAGGAGCTCCTCTCTAGTTGCT
Source organism: Nanger dama (assembly GCA_917880005.1). Taxonomy (NCBI): domain Eukaryota; kingdom Metazoa; phylum Chordata; class Mammalia; order Artiodactyla; family Bovidae; genus Nanger; species Nanger dama. The sequence goes on from CAKJTW010000066.1 coordinate 11,572,935, forward strand.
GTGCCTGGGCTTCTCATTGCAGTGGCTTCTCTTATTGCAGAGCACAGGCTCTAGGCATATGGGCTTCAGTAGTTGCAGCGCTCAAGCTCTAGAGCCCAGACTCAGTAGCTGTGGCACACAGGCTTGGTTGCTCCATGGTACGTAGGATCTTCCTGGGCCAGGGATCAAACCTGTGTTCCATGCACTGTGGATTCTTATCCACTGGACCACCAGAGAAGTCCAGGGATGCAGTTTTCCTCTAGTGTGCTCTAATCCTTTCTCATTTGATTCAGGCAGGTTGTGATCATGACAGCAGCTTTTACTGAATGCTTTGTTTACTTCATCCACCTTCACTGCAGCCAGGCAATAGTATTGTAGGGAAAGTCACAGTCCCTGTTACACAGTGTTAGAAATCTGCACCCCAGAGAGGTTGCTGGACTCCTCTTGCCTGAGGTCACATAGTTACCAAGGGGCAGAGGCAAAGGCTATAACCAAGTTTTCTTTGACCCAAAGACAGTGCCCTTTATTACTGCAATTTTCTTCCTTCTATAAGTCAAGTCCTGACTTGATCTCTCAGAGCAGTCTTTATCATGACAGTTGAAATTAGGAAAGATCAGATCTTCATTTTTGTTCAAAGTAAGGAAAGCAGTCAGAGAAGAAGAATGAGCAAGGATCCAGAAAAATCAAGTACTGACCCATTTCTTCCACTGATAAGCTCTGACATGCCTTTAGGCTGAATTGCTGTCTTTCAGGCTTGACGTAATTCAGTTCGGTTCAGTGGCTTAGTCAAGTCCCACTCTTTGCACCTCCATGGACTGCAGTACGCCAGGCTTCCCTGTCCATCACCAACTCCCAGAGCTTGCTCTGCTGCTGCTGCTGCTGCTTAGTTGCTTCAGTCGTGTCCGACTCTGTGTGACCCCATAGACGGCAGCCCACCAGGCTCCCCCATCCCTAGGATTCTCCAGGCAAGAACACTGGAGTAGGTTGCCATTTCCTTCTCCAATGCATGAAAGTGAAAAGTGAAAATGAAGTCGCTCAGTTCTCTTCGCGACCCCATGGACTGCAGCCTACCAAGCTCCTCCATCCATGGGATTTCCCAGGCAAGAGTACTAGGGTGGAGTGTCATTGCCTTCTCCGAGAGCTTGCTGAAGCTCATCTAATTCCCCAAATCACTTCCCTTACAGGGAGGTCTCATGGGCAATGTTGAGTTGGAAGGGGAAGTAGGGTTGATGCTCTTGCCCGGAAGGTGCATTTGCTGAGCAAGCATGTGGTTTATATGAAGATGTTATGCTTTTGGGGTGGCTCACATGGTTGGTAGTAATTCTGGAGCTAAAGTGTTCCTACTGTTATCACTAGGTGATGGATATGCTAGGCCTTTGACTCAGTCTCTGACAGTAACCAAAGGTAGGTGAGGATGCAATGGTCTAATATACAGTATGGCCTGGGGTAACCCAGTGTTTGGTAACACCACTGGGTTAAACCAGAATGCAAAGAATAGCTCTCCTGTAAATAAACTCTATATTTTATAGTGGCTTGTATGGAGAGAGCTGGACTTCCCAGGTGGCATTAGTGGTAAAGAATCCACCTGCCAATGCAGGAGACACAGGTTCTATCCCTGGGTTGGGAAGATCCCCTGGAGGAAGACATGGCAACCCACTCCAATATTCTTGCCTGGAGAATCCCATGGACAGAGGAGCCTGGCAGGCTACAGTCCACAGGGTCGCAAACAGTCAGACACGACTAAAGCCTCTTAGCACACATGCATGGAGAGAGTTAATCTGGTTTTCCTTGGCAAGTTGTACTAAAGGATTTCACAGCTTAGCTCATTGCTTTTGTAAACAGCAAGTTTCCTCCTCCTTCTGAAGATATCTATTTTGTAGGGAAATTAGAGCTGTCAATCCATCCAGAGGGATGCAGTCACGTCACTCTTTTCTACCAGATGATCCCTGTTAGCTGATCATGAGCATTTGAGAAGGCTGGGAGACTGGAAGAAGTAGAGAAGGCTCTAGAAGCAGGAGGTATGTGTGGTGTGGTTAGTGATACTTATGTGCAAACATGTGCCCCAGTGCCCATGGCTGAGCTTCCAGTCATTCTTCTTTCTCTGTCTCTCTCTCCCTCCCTTTCTCTTCCTTTTCTTTATTGAAATTTAGTTGATTTACAGTGTTGTGTTAGTTTCTTCTGGTGTGCCACAAAGTGATTCAGTTATATACATATATGGCTTCCAAGGTGGTGCAATGATAAAGACTCCACCTGCCAATGCAGGAGATACAAAGGACATGGGTTCAATCCCTGGGTCAGGAAGATCCCCTGGAGTAGGGAATGGTAACCCACTCCAATATTCTTGCTTGGAAAATTCCATGGACAGAGGAGCCTGGCAGGCTATGGTCCATGGGGTCACAAAGAATCAGACATGACTAACCACACACACACTTTTTAAACGTCTAGACTTTGGAAGTCTTGGAAGACCTTGCCAAGTCCCTCTGCTCTCATCTCTTTTACCTATAAATTCCATTTAATTGTTGAATTGCACTGATAAACATTTAACTAAAAGATTGTTAAGCCTCTAAGTCACCAAATACTTGTCATCAACCTCATATGAGAACAGTGAGGAGCTAAAGTAGATTCAGTGTTGCAGAGCCAACTGGAGACCAAATTTGAAGACAATTGAGGGGAAATATTTAAAAAAGAAGTGAACAAGCTACAGAATGAGGAATAAGGCAAAGGCTGAAAGGGTCATGAGTAGCTATTTCCTTGTTTCTTATCAACCTTGAGACTTGGGCCCTTGTGTTCTCATCTGTAAGATGGGATGATGATAATAATAACGCCAACCTTGGGTAGTTCTGAAGACTGAGGGAGAAAAGAGTGGAAAGCAATTAGCACAAATTAATCCTAAACTTATTTGTTATTGTTGGAATTATCACTCTTTTTCTGTGGTAGCAATTCAAGATTCTATGAGGGATCATTTAATATCCTATGGATTTGAAATGTGTCAGAACCTATTCTTTTGTCATCTCATCTTTTTTCCCTTCTGTTTTTATCTTTCACATTACAGTAAAACTAAACACCCAAAACTTTTCCCCTGTAGGTATATGGAAACTTACAAAATATTAATAAACTGCTGTGAAATTATGCCTTTTGCTCTTTAATCCCTAGAAGCTATTTCTAACAAGGCCACTGGCCACAAGCTTCACAAGTTGGCCTCTCTCCAAAATAACCATGTCACAATCTCCTTCCCAGTCCCAGAAAATCCTCTTGTAGAAGCCCAGTTCTTTTAATGACTATTTCTAATGTTGCAGTTTGCTTGTGTAAGGCAAACACAAGTATTTTCAAGTCAGCCTTAAAATCTTGTCTAATTTGTATCTCTTAAATGAACATACACATACACACAAGCCAGAAGTTCCCCCAAACTCCTTCAAAATCCAATTTCAATCAATTCCTAGCCTTTTAGAGCTGGAAGAAATTTAGAAGCCTTTTGATGCCATTTTTTCTGTCTTATGGCTAAAGGAATTTTATTGGAGAAGTTGGATGACCGGGCTGGACACATGGTTATTCTGAAAAACCCTGGAACTTTTCCTACTACATGACATCATTTTCCACTCTCAGATGGAAAAACTCTAAATCAAACACCATTCATGGCTTTAGAGGATAAATGCCCCCACGGAAGTACTTTCAAGGTCAAATTTCAGTTCAGTTTAGTTCAGTCGCTCAGTCCTGTCTGACTCCTTGCAACCCCATGAACCACAGCATACCAGGCCTCCCTGTCCATAACCAACTCCCGAAGCTTACCCAAACCCATGTCTACTGTGTCAGTGATGACATCCAACCATCTCATCCTCTGTCATCCCCTTTTCCTCCTGCCCTCAATCTTTCCCAGCATCAGGGTCTTTTCAAATGAGTCAGCTCTTCACATCAGGTGGACAAAGTATTGGAGTTTCAGCTTCAACACCAGTCCTAGATAGTATTAAATTCATCACCCAACTTATGTAGGTCATTGTATCGTGTTTGAATTCTCATTACTGGCGCTAGCATGCCCAGTGTGTAAAATGATCACCTAGACAGCTCCTTTCTTTCTTACTAGGCTTATGGGATCTTAGTTTCCCAACCAAGGATTGAACCTGGGCGCCCTGCAGTGGAAATGCTGAGTCCTAACCATTGGGCTGCCAGGGAAGTTCCTGCAACTTCTTTCTACCTCCAGTGACAGCACAGGCTGGAAATAGGAACTGGTCTTTAAAATCTAGATAATTTCATGATTAATAAATTTATCATGATACAAAGGAAACCAGAATTTTGGGGTCCTCTGTCTTTGAGGATGATGAACATGACCTCCCCAGCTTGGTCTTTGTTTAGAAGAAATTTGAGCTGCACAACTCCAGATTCTGACCCAGGACTGACTATTCATCAGTTGGTTCTACTGCTCACAGTGGAAGCCCAGAAGTATAAGAAACAGGCCCCAAATCTATTGTTTAGACATCCACCAGTTCGTTTACTGATGACCTGCACCTCAACCTTCAGGCAGAAAAACATTTCCGGTTCTCACGTAATCATTTATTTTAAAACTTCTTAGTAGTTAATGCTTTCTTTCTTTGGTTTGAGATCTCTCCCGCTCCCGCTGTGAGGGTTGCCTTATGTTATTATTGAACAAACAGAGCCTCTTTCCTTTGGCTTCCCCTCTGCCTCTCCCCCAGATACTCTGCTCACTAATTCTTGCCTATACAAGGTTATGCAGAGATAGGAAGGAAAGTCTGTGATTTCATCCAAGTTTGGCTCATCAGGCTTCATACTGAGTAGAGTTTGAGAGTCCTGGCTGTTTTCTAGAATCACCAAAGGAGCAACAGAAACTAAATTTACCATGATAATCATTTCACAGTGTAAGTGAGTCAAGTTATTATACTGTACATCTTAAACGTACATAGTGCTATATGTCAATTATATCTCAATAAACCTGAAAGAAAAGAAAAATGCAAGTCAGTGCCAGAACCACAGCATGGACCACTTGAAGCATAATTTCACGGGGGAGGTCCTGGCATGAATCTACTTTTAAGTTCCCCAAGTTAATCTAGAGTACAGCCAGGGTTCAGAACCAGAGTTTTCCTGTGACAGCAAATTAGACTAAACATAGAAATGCAGAATGGAACCGCTGAAAGGGTAAACAGATGCCACAATATCAAGTGAAGGAGAGCTGATGACAGAGAAGACGGAACTGGATGTAGATGAGTATGTCATGGCTTTTGTTTTATATTACTTTTTCAAGAGCAGGTGATCAAATGTATCATTGTGTGTGTCTAGAACTATAGCCACAGGATAGCATGGAGATAGTCCTGATCCATGATAAATGGGCGCCTGTTAGGCTAGATGTGGAGGAATAGAGAAATGTGTGCTTTGTCCAATGAACAGCGATCATTAACCCCAATTCTAGGATTTGCTTGCCAGTATGATAGTGACTGGGCTTCCCTGGTGGCTCAGAGGTAAAAATCTGCCTGCAGTGCAGGAGATATAGGAGATACGGGTTCTATCCCTGGGTCGGGAAGATCCCCTGGAAGAAGGCATGGCAACCCACTCCAGTGTTTTTGCTGGGAACATCCCATGGATAGAGAAGAATGGTGAGGTGCGGTCCGGGGAGTTAAGAGTTGGACAGGATTGAAGCGACTAAGCATGCACGCACATGATACTGACTATTCTTTGTATATTGGTCTCCTGCAACAAAGTGACTTCCCCAATAGTGGGAACGAGTCTGTCTCCAGCGCCAGACATAGTAAGAGCTAAAGATGTGCTGTGCAACAAATGAGTCAGGGAAGAATGAGGAAATGAACAGTAAAGTCTTACCCATGGGCCAGTCCTCCATTTTGCTGGGTTGTATTTTGATTGTCAGTGACCTGGTGTCAGGCTGTATTATGGGAATAAAGAGCCCAAATCCTGTCTTATCAGAGTGAAGTCCTTTAGCAAATCATATCCTGGCCTTTCAGGAAGTGTTACTTTCAGTGGATATCTGTAATAGTACTCAATTCAGTGGGCTGAGAACGTTAATCCTGATGGCCATTAATTTAAAAAAAAAAAAAAACCTTCATTAAAAGTTCTATTTTTAAGCTCTATAAAGTAAGATGCTAGATGAAAAAACAGAAGAAAGCCCATAAAATAACTCATGATGAAATGTGCTAGGGACAAGGAATTTAATTACAGTGTGTAGACTGCTGATGTTATGTCATCACTGACTTCAATACAGACCAATGGTCTTTATGATTTTGGTGGAAAACTTTATCTTCTAAATCCAGAGTCTTTTAAATGATGTTGTTATAAATGAATCAATTAATTCAGTTTTGTATTACAAATAGTGCAAGACCAGTCTTCAGAAAAGGTATGAAAACAAGACAAGATGGTTTTAGGTGCCCTCCCCAGCTATAATCTTGGAAACTTACATAGTGATTGTTTATGCATGTTCCCCTATTGGAAGAGGAGGTGTGGATGGGAGGCAGGATGGGGGAAAGAGTGTGTGTGGGAGGAGATTAAATGGACAATGGGAATTATAAGAATTTTTAAAATGAAAGCAAAAGTGTAGGCTATCTAAGAATAGCTACCTTGTGTAAGTAATCATGCTATCCATAAGACTGCCTGAATTCTCCTTTACAATCTAACAAAATTTTCTTATTTAACTAAAATTTTGAGGCATCAACATCCCATTATATGGTTTAATTTGGGGATGATTATTTTGATTGTAATGGTTCTGCTGGTGATAATAGACTTAATTGCTCCCTACTGGAAGATGCATGCATTTCTTCACATCCCTTAAAGCCCCATTTCTAGAACACCTTCCAATGTACTTATTTTTCTGTTTACTATCCAGGTAGGTTCAATCAAGCCCATGTGTTTAATTCTTAACTGTCTACTCAAGAGATGGATTATATTCGTTTATGTCTGGAAAAGAAATGGACTTTCTAGATGTCCTGGCCATGTCTTGTCTCCTTGCTTAGTTACTCTCATTGTTAATGTTTCCAATGCTGGTGCTAAGTTGCTTCACTTTTGCCTGACCCTTTGTGACCCCATGGACTGTAGCCCACCAGGCTTCTCTATCCATGGGGTTCTCCAGGCAGGAATACTGGAGTGGGTTGCCAATTCCTTCTCCAGGAGATCTTCCTGACACAAGGATCGAACCCATGTCTCTTAAATCTTCTGCACTGACAGGCAAGTTCTTTACCACTAGCGCCACCTGGGAAGCCCAGATGCTCCCAGTACTTGTTTTATTTATTTATATATTTTTGACTGGGCTGGGCCTTCACTGCTGTGCAGGCTTTTCTCTAGTTACAGAGAGTGGGGGCTACTCTTTAGCTGCGGTGCGTGGGCTTCTCATTGATGGTGGACTCTCTCGTTGCAGAGTGTGGGCTCTTGGGTGTCCAGGCTCCAGTGGGCTTCTCACTGATGGTGGACTCTCTCGTTGCAGAGCGTGGGCTCTTGGGCGGCCAGGCTCCCTATTTGCAGCGCATGGGCTCAGTAACTGTGGCTCCTGGGCTCCAGAGCACAGGCTGAATAGTTGTGGTTCACCAGCTTAGTTGCTCTGCAGCGTGTGGGATCTTCCTAAGTCAGAGACTGAACCTGTGTCTCCTGCATTGGCAAGCGGATTCTATATCATTGAGCCACCAGGGAAACCCGCACTGAGTCATTTTAACCTTTGTTATTATACCATGTGAAATTAGAAACCAGTGAAATTGAGTATTTGAGGCTCTCCATGAGCCATCTGTATACCAAGAGAGTGTGATAGCAAGTGTGCACCAGAATTTGGTGATTAGGCTGCCTGGTCTTGAGTCTTGACACTGCTTCTCACTAACAGGAGGACTCTGGGCAAGCTACGTAACTATGACTCAGTTTCCTCATCTGTAAAATGAGCACAATCAGGCCTCACAAGCTAGTCATGAAGGTTAATAAAATAATGTCTTGTAAAAACACTTAGGCAGTGCCTGGAACAAGTGAAGAGCTGAATTGGTGCTAAGTACTAACAATAACGCCAAATATTTCATATGAAGCTATGACATATGCATCCATAAGCCAGAAATTCTCACTCACTGAACTGTCAACTACTTATTCATCATATACTGTGAACACAGGACTGCATTAAAACCTAGGATTTAAATGATCATTGAAGTTTAATTGAGTAGGATTTAGTTATGTAAGTAAAGAGGAAAAGTGCTCTGTACTGTCCAGTATTGTAGCCTCTGGATATATGTGGCTGTGGAACGCCTGAAAGGTGACTAGTCTGAAGTAAGATGCACTATAATTGTAAAAGCCAGATTTTAGAAAATGTATGTAAAACAAGGAAAATGTAATTTCATTAATTTATATTAAATTATATATTGAACTGATGATATTTTGGATATATTGTTGAATGAAATGTGTTATTATAACTAATGCCACTTATTTCTTTATACCTTTAAAAGTATATGGAATCTTAAAAAAATGATGTAAGTAAACTGACAAAACAGAAAGAGATTCACAGATTTAGAGAATGAATTATGATTGGTGGGGGGCGGGGTGGAGAGAGAATTAGGGAGTTTGGGACAGACATGTACATACTGGTATGTTTAAAATGGATAACCAACAAGGACCTACAGTATGAAGTCGCTGGGTCGTGTCCGACTCTTTGCGACCCTATGGACTATAGCGAAGCAATCTTCTCTGTCCATGGGATTCTCCAGGCAAGAGTACTGGAGTGGGTTGCCTTTTCTTCTCCAGGGATCTTCCCAACCCAGGGATCGAACCCAGGTCTCCCGCATTGCGGGCAGACGCTTGCCTTCCGAGCCACCGGGGAAGCCATGGAACTCTGCTCAGTCTCATGCAGAAGCCTGTATGGGAGGGGAGTTTGTGAGAGAATGGATCCATGTATGTATATGACTGAGTCCCTCCACTGTTCACCTGAAACTTTGGCAACATTGTTAATAGGTTATACTTCAGTACAAAGTAAAAGTTTTTAAAACGTGTGACTATTAGAAAACTTAAAATTACATCTAAGACTCTTTCTATCTCTAGTAGACAACACTATTCTGGATGGTACAGCCCATCATTGAAAGGAAACAGTGGGGTGAGCAGTGACTCAGAGAACTTCTAGTCTAGTAAAGGGAAATGGCATTGATACACATGACAAAAGCCTGCGATAGCTTGTATGACCTGGTTCCCAACACCTGGGGGCCTTGAAGGCCACTGCATCTTTTATCTGCTCAGTGGGTATCAGGGAGGGACTCGCAACAATATGTCATCACCTGAAAGCCTACCTAAGTAGCAGAGGGATTTTCTTAACCAGTTTTGAGAACTTGACAGCACTTGTCTTGTCTTGTGAAATCAGATATCAAAATAGCAAAATAAAAGTATAAGAGCCTGCTGCTGATCCTGCTGCTGATCCTGCAATTTTTGCATAGGTTTGTGTAGTACTTTTGCCAGTAGAGTTGAGACATATTTTGGAGTACTTTGTTGAAAAAATATAAGATGTGAAATAAGCCTGAATGTAGAGAACTTAAAACCAGAAGAAAAAAAAAGGCACATTTTAAAGCTTTCAGCCTTGTCAAGAAATAGCTATTTTGTCTTTCCGATAGACGGCTTTTGAGCCTGCCAAGAAAAGGAAACGAAATTTCAACTAACCTATCAGAACTTTATTTTCCTTTCCCTATATGCCAGCTTTGAAGAGGCTGTTCTGTCTTCTGGTTCAAGACCATGCTTTCATTGTGTTTCCTGTACCATACTGGTACCTTTTCCACTCAGAGCCAGTGAACAGAACATCTTGAACCTTCAGTTTTGGAAGTAAAGAAGGGAAAAATGGAAGTAAGGATAGGAAGGACAGAATCTTTACAGAGCATCTTCTGTTTGATTGGGGAGGACTGTGATGGGCTAGAAACTCCTGGAACATAATTTAAGGTGTGAAACAAGCAACTTCCTTGTCATCCAAGGGTAAAAGTAACAATATGGCACACTTTAGACCCTGTGTTTGTTTGTTCAATTGCCAAATCCTGTCTGACTTTGTAACCCCTTGGACTGCAGCCCACCAGGCCTCTCTGTCCCTCACCATCTCCCAGTTCATATCCATTGAACCAGTGATGCCATCTAACCATTTCATCCTCCATCATTCCCGTCTCCTCCTGCTTTCAATCTTTCTGGGTTTTTCCAGTGAGTCAGCTGTTCCCATGAGGTGGCCAAAGTATTAGAGCTTCAGCTTCAGCATCAGTCCTTCCCATGAGTTTTTAGGGTTGATTTCCTTTGAGATTGACTGGTTTGATCTTCTTGCAGTCCAAGGGACTTAAAGTTTTCTCCAACACCACAGTTTGAAAGCATCAATTTTTTGGTACTCAGTCTTCTTTATGGTCCAGCTCTCACATCCATATGTGACTACTGGATATCAATCCCTAAATCTCCCTAACCTAGACTGATACCATTTAGTGTTTATCCTGAGGTTTTCCCTCTCCACCTGCTTGTATGACTCTCATCTTCCACGGGGAGGAAGATCCCTCCCTCTGCAGTGTGGAGCATGGCCGTTCACTAGGCTAAGATGTGTTGGTCTGCCTTTTGATGAGAATACAGTGCACATTTTTGAGGCTTACTCATCTTTTCCTTCTGAATTTGTATCACTTTTGATCACTGCTAGGTTTTACTCTTCTGGAAAATACCCTGTAATGCTATGAATCCCTAACGGGGAAATATAAAGACGCTAGACACTTCCTATATGGAATTGATTTTTGAAGACGAGTGGACTTCTGTGTGAGCAAAGGAAACTACATCTGACAGAAAAACTTCATTTTGCTCTGAGCAGAGGCCCATCAAGAAAACGTGTAAGTAGACCAACCATAGTCAGAGAAAACAATAACCCTGCAAAAACATGCAGAAAGAAGTTTAAATACAGACTTTCCCCTCATGTTCCCAGCATTTTGAAATTGGCTGAATTGGCACTACTCAAAGGAATTAACCATTATACGTTCAACAGTTTATACTAGTTGAACATCTGGGAAAAAGAATGGCCCTTCATTCACTGCAATGTGTGTGCAGTGAATAAATAATGATAACATATTGATCAGCCATCTAAATTTGTGTGTAAAATGTCACATTCTTTGAAAGTGGATTTTGCGCTGTACATGAACCAAATGTTCCGTGCCCTGAAAATAATAATTCATACTAGAACTTTAAATATCCATGTGTACTGTAACCATGCAACCATATTAGATCCTGGTTTTTAAAACCCCACACCCCCTTCTCTTCAAATGAATGCTATCTGAAATTGAACATGACCATTCACTCTAAAATGTGTTGGTCTACCTTTTGATAAGAATACAGTGCATGTTTTTGAGGCTTACTCATCTTTTCCTTCTGAATTTGTGTCACGTTTGATCACTGCTACGTTTTTCTCTTCTAGAAAATACTCTTTAATTCCATGAACCCCTAATGTGAAAGTGTAAAGATGCTAGACACTTCCTATAGGGTACTGATTTTTAAAGATGAGTGGACTTCTGGATGAGCAAAGGAAATTATACCTGATGGAAAAATTTCTCTTTGCTCTAAGCAGAACATATCTCTTGCTTTGTTCTGGTTTTTTTGTTTGGTTTTATTTTGTTTTGATGTGAATTATACTGCTTGATAATATTAGCTGGTTACTTACCCGATTTCTGTCCTACACCATTTAGTCACAGTTTGGCCAGCCTTGATGGTACAGGTTGAAGTTTTTTCAACAAAAGGGAAAGAAACAAAGAATGAAACATTTATTCATCTTGCAATGTAATATGGTGATGCCACATACCAAACCCCAAACATAATGATATCATTGCTCCTCCAGCATTAGAACAAGCTTTGCAAAATTGGAGCTGTCATATTAGAAACTGCACACATTTTTCTATAGAATATAAATGTAGCCTTTGAGTAGAATCTTACTCGCAGTACTCTGGATGTAAAGTAGATAGTAATTGCCATCTATTGAATGCTATTTAATTATGTGTCAAGCATTTGTTTGGATCTCTAGCTGTGTAGGCTCACAATTCAATCAAGATTTGTTGAGAATTTTCTACGTGCCAGGTACCCTCACCCTAAACTGTCTATTTACATTAATCCATCAGGTCTTGCTTTACAAATAAAGAAACTGATATCTTGAGGAGTTAAATGGCTTGACCAAAAGAAGTGAAAGTCAAGACTCAAGTCCAGGTCTGCTGACCCCAAGTTCAGGAATAGTCTTGTTGGTGCCCCTGTTAGGCCAGCCGAAGGGACTGAGACCACAACGCCCCATATTGCAGTGGAGAAAAGCAGATAGTGGGACTTCCCTGGTGGTCAAGTGGCTAAGACTCTGTGCTCCCAATGCAAGGGGTCAGGGTTCAATCTCCGGTCAGGGAACTAAGATCCCAGAGCCACAACTAAGCCCATGTGCCGCAACAACTGAGTTTGTACTGCAACAAATACCGGTGCAGCCAAAGTAAATAATTTTAAAATAATAATAAATAAAAACACATTAAAAAGAAAAGCTGATGATGCCAGGATTTCCTACAGACTCATCTTATTAGAAATTGGAAAAATTATATCTGTGGTCTCTATGAAATATAATTGAGTCTCAGCATCATGTTGAGATTCACAGAGCCTAATCAGTACCACACCTGTACTGACTGAGTCTAGTGTGCAATGATGCAGAATCCTAGAGCCCATCTCCCACACAAGACCCACATCTCACGGAGGCCGAGATTCATCCCTAATACTTGGCATTTCATATACTGAATACATGGGACTTCCCCAGTGGCTCAGTGGCACAGAATCCACCTGTAATACAGGAGACCTGGGTTTGATCCCTAGGTGGGGAAGATCCCCTGGAGGAGCACATGGCACCCCCACACCAGTATTCTTCCCTGGAGAATCCCATGGACAGAGGATCCTGGCAGGCTACAGTCCACAGTGTCACAAAGAGTCTAACATGACTGAGCAACTGAGCATGCATGCACATACTGAGTATATATTCCAGATCTCTGCTCCGTGCCACTTTACAGAAACCTTCTCATAGATTAAATGTCCTGTGGTTGAAATATGTCCCACTTGAAGGAGCTTCAGGCTGCTCCTGGACTCTTCATAGAAGCAACTGCAAGACGGCAGTAGTGCATTCTGCTATCACATGCATGGTTTTATATATATATATCTCACAACATTGGTTCTATCTTAGCAAAGCCTAGTAACAAAGCTGCCATCTTCCTCTACTGCTGAAGGCATCCCCAGAGAAAGTATTATATATAGTTCACTTTGATTCACTTGGCTTGGCTCTTAGTGATATCAAAACTTCTGGGCTCCTATTTTAGGGTAACTTATGAGTGGCCTGCTCAGCTGGAGCTTCAGATGGGACTCAGGACTGCTCTACATTCTGGCAGCTAAACTGCCTGGTGATCTCTAAATGGAAGCAGATTATGTTCTGATGCTTCCACTAGCCAGCTTTAAGCACTCAGGAATTGAACCACACCTACTTGAAGATAAATCTCCAAATGGTAATGTCAGGTTCCAGCCTTGATCAATTTTAAATACTGATCCATCAACAATCATCTTGATTAGCAGATGACAGAAAGCATCGATGGGTCTTTCCAAATTGTAATTGGTATTCGATACATATCCTGTGTCACAGACTACAAATTGGTACATTAGGCCACCAGCCACTGGAATGTCAATTATTGTTCTTTTTCTCTTTAGCTTTTTCATTAAAGTTAATAGCAGAATTTTACACCTTCATTTGCAGAGAGGTAAAAGATCTATCAGGTTGAGTTAGGGAGTGTTTTTGATTTGTGAGTCAATTTTCTAGATATATATTGTTCTAGATATCTATAAATTTAGCATAAACTGATACAGATATATCAGTTGGTAAAGAATCCACCTGCAATGCTGGAGACCCAACTTCAATCCCTGGGTCAGGATGATATAATAATATATATACAATAATAATATACATGTACATAATATATATACAGATACATAATATATACATTGTAATACATATACATTAATATTGCTATTTGAATGTGTTTTCATTTTTGGTTGCTATTTAGTGCTTCAGTTCAGTTCAGTTGCTCAGTTGTATCCGACTTTTTGCGACCCCATGAATCGCAGCACGCCAGGCCTCCGTGTCCATCACCAACACCTGGAGCCCACCCAAACCCACGTCCATCAAGTCGGTGATGCCATCCAGCCATCTCATCCTCTGTCGTCCCTTTCTCCTCCTGACCCAATCCCTCCCAGCATTAGAGTCTTTTCCAATGAGTCAACTCTTCGCATGAGGTGGCCAAAGGACTGGAGTTTCAGCTTTAGCATCAGTCCTTCCAATGAACACCCAGGACTGATCTCCTTTAGAATGAATGTACTGATTGGATCTCCTTGCAGTCCAGGGGACTCTCAAGAGTCTTTTCCAACACCACAGTTCAAAAGCATCAATTCTTCAGTGCTCAGCTTTCTTCACAGTCCAAGTCTCACATCCATACATGACCACTGGAAAAACCATAGCCTTGACTAGACAGACCTCTGTTGGCAAAGTAATATCTCTGCTTTTGAATATGCTATCTAGGTTGGTCATAACTTTCCTTCCAAGGAGTAAGCGTCTTTTAATTTCATGGCTGCAGTCACCATCTGCAGTGATTTTGGAGCCCCCAAAATAAAGTCTGCCACTATTTCCACTGTTTCCCCATCTATTGCCCATGAAGTGATGGGACCAGATGCCATGATCTTCATTTTCTGAATGTTGAACTTTAAGCCAACGTTTTCACTGTCTTCCTTCACTTTCATCAAGAGGCTTTTTAGTTCCTCTTCACTTTCTGCTATAAGGGTGGTATCATCTGCATATCTGAGGTTATTGATATTTCTCCCAGAAATCTTGATTCCAGCTTGTGTTTCTTCCAGCCCAGCATTTCTCATGATGTACTCTGCATGTAAGTTAAATAAGCAGGGTGACAATATACAGCTTTGAAGTACTCCTTTTCCTAGTTGGAACCAGTCTGTTGTTCCATGTCCAGTTCTAACTGTTGCTTCCTGACCTGCATACAGGTTTCTCAAGAGGCTGCTCAGGTGGTCTGGTATTTCCATCTCTTTCAGAATTTTCCACAGCTTATTGTGATCCACACAGTCAAAGGCTTTGGCATAGTCAATAAAGCAGAAATAGATGTTTTTTTCTGGAACTCTCTTGCTTTTTCGATAATCCAGCGGATGTTGGCAATTTAATCTCTGGTTCCTCTGCCTTTTCGAAAACCAGCTTGAACATCTGGAATTTCACATTTTATAATTCATATATTGCAAGAAATCTAGTTAAGATATAAATATTTTCCCTCAAATCCTTATTTCTTATGGGGAAATGCAGTGATAATCCTTCAGAACTTAATTCTTTCAAGAAACTGAAAACTGGATTCCGTGATCTTGGTTTTCTGAATGTTGAGCTTTAAGCCAGCTTTTTCACTTTCCTCTTTCACTTTCATCAAGAGGCTCTTTAGTTCTTCTTTGCTTTCTGCCATAAGAGTGGTGTCATCTGCATATCTGAGGTTATTGATATTTCTCCCGGCAATCTTGATTCCAGCTTGGGCTTCATCCAACCTGGCATTTTGCATGATATATTCTGCATATAAGTTAAATAAGCAGGGTGACAATATACAACCTTGACATACTCCTTTCCCTATTTGGATCCAGTCTGTTCCAAAGTATAAATGGAGGTTATACTTCCCCAAAATTAGGTCAAAAAGTAATTTTCTACCTCTCCAGTTGGTGCTCTTATCTTCTTATATCTGTTACTCCTTCTCCAGTGAACTCCATCGAATCAGGTGATTAAGATTCAGGCAAGATTCCCACCCTTTGGCACATCCAGTGAAAGTGCCAACAAGAAGTCACGTAAATTTTCGTTAGTCACCCTTTATTTTTTCACACTTGAGAGTAGTTATAATAAAACCTGTCATTAATAAACTTAAACTTCTGCCTTAAAAAAATTTTTTGTATTCAGTCTTAAAAGGAAGAAATTTTGATACAGGCTACAACATAGATGGGCCTTGAGGACATTATGCTAAGTAAGAAATAAGCCACACAGCAAAAGGATGGATATCATATGATTCCATTCCACTCAGGTGGGGAACCTTGAGTAGGCAAATACATAAAAACAAAAAGTAGAATGATGGTTACTGTTGGGGAAGAAAAAATTGCCTTCTACTCTTCTAGGTTCTTCTGGACAGTCTAAGAATTAAATTGTTATGAGATAGATTAACAGAAGAAAATAAAATAGAAGTTTAATATCATGTATACCTGGGAGAAACCCAGGAAACTGAGTAACTCCCCAGAATGAATGAATCCCTAACCTTAAATACCATCTTCAACTAAAGACAAAGGAGCATGTTGGGGGTAGGGGCTTGGGAGTTCACAGGGGAGGGAGAGAGTTGAGATAGAAAAGCAAATTTTTGGTAAACAAACACTTGGTGGACCAAGCAGAGACAATGGGACACAAAGAAGACTCTGATCTCTAGATCCTATGGTGGGGGCGAAGTGTTTCCCACCACACCTAGCACATATTCTTTGTAGATATCCCTGTGGTAGCCCTATTCTGGAAATAGGCTGTTCATCTAAATTCTTTTAGGCAATTAAGGGGAAGGAATGAAATGAAAGTGAAAGTATTATTCGCTCAGTTTCGTCCAACTCTTTGAGACCTCATGGACTGCCAGGCTCCTCTGTCCATGGAATTCTCCAGGCAAGAATACTGGAGTGGGTAGCTATTCCCTTCTCCAGGGGATCTTCCTAACCCAGGGATTGAACCTGGGTCTCCTGCATTGCAGGCAGTTTCTTTACCATCTGAGCCACCAAAGAAGTCTGGGAGATAATAAAAACACTGAGTCGTCTTTTTCTTAAAAAAATATTCAGCCTAAATAAATCTTTCTTACAAAGAGACACATGTTGGGGTTGCAACTTTTGCTCCCTTAAATTACCAAGGGCTGACAGAAGAAGGAAATGGGAGTTAGGGTTGAATGGGAATGGCGTTTCAGACTGGGACAATGACAGCATTCTAGAGATGGATAGATGGTGTTGGTTGTACCAGAGTGTGAATGTACTTAATGCCACTGAATTGTATACTTAAAAAATGGTGAAAGTGATAAATTTTATGTGACGTATTATTTCACCACAATTTTTAAAAAGTCACCCTGACATGATTTCCCTGTAACTTGAGAGCTGTTGTTCTCCAAGTTCCGACAAAATTACAGACAGACAGGGAGAATTTAAGGAGGGGACCAAAGAAAGAAAGGAAAAGAAGTTAGTCACATGGTCGTGTCCGACTCTTTGCGATCCCGTGGACTGTAGCCTGCCCAGCTCCTCTGTCCATGGGATTCTACAGACAAGAGTACTGGAGTGGATTGCCATTCCCTTCTCCAGGGCATCTTCCCTACCCAGGAATTGAACCTGGATCTCCTGCATTGCAAGCAGATTCTTTACTAACCAGATCCAGTAGGGAAGCCCAAGCACCCATTTAATAATGTACGGTTTGGGGGATATACCTTTCCTAACTTTTTAAAATTAGTCCAAGAATTGGGAAAATGGCATCTTCTTCCATTTATCATAGCTCTCAACAATTCCTGATAGTCTTCAATTCTGAGAAAGATCACAGAGACACAAAATAATAATACATTTTTATAAGAAAGCATTTGAACTCTTCTAAGAAAAGATATAATGATTCTGTTTTCTTGGCTGAAGTTCCAAAACAAAAGGACGTTGAGTAACCTTAAGATCACTCAGTAAATACAAGGGAGAATTAAAAATGGGTCCCAGGATTCCCTGACCTGCCCTGCGTCTCTGTAAGCACACTCACCTCATGCTTTTTTGCACCAAGGGGATTGGCAGGCTACATGAGGGACTGGCAGCATGAAGAGAATCTCCCATGTCTTAAAATAAAAACCTATAGTGGCAAAGCAATCTCTGTTACAAACGCCAACTCTGCCTCCCAGCCCAGCACTGTCTAGTGATGGAGAAGAAAATGAGGAAACTGCCTTCCTTTTACTGGCTGTGTTGCCATTTCTGAATGTATTCCTCCTATTTGGATTCTTAACTGTTTGGGTCATTGTAACTCTGCTTTCCCTCTTTTTAAAAAATCGCCCTCATCAAGTTTGTTATGACTTTTTCATTGCCAAGGAAATTAAGAGCCATTTAAAAATCAATTCCAGTATTCTTGCCTGGAAAATCCCATGGATGGAGGAGCCTGGTAGGGTGCAGTCCACAGGGTCCCGAAGAGTCGGACACAAGTGAGCGACTTCACTTTCACTTTTCACTTTCATGCACTGGAGAAGGAAATGGCAACCCACTCCAGTGTTCTTGCCTGGAGAATCCCAGGGATGGCAGAGCCTGGTGGGCTGCCATCTATGGGGTCGCACGGAGTCAGGCACGACTGAAGTGACTTAGTAATAGAAAAATCAATTCAATATCAACAAGCACACTAGTCTTCACTTTGCTTTAAAAAGCACACACATACTTTACAGTTCTTTAGATCCTTACTCAAAAATATCTTCAATGACATTTCAATGAAATTATATATTTCAATGAAAAAGCAAGGACTTGGTGCTATCAGACAAAGCTGGACATGAGTTACAATGATGAAAACAGATTTTATTCACTAACTGCCAGCTCCATTCAGAATTGGGAAATGCACAGAGATAACTGGGCATGTTAAAGGGAGAATGAAGGGAAAAGCTCCAGGAGAGTCAGAGTTAGGATTCTGTCCTCCCAGGGACTTCTCTGATGATCTAGTAGCTAAGATTGTGCACTCCCAATGCAGGGGACCCACGTTCAATCCCCGGTCAGGGAACTAGATTCCACACACTCCAGCTAAAGATCCCACATGCTGCAATTAAGATCCGGTGCAGCCAAATAAATAAATATATATTTTTTTAAAAAAAGAAAAGATTCTATTCTCCTACTTCTCCCACACTTCCTAAAGATTACATTTCAAAGAATCCAGGACATAGAGAGAAAGATGCTCTTGAGTTGTAGAAGGTACATCTGCATCTCAAAGAAACAGAGGAAAGATTCACAATTTTAAGTTCTTTTTAATAAGTACTCTGAGAAAAGGAGGTCAGGGGCTTAGTCTCAGGTTGTTGCTAGAAGAAACAGTAATCCTTTTGATAGCCTTGAACTTTTCAAGGCAGGGAGTCCCAGGGGTCTGAGTCATCGAGGGATGCCACCTTGGGCTGGGAGAAGCCCTACTCAAGCTTGTGTCTTCGTGCAGGAGTTTGAAAGGAGTGTCCACGCCCAAAGGTTTCTGTAGTTCACAGTACTTTCTGCCCAGGGTATTTTGTAGTTCTCAGTTCTCACAATGCTAGGTCTCTGTACCAAAGATACTATGTCTCCATAGAAAAGAATATGGTATCTGATTCAGAGAGCAGCAGAAAGATTGATTTTAAGCCTTGCTTTAGTTCTTCAGTGTCACATAAGCAATGAGAATCAATAGTGAGATTTGAACTGTCCTTTGATAAACACCTTGCTGACAGTTGCTTGTTTTCAGAAGATATCAGTGGTTTACTATAGAATTAAAGTGAAAAGATTTAGCTTTTAAACTGCACAATAATACTGTTGTATCAGATGCATTAGAAATTTCAATAGATTCCTGCTGCACTGTGCATGTTTTATATATATATTTTTTCAGATAATAGAAGATTATAGTTGGAGTAAAATGTTAATGAATGGGTGTTCCTTAATATATTCAGTTTCCATCTACTTTTATCTCACAAGCCAGAATTCTCCTCGTTAAGTAGGACATAAGATTTTTAGTCTATCTGGAGAAATCTATGTGAAATAATGCATATCAGAAAAGGAATGAGAAATTGCTGATTCAGAAATGACACCTGTCTAAAGAGCTTTTATAAGCAGATAAAAGACTGCATTATTTATTAGACCAAGTAGTAATATCTAAAAACTAATAGAAAATATTATGTAATAGGCATTCACTTCATCAGAAATAGGTTTACTACTGATTTGATTTGATTTGAAACTTTACATTGTACAAGGTGTTTTAAATTTAGATTGTTTTGTACTGTATGCTTTTCTTGTCTTTATAGAAATGTGCATAATACAAAGCTATGTCAACTGTGTGGTTCTGTGAAAGCTTTTTAGGAGGGTCTACTTTTTAAAGAATAGATTTTCATCATATCTGATAGCCTAAGAATATGCTTTTTATTATTCCTCTCTATTTTACAGACTGGGATAAATTGTGCTTCTTTTGTCATCTTCTCATTCACAGTTCCCAGTACTATACTGTGCTGGATTTATGGGTATGGATTTCTATTTTTGAGTGATTTATCACTGACAGTCTGTTGCTTGTCTCATTCTAAACATTTCTGCAAAAGATGTGGGAACACCACCTCTGTTCCCTTACAGAATTTGATATTCTTCACTTTGCAGGAGGGAAATTGGAAGATGAGGTATGGGCCATTTAAAAGTGGTATTTCCCATTAATCATTAATAAGAGTAGACCAGTATACTCAAAATATGTGGGAATAGGTTTAGTGATGGAGATGTGGAGTCAAACAAGACATGCAGCAGCCTGCTGGGAAAATCTTCCCAGGCCTCTGCCGTGGACTGGATCCCATTAGAATCTCAGCAGACTACTCAGCACAGTGATCTTTTCCTCCTTGCGGGGATTCTAAACTGTTCCAAATATGATATCAAATCAAGTGATTCAGAAAGCCACCTGGAATGGCTCCAGCAGGGCCAGATCATTCCATCGCAACCAAAGGAATGACACCCACATCTCAGTAAAAGGTGGTTCTTCCCATGGTGGTGAGTCTGTTCTTGGTCAGTTGGCAATGAGAAGGCAGTGAACCTGGAAGCGGGGACTAGATAAGAGTGGTAAGTGTTCTAACTCACTTCATGTTGCCATGGATCATAAATTAGTAAAGGTCCATGGAAAGGAAAAGCTACACCTAGAAATCTTTAAACAAAAATGCTGGAGTGGGTTGCCATTTCCTCCTCCAGGGGATCTACCCAACCCAGGGATCGAACCCACGTCTCTTACATCTCCTGCATTGGCAGGTGGATTCTTTACCACTAGTGCCAGCTGGGAAGCTCAAAATAGTCACATATGCATTTAATTCCTTAAATAAAATGTATTTTTCATGGGACAGGAGATAATTGATATCTTGTAGCTATTTTATTTTCTCTGCCTATAAATCACTTTTGTGTATAGCTTGCTTTTATTTTCAGAAGTCCATTCAACTGATAATTCCAGGTTTCAGGGCTACCTTTGACACTCTTTACAAATCCAAACCTGAGACTTCAATCTGCTGGATGCCTCAGCTCTGTCCTCTAGCTCCCACTTAGTGGATGCCTTTTCTAACATTAATAGTTCTACTCCTGCTCACTTGCTCTGACTTGAATAAAAAGAGACAGGAAAGAGTTCTATCTTTGAGTTAATGCATTTTCTCAGTTAATCTTTACAACAGTCTCCATTTTGCTGATGAGGAAACTGAGGTTCAGAGAGATTACAGAATTTGCTCAAACTCATGTTGACAATCTGCCTAGAGACCTGGTCCCTTGATGCCACCTCGGCATCCTGCATCCCAAGATCTTGTCACCAATTTAGTCAACTCACTGATGAGTGGGCGTATCTGTGACAGTCTGCTTGAAAAAGAGAGGTTTCAAGATTTATAGGGTATTTTTTTGTTGCTTATTTTTAAGGGGAAAGCCAGCATTTATCATACTTTCTAAAGAATTTATCTGTCAGTGTCTCTAAGCTTTGATGAAAACATAAAAATAAAGATATAGATGTAGAGAGCCACCCCCCTCCACCAGTAAAAATGACTCAATCTCCCCAGAGACACTTTTATATTTACTCTATGGCAGCCAAAGCCTATTTAATAGACTGATACATTTGGGAACTTCAAGATAGCATTGGTGTCAAAACTGACATTAATTTTCCAAACCCTAGAATTACCATGTCACAAGCCTGTGGGAAGTGTTGGGGAAAATGCCTTTTCCTGGGCGCTGCATTCATTGAGAAAACTTTGCTGAGGAGAGTCTAGGGGATGAGGAAAAGATGAAGCATGAACCTAATGCTTTTCTTCCAGTAGAAACAGGTTCAGATTTTACCCATGATACAATTACGTAGCGTGTTGCATTTTCTACCAGCTTTACAAAAATAATTGTTTTTAAAAGTTCCTCTTTGTATTAACATCCCAACTTGACCTACAGTTGATTAAAGTCATTATTTCCAAAGGAAATAATTTTTCAGAGAGACTCTTTGGTCAAAGGAATAATAAGCAATTTTCTCTAGGAGATTCTTTCAAATGTTGCATTTCAGTGAAGATGGTGTTGGATTAAAAGGCAGTGTGAAGTGGAATTATGAATTTGAAGAACTTACCATCCAATGCTAAAACAACTCATTAAACCCCTACTGTTAAAGATTACTTGACTTTAATGTCCACAGAGACTTTCTAACTCCCAAAGTCAATGAAGGCATCCCTGAGCCACACAAACCAGTGATAAAAGGCACAGCAGTGACTTGGCTCTAGGCCCAGATGTGGTTCATCCACTATAAATTTTACTAGATAATCAAACTCAATTCCAAGCACCTTTTGAACATTACTTTTATTTTTAATTTAGGTGTTGGATTCACATCTGATCCATCCAGTCAACTTTACACAATTAGATGGAAATGTGATGACAATTTATTACATTATTTTAAGATACATTAATGCTAGAAAAGAGTTGATTAGAAAGTAACTCCTATTTAGTATAAGCAACTTTCTACTCAGACTCTCTATTTGGATGTTTAACAGATATCTCAAAGGAAATAGGAAAGAAGTAACCTTTGAATCCATCACTACTCCACACAGACACACCAGATGGATATTATTCCATTTGCCCCATCTTAGTAAATGATGTCACACAGTGACTCAAATCAAAAAGTAATAAAACGTTCTTGACTCTCACTCGGAATGGTTGTAATTCTACCAATTCTGCCTCCATAATTGACTTTTTAACCTTTTTTCAGTACCTTCTTGGGCTCCTCCAATGGCTCATGGAGTAAAGAATCCACCTGCAAAGCAGGAGACGCAGGAGACACAGGGGTTCGATCCCTGGCTTGAGAAGATCCCATGGAGAAGGAAAATGGCACCGCACTCCAGTATCCTTGCCTGCAGAATCCCATGGACAGAGGAGCCTGGTGGGCTAAAAGAGTCACAAAGAACTGGGCTCGTCTGAGTGACTATGCATGCGCTTGGTACCTTCTCACCACTACCCCAGTAGCCTTCGTGCAAATTTTTGAAAGGCATCCCTTTCTCAAGACACAACCATCTTTTGGAAAATTGCTATTCTCTACCTTTTTTTTTTCTCCAAACAAGAAACGTCTTCCCCTATCTGCTGAAAAGCTACTATAGTAAACATAGAAGTTTATGATGTTCACACTGTGAATGGCACCCATGGACTGTGCTGTGCAGAACCTGCAGAATCTTGTGTGGTAGCCCTGAGTCAGGCAGTCACCCTCTAACGACCAGGCTCCTGCAAGAGCCGTCTGTCCACCTTCATCTCTGGCCCTTCTGCAACAGTCGTTTTTTCAGAGCATATTTTGGGGGCTGTTCTGGTGGCTGTTCTGGGCCTTCCTTGTGGCGCATGGGCTCTTCAGTGCCATGCCCAGGCTTCTCTAGTTGTGGCACATGGGCTTAGCTGCCCTCTGGCATGTGGGATCGTAGTTTCCTGAATAAGGATTGAACTCCTGCGTTGTAAGGTGGATTCTTTACCACTGAGCCACCAGGCAAGTCCCTCACAGAGTGTCTAGAATGATCCTTTTAAAGTCAGACTTCAAATCACTCCCCTCCCCTGCTCAGAACCTTCCAATTTAAGGCAGGAGATGCAAGAGACGTGGGTTTGATCTCTGGACCAGGAAGACCCCTTGAAGTAGGAATGGCAACCCACTCCAGTATTCTTGCCTAGAGAATCCCATGAACAGAGGAGCCTGGCAGGCTACAGTCTAACACACACTCTCAAAATAAACTTTAGACTTCCTTCCACAGACTGCAAATCTTTTCTCCAGTCTTCTCAGCCTGAAAATGTCAGTTGGTACTGGCAGGACTTATTAACTGGAGTATGTCCTGATTGGTGGATGCCCTTGTCAGGTCAGTCATTAAATATTTTGAATGTGCTTGCATGCTAAGTTGCTTCAGTCATGTCCGACTCTTTGCAACCCTATGGACTGTAGGTAATGCTATTAAAGTGCTGCACTCAGTATGCCAGCAAATTTGGAAAACTCAGCAGTGGCCACAGGACTGGAAAAGGTCAGTTTTCATTCCAATCTCAAAGAAAGGCAATGCTACAGATGGTCAAAATACTTCACAATTGCATTCATCTCACATGCTAGCAAAGTCATGCTCAAAATTCTCCAAGCCAGGCTTCAACACTATGTGAACTGTGAACTTCCAGATGTTCAAGCTGGATTTAGAAAAGGCAGAGGAACCAAAGATCAAATTGGTTGGATCATCTGTTAGATCATCAAAAAAGCAAGAGACTTCCAAGAAAAACCCATCTATTTCTTCTGTATTGACTATGTCAAAGCCTTTGACTCTGTGGATCATGATAAACTGTGGGAAATTCTTCAAGAGATAGGAATACCAGACCATCTGATTTGCCTCCTGAGAAATTTGTATGCAGTTCAAGAAGAAACAGTTAGATCTGGACATGGAACAACAGACTGGTTCCAAACCAGGAAAGGAGTACGTCAAGGCTGTATATTGGCACCCTTCTTATTTAACTTATATGCAGAGTACATCATGCAAAATGCTGGACTGGATGAATTACAAGCTGGAATCAAGAATGCCAGGAGAAATAACAATAACTTCAGATACGCAGATGACACCACCCTTATGGCGGAAAGTGAAGAACTAAAGAGCCTCCTGATGCAAGTGAAAGAGGAGAGTGAAAAAGTTGGCTTAAAACTCAACATTCAGAAAACTAAGATCATGGCATCTGGTCCCATCACTTCATGGCAAATAGATGGGGAAACGGTGGAAACAGTGACAGACTATTTTGGGGGGCTCCAAAATCACTGCAGATGGTGACTGCAGCCATGAAATTAAAAGCTACTTGCTCCTTGGAAGAAAAATTATGACCAACCTAGACAGCATATTAAAAAGCAGAGTCGACTTTGCCGACAAAGGTCCGTCTAGACAAAGCTGTGGTTTTTCCAGTAGTCATGTGTGGGTCTGAGAGTTGGACGATAAAGAAAGCTGAGTGCTGAAGAATTGATGCTTTTGAACTGTGGTGTTGGAGAAGACTCTTGAGAGTCCCTTGGACTGCAAGGAGATCCAACCAGTCCATCCTAAAGGAAATCAGTCCTGAGTATTCGTTGAAAGGGCTGATGCTAAAGCTGAAACTCCAATATTTTGGCTACCTGATGCAAAGAACTGACTCATTTGAAAAGACTCTGATACTGGGAAAGATTGAAGGCAGAAGGAGAAAGGGATGATAGAGGGTGAGATGGTTGGATGGCATCACCAACTCGATGGACATGGATTTGAGTAAGCTCCTGGAGTTGGTGATGGACAGAGAAGCCGGACAGGGAAGCCAGACAGGGAAGCCTGGCATGCTGCAGTCCATGGGGTCGCAAAGAGTTGGATACGACTGAGCAACTAAACTGAATGGTACCCCACCAGGCTCCTCTGTCCATGGGATTCTTCAGGCAAGAATTCTGGAGTGAGTTGCCATGCCCGCCACTGGAGGATCTCCCGGCCCAGAGATGGAACCCGAATCTCATGTCTTCTACACTGGCAGGCAGGTTCTTTACCACTAGCACCAGCTGGGAATATCTACCCTGATTACCCCTTTTGTCTCTGCCCTCTTGGCTCTAGCCACACTGGTTTTGCTATTCCTGGAACATATCAAGAGTACTTCCATCTGTATTAGTTTCCTGGGGCCACGTTAACAAATAACTATGAAATAGGGGGCTTAAAATAACAGAAATGTGCCCTCTCACAGTTATGCAGAGAAATCAAGATGTAGCAGAGTTGTGCTTTCTTGATCTCTTCCTTCCCCAATGAAGGGGAAATCTGTTCCCTACATCTCTCCTCAGTGCTGGTGAATGCTGGCATCTCTTGGAATGTACTTGCATAGCTCCGGTCTCTGCTGCTGTTTCTCATAGCCTTTTCCCCTTTTCTCTCTGTGACTATTTCCCCTTTTCTTCTCTTTAAGGATTTGTCATTGGATTTATGGTCCACTTTAACCCAGGATAATCTCAAGATTCCTTAGTTACTTTTACCTGAAAAGACCCTTCTTCCAAGTAAGGTCATGTTGCAAGGTTATTGGTGGGCATATCTTTTGGTGGTTTCATCACTCAGTTGTGTCCAGCTCTTTGCGACCCCATGGACTGTACCTGCCAGCTTCCTCTGTCCATGGAATTTCCCAGGCAAGAATACTGGAGTAGGTTGCCATTTCCTTCTCCAAGAGTTCTTCCTGACCCAGAGATTGAACCCAGGTCTCCTGCATTGGCAGACAGATTCTTTACCAACGGAGCCATCTTTTGGAGAACCACTATTCAAACTGTTATACTATGTCACAGCTTTTGTATCTGCAATTTTTCCCTTGAATCTCTTTTCAACATGTAGACATGGCATTGCTCCTTCACTTTACCCATTTCTTCTTAATCATTTCTCAGAGACTTTCTCTGACTACCTTATCTAAATAGCCTTTCCCTCCTCCACCATTACTATTGATTCTCTTGTTCTGCTTTTCGTATGCTTTGTGACCCTTTAATACCATCTGGCATTTTATGATATGTTTTATTCTGTTGATTCATTACTGTCCCGACCAGAATATAAGTTCCAATAAGTCACAGACATCGTCTTCTTCATCTCAGTATTACTTAGGACAGGAGTCAACAAACCAGCCACATCTGGCCTGCCATCTGTTTTTTTTTTTTTTTTTTTTAATAAAGTCTTATTGAAGCACAATCAAAGTTATGTTTCCATGTTGTCTATGACCATTTTCATGACCTAACAACAAAGATGAATAGTCATTACAGAGACTGTATGTCCCACAAAACCTAAAATCTGTATTATCTGGCCCTCTAAAAAAAAGCCACATGTATCTGGCATATGTGTCCAGCTTATACTATATATTTGTTGATTTATCTTTTAAAGAGTTATTTCCAAGCAGAGAAGTTTAAATTGGACTTAATGTGGACAGTCCAAAGAAGAAGATATCTGGGTTCTTTTGTTTCTGTTTCTAACTTAGAATCATTTGCAAAAGCTAATTTGGGTGGTTTAAATAGGAAGGGGAACACTATCAAGATTACAGAATATACTTCTTAGACCACAGGTTACTTTGAAGGGTGTGCCATCTTGTTTAATTTTCATAATTACCCAATTAGGTCAGCATTATGCTTTCTATTCGGAGAAGGCAATGGCACCCCCACTCCAGTACTCTTGCCTGGAAAATCCCATGGGCGAAGGAGCCTGGTAGGCTGCAGTCCATGGGGTCACAAAGAGTCAGAGATGACTGAGCGACTTCACTTTCTCTTTTCACCTTCATTCATTGAAGTAGGAAATGGCAACCCACTCCAGTGTTCTTGCCTAGAGAATCCCAGGGGTGGGGGAGCCTGGTGGGCTGCTGTCTATGGGGTTGCACAGAGTCAGACACGACTGAAGCGACTTAGCAGTAGCAGCATGCTCTCTATTTCATAGGTAGATAAAATGAAGTCACCCAGACGCTGAGGCAAAGCAAGGATTCTAACCGGGCTCTAACATTCAGTCCAGATTATTTCTCTTTGGTTCTGTTCCAGGGCAAATGTCATCATTCCCAAAAGACAACGGATTCATATGCTTCCCTGGGGCTGTTTCATACTTCCAACAGTCTCTGTGGATGTTCACCCATCATGAAGCATATCTTAGGCTGCCCAAATCATAAGTGTTATCTTACATTTTAGTGTAAAATTTAAAGGTTATCAACTACTTTATAGCATAAATAATACTATATATTTCTGATAACCAACTACAACTTCTGAAAGAGTACAATACACAAATTGAGATAAGTAATCAATACTTAGCATATTAAGAAGCAGAGACATTATTTTGCCAACAAAGGCAAAATAGATAGTCAAGGCCATGGTTTTTCCAGTGGTCATGTATGGATGTGAGAGTTGGACTGTGAAGAAAGCTGAGTGCCAAAGAATTGATGCTTTTGAACTGTGGTGTTGGAGAAGACTCTTGAGAGTCCCTTGGACTGCAAGGAGATCCAACCAGTCCATTCTAAAGGAGATCAGTTCTGATTGTTGATTGGAAGGAATGATGCTAAAGCTGTAACTCCAATACTTTGGCCTCCTCATGCAAAGAGTTGACTCATTGGAAAATATCTTGATGCTGGGAGGGATTGAGGGCAGGATGAGAAGGGAATGACAGAGGATGAGATGGCTGGATGGCATCACCGACTCGATGGACATGAGTTTGAGTGAACTCTGGGAGTTGGTGATGGACAGGGAAGCCTGGCGTGCTATGATTCATGGGGTCACAAAGAGTCAGGCATGACTGAGTGACTGAACTGAACTGAATTGAAAGGAGAAGAGGGCAGCAGAGGATGAGATAGTTAGATGGCATCACCAACTCAGTGAACATGAATTTGAGCAAACTCTAGGAATCAGTGAAGAGCAGGAAAGCCTGGCGTGCTGCAGTCCATGGGGTCACAAAGAGTCAGACATGACTTAGCAACTAAAGAACAGCAACAACAACCCAATACAAAATAAAAATAAGTGCCATTTAAACACTGAAGTGACTTAAAATATTTTCATGGACTCTCAAATAATCATCCACAGGGTGGAAGATAAGGTATTAGGTACATGGGTATGTTAGTGAAGTCGCTCATTCGTGTCCGACTCTCAGCAACCCCATGAACTGCAGCATTCCAGGCTCCTCCGTCCATGGGGGTTTCCAGGCAAGAGTACTGGAGTGGGATGCCATTGCCTTCTCCGATGGGTATATTAAATGGTTCATAATTGGAGTCTTTGTATCACTAACTGCATTTTCAGGTTCTTCAGACATTTGATTTAATAAATAAATATTCATAGACATATATACACTACCATGTGCAAAATAGATAGCTGGTGAGAAGTTGCTATATAACACAGAGAGCCTAGCCTGGCACTCTGTGATAAGTGGTGGAATGGAGGAATGGGAGGGATGGGGGAGTGAAGGGATGCTCAATGGGGGAGGGGAGGGATGCTCAAGAGGAAGTTGATATAATTATGGCTGATTTATGTTGTTGTACAGCAGAAACTAACACAGCATTGTAAGGCAATTTTCCTCCAATTATAAATAAATTTTGAAAAAGTCAGTAAAAAGGCAGTAAACGTCAGGATGGATATGAAAAAGAACAATTAGTGAATAATAATACTAACTTGAAAAATTATCCCTGGACATGGAGCAGAAAGATAAATCAGGGAAAACTATGGCAGAAAAGATAAAAAGTAGGGAGGAGAAGGTGAGAAATTTAATGTCTATATAATAGGAGTTTCAGGAGAAAAACAAAGGATACAGCAAAGAAACTACTATCAAGCAAATACTTGAGGCCTGAATTAGAAAAGACTCAAGGTATGGGACAGGATTAGTGAGTGAAGAAGAGACACAGCTATGTCCTAGGAAATTACAAATTTCTGAAGTTAGCAGAGTACCTCTAAACCAATAATATGTATGTGTTAGCTGCTCAGTCATGTCCAACTCTTTGCAACCCTGTAGACTGTAGCCCACCAGGCCCCTCTGTCCATGGGCTTCTCCAGGCAAGAACACTAGAGTGGTTGCCCTTCCCTTCTTCAAGGGATCTTCCCAACCCAGGGATCAAACCCAGGTCTCCAAATAATAAACCAATAATAGGTTGGTTTGTTGAAAGGAAGGTCAAGCAAACAATACTCAGTTTGACCCTGATACACTTAGTCAATATTTGTTGTTGCTTAGCTGCTAAGTCTTGTCCAACTCTTTTGCGACCCCATGGACTGTAGCCTGACAGGCTCTGCTGTCCTTGGGATTTCTCAGTCAAAAACACTGGAGTGGGTTGCCATTTTCTCCTCCAGGGAATCTTCATGACCAGGAATAGAACTCCCATCTCCTGCACTGGCAGGCGGATTCTTTACCATTGAGCCATCAGGGAAGCCCTTGGTCATTAGGCTAGTGTGTAAATGATTTGCAAGATTACTTAAGGGGTTAGAAAGTATTCATAATCATGGTAAGAGTCTGAATAGAAGGGTAGAAATTTTACTAGTCATATCACTTTATTTTTTAATTGGAATGTAATTGCTTTAAAATGCTATGTTAATTTCTGCTGTATAATGAAGTGAATCAGCTATATGCATATATATTTATATTTATATATACCCTCCCTCTTGGACTTTCCTCCCACCTCCCTCACCATCCCACCCCTCTAGGTCATCACAGTGCCTCGGACTGGGCTTTCTGTGCTATGCAAGCTTCTCCCTAGCTATCTATTTTACATACGGTCATTTATATGTATTAATCCCAATCTCCCAATTTGTCCCCCACGTCCCCCACCCCACTGTGTCCACAGGTCCACTCTCTATGTCTGCATTTCTATTCCAACTTGGAAATAAGTTCATTTATACCATTTTTCTAGATTCCACATATATGCATCAATATGCAATATTTGTTTTTCTCCTTCTGACTTACTTCATTCTGTATGACAGATTCTAGTTCTATCCTCATCTCTACAAATCACCCTATTTTGTTCCTTTTAGTGGTTGAGTAATATTCTACTGTATATGTGTACCACATCTTCTTTATTGGCTGTATAGAAAGGACTCAGCCCTTTCTTGTTTTTATTTATACACAGTTGCCAAGCACTCAGTGCTAGATGCTGGCCAATAAGACACTCTCCCCAAACGCAGGGAATACACAGTCAGGTAGGAGATAAACAATTTCAATAGGTGTGACTTATAAGACATCAAGGAAGACTTCTCAGTGGTAGAGACTTGAGCTGAAAGTCAAGGAGGAAGGGACATTATAAACCTAAATTCCTGCATGTGCTGAAGTATAGAGGGAAATGAGCTTTAATTTAATTCTCATAGGCATGTTTCTTTTTTTTCACCTCACCCATTTGCTTTCTTTTTTTAATTTTTTTAAATTTTATTTTTACTTTATTCTACGTTACAATACTGTATTGGTTTTGCCATACATTGACATGAATCAGCCACAGGTGTACACGATCTCCCAATGCTGAAGCCCCCACCCACCTCCCACCCCATATCATCTCTCTGGATCATCCCATGCACCAGCCCCAAGCATCCTGTATCCTGTATTGAACATAGACTGGCGCTTTGTTTCTTACATGATAGTATACATGTTTCAATGCCTTTCTCCCAAATCATCCCACCCTCTCCCTCTCCCTCAGAGGCCAAAAGTCCGTTCTATATACCCATTTGCTTTCAAATGTGCAACACTGAAACATCAGACCAACCAACTCTTTTTTAGGGAAATTAACATTTTCTTTCATTGTTTCAATGATCTTCTCCAAACAAAGAGGGGCACAAATTAAGCTAAATGGGCAAGAAGGATAAAGAAAAGGGACAAGTGTCTTAATGACAAAGCTCCTTGCACCTTTGAGAGTCAGCTACCTCTGGAGAGTTTTAATATGAGATATTTTGCCTGTGCTATTCATTCAATAAGCCCCAAGGTAGAAGTTCTGCTTACTCTGTGGCTTATGCAATGCTGAATTGGCTGTCAGCATTCAAATCATAAATAATAATAATGACACACAAAAGCCAGGAAGTGCAAAAGTGAAGGCTTTCATTATGATGTTAACTCATCCAAATTGTACACATAGATTGTCTTTCGATATTTGGATAAACTTTCTGATGTTGTTTTATTATATGAAAAATGTGCAATATTGTCAAGTTACCATTCTAATGAGAACCTTAGAGCTTCACAATTTGGACTTTTCTAAACATTATGGCTTAAAGCCTTCACATTGTATTAGGAGAAAGTTTCATATTAAGGAGTAGAAGCAGACAGTCCTTTGTATTTGTAAATAATTCTCCCCTGGGCAAGAAGGAGCGTAGGTACTGTGGAACCTTTTTCCCATAGAGGCCATAGATTTCCTTGATTACCTGGTTACTTTCTCTGCATTCTACTTAGGACCAGCAGCTCACCTTCAAATTCAGAGGATGTTCCAGAGGACGAGTCATACTTCCTGAGACAGAAAAGTTGATGGTCCATTTCTATAGGCACACATGTGGGACAGAACCCCCATCCTCTCTGTGATAACAGCATCAGCTCTATTTTATTGTTAGAAAACTATTCTGTGTGTTATCATATTTTCTTAAAGTGACTTTAATTCAAATTAATAAATCACTTATTTACCACTTCTGATACTCCTATGTTCAAAGGACCAGTGTAAAATACATGTGTGTGTGTGTGTTAGTCACTTAGTCGTGTCTGACTCTTTGTGACCCCATGGACTATAGCCTGTCAATCTCTTCTGTCCATAGGATTCTCCAGGCAAGAATACTGGAGTGGGTTGCCATTTCCTTCTCCAATACATAGATGGAAACATATTCCCTCCCTACACCCAATTAAATTATAATTTATAGGGCTAGTGATTAGTTGGAGAAACATTTAGCAAGATAGTATACAATTAAAGAAGTGCAAAGTACTATGAGGGTTTACAGGAAGAAATTACAGAAAAGGATCCAAAATAAATTCCCAGAAAGGAAACCACTAAAGATAAGATGTTAAAGATGAATTTTGTTGTTGTTGTTCAGTTACTAAGTGGTGACTCTGCGGCACCATGGGCTGCAGCGTACATGGCTTCCCTTTCCTTCACTATCTCCTGGCATTTGCTCAGACTCATATCCACTGAGTCCGTGATGCCATCCAACCATTTCTTCTCCTCCTGTCGCCCCTTCTCCTCCTGCCTTCAATCTTTCCCAGCATCACAGTCTTTTCCAGTGAGTCTGCTCTTTGCATCAGATGGCCAAACTGTTGGAGCTTCAGTTTCGGCATCAGTCCTTCCTATGAATACATAAAGATGAACAAGACTTTTTAAGCAAAAACTTTTAGTTAAATGTAGTCATTTGAGTAAATTCAGCCCCAGTTATACAGAATAGAGTTTCAAATGCCTCCATTTGCAAGATTGTTTATATAAAACTCTTACTACAGTTCATATTATAGAGAACTTGTTAACCAGCAACAACTGGAAATTTTATCTTTAAATTATTTAAAAGAAAAAGGAATGAAGCATTTACTCATGAACTTCACTTTTAAACTACATTTATAAAATATTCTAAGAATTCTGTCTCACTGTCACTGAGCAATTGTTTAATTACTACAGTGGTACAACTAAATGAGGGGAAGTTCAAAATTACTTTAGAAGAAAAACAGTCTCTGTGTCAGCAGGAGAGATTTATTAAGCAGTTTTAATGAAAATATCAGACTCTCTAAAAATCAAATAAGATAAAAAAGTTTATAATAAGATTCACATTTATTATCATTATTCACAATATTTATCTAATGTATATCTGTAAGACATTCTCCTAAGAATGGGAATCCTGTCAAGTTTCCTTTTGAACTATTGTATAATCATTACATAATAGCAATAAAACCAAAAGAGAAAAAAATTCAAAATTATATTAAGAGAAATAAAGAAAGTCTTGGTTTTGGATGGTTTTAATGTACTTATTAATGGCAATAAAAATGCTGTAATTATACTACTTACTGATGGAACTACATAGCTGTAGTTAACCTACAAGAGTCACATTTCAGTAATCTACAGTGATGCAACTTTATTCTAAGAATTAAAATCATATCAGTCTTCCAATTGAGCCATAATCATTTAACGGCGCTATAAACAATAGCAAAAACATTAAATTACTTTAGTCTCCAAGGGAAAAAGTATCTTGCCAAGGTTCTGGACCTTCAGAAAGAACGTTGTTATGATGGGATCCACTCAGAAGGTGGTTCACTTCTGCTTTCAGGTTGTATGACAGGAAGACCAAACCCAGAGCTTGGTGCAGTGACATTTCTTAATGTCAATAGAAGATGTTTCAGGCCAGGGAAGTCCCTTTCTGGAGAGAGAATTCCTAGGGAATTTGCCCTCACTTCTAAGAACAGAGAACACAATGACGGAGAACAAGGGCAACCCACTCCAGTATTCTTGCCTGGAAAATCCCATGGACGGAGGAGCCTGGTAGGCTGCAGTCCATGGGGCCGCTAAAGTCGGACACAACTGAGCGACTTCACTTTCACTTTCACTTTCTAAGAACAGAGGAAGAAAAAGAGATTCCTTTCTGAGCAACTACTTCCTGGGAATGCTGGGGAACATCTGACCACTGATGGGGCTGCAAAATGGAGAAACAGTTCTCCAGTCCATGACTCCCATTCAGGTTGGAAGGTTGACTCAAAAGAAGGTACCAAGTGCCAGCACAAGCAGCCGAAGGAAAAGTTCTGGTCTCACTGAGGACTTGCTGCATCAGGATAGAAATGACCTCATGGAGGGCTTCTCCCTTGGAGTGCTGGTTCTGTTGGGGCATCTGGTCCACCTAGAATGCTGGACCTAAATTCCTGTGCCTGGATATCATTGTTAGATGCCCATTTTGTTTCTTGGTGATCTGGTCATTCAGAGGATTCCTTGTTGATCTTTGCAAGCTTCTGCCAAATGCCCCATTTCCAACATCAAGGACAAAAGTATACTTTTCAAAATGTTTAAATTGTCTCAGTTCATTTCAGTTCAATCACTCAGTCATATCTGACTCTTTGCAACCCCATGGACTGCAGCATACCAGGCTTCCCTGTCCATCACCAACTCCTGGAGCTTGCTCAAACTCATGTCCATCAAGCTGTGATGCCATCCAACCATCTCATCCTCTGTCACCCCCTTTTCCTTCTGCCTTCGGTCTCTCCCAGCATCAGAGTCTTTTCCAATAAGTCAGTTCTTTGCATCAGGTGATCAAAGTATTGGAGTTTCAGCTTCAGCATCAATCCTTCCAATGAATATTCAGGACTGACTTCCCTTAGAATTGACTGGTTTGAACCCCTTACAGTCCAAGGCACTCTCAAGAGTCTTCTCAACACCACAGTTCAAAAGCATCAGTTCTTTGGTGCTCAGCTTTCTTTATCATCCAACTCTCACATCCATACATGACTACTTGAAAAACCTTAACTTTGTCTAGACGGACCTTTGTCAGCAAAGTAATGTCTCTGCTTTTAATAGGCTGTCTAGGTTGGTCATAACTTTTCTTCCAAGGAGGAAGCATCTTCTAATTTCATGGCTCCAGTCACCATCTGCAGTGATTTTGGAGCCCAAGAAAATAGTCTGTCACTGTTTCCACTGTTTCCCCATCTATTTGCCATGAAGTGGTGGGACTGGATGCCGTGATCTTAGTTTTCTGAATGTTGAGTTTTAAGCCAACTTTTCACTCTCGTCTTTCACTTGCATCAAAAGGCTCTTTAGTTCTTCTTTGCTTTCTGCCATATGGGTAGCATAATCTGCGTATCTGAGGTTATTGATGTTTCTCCTGGCAATTTTGATTCTTAGACATTAAATTGTCTAATGTATGCCTTTTCTCTTCTTAAGCTAATTGAACTTTCTCTCAACCAACAGGACTTTCAAACTATCAACATAAGTTTTCTTTCATGAGAAATAAACTGGATTTGATAAGAGTTACTGATTCATGCAAACTTTGCTAAAAGAATTTTGGCTTGTATTTTATAGATGTCCAGTTCTTTACATGCACAGATCATCTTATATCAACTTTGGAAAGATTCACCTCTATTTGTATGAGTTATATTAATTTTAAATT
Source organism: Nanger dama (assembly GCA_917880005.1). Lineage (NCBI taxonomy): Eukaryota > Metazoa > Chordata > Mammalia > Artiodactyla > Bovidae > Nanger > Nanger dama. The sequence goes on from CAKJTW010000066.1 coordinate 11,608,669, forward strand.
CAATAATTGGTGAAAAATCATTCCATTTTTTAAAAATGCAACTCAGAAAAGATCTAATGTTTCTACTGGACTTTCTGCATTTCCTTTCTGCATTTCCTGTGTTTTTTCTAACTGCAGGAAGTCTTTCTCTATTTGGAGACTTCTGATATGATATTTATGTTCATTGATTATTTTATTTTCTTCAGTTAATTAGAGGCACATTTACTTTCTTTTTCTTTTATCAACATGTATTTGACCCAGCCATATCAATTGGTTTCCTCAAAAATACTTTTCTTAAAATCAAGTACTTGTTTTTTTCCATTTTTTAGACATATCTATTTATGTATTTTGACCACACTGGGTCTTCATTGCTTCAAGTGAGCTTTCTCTAGATGTGGAGAGTGAGGGCTACCCTTCCTTGTGGCCCACAGGCTTCTCACCGTGGGGCCTCTCTCGCAGAGCGTGGGCCTCTCACCATGGGGCCTCTCTCGTGGAGCGCGGGCTTCTCACTGTGGGGCTTCTCTTGTGGAGCGCAGGCTCTAGGCAGGGCACGTGGGGCTTCAGTAGTTGCGGCACTTGGGCTCAGTAGTTGAGCTGCGTGGGCTTAGTAGCTCAATGGCCTGTGGGATCTTCCTGGGCCAGGGATCAAACCCTGCATTGGCAGGCAGATTCTTAACTACTAGACCACCAGAGAACACCCTTCAAAACCACTTTTGATCCCTGTTCTACAAGGTCTCCATTTTTGAATGTTTTCATTATATCCAATTCCAAGTTTCCACTATTTGTGTTGCTTCATCAAGAGCACTCCAGTCTCTCCTCTTTAGCCAAAGGTCATCTGGAGGTTTCATTTGATTTTTCTGGCCATTTTAATTTGTCCTGTGGGCACTTTAGAGTTTTCTACTATTTTGTTCTGTTGAACAAGTTTGTTCATGCTTCTTTTTCATCTCTCAGTCTCTTATGAAAGCAGCTTATGCTTCCTTAAGCAGTAGAATTTTCATCCAAAGCATCTGTTAGTGATCTATGAAGTTCTTCATTTTTCTGATGTGTTTTAAAGGCTGTTTTAGTGGCAGCTACTTGAAACTGGATGTGTGTTGATGCACCCTCTAAAGATTGGATCATTCTAGTCATCTCAGGCATCAGTGTGGCTTTTCTAAATATTTAAATTCCTCTTCTTGAAGACCTTTTCTAAAAGGCTCTATTGTAAACCCAAGTAAAGAGCTGGACTTTTTAGCTCTTCTCTTTACAGTCCATGGGGTCAAAAAGAGTCAGACATGACTGAGCTACTAATACTTTCACTTTTTTTTCCCACTGAGGCTCAGTTGCTCAAGAATTTGATGTCTGAGACTTTCCTGGTGGTCCAGTGGCTAAGACTCTGTGCTCCCAATGCAAGGGACCCAGATTCAATCCCTAATCAAGCATCTAGATACTTTATGCCAAAACTAAAAGAACCTGAGTGCTGCAACAGATCCAATGCAGCCAAATAAATAATTTTTTAAACTTTATTTATTTACTTTTGGCTGGGCAAGGTCTTCATTGCTGCCCGGGTTTTTTCTCTAGTTTTAGAGAGCGGGAGCTACTCTCTAGTTGTGGCGCATGGTGTCTCATCATGGTGGCTTTTCTTATTGTGGAGCACGTGCTCTAGGAACTTGGGCTTCAGTAGTTGCAGTACCCAGGCTCAGTAGTTACGGCTCCCAGGCTCTAGGGCACAGGCTTAATAGTTGTGGCACACAGGCTTAGCTGCTCTGAGGCATGTGTGATCTTCCCAGACCAGGGACTGAACTCCTGTCTCCTGCATTGGCAGGTGGATTCTTTACTCCTGAGCCACCAGGGAAACCCAATAAATAAATATTATTTAATAAGCATTTGATGTCCTTCTTCCTGAAGGGCAGAGACTCCAGTAACCAGTTCTTTGTTTTGCATAGAGTAGACCTACCATGACCGTCATTCCATGGCAACGGGTGGGACTTGGGGCCTGGTCTGAGGGCCCAGGCAGCACTGCTTCCGCCCAGCTCTGCATCACCAGGGCCAGTTCAGAGCATTGAGACCATCTGTGGATCTTCCAAGGACCCCAAGGCTACTGCTGACTTGCCTCATTCTCCAGGGCCTTCGTGGCTACAGCAGACTGCAGTTAAGACTGAAAAGCATTCCTGCAAGAACCAACCCCCAGGCACAGTAACCAGCACACACCTCAGCAAAGGAGGCAAAGAAGATAGACAGCTCTCAGCATCCTCACTTCACAGAATATGGAGATGATCATTTCGCAGAATACTGGAGAACATGAATGGAGGCTGCCAGAGAAGGTGGATGGCCAAGGCTCCAGATCCCCCAGACCTACCTGATTACCCAAGACCTAAGGGTGTCAAGGGCTTCCAGGTGGTGCTAGTGGTGAAGAACCTGTCTGCCACTGCTGGAGCCATGAAACCCAGGTGTGATCCCTGGGTCAGGAAGACCCTCTGGAGGAGGGCATGGCAACCCACTCGAGTATTCTTGCTTGGAGCATCCCATGGACAGAGGAGCCTGGTGGGCCACAGTTCATAGGCTCACAAAGAGCTGGACATGACTGAGGGGACTTAGCATGCACACATGCATGCAAGGGCATCAATAACACACTAGGACCCTTTCTGTGTCATTTTGAGCAGCTTTGCTGTGAAAATTTGCACCAACCTGGCCAGTGCTTCTGATTTTCCTGAATAGACATTTTATTCTGTGTCTCTGAAGTCCTCAGCCTGTCCATGGGAGTAACAGAATACTGCTTGCCGTCCCTCCTTGGTCTGCGTCAGGCCTGCTTTGCACAGCACAGGGAAGGGTGCAGGAGGCTCCTGGAGGGTTTCTTCTTTCCCCTTGGATTGCACCTTTAAAAACTAAGGAAAGGGACTTCCTTGGTTGTCCAGTGGTTAAGAATCCACCTTGCAATGCAGGGGATGCGAGTTCAGTCCTGGATCAGGGAGCAAAGATCCCACATGTCAAGGGGCAGCCACATGTGTTGTGCACCACAACGAAAGATCCCACTTGATGCAAGGAAGACCCCATGTGCCACAACTAAGACCCAGTGGAGCCAAATAAATAAATGCTTTTAAGAAACTAAGGAAAAAAATAAGTGGGATTTTTCTTAAGTCCACACAGTTTAAGAATATGAGCCCAACTGTGAGTAAGGAAATTACGATTTTCAGTGTTTTTCTGCCTAAGGTGAAATGTTTGGTGCGGTGTTATTCTTCAGGGCACTGATATTCAGAGAGATTGTCTTTGATGGTCCTAGAGCTCTCCCTGCAGTGGCAGGAGTTCTGCGCCACCTGAGCGCCTCCCCCTGTGAAGGCTGACCCCCGGCATGGGATCATAGTCCACATTTACGGCCCTCTTCTGCCATCCAGGCAGGCTGCTGACTGCTTCTGATGGGTTAGCTCATAACATTACAAGACGCACACTTCTGTTTTCAGTTCCTTCAAATGCCAGTAGATTCACAAAGGCTTTAGAGGCCTTTGTGACCTGCCTGAGGCTCAAAGCTAGAAGGTACTTGATTCCGATTTAAGTTTTACTGCTATGAGACGTGCATGGCATAATGAAAGCAAGGAAACATTCCAAGTAACACCAAGTAGGAGGCTTTGGTTTAACATGGGATAGATACTGGATATAGAGAATAATGGGAAGGTAATTTAGGGTCATCCTTTGTGGAAGGTCTTGGATAACTGAGCAAAAGAAAAAAATAAAAAGCTACAATACTTAATTTTTCAGGCCAAGGTTTTGCAAACAGCTCCATTGAGCCATAATGCTTGCAAATATGTGCGTGTGATGTTGGCTTGGGGGATGAAGGGTGGGTATAAGAATGAGTCAGTTGGTTTCTCAGCTTTTTCCACCACACTGTATTAAAGAAGAGCACTTTTGCTTTTATCTATATTGTATTTTAGTACGGCACTAAAACTTTTAGATAGGCGTTCTATTTAACAATCAAGAGTAAGTCTTACTCACTTTAAAACATCTAGTTGTAAGTATCTTTTTTTGGGCAACTAATTTCAGACAATGGAAGTTACTCATTAGAATGTTTAAGAAAGCTATGGTTCATATATGCAATGGAGTATTACTCAGCCATTAAAAAGAATACATTTGAATCAGTTCTAATAAGGTGGATGAAACTGGAACCTATTATACAGAGTGAGGGAAGTCAGAAAGAAAAACACCAATACAGTATACTAACATATATATATGGAATTTAGAATGATGGTAATGATAACCCTGTATGCAAGACAGCAAAAGAGACACACATGTATAGAACAGTCTTTTGGACTCTGTGGGAGAGGGTGAGGGTGGGATGATTTGGGAGAATGCCTTGAAACATGTATATTATCATATGTGAAATGGATCGCCAGTCCAGGTTCGATGCATGATACAGGATGCTCGGGGCTGGGATGACCCAGAGGGATGGTATGGGGAGGGGAGGCAGGAGGGGTTTCAGGATGGGGAACATGTGTACACACATGGTGGATTCATTTTGATGTATGGCAAAACCAATACAATATTGTAAAGTAATTAGCCTCCAATTAAAATAAATTAATTAAAAAGAAAGAATTAGGCATGAAAATTTTGAGTTTTGTTCTCTTAAAGTGTGTTTTCAGATCATAAAAATTATTTTATTTTTGTTTGTTTGTTTTGTTTTTCTTTTTTTAATTTTACTTTACCATACTGTATTGGTTTTGCCATACATCAACATGAATCCGCCATGGGTGTACATGAGTTCCCAATCCTGAACCCCCTCCCACCTCCCTCCCCATACCATCTCTCTGGGGAAAAAAAAAATTATTTTAAAGTTTCTGTTTGGTCTTTTAAAATTAGTTTATTTAGCAATCTTGAACCACATCTAGGTGTTTATTAGCTTTTATGTCATCAAAAATTGGAGTCTCAAGGTTGTGAATTTTCTGCTGAAAAAGAGGAAATTGAGTCAGTTTAAAAAACAGCTTGCAGTCTTCTCCTGTGGGAAACTGAGAAACAGGAGTGTGATTTTAGGTCTTGTCCTTAGTTGTTTCTTTAAAAAAAAAAAAAACTTTAAAAATCTTTTTATTAAGAATTTTTATGTAGACCATTTTTAAAGTATTTATTGAATTTATTAAGCATTGCTTCTGTTTTATGTTGTTGTGTTGTTGTTTTGCCATGATGCAATGAAAGTGAATTCCCCTCTTAAATCTTAGCTCCCTGACCAGAGATCTAATCTACACCCCCTGCAATGGAAGGCAAAGTCTTAACATCTGGATCACCAGGGAAGTCTCAGCATTTACTTTTAAGAAAGAATTCTATTGCTTAAACATAAAATTTTAACCAGTGTTTTAAATAACAAAAAAATCACTGGAGGTATTGAGAGGGTAAATATTCATTGGAAGGACTGATGCTGAAGCTGAAACTCTTACACTTTGGCCACCTGATGCAAAGAGCCAACTGGCTGAAAAAGACACTGATGCTGGGAAAGATAGAAGGCAAAAGGAGAAGGGTGTGGCAGAAGATAAGATGGTTGGATAGCATTACAAATTCTATGGATGTGAATTTGAGCATACTCTGGGAGATTGTAAAGGACAGAGGGTCCTGGTGTGCTACAGTCCATAGGGTTGTAAAGAGTCAGACATGACTTAGCAGCTGAACAACAAAACACATGATAAGAGGTGAATGCAGTTAAGATTAAGCTTATTCATTTAAAATGGATTGCAGTAGAGAAAGATGGAAGGTAGATCAACTGGAAAGGATGATTTTCATACCAATAAAATAATAGCTTTCACATTTCTACACTTTTATTGTTTATTTTATAAACAATGTTCTTAAATATCTTAAAGGATTGTTTCTGGAAAGCAGCTACGGTTTGTTGATTTGTGCATGCAAAGTCATTGCCTCCTTATGATTTTCTTTGCATAAAGAAACACACCTTATCCATGGTGCTTCCAATGGGGCCCTGTTTTCAATGACATTCTCTTTGAACGCAAAAGTTGGGTTGTTAAGCTTTTGGATAAGATCTGGTTTTGTGATTTAGGTTACTGTTAAGAGGGGAATTCATTTTCACAGCAGGCATCCTGTGACTCACCAGGGCTTTCAGAGCTGTAAGTTCCCAGGAGATAAGGATGAGGCTTCCTGGCCTCTCTCAGCTTCTTATTCCACCCTGTTTCAGCTTTGCCTCCTGACTGTTACTCTGCAAGCTTCCTCTAGGGACTCTGTGCAGGGCCAGGCCAGGGATCAGGTTGAGGTAAAGTGGTCTCATCTGAGGTGGAGCTTGCCTGCATCTTGTGCTAGAGGTGGATTGGAGGACAGTCAGGCTTCATTGTTGCTGTGTTTGAGGATGCAGTGCTATAAAGATATCAGAGACAGCATCTACAAACACCTGTCACTTCTTCCACTCATAGCTCTATCCCTCTCTATCATTTCTGCTTTGATTAATGACCTTGTTGCCAAGGGGCAACATAAAATGCCGCTTGCATCCCATCATCTTTTATGGCACAGATAGCACTCTGGAGGATCTGTTATTTGCAAGCCCTAGACTATGCTTTCTGACTCAAAACATAGAAACATCTCTCTTTATAATACTCATTCTTGTAACAAGTCTTTATTGCATGCCTACTACATGGCTGTCACTTTTAGGTCCTGAAAATATAGAATAAGCAAAACAAAAATTCCTGCCCACCTGGTGCTGCTTTTTGGTGGAGAGAAATAGGCAAAATGAATTTGAAAAGTATAGTATGTTAGAAAACAATAACTGCTATGAAAAAAATAATGCGGGAAGGCAATTGTAGATTTGTTGGGGTATTGCCAAGTTTAAGTGGGGTGATCAGGCAAGACTGTCTGTGCAAGCTGGTGAACACGGGCAGGGGAAATAGCAAAGACAAAAGCTCGAGGAAGTGACTTTAGTGTTCAGTAGGCACCAAGGGGGTCAGGGAGGCAGAAGTGCTAAGAATAAAGGAAAAGGCCAAAGAGGAAGCCAGGGGATGGATGGGTGAAGAGAATACAGGAGAACAAGTTTGAAAGAACCTTGTAGAGTTGACATTCACTGCACACGAGCTAGCGTGCCACCAGAGGATATTGATAAAGAGATACACTGCCATAATCATATCCACCTTTGTACTTGAGTTGAGATGTACTTGAGTGATCCCTTGAGTTGCTGTGCTGAGGATTGGATCAAGGGAGATAGGAAGGATCAGGGAGATTCATAACATGGCAGCTGTGAACAACCAAACAAGAGGAACTAGAGTAGTTGCTGGAGAGATGGGGAGATGTGGAGAGATGCTGGTGTGGGGCTTGGCTGACAGAAGACAAGGATGTCGCCAGGCTTTTAGCTGGAGCAACAGGGAGGATGAAATTGTCATGAACTGAGATGGGTAATTTCAGGGAGAAAAGGTTGGAAGAACAGAGAAAGCCTGTAAAATACCTATTGTTTGTCCTTCATGTCACCATTTAAAAAGTTAAAGTAAATGTATGAACCATATTTATGAAAATATATCTATGGAATTCCTGAATAGGAATTGTTTAAAATCAATGTCACAGATAATATTATAGCAGCAGATCATCAGGTTATTTGAAGGGAAATCTCTTATTCACTATTATATCCTCAGAACTTTATCTGCCCTGGCACAGGGTAAGTACACAACAGGTATTCATTGAAGTCAATCAGATTTGCCATTATGGAAGCTAACATAGGTAAATTCATTCCTAAATCATTCTTGGTTTCATGGGACTGAGTTTGTCCTAGGCAAAGATTTAGTTCCATCCAGATGATTATGTTTTATTCAACTCAAAAAGAACCTACAGCCCCAGTCAAAACAGACTAGTTGCCTCCTATCAAGCTAATCATTAAACACAGTCAAAATTTCCCCTCTAGCCAGCTGCCGTACTGTGAAAATAAACTGGTTACCACGGTGAATAAGGAGAGTAGTTGTGTGCACTTGGAGAGAAGGGAAATGGCTCACTGTGTCCATGTGAAGAGAATTTAACATCCTCGTCCTTTTCTAGTCATATTTTGCCACTACTTCACTACCATGACCATTATCCCTATTTTTTTTTAAAATAAAAATCAAATAGATATGTTCTTTTTCAAGGTTATTTTTTCTAAATTGCCCATGGACATCTTCAACTTTCTTTTCTCTATAACAAAAGTAACAATAATAATACATTTAATACAAAGAAAAGCTATTACACAGATACACACTTTAATAAAATAGTAATGGCTAGTATCTATAACACTTTGTACAGCACTTTTGAGTTCATAGTGCACGCTAGTCACTCAGTTGTGTCCGACTCTTTGCTACCCCATGGACCACAGTCTGCCAGGCTCCTCTGTCCATGGAATTCTCTGGAGTCGGTTGCCATTTCCTTCTCCACTTGAGTTCATTATCAAGTGCAGTTTTCATACTAGTACTTTGATTTTATAGATTAAAAAAAAAAGCTAGGATTGAATTCTGAATGAAATGTCAGGGGAGCAATGTCTTATGGTGTCACATTTTATTCAGTGTACAATTCTGTTTTCTTTTGTGACTTTAGATAAGAAGTGGAAAGACTTTATGTCATTGACAACTGTTCTGTATTTTTTTCTAATCTTCGTTTCTTCAGTCCTTGCCTGCTTTGTTGTTTATTTTGTTATTTTATGGTTTTAGTTTCCTTTCTTTATATGACATTGAAGTAGAACAAAGAGAACTATATTTTGGAACCTGATATGTGGATTCTTGTTCTTCTACTTAACGATGTGTGTCTTTGGGGGGGGGGGGGGGGTGTGTGTGTGTGTGTGTCTGGAGAGAAATAGATATAGAGACAGGGAGAAACTGAGATATGTATGGCAAATTATCTGAATGTTTCAAATAAGTCTTTATTTGATCCTCTAAAATATGGGAGTATCTGAACAATCAGTGGATAAAAGCAGAAATCAGAAGGAAAACAAACAAACAAACAAAAATACCTTGAAACAAATGAAACTGGACACGTAACATACCAAAATTCATGGGATGTAGCAAAAGCAGTTCTAAGAGGGATGTTTGTAGTAATAACAGTCTATCTCAAGAAACAAGAAAAATCTCAAGTGAACAACCTAACTGCGCCTCAAGGAGCCAGAAAAAGAAGGGAAAATCTCTAAGTTAGTATAGGCATGCACACCTCATTTCATTGCACTTACATTGTTGCACTTTGCAGATACTTCATTTTTCACAAATTGATGGTTTGTGGCCGCCCTGCATTGTCAGATGATAGTTAGCTTTTTAGCAATAAATTTTTTTAACTAAGATGTATACATTTTAAAGATATAATCTATACCTAAGATATTACAGAATAGTGTAAACATAACTTTTATATGTACTGGGAAACCAAATATTCGTGTGATTCACTTTATTATAGTGGTCTGTAATCGGACCCATAATATCTTTGAGATTTACCTATAAAAGGAAGGAAATAACAAAGATTAGAGAAGAAAAAAATGAAATTGAGACTAAATTAGAAAAATATCAATGACAGTAATAACTGGCTCTTTGAAAAGGTAAACAAAATTGGCAAACCTTTAGCTAGGCTCAGTCATGTCCAATTCTGTGTAACTCCATGGACTGTACAGCCTACCAGGTTCTAGGAAACCTAGTCATGGATTTCCAGTTGTTCTCTCTTTGTGGCATCCTACAAACAGCACTTAATTCTCCTAGCAGTGATACATTTATGTGACAATGTGAAATATTGCCAACCAGGGAAGCTCAAGTTAGCTTTGGTGTCCAGGGTTTTTACTGGGGCAACTAGGGTCAATTGCATAAGCATGGAACACCTGTGTGACATGCCTTAGTTACTCAGCCTCTAGTCTCTCTGGAGGCAAAACTGATACCACATGGCTAAGGACCCCACCATCAATTACATAAACTGTCTGGGGGCCACAGCCCTAGCTAAACAATGACCCTCTTATCAGGCAGGTCGTCCCAAGGGCTTAGAGGTTATATGCCAAGAACTGATCTAAGACCAGACTTTCCTTTGGACTGTGAAGAGTTTGGATAATCTAGGCTTCCTGAGTAATCCCTTATTAGACATTAATCATATTATATTTCTAGAATAGGTCAAGCCCTTTTCCTCCTTGGGCTTTTGCACTTGGTACTTCCTCCTCATCTTTTAGGTCTTATTTTAAATGTCACCTCTCAGAGAGGTCTTTCCTGACCACCATACTTGAGCAGGTCCAGTCCTTCATTACTTTGTATCATAGAACCATCATTAAATTCTTTGCAGTACTTATCTCAAATGATGATTATGTTTGTGTATGTGATTATTTACTTGCTTATAGTCTGTCTCCTCAACTAGATCTGAAGATCCCTAAGGATGCTGACTATGTTTATCTGTTGCCCAGTACATTGTCTAAGATGTGATTATTACCCCCAAAGACATTTTTTAAATGATGGGAGCTATTATTTTTATGTGTGCATTTGTCTCCTTGGTTTTTATTTGTAATTTTGACGAATGTTTTCATTGTCTGGAGAAGGAAATGGCAACCCACTCCAGTACTCTTGCCTGGAAAATACCATGGATGGAGGAGCCTAGTAGGTTACAGTCCATGGGGTTGAAAGAGTCGGACACGACTGAGTGGCTTCGCTTTCACTTTTCATTGTCTAATCTGTGAGTCAGATAGAAGGATATTCTGGCTGCCATATGAGTAATCTCTCAGGTTGACCAGGCTGATCTGGCTGGTGAGGCAGTTCTCACTTTTTGCAGGCTCTTCATGTGTGTCTTTGTGAAGCACTCACTTTGTGAGTGAGGTAGAAGGGCAAGCCTTGAAGGAAAGCAGTTTATTCCTTGTAACTTCTTCCTGGAACCACAACATAGCTCAAGATCCACTACAGCTCTTAGATCACACCTCCATTTGCTCTGTGAATTGCATATGTATGACATTTACATTTTATTTGAATCAGTGCTGTTCAGAGAGTTTGGTAGAATTAACATGTCATAGATTAGTAAGATTTTAGAGTACATATAACATTTTATTTTGAATTTAACTAAAATATTTAACTAATAATGGTTACAGAAATAACTGAATAAAAAGATAACTTTCTCAGTTCAAGGAGGTTTGACAGAGAGGAAAGAGATAAATATATCCCAAAGACTCTGATTCACAGTGATGTGTATAATTTTAGAAATGTCACTAGAAAAAAAACAGAAACTTCTCTCAGTTTTGAAGTCTTGAAAAAGTCTATGGCAGTTTTCAGAAAATGTTTTCTTTCATAGTAAAAAAAAATCATGTGACATGTACTTCATTCAAATTTTGAACAAGAATTTAAGATAATATAGTACTGTAAAATAAAACACAGAGCTGTAAAAAAAAATAAATAAATAAACCTTCCACTGTTTCATGATTACACATTTTCTGTTTCAAAGGATGGCAGATCCCATGGCTTGTCATTCAGAGTCTTGGATAATCAGGAACCAGCCAATACTTACAACCTGACCTAAATCTACCCCGTACCAGCTTTACTATACTACCTGAAGCTCTCTGTCTCTAATGTTTTATAGTCTAGTTGAAAGTCATATGGTTGAGAATACTAACTTGATCATGTGAACAGATGTAAATGTGCCTGCATGCTAATGGTGGTGTGGTGGTGGTTTAGTCACTAAGTCGTGTTCAACTCTGAACCCCATGGAAAGTAGCCTGGCAGGCTTCTCTGTCCATGGGATTCTCCAGGCAAGAATACTGGCGTGGGTTGCCATTTCCTTCTCCAGGGGATCTTCCTGACCCAGGAATCAAACCTGGGTCTCCTGCATTCCAGGAAGATTCTTCACCGACTGAGGTATGAGGGAAGCCTGCATGTTAATAGTACATACGAAGAACATCATGATGTTCAAGGCATGGTGAAGAAAGCTGGGCTCAGTGTCACTGCTGGTTAGCTGGATTACTTGGGCACAGCTCACTGAGCCCTGGCTTCTTCATTCATAAGACAAGAAGACTGAGCATGACAAGCTGTAAATTGCTGACAGCAATTGCTGAAAGCCTAGATTCCATCTCCTGTTGCTGATGGTCTAGAAGACTTCATTAGTCATCAAAAGATTAGATTGCCCTCAGCCAGCCAGGTGGTCAGCTCAGCCTGCTGAAAGATGAATGACCGGTGAAGTACTTCTAATGATTGGGCACTGCTCTTAGTGATAAGTCAATTTGAGCTTCTCATTACTGTAGTGATGCAGTCAAGGTTAATTACTATGACAAGAATCTCTGTTGTTGGTAAAGCTAGAATGTGGAATAAACTGATTTCAATAGAAAATTTGGGGGAAATTTTGAGGACTAACATTTACTGTAGAATATATAAACTTGGCATATAATTTGACTGGTTTCCTAACTTAAAAAATAAGAGAGATTTAATGGGCAGGACACTGGGTTTTTCTTACAGCTCTCTCTCGTTCAGAGCCTCTTCACTCTCATTTTCCTAATTTAGATCATCACTGTTTCTCACCTAGACAATTTCAATCATTCAAGGACTTATCTACCCACCCCCGTCTCCCCACATAAGGCAGTTGTACACATTGCTATCCAGACTGGTCTTTTTCAATCATGGAGAAATGCTTTAGAAAGATTAGACCTACAGAAATAAATAAAAAATCTTCAACTTGCTCTTCAAGGTCATAGGCAGTATAGATCTAACCTGTCTTTCTGGGTTTGTCTCCTATCAATTTGTCCATGTTCAGCCTTGTTCCAAACAAATTGAATCACACCCTGGTCCTAAGTATGCCCACCCTCACCTAACTCTGTTCCTTCACTGCCGCCATTTGTTTTTAAGTCTTGCAGTCCTTAAATGATACCTTCCCATGAAAACTTTATTCTCTAACCACAAGTGTGTGTGACCTCTCTTTCTTTTAAATTCATCTCTTAGTGTGGGTACTTATATTCAGCCTTCCATTATTTTGTACTTAAAATAATAAAATTGTGGAATTTCAGAGCTGAATGAAATCTTATGAAAGTGAAAGTGTTAGTCCTCCGGTTGTGTCTGACTCTTTGTGACCCCAGGCTCCTCTGCCCGTGGGATTTCCCAGGCAAGAATACTGCAGTGGGTTGTCATTCCCTTCTCCAGGGGATCTTCCTGATGGGGATCAAACCCAGGTCTCCTGTATTGCAGGCAGATTCTTTACTGTTTGAGCCACAAGGGAAGCCAATCTTATAGATCATTCTTATTTGAAAGATATTTTATGCACCCTGCAGAATTCTAGGCAGAGTGGAGAGATTGATTTTTCATCTCGCCTATTGATTTTTCACTAGAATGGTATCACTCACCTTCCACAACTTCTTACCACTGAGTTTTGCCAAAAAAAGATGCAGATTTCATATTTGTTATATACTTAAGATGCAGTCACCTCAACACAGAAAAATGTAGAAAATCACAGAACACTCTTCCTATGCTAATTAATCCTGTTACAATATGTTGAACATAGCAACGTGAAGAATCTTTCATTCTTCATTAATTCATTCATCCAGCATTTATTGAACAGTTACTCTGTGTTAGGCACTGGACTGAGTTATTATTATTCTGGAGTTCTTGTAGGCTGGCAGATACTTGTTATGGGACTTGTAATGGGGTCATTGTAAAAGGGGTTCTTGCCCAGAAACAGTAATAAGAAAAGTCCCATCACAGCCTAAATATTGGAGGTGAGTGTAGTGGACTATTAACATTCATGTCTCCATCTTTCACTCCTTTCTATATACAGACTCTTTGTCAATATGATCTTGCAGTTCCTACCTTTGAACTTGTAGAGTACATTTCACTGCCTCTTGATTCTGAATTTAGCCATGTGGACTTGCCTGACCAATGTCATTGTTAACAGCTGTGTCACAGGCAGAAGCTTGAAAACACTCCTTCTTGTCACTGTTTCCTCTCCTTGTTGCCATGATCACAAGAATACACCTATACAATATAGAACAGGGAACTCTGCTTATGTACTGTGATGATCTGGATGGGAAGGAAGCCAAAAGATAAGTGTATATATATATGTATAGCTGATTAACTTTGCTGTACAGTAACACCTAGACAGCATTTGAAAAAGCAGAAATATTACTTTGCCAGCAAAGGTCTGTATGGTCAAAGCTGTGTTTTTTCCAGTAGACATGTATGGATGTTAGAGTTGGACCATAAAGAAGGTTAAGCGCTAAAGGATGCTTTTGAACTGTGGTGTTGGAGAAAACTCTTGAGAGTCCCTTGGACTGCAAGGACCTTGGACTGTCAGTCCTAAAGGAAATCAGTCCTGAATGTTCATTGGAAGGGCTGATGCTGAAACTGAAGCTACAGTACTTTGGCTGCCTGATGTGAAGAGCAGACTCATTGGAAAAGACCCTGATGCTGGAAAAGATAGAAGGTAGGAGGAGAAGGGGATGACAGAGGATGAGATGGTTGGATGGCATCACTGACTCAATGGACATGAGTTTTAGCAAGCTCAGGAAGTTAAATAAATGTTACAAATTGCAATAAATAATTGTTACAGTGAAAGTAAGGGTGGTCCTCTCTCTTATATGTACCCTGGCAAGAAAGTGACAAGTGGTTCACTGGTGATTTCCTATTTGCTTACATATCCAAGGGCAGCTGGATCGTTGAAAATTCAAAGGTATTCTGGAAAGTATTTTGCTACAGTATTATTGTTTTTAATTGAGTTAAATGATTTAGAGAAATAATGGAATTTCTCTATTTAGAGCCATAAAAGAGACAATACCCAACTAACTCATTTTCCTCAAACTCATTAACATAGCCATTTCCAGTACAGTTGCAGAAAATTAACATACACTTTTCTCCACACCAGCAATTATCAACACACAAACACATCCTGAATTATGGATGGTTTAATAAAATTTGACAATAACACATTGTTCTTTGGGAGACAGTTTCAGGGGTACCACAAGGCTTTGGGCATTTGTGATCAAATAAGATAGTTTTATTTATTTATTATTCTTTTAGCTGTCATTTAAGATACAAAGCAAGTGGACTTTTTTTTTTGGTCATGCCACATGGCATGTGGGATGTGGACTCTTGGTGCTTCAACCAGGTCTTGAACCCACACCCCCTGCATTGGAAGCACAGAGTCTTAACCTCCGGACCACCAGGAAAAGTCCCAAGATAGTATCATTTTATGTCCTAGTGAAAGATCAGCTTATGTTGTCTTCTGCTCTTTTTTATTTAATGACAATTATTTCTGAGGTCTTCAAAGTCGTCAAGTTCCTGGTTCATTACACTGCACTTTAGGAGTGTAAATCTCAGTGTCAAGTGTAAGTCTCCTGCTTAAAGTGGGGATCTCATGACCTTTAAAAATTCTTCACATTCTTACTATATACTCACAGTAATTAATACAGTGTGGCAACAGTGGAAGGACAGACACATAGGTCAGAGGAACAGAATAAGAGAAACCACAAATAGAATGACCCAAGTATTTTCAACTGATTTTTTATACAGGTGCAAAAGCAATTCATTGAAAGCAAGACAGCCTTTTCAACAAATGATATTTTAGCAATTGGACATCCATATACCAAAAAAAAAAAAGCACCTTTTTGTCTTAAACCTCATACCTTAAACAAAATTAATTCAAGATGGATCACAAACTTAATGTAAAATTCCTAAACTTTTATAGAGAAATAGAAAATTTTCAGGGTTTAGTACTAGGTAAAGAGTTAAACCTGGCACCAAAGCAAGGTACACAAAGGGAAATGCTGATAAATTGAGCCACACAAAAGTAAACATTTTGCTTTGCAAAAGAACTTGTTATTTTTTAAAAGATTTTTTTTTGATGTGAGGCATTTTTTTAATTAAATTTATTTATTTTTTTAATTACAATACTGTATTTGTTTTGCCATACATTGACATGAATCAGCCATAGGTGAACACAATCGCCCAATGCCGAAGCCCCCTCCCACCTCCCACCCCACATCCTCTACCTGAATCATCCTGTGCATCAGCCCCATGCATCCTGCATCCTACACCAAACATAGATTAGCGCTTCGTTTCTTACAGGAAAATACACATGCTTCACTGCCATTCTCCCAAACCATCCCACCCTTTCCCTCTCCCTCAGAGTCCAAAAGTCCACTCTATACCTCTGTGTCTCTTGTTGTCTCACATATAGGGTCATCATTACTGTCTTCTAAATTCCATATATATGTGTCAGTATACTGTATCGGTGTTTTTCTTTCTGGCTTACTTCACTCTGTATAATCGGTTCCAATTTCATCCATCTCATTAGAACTGAGTCAAATTTATTCTTTTTAAGGGCTGAGTAGTATTCCATAGTGTATATGAACTACAGCTTTCTTATCCATTCATCTGCTGATGGACATCTAGGTTGCTTCCATGTCCTGGCTATTATAAACAGCGCTGCAATGAACATTGGGGTACATGTGTCTCTTTCAATTTCTGGTTTCCTCAGTGTGTATGCCCAGCAGTGGGATTGCTGGGTCATAAGGCAGTTCTATTTGCAATTTTTAAGGAATCTCCACACTGTTTTCCATAATGGCTGTACTAGTTTGCATTCCCACCAGCAGTGTAAGAGGGTTCCCTTTTCTCCACACCCTCTCCAGCATTTATTGCTTGTAGACTTTTGGATCGCAGCCATTCTGACTGGTGTGAAATGATACCTCATTGTGGTCTTGATTTGCATTTCTCTGATAATGAGTGATGTTGAGCATCTTTTCATGTGTTTGTTAGCCATCCGTATGTCTTCTTTGGAGAAATGCCTATTTAGTTCTTTGGCCCATTTTTTTTATTGGATCATTTATTTTTCTGGAGTTGAGCTGCATAAGTTGCTTATATATCTTTGAGATTAGTTGTCTGTCAGTTGTTTCATTTTCTTTGTTGAGTTTGTTATAATATTGCTTCTCTGTGTTGTTGGTTTTGTTTCTTGGCTGTGAGGCATGTTGGATAGCTCCCCAATCAGGGATCAAACCCACACCACCTGTGTTGGAAGGCAAGTCTTAACCACTGGACCACCGGGAAAGTTCCAAAGACCTTGTTAAGAAGATGAGAAGATAAGCTATAGACAAGGAGAATGTATTTGCAAACCATATATCTACAAAGAAATAGTATCTCTAATATAAAATGAATTTTCAAAACTCAACAGTAAAATGACAAACAAAAAAATTAAAAAATGGCCAAAGACATGGACAGATATTTCCCCTAAAGATATAAGCACATGAAATGAGATTATTATCAACGGCTATTCAGTTTAGTTCAGTTCAGTCGCTCAGTCATGTCCGACTCTTGGCAACCCCATGAATCGCAGCATGCCAGGCCTCCCTGTGCATCACCACTCCCGGAGTTCACTCCAGACTCAACGTCCATCAAGTTAGTGATGCCATCCAGCCATCTCATCTTCTGTTGTCCCCTTCTCCTCCTGCCCTCAATCCCTCCCAGCATCAGAGTCTTTTCCAGTGAGTCAACTCTTCACATGAGGTGGCCAAAGTACTAGAGTTTCCGCTTTAGCATCATTCCTTCCAAAGAAATCCCAGGGCTGATATCCTTCAGAACGGACTGGTTGGAGGCAAATGCAAATTAAACCCACAAAGAGATATCACTACACACCTATCTGGAATAGTTAAAGGTAAAAACACCAGATCCTGGTGAGGGAGTGGAAAAACCAGGTCCCTTGTACATTTCTGTCACTTTGGAAAGCCATTTGGCAACTTCTTATGTAACTAATGGGCTAAATATGGAAAAACCAGGTCCCTCGTACATTTCTGCCACTTTGGAAAGCCATTTGGCAATTTCTTATGTAACTAAATGGGCTAAATATGCACTTAGTGTACAGTCCAGCACTTGAACTTGAGCATGCATCCCCAGCATATTCAGGATAACGCAATCAATTTTTCATTGACTGCTTTGTTGGGGGGTTTTTGTTTGTTTTTAATTAATTGAAAAAGAATTTTATTGGAGGATAATTGCTTTTCGATACTGTGCTGGGGTCTGCCATATAGTTGCTTTACAGTGCTGTGTTAGTCTCTACTGTTCAGCAAAATGAATCGGCCATCCATGTAGATTCCCTTCCGTTTGGACTTCCTGCCCATTCAGGTCACCATAGTGCATTCAGTAGAGTTCCTTGTGTATACAATACATTCTCAGTAGTTACCTATTTTATACATAGTATCAATAGTGTATGTAATGTCAATCCCAATCTCCCAATTCCTCCTATGCTCCCTTTCTCCCTTGGTATCCCTATATTTGTTCTCTACATCTGAGTCTGTATTCCTGTTTTGCAGATAAGATCATGCTTTGCTGTTTTAAGCCCAACATGTCTTTGGTTTGTGATTTAAGGTTTCTGCCTATGTTTTAGCATCATCTACCAATACATTAAAATATTTTCCATAAAAACTTCTTCACATTCTTAAAACTTGTATCATACATACATTACCGTTTAAAAATTAGTATCATTATCAATATATTGATAATTACATTGTGGTCAATACATTGCAATTTAGAAGTTAGTAGCATTCTCAAAAAGAAAAAAAAATACCATGGTTGACCGGGACTGGCCCAAGGCATGAATCAGTAATGTCTTGTGGGTTTGGTATTGCTCTGTGTTAACAGGAAAACATGTTCTTTTGATTCCATTGTCTGCTTTCCTGCTGAAGGTCATTCAAGACTGAGTGGAGAGTATACCAGACTATTGTTCAATTTCCATTTTTCCCAGTGCCTTCTGCTTGTAGCAGGAGAAGCTGGCAGCCTACATTTGACATGATTAGGCTCTAGCCTGGCAATAATGCATTCAAAGCTGGTTTAATTGTTGCATTTAGCAGGTTGGCTAGGGAAGGAGGAAATCATTGAAATGCGGAAGCATGCATGTGTACAAACAACCGCAGATGAATCACCATTTGTTCGGAGGCAAATGCATAGGCTGGCTTCATTCCCTTCTGTCCACCTCAAGGGGCCATGTCACAGTGTTAACAGAATATCTGCCTGTCACAGAGACCTGCAAATGTTTCACAGGGATAGACTGGCACCAGGGAGAAGGAGAATAGGTGGGGTTTGAGTTTTGGGTCTCTTTCATCTATAATATCTAAGCTGAATCACCTTGAAAAGTCACTGAAAACTTGGTGGAGGTTAGGTTAGTTGGGCCTGAGCCTGAGACCGTCTTTGAATAATGTCATCTGCCAGGCTCTGTCTGTGTACATGTTTGATTTTCCTAGTAACATCATGGATAGAATTTTATATGTGGTGGATATCATGCATATTTTTCATTGATTTGATTTCAGGATGGGATTGTGAGCAACTTTTCCTTTGACTTTCTGTTATTTTCAGGTCCTGTCTGTAATAAAGTAATTCATTTAAAAACGAAAGCAATATAGAAAGTAACAAGTGTTGGCAAGGATGTGGAGACATGAATGCTATTGGTGGAAATGCAGAAAGCACAAAGGTGCAAACTTTGTGGCAAACATTATAGCCCTTCCTCAGAAAGTTGAACATAGAACCCTACCATTCCGCCCAGCCATTCAACCTCTGAGGATGTACGCAAAAGGACTGAAAACAGGGAATCAAACATGTATCTGTATGCCACTGTTCATAGCAGCATTATTCATAGTAGCATTATTCATATCCTTTTGCTGAAAATAATCCAAATGTCCACTGACAAATGAATAGGTGCTGAGCAACTTCACTTTCACTTTTCACTTTCATGCACTGGAGAAGGAAATGGCAACCCACTCCAGTGTTCTTGCCTGGAGAATCCCAGGGACAGAGGAGCCTGGTGGGCTGCCGTCTCTGGGGCCGCACAGAGTCGGACAGGACTGAAGTGACTTAGCAGCAGCAGCAGCAGCAGTACATACATATGATAGAGTATTATCCAGCTCTAAAAAGTTAATTCTGATGTGTGCTACAACATGGGTGAACTTTGGAAACATTATGCAGAGTAAAGGAAAACAGACACCAAAGGACAAATATTGGATAGTTCCAGTTAAATGAGGTACTTAAAATAGTCAAGTTCAAATAAACAAAAAACAGATCTGTGGTTACCAGGGGCTTGAGAGAGGGGAGAATGTGGAGTTATTTAATGGGTACAGAGTTTCAATTTAGGATGATGAAAAAGTTCTGGTAATGGATAGTGACAGTGATTGCAAAACAAAGTGAATGGACTGGACTGAACACCTAAAATGGTGAAAATAGGAAATTATATGTGGGGTATGTTCTACCACAGTGAAAACATGAAAGAGAGGGAAAAAAAGCACCTTGTTATTAGCAGCCTTAGTGCAGCAATTCATTCCCTGGTCATCCTGCAGACATTTTCCCTCAGCCACTTGATTACCCATCTCTAGAAAGAGACGTGGTAGCATAATGATAAAGTCATAGGCTGTAAAGTCAGATGCTTGAGTCCAGATTCCAAGCACATCTCTTATGGCTGTGGGGCAAGTTAATTAACCTGTTCTTACCCTTAATTTTCCTTTTCATAAATGGTGATGATAAAATCTACCTCAATAGGTTGTTTAAAAGAATTAGAGAGATCAAAGTGTCATTCTTTTTACTCGGCCTTCTGATTTTCTTTCATTTGGTTTTCTAAACACCATTTGTGTTAATAACATTTCAAGTTATAGGTTTTATCAAAGGTCAAGGACATATCAAAGTCTACTTGGGTTTTGACAGAGTATAATGGTATTTTGAATGTTGTTAGTTCCCATTTGTAACTTTATACTCTTGAGAAGGTAGTGTACAGTAATACTTTACAAATATAGTACTTTTCATTCATCAGCCCCGTTAACTTATCAGAGAAAAGTTCACTATAAATGAAAAGAAGCTTTCCAAATACCATCATGGTAAAGATTGTAATTCCTTTTATTTTTTAAGGTTTTTTTTTTTTGATGTGGACTAATTTTGAAATCTTTATTGAATTTGTTCCAATTTTGTTTCTATTTCCTGTTTTGGTTTTTTGGCCACGAGCCATGTGGGATATTAGTTTTCTGAGCAGGGATCGAACCTGCCCTTCCTGCATTGAAAGAATTCTTAACCACTGGACCACCAGGGAAATCCCCTGTAATTCTTTTTATTGATAAAGTCAATGTGAAGTTTTTAACTTAATTATTGGTGACAGGAGACATGCCATTTGTCTTTGTAGCCCTAGCATTCGATACCTATTAAATATTTAATTCATGTGTTGAATGGTAATTAAAACAACTTAACTTCTGACCCATAGAGGATTTTTGTAGGTTGAAATTACAAGGATGTAGCTATGAAACTGTGCTGGTAGTGCAAATGCTACTTAGAAAAGTACCTTTGTTGCTATTGTAGAA
Organism: Nanger dama; assembly: GCA_917880005.1. NCBI lineage: Eukaryota > Metazoa > Chordata > Mammalia > Artiodactyla > Bovidae > Nanger > Nanger dama. The sequence goes on from CAKJTW010000066.1 coordinate 11,629,844, forward strand.
CATTGGATATGGTCACATCAAATAAAAATAAGGATTTTTATCTTCTATGGAAGGAAAAAAATATGACATTATATGGGTCTCAGAAATCAAACATGCTCCTTAAAACAACCCAAAAGTAACTGCTATGGTTTCTCTTTGCTGGAGGAATTGATTTCTATTTGTTCTTTTGTCTTTCCCTTTGCTTACATACAACTAAATGTAGAAATGACTAATGGGAACTGAAATACCAGTCAGTGCATTTTCGAAGAGAACAATATGAAATTTAAAAGAAAAAGAAAAGATTGCTTTTAACACTAAGCAATGTAGTATACGTAGGTACGTTGGGGGAAAACTTAATAAAAAGTATTTAAGTGTCTTTGCCAAGAATTTTTTTTAATCAAAGCTTTTATGTTTATGAGTTTTCTGATGGAAGCAATGAGCACAATCTTTGCTCAATTTGTTTCAAAGCAATGTTGAGGGAAATTGAACAAAATATGCAATAAGAAAAAAATTCAGTGCCATTCCCCTGGGTATGAACAGGCTGACAACATAATAGATGTTTTCCATTTTCCTGTGTCTAGAGTCTAGGTGATTGCTGGCCATATATTACCATTGGTCCACTCCCACCATTTTCACTGACATTAATGGGAGCCTCATTGCAGAAATAAGGCAATCTGCAGTCTTATTTTTATTTATGGAATGAGATCATTCTAACCGGTATAAGAAATCCATTGTCCCTCATTACACACTCAAGACACACACAAAAAATGCTAGTAGCAATTATGTGAGTGCTCTGGATAAGAATTAAACCTTGGAAAAGTGTAACATTGGAAGCATGCATTTAGAGCAGAGATGTTTTCAATAACACAGCAAACATGCAGATTGCTTACACTGTTTTTGTTCACATTATCTATTACCTCCACCTCCCCAGCCCAGTTATCATATATTCATGGAACAAGAAGATTTAAAGGTGAAAATTGTGAGAAAATGACAGTATTTCTTTTGCCAGAGTCTTCAGTGCAAATTCAAGTGCAATAATTGCTAAGCATAAAGAACTTGAAAATAGTTCATGTAAGTCATAAAAGTATTGAGGCCAGTGAGCAATGAGCATCCACCTCAATTGCTATGGATAGTAAAATTGTCATGCCTCTATTCTGGAATTACGGAAGTCCATGTTAATATTTTTTTCTCTCCCATAGTATGCTGTGAATACTTCAGTATATTTTTCATGACTTGAGGAGGATTTCTGTTTCTGATCTGTTTTTTCTGCTTCCTATATTCTTGCTATTACCTCCTGCCACTATCTGATGTTTAGACATCCATTAACCCACTATTAGAGCATTCAAAACCTTTTCATATCACACTAAATCATAATTCCTTAATTCCTTAAATCATAATTCCAGCTAAAAACTTTGTTGAACTGTATACGTTGTGTGCCTTTTGTTTTGTTTTTAATATGCCCATGTTCCTTCCTCTTACAAACACCAGTCTTTCCACTTTGCATGGGCTCCTGTTACGAGTTGCCCTGTAGCCTTCCAAAATTCACACAGTGAAATCCTAACCCTAGTATCCCCATTTGGAAGTAGTATCAGTCACTGCAGATGTAATTAGTTAAGGTGAGGTCATGCTGGATAGGATGGGCCCCTCATCTAATGTGGCTGCTGTCCTGGTAAAAAAAGGGAAAATTTGGACCCAGACACACAAGCAGAATATTCTGTGAAGACTGGACTTGAGCTTCCACTAGCCAAGGGACTAGCAAAAGCTAGAAAAGAGGCCTGGATCAGACCCTCCCCTAGCAAGCAGAAGGTGTGTGGTCCTGCCAACATCTTAATCCTGGACTTCCAGTCTTTGGAACCATGAGATAATAAATATAAATAAATACTGCAGGAATATTCTAGTTAAAGATATACAGTGTTAATAAATGTCCTGTAATCTACCCTCCAGCTTCCCTAGTGGCTCAGTGGTAAAGAACTCACCTGCCAATGTAGGAGACATGGGTTCAATCCCTAGTTGGAAAGATCCCTGAAGTAGGAAATGACAACCGTTCCTGTGTTCTTGCTTGGGAGATTCCATAGACAGAGGAGCCTGGAGGGCTACAGTCCGTGGGGTCACAAAAGAATCAGATACAACTGAGTGACTAAACAGCAACAACAATCTATCCTCCACACAGCTGCCTAGATAATCCTTTCAACACAAAGCCTAGATCAAGTCACCATCCCCAGTGGGCTCCGTTTCAGTCCCATGCAAAGTGCCTATCATCACTCTTGGGTTCCATGTGATTTGCTCTTTACTCTTTCTATCCCAGCCACCACAGCCTTGCTTTGGGTTATGTTTTGATTTTCCCCCAAGCTTGCTGTGCATGATCCTGCTTGAAGGCTTTACAGTTTCCTCTGCCTTTGATGCCTCCACTTGTTGGTCACATGACATTCTTCCTCATTCCCTTCAAGAGCAAAAGTGTCATTAAACTGGGGAGACTTCCTTGACCAAACCCTGACCCTTCACCATCTATCCATCTTACTTTATTTTTAAAAGAACACTCAAAGCTTCATGGAGTCAGGGACTTTATTTTGTATCATGGACCATTTAAGAGATCCTGACATGCAAGTGTATGTTGAATGAATTATTGAATGGTCAAGGATTTACCTGGTAAGGTTACACTGCAAGTACAGCCTGGTATTTCTGTATTTCACTCAGTACTCTGATGGATCCACGTAGGATCCTGCCATGTGCCCCTGTGTGGATTTTGATGGTGATTCTCTCTGAAAAAGCTTTCTCTCTTTAAGTTTTCTTGATATCTAGATGAGTGCTCATCACATGGTAAATGGTTTTGAAAAGCTAAGTGTACAGTTGATTTTTGGCTTTAGATTTTTAATGTTAAGCTATAATCCTGACCCAAATTGATTCTGCTGTAATCTTGTTCCATGGCAGATTTGTTTTAAAGGGCTTTAGATGGCACATCTTCCAAAATACGATAACTGAATTATGTTTTATTAATAGAAGATCCAAGGTACATTGTGAAACCTCAGTTAAATAAGTTAAGGCAATAAAAGCAACATCCAACTTTTATAGAATTGCATGAACAGTGTTATTTGTACACGGACAATTCTAAACATTTTTTTTTATATGTATTAATAGGACATGCTCTTTGGTCTGGCAAGAGCCTTTCATCACATGATAACTAGATTTCACTGGTCTTGGTCCATAATACTTAGCACAAGGCATCAATATTTCTCAAGCTTTTCCAGTGAAATACTTCTAATATCCAAGGATGGCAACATACACTCCCAAGAGTCTGGCTGTATAAGCCAAAGAAGTAATTTTAAGAATTTATGTAATTTTCTGATCTACTCTGTAATAAGTCTGTGGAGTTTTTATATTTTGACATAAAATATTTGGAGATACTTTCAATTATTTACATTTTCTCTGAATCTTCAAAACTAAATCAAAGATGAACCAAGTTTAATCCTATGGCTTTGAGTAGCCCCTGGGACCTGGCATCAGTTTAAATCCCTGATCTGGGACTTATCACACCATTTCTGGTGAACAGCAAAATTGACCATCTGTGTGAGACATGACATTGGCAGCTACTGAGCAACCCAACTGCCTAGGAAGCCTGCTCTCTGATCATATGGCAGTTGTTGGCAGGTGATAACTTCCTGTCTGATCCAATCCTCATCTCTAATGGAATGATGCATCACTGTGTAATGGATCCTGTTTTATTCATCCTGTTCTAGTATGCCAGGATCGATAATGCAACTAACATCCTGAAAGCTCAAATGATACACAAGTTTCACTAAGGTGTCACCCCTTTCTTAGCATGAAACTTAGTTTAATAGTATCAAATGCTTAATAAGATTTGCATTACCTGAATTTTCAGAGCACTATAACACAGTTTCAGCTCTGAGACATTTAGGCTTACCCTGGTCTATAGTCCAAGGAATGAAGCCTTAGAAGAGCTTAAGACAAAGGGCCACAGCATGAGTAAAGACAGTCAAGTTAAGAGGTGAAAAACCTCAGTGGGTGAGGGAGCCAGGGGAGGTGACATCAGAAAAAGAGGGGGCAGACAATGAAGCGGGGCCACTCTTACTTTCTCACCTAGCCTTGAAAGCCAGAACCACGAAACTGGACTTTGTTACATATGTAAAAGCCATCAAGCAGTGGGGTGGGGGGAGGGGGAGTTGGAAGATTTTGATCCAGGAAGTGACATGAACCTGAATTTGGTGGTCCTCTCTGAGATGCTGTGAAGTAGAATATCTGGTGAAGCAGGGCTGAGGTTCTCGCACAGTCCAGGTGTAAGGCAGGAGGCATTACAGGGTAGAAAAGAGTGTGGATTTTGAACTTGCTTCCTGGCTGTGAGACCTCCTGTATAAAGCGAGGATGTGACCAAGCTCAGGGCCTTACCGATGACTAATGAGATATTTGCAGTGTTGAGCAGTGGCCCCCTGGGCTCTCAGGAGTGCTAGAGGCAGAACGGTGTAGTCTGGGACTAGAACCCACTACCTGGGCTTGAACTGTGGCTTACATACTATGTCCTGGATGAGGCGTGCTACACAGTCCAAAACTTTTCAGAGCCTCACTCCCTCTGTATTATAGAGACATCCTCAAAAGGCAGTTTGTGGACAATAAGGTTCTACTGTATAGCACAGGGAACTGTGTTTAAATATCCTGTGATAAACCATAATGGAAAATAATATGAAAAAGAATATACATATATAAGGCTTCCCTGGTGGCTCACATGGTAAAGAGTCTGCCTGCAGTACAGAAGATCTGAGTTTGATCCCTGGGTCAGGAAGATCCCCTAGAGAAGAAACGGTTAACCCATTCCAGTATTCTTGCCTGGAGAATCCCATGAACAGAGGAGCCAGGTGGGCTATAGTCCATTTAACTGTGAAGAGTCAGACACCACAGAGGGACTAACACACACACACACACACGTTTAACTGAATCACTTTTATACAGCAGAAATGAACACAACATTGTAAATCAACTGTATGTCAATAAAATAATTTTTAAAGGCAGATTGTGAAGATTAAATATACTAAACACCAATTTCTGCTCTTGTACCCCACCTCCATCCTCCTGGAACAGCCTCCAGACTGGGAGCTAAAAGAAATAGAGGATCTGACTTGGCAAAGGTGAAGAAGAATTGATAACTGGTTTTATATTAAGCATGATGCAAAAAATAAGTCCACTCTTGAAATGGTTAGAGGATGGAAATGAAGGAAATGGGAAATCAGGAAATGAAATAAGTTTTGTTTGGGGAGAGTGAGATGATATAGGGGAGATGTTGAACTTGAAAGTCACTTTCCACTAGAATTATTAGAAGAGGCTTTTTTGGCCACATCACTTAGCTTGTGGGTTTCCTGAACCAGAGATCAAACCTCTGCCCCCTGATTGGGAGCATGGAGTCTTAACCATTGAGCCACCAGGGCAGTCTCCATAAGTTTGTTTTCTATGTCTGTGAGTCTATTTCTATTTGTAAACAAGTTCATTTGTATCGTGTTTTTAGATTCCACATAAGTGATATCATATGTTGTCTTTCTTTATCTGACTTACTAAATTCAGTATGATAACCTCTAGGTCCATCCATGTTGCTGCACATGGCATGATTTCATTCTTTTTATGGCTGAGTAATATTCCCTTGTATGCGTGCGTATGTATACCACATACATACAATTCTAAGGTGCAGTTGTGAGCACTGGGATACATGTATCATTTCAAATTAGAGATTTTGTCTTTTCTGGATATATGCCTGGAAGAGGGGTTGCTGGATCATAACTCTTATTTTTACTTTTTAAAGTAATTGCCATACCATTTTTCCATAGTAGCTACACCAATTTACATTCCCACTGACAGTACAGGAGGATCCCCTTTCCAATGGGATTTATTGTTGTTGTTATTTTGCATTTTATTTGTAAGGAAATAGCCCCTGAATTCTTGGGTTCATGAATTCTTCTGAGCTCTGACTGAATATATGTAGATACGGATCAGTTGGGCTAAGTCTTCTGGGAACTTTGACTTTCTGGTTATAGCACAGGAAGTTTTGATGCAAAAGTCCAGTGCAGTGGTCTCCTTTGCACAGTGGGGAGGAGTGCTGTTCTTTGGTCTCTTGTTGCTCTGCCTCTTTGTTGAATGTTTGCACCCCTGGCTCTTAAGTCCAGATGGCAGGTCTTAGATCTGCTTCTGTTATGCTTGTTAGAGGTCAAGATGGTCTCCTGTTTCTCTCTGCTTTCTGAGAGTATCCGGTGATTCTGCAATTCTGCAGGTCCTGGCTACCTGAATTCAGCCGCCATAGGTGAAGTCCACCTTCAGCTCATTCTTCATCCTCACTTATTCTGCTGCCATTCATTCATTCTGAGCCTGTTAAAAAGGACATACCAGCCCACACTTTGGCAAGTCAGATAAGCAGCTCGCTGAGAAGGGAGGTTTTCCCAGATGGCGTTTACTGCCTGCCTCAATTGAGTGTGTTTGCAGTTGCATGTTTTCCCAAAGCGTCAGATGGGCACAGCCGAGTAGAAAGTAGCCTCCTTGCTCCACGTGAAAGGAAAACCTATTAACTGAAGAGAAAACCAGGATGAGAGTGTAGTGACTTCAGGTACCTGATCTTTCAATTAGCGCTCTTTTGAAAACTATCCATATCTGGGGGTTAAGAATTTACAACCTTTAGCTCTGCTCAGATAACCAAGACATTTGACTTTATAGGCAGTAATGAGAAGGTTTCAATTTTCCTATTTTCTAGACTTGTATGTTTAGTTTTCCTCAGATAACATGTTAATACTAACCTGTCTGATATGATTTTTTTATATGAAGCATAATTCCTTCTAGAGAATAACTAAGGCTAAGCTTCTTAAATATATAATATTGGGTTCAGACATGATAAATGTCCTCTGGAGTATGGCTGCCTCAGCTAGCATTCTCCTGAAAAACTCAACTTGATTTACTGGTTACTGGGTGGTTGTAGATCAAGGCAACAGAATATGTTATACTGTTCTAAATTTTATATAATAGCATGTATAATATATTATAGAGTAATATATATAATTATTGGCCCATGCCCTCTAGAATTTAGGGATACTGCTGACTAGAATTATAAAGAATATGCCAATTACAGTATTAATTTCATCCTGTTCACACAGTAAATTCCAAGTTGATTCTAGTAAATCCCAGAAACTAGAAACTATGCCATCTGACTCAGTCTCAGGATCTTTCTCAACACAGTGATCCAAGTAGTCGTTGGCACTTGAGCTTAATTCCAATTGTCACTTGGGCAAATTTGATAAAATGCCATCATTGAGATAAGTTTACATCTAAATATTAGATGTTATTCTTCTTCCATATTTACTTGTGTATTTGTTTCATGTTATACAGAAAGAGAATCAAAAGAAGCACATGGTCTAGTGCTGGTGAAATAATATGTTGGATCCTTGTGAGCAGCATTTATCCTGACATAATGCCAGAGAGAAGATTCTTAAGTGTCCCTTAGACTGCAGGGAGATCAAACCAGTCATTCCTTAAGGAAATCAGCCTTGAATTTTCATTGAAAGGACTGGCACTGAAGCTGAAACTCCAATACTTTGGCCACCTGATGGGAAGAGCCTACTCATTAGAAGAGATCCTGATGCTGGGAAAGACTGAAGGCAAAAGGAAAAGGGAGCAACAGAGGATAAATGGTTAGATAGCATCACCAACTCAATGGACATGAATTTGAACTGAACAACAACAATGCAGAAGTGCTTATTCTTTTCTCTGTAGTCAGGAAATATGAAGTGACTACTAGGGAGATAAAGAGACACAATAGCTCAAGTACCCTGCTATCACCAAGGAACAATGTCAGTACCTTTGACACATTTTTCCTCCTGCTCCCTCTCAAGGGTTTTCATTATTCATGTATGCACACATTAATTAATTAATTACATATATGTTTGTCCATTTCTAGGCACTGTGCCATGCCAGTATAGAAAGAAGAATAAAACAATAAAATTCAATTTTCAAGAGCTTTTTCAGTTTTGGTTTGTGTGTGTGTGTGTTTGGGGAGGGGGTGGGCACCCCACCTTAAAAAAAAGGATCAAAATAAGAACTAAATGTTAGGAATACCTGGGACAAGGATAACTCCTAGGATCTAGAGAGCAGAGAATGGACTGCCCCACCAAGGTACTACCACCAAAGAGAATTGCCTCCACTTCTTGTCCATTTGGAAATGGACAAGTGGAAATTCTGGGAAGAACTTCTGACTGGTCCGTTTAGGTCAGTCCACTCCTTGGGAAGGGAAGGTGGAGCACCTTGATAGACAGGCCCTCCAGTGGATCCCAAGTAACTCCAGAGTTTTGCTGCCTAAAGAAGAGAAAACAGACTGCACAGCCAAAGGGAGCAGATGCCTGCTGTGGAAGGGGCCACGTGAGAGCCATTTCTCATTTAATGTAAGGCCACATTATTGGAGGTATGGACAGGAGTCTGGGGGAGTACAGAGCAGGGGAGGTTTGAAGAAGAAAGGAACTCACATACTAGAATGCAGCAGAAGATGTGGTTGGACAGGTTGGATCATAAAGGGCTCTGTATGATGTATTTGTGAGGCTGTACTTTATCCTGTCAATAATGGATAGAGATTGAAAGATATTAGCATAAAAATTATTTTAGAATAATTCCTTGGCTGTGGAGGCCGTGGACAGGTTGGATGAGAGAAGAGCGAGGTCATCAATGAAGAGGAATGGCAGCATTGCCTATGAGCAGCATTGGTGGAGTTAGAAGGGGACAGAATTCTAGACTCAAAATGTAAAGGATGTCCTGACTAGCTGACCATGAGACATGAAAGGAGGATTAGAATTCTAGAGGCTTTGGGTTTCTAGCTTGACCCAACTAAGAAAGGAAATAAAAGATAAGGTGCTTCATTTTTGATGTGTTAACTTGATATTTCCCTTGGACTTCCCAATGGTGCTAGCCCAGAGGCAGTGGTGTAAAAGGATTCAGAGATCAGCTGAGAGGTCTTGGCTGGAGATTTAGCCCAGGTGGCTAAATGGTAAAGACTCTCCAAGCCAAGGGAGGAGTCACAGGAGACATGGGTTCGATCCCTGGGTCAGAAAGATCCTCCTCTGGAGGAGGAAATGGGAACCCACTCCAGTATTCTTTCCTGGATAATCTTATGGACAGAGGAGCCTGGTGGGGTCAAAAAGTCCATGGGGTCAAAAAGAGTCAGACATGACTGAGTGCTTTTCACTCACTCAGTGTATATATAGGTGGTAATGAAGCCCTTGGTGAAGACAAGATGGCCTAGCCAGAGTGGAAAAGGATAAGAGAGGCAGGTTAGAATCCTTGGAATTCATATTTAAGAGGCAGAAGAAAGAGAGAGTGAGAGAAAAGAAGGAATGTCATCTGTCCCTGCCTGACCCCTCCCTACCCTCAAACTGAAAGTAAGCTTGATAAATCTGTAGAGATTCAAATAATCCCTTTTCTCTGAAAAAAGCACATTCCTAGTACAGTACATCCTGGTACCATGGGGAGCTCTTGAGTATGTAAGATTTGAAAAGAATATTTGATCAGTGACCAACAGCTGATATCAACCCACACTAGAAAGCTTGGAATTTGTTAAGAACTGGACCAACACAGGTTTATTCAGAGTTTGATTTGGAAAGTCACTAAGTATATGTATGAGGTATGCGCTTCTATACTGAGATATTCACATAAATGTTTTCAAGTTTACTTTATGTGGTGATGCTAGTCATTCAGCCATGTCTGACTCTTTGCAACCCCATGGACTGTAGCCCACTATGCTCTTCTGCCCATGGCATTTTCCAGGCAAGAATACTGGAGTGGTTTGCCATTTCCTTCTCCAGGGGATCTTTCCAACCCAGGGATCGAACCTAGGACTCCCATACTGCAGGCCGATTCTATACCATCTGAACTACTAGGGAAGCCCTACTTTATGAGGTGTACCCAATATAATATAAATGTCACCTTTATTGTGCTTCTGCGCTGTGAATAAATATCGTCTTTACTCTTTCACACTCTTAATCCTTCATCTTTAACTAACTTGTGTCAAAACACGTTTAGGAGATTTCCAGGCTGTGAAAAAAATGATAAATTCCCTAAGGTCAAGAAAAGCAAGAAACATTGTATGACAGGTCTCTATCACTGTTTGAAACATGTTATAGTCAATGCATAATATGCCATTCTCAGATACAAGAAAAAACAACTTCTGACTGTGACAGAGCATGTTGGTACGTATAGATCTCAGGGAAGAATGGCTTAAGGTTGGGGAAATCTCACTCTTATAACCAGCATCCCATGTTTTTACAGTGGTTTGTTTTGTGTTTTTCCTCACTGGGTTTCTGACAGTCTCTCTCTCTTTTAAACTCTAAGTTCTAAAAGCAGTATATACAAAGTGCCTGTCCATAAAAACTGGGGAAGTTTTAAATGAATTTATTAATAAATATTTATTTGAGTTCCTGCTATCTGCTATGTCTTGTCCTTGGAAAATGGAGGTACCATGTTGAATCAACCAACAGGGCACCTGTCCTCTCAGCTTGTGGTTGATAGGGAAAGACAGACACATGGTGTTTAAAAATGAGGAATGGTGAGAGTTCTGACACTGGAAGTACCAGGAGCCACGAGGGCACAAAGCTACATATAGGAGTGGAAGAAGGTAACCTAGGAGAAAGGATGTTCAAGCTGAGTCCTACAGGTGAGAGGCAGAGGGCGTGAGACAGGGTCAGGAAGAGATAGCAGAGGGAATATCAATATGAGAAGGTTCAAATGCTAGAGAGTATAGCACCTGGGTTCACTTGTGGAAACAGAAAGTTGAAGATGCCAGAAGAGCAGCACACAAGAGAGAGAGTTCTCCTCACGTCAATCCTTTTGGTTTGAAACGCTATGCGATTATATTTTTCCTATTCAAAACACAGTTGTGGTGCTGGAGAAGACTCTTGAGAGTCCCTGGGACAGCAAAGAGATCAAACCAGTCCATCCTAAAGGGAATCAACCCTGAATATTCGTTGGAAAGACTGATGCTGAAGCAGAAGCTCCTATCCTTTGGCCACCTGATGTGAAGAGCCAACTCATTGGAAAAGGCCCTGATGCTGGGAAAGATTAAGGGCAGGAGAAGAATGGGATGACAGAGGATGAGGTGGTTGGATGGCATCACCAACTCAATGGACATGAGTTTGAGCAAACTCCTGGAGATAGTGAAGGACAGGGAAGCCTGGTGTACTGCAGTCCATGGGATCACAAGAGTCTGACACGACTGAGCGACTGAACGATTCGAAACACATTTTTTTTTCAATGTATTGCCTTGTCAAGATCTCAACTTACTACTTTGTCAGAAAAAATGATCTATCTTTTTAAGCTCTAAGATTTAGATGGAATTTGTAGTGTGGTCTGTCATAGTGTAGCCCCTTCCACAAACATCATTACACTAGTCTTAACAAGCTCTCTTTGGGCTTCTCCAAGTGGACAGAGTATGATCTTTCTCTTTTGGAGATTTCTACCTCAGAAACTTGAAAGAGAAGGAGAAGCAAAGCTACAGGGCAGTAAGCTGGTATTTAAAAAAGCAGTCAATAAGTTATCTCTCTAGCATGGTCAGCGATCTGAAAACAAACTTCACCTCCAACACAGTACATCACTGAATGTTCTGTCGCGACCTCTAAGAAATTGTTTCTCGTCGCTGTGTGATAAGTAATTTTCCAAGGCTTAGAATGATTGCTCACCCCATGGTAGTAGAATTACATATCCAGAGCAATTTTGTTTAGAGACAGAACCCTGAAGCACAGAATTCAGAGATTAAACCTATATTGTGTTTACCCAGATCAATACTTAAAATTAAGTGTGTGTCCTAAATAGCCAGCATAAAATTGCTTTGCTCTCCAGAACAACTGTGGTCTTTTTCCAAGTTCAGTGACATAGAATAATGAGGATGAGATGTTTAGGAGATTCCTATAGAATTCCCTGGGGAGTCTGATCCACATGAATGCTCACCTCCTAGCTTCAATTACCTGGGAAGCTTGGTGTAAAGCCACTTAGAGATGCTACTGAGAATAATAAAGAGCATCCCCTCTCATTGACAGGAAGCTGATGATGTCTCCCTAACTTTGAAATGAAAGAATCTAAGTCCCTCTTTGATGTTAATAGTCTTTGATGGTGACGTATTGAAATATCTGTTCTTCATAGATGCAAAACTCCGCAACAAAATTTTAGCAAAAGAATTCAGCAACACATCAGAAAGCTCATACACCATGATCAAGTTGGGTTTATTCCAGGATTGCAAGGATTCTTCAATATACACAAATCAATGTGATATACCATTTTACCAAATTAAAAGATAAAAACCATATGATAATCTCAATAGATGCAGAAAACGCCTTTGACAAAATTCAGCACCCATTTATGATTAAAAATCTTCAAAAAATGGACATAGAAAAAACCTACCTCAACATAGTAAAGGCCATATATGACAAGCCTACAGCAAACATTATTCTCAATGCTGAAAAACTGAAAGCATTTCCTCTAAGATCAGGAACAAAACAAGGGTGTCTTCATTTTCACCACTTTTATTCACCATAGTTCTGGAAGTCCTAGCTACAGCAATCAGAGAAGAAAAAGAAATAAAAGGAATCCAGATTGGAAAAGAAGAAGTAAAGCTGTCACTGTTTGCAGATGATATGATACTTTACATAGAAAACCCTAAAAAAGATAGTATCAAAAAATTACTAGAGCTAATCAGTGAATTTAGCAAAGTTGCAAGATACAAAATCAATACAAGGAAATCACTTGCTTTTCTATATACTAACAATGAAAAATCAGAAAGAGAAATTAAGGAATCAATCCCATTCACCATTGCAACAAAAGAATTAAATATCTAGGGATAAACTTACCTAAAGAGAAAAAAGAAGTATACACAGAAAATTATAAGACATTGATGAAAGAAGTCAAAGATGACGTAAACAGATGGAGAGATATTCCATGTTCCTGGATAGGAAGAATCAATATTGTGAAAATGACTCTACTACCAAATGCAAACTACAGGTTAAATGCAATCCCTATCAAATTACCAATGGCATTTTTCACAGAACTAGAACAGAAAATTTCACAATATATATGGAAACACAAAGGACCCTGAATAGCCAAAGCAGTATTGAGAAATAAGAATGGAGTTGGAGGAGTCAACCTTCCTGACTTCAGATTATACTACAAAGCTACAGTCATCAAGACAGTATGGTACTGGCACAAAAACAGAAATATAGACCACTGGAACAGGATAGAAAGCCCAGAAGTAAACCCATGCACCTTTTGGTACCTTATTTTTGACAAAGGAGGCAAGAATATACAATGGGGCAAAGATTGCCTCTTCAATAAATGGTGCTGGGAAAACTGGACAGCTACACGTAAAAGAATGAAATTAGAACACTTCCTAACACCATCCACAAAGATAAACTCAAAATGGATTAAAGACCTAAATGTAAGACCAGAAGCTATAAAAACGTTAGAGGAAAACATAGGCAGAACACTCTCTGACATAAATCAAAGCAAGATCCCTATGGCCCACCTCCTAGAGTAATGGAAATAAAAAAGTGGGACCTGATTAAATTTAAAAGCTTTTGCACAGCAAAGGAAACTATAAGCAAGGTGAAAAGACAACCCTCAGGATGGGAGAAAATAATAGCAAATGAAACAACTGACAAAGGGTTAATTTCCAAAATATACAAGCAGTTCATACAACTCAATGCCAGAAAAACAACCCAATCAAAAAATGGGAAAAAGACCTAAACAGATATTTGTTCAAAGAAGACATAGAGATGGCTAACAAACACATGAAAAGATGCTCAATATTGCTCATTATTAGAGAAATGCAAATCAAAACTACAATGTGATATCGCCTCAGAATGGCCATCATCAAATAGTCTACAAACAATAAATGCTGGAGAGGATATGGAAAAAAAGGGAACCCTCTTGCACTGTTGGTGGGAATGTAAATTGATACAGCCACTATGGAAGATGGTATGGAGATTCCTTAGAAAACTAGGAATAAAACCATCGTATAACTCAGCAATCCAACTCCTAGGCATGTACCCTGAGGAAACGAAAATTGAAAAAGACACATGTATCCCATTATTTGTTGCAGCACTATTGACAATAGCTAGAACATGGAAGCAGCCTAGATGCCCATCGACAGATGAATAGTTGAAGAAGTTGTGGTACATATACACAATGGAATATTACTCATCCCAAAAGGAGCATATTTGAGTCAGTTCTGATGAGGTGGATGAACCTAGAACCTATTATACACAGTGAAGTGAGTCAGAAAGAGAAAGAGAAATATCGTATTCTAACACATATAGAATCCAGACAAATGGTACTGAAGAATTTATTTACAGAGCAGCAGTGGAGAAGCAGACATAGAGAACAGATTTATGGACATGGGGAGAGGGGAAGAGAGGGTGAGGTGTATGGAAAGAGTAACATGGAAACTTACATTACCATATGTAAAATAGGTAGCCGATAGGAATTTGCTGTATGGCTCAGGAAGCTCAAACAGGGGCTCGGTATCAACCTAGAGGGGTGGGATGGGGAGGGAGATGGGAGGGAGGTTCAAAAGCGAGGAAATATATGTATACTTATGGCTGATTCATGTTGAGGTTTGACAGAAAATAAGATTCTGTAAAGCAAGTATCCTTCAATAAATAAATAAATAAATAAATAAATCTGTTCTTGAACACAAAATAATTTTTAAGAACTGATCAATCATTGTAAGTGTTTTTATGGTATTCTCATATCTTTGTGAGCATTTAGGGAGAGCAGTATTAGTGTGTTGTTTTTTTCTTGAAGCTCTATTGTCATCAACTAGTGGAAATCTTAGACAGCCTGTGTGACAGTAACAGAAAATTTTCTTCACATAAGTTAATTTTGTGTGTATAGTATACTTATCCTATTTTCAGGCTTGACTTGTCATCTCTCTCCCTCAGTGAATGATGAGAACACTGTCCAAGGAGATTTATTCTTTGTCATTTGCAGCCAGTGTGCTGCCTTGTGGGAGGGCATATGTGTGTCTCTGTGGGGGAGGGGTGCCAGCAATGGAACTCATTGACCATGAGACTGCACCAGTAAAAATACAAAAATAAATCATCATCTTGAAGTACTGTGCCATTAAAGCTAAGGTCACAAGCTATATCATTCCAGAGAGTTAAAGAGTTAGTTGATTTTTTCAACTAAAATTTTGTTTCAGTAATTACACTTTGACCTTAAGCAGTGATGGTTCTACAGTATCACATTCTGGAAAGATGTAATGGTCTTGGAAAGGAAGACATGGCCCTTGTTCTTTTAGTAGAATGTCTTTTATTATTATTTATTTACTTTTAATTGGAGGACAATTGCTTTACAGTATTGTGTTGGTTTCTGCCACACATCCACATGAATCAGCCTTGGGTATACAAAAGTCCCCTCCCTCTTGAATCTCCCTCCCACCACATACCACCCCTCTAGGTTTTAAAATAAGATGGATGATGCCACCCCATACCACGGCCCAGGGACTCGGAGCTGATCTGCCCCAGGTGCCTGATGGGCAGCTGTTGTTGGGAGCTGGATTTGTTGATGTCAAGGGAAAACTGGACAGGGCAGCTGGAGAAGTCTTGACCACAGAGGGCAGGGCAGACCAGAGTCCATGAAAGGAAATATGCCACAGCAGAGGCCGCTGAAGTCCTGGTTACTGGAATCAAAGTCTGGAACCCTGGGAGACGAAGCCCCAGAAGATAGCCGAGAACACCACTGTATGTACAACCCCTTTATAAGGTTTATGCTATCTGTCCTCCACACTGAGATGGTAATGATCTTTCTAAAACTTTTATCTGATTTTCAGCTACCAGCTTGAAATTCTTCATGGGCTCTATAACTTTCAGATTTAAAAAATCAAAGACCCTTTCCAAGATCTTTAGCTGGTCACACAGTAGGTCTTTTTTGAACTGGTGTTGGTCCATCATTCTGGCCTTATTTCCTGTTGGTGCCCTCATCACCTTAGCCCACAGAACCTACAAACTTCCCCAAGTTCATGGTGCTCTTTCTTACCTGCATGAGGTTCCTTCTGCTGGAATGGCTGTCCTTCTTGAGCTATCAAGCAGCTAATTACTATGTAATTAATTCCTTCTTGGGTTGACTTGGCTGAGAATTCATCATTGTTCCCTCAGTGCCCAAATGCTCTTGTCATAGTATTCATAACGTTTTACTCTAGCTGTTCATTACTTATCTCCCAATATACCATATGCTTCTTGAGGGCAGAGACCAGGACTCATTACACTCGGCATTTCAGTGCCTGGCAAAGTGCTAGGCTATCTAAATAAATATTGAATAAATAAATTAACCACTTTAGATTATAATTGCCATAGAAAAAAAGAAGTGTGGGAATTTAATGTACTTATTCTTTAATTTGAGGTACATTATGTTTATAAATAATCTTAAAACTGAGTCAAGATAAGTGTATAGATGGATATAGATATAGTCAATGAATATAGTTAGGTAGATAGATCAATAGATAGATAAATACACAGAGATAGATTGTTTAAAAGTTATTTTATTCATGTAACTGCTCATCAATAAATATATATTGAATGACAGCTGTGTTACTGAGGTAAAAGTTGCTACCATAAATTCACCTATTTTAAGTGTACCTGACAATGATTTCTAGTATGTTTGCAGAGTTGAATGATATTTACTGTGTCCTAATTTAGGAACATTTCCATTTCCCCCAAAAGAAAGCTTGTGTCCATTTGCATTCCTACACCCAGTTATAGGCAAACATCGATCTTTCTGTCTCTATAGATTTGCCTTTTGGGGACATTTTCATAAATGTAGTCGATACTTATGTGATTTTTTGTGTTGGGGTTCTTTTGCTTAGCATAAGGTTTTGAGGCCCCTCCCTGTTGTGTATCATAAGGGATTTTATTCAGGTATGACCTAAATCAAATCCATTATAATTACACAATGAAAACGACAAATAGATTCAAGGGATTAGATCTGATACAGTGTCTAAAGACCTATGGATGAAGGTTGTGACATTGTACCAGAGGTGGTGATCAAAACCATTCCCAGGAAAAAGAAATGCAAAAAGGCAAAATGGTTGTCTGAGGAGGCCTTACAAATATCTGTGAAAAGAAGAGAAGTGAAAGCCAAAGGAGAAAAGGATAGATATATACCCATCTGAATGCAGAGTTCCAAAGAATAGCAAGGAGAGATAAGAAAGCCTTCCTACATGAACAATGCAAAGAAATAGAGGAAAGCAATAGAATGGGAAAGACTAGAGATCTCTTCAAGAAAATTAGAGATACTAATTTCATGCAAAGATGGGCACAATAAAGGACAGAAACGGTATGGACCTAACAGAAGCAGAAGATACTAAGAGGTGGCAAGACTACATGGAAGAACTATACAAAAAAGACTGTAATGACCCAGATAATCACGATGGTGTGATCACTCACCTAGAGTCAGATATCCTGGAATGCAAAGTCAAGTGGGCCTTAGGAAGCATCACTATGAACAAAGCTAGTGGAGGTAATGGAATTCCAAGTGAGCTATTTCAAATCCTAAAAGATAATGCTGTGAAAATGCTGCACTCAATATGCCAGCAAATTTAGAAAACTCAGCAGTGGCCACAGGACTGGAAAAGGTCAGTTTTCATTCCAATCCCAAAGAAAGACAGTGCCAAAGAATGTTCAAATTACTACAAAATTGCTGGCTTAAAACTCAACATTCAAAAACGAAGATCATGGCATCCGGCCCCATCATTTTATGGCAAATAGATGGGGAAACAATGGAAACAGTGACAGACTTTATTTTCTCAGGCTCCAAAATCACTGCAGATGGTGTCTGCAGCCATGAAATTAAAAGATGCTTACTCCTTGGAAGGAAAGTTGTGACCAACCTAGATAGCATATTCAAAAGCAGAGACATTACTTTGCCAGCAAAGGTCCATCTAGTCAAGGCTGTGGTTTTATCCAGTGGTCATGTATGGATGTGAGAGTTGGACTGTGAAGAAAGCTGAGCACTGAAGAATTGATGCTTTTGAACTGTGGTGTTGGAAAAGATTCTTGAGAATTTCTTGGATCTACAAAGAGATCCAACCAGTCCATTCTGAAGGAGATCAGCCCTGACAAGTCGATCCTGAAGGAAATCAGTCCTGAATATTCATTGGAAGAACTGATGCTGAAGCTGAAACTCCAATACTTTGACCACCTGATGCAAAGAACTGACTCATTAGAAAAGACCCTGATGCTAGGAAAGATTGAAGGTAGGAGGAGAAGGGGACGACAGAACATGAGATGGCTGGATGGCATCACCAACTCAATGGACATGAGTCTGAGCAAGCTCGGAAGATGGTGAAGACAGGGAAGCCTGGTGTGCTGCGGTTCATGGTGTCACAAAGAGGTGGACATAACTGAGTGACTGAACAACAATCTGTTGTGTAGACAAAGTACTTAAATCCTTCTTATTAAAAACAGCATTCCATAATACGAATATATGACATTTGATTTATCATTTCACTGATTGGTGGACATTTGGGTTGTGTTTCTTTGTGGAAATAACATGAACTTTGTTTGTGTGTGTGTGTGTGTGTGTGTGTGTGTGTGTTAGTCTCATAGTCATGTCTGACTGTTTGTAACCCCCATGGACTGGGGCTCGCCAGGCTCCTCTTTCCTTGGAATTCTCCTGGCAAGAATACTGGAGTGGGTTGCCATTTCCTTCTCCAGGGGATCTTCCCAAGCTAGGGATCGAACCTGGGTCTCCCACATTGCAGGCAGATTGTTTACCATTTGAGCTACCAGGGAAGCCCCATGAGCTTTGGAATTCAAGAAAAATTCTTCCGAGTCTGGTCTATGCTTTGCATCCCTACCTATGTTATATATATTTAATATTTGGGAAGCCGACTGGTTCCCAGTTTCTTTTATTTGTGACACTGAAAATATTTTTTCCCGAAATTATTCATTCTCCTAAAAATCTATATTAAAACTTGCTCTAGCCATGAAAAAAATGTTCAAATTCTTAACAGTTTAAAGCTGTATAGCCAGAGTTTGATACTGTAAGAGAGATTTTTCTGAAGTCCACCTGTCATATTTTCCACATTCATTGAGCTTTGAAACATGAGAAGAGTTTTATTGCAAGTGTCTTGTTCCTATGAATGGTTGCTATGTGGAAATGGACATGATTTTCATCTTGCATCCATTGGAAGTGGACTTGTCAAATGTTAGGAACCACATGATTTGATAATTATTGTTTTCTCCTCTTCCCAAGAAGCAAATCGCTGTCATTACCAACTGTCATCAGTTAAATCAACTATCATCTCAGTGGCTATAGACCAGCTGAAGATCCCTCCTTTAATGAAATAAAGCCAAAACTCATTTCCCACAAAAATCTTTCTGCCTTTTACAGGGTCCCCACACGTGCCTGCATCTATCCTAGCTCTTTGCACTTTCTCTAATTCTTAGTTTGTCTATCATCCCCACTAGAGTTGAACCTTCTTAAAGACAACCAAGTCCTAGTTGGCCAGGACTTTCTTCTTTAGAAGCACCCAATGTCAGCTTTAAATAGGACTTTGCCACAAAAAATTTTATGTGACCACTTTTTTTCATTGTGTCATCAAAAGCATAGCTATACTATCTTATATTCAAACTATAAAACAATACTTTGATTATTTGCTTCAGAATCCATGAAACAGCCAGAAGTGTCTGGTGAGTCTTTTAATGCAGCAGGTCCAAGAAGGATCCCACAGATCCCCTCCTATTTTAAAATCAGAGAGGAATGGTAATTCTCACATTTGCCAAGGCTTCTAGTTCCATCCTCCTGAAAATAAGGACAGCTGGATGCATAGAAGGAGTCTTGAGGGTAGCTGAGCGTGTATCCTGTTTGAAACATCCAGAGCAGACCCTGAACCTGCTATGGCGATGGAACTGAGTGTCAGGTTGGCTCGGTGCCCATTTTCATGTGATGGGCTGGTTCAACTGCCCTAGGCTACGCGACATTTAATCTGTTTCCCTTTTGAATCAAGTGTTTATATAACTTGACATTTTTTAAAAATAGGCTTTGTCTTCCCCAGCGTCTGTCGCTCCCTGTAAGACTCTAAAGCAAGCTCTAGCAGCAGACTTCTCTGTGTTTCTCCGAGCACCAAACTTTCTCACAGAATAAAAATGAAGTTTCCTAGCTCTGTTATTAGAATACCTTTTATCACTTTGGATAAGTAACCAGCTGACTTAAATCCTCTCATAACAGCCAATGCCGAAGTTGCAGTAAAAGAAGAGGAATGCCATTTTACTGCACAATGGGAAACTCCTTCCAGTTGATAACCTGTTGGAATCTCAACAGTTAGTAAGCCTTATAACTATTCCAGTGAACATAACTGATAGTTTTTCTTCCTGCCGAAGGAGCTAATCTGTTTGCTGTATTAATATTCAACTTCTACAGGTGTCACAGGTTAATTGCACATTGTAATGCAAATACAGCAGCTCAGGAATCATTTTTTATTTTATTTTATTGAACTATGGGCTTCCCACGTGGTGCTAGTGGTAAAGAACCCACCTGCCATTGCAGTTTCCATCCCTGGGTCGGGAAGATGCCTGGAGGAGGGTGTGGCAGCCCATTCTAGTATTCTTGCCTGGAGAATTCCGTGATCAGAGGAGCCTGGCAGTCCACTGGGTCACAAAGAGTCAGACACGCCTGAAGCAACTTAGCACACACACAGCTGATTTACAATGTTGTGTTAATTTCTGCTGTACAGCAAAGTGATCCAGTTTTATATGTATATATTCTTTTTCATATTCTTTCCTACTGAAGTTTCATTTGATAAGCTCAAAGTTCTCAAGCCCAGTGATTCTCATAGAAAGCCTACAAGTTTCTTGATTCTTCAAAGCCAATCTTCAGGGAACTTTCATGGCAACACATTATGTCATGAGGTTATCATCTTCTCATTAGTATTTCCATGCTTGGTTCTATTTTATACACTGCCTTTTTCCTTCTTGTCCTTTAATATTTCCACATACAGAGGTCAAAGATCTCTAACTTCCTATTTTGGTGCTATGTAAAGTGAGTTTTTTGTCAGTGGTCTGTGATGAAATAATGCAGAAATGGAAAGTAAGCATTTTATAACAGTTTATACATGTCTGCTGAATCTAATGATAAAAATTGAGGGTGTGTATTTTGTGCATCTTTGGTTTTTTAAAATTCACTTTTCTGTTCATTGATTTGTATTGTATTTGATAGAAGTATCAATCTGTGAAGGACTGGGTTGGGGGAAGCAGATTCTTTACCATCAGTAGTTTAAGAAACACTATGCCAATCTAGCAGCATCTGGCTTGTGGGATAAATGGACAGGTCCCCATTTTTCCCACCTAACAATATGGTTTGCCATTATTGGGGAGATTTAGTGGTAAAGGTCTTTATCTCCAGTGGTTTCTAATGTCTCCATATGACATCATGCAAACATCCAAGGATTGTGTTTTGGGATAAAGATACATGTGAGACTTGAATTCTAGGCTTTAGCCATCAAAATAGTCCCCATGCATCCCACCCCATCTACATAATCTCACAAATTATGTAAAATAACTTTCTGTTTTATTTCTGAAACTATGTTTCATAATACTTGTTTTTTTCATAATTTGGGGGTTATTGATACTTAATATGGTATTATTCTTTGGATTTTAAAATATACTGATGTCTTCCCTCATTTTATATTGTTTTTATTCAAGCATAGTGGACTAAAAACAAGCCTAAGTCTTTGGGACTTCCCTGGTGGTTCAATAGTTAAGAATTCATCTTCCAGTTCGAGAGACATGGGTTCAGTCCTTGGTGGGGGAACTAAGATCCCACATGCCCCAGGGCAACTAAGCCCTTATTGCAACTACAGAGCCCACGTGTCACAACTAGAGAGAAGTCTGTGTGCCGCAACCAAAGATAAATAATTTTTTAAAGTTATTATAAGGATAAAGCTAGGTTTTTGATCAGTCTTAAGTCAAATGGTAGTGCTTGCTGGTAATGTGTGTCTCATGAATTTTGTCTGAAGGCTTTTTGCTAATGGTGAAATTATACAACTTGCTGCTGATGATGAAAAAAATAGAATACTGTGATTATCATAATATTATGATATCATTTTCCCTGACAACTGTCTTTTGGTCACCGTAATTAGCCGCCTTGTCTAATTTGAACAAATGCAGAGCAGTGGAGTCCCTTTGCTCTGCCTCCTTCCATTGGTGGCTGGCTGATCACCAACCAGGCCTGTGGATGGGGTGTCTGTGCGTGCGAGTGTGCGAATCTGTATTTACAGGGGAATGGTGGACAGGGGCTCAGGAAGATGCACCTCCCACAGCATGTTTCTTATCCCAGTTTTCTTATCTGTCCTCTGCTCAGAGTGGAGCGCACGCCTTGGGTGCTTGGATGTTCTTTCATAGAAGCACTACCGTCAGTCACATCTGTAGCCGTGTCTCTGAGCACACCTACTTACGCCAAGCCTGTCCTTCCCGTGACCTTGGACAAGGTTCTCTGGGACTTGCTGAGAGGCCAGGTCACACGAGGAGCACAAATCCTACTGTCTGTCAACTTGTACATCCAACCCACAGCCAAAGAGAGGGTCAGCTCTGCATTCCAAAAAAAGCAACAACTCCCTGTACTAAAAATGTCATCCATCCTGCCTTGGATTGGGCTCAGGCTCAGAAGTATATAGGCATTTCATAAGATTCCAGAAATATTCTCTGAATGACAGAAAGTGAGCCAGTGTCATTTTTATGGAGGAAGCTTGCTTCTACCAATAGTTGCAGGGTTTCCATCTGGATTGGATGTCCCCAGAAAGGAGAGAAAGAAGCAGCAGAGAGAAACAGAGGAGGGGGGGTGGCGGGGGAGAGAGCAAGAGCGCCCCTGGTCTCTTACCCCTGCGTACAGAAAACATCAACTCTGCTCACCTAGAAATCAGCAAACTCCTAGGTCTGGATTTTCCCCCAGATGTGCTCTTGTAGTTTACAATTCAATATTCTGTTTCCCTTGTGTTGAACAGCAGGCAAACTTGCATTCAAATTGACCATTATTCTGTACATAATATGAAATGTTTATTCTGAGGATGAAATAATAGATACATAGGGAAAGAAAATAGAAATGTAGTATTAAATGTGTGCATTTTTGTGTCATCTATTATCCTTAGGAGAGGCAGAGGGATAATTGTAGCATAACTACATTATGAACTATTAAAGGATATGGAACTACTTGAGGCCTAATTTAATTTTTGTTTGTTCTACAAAGGTCACGTCTTAAAATAGCCTCTTGCAGGCATGCAAAGCCCTTTATTTTGCATAAGGTGGCTGGGAAGAAGCCTGGGTTTTAGAGTCAAATCAGCGAGTTTGCATGTGCACCATGTTCACACATCTGTGTACTCATAAAGATGTGTGTTTCCCTTTGTTTCTCTACTGTAAGCCATCTGCAGCATTCAGAAACATCAGGATTTATTATATATGGTGTGGATTTGTTCCATTTATGTATTCCTGCATTTTAAAGAGAAAGCTGCCTTAAGCAATCATTTTAAAGACCAAAAATAAATCTATCATGTAACAGCAGTTTTTAAATAAAAGCATTTTTTAATGTTTATGGAAAAATTAGATCAAAATGTTCTAGAAGGTGGTGACTTCTACATAGATATTAAAAAATAAAGTGATTTCAAATCTTGTCAGTTATAACAAAATATGAAAAGTTATATACTAATTCATGAGTATAAACCATTGGTAAATGTATTACTTTTTTGTTTTGTTTGTTTTTTAATTATTTTTTTTGTATTTATAAATGCTGAATATAAAATAAAATACTGAGTTTAATATGTTACCTACATTATCTGGATCAAGCAAAAAGCAGTAATGGCCTCTACTTTTAATGAAAAGCTTTATAGCATCTGTGTTTCCAACTTTTCTCATTAAATAGTTAAAATATGAGCATTTTTAACAAAATAAACATTTCATTTTTCCACCTCACTGAAATCTATGTTTCAGGCTCTTAAGTGATATTTTGCCCTTGAAAACAGTGACACCTGAATTTTTGACCCAGTTAAATCATCAGCTTAACTATATAAAGTTTAACAGTTAACCTTATGAACCCATATTTCCTCATCCATAAAATGGGTTAGTAATGTCCCCTGTTTAAAGGGAATTTTTGAGGAATAAATGATACAATCACTATTAAGGAAATAACATATTTCTTGGCATAAAGTAAGCACTTAACATAAGCAAGCTGCCATTGTTTGTTCAGTTCAGTTCAGTCGCTCAGTCGTGTCCGACTCTTTGCGACCCCACGAATCGCAATTGTTTGTTAGCTGTAAAGAACTTTCAACTTCTCTTCTACTGCCTCCACTGTTTCTTTCCTCCATTTCTGAGGAGGAAATGAAATAAAAATTCAGATTTCAATGAAAGCAGAATATTTAATGACATTTCTTTGACCGGCAAGTTCACCCTCTAGAGCTAGTTTGAAAAGGGAAAGTGTTAGACACTCAGTAGTGTATGACTGTTTGCAACCCCACAGACTGTAGTGCACCTGGCTCCTCTGTCCATGGGATTCTCCAAGCAAGAATACTGAAGTGGGTTGCCATTCCCTTCTCCAGGGGATCTTCCTGACCCAGGGATCAAGCATTGCAGGCAGATTCTGTACTGCCTGAGCCACCAGTGAGCCCTAAAATAGTTTGTGTTGTGTTGTGCTTAGTCGCTCAGTCGTGTCTGACTCTTTGTGACCCCATGGACTGTATCCCGCCTGGCTCTTCTGTCCGTTGGGATTCTCCAGGCAAGAATACTGGGGTGGGTTGCCATTCTCTTTTCCAGGGCATCTTCTCAACCCAGGGATCGAACCAGTCTCGTGCACTGCAGGCAGATTCTTCACCACCTGAGCCACCAGGGAAGCTCTGAAATAGTTTACTTCAACACAATAAAATATGTGCTCCAAAAAGTAGGAACCAGGTATTCAAGTAAGTATGGTATTTCCTTAAAGAGTGATGAATTTTCCCATCTGCACGGGATTATGAGGCCTTGATAAGTGTTTCCAGAGATGACAGGTTTTAAAAGTTAATCAAGACATCGAACCAATAAGCATTTAAAAAAGAAGAAGCCTCTTAACCAGTACTGAATGTCTCATTTAAGTCAACCATGCAAAGAGTTTATGTTCAGAAGAAAAAGTTCCCCTAGGCAACACAGGCAAAGTAATCAACAAGAGCATTACCAAATACTTTTTTTTTCTGGTATAATTTTTCTTTTCTTGAGTAATTTAGTTCATCTGATATATTTCCTAGAACTGATTTTTGATGCAAGAGAATATCCATAATCCCTGAATGAATTCCTGCCAGAGCTTTGGTCATTGTGTAACACAGTCACACCATTCCAACAAATTTCTCTGTCATAATTGGTTAATACTTTCTGTCTGTTTTGTCTTCTCCAAGACTTCTTGCCAATTAAGTATTAGCTGTATAAGATAGAGTCACTGAATCGTGATCCTAGGCTGTAGCCAGTGAGCCACACTGAAAAAGTGATTTTTCTAAAGTGATTCAGTAGCTGCCACTTGCAGAGTCATCTGTCAGAGGTGGTTTAGTGTAACCTTGTCAGGGGGCTGGGAATAAATCTGATAGTGTTTGAAGTTTCCCTTCCTGCTTTCCTTCCTTTATTCTTTCCTTCCTTCAGTAAATATTTATTAAGGGCTTTCTCTGTGCTAAGTGCTTTGGCAAGAAACCCCGGGTGAATCAGATATGGATCCTGTCCTGAAGGGGTTTATAATCTAGCAGAGAAAGAAAGCAGGAATCACCTGAACTCATATGCTAAGTGATGTGAGAGTTGTCTAAAGTGATGGGATAATTCAGAGCAGAGACTTGATTTCAGTTTTGGGAATTAAGGAAAACATGAATCTCTTGGAGCCTGAGAAGAGTTTTGGATCTTTTTCAAGAAAAGTAAACCTCTCATTAAACATATCATTTCAAAGAGTTTATGGAAGCACTGTAAATATGTGTGTATTTGTGTGATGTGTGGTATGTGTGTATGTGGTATATGTGTATATATATGGTATGTATATGTGGTGTATATATATGTATGTTATGATGTGTGTGATATGTCTGTATGCCATGTGTATGTACATGAGGTATGTATGTATCTGTGGTATGTGTATGTGTGTGAGGTGTATATATGTGTAGTGTGTGTGTGTATAAGGTGTGTATGTTTGTGAGGTGTGTATGTGTGGTGTGTGAGTATATGTATGAGATGTGTGTGTGGTATGCATTTTGAGTGGGGTGTGTATGTGTGTGGGTGTATATTTGTGTATGAGGTGTGTGTGTGTTGTGTGTATATGTGTATGTGATGTGTGTGTGGTGTGTGACTATGTGTGTGAGGTGTGTATGTGATATGTGTGGGGGGGTGTTTGTGTGTGAAGTGTGCATGTGTGTGAGGTATATATGTGTGTATATGTGTTTGGGGGATGGGGACGTGCTAGGCTGCAGGTTAAGGCTCCTTGACTTGGACAATAAGTATTTGACTTGAACCCTCAAGTAGAGGTAGGAGGACTTGGATGGGAAGAACATATCAGAAGGAGCTGTGGACAGAGAAAGCACCAGGAGGAAACTGGGAACTAAAAAGCACAGCCATCTGGTCTTAGATTCTGTTTTCCTGTTTGAGAAGCAATTTTCTGTTTGAGTCACCCTGCTAAACTTTAGGGACCTTCGTGAGCCACAGACATGCTTAAAGTTTCTTATTTTGATAAAATCCTTTCTTTTCATCAAGTATCTTTTCTTGATAAAAGGTTTTATTTTTCCTATATATAAGTCCCTCTGAGAATAGCATGTAAAACTAGTGGCCTTGTGTAATGAAAGTTTTTAAAAATCTTTTCTGTGTACGTCTATAATGGTGTTATCTTCCCAGTAAACTTTGAATGTCACTTTAAATAATCCCAGTCATTCAGACAAAAGACTGAGATCTTGATCTGAGCAAATTACTATTTAATCAAGGTAAACATCATAAAGTGGCAACCTTATTAAAGTTTATTATGCTCTCCTTTGGCATTTTGGGAGATATTTCAAAGTCTGTATTTGAAATAGATGTATCAAATAAATAACCAAACACTTCACTTCTCATAGTATGTGAAATGTGTCTCTGCTTTTTGGTTTTAAAAAATGGGATGGACCCACTTCCTATAATTTCAGGGCATATTAAGTGATGAAATACTTGTACAGGGCTTGGGAAAGGCTCACATCATAGTCAGCTATCATCATCATTTATTTTTATGTTTATCTTAGATATTTTTCTACATCTTTTCAGTACCTGATTCTTTAGCTAAATACCTTCTACATTCTATTCAGCAAAAATTTTACCCAGGAAGTCATCAGCTCTTAGAAATAGGGCCCTCTTAATGCCAATCCAGTGTTAGAAATTCAAGCTCTCAAAACAGATATTTGAGGAGCAATTGGTGACATATCTCTTTGTCCACTTGGGTTGCTGTAACAGAATATCATGAAATCAATAGTTAATAAACAACAGAAATGTATTTCTTACAACTCTGGGGGCTGGAAAGCCCAAGATCAAGAGTTGGTGTCTGTGGGTGCGTGAAACCTGGCCCTTAGATATGCATCTTCTCTGTATCTCACATAGCAGGAGGGGGAAGGCGCTCTCTGGGGTTTCTATTATAAGGGCACTAATCCCATTCATGAGGACTTCACCCTCATGACTTAATCACCTCCCAAAGCCCTCAGCTCTAAATAATGTCACTTTGGGCATTAGCTTTCAATATATGAATTTGGAGGGCACTCAGACCTTCAGTCTATAAAAACATAAAAAAGTTATTTTTTAACATGAAGTAGCATTTGAATCGGAGAAGGCAATGGCACCCCACTCCAGTACTCTTGCCTGGGAAATCCCATGGACGGAGGAGCCTCGTAGGCTACAGTCCATGGGGTCGCTAAGAGTTGGACACAACTGAGCAACTTCACTTTCACTTTTCACTTTCATGCATTGGAGAAGGAAATGGCAACCCACTCCAGTGTTCTTGCCTGGAGAATCCCAGGGACAGAGGAGACTGGTGGGCTTCCGTCTATGGGGTTGCACAGAGTTGAACAAGACTGACGTGACTTAGCAGCAGCATTTGAATAAAAACAAGAAAGTATGTGCCACAGGTCCTTTAAATAAGCTTCTCTAAAAAGCCACCTCATGTGAAGAGTTGACTCATTGGAAAAGACTCTGATGCTGGGAGGGATTGGGGGCAGAAGGAAAAGGGGATGACAGAGGATGAGATGGCTGGATGGCATCACCAACTCGATGGATGTGAGTTTGAGTGAACTCCAGGAGATGGTGATGGACAATGGTGATGGACAAGGAGGCCTGGCGTGCTACAATTCATGGTGTCGCAAAGAGTCAGACACCTCTGAGTGACTGAACTGAACTGAACTGAAAATGATATGGTTTTCCAAGTGTGATCCTTGGACCAGCAGCAGTAGCATCACTTGGCAATTGTTCAAGTTGCAGATACTCAGGCCCAGACCTGAACTACTGTATTTGAAATTAGGGAATTGGAGCTCAGTGATATTTTTTCTTATAAGCTCTCCAGGTGATTCTGATGCATGTTAAGTTCTGAGAACCACCACTCTAACACATTTCAGATTAAAAATAAACTTCATTGTGGAATAAGCATTGTTATTTGCACATTAAACATATTATAACCATTTTCCTAACATTCATTATGTAAGAGATTAACTTGGCAATGTAAAAGTAAGCATAAGCTCACAGCAATGGATATCATTTAGTAACCAAATTATGTATTCATTACAACAGCCTCCAGCATCTTCTCTGCCCTGCATCCCACAGCATGTTGACTGTGTATAGGTGAATGTGAGCTGTGACACTTTACATTACACCCATCCCTGGTTTCTCAGTGGTAAAAATCCACCTGTAATGTAGGAGACACAGGAGACGCAGGTTCAATCCCTGGGTCAGGAAGATGCCCTGATGAAGGGAACGGCAACCCACTCTAGTATTCTTGCCTGGAGAATCCCATGGACAGAGGAACCTAGTGGGCCACAGTCCATGGAGTCACAAAGAGTTGGACATGACTGAAGTGTCTTAGCACGCAGCACATCCCTTTATGTAGATTTTTCACAACTTCCTCCTCCTTTTTCTAACTTCCTCCTACAACAATCATCCTGAGTACAAAATACTTAGCAAAATGCAAAGCATTAGACAAACTTTCATCCTTTGTTATTGGCGATGAGGTCAGAAACCCTCTGTATCAAAACATGTGCTGTATCAAAACATGATCTCATTAGTGGGCACACATAACCCAAACATCAGTTGATTTTCCTGGATTCAAATTTCATGAACACGCCTGTTTGAGGGTGGAAGAACTCACTCAGGACCGCTGTCATTTCCAAGGAACCTGACTTCTTCCCCACTCTCAGCTTGCCCTCTTCCAGAGAACTCCCCTCTGGGACCAAGACAGATAGGAATTCCTGAACACAGACAGAAATGTGCATCCTCAAATAACACCAAACACGTTGCACCAGCAGTGCAGAGTCTATACCTGTTCTTATTCTTGCTGTCCTAAAATTAGAAACACGGTCTATATGTGCCCTGGTTGCAGATTTGTCTCAGGCAGAAGTCTGATTTTGCTTTCATTCTGTGTTTTCTGCCCCCAGAGTCTGGAAAATAGGGCATGCCTATTTGCTGGTGGCCGTTCAGAAACCTCAGGCTCCCTGAACATCAGATAGGAGGGGGGGCTGACCTTCTCAGGCCCTTGCTGTCTCAGGCTACCACTTTTAGAGGGAAAGAAATGATGTGAAGAAACTGAACCATGACGTTTGTTTAATTTAAAAGCCTGCTTCTGCCAAGAATCCACTAGAAAAATAGTGAGCTGAGCTGTTAAATGTTGAGCTCTCTTATGGGACCCCTTCAGCCTGGTGGACACAGCCCTGGATGAGGGTGATGAGGCAGAGCTGGTTTTATGCCTTGAAGAGGTTTGGAAAGGGGCTAGGAGGGGTTTGGGTCGCCAGGTTTAGGGGATGGTGTGAGGGGTCCAGCAGGGCTGTAGGTTTCCAGTGATTCTTCCTCAGAGCCATGCTTCCCTGCCTTTGTGCCATCTTTCCTCCCAGTTGCCTGGCCTCACCTCTGGGCCATTGAGGAGCATTAGGGAACCACTTTCCTGGCCCAGTTCTACCCAGAAATCTTCTGGGTTTGCCTCTCATCTTGTTGTGGCAGCAACTGAGAGCTCTTATGTAAATATCAATAAAAGTATTGGTCGCTCAGACTCTTTGTGACCCCATGGACTGTAGCCTGCTAGGCTCCTCTCTCCGTGAAAATCTCCAGGTAAGAATACTGTAGTGGGTTGCCATTTTCTTTTCAAATATCAATAAATGCTTCATTGTAAGACCAGTGAGAGAAGCGTGTGGGAATTAAAGGCTTTTTCTTGTCCTAGCAGCATATTTTATGCCATTGATTCTAAGCTTGGTTACTGTGCTATTGGAAGGAGTGAGCTTGGCCATCATCTTGGGTAAGAATGCTAGAAGCACTCCCTCTTGGAAGACAGGAGGATATGAAGGTCCAGCTCCTGGGAAGCATCTCTGAGATGCTGATTTGCAAGCACTGATTTATTACAAAGTGATCCTTGGGGATCATGGAGAGCAGGACTGGGCAGAGGAAGTAGAACTATGATGTCACCACCACGGCCTCCGCTGATCCTGCAGGTCACTCTGATGGTTGTCTACAGTCGGGATGAGAGGAGTGGGCCTTCCTACCTCTACTGTGATCCTTCCTTGGGGATAGGCTGTTCTCTGGAAGGAGATGTGACCTTGGGCAAAATGACTCTCTTCCACCTTAAACAATCCCTAGAAAGGGTCTCAGCTGAGAGTTTTGTTGGTGTTTAGTCGCTAGGTCATGTCTGACTCTTGCGACCCCATGGGCTGTAGCCCGCCAGGCTTCCCTGTCCATGGGATTTTCCAGGTAAAAATACTGGAGTGAGGTACCATTTCCTACTCCAGGGGATCTTTCCATCCCAGGGACTGAACCCAGGTCTCCTGCATCTCAGGCAGATTCTTTACCACTGAGCCACCTGGGAAACCTGCACTGGCTGCCAATACTTCCAGCCTCTGAGATGAGGAAGGCTTCAGTCCTCAGGTAAGGGTAGGGGAAAACTGGGCCACACTCTACCAGTCACTACAAAGAATAGTAAAAAAAAAAAAAAAAAAAAAAGCTGTAATAGGTAGTTAAATGGTTTATGTGGGTAGTTTTGGAACAAGAAGTATGACATCATCAAACTCCCACCCATGCAAATGGTTTGTGCTCAGGGAGGAAACATTGGATTG
The DNA here is from genome assembly GCA_917880005.1 of Nanger dama. Taxonomy (NCBI): domain Eukaryota; kingdom Metazoa; phylum Chordata; class Mammalia; order Artiodactyla; family Bovidae; genus Nanger; species Nanger dama. Next base: position 11,661,123 of record CAKJTW010000066.1, read on the forward strand.
AACAGCTTGTTATTCATGGAGAGTAGATACTGCTTCCAAACGTCATCTTATTCATGTCACTCTAAGAAGCAATTGCCTTTGATTCTGTGCTTAAAATTTTAAACATAGTAGGTAAATTTCCAGAACAAAGCCAAAGACACATCTGTGTTTGAATTCTCAATGCACAGCTGCCAGAGGGGACATATCCCACATGTAAACTATTCAGCTCGAAAAATCTATTCTTAGATAATGTCAATGACCATGGAAAACAGACCTCTGTTACTGGAGTTAATTGAGAGAGTTCAGGTCCAAATTACTTTATCAGTCATTTAGTCGATGACATTTATTGAGCAAATAACCTTTTATATAAAGGTTGTAGGGCACCACCAAAGTAGAGTGGAAATGACTACTCTCATTTGGCTCATTCTTCATTGTCTGTAGACTGCTTTAGCATAATACCATCTCATTTAATGAGGGCTGTGAATGTCCCCATTTTATAGATGAGAAAAGTGAAGGTCAGAAAGGCAAGTAAATTACCCAAGTTCAAGCAACTAATAATAGGTGCTATTATTTTCCCTAAAGTATTTGCTAGGAATCTTCAGTCCAAAAGAAGTTACAGCTCTCTCTCTCAGAGAGGGAGTATCAGAGAAAGCTGGTGTGTGTCTATGTGTGTGTGTGTGTGTGTGTGTGTGTGTGTGTGTGTGTAAAACAGCTAAACAGTTGTGAACTTGGTATGCATAGGGTAAGCACTACATCTCTGAGATGACCTCAGTCTTTAGAAGGATTCTCTCACCTAGCACTCAAAAATATGGAGTAGGCTTGAAGAAAAATCAACAGTTGCTCCTTTGAGTGATCTCTCTAAAGAGGAAGAATCTAATGGTGACTCCAGGTGTGAAGCTGTGAGATGTAACAAGTCCAAGTGCAATTTAAATCAATGCAGGACTCTTCTTTCTATACCAGTGAATCCCTTTGACATATTTTTTCAATTCCTCAATCTGTCCTTAATCATCTATGGGACTGAAGCTGGAGCTATTTGCCAGTAAAATGGTTCTACTAGATTTATTATCCTTGGAACTGGTTTCTTTAGATGGTCCTCCCTGTTGCACACAGCCTTATAATGTTGTCTAAGACCACCTGATCTTCCTCACTAGATTTTATAGGTAGACCCTTCCCCCATTGACCAGCTCCATTAAAGAATTCCCACAATTGGTCCTTTTTTCCCCTGGATCATGTTGTTTCTATCCATACAGAATGCTGTGATAATCACCCAACAAGTTAGAAAAATAAACATGACCTGGATTTTCATCATATCATGCATGATGAAAAATATGCTTCTAGGTTTTTACATTACATAAACCCCCTTTTGAAGGAGAATAATGAGTAGACCCCAAGTCTGTTAAAATAACAATGGGTCTCGTTGTTCATAATCATATAATTCTCAAAATTTTTTCAAGAAGTTGTCTTGCTTTGCCACTGTGTTGCCCGCAGCTCCCGTCTCTGTTCATGGATCTGTGTTTGTCTAGGGTGTGTGCTGCTCATCAGCAGTCTGGTTCTCTTTTCAGCCACACTCCCACAGGTGCCACCTGCTTTTCATGATCAGCTCTAGGGCTTCTTTGTTTAATACCAACTTGGCACCCCTTTCTGTCATTGTCTTGTAAACTTTGGTGCTTTCTGACTAGTACTCTATGGGCTAAGAAAGGACCTTGATAGATCATTTAATCTCAAACCTTGTCTTCCAAGAGAATCAGAACAGAACCATCCCAGAGAGGTAAAAACCTAATTCTCAAAGACATTCCAAGAAAGTAATTTCATAGCTTTCCTTACTATCCCACTTAAATGTTTTAAAGACAGACAGAAAATGACTCTTCTTTAAAAATCTCTAATTTAGCTTCCTCGTGCTGCAATTTAAATTCTTCTTGGGAGCCCAAGAGGGATGAAGAATGGTTGGTGGATGCCCTTATATTCTGAAGGAGCCTCCTAATTGTCCCTATATTTCTTTTCTCCTTTAGCTATCTGGTCATTGATCTTCAAGCATTGCTTTATCATTTGGTTTGGTTGCATGGTTTGGGGGCTTTTTTAGCTCCACTTCACAGAATGCAAAACAAAACAAGAGAAGGCATAGTGTGTTGGCGGTACAAGCTAAAGAGTATCAGAAAACCTGACCCCACGCTTGTGAGCACAGTTGCACTGGGCACACTAGTCGTAGCACACAAAAATTCCATGCCCCAAAGAGAGGTTATTCAGAGCTCAAAAACTAAAAGTGGCGCATCTTCTACTAAGAAAGATAGGACACAAATAAGGTTGAATGTTTTTCCTGTTTGGGGTTAATTTTCTCCTGTTTTCCAGATCATCAAGATATGTCCTGGAAAATATACTTTTTCACTTTCAAATAAAACTATCAGTCAGCTTCTCAGCCAGCAAGAAAGACAGGCCACACAGCACACTGAAATTAGGGTGATTGGAGGAGAGTGTAGGAAAGAGACGCAACTGAAACAGGGTGAGGGGAGCCCTAGGAAGTGGGAATAACTGGGCTCTGTTCTCACCCCAAGGTCTGAAGAGTTGACGAAACCAGAACCCAGATACAAAGAGGACTATAGAGAGAGAGTCCAGTGGGAGCTGGGTCCCCGAGTGAGGGGTGCAGCGAGACCACGTGCCTCCATGGCTCACTGCAGCTCTTCTTCCGCCAGTGTGGCATCTCCCAAAAGGTGGCCAGTCTCCAAAGAAAGCAGGAGGGCTTGGGAGCCTACTGCGGAGGTCCATTTCAGTCAGCCTTCCAGGGCCCAGAGTAAACAGGGAAAAGGTGGAGAGCAGGCCTTGGCTGGTAGACCAATGAACGATTCCCAGCATTGATGGTAGGAAGAAATTTGGCTTCTTATGAAAAGTAAAATTTGGGTTATCTATTCCGCTTAGTTCATCTTTCTTTGGAAAGTGCATTATCTCAACAGTGTGACTATAGAAGAAACAGCTAATTGTTAGTAGAGGCAAGTCTACAGTTCTAATTTGCTGAGGTCATCCAAAATGACTTATCCTGGTACAATAAAGAATCAATAGTCGAGTATCAACTGGAAGTTGCCATTGATTTTGGGGAATGCCATCTCCTGGTGCATTAACTGACAGTTAATGCTTCTCGCTTCAAGGGTTGGAACAAACCTCAAATCTCCCTGCAAGCTTTCTGCCACCAGTATTAATTATTCAGACATTTTACCCTTTAAGGGTGGAAAGCATGATTACTTCCTCAGGCTTTGATTTCAGGATCTTCCTGAATCTGCCCTTTCCTCCCTCTCATTTGCAGGGAAGCAAATGCAGATTTATATCAGAAACATAGGCTCAAATGATTTTCCTGGTTCCAACCTTTGGACTTCATAGTAATGTCTTCCTGCCTCTGTGTTTCATAAAAATGGAAGCAAAGTATTTCCGAAAGTCTGACTTAGTTTAAAGAATGAGAATCTGGCATACGGTTATTCTTATCCCTACCCTATTTTTATCAGCAGTCTCAGTGACATAAGAGATTTTAGAACCCAAACTCTCTTTCAGGATTGCCTTTCTACCTCACGGACATCAGTAGCCTGACGTGTAACTTGGATATATATACCCTGCCAGGTTGTTAGGGAACAGCTAATAAAAAATCGCAGGTGCTGAAAAAAAGTGACACATCGTTTACCTTTTGATAACATTGCCATCTCCATGTACTGACTTTATTTACTGCCTCTTTACATATTTTCAGCATGCAGCTAGTGGTTTGAGTTTAACCTCTCTGGTTAAATGTCTACAAGAGCAGAAATAGGAACACTAATTTTTTTTTTCCTACTGAAAGCAAAAAAAAAAAAAAGGGGGGGTGGGATGAAATGAAAAAGAAAAATTTTCCTAGCCTGTCTCTATCCCTTCAACTGTTTAAAAAAAAAAAAAAAAGGTCAAAAGAAGATCCCCTAAACTAGTTTTTTAATTGTTTGGAAGTGGTTAACGGACTTACATAAAGAATCAGAGTCTTTCAGTCTCTCGGCCGTCTTGTCGAGTATGGCTTTGTTCGATGGCAGCAGAACTGCTCAGTAAGTTACTTTTTACCCAGAATGGCCTCAGAGATGCCTCTTACAGCCCAGTGATTTCTCAGCCACAGGAAGGGCTACCCTGACCCTGGATGAAGCTGCGAAATGGACTTTTGGCTTTGCCATGTCTTGCCCTGTCAGTTACCCGGCCCCTAAGTGTTGTGTATGTGTGTGTGTGTACCCAGTTATGTCTGAGTCTTTGCGACCCCATGAACAGTGGCCCCACCAGGCTTCTCCAGCCATGGGTTTTCCAGGCAAGAATACTGGAGTGGGTTGGACACCTGTCTCTTGCTGCTCCTCCTTTGGCAGGATTCTTTACCACTAATGATACCTGGAGATCTCTTACTCCTCTAAGTGTTGCTGGCCTTCAGTCTGCCTTTACCTGCCCGGAGTGTCTATTGAAATACATCCATACCCTCCAGACACTTTCATCCTGCGTCCCAGTGTTCTCAGGACCACTTTAGCTGGCAGATGTTTTAGGGCAGTGATTAATTAATTTTAATCCATCCCCAAATTACTTAAATTTCATAAAGGGCTCTCAGACACCAGCACAAAGATATGTTGGCAATTTGGGGGCAGCTGTGCCTTCTGATTCTCTTCAAATCACATGCCACAAGACATGGCTAATACTTTGCAAGTCTACGTTGCTTCATATATTTGTCTCTTTTGGGTTTCATAATAACTCCCAAGTAAGAAGCCAGTGTTTGGAAATGATAAATGATTTCTCTAAAGACACCAATAATGAGAGCCAAGAGCATCATGAAGTCACAGAGGACTCTTCCATATTGTCAAAAACACCCCATATGTCACCTCCCTGGTTAGATGCAGGGAAGAATTTCCTAACCGAGGCATTATTAAACATCCAGATGCACTCCTGGTCATCTCTAGAGATTTTAGGAAAACACTAAATTTAAAGTATGGGCTTTTCATTGGTTAGGACTCTGCACTTCCACCGCAGGGTGCTCAGGTTCGATTCCAGGTTGGGGAACTGAGATCCCGCAAGTCGCACACAGCACAGCCAAAAAAAAGAAAAAAAAAATATGGGCTTCCCTGAAAGAGAGGTCATGGATTCCAAGGCCTCCGAAGTCTATTTAAGCAGATAGGCACTGTGTTATTTTATATATATATATATATATATATATATATATATATATGTAGAATTGCTTTACAATGTTGTATTAATTTCTACTGTACAGCAAAGTGAACCAGATATACATATATATCTCCACTCTTTTTGGATTTCCTTCCCATTTAGGTCACCCCAAGCTATACAGTAGGTTCTCATCAGTTATCTGTTTATACACAGAATCAATAGTGTACATAGGTCACATATGTCAATCCCAGTCTCCCAATGCCTTCTGCACATCTTCCTTCCCCCTTGGTGTCCATACATTTGTTGCTTAGGTCTGTGTCTCTCCTTCTGCTTTGCATTTATACCATTTTTCTAGATTCCACATATATACAATATTTGTTTTCTCTTTCTGATTTACTTTACTTTGTGTGACAGTCTCTAAGTCCATCCACATCTTTACAAATGACTCAATTTTGTTCCTTCTTACAGTGAATACTCCATTATACGCGCGCCACACACACACACACACACACACACACACACACACACACACACACATCTCCTTTATCCATTCCTCTGCTGATGGACGTTTAGATTGTTTCAATATCCTGGCTAACGGACAGTGTTGCAGTGGACACTGGGGGCATGCGTCTTGTATTATGGTTGTTTTCTCTGGGTGTATGCCCAGTAATAGGATTGCTGGGTCATATGATAGTTCTATTTTTAGTTTTCTAAGGAACCTTCATGCCATTCTCCATAGTGGCTGAATCAATTTACATTCCCACAACAGTGTTAGAGGGTTCCCTTTTCCTTCTTATTCAGCAGTATCATGGAATTCATGTATCAGGATGAGCTAAGTTATACTAATAACAAAAATGCCAAAATCTCAGGAGTCCACAAGGACAAGGATGTGCTTTTGCTCTCACTACATGGTCATCAAAGTCAGCCATCTTCCTCCCTCCAAGACCCAGACGGATGAGGCAGCCACTGTCCAGGACACTGCTGGTCCCCACCACAGAGGGAAAGACTGTTGGGTAGGCTGTCACCCCGGCAGTGGACTGCTCTGACCCAGAAGTGATGCCTGTCACTTCCATTCACGACTCACTGGCCAGAGCATATTGCACAACCTAGCACAACCACACAGTGAGCCAGGAGGTGCCATCCTACTGCCAGCCCTGGAGGCAGACAGCCGAGAATATTTTTGAACAGCATTAATGACTGCCAAACTGCCTACATGTGTCAGGCTCTTAGTGAGGTCCAGGCACACAGCCTCCACTTAAGGTCTATACGTTCGTACTGAAGAGCTGGACACGTAAACCAGTAACTTCAGGAACATTTCATGAGATCTCTGGTAAAGGGTGCACAGGTGCATATATGAGGGCAAGCGTCTTCAATTATTCGCAAAGAGTCATAAGAGGTCTTTTAGAGGAGATTGTGTTTATGATGTATCCTGAATGACAATTAGATGCTAGCCAGGCAACAAAGGGTGACCTGCTGTGGTCCTGAGGAAGAAAGAGCATATGCGAGGGCCAAACACTGGATGCATCAGGGACTCATTTAATTAACTTGACTTCTGTCCTAATAAGAGTGTTGATTTATGTATTACCCATATTATTCTAAATATGTGCCCAATGATGCTTTTAATTTGCTTTCGTGATGGTTACTATTCATAAAAGGAAAAGTAAATAATTCATCATCTGTGTTTCATTCTGTAGACTCACATAAGCAAGTTCAACCTAGAAGGAGAAGGGGAAGGTGGGGAAGGGAAAGAAGAAGAAAAAGAGAAGAAGAGCAGATTTTTAAAGATGTGCCAAGTGCCACATCAGCTGTGGTGTCCACAGTCCTGCTAGTGAAATGAGTGGTAGTCTTTTACTCACTGAATTCTACTAGTGCAATGGCAGGGTTCTTACCCTCTTTTTTTTCCTGCAATATGCATTTTATTTGGAAAACGTTTATTGCAGTAGCTTAACTCAGAAGGCCAAACACCTCCGTGGGTTTGGCCCTTTGACATGCACTGACCTTGGGTTGGACAATGTGGTTTTCTTCTGTGCCAATAATGTAACACTAGCTCTCGCTTACTAAATGCTTCTCATATGCCACAGATGGTGGTCAAAACTTTACTTGCATTATGGTTTATGTGCTTTAATGTTCAAAAGTTCCATAACAGTTTGGTCAGGAAATTATTTGTTATGATAACAAATCTATAAGGTGATTATTATTATTTGGGGTTTTTTTCTTTTTACAAATTAAAAAAAAGAAAAATTCAGAGATGGGAGTAAATTGGTGAGGTCTTAAGCTGAAGTCTTTTTTTTTTTTTTTTTTTTCTGCCTTTCAGTTGACTTGAAGCCTTCAAATGTTAGGAGGATTATGGCAATAATACTGAGACCCAAAATGTATGATAGACATTTGTGTCCAGTTTCTTGACTGATGTATCTTTCATCTGGAATAATGTTTGTTATTAAGAAAGGAATGGAGTTTCTCCATAATCACTGTTTTGGACTCCTTTTGATTTTACCTGCTGCAAAGCTGGTGGTGTCAGCCATTTCCATAAAGAAGAACACAACCCCCAGTAATTCCGGACACCCTTGTAGAAACAGTAGAAGCTCTAAGAAGGCATGGCCCTTGCTCTCCTGTCCTCTGGAACAAAACTGTCTTGGTGATGCCAGCCGTAATGCCATCTAATTTATGAATCTTTTAAAATACAGAGGATGATAACATTCCTCTCATCTCAGATCTCTTCTGCTGAAAATATGCTGTTGTATTTTTTTTTTACTAAATACAATTATTTAACAATTAAACAGTTATAGGTTTGGCTCATAGAGTGGCTGGGGTTTTCTTATCAAAATATATTTTCTTTGGAAAAAAATTCTGCATTACCCCTTAATTTTCTATCTGCCTAAGTCATTACAAATGCCCTCCCACAGATTTCATTGTAGTTGAAATGTAGAAAGAAGCTTTGGGGCCCGAGAGTTAAATACATTTCTCACTTGCTTCTGCTCAGTCATATTATACCAGGAGGATGTCATGAGTAGGTGGTGACAGCTGGCAATTGTAGTATTTTAGTAAGGAAGGAAGGAAGGAACGAAGGAAGGAAGGAAGACAAAGGAGGCTAAAGAAAATAAGTTCTAACTGAAAAGCAACGAGCCAAAAAGACAAAAGGAAAACCCTAGGAAAATTGAATTTATGAGAAAATATAACAGGGAAAAATTACTTAAAGGAAATAGAGGAAAAGATGGTCATTCTTCCATTCTGTATTCTAAAGACAACATTCAGAGGCTCTGAAGCATTCAAGATAAAGAATGGAATTAAAGAAAGATGGGAGTCCAAACTAATGAGTGACTAAGGCTGGGCTCCTGGCTCCTCGTCCACGTCATCTTCTTGCATGTTTCACAGTCTGACCTTGAGAAACTAGACCCTATACCCACATATTCTGTTTTTAAGTATGTTTTAGGTCACCTTTTTCTTCTGAGATGATGTTTTAGTTCTTGGATCTCCAGATACAAGTCATTTCTGCTCTTCCAAGGTATACCAGTATCTTGGTGCTGGGAAAGTGGAAGTGTTAGTCACTCAGTCATGTCCGATTCTTTGTGACCCCATGGACTATAGCCCACCAGGCTCCTCTGTACATGGAATGCTCCAGGCAAGAATACTGGAGTGGGTTGCCATTCCCTTCTCCAGGAGATCTTCCAGACCCAGGATTGAACACGGGTCTCCTGCATTTCAGGCAGCTTCTTTACCATCTGAGCCACCAGGGAAGCCCTTGGTGTTAGGGAAGGAGATACCTTTGCTGCCAAGACTGAGCTTGGAGGGGTCAGAGAGCAGGAGGTGGTTGTCATGTGTGGAAGATTTTTATCCTTCTTCCTTTTCTCTCCTCTGTTGTGGAGAAAACTTCTCTGGTTTCTTAACCCTTGCCATCTTGCTATAATTCTTCATCTAATAATTGCTTCTCTTAATTTGTATCAGAACATTTCCACTGAAGTCTTTCCTGACTTCTTTAAACACATCTTCAAATATTCCTTCCAAAAACACATCATGGCCAAGCTCATCTCCTTCCAAAACTTTTCTACCTCTACACAGAATCTCTCATGGTCTTATTTCATGGCTTCTCCCACTGTGTTCTCATTACCCTCTTATCTCTCCTGTAGGTTTCATCACACTGCACTATACTTGTTTGCACTGCCTCCCTCCCTCACTCAATCATGGGACTATTTGTCTTGATATCACCAGGGCCCAGTACAGTGATGGGCATATGCTTGATCTGAGGTTGGATTCAGACATTCAACAGGAGAATCACCTTGGTTTCTAGATATTCAATCTCGGTAGTATATGGTCTACCCTAGATACTATGTATGTATCATCAGCTAATCTAAATACTTTATGTTATAAATGTCTCATAACTCTCCAAGTATTTATATTATAAATTATTTATATTAATTCCTGACATCTAGAGATGGTACAACTAGTTGAGTGGGGCCTTTTGCAAAAGGAAAAGAGAAAGGTGAAGTTAGTCTCAAATGAACAAAGCAGCCCAGATTTGGACTTGGTCATTATCTCCAAGTGAGGCTATGCCTGCATTAGAGACAGACTGAAATTCCCAAAAGAGGAGGACTGTCAGCTTCACATTCTTTATCCCATTCCTGGTTCAGGCTGCCTCTGGTGTGTATGTTGCTATTTCTGTCCCTCGTTTTAGCGTTTCTTCTTAGGTCTCTCTCAAGCCTAGGTTACACTGCATTATCTGGGGGTTGCTGTCTTTGCTGATGAACTCTTGCGATGAGTTATAATGTGAGAATGAGTTTGATGTGATTTCTTCTCCTTGAAAATAGAAGTGTCAGGAGGGTAAGCATCTTTTCTTCCAGCCATATTCCCACTATCTAGCATGCGATCTGGCAATTAATAGGCCCTCAATATTATTATGTGCCTACTACCAGAAAGGAGGTAAGAAGAAGATAGCAGATAGGAAGACTGTCAGAGGCAGAAGGAATAGGAGGGCAGCACTGGCTCGATGGCTGGGAGAAGCCACGCAGTGTTGGGGCAGGACTCTGCAGCTTATGGAGTAGACTTTGTGTGCATGAAGTCATGCAATGGGAACCCAAGCTCCACCCTGCCTCATCGTTCTTATCGAATAGGTGGAGACACTGAGCCCATACGTGTATGGAGTCGAGGCTGAATGGGTCCTCAGCCTAAAGCCTTCTGCCTTGCTGGCTGCCACCCCATGCAGCAAATATGCATGCACCCTCTGAGGCACCTCAGGCCATAGACACTTGACCCAATGACTTCTGTGGTCCTTCTCTGAGCTCCAAACCCATATCTATATAACCTCCTACTGGAGAGAACCTTGTGGACTGCCCAAACGCAGTCTTTCTAAAACCAATGCACTCTCATCCCTTTGCCTGCTCTATTTCTGGACTTTGCCTCTTAGTAACCTTGGTCTTCACAGTGAAGCAAGCAGGATATTCCAGGACCCTCCTTGAAGCTCTCCTTACTGAATCTCTGGAATCTATCATCAGGTCTGTTGATTTGCCTCCTCACTGCTCCCCAATTTTGAAAGCACTTCCCCACCATCACCTGAAATTCAAGCTACCCTCACAGCCTGACACCCTAGCAGCCTTGCCTCCTACATCCATTGGCCCCTTCTTCCAGTCTGCTTGCCCCCTTGCAGGCAGAGTGAGCTTCCAAATTGTCAATCTGATCCTGCCAGCCCCCTTTTTAAAAACCTGATGTGCTTCTCATTGCCCCTACAGCTAAGGCAAATCCCGCAGGGCCTGCAAGACCAGCTGTCTGCCTCCCGCTCCTACTGTGCCCTCTGCATCAGCTAGGGGCCCCCCTTCCAGCACTGGAATGTGTGGTGCTCTCCTAGGTCAGGCCTTTTCTGGGACTGTGCCTGCTGCTCAGAATTCTTTTCCTACCTTTTATTTATCTATTTATTTGGCTGTGCCAGGTTTTAGTAGCAGCACTCGGCCAGGATCTTTAGTTGCAGAATGTGGGATCTAGTTCCCTGAACAAGGATCCAACCTGTGCCCCTGAATTAGGAGGCCAAAGCACAGCTTCCACGAAGTCCTAGAATCCAATGCCTGGCAAACCCATGGGCTCCACCTTCCCTTTGGCCGCTGACTCTGCTTTCAAGTGTCAGGCCCTCCTCTGCCTAAACTATTAGGCCCCCAGCATGAACTAAGCCTCAGATACTAGAGGCAGTTTCTTCCTCTTTCTCATAATCCAGTGGCTCAAAAGGCAAAAGGCTCAGGGTCATGGTCATGTCTTCCAATCCAGAGTCAGATGAACAAGCATTCTTTTTTTTTTAACCATTTATCATTTATTTATTATTATCGTCTTTTTTTAACTTTACAATATTGTATTGGTTTTGCCATACATCAACATGAATCTGCCACGGGTGTACACATGTTCCCCATCCTGAACCCCCTGCCACTTCCCTCCCCGTACCATCCCTCTGGGTCATCCCAGTGCACCAGCCCCAAGCATCCTGTATCCTGCATCAAAGCTGGACTGGCAATTTATTTCTTATATGATATTACACATGTTTCAGTGCCATTCTCCCAAATCATCCCACCCTCGCCCTCTCCCACAGAGTCCAAAAGACTGTTCTATACATGTGTCTCTTTTGCTGTCTTGCATACAAGGTTATCATTGCCATCTTTTTAAATTCCATATATATGCGTTAGTATACTGTATTGGTGTTTTTCTTTCTGGCTTACTTCACTCTGTATAATAGACTCCAGTTTCATCCACCTCATTAGAACTGATTCAAATGTACTCTTTTTAATGGCTGAGTAATACTCCATTGTGTATATGTACCGCAGCTTTCTTATCCATTCATCTGCTGATGGACATCTAGGTTGCTTCCATGTCCTGGCTGTTATAAACAGTGCTGCGATGAACATTGGGGTACACATGTCTCTTTCAGTTCTGGTTTCCTTGGTATGTATGGCCAGCAGTTGGATTGCTGGGTCATAAGGCAGTTCTATTTCCAGTTTTTTAAGGAATCTCCACACTGTTCTCCATAGTGGCTGTACTAGTTTGCAATCCCACCAACAGTGTAAGAGGGTTCCCTTTTCTCCACACCCTCTCCAGCATTTATTGCTTGTAAACTTTTGGATCACAGCCATTCTGACTGGCGTGAAGTGGTACCTCATTGTGGTTTGATTTGCATTTCTTTGATAATGAGTGATGTTGAGCATCTTTTCATGTGTTTGTTAGCCATCTGTATGTCTTCTTTGAACAAGCATTCTTGAGAACTAACGAATGGTAGGGTGGCCCAAGCCCATCCAAGGACATTTGGTCATGGAATATTCCGAACCAGTTTTCTCTCCCTGGCAGTTATATAAAGAGGCTAAAAGGCTTGGCTGTGACTTGTCAGACAGTCCCTCATGTGCAAGTTTAATCTCATGATCACTCATTGGATCCATTCATTTGGGCAGATTAAAGTAAATCCTCATCATCTACCTGACCATGATTTTTGCATCTTGTGCCTAGGAATTAATATTTCTTTCTTCATTTCTTTATTTAGCTCTTTCCCTTAAGAGTTAGAGCTTCACTTTTTCTCTCCCCAGTTAGCCTCCTGCCCTTTTGTTTGCTCTGCCTTTCTGTCATAGTATGATGACAGTTTCTTATTTGAGGATATCATGTGTCACTGTCCGCTCTGTATTTTTATTGTGTACCTGCAGTTCTGTAAATTAAATATGAGTGAGTGGTTATGGCCAGAAAAATCTATCCTTAAGCGAATTAATATTTCAATGCCATTTGTATAGCTATTTCTCCATTTAATGTGTGCCTTGGCTTAGAATTGAAAAACAGTGAATGTATCATTTTGGACAAACTTAAAGTGGAGATAAAAAAAGCAAGCCAAATATACCATAAGATTTTGAAACTAAAGGTTGGAGAACTAATGCCTTAATTTGTGAGAGTCCAGATCTTTTAAGACAAACAGTGGTGACTTTATTTGATTTCTTTCCTTGTCATTTCATTTTCACAGTATGGAAAGTAAAATGTGAATCACCATACCTACCTATGACTGCCAAATAAAACAGAAGATGCCAAGTTAAATTTGAATTTCAGAAGAGTAACAATTTTTAGCAGAAGTTTATCCCAAATATCGCATGAGCTATACTAAAATTTTTATTTGTTGTGTACCTAAAATTCTAATTAATTAGGCTTCCAATGTTTTGTGTGTTTTTTTGCTAAAGTTGATAACTCTGCCATATAAGGCAGTTGTAAGAAATAAAAGCAATTTCCTGAGATAACATAATTGAAAGAATCTGGCATGATACCTAATACAGAATAAATATATTATTTTCTCTTCTCTTTATTAAGAAGTCACAGGTTATCATTCTGAAAGAAAATATTTATTATTTATTTATAAATAAATAAAATAAATTTATAAATGTATTTATCAATAAATAAAAATATGTATTATTTAGAGAAATGGATTAGAGTTGAGAGCCTTAACACCAAACAAAATGTTACTTTTTTTCTTTTCTTAACACTGGAGATGTCAAAATCACTTCCACAAAATTGTTTAAGATTCAGTTTCACTTGAGATCTTTAGACGATCAACCCTTCCCCTTCTCCATTAAAACAAACCATATTTTAGATAAGAAAATTAAACTTTTGTAGCATTAGTGGTTTTTCCTCTCATGGGATTATTCCAAAATTAAACTGTAGGCAAGAGATATTAAACATTTTAAAATTTTACTTCTTCATGGTACCTCAGAACAGGGTATTTGTGGTGAATGCATGTATTTTGTCATCTTTCTCTAGCTAAAGAAAGTTATGTCTATTGTCATTTGGAAGAGTTATAGGCACAGAGCCAAAAATTGATTACTAACAGTTTTAGAGAAGAAGCACAAAGGCAGCAATTGAAAGTTAAATCCAGTCCAATAAATCCTCAAAACTGAACAGACACTTAGAGAAGTGGACTCTCTTTTCTGCCAGTAGGACATCATAGACTTTCTAGAAGGCAGATTGACAGTATGTACAACAAACTATAAAGCTCTGCATCCTGCTGAAATGAACTGGCTCTGTAGAGGGCAGAAGGAAAATAAGAGGGCTTCCAACTCTCCTTATTAGTTTACTTGACCCTCCTCCATTCATCGTCCTTGGGTCTAGACAACTCATTGGGAGAAAGAATTATCTAATATTTTTGGTACTTACAGTAACTCACAGTTAGTATTGGATTGGCCAAAAAGTTAATTCAGGTTTTTCCAAAACATCTTACGGAAAACCCAAACTAACTTTCTGGCCAACCCAATAATTGTTTGTAAATTGAGTTCATTCAGTTTGAATGAACTGAGGATATAATTTGGTTATTATAAATTAATCGGAGAGAAAACCTCAAAGCCCATACCCTTTCATCCAGTTATTCTATGAATTTATGCCAAAGAAAGAGATTTTTCTCTTCATAGAGAGATGTATCTAAGGATGTTTATCCAGCATGATTATAGTAGACAAACTGAAAACAGGTTAAACACCAGCAATAGATTGAATTATGCCTCCCCCAGGTTCATACGTTGAAGTCCTTATTCCAAAGGCAATGGTATTTGGAGGTGGGGTCTCTGGGAGATAATTAGATTTCGATGAGGTCAAGAGGGTAGGGCCCTCATGAAAGGATAGTGATGTTTTAAGAAAACACCAGAGACCATGTTTTCTGTCTGTCCCTTCCCTGCCAAGAGGATGCAATGAGAAGATGCCCATCAATAATTCAGAATGAGAGTTCTCATCAGAAATCTGCCTACTGGCACCCTGATCTCAAACTTTCAGCTCCAAGAACTGTGAGAAAATAAATAAATCCATTTCCGTTATTGAGGCCACACAGTCTATGCTGTATTTTGTTATGACTGGCCCCACAGACTAAAACAATATCCAGGAGTAGAATATGGGTTAAATTAAAGATGCTAAATCTATATGTCGATTATTGTGACATCATAGTCAATCTGTAAAAGACATGTATGAGGATATTTCCACTGCATTTAAGTGAAAAAGGCAGGCTAAAAACAGTATTAAATATAGCACTATATTTTTAAAACCAATTACAGTTACCTACATATGCAATATGTATCAATTTTTGAAAAATACAAGTCAGGCATCAAAATATGAATAAATAGTTGTCTCTGAACGATTGAATTACAAGATTACTTTTCATCAGTTTTTCTCTGAGCTTTTCCATATTTTATAAGTTCTGGGTTTTGAATATATTTTACTTTTGAAATTGGAAAAACAAGTTTAGCAGATTTTTTGTTGCTGTTTTGCTTTTGAGGTTGTTTGTTAGTGAATTCGCACCCACCTGGGGAATGACACTGAAAACGAAGAGGCAGTCCAAGAGATAGTTTCTCAGACCTGGGAGTCTTTCCCCATGACGGCTGAGAGCACCCAACTGTATCCAACAGCCTCTCACTGTACTAAGAGACAAAGTCCAGAGCTCCAGCAGCATCAGGAACCCCACCTAGAGGAAATGCTCTCAGTTTCCTGTCTTCCTACTTTTTATCTCATCACTATTTCACTTGCCAATTTTTCTGATATTTTTGCTCATTGGATGAAAAAAACTAGTAAGCTAAAAACAACCAGGAAATCTTTAACAAGTAGAAAGAGAAAGATGTTTTAATGAGCTAAAGAGACCTTTAGAAAATGAAACAAAATGAAGAGGAATGTTTGAAACAGAAAATGAGTTGTTTCAAAGGTATGACTTGACTTCTCTACACCTCCTTTTAGACTGTTTTTAAATCCCTAGTGCACTCACCTATTTCCTCCATCTGTGCACAATTTAAAATTTTGTCTGGCTATTAAATATTTGGCAATTACACTGCAAACTCAGAAACAGGAGTATGTGCCTTATCTTCCTCTGGCTGGGACAGTCAGCTCATTAACCAAGACTTTTGCTCCCCTTCTGTGTCTTCTTTCTGCCATATAGCTCATTACAATAGTACATCTGTATAACTGTGCTGCACTCATAAAATGGAAGCATTTTTATGGCTTACATTTAAAAGCTACCAGTCTCTTGATTTGTTGGGTGACCTCCAGCCCTTCGCATGGATGAGGTCCTTATATCCTGGCATCTTATTGGAAGTATTGGCACAGCTATATCTCGTTACCTAGGTTGAGGTTGCAGCCTTCTATGGAATAGTTATCCTTGCCCTCTTACATTGTCAGAAGCTATTCAGGGTGACCGTAAGCCTGGAGAAATGTCTGAATTACAAAGAGTGAGTGTGAAAAGGCTGGTGGCTCACAAATCCATAGTAGACTATGTCACAAGGAAGAAGAGGCAAAGGTCATAGGCCATTGTTGAAAAACATACAACAGAACTTTGAAGAGGGGGCTGAAACTATTATATAAGAAGGAATCAATATAATTCTTTATGTAGCTATTTTATAACAATCTTACTGAGTGTACATAATAATAATCTTAGCAATACCGTCTTTCCATTTCTAAACTTTATTTGAATATGAAGATTATTTATCCCAAAATTCAAGGAAAACTAAACTGTTTGGGGAAGCATGAAAACCAGTTCAGACTGCAGGAGACAGAACATAGTCTCTCTCTTGGCACAGCTATCAATGTCCCTTTACCTGACCACAGTGTAGCTGAGAAATCATGCAAGAGAATGGAGGTTAACTCTTCTCAATTCCAGAGCTTCTGGAAGTGTCTTTGTTGTACTTATTCTTAGTCTGACTCAGTCTGACTCTGTTCTCCTGACATTTCTGCTCACTTTTTAAATTGGGATGGATGGATTGTTGACTAACTATCCAGGTCAAAAATCTATATAATCTAGAATGCTTTCATTTAGCCTGGCAGTGTGATACTCAGTTATTCTTCATGGAAAGCTTGATCAAGAAATATCATAGGGACTTCTAGTGGTTCAGTAGTTAAGACTCTTCACTCCCAATGCAGGAGGCATGGGTTCCATCTCTGGTCAGGGAACTAAGATCCCATATACCTCACAGTGTGGTAAAAAATAAAGTAAAAGAAAGACAGAAATATCATAAATTGCATTGCCCCCTATTCCTATTAGTACTGCTAATATTTTCTGGTCTTGTTTTCTTTGTCTGATTCCCTACTATATTAATAATGTGCTGTGTTTTAAGAGCTAGATGAGTGAACAATCATTCAGGAGTAGCTTAGAGAATGACAAACACTTTATTGAACAAACCCTCAATGAACACCTGTACACATTGTATTTCAAGCACTGTACTTGAGAATACAAAGTGAGCAACGGCCCTGGAGGTCTCCAGAGTCCAATGGGACCACCAGAGGTAGACAAATCCCTATGATATAATGTATAGTGTGATACATGCTGTCCTGGAGGTATAAAAGAGCACTATGAAAAAATTAACTATACCTTAGAGAAGTCGCTTATGGACTATAGCCTACCAGCCTCCTCCATTCATGGGATTTCCCAGGCAAGAGTACTGGAGTGGGTTGCCATTTCCTTAGTTAATACTTTAATTAGTGTTTGTTTGTTTTGCTGTGAGGTAAAGGGGAGGGCTTCCTGACAGATAGCTCAGTTGGTAAAGAATCTGCCTTCAATGCAGCAGACCCAGTTTCAATCCCTGGGTTGGGAAGATCCCCTGGAGAAGGGAAAGGCTACCCATTCTAGTATTCTGGCCTGGAGAATTCCATGGACTGTATAGTCCATGGGGTCGCAAAGAATTGGACACAACAGAGCGAATTTCACTTCACTTCAAAGGGGAGGGGAAATATTACAAGAGAATTTATAGGAAAAAGTTAACATTAAGTAGAGGCTTAGACAAGGAAATGGCAACCCACTCCAGTATATTTGCCTGGAGAATCCCAGAGACAGAGGAGCCTGATGGGCTGCAGTCTATGGGGTTGAACAGAGTCAGATACAACTGAAGCGACTTAGCAGCAGCAGCAGCAGCAAGCAGAAGCTGCTTGCAAGAAAGAGAGGGCAGCATGGCAGAAAGAAGAGCAAACTGCCTGTTTATGGTTGATGTTATTCCTCAAAGAATTTTAGGTGAATATCATTCCATTGGTCTATTTTCTGTTTTCAATTTGAAAATGTTACTTGGGGTGTCAGCTCCAGGATGCTAGACAAAGAAGAACCTGAAGGTTAACAAACTGACTCAAATGAAAACTAACAAGGAGGCCTTTTCCTGTTCAACCACGGCTACTCTGTTTCTGTCCACTGAGAAAGATGCATTTGCAGTGAAGGCTAGTCCTATGAAGTTTTACTTGATATCAGGATATTCTCAAACACCTCCTCCCTTTTTGGAAAATTTCTCAGGAAGAAAAATGTTCATGACCTTCAAAAATAGCTGTTAATATTCAGCTGCTTCTAAGAATATTTGGATTTTCATGAGGGGCCAAGAATAAACTTTTAATATGGTCATTGCAATCTTTAGTAACTAAATGGAGAGAAATGTTGCTAGTTCTGAAGTTACTGTTGTTGTTACTGACATTATTTAATCTAGGGTTCCTTTCTGATGCCCTTAGACATCATTCCCATGTAAGGGAGGCCACCAATTCTGTCTACTCCAGCCAGAGGCCCAGTGCTATACATTAGTAGCAAAATTTTCAGATTCACCTAGACAGTGAGGGAGGAGTTGAGCTTCTTCAGTGCTGGCTAGACCTCAAAGTATGCTCATGGGTTTGCTTTTGACACATTTCTCCTTCCAACTGTCCTTATTTTTAAGCAGTGGTTACAGTTCCAAACTTATTTCAAAACACTAAAATTGGATGTCTAAAATAGCCTTTGATGAAATCTAGATTAATTTGTATTAATTTCAAGGGAAATGTCAATTGAATACTAAAAGTATATTAAGAAAGAACACAGTGTATAATGCTTATCTTAATGATTGATTAAATTTTACCTCTTGTGGTTGCCCTTTTTAATCCAGCAAAGTCTTACTGAGTGTATAATAAGGCAATAACTCAAAAACTAATTCATTTGTCTGATTTCTTCACAATCAATGTCCCTTTTTCAGTTTTTCTCTTCCCATAGAACAGTGAAACTTAACGGGAAAAAGCAATGAGCTCTATATCTTATATTTTTACTTTCAACACTGAATCTCAAAAGAGAAAAAGACAAAGTTAAATCATATATGTAAAACACAATACGTATAAGAGAAAAAGTGTAGCCTATCTTTAAAAAAAAATTAAAGATATAATCAAACTCAAGGTTGAAACTTCTGAAGGCCAGCCAACTTAGCCAATTTCTTAAAAGTTTACTATCAAGAGATTTTGCAGCTAACTCTCACCAAAACAAATTACTTTGGACTATAAATGATTTGTAAATTTCATACCAAGAGAGGATGTTCTCTTTTATAAAAACAGTGATGCCAGAGGTAACTTTCCTGACCCGGAAGCCAAATTTCCTCAGCCACATTCACTGACTGGAAACCTCTGCTATCCCCAACTCCTTCTGTCCTGTGCCATTCTAATTACCACTAGAAAGCAGATGTGAGATGTGGATTTTTTTCTCACTGAAGTGAGATGTAGATTTTTTTGATGATTCTGGTACAGTGGTGAGGAACCCACACTATAAAGACTAGAGCTGTAAGAATAAATTGGCTGGAAGGATGGATAAGAGGGAAAGAAAGAGAATGTCAGAGGAAAACATCTTGCATTATATATGTATTGTCCTTTATTTTCAGAGAATGAGATGTTTCCTTTGCAAAAAAAAGTCATCCTGTGTGTGTGTGTGTGTGCGCATGCTCAATTGTGTCCATTCTTTGTGACTCCATGGACTGTAGCCTGCTAGGCTCTTCTGTCCATGGAATGTTCCAAGCAAGAATATTAGAGTGGGTTGCCATTTGCTACTCCAGGGGATCTTTCCAACCTAGGGATCAAACTCGCATCTTGCATCCTTGCATTGATAGGCAGATTGTTTATCAACTGTGCCACCTTGAAAGTGAAAGTGAAGTCGCTCAGTCGTGTCCGACTCTTTGCGACCCCATGGACTGTAAACTACCAGGCTCCTCCGTCCATGGGATTCTCCAGGCAAGAGTACTGGAGTGGGTTGCCTTTTCCTTCTCCAGGAGATCTTCCCAACCCAGGGATCGAACCTGGGTCTCCTGCATTCCAGGCAGACACTTTAACCTCTGAGCCACCAGGGCTGTGCCACCTTGGAAGCCTGTATATATGCCAATGATAAATTCACTTAAGGATAGCACACAATAAAATACACTGCAGGTAAAAGTCTAAAAGTCCATATTTGGAAGAATTTAATTTTCTTTTAAATGATTCAAAAGACATTACAGAATCCTGTAATCCTCATTTTGAACATCAGCCATCATTGTATGTGAAACATGAAGGGATCTGCCAAGAGACTTCGCCCATTAACCAAGTATTACTATGTTTGTAAAAATATTTCACAAACAAGAAGAGAGACACTTCCTGTAAAAGGTACCGGTTGAGGAGCTGATTAGAGCAAGGCCACCTGCTCAAGAATGTGAGGCAGTCAGTGGTTCCTCACAAATGCAGGGCAGCGCATATTGGTGTGAACGCATCATTTAACCTTCCTCGGCCTCTCCTGTCTCTCTGGCAGTGTGGGGTGATAAGGTCTCCTTCTCAAGACAGCTGTGAGAAAGGAGCTAAGGAGAAAAACACATCACAAATCAATAGTTACTTAATAGAAGATCAACAGAACTTCTCATAGAAAATGCTCTGTGTTTGAACAGATCATTGATTTTAGAAACTCTGATTCTAAAATCAGAGTTGATGTCATGCCCAGTGAGCTGGATCCCTGCCATGACAATCCTGTCAGTCTGGGGCCAGTTTGGTTACTAGGAGCCAGCTACCCAAAGACAGCCTCTGCTGAAGTCACATGGCATCTGATAGTGCCTGTGAATTTTGCTAATTAGCTTTGCAGAAAGGGAAGACATTTTCACACAGTTGGATTTCAGTTCCCTGCTGATTCTTCTTCTCTTTCAGATGCCAAGAGGATACGTTGATTGGGAGTCACTGGAGCCACGCTCATGAAGCTGGTTCTGTATGGTTCAGGGTGTTTTGTTCCTTTCCCACGGAAGATGTTTGCTTTTATTCTATTGGGAGCTGCTTCTTTAAATGATTCCACGGTTGTCTCTTGCAGGTCAGTTTACTGTGTGTCAGGGTCAGGTCTTTGGCTAGCACGAACACCGCAGTTTCTTGGTCTATCAGCTCAGACTCCAGCGTTCCCAAGGGAACCTGAGGTAGAGCTTTCTTTGTGTCCCAAGCTGTGGTCATAGAGCCAGTCTTACTCTGACCTGACTGTACTGCTGGGAATCAGCCTATAGGCTTCTAAGAAGTGTTTGGCAACATTGTGCTGTTCACTCTCTACCCTTTGGATGTTTAGACATTACAAGGAAGTATGACTAATAGAACTGAGATGCCTACTAGAGAAACACGTTTTTTTCAAAAAAAATTTTTTTTTTTTTTTCAAAAAAAATTTTTGACCACAAAAACTGATTGGCTAACATAGTACTTAGAACCTCTCACCAGGCCCATATTTACAATGAGTGTGATGCTGAAGCTATTGGTGGGGATTCTGTGGACTTGAGCAAAGGAATAGTTTATCTAAGAATGACTTTCTTCTGTTGCCTGTTTTCTCAGCTATACCTGAGATTAATATTAAACCAAGGCATGCTTTTAAAAATAAGCCATGAAAGAGCATTTTGTACTGCCTAAGGCTGGGCTGACTACCCATCTTAGGAACTTGGACAGTTCTTGATGTGACGTCACATCACAAGAGGTATCAGCCTGTGCTATTATGGCAACTTCTCTATCTCCCCAGCTAAAAAGTAAGTACTTTGAGGACCATCATTGTATCTTTGTATCTCCAGCCCCTAGTCCGGAACCTGGTGTGTCGAAAGCACTGAATTGATAATAGAACATGCATGAATAAATGAATGTGTAAGAGAGAGAATAGGGAGGGGGAAATAGAGAGAAAGTGATGAGAGAAAAGGAAGACAAGAAAGAAGGGAGGCTTGGCAAATGTTAGGGTCATGATCATTTAGCACGGACAGATGTTATACCAAGAGCTAAAACTCCATTCATCACCTGTAAGACATGTACCTGACGGTATAGTCCAAGTTTTAGCACAACTGCATTTGTTTATTTCTTTACTGTTCACCTACATTATCTTTTTTTAAACACAAGTCAGCTAGACTCAAGAATTTTGGTTTTGGTTTGAGGGGGAGAGCCAGCTGTAGGACTAATTGGCAATCCCGCCCCCTCTCCCTGCAAGAGGGCACTAACCTGGATGTGTCATGAGTTTTTCATTCTTGACCAAACAGGCAGCACAGCATAATGGCCGAAAACAGGGCTTTGTGTCCCACTATCAGAATCTGCTCGACCTCTAATTAAGTGTGTGTCCTTGAACCAGTTATTTACCTGAGCTGCGATTTCCTCATAGGCTATGGAAGGACTCAAGAAGTTGTGTATCAGAGTATTTGATACAGTGCTTGGCACCTTGTACACATATTCTAAATGTTAGTACTAAAAAGTCATCTCTTGATTTCCCTGGTGGCTCAGTGGTGAAGAGCCTACCTGCCAGTGCAGGAGACAAGGGTTCGATCCCTGGTCCAGGAAGATCCCACATGCTGCAGAGCAACTAAGCCCAGACACTACCACTGCTGAGCACACACCCCTTAGAGCCTGAACTCCGTGACAAGAGAAGCCACTGCAGTGAAAAGCCTGCTCGGTGTAACTAGAGAGTAGCCTCTGCTCACTGCAACGAGAGAAGAGCCTGCACAGCATGAAGACCCAGCACAGCCAATAAACAAATAAAAATTATATTTTAAAGGCCATGCCTTCCCAGGAAGGCGGCTGTTGGAACAGTGAGGAAGAGAAGGAGAAAGAGGAAGAGAAGGGAGAGGGAAGGATGAGGAACCAGAGGAGAGGAGGAAGAGAAGGAGGAAGGTTCTGAGCCAGCAACCTCGGCTAGAACTTCCGATACAGCCCTGCATTTGATGCTGATGATTCTAAGGTGCTTGCTAGGAACACTGAATGCACCATAGAAATCCTTTAAGGAGCTGGAGGAGGGAGGGAGTCAGGGTGGTTGGAGAGGGAAGCCTGACATTGAAGGGAACTATATCTGTGCAAGTGGCTATTTTTGTCAGCCCAGCCTCAGTGGGTGTGTGATTGGGAGTCTATTTTTTTTGATCCAGCTCTTTTTATAGTTGCTGGTTTTTCTTAAAGGCAACCCTTCCTCCATCTTTTCCCAGGCTGCTGAACTGATCTGGAAGATTGCTTATGGGAGTATTTATTATGTGCAATCTGGAATAGACAACATTTAGATTAGGAATTAGCTACCACTTTAAGATGTAGAAACAATCTCACCATCAACCCAAGCAGAGATTCAGCATAAAGGTATTTTATCCATCAAGACAGCAAACACAGCATTACCGTTTCAAAAGCGCTTTAGATTGGCAGCACAGACACCCTCTGTACAGAGCAGCTTCAGTGAGAAAATGAGCTCATATCAGTACATCAACATGGCCTATGCTCTCTGTTCTTATGAAGAAACCTTGATTTTGACCACTTCAAAACATTTTCCCATTGTTATCCCACTGGTTCAACTAGAATCCCTGCTTTCAAAGAGCTTTTACATGAAGTTAGACTGTCTGATGCAAAAGTAGGACATCTGCATCATTTGATGCTTTGAAAATACCCTTTTAAAGAATTGTTTGAACATTTCCTACCTGTTGGCCATACCGGAAAGTTATTTTTAAGAGCCTGGATGTGATGATGACTGTCTCAACACTTGAACCATGGAATCCATAGCACAATGGCAATGCATATATCCACATGTGTCCCTGGAAGAAGAAAGCTGAATGAGACTCATTGCCCTGTCCTCTGAGGCTTCAGGACCAAGCATCCAGACTGAGATGATGACCTCTTTAAAGAGGAAATCAGTGCCAGTGTGCTGGGATGTGCTCTAGGGGGCCATCTGGCTGACTGGTGCATACAGCATCTCACAGTAGAGGAAGATTTTCAGTGGTTTCAGATAAAGGTCAACCATTTTAGAAAAATACGAACTTTCTGTTTTCTCCCTTATTCTCCCCCTAGAGCCAGGCAGGTGGTCCACTGCAGGCTTGTGCTAATGAATTAGGCAGCTTGTACCGTACAAAGTGCATTTTCATTACTATGAACAAAGCAGGCTGCGGGGGAAATTTGATAGGTGGCTTCCACTCAAAAGACAAGATGCATTTATCTGAAGGCAATTCAGTGGTTTATTATGGACAGCAAGGCCCTTTTGTCTTTTGTCACAATCTTCCTGTGAACATCGCCATGATTCATAGTGAAATTATAGTCACTTTCTACAACCCTGGCTATTTAAATCACAGACTCCCCAATCTAGGAGATCTTTATAATTTTAAACAGCAGCCAGGGGTGCAATTCCATTTTCTATCACAATAATTTGAATTTGTACAAATAAGAATAGGTCACCAGGAAGTGACTTTTTGATTGTTTCTTTTGCTTTGTTATATATAAGTATTGGGGCTCTCACAAGTGATTTGGTTATAAGCAGTTGGAATCATATCATTTCCCAGTAAGACTTATTATTTCACTCATGAAGGTCATTGTGTATCTTACAGAAAGGGACAGTCGTTTCTCATTTCCCTCAAGAATCTCGACATTAGCCTTGATTCTCAGCCTGGGTGAAGGTCTCCAATACATTAGAAAGGTGAGACTGTAAGTTAACAATATTGTTGACATAAGTTCAGTTCAGTCACACAGTCATGTCCGACTCTTTGTGACCACATAGACTGCAGCATGCCAGGCTTCCCTGTCCATCACCAACTCCCAGAGCCTGCTCAAACTCATGTCCATCGAGTCAGTGATGCCATCTAACCATCTCATCCTTTGCTGTCCCCTTCTCCTTCTGTCTTCAATCTCTCCCAGCATCAGGGTGTTTTCTAATGAGTCAGTTCTTCATGTCATGTGGCCAAAGTATTGGAGTTTCAGCTTCAACATCAGTCCTTCCAGTGAATATTCAAGACTGATCTCCTTTAGGATTAACTGGCTTGATCTCCTTGCAGTCCAAGGGATTCTCAAGAGTCTTCTCTAACACCATAGTTCAAAAGCATCAGTTCTTCAGTCCTCAGCTTTCTTTATGGTCCAACTCTCACATCCATACATGACTACTGGAAAAACCATAACTTTGACTATATGGACCTTTGTTGGCAAAGTAATGTCTCTGCTTTTTAATATGCTGTCTAGGTTAGTCATGACTTTTCTTCTAAGGAGCAAGCATCTTTTAATTTCATGGCTGCAGTCATCACCTGCAGTGATTTTGGAGCCCAAGAAAGTCACTGTTTCCATTGTTACCCCCATCTATTTTCCCTGAAGTGGAGGGATGGGATGCCATGATCTTCTTTTTTGAATGTTGAGTTTTAACCCAGCTTTTCACTGTGCTCTTTCACTTTCATCAAGAGGCTCTTTATTTCCTTTTCACTTTCTGCTATAAGGGTGGTGTCATCTGCATATCTGAGGTTATTGATAGTTCTTCCAGCAGTCTGGATTCCAGCTTGTGCTTCATCCAGCCTGGCATTCCACATGATGTACTCTCAGTTCAGTTCAGTCGCTCAGTCATGTCCGACTCTTCACGACCCCATGAATTGCAGCACGCCAAGCCTCCCTGTCCATCACCATCTCCCGGAGTCCACTCAGACTTACGTTCATTGAGTCAGTGATGCCATCCAGCCATCTCATCCTCTGTCGTCCCCTTCTCCTCCTGCCCCCAATCCTTCCCAGCATCAGAGTCTTTTCCAATGAGTCAACTCTTTGCATGAGGTGGCCAAAGTACTGGAGTTTCAGCTTTAGCATCATTCCTTCCAAAGAAATCCCAGGACTGATCTCCTTCAGAATGGATTGGTTGGATCTCCTTGCAGTCCAAGGGACTCTCAGGAGTCTTCTCCAACACCACTGTTCAAAAGCATCAATTCTTCGGTGCTCAGCTTTCTTCACAGTCCAACTCTCACATCCATACATGACCACAGGAAAAACCATAGCCTTGACTAGATGGACCTTAGTCGGCAAAGTAATGTCTCTGCTTTTGAATACACTATCTAGGTTGGTCATTTGCATATAAGTTAAATAAGTAGGGTGACAATGTACAGTCTTGACCTATTCCTTTCCCAATTTAGAACCAGTCCATTGTTCCATGTCCAGTTCTAACTGTTATTTCTTGATCTGCATACAGATTTCTCAGGAGGTAGGTCAGGTGGTCTGGTATTCTTACCTCTCTGGTATTCTTATCTCTTGAAGAATTTTCCACAGTGTTGTGATCCATACAGTCAATGGCTTTGGCGTAGTCTAAAAAGAAGAAGTAGATATTTTTCTGGAATTCTCTTGCTTTATCTATGATCCAATGTCAACATCAGTGATTCTCAGACTTTATTGTGCATCAGAGTCATCCAGGTACTTGGTTAAAAACTCAGAGATTGAGGTCCATTTCTCCTTCAATGAGGCTGATCTTTGTACTCTTTATGATATCTCCAGGGGCTGATGAACACTGGACTAATCTATTTCATTTCTTTAGTTTACTAAGGAAAAGAGCAACCCTGGACTGTCTTCTGGGACCAGTAATCTCACTGTTCGCCTAGGAATATGCATAGAGTATGCATGGTGTGAATGCTAGTCATTGAACAGACTAGATTGCCAATCCCTTAATCTCCTTGTTTGCCCAGATGCCAGTGAGATTGTTCTTAATGGATGCCATCAAAATAGATTATAAAAACTGAATAGGAATGACCAAAGTTCAAATTTCACAGAAATTAGAGCTTCCCAGGTAATCAGACTGCAAGTATATAGACAAGTTGTTTGATTATTGCTCCTGCTTAGAGAATATAGATGCTAGAGACATAATTTCCAGATGTCCACACAGGACCACAGTCCTTAATCTGCAATTCCAATATCTCCAAAACACTAAAGACTGAAAGATTTCCCAAGGTTTACACATAAACTCCTTTGACAGTTATATTTGACCTGAATTGATAGCCATTTCCTTATTGCATAATTACACAATTTAGTGTGAATATTGAAACTGTTCTCTGCAGAAATTCTACTGATTTGGATTTCCTGCTGGCAGTGTTATGCAGTGTTCAGCATATGCAACCTTTTGACTTTCCATTGTTAAGAAAAAAATTTCTGAATCCTGACATACATCTGGCCTCAACATGTCCTGCAATAAGGTTGTAAACCAGTATTATATTATTCCATATTTATGATGGGCCCCTGAGGATTTGTCTGCTACCTTGGCTCAGTCCCAAGAGTTGTCATTGACAAAATTCAACAAGATAAATTTCATTATGTTGAAACATAAAATGACTAATTTTTTTTATTAAGGAGCCATGACAAATGTGAGTGTTCATTCTCTACTGAACCATGGATCTCCTTACAATTTTTTCTGACAAAATGACCTACTTGGAAAAAACAAAAGGGAGTTTGGTTTTCAGAAGCATTTCCTACCATCCTCTACCTTTCAGTCCACTCTTTTGATCCCCTCTTCTCCAGTGTTTAATCAACAGACTATAGGGGAAATATATTCTAAGTTAACTTAGAGTTTATGATTGAAATTTGAAATGGAGGTAAATATGGTGGTCAAAGATGAGTCGAATTATAAAAATAAACAAATAGATCAATGGAACAGAATCAAGATCCCAGAAATTAACCTTAGCAAATATGGCCAATCAATATGTGACAGTAATACTAAATAGAGAAAAGGCAGTCTCTTCAATAAGTGGTGGGGAAAATTAGATATTCACATGTAAAAAAATGAAATAGTACCTCTTTTTCACAAAAATTAACTTGAAATGGATTAAAGACTTAAATGTAAGACCTGAAACCATGAAAATCCTGGAAGAAAACATAGGCCAAAAGCTCCTTGACATGTGTCTTGGCAATGATTTGGGGGGATGGTTAACACTTAAAGCATAAATAAGAAAATTAAAAACGAACAACTGAGATTCCTCAAAGAAGCTTCTACACAGCAAAAGAATCAGCAAAGTGAAAAGGTAACTTACAGAATGGGAAAAAATATTTGTGAACCATACATCTGATAAGGGTTTAATACTCAAAATATGTAAAGAATGCATACAACTCAGTAGCAGAACAAACATATAATTAATCCAAGTAAGAAATGAGCAAAGGACCTGAGTAGACATTTTTAAAGAAGATATATGCATGACCAACAGATACATTAAAAAAAAATGTTCATGTAATTCATTATAGGAAAATGTAAATCAAAACCACAATGAGATGTCACCTCAAGCCATCATCAAGAAGATAAAAGATAGCAAATGCTGATGTATTGGTACAGCCACTATGGAAAACAGTGTGGAGGATTTTCAAAACATTAAAAGTAGAACTAATGTATGATCCAGAAATTCCAATTCCGGGAATATATCGAAAGGAAACAAAACCACTAACTTGAAAAGAGATTTGCACTCCCATGTTAACAGCAGCATTTTTTACAGTCACCAAGACATGGAAACATCCTAAATGTCCATCAACAAATGGATGGATAAAAAGTTGTACCATATATAGATAAAGATATATATTTCAGCATAAAAATAATGAGAAAATCCTGCCATCTGTGACAACGTAGATGGACTTTGAAGACATTATTCTAAATAACATAAGTCATACAGAAAAAGACAGATACTGTATGATCTCCCTTCTATTTGGAATCTGAAAAAAAAAAAAAGCAAAACTCAGTGAAAAAGAGATAAGATTTATATTTGCCAGAGGTAATGATATAGGGAAGGGGAATTGGAGGAAGGTGGTCAAAAGGTATGAACTGGCAGTTACAAGATAAAAAGTACTAGGGATGTAACATACAATATGATAACTATAGTTAATACTACATATGATATGTAGGAAAGTTGTTAAGAGAATAGATCCAAAGAGTTCTCATCTCAAGGAGAAAAAATAATTTTTTTCCTTTTCTTTTTATTGTATCTACATGAGTTGATGGATGTTAACAAAACTTATTGTGGTAATCATTTCACAATATATTTTAGTTAAACCATTATGAAGCACACTTGAAACTTAAATAGTGATGTATGTCAATCATATCTCAAAAAATAGAGGAATGATTTTAAAATAAAACACATGCACACACACAAATGAGTTGAATTAACATACTCTGATTGTCAGAGATTTCTTTGGGAGAACTCTACTGCAGTAGACCCTAACTCCGTATGATATATTATAAAAACCCATCTCTATTCTTATATTTACATGTGTGTAATTTACATACTAACCCAGTTTTCAGAGCTGTGTAATATTTGAAATGCAACCATTATTGTTCTTTGGTTTTTTCATTGTGATTGTTTGTGTTTGTGTGACTATACATAAAAAACAGTTATTTAAAATATACTTTATAATAAGTAACAAATATTTTCCTAAGGATATTTAAGCATCATAGAATTTAGCCGCCTGATGTGAATAGTCAACTCATTGGAAAAGACTCTGAAGCTGGGAAAGATTGAAGGCAGCAGAAGAGGGCGGCAGAGGATGAGATGATTTGATAGCATCACCAATTCAATGGACATGAACTTGGGCAAACTCTGGGAGATAGTTAGGGACAGGGAGGCCTGGAGTGCTGCAGTCCATGGGGTTGCAAAGAGTTGGACACGACTTAGTAACTGAACAAAAACAAGACTTTTATGCAAAAATCTAAAAACACCTGTGGCTTCCCTGGTGGCTCAGCAGTAAAAGAATGTACCTGCCAGTGCAGGAGATGTGGGTTCAATCCCTGGGTCAGGAAAATCCCCTGGAGTAGGAAATGGCAACCCACTCAAGTATTCTTGCCTGGGAAATTCCAAGGACAGAGGAACCTGGCAGGCTACAGTCTATGGGGTCACAAAGAGTCAGACACAACTTGGCAGCTACCCAAAGTGATACCTGCAGCTGATTCCTTACATAAGTTTGGGTTGTAGTTGAATTTGCAAATAACTTTTGAGCTAAACAACAATGTGCTTGCATTCCAAATAAGGACTATTAATTGTAATTGATAACATATGGAATTTGCCAACTATATTAAGTAATGAGTGTTCCTTATGGGCAAAATCAATTGCCTATTCTGCTTAAAATCTTGGCTTCAGTTCAGAGTTATTGTGAGACAAGGTTACACCTTCACAGCTTGTAAACATGCCTACTTAGCCAGTGTTCATTAATGCAAATTAGCTAAAGACAAATGTTCTCAATAGCATATTTAAAGAGGATGTAGATCCCTTCTGTGATGTCTTCCAGGAGATAGCCAGAGTCAATGTTTCGTTTCCACTATCATAATTACCAACTTCCTGACAGCGTGGAAGGCACCGTGACCTTAGTTATGAGTCATAAATCAGGTTCTCAGCAATAAGATTGCTGAGAGGATTACTAAATTAATTAGTACTACCTGGCAGTTGCAAAGAGTTAACTCACTGGAAAAGACTCTGATGCTGGGAGGGATTGGGGGCAGGAGGAGAAGGGGATGACAGAGGATGAGATGGCTGGATGGCATCACCAACTTGATGGACATGAGTCTGAGTGGACTCCCCTGAGTTGGTGATGGACAGGGAGGCCTGGCATGCTGCAGTTCATGGGGTCGCAAAGAGTCGGACATGGCTGAGCGACTGAACTGAACTGAACTGAACCTGGCAGTTACACACAGAGATGGAGGTGGGTATGGAATGACAGGTGTGGAGAACTGTCCTGCTGTGTGTTCAAGAACAGACAATAGTCTGGATTCCCTTCCTCAGAAGACTATATAAATCTCAGACTCTTAGAAGCTATTAAGTCTCATAGCATTTGTTTTTCAGAATCCTCACTTTTGATGACGTTTTTGCTGTAATTTATTATAGAAGCACCTATTGAAGATGCACCTAAAAAATCTGAGTGAGGGGAGGGACTTTCCCGATTTTCAAAATAGCAGCCCTTTACTCACTTTAGACTTGTACCACGTGTTTAGAATCATGACTATTTATGCAAGAATATTTCCCTTTACTCAAATTGGCAAACTTTTAACAAATACAGTCTTATAGATTCCTTAAAAGAGTTCTCATGTTGAAGGGCTCTCTGACAAGGGATCACCGGGTATCCAATGCTCTGTATGTGTGGGGAATCATGTGCTTTTCCCAGAATGTAATCCGTGATATACATCAACTTCTCAGAAGCTTTATGACCCCTCAAAGCAAGGTTAAGAGTCCTCATTGTAGAGGAAATAACTACCTATGGTCTCTAAACTACAAATGTCTCTCTTTCTGTTATTTATGAAAAATGTGTACCGACCCATGCAGCTCCCCTGAATTGTGACTCTGGGCAGGAAGTCCTTCTGGGAGTTGACAGTCAGATCCTCAGTTGATTGCTCATTCTACTGGAAATGAATTGTAGATTGCTTCCTGATGCTTAAATAAGGTCAGCTGTCTAAGCCATCTTCTAAGATAGCACCCCCCAGCCCAAAGTCTGTTTCCTCCTTCTTCAGCTCTCCCCAGGGTTCACTTCTCCATTTCAGAGCCAGCCCCTGGCCATTGACTCACCAGAAAGCCTGCCTGCCCTCCCGCAGTCTCTGGGACAAAAGTGAACCATTTACCAGCTCACCCCTCACTGCCCAACTGTGATCAGAACACAACCAACATCTGGTGATACAAATTAATTGGTTGCTTTGGCATCATTTTGCAACTCAGTAACAGGGCAAAGGAGTCAAGTCTGAGACTTCCTGGCAAAAGAACAGTAAGCAGAACTAAGAATTAAACTAAATATAGTTTTATCATGTTAATTTACATCACTTTTCTAGCCTGAGAGTGTTTTTTCAACAGAGGCGCCTAAGAACATGAAAACGTAGGCAGTGGTTTTCATCCAGACATCACATTTAGAAGGACTGTAACTTGGGCTTCCCTGAGAGCTCAGTTGGTAAATAATCTGCCTGCAATTTAGGAGACCCTGGCTCCATTCCTGGGTGGAGAAGATCCCCTGGAGAAGGGATAGGCTACCCACTTCAGTATTCTTGGGCTTCCCTTGTGGTTCAGCTGGTAAATAATCCACCTGCAGAGTGGGAGACCTGGGTTCAATCCTTTGGTTGGGAGGATTGCTTTGAGAAGGGACAGTCTACCCACTCCAGTATTCTGGCCTGGAGAATGGGGTCACAAACAGTAGGACATGACTGAGCAACTTCACTTTAAAGTATTCTTTATGGATAATCATATCCCATTTTAATAGTTTAGAAATTATTTACATATTCCAACTATGCCACTTATTAGGGTTAAAAGATTCACTTTTCTGTTTACTTCAAATATGAAGCAATAGGTCCTAGCTTTAGGACATAATGGTAGGACATAATTTAGTAAATAGGTTTATTTCACCTATCTCTTGAATGGTTTCACAGGCATTGTCCTATAATTACTCCACTCTATGGGGATCTATAATTTCTTTTCTTGGAGTCACATCTTTCTATCCTTTTGAAGAAAATCTACCTGCATTCTGCCTCCACCCTGACAATGGAATTCAACAAATATTTAATGAACTCCTATTGTATGCCTAGGTTTCACATTAAGCAGTAGAGACACAAATGTTAATAAAATTCAGATCCTCATACTTACTATACAAATGTAAAACAATAAGGGAACTAAGCAAATATATAAGAGATTTCAATACAATGTGAAATTGCTATCATATGGTTAAAGACAGAGATACAAGGGAGACAAAATGGAGGGCTGCAAACATCTTTTAGGGTGAGGGAAGACTTCCCGGAGGAGGAGACTTTTAAATGGATAAGTAGGAATTAAGCAAAAGACAGTAGGAAATGCATTTCAAGCAGAGAAAGTGGCCTGAGGGTGCAAAAAAAAAAAAAGAAATAAATGAAGAAAGATGATAAACCTGGAAAATTGCCTGTGATTTACTAGGACTGCAGCTTTGGGTTCAGATAATAAAGTACCAAAAAATTAGGCTGGAGAAATAATCTGGGACCAAATTAAATAGGTTCCCTTAAACTGGTATGGAATTTGGATTTTGTTCTAATGATAAAAGGAAGATCAATCACTCATTATTTTCTTGTTGGATGTCCATTTGGCATATAGTATTGTACATGGCACAAGTTGATAGGATATCATTTTCTGAAACAGAACCAGATTTACAGCTAGGAGCTATACACAGGGACCTATGTGTTGAATGCTAGGGCTGTTGGAATGTCCCAGATCAAGATTCACCTTTCAGTGCACTAGCTAATGCCTCAGATTCTTCACTAAGAAACTGAGACCACTGTCCCCTAATACAAAGTAAATATGGCAGGGAAAGACACCCTGTTAAGCCTTAGTAGTTATTCTGACCTAATATGAATAATGTTCATAACATCTTTATCAAAGAGCAAGTTTTCAGGAGGAAGATATGAGAGGACCATGAACCAATGGCTTCCCAAAGGGAGGAATAGAGCAGAACAAGCTCAGATGGAGAAGCACAAACTGACTTCCTTTACAATACACTTGGCCAGCCTTGCATGCATCCTCCTTGGAGTGCTTCAGTCAGAATTATGGCTAAAGAACATCATTCGGGGTATCTTTAAATCCTAAACACCTAATTTAATCCTCAGATCATCTTGTATAGATCAATAGAACCCATCAAAAAGTAAAGCACTTTGGAATTTATGTGACTAAATGATTTTGAATCTCAACAGGTAGCATTTGCAGCTAGAAGAAAATGAATTCTTAATTACTCAATGGGCTATCACATCCTCCATATTATAACTTTACTCTAGATATTTTGATGGATGTCTTCCATCTCTTACTGGTTTGAATTGATGTATTTTTCTCTTCTCAAGACACGTTCACTTTTCAGGTCCATTTTCTAACTGTGAGCCAAAATACTCGCAATTTCCTTTTGATTATGAAAATGGGGAAAAAATCACCTCAATAAATGAGAAATTTTCCATCCTCTTAAATAGACTCCCAAGGATAATAAACCCCCATGGGATGTAGAGGAAAGAAAAAGAACAGAGGTCTTTTGAAAATAATAAAATGACTATTTAAAATAATCTTGGAAATAAAGCTCCCTAATGATGAAATTTGGTGTTATTATTTCTAATATGATGTTTAAACTTCATATGTCTTCTCTGTCTTCCTAAGAGTTGTAATCTTGCATTTTGCACAAGCTGACTCTGATGACATTGGTTTGAGAGGAACAAGACCAGATTTCACATTTGCCTTTCCAGCCTTTATTCTGCAGCTTCCTAGGGAGCACCTGGTTCATGGGCTACTCTGTAGATTTTAGAACAATGGCCACATGCCATCATGGCTTAGGAACTTTGCCTTTGAAAAGTTCCTTCTTTCTCTTGCCTGTTAAATCCCTGCTCATCCTTTGATCTTCATTTCAAAAGTCACCTGTTTCTTAACTCTCTTGACAGAATCAGTGACTTTCTTGCCTATGCTGTTATTTAAAATTGTGCTTATTTTTGCTACTCTGTTTTTACCTTCTTGCATTGTGCTTGTGGCTTCAATTAAGGCTTCTACAGATTGTGCCACAATTAAAAAAAAAATTTGTTCACAATGATCTTTTTTATCAAAGTATAATTATAATTGATTTGCAATATTCTTTTAGTTTCAGGTGTACAACATAGTGATTCAATATCTATATAGACTGTATTCTATTTATTTATTTTAATACTTTATTCTACTTTACAATACTTTATTGGTTTTGCCATACATTGACATGAATCAGCCACATGTGTCCACGATCTCCCAATGCCGAAGCCCCCTCCCACCTCCCACCCCATACAGTCTCCCCGGATCATCCCGTACACCAGCCCCAAGCACCCTGTATCCTGTATTGGACATAGACTGGCGCTTCATTTCTTATCTGATAGTATACATGTTTCAGTGTCATTCTCCCAAATCATCCCACCCTCTCCCTCTCCCTCAGAGGCCAAAAGTCCGTTCTATACCTCTGTGTCTCTTTTGTTGTCTCACATACAGGGTCATCATTACTATCTTTCTAAATTCCATATATATGTGTCAGTATACTGTATTGGTGTTTTTCTTTCTGGCTTACTTCACTCTGTATAATCGGCTCCAGTTTCATCCATCTCATTAGAACTGAGTCAAATTTATTCTTTTTAAGGGCTGAGTAATACTCCATTGTGTATATGTACCACAGCTTTCTTATTATATTTAAAGTCACACTTTGCTGTGCACTTGAAATTAACACAACATTGTTAATCAACTATATTCTTATATAAAATAAAATAACTTTTTAATTAAAAATAAAATAAAGTTATTACAAAATGATGGCTAAATTTCTCTATGCTGTATAAGGTATCTTTGCTGCTTATTTACTTTATACATAGTCGTTTGTCACTGGTGATCCTTGAATTCCATTTCTTCTTCCTGGGTTCCAGTTTTCTTTTTTGATATACATTCTTTAGTAACTCTTTCAAGTACAGGTCTGTAATGATCTTTCTCACAGTCTTTTTATGAAAATGTGTTTTACTTTCACACTTGAGAAATGGTTTGGCTAGGTTAGAGATTATCTCTGTTTAGTATTCCTAACACCATAAGGAATAAAGGCTTTGTACCCATAGTTGGTGCAGCCTGGAGGTTTTTGTCATGGATGACACTTCCTACACTTGTTGTTTTTGTTCAGTCGCCCAGTCATGTCTGACTCTTTGCGACCCCATGGACTGCAGCATGCCAGGCCTCTCTGGCACATTCTACCCTTCCCTACCACATTCCAGAGCAAGGGGCAACGGTAAGCTGGCTTTTCGCCTCTCTGACTGGCTGACCACCCCCCTTCTCCGCAAGGGGCATCTGGGTGATACTCAAGTTGCCTGTCCAAGGTAGAGTGTTGGGACAGGGTGGAAGGTGGGAGGGAGGTCCAAGAAGGAGGGTACATATGTTTACCTATGGCTGATTCCCATGGATGTATGGCAGAAAGCAACACAATATTGTAAAGCAATTATCCTCCAATTAAAAATAATTTTTTAAAAAATGAAATTGCCTGTCCACCACGAGTTATAAATGTGGCAACATTCTAGGCAGTTATGAAGTCGTATCCAACTCTTTGCAATCCCATTACAGTCCATGGAATTCTCTAAGTCAGAATACTGGAGTAGGCAGCCTTTCCCTTCTCCAGGGGATCTTCCCCAACCCAGAGATCGAACCCAGGTCTCCCGCATTGCAGATTGATTCTTTACCAGCTGAGCTATCAGGAAAGCAGCTAGGCAGTTATGGTCTAGGATAAAATGATGATTGTGCATATTTATGTCATTCCTAACTAGGACCCATGCCTTCTACAACATACATTGAGCATAATGAAAAAGACTGCATCTGTTTGTCTTAAAGAATAAATATTCCAGGGAGATTTTGTTTCATACCAATGTCTCTTTAAATGCTCACCCTCTATTTCAAAAAGTTGTATTGGATGGCACTTAAAGAGGAATTGCAGCTGGTTAAATTTAGGGTATTGAACAAATTCCAATCCAAGAATATTTCTTGGCGCCGGGCCTATGGCATTTTTATTTTATTCTAAATTGGATAAATTTTAATTCATTTTTAAGTTCTTTGCTTTCTCTACTTTTTCTTCTGAGACAGGCAACTAACCGTTGATATTTATTCTGCCTTTAATACTACAGCTCAATTATGATATTTTGTATACATGCTATATCAAATTCCTTGAAGAATTTGTACTATTATACAAATCCAGCTATACTTTAAAACATATCAATCACTTCTGTTAAGTCTTACTAAAGCTATGTGCTAAGAATAATATAAGAAAATAATTTTGCCATGTTTTTTTCCATAAGTTAATATGGCCTTATATTTCATTTTATATGTTTAGTAAATTTTGAAGCTCTGAATCTTATTTTCCTTCTTATTCTCCAATGTATTTTTTGTTCAGTTTCCTTATCAGTTTTTATATTCTTTTTTGGCCTCTAATTTATACTTCCTGGGAGATAATGTTAATTTAAAAAAAATTAAAAGAAGAGAGAGAGGGAGGAGGGAGGGAGGGAAAGGCCTATGATATTTTGCTAAGATTGTTGGGAACAGTTTAGGAATCAGCTGCATAGGGATACTATTTGAAGTCTGGGCAAGGCTAGATTCATGAAGCAGAAAGACAGATAAGGCCAAAGGTACAACCCTGAACAACATTTACAGAAAACAGAAGCAACCGCAGAAATGATTGGAGCTCTCTGTTTCATTTGTACATGTGACTCAGTTTCCACAGTTCCTCAAGAGAGGAAATGAATCTTGGGCGTGTCCTGTAGGTCTCACTCCACCCCTCACAGTGAGAGCACCCCGTAAATGCTCTGTTTACTGAGAGCTGCTGCTTACTCTTCTGTGAGCCAAGGCTCTGGTGTAAACAAGGCAAGCAAAGTCCCTGTCATTTATGTTTTGGTGGTGTATGTGGTAGACGTAGAAACAGGAAACAAGATTAGAACCACATCAATACCTCCTCAGTATCTGTAGCAGTAAGTGCTACAGAAACAGTTAACCAAATAATGGGCTGGGGAGGAGCTCCAGTGTGGGGCTAGGGTGGGGGGTGGGTAGTGCTTTATCAAGTATGACCAGGGAGGAAGTGACCTTGGAGCTGAAATGTACATGCTGAGGAGAAGCCACCATATGAGTTGCAGGGAAAGAGCATTGTATAGAGATAATGAGTGCCAGGGGCCTGAAGCAAGAGCAAACTCAGAGTGGTTGAGGGGAAGGAAAGGAGCCTAATGCACAATGATAGGAATTTGTGGAGGTGAGCCAGAGCCCAAGTTCCCCTTGGCCTTGAGACGAGGTTGGATTTTATTCTATTTGCAGTCGCCCCGTGGGCTGATCCACTTGATCCTATTTATTTGTCCCTGCTCTGCTGCAGCTCCTGCCAACATGACCCAGCTGCCTGGCCCTGTTTGACTGTGTGTGAGGAGATGGAACACAGGTGAAAAGAAGGCAACACTTACTATCACAGCTTGTCTTTCACCCTCTAGATTCAATATACATACTGTGATCCATTCTCCTCCCTCATCTAGAGATTTTGTGCCAAGAACCCAGCCTACTCAGGGAAAGAAACTAAGCTAATCTTTGGCAAAATCAGAGTGAAGTGAGCATGCATTAATAAAATTGCATTAATAAAATAAATATACAATAAGGGTAAGACTGGAGAAGACTCTTGAGGATCCCTCGGACTACAAGGAAATCAAGCCAGTCAATCCTAAAGGAAATCAACCCTGAATATTCATTGGAAGGACTCATGCTGAAGCTGAAGCTCTGATGCTTTAGCCACTTCATGCACAGAGCCAACTCATTGGAAAAGACTCTGATGCTGGGAAAGATTGAAGACAAAAGGAGAAGGGGGTGGCAGAGGATGAGTTGGTTAGATAGTATCACCAACTCAATGGACATGAATTTGAGCAAACCTAAGGGGATAGTGGAGGACCTAGGAGCCTGGCTTGCTGCAGTCCATGCAGTTGAAAAGAGTCAGATATGACTTAGCAACTGAAAAACAACAATAAGGAGTTTTCTGTCCTAAACATATGTGTAGTGTTAACTAGAGAGAAGAAATGAAGGAGAAGATGAATATGAATATTTGAAGGCATCTATATTCCTAGATGCCTAGAGGTTAAGGGTACAGTCCTCCACAGACTGACACCAGTCACAAGTTTGGGGGTCCCCAGAGTCATCCTGATTCTGACCAACTGGCTACAGATTCACACTACCCCTTCAAAATTTCACTAAAAAGACCCACAGAACTCAACTGGAAGCGCTGTTCTTATGATAGTTCTATGATAACAAAAGGATACAAATTAAAAGAGACACATAGGGCCAAGTCTGGCAGGATTCCAACCATAAAACTGTTATCTTCAGGGATGCATTACCCCGTTAGCATATTGATGAGTGACAATATGTAGAGAATTATCAATCCAGGAAGCTCACCCAAGCTTCAATGTTCAAAGTTATTTGGAGTTTTGGAAGTAGCTATGATTGACTGAATTTCTGGCTAGGAGGTTGCAGTTAATTTCCAGCCCCCAGTCCTCTCCAGGGATGAATCAATATCATGTGGCTCAAAGCTTCTACCCTCACAGGATGGTCCTTAGAGGTGGTCCTTCTGGTGTGACCTGTCCTGAGTCACCTCATTAGCACAAACTCTCAGGTATGGCGGGAGGGCCCCACCATGAACAACAGGAAAGACATTCCAATCACAATGGAAATTCTAGGGGCTTAGAGGCTCCCTCCCAAGAACTAGACACAAGGTCCACTCAAATTTTTTATTATACAGCAGAACTCCTCAAGTTAGATTTGCAATCAGTTTCCCATTCTCTATACCAGTCCTGAGTACAATTAGTACAGTTGCTTGAGTAAGGAAGAAACAGTACCCATTGCTTGAAATTTTAGCAGACTAGAGCCATGGAATTTAAGCCATCATTATAAAGATACTATAGATTCACGTTGCCCATCTCTCGGCTTCACACTTTTTTCCCACACAGCATTTCTGTGTGCTTCCTTCTTAGGTGACAAGGATCATGATTCTATTCTGTCCTTTTCTGAGTGCAAGTTAGATATTTGCTTACACCTAGCAAATGTTACATTGTGCAAATGACATAAATATTATGAAAAACAGTGAGATAAAGGCAACCCTAGATTATTCTTTTGTCCAGTTGAAAGTGGTCATAAATAGAACCTCTGTGTCCTTAACATTTAGAATTGGAGTCTGAAGTCAACTTTTTGAAATTTGCTTTGTGTACTAGCAAAAGCACCAAAAAAAAAACAAAAAAAAAAAACACAGTGACAACAAAACCTGGGTGACTCAATGGAAAGATAATGTAAAGAACTTCATGTCTTATTGCATAATGGATTGGGAGATGTGTGCCTTATGTATCAGTGTTCCAGATGACCTTGAGCAATGCAAAGAAACTCCCTCCCCCATTTCCCAACTTGTGTGACAGCTGTGAGGTGTAGCTTCTGAATGACTACACCACTCTGTAAAGTCGCTGCAATATATCTTTCTCTGATTGCTTGGCCTGCCCTGACCTGAAGAACTCTGTGGAAAATGATGGCCACATGACAGCTGAGTTCTAGATGGAAAGTCACAAAATTGAATCACCCAAATGTTTCCAAGCATTGTGTAGACTAACTGTCCAGAAAACTGAATTTTCTTCTACCTAAATGTTATTATCTTGGTACTTCAGTGTAATGCCCCTCCATATCATTCCAGGCCATTCCAAGTGAAGGTTTATTTGATCACAATTCCAGGGAAATGTGACATCATCTTAAAGGATTCGTGGGGTGTTTGTTGGTGGTGGTTTTGGGTTGTTGTTGTTTTGCCGCATCAGTGGGTCTTAGTTGTGTCTTGCAGGATCTTTCGCTGTGTCACATAAACTCTGTTTGCAGCACAGGCTTCAGAGGGTGCAGGCTCAGTAGTTGCCGTGCTTGGGCAGTTGCTCCATGACATGTGGGATCCTAGCTCCCCAGCTAGGTTCAAACCCGCATCCTCTGCATTGCAAGGCAGATTCTTAACCTCTGGACCACCAGGAAGTCCCTAGTGGGGTGTTTTAGATGGGGATCTGGGGTTTGTTTAAATCAGGTGTGATAGGACACATAGACATGAACGTGATTGTCATGAAGGAAGAAGCTTTTATACTTACAGATCCCAAGAAACAGGAGGCAT
The DNA here is from genome assembly GCA_917880005.1 of Nanger dama. Lineage (NCBI taxonomy): Eukaryota > Metazoa > Chordata > Mammalia > Artiodactyla > Bovidae > Nanger > Nanger dama. The sequence goes on from CAKJTW010000066.1 coordinate 11,701,785, forward strand.
GCATACCACGCAGGGCCACACGGGGAAACACCAGTCAGTTAGGCGTCAAAGGGAGTGGAGGAAATAAAGGCAAGAATCTTTATTGTCATTTCCACTGGAAGGACTGAATGAGGCAGGGTTAACAGGCTTAGACTGGATAGTTTGATTATTTTCAGCAGGTACTTGGGTGTGGGGGCTGTCCTTGGTTGTTCAGCATCTGGCCCCGGGAGAATTAGAGCAGAATAGTGACCCAGAGTGTAAATCTGAGAAGTGGAGGTGTCGGGGAATGTGCTCTGGATTGGTTACGTTGCATATGAAAGGTATACTCCTCTGAGACTTGTTTGCTATCTCTAAGAATGTGCTAGCCCCGGGAGGGGCACTCTTCCAGGATCAGCAGAGCCTTAATGTCAACACATCAAATACAGAAAGTAGAAAGTGTGGTTATTACAGAGGGTTAGGAAGAGGTCTCTTAGTCATAGGTCCTTTACCAGCAAGATCATTTTTAAAATTCTTTTGTTTAGCTTTGATATAAGTCATGTAATTATATATAAAGTCCTAGAACTAACCCAAATATTTAAATATCTTTAGGGAGGAAAAAACTGATCTTACTCTATTTCTCAAGCTTTAACATTTATCAGCTCAGGTCAGTTAACATTTATACAAATCACCTGTTGGATTGCTGGATAAAATACAGGATATCAAGTTAAATTTTAATTTCAGATAAACAAATAATTTTTTTACATAAGCATGACCCCCTTATAATATTTGACACATACTTGTCCTAAAAAAGAAAAAAATCATTGTTTACCTGAAATTCTAGTTTACCTGGGCATTTCCTGGTGGGCTACAGTCCATGAGGTTGCATAGAGTTGGACACACTGAGGGACTTCACTTTCACTTTCACTTTGGTCTTTTTATTTGCCAAATTTGACAATTCTGGTCACCTGGAAAATCCTGTTAAAATGCAGATCCTGATTAAATAGGGAGAGGCCTGAAGTTCTGCATATCTAACCAGCCCACAAGGTTTGCTAATATTGCTCTCCCTTGAACTACTTTTTGATAGCAAAACTCTATCTGAGACCTTTTGAGTACACTCAGTGTCCCATAATAGAAAGTGGCAACCAATATTATTGACCAAAGACATGGAATTAGCTTAAATTCTGCAGTGTAAATGGACTGATTCTCTAAAGAGTTGATCTGCCTTCCTGTTTTGAAAAAGAATCAAATTTATTTCCTGGATTAGAGATTACTTAGGTTCTGATTCATAAATCCTTAGAATTTGCAAATCCAAAGACTTAAGAACCACAGTTTTAAAAATCCACACAGTTTTGGAAGAATATAAAGATTATTCCTAAAAGCAAAGGAAATGATCAGGATGATTGTCAGCCTATTAGAATAGTCTCATGTTCAGTACTAAGCACAAACCTAGATGATACACTCTTTATTTTAGAAAACAGTTGAAATTATATACTGAGACATTCAACCAAAGCAACTGCAGTTTTTCTTCTGTTTAGGAACAATTTGGTACTTCCATCTTCAAAGCTGTTATTTACATATCAGCAGCTTTGTTCAGATCCCCTGTTCTTCGGTCAAGTGTGAAATTACAATGAAAAGTTGAGGACAGGGTGGGACTCACAGATAGTAAGATCAAAAAAGGCAAGGAAGAAGAAAACAAGAATATGAGAACAAATAAACAATACTGATTAGAAGTCCACATCAGTTTTCTCAATTTAAAATGAATGTGGGAGAAGGAAATGGTAACCCACTCCAGTATTCTTGCCTGGAGAATCCCATGGACAGAGGAGCCTGGCAGGCTACAGTCCACGGGGTCACAAAGAGTCGGACATGACTGAGTGACTTCTTCTTCTTCTATGGCCATATTTTTTTAACATTCTAGATATTTATTTCCTCATGTGTTTAAGTCTCATCAAGTCTTATAAAATGGAGTTTTTGAATTAAGAAAGTGTAAGTGTGGCCACTAAGTTGATTTTATGTACCTCAGCATTATTCTACAGAGAAGCTTCAATAGATGCTTACAACCATTCTCTGTGCTGGATAATTGTGTACCATATCCACTAGAAGAGTGAACTATTATTGATTAGGGTTATAATATTTTATTATGGCATGGTGAATTTCAAGCTGATTTTTGTTTCAAAGACCTGCAGACCTTTGAGGGGCTCATCTTGGGGAGAGAGTGAATAGGCTGAAATAAATCAGTAAACAAGAAACAAATAAATTTTTTTTTTTCCAATCCTACCAGATATTACAGAATACCAAACTTAACTTTGGTTTATTTTACAGATTGGGAGAAAGAAACATAAAGCAAGATATTTTATTATAATGGCTTATTCTAATACATGCTCTGCAGCGTGTGCTGTGCTTAGTCAGTCAGGCATATCTGACTCTCTGTGACCCTGTGGACTGTAGCCTGCGAGGCTTCTCTGTTTATGGGGACTCTCCAAGCAAGAATACTGGAGTGGGTTGCCATGCCCTCCTCCAGGGGATCTTCCCAACCCAGGGATCGAAGCCAGGTCTCCCGCATTGCAGGGGGATTCTTCACTGTCTGAGTCACCAAGGAGGCCCAAGAATACTGGAGTGGGTGGCCTATCCCATCTCCAGGGGATCTTGCTGATCCAGGAATTGAACCGGGGTCTCCTGCATTTCAGGCAGATTCTCTACCAGCTGAGCTTCCAGGGAAGCCCATTCTAATACATATGTTATATTAATACTTAGTACTCTTGCACCTACAGTAATCCAGGACCCTTTCCAGATCCACTCATAGATTCTAGTCTGATCTGTGATTCTCTCTGGAATTTTGTGGTAAAAGTTATTTTTAGTTGGTGAATAAGTGTGTTTTATAGTAAGAAATAGGTCACTGTATTTTTATGGACTCTCTCTCTATATATAGTATCATCCCCCATCCCAGGAAATGAGTCAACAACTGTTTTTAAGTATAAATACTTAGAATCCAACCCGTTTTTTGTTGCCTAGAACTATTCAGACAGGAAGGTAACATTTTAGACCCCCAAACCATAATATCAGTCAGTTCAGTTCAGTCGCTCAGTCGTGTCTGACTCTTTGCTACCCCATGGACTGCAGCACGCCAGGCCTCCCTGTCCATCGCCAGCTCCTGGAGTTTACTCAAACTCATGTCCATTGAGTTGGTGATGCCATCCAACCATTTCATCCCCTTCTCCTCCCACCTTCAGTCTTTCCCAGCATCAAAGTCTTTTCAAATAAGTCAGCTCTTCGCATCAGATGGCCAAAGTATTGGAATTTCAGTTTCAACTTCAGTCCTTCCAATGAATATTCAGAACTGATTTCCTTTAGGATGAACTGGTTGGATCTCCTTGCAGTCCAAGGGACCCTCAGGAGTCTTCTCCAACACCACAGTTCAAAAACATCAATTTTTCGGTGCTCAGCTTCTTTATAGTCCAACTCTCACATTCATGCATGACTACTGGAAAAACCATAGCCTTGACTAGACAGACCTTTGTTGTCAAACCGTAATATAGCTTAAAAGATTTTCCTGATATGTATGTTTGACACATTCAAAAAGGCATATGTACGTGGCATATGTACTTTTATATGTACATATAAAAATAAGTAAATGATAAAGACCCCTGAACCCATCACCCACTTCCCCCGGAAGGTAGGCTCATCCCAGTCATACATCTCATTTATCTTCCAGGGGAGGAAATGAACCACCCTGTGCTAAGCGCTCTATAATATACATTATCTTATTTATTAATAATCTCCCCAACATCCCTATACATAAATGCTAACATTTCCTTACCGTGTTATCAATGTATAAACTAAGAGATTAGGAATCTTGTCAAGAATTTCAAGCCTACTGCCTAGGTGTGGGCTACACACAGTGACTTCCTCTCAGAGCTTGCAGTATAGAAAAGACGGGAAAGGACCAGTTGTGCTGTAGAGAAACCTGACAAATATACCCCACCAGGTGATCTGGATCAACATCAACAGTGGTAAGGCAGGTCGCTAAGAGGCACCCTTGATACCATGCAGTGAGAAGAGCATTTTTCTTCTGTGCCCTTCCTCCCACAAAACCATAGCCTCAGTCTAATTATAAGAAAAGCATTCAACAATCTCTGACAGAGAGGTGTTCTCCAAAATGCCTGAGCAGCACTCTTCAGAACTATCAAGTTCATCAAAAGCAAGGAAAGTCTGAGAAATTGTCACAGCCAAGAGGAAGCTAAAGGTATGATGACAAATGTGATCCTGGAACAGAAAAAGGACATTAGATAAAAATTAAAGAAACCTGAATAAACTGGACTCTGCTGCTTCAGACGTGTCCGACTCTGTGCGACCCCATAGATGGCAGCCCACCAGGCTCCTCTGTCCCTGGGATTCTCCAGGCAAGAATACTGGAGGAGTTGTCATTTCCTTCTCCAATGCATGAAAGTGTTGATAATAATATATCAATATTGCTTCGTTTACTGTAGCAAATGTCCCACACTAATAGAAGATGTGAACAACAAGAGAAATTGAGTTGAAGATGTTTGGGAACTCTACTGTCACTGTAATTTTTCTGTTCATCTAAATGTTCTAAAAAGTAAAGTTATTTTTTTAATTACATTAAAAGGCAACAAAAAAAGGCCAAAAAATTGAATAGACACTTCACCAAAGAGGGAATGTGAATAACAAATAAGCACATGAATAGATGCCTCATGCATTTGTTCATTAGGGAAAATACACATTAAAACCACAATTAGATACTACTGGACACCTGCTAGAATGGCTGAAATAAACAATCCTGACAATACCAAGTGCTGACGAAGAGGCGGAACAACTAGAATGCTCACAAACTGCTGCTGGAAGTTAGAAATGGTTTTGCCTGCCTGGAAAGCAATTTGAAAGTTATGTTACTGCATAATTCTATTTATATGACATTCAGTAAAGTACAGAACCACAGTGATGGAGATCAGATCAGTTTTACCAGATTAGGGGATGGTGTGTCTACAAAATGACAGTGTTGAGGGATGGTGGAGGTGTTCTGTATCTGGATTGTGGTGGTGGTTACATGGATGCAGTCATGCCTTGGTATCCATGGGGGACCCTCTCAGACACCCAAATCTGAAGATGCTCAAGTCCCTTAAATAAGTGTGGTATTTGTACATAACCTTCACTCACCCTCCCATTTGCTTTATTTTTTAATAACACAATGTACTTTATTTTTTAATATAAATTTATTTACTTTAATTGGAGGCTAATTACTTTACAATATTGTATTGGTTTTGCCATACATCAACATGAATCTGCCACGAGTATACATGTGTTCCCCATCCTGAACCCCCTACCACCTCCCTCCCCAAACCATTCCTCTGGGTCATCCCAGTGCACCAGCCCTGAGCATCCTGTATCATGCATCGAACCCATTTACTTTAAATCATCTCTAGATTACTTATAATACTAATACAATGTAAATTCCATGTAAATATTTGTAAATACAATGTAAATGTTATGTAAATCATTGCCAACATGAAGCGAATTTAAGTTTTCACCTATTGGAGCTTTCTGGAATTTTTTTCCCCAAATATTTTCGACCCAGAGCAGGTTGAATCCACAGAGGCAGAACTTGAGGATATAGAGGACGACTGACTACATACATGTGTGAAAACTCACTGAACTGGGCCACAAAACAAATCTCATTTTCCTGTTCTGAATTTAAAACAAAGAGAGAAACACTCTAGAGAACCAACCCATCACTATGAAAGAATGGACTTTTATAGAGAGTGGTGCTGCAGGAGAGCCCAAGCCCCTATTTTGCTCTAGAAGGAGCAAAAGGCAAAGTCTTATTTGTGGTCCTGAGGCAAGGACATCTTTCTTGCAGAAGAGGCTGAGACCTCTCAGTGGCACCAGTTACATCATGGAGGAGTCTTCCTTTCGTGGTCAGAGAAATCCTTAAAGAATATTTCTCAGCATTCAAATACAAGCTAAAAAGTATCTGAGTTTACACTAGCATGGTTTACACAAGGTCATTACTCAGATAATGATTGTCTAAAAAATATAGCCATTTATTTGTGGTTTACTACTTTTTTGAAAGTTTTTTATCCATTGAGCTGAACCTCTATGAGAAAGATTCCCTGATGTTTTTTCACAGGTGTCTGCACTGAATTTTGAATCCAGTCTCATCTGCACATGCGTGTATAATGCTTTCCTCAGTTCAGTGTAGGTGTGGAAAATGTATGACTGCCTGTGGATTCAGGGGCAGGTGTTGTGTAAAATAAACAAAGAGCTACCACCCTGGTGGTCCAGTGGTTGGGACCCTGAGCTTCCACTTCAGGGGGCAGGGGTTCAATCCGTGGTTGGGTAACTGGGATCCCACATGTCATACAGGGTGGTCAAAAATTAATTTTTAAAAATAAATAAAGAGAGGAATGAACAGGTGGCTATTGTCACTGTTGCTTGAGAAAACAGCTTTGCATATAAACCTACCCATATTGTTTGAACTACCCAAGCTAATGTTAGTATCTAGACTAATTACAGACTGGTCTGGACAAAGAATTAACATCTTAAATGTCTATTTTGGTTATCTATTTTATATTAAAAAGAGTAAATAAATAAAATGTCTATTTGGGTATTTTCTTGGTAAACTGTGGTTATCTCTTGGGAGTTTTTGTTATTATGGCTTAGAAGGCACATAGTCACAGGGTCTCAATGAAGCAAAAGAAGAAACGGTAACCCCAGGTTGACCAGGCCAGGGTCCCCAGTGCCAACGCTGGTGTCAGGGTGGCATTCTGTCTCCTCCTGTGAGATTATAGTCCCCTGGAGGACAGGAGACATTTTCTCCTGGGAGAAAATATCTGCAGATCATCCCACCTGGCAAAGGACTTGTATTCGGAATACACAGAAAGAAAAGAAAGTGAAAGTGAAGTCGCTCAGTCGTGTCTGACTCTTTGCGACCCCATTGACTGTAACCTATCAGGCTCCTCTGTCCAAGGGATTTTCCAGGCAATAGCACTGGAGTGGATTGCCATTTCCTTCTCTCCAGTGGATCATCCAGACCCAGGGATCGAACCCAGGTCTCCTGCATTGTAGACAGATGCTTTACCGTCTGAGCCACCAGGGAACACAGAGATATCTTAAAATGCAACAGCAAATGAAAATACTCAATTTTAAAAGAGGTGAACTGGAGAGAAGGCTTTAGGTGGCACAGAGGTAAGAAACCTGCCAGCCAATGCAGGAGAGGCAAGAGACACAGGTTTGATCCCTAGGTCAGGAAGATCCCATGGAGTAGGAAGTGGCAACCCTCTCCAGTATTGCATGGGAAAGCCCATGGACACAGGAGCCTAGTGGGCTACAGTCCATTGGGTCTCAAAGAGTCGAACACAACTGAGTAACCTAGCAAACACGCACAGACTGGAGAGAGCTTGAGTCCTTCAGGCCTACCATCATAACTACAGTTAAGAAAGGTTGGTTGGTCATTGATTAAACCCTCTGTTAAGTACTTTATAACCCAGAGAGGGATCATGTCTCATTCATCAAGTAGAACAGCTGCAAGAAGTCCCCAGCTTGAACACAAAGCCTGTATTTAAAAGGCCATAGTCACTGATTACTTAGCAGGAGATGCCCACAGAGGCCCTGCTGCTAATTTCTGAAGCAAGGTCTGTGCCATCAAGAGCCTGAGAAGTCACCATGCCAGGGAGGGAGCTGGCTGGGGAGAAGCTGGCCAGCTCTTAGAGGCCAGGTGGGGTTGGGCTTGACTCAAGGCTTGCCCTGAATAGCTGTCTACCTTGGCAAAGTTAATGCTTCTGAACCTCAGCTTCTGGATCCTAAAGTGGAGAAAACATTCCCTATGGAATGGAGTTAATGTGACAATTAAAAGTGATGATATATGTGAGAGCTAGTGCCATTTTGCCAAGCATTAGATGGTAGCAAGAATCATTTATAAAGCAGTAGCCTTGTCTCTCATTGAGAAAGACCCTGAAGCTGGGAAAGATTGAAGGCAGGACGAGAAGGGGGCGACAGAGGATGAGATGATTGAATGGCATCACCGACTTAATGGATGTGAGTTTGAGCAATCTCCGGGAGATAGTGAATGACAGGGAGACATGGCATGCTGCAGTCCATGGAGTCACAGAGTCAGACAGGACTTAGCTACTGAACAACAACAACAGCCTTGTCTGCAAGGAGAGTGAGTAACCCTTCGGACCTGCTTCTACAGATTTTGACCCCCAAAAGTTCTGAAGAGACCACGGGTAGTGGTAGGAAGGGAACTGAGTCTGTAGAGAATGGCCAGTGGAGGAAAGAAGTCAGGAGAGATTCAGATCACCAAATAGTACATCCTGATCCAGAAGGTTCCTGGGCTAGAGTTTGTCTCAGAGAACCTGCTTCTCGGATGCTGGAGTGATTACCTGCTCTAGTTTCCTAGGGCAGCCGAAACAAAATACCATAAACCACGTGACTTAAAGGGGCTTCCCACTGCCTCTGTAGTAAAGAATCTGCCTGCAATGAAGGAGTCACAGGAGATGCAGGTTCGATCCCTGGATGGGGAAGACCCCCTGCAGAAGGACATGGCAACCCACTCAGTATTCTTGCCTGGAGAATCCCATGGACAGAGGAGCCTGGCTGACTGCAGTCCAGAGAGGGGTTGCAAAGAGCTGGACACTACTGAAGCAACTTAGCACTCATGTACTCCTATCACCTAAAACAATGGAAGTGTATTTTTTCATAGTTTTGGAAGCTGGTAGACCAAAATTAAGGTATCAGCAAGACCATGCTCCCTCTGAAAGCTGTAGAAGAATCCTCCCTCGCTTCTTTCCGCTTCTGATGGTTTGCTAACAACCTTTGGCATTTCTTGGCCTATAGAGGCGTCACTGTAAGTCTCCATCCTCACATGGCCTTCTCTGTGTGTGTCTTCAGAGACTTTTCCCTCTTTGTGGGTCTGACTCAGTGTCCAAGGTTCCTCTTTTTGTAAAGACACCAGTCACATTGGATTACTGCCCCCTCTATTGACCTTGTTTCAACTTGGTGACCACTTTAAAGAGCCTATCTCCAAACAAGGTAACATTCTAAGACAGCGGGTGTTAGGATCTCAACAGATACTTTTTTAGGGAGCATGATTCGATCTAAAATACCTGGTTATGTGAGTTAGAAGTCTTTGTTGTCATTTTGTACAGGAGATGGATGCTTGTCTTATAAAGCAAATGTTCTGGCTTTCTTGAGCCATGAGAAAGTTTCCATTCTCCCCCTCACTTCCCACTGTTGCTGCCTTCTCAGTTAAAAGGCAAATGGTTTATCTACCAAGCCTAGTCCTTTACTTACAACATCTCCATGTCTGCAGTATGAGAGTTGGGGAGGAGTATGGAATGGGCTGGCATCTCCATCCTACAGAGACCAGCTGGGGAAACCTGTCCAGAAGTCCGGATTGCCAGAAAATTCTGGATCTTCTCACAGTAGACCCTGCCCAGAAGTGGGCAGAGTAAAGCTTTTGTGCTAAGAAAGACCCAGCCCACTGAGGTCCAGATGCATTCCCTGGGCTGTGTAGTCAGGATCAGGCGCTGAAGCAGGTAGCAGCCCTGTAGGAGGTAAATGTCTTTGACCTTGCATAGGCCGGTCAGTGGGCAAAGTCAGTGGCTCCCCCTCACTTCCTGCTGTTGTTGCCTTCTCCCTTTCTGGACCCTTCTGTCCCACCCCCCAGTTACCCTCCACCCCGAGTATTACCTGTGTGACATCCTACACCAGTATTCTACATGCATATAGGCTGGGGGTTTATATCACAGAGCCTATATGCAGACGGTCCACACTTATGTGGACAGTGGTCAACAGCCATAGCTCACAACCTAGACTTCAAAATTCAACAAGATTTGAATCACTTGGGGAATTTTTAAAATTTCAATACCTATACTTTCCCCAAACTAATTACAGTAGAAGCCTGGGGATAAGATCCCAGCATCAGTATTTTTTAAAGTTTCCTCTGATTTGAAATGTTTGATTCCAATGTTTGGCCCAAGTTAAAACCCACTGATTTAATGGGAAGCAGAGTACAGGAAGCTGTGACATTCTAGCAATGACCTCCAACCCTTCTGTAGCTAAGTTAAAGGGTACTCCAGTAGGTCAGGTAAGAGAGGATCCGTGCAGTCAGGGACCGAGAGGTGAGGCAGTCTCAAGCAGTCGTGAAAGGTGAAATCAACGGAGCCTAGGGAAATTGATAGGGAGTTAAAGAGGAAGGAACCTAGATAAGGTCCAGGTTCTAGGTAAAATAGATAGCTAGTGAGAAGCTGCCGTATAACACAGGAACCTCAACTCGGCACTCTGTGACAGCCTAGACGGATGGAGGAAGTGAAAGGAGGCTCAGGAGAGAGGGGATATATGTATACTTACAGCTGATTCACATTGATGTACAGCAGAAACTGACACAACATTGTCAAGCAGTTATCCTCCAATTAAAAATAGATTTTAAAAGTAAATAAAGTTTAAAAATCAGTATGAAGAAGGCAAAAAGAGGCAAAAATCTGATTTTGGTTTTGGATATGTTTAACTGTCAGGTGCTTTTAGAACTATCCAGGTGGCAGTGTCAGCTGCTCATGAGAGAGAGGCGGACTAGAGATAACATTTGGGAATCATTGGCATGAAATGATACCTGAAGTCTTGAGTGTCAAGGAGATTGTCTTGAGAGAGCAGGTGGCATGGGGAGAGCAGGGCTCTGGCAAGCACAGGTGGGGCAGAGGAGAAGGGGCCAGCAAAGCAGACTGAGGAATCACGAGGGTGGAAGGAGAAAGCGTCACAAAACACAAAGGAGCAGACACTTCCAGGAAGAGAATTGATGAGCAGGTCAGATGATAATGCCAGATCCAGTCTCGCGTTTATTGACTTTGGCCACATGGAGGTCAAGGGTGACTTAGGTCAGACCATTTTAGCAGAGCAGTTGGTAGTGGGAGCCTAACTGCGGTGAGGTTGAAAGATGGAAGTAAGGACACAGGTATAGATGCTCTTCTGAAAAACTGGCTGTGAATGGGGAGAAAGATGCTCAGTGGTGGCTGGAGGAGAATCCCTGGAAGGAACCGTGTGTGTGTGTGTGTATGAGCTGCGTGTATGCATGCTAAACCACTCAGTCATGTCCGACTCTTTGCGACTCCACAGATTGTAGCCTGTCACGCTCCTCGCTCCGTGGGATTCTCCAGGCAAGAATACTGGAGTGGGTTGCCATCCCCCTTCTCCAGAGGATCTTCCTAACCCAGGGATCGATCCCGTGTCTCTTACATCTCCTGCATGGGAGATGGGTTCTTACCGCTAGTGCCAGTTGGGAAGCCCAGGTTTATAAGCTACAAGGAAGGAATCAGTACCAAGGGAGAGACTGAAACGCCAAGAAGGAAATGCGTAATCAAGGATCCTGCCTGGCAGAGAGGAAATGGTGCCTAGAGATTGTAGAACTTCAAGCCAGAGGGACACCTTTGTTTTGTTTAATTTTTTTGTGAGCCTAGAGAAACAAGGACAATTTCTCTAAGGAAGGAAGGGTATGGAATGAAAACATTTTCCTTTGACCTTTTCCTTGTAGGAGGCAGGGTTGGTACAGTGGGAGCTAAGGCTGATGTTGGGGCACTGACAGCAGAGGACAAATGAGCCTGCAGGGAACAGAAGGAGCCATGGAGTGAGTGTGAGCTGCACCCCAAGAAGAGTACAGCTTCAAAGTCAAGGAAATTGACAGTAGTCTTCATGTTCAAAGGTTACAGTAAAGTCAAGCCAAGGTCAGCTGTCCTGTGGGATGTACCTGGTATAGAGGAAAAATCAAAGATACAGTAAGGAAAGTCCTGGGAGTCAAGGCTTTCTCAAGCATCATCTAGATCAGTCATAAAGTTGGGAGACTGCCCACAGCAGAAGCACTCTTTCTCCATGCTCCAAACAAAGCAGGACTTGTGGTATCTATTGAACAAAAGGGAGCAGGAGTTTGGTAAGAAGGCTAGAGGAGAACAGTAAACTTTTGGAATGTCCACAGAGGAGAACAGAATAGGAAGCAGATGAAGGAGGAATGAAAGAGGAGACCAGTGACCTCTCTGGTGGTCCAGTAGTTAAGACTTCCAGTGCAGGAGGTAAGGGTTTGATTCCTGGTTGAGGAGCTAAGATGCCACATGCCTTGAGGCCAAAACATGAAATAATATTGTAACAAATTCAATAAAGACTTTAAAAATGGTCAAAAAAATCTAAAAAAAAAAACAGTGGTCCAGTTGACATCAGAGACTAGACATTTGTAGCAGTGTCAGCTCTTGTGGTTGGGTTATTGTCTCCATTTGTGCTTGGCAGCCCAGGAGCAATCAAACAACACTGTGAAGTCAGTTGTGCTGAGCAGGTGTGGCAGAAGTTCAAAGCCCAGGCAGTCAAGGAGTCTGGAAAAAGAATGAGCCAACTAAGTTCGAAAGCAGTGTTTCTAAACAGAGATCTAAATACAGCTATATAATCACAGAGCTAATGAATGACTCATCATTATGAAAATTAATGCCAGCCTGCTTTTAGATGGCACTTTTCTACTTTCTAAGAGTAAAGGTTCCTGGTTCTTTCCACTCAAGAAGATCGTCTTGCTCTGTGTTCACTACCCAGGTCTCTCAGTTTCCATCTTTCTCTCAAAAGGAGGATGTTTTACTTTCTCTTATCATGGTTGCAGCAGGTTATCAGGTAGACAGAGTCGCAGCTGGAGTTCCAGAGGTATAATCTTTTTCAGTGATTAAATAGTGATTGAGTTGGCAGTCATTGGAAACTCAGGGCCCACAGTTCCATATTTTTTGAAGGAAGAACATTGGTTATTTCCCATGGGCATTCCATGCATGGAGGAGAAAGCAGAATTTCCCAAACTAACCTGGGTTGACATTTATTTAAAATATGCCAAGTGCTATTTATCTGGTTTATCTTATTACAGGCCCTAGTTCTGCCAGATAATTAAAGGGCAGCTGGAAAATGAGGATAAAGTCACAGCAATATCTTCCAAGAAGAACTTTTAGGGCTCTCACCCCGTTTGTTTAATGAACTTAGTGTGAACTAATGAAAAGTGTTATGTTGTGTCCAGGAGAGGGAAAGAGTAGGGAGCAAAGTAAAAATTTGCTTTCCCTCTTGTCTTGAAAAGAGAGTTTTGTTTATTCTGGTGAGTAAAAGAGTTGGCAGGATAGAAGGAAGGATATGAATCTTCTTAGTTTTAATAAAAAACTTTTCATTCTCGGCTCATTTATTCTATTTTATGATGTTATATTGCATTATAAAATATGGAAATGAAACTCACCCTGAGGAGTAAAGAATACCACCTCCCTATATTTTTATTGGAAATTAAGACCTACAAATATTAATGAGAATTTATGGGAAAAAAACCTAGATAATCTGAGAAGCATCCTACAAAGGAGCATGCCTCCTGCAGACACTCAATAAATATTAATAGAGGGTCTTGAGAATTTAAATTGGGCTCTCTGATCTAACTCTCCTGCCTTCTCTCTCCTACCACAGCCACCTAAAATTATGCAACCACGGTGTTCAGGGCTTTGAATAGAACATGTATTTCTGTCTTTGTGAAATTAGCCAAACTACAACATAGCTGATCTGGAAAGCTAGGATCCACATTGCTAATTAAAAGTGAGCAAGGGGGCTTCCCTGGTGGCTCCATGGTAAAGAGCCCGCCTGCCAGTGCAGTAAACACACGTTCTATCTCTGGTCTGGGAAGATCCCACGTGCTACAAAGTCCATTCACCACAACTATTGAGCCTGTACTCTAGAGCCCAGGAGCCACAACAACTGAAGCCCTCATGCCCTAGAGCCTGTGATCAGCAATAAGAGAAACCACCACAATGAGAAACCTGTGCACTGCAACTAGAGAGTAGCCCCTACTCACTGCAACTAGAGAAAAAGACCAAGCAGCAATGAAGACCCAGCACAGTCAAATATAATGTATAAGTAAATAAATAATTTTTTTAATAAAGTGAGCAAGGGACTTCTCTCGTGGTCCAGTGGCTAAGACTCCATGCTCCCGACTCCATGCTCCCAATGCAGAGAACCCAGGTTTTCAATCCCTGGTCAGGAAATTGGATCTCACAGGACACAACTAAGAATTCACATGTGGCAATGAAAGATTCCACATGATGAACTAAGGGCCCAGTGCAGTCAAAAAAAAAAAAAAAAAAGTGAGCAATTCAGTGTTCCTTAAGATAGGGAAAGTGTGAAGGGACTTTGCCCCAATTCTAAGTGGCAACATCATAGGCGGTAGCACATCAGGCAGTGGTATTTCAAAGAAGATTCATAAGCAGTCTTTTCAAGATAAATTGGCTGTTCAAAGACCAGGGGTGATGACTGGATAGGTACCTGAAGAAGACCAGATCAGAGTCAAGGTCTGGGTCAGAGTCAGCAGAAATCAGATAAGGTTACCCATGTAGCAGGCAGAAACAAAGAAATTCAGCATGGCTGGGGTGGAGTATCAGCAATTTAGACAGCCTCTGCCTAAAGCTAATGAATCAGTAGTCCACATAGTCAACTAAGATGCATGCCTTGCCTAGTCTTGCTTTTTTTTTCTTCCCTGGGGGTTTATAAGATCCCCTTTACAAAGATAAAAGCAAGCTGGTGTAAGGAGAGGTCTGGAAGCCATGGAAGGTCTCCAGGTTTGTAACCAAACCAACCAACCAAGAATTTCAGCCTAAGCACTCAAGACCTTCCAGGACTTAAGCAAATGAACTGACCCCTCTCTGCCTCTGTCCTCCTAACTAAGAAGTGGAACAGTGATGTCTGTCAGGTTGTTGTGAGCATTGAATGAGGTATGAAAGCATCTAGCTCAAAAGAGTTTTTGAATAGCTATTTCTCTTTCCTTTTCATGAGTAAACATGCAAACAACTTAGAAGATGGGAGACTTGTACTGAAACCCACATTCTTCAGTTAGAATAAGTGAGACATTCCTTTGTACAAGATCTCAGGCCCCATCCCAGACCTATTGTAATAAAAACTCATGATCAGGAATCAGAAACCCAGCAAACTATGTTCTACCAAGCTTTCTGGCTGATTGTGCTGCATGCTGAAGTTTGAAAACTATGATATTAGGATAAGTCAGGTCAGTAATTCTTAATGTACAGCAGGTCTAGAGCTCACAGACCTCAGGAAAACAGATCATATAGAATACAGGCTCATATTTTCCTCCCCAGATTCACTTGGTATTGGCAATGCTTTACTTTGAGTTGTGCAAGGTTGGCCTCAACTAGAGTCCACATCACAGGGGTACTTAAGTCCTGAAGTAGGGAGATTAGTGATTTCCCAAATTCTTTCTACTCTCAGATTGTTAATTTGATTGTATATCTTTATCAGGTTTAAGAAATAAATGCAGAACTCATCACTTCCCTCTTGTACTCAAGCCAGTTTTTTTTTCCCCATAAACAGGAAGAGATTGTTTTCCAGTTTTATTTAAATGTAATTCACATGTCAGGAAGATCCCCTGGAGAAGGGAATGGCAACCCATTCCAATATTCTTACCTTGGGAATACCATGGACAGAGGACCCTGGTGGGCTACAGTCCATGGGGTCAAGTAACAAGCATTGTATAAGCTTAAGGTATACAACATAATGATTTGCTCTATGTCTAAATAGTGAAGTGATTACCACAAAAGACTAGTTTGGCACCCCATTCCAGTCCTCTTGCCTGGAAAATCCCATGGACGGAGGAGCCTGATAGGCTGCAGTCCATGGGGTCTCGAAGAGTCGGACACGACTGAGCGACTTCACTTTCACTTTTCACTTTCATGCATTGGAGGAGGAGATGGCAACCCACTCCAGTGTTCTTGCCTAGAGAGTCCCAGGGACAGGGGAGCTTTGTGGGCTTCTGTCTATGGGGTGCACAGAGTTGGACACGACTGAAGCAACTTAGCAGCAGCAACACCATCACCATATCTTTTAAGCTATTTTTTTCTTGTAATGAAAACCTTTAACATCTATTCTCTTGGCAGCTTTCAAATATACATTACAGTATTGTTAACTCTAGTCATTGTGTTACACAACTTGAAGCCATTTCTTAGTGGGCACTATCACTACCCCTTCCCTTCTTCCCAACTGTATTTAGTGGCTGAGTATCAAACTGGCCACTGGGTAACTTGGGATGCTTTCAACCATTGTGAAACCTTGTTGTTGTTGTTTAGTTGCTGAGTCTTGTCTGACTCTGCAACTCTATGGACTGTAGCCCACCAGGTTCCTCTATCCATGGGATTTCCCAGGCAACCGTAATGGAATGGGTTGCCATTTCCTTAGCATCTCAAAAATAGTCATGACTTTCAACCACAGCAGCCTGGAGAACAAGCTTCCAAGTGACCTTGATAGTTCAGCCTGGGGATTATCAGGAGCAGGGTCAATCTATAATTCCTGACTCCCACAGCCCAGCCCCCCCTCTCCTCTGTGCCCGGTCCTGCAGGCCCTGTATCGGGTGCTGCCCCACTGGAGGACTTTGAAATGATTCCCCAGCAAGTATCTGTCATGCTTTGGATGAACTGCATACCTGTTTCCTCTCCACCATTGCCTTTTTCCACAGAAAAGAGAGACAAAATACAGCCTTGAGCTTGTTAAAACACATGTATTTACAAATCAGCTTCTTTCAACAATGCCCAAGGAGATTTGGAAAGCAAAACTAGCTCTTTCTCTCTTGTATACACAGTGGCCACCAAAGGATAAGTATTGTTCTGTCAAGGTTCAACACTTGCTAGAGTGATCACTGGAAACTTCAGGGAAGAGATTGTGTTTATAATGAGAGGAAAATGGATCAATCAAAACTCTAGCCTTCAGCTGTCAGCACTAGAATACAATATATCAATTGGAGTATGAGGTAGCTTTGACAAGAACACCATCTTCCTTGCTTTAGTCAATCCTACTTGGGGCCAGCTGATTTAAGCAATGATTTTCTCTGCCGCAGATGAATGCATACCAACAAAATCCATTAGCTATGAAAGTCGTGGCATTGATTTTAGAATAAAATGTTGTTTCAAAAGAAGGAAATCATATTCTAATATCTCTACTGTTGACAGTCTGTAGCAACCTCAGGAGAGTTCTATTTCAACAAAGCACTGTGGGATGTGGGAAGACAGTGCTGGGAAAGAGGCGATCCTATCCACTTTGCCTCCAGTTCTCAGTAGTGCTGTCCTGAGTCCTGAATTATCTGTTGGACTGTTGATGATGGAGGCAGGACACCTACTGGTTTGGGCCATTGTGTATAGTTGTAAATTGCCTATTTCTTTAAGGTTGAGAAGATACACAGTAGTAATCACAGAGTACTTCTACTCAGTTCCTGTTTGCTCTTTATGTAGCATATGTTATGCTCATGTGCTCAGTTGCTCAACTGTGTCTGACTCTTTACAACCCCGTGGACTGCAGCCTTCCAGGCTCCTCTGCCCATAGGATTTTTCCAGGCAAGTGTACTGGAGTGGGCTGCCATTCCCTCCTCCCAACCCAGAGGATCTTCCCAACCCAAGGCTCAAACTTGAGTCTCCTACACTGATAGACAGATTCTTTCCCATAGAGTCACCTGGGACGCCCGTAGCATATATTAGGAAAGTATTTTGGAAATTTATCAAGGGGAAAATGAACACTAACCACTTAGTTTGCTTTTGGTGCTTTCCTGCTGGACAGAATAATAAAACAGAGTTAGTATCTATTCTGGGAAAATCCCTCTCTAAGATACACTATGAAAAATTCCCTATCGGGGAATGACAGGGTGGTGTCCCTCCCCGAGCATAGAATCTGAACTATGGCAAATACCCCAAAGGGGAAGACATTTACCCTTTAGCACGATTTAGCTGGTAAAGTTTATAAACCCAACAGAATATCCCAAGAATCTATAAAGCAGAAAGAGACTCACATAACTCTGTAAATTGAGGGGAAGTATGTGTCTAGTCACCAGCCAATGTTG
Organism: Nanger dama; assembly: GCA_917880005.1. Classification (NCBI taxonomy): domain Eukaryota; kingdom Metazoa; phylum Chordata; class Mammalia; order Artiodactyla; family Bovidae; genus Nanger; species Nanger dama. Next base: position 11,719,630 of record CAKJTW010000066.1, read on the forward strand.
TTTACACTGTGGGAAACGATGGCTCAAACCTCCACTGGTTATTGTCCCTGACAGGCTGCCCAGCCTCTGCCATCAGAGGGACGGCTATCAGGGATTGTTTGTTGACAGTTGTGTTCCACTGGGTGATAATTGCAGGGAAAAGTACCTGAACTTGTGAAGCCTTCAGATGGAATTATCTGATTTTCATTTGTGTGCTGTGCTGATAAATTTGCCATGAGTTTCATCACCTTTGTACTCTCTGACACACTTTATTAACCAGCTATAATGGCAAGTTCTCTGTTGGTTTCAATCTGTTTTATGCTCATATATAGTTAAAGAGGATACTTCCTTTCTAACCAGTGTGAGAATGAGTGCGTGCTAAGTTGCTTCAGTCATGTCCAACTCTTTGAGACCCTATGGACTGTAACCCACCAGGCTCCTCTGACTATGGAATTCTCCAGGCAAGACTACTGGAATGGGTTGCCATGCCCTCCTCTGGGGGATCTGCTTAGCGCAGGGATCGAACTCGAGTCTCTTACTTCTCCTGCATTGACAGGAGTGTTCTTTACCACTAGTACCACCTGGGAAACCCAGTGTGAGAATGCTGCTGCTGCTAAGTTGCATCATTCATGTCCGACTCTGTGCGACCCCAGAGATGGCAGCCTACCAGGCTCCCCCATCCCTGGGATTCTCCAGGCAAGAACACTGGAGTGGGTTGCCATTTCTTTCTCCAATGCGTGAAAGTGAAGTCGCTCAGTCATGTCCGACTCTTCGAGACCCCATGGACTGCAGTCTATAGGCTCCTCCGCCCATGGGATTTTCCAGGCAAGAGGACTGGAGTGGGGTGCCATTGCCTTCTCCGAATGTGAGAATAGTCATATCCAAATCTTGTTCAACTTTAACCTCCTTCTGCCTCAAAAATATCATAGTTCCAGGTGTGCATGTATGTCATTAGCCTTTCTGAGGGTCAGAATAAGCTTAATGGAAAATAGTTTCTTTCAAGATAACCTTGAGTCTCTATCTGTAGAAATGAGATGAGCACTGACAAGCTGATTATTATGTAATCAGTCATACTAATTAGTATATTTTAAATGCATGTGTGATTAAGGCTGCACTTTATCTTAGTGGCTCTCAATCTTGAGAGTATATCAGAATCACCTTGGAGGGTTTGTTGACATAGATTGCTGGGCCCCATTTCCAGAGTTGATAATTTTCTAGATCAGCGGTTGTTGTTGTTGCTGTTGAATCGCTCAGTTGTGTCTGAGTCTTTGTGACTCCATGGACTGCAGCACACCAGGCTTCCCTGACCTTCACAATCTCCAAGAGTTTGCTTAGACTCATGTCCATTGAGTCAGTGATGCCATCCAACCATCTCATCCTCTTTCATCCCCTTCTCCTTTTGCATTCATTCTTTCCCAGCAGCAGGGTCTTTTCCAATGAGTCAGTTATTTGCATCAAGTGGCCAATATATTGGAGCTTCAACCTCAGCATCAGTTCTTCCAGTGAATATCCAGGGTTGATTTCCTTTAGACCAGGGATGGGACCCCCAAATTTAAAAAAATCTAACACATTCCAAGGTGAAGCTGATCATTGCTAATATGGAACCCCACCTTGTAAGAAGCATTTTAAAGTTCCAATTTATGGTATAAGTTAATTGAGCCAGATGGTTTCCTCCTTCATTCTTAAAGTTGCTTCTTGAAATATGATCTAAGGACCACATACATTGGAATCCCTTGGCATGCTTGTGAATAATGAGTGGGACCTGTCTCAGATTTTTGAATAAGAGGCCCAGCATGATGGACAAGCTTCTTGCGACATACCAAGAAACTGCCCCATAGCAGTGACTCTCAGCCTCGGATCCAAATTAGAATCACTCAAATAGCATTAAGAGCACAGATTTTTGGTTTCTGTTTACCAAGATTGTGATCCAGTTGATTTAAGTGTTAATGAGAATATGAAGAAAAGGGAACTCTCAATACTATTGAGAATGAGAATATATATTGGTGCAGTCACTATGGAGAATCACTATGGAGAACTGTGTGGAGGTTCCCTAAAAATAAAAATAGAATTACCATATGATCCAGCAGTTCCACTTCTGGGCATGTATCTAGAAAAGATGAAAACTTTTAATTTGAAAAGATAAATGCAACCCAATGTTCATAGCAGCAACTATTTATAATAGCCAAGACGTGAAAGCAACATAAATATTTATTGACAGATGAATGGATAAAGAAGATATGGTGTGTGTGTATATATCAGAATATTACTCAGCCACAACAAAAGAATATCATCATTTTAGCAACATGGTTGGACCTAGAGATTATACCAAATGAAGTAAGCCAGACATAGAAAGACAAATATCATATGATATCACTTATACACGGAGTCAAAATACTGTAAATGAAATTATTTATAAAACAGAAACAAGCTCACAGACATTGAAAGCAAATTTATGGTTACCCAAGGGGAAAGGAGGGGAATGATAAATTAGGAGTATAGGATTAACAGTTATACATCACTACATGTAAATAACAAAGATTTACTGTACAGCACAGGTAACTGTATTTATTATCTTGTAATAACCTATAATGGAAAAGAATCTAAAAAGAATATGTGTATAGGTGTGGTGTGATCACTCACCTAGAGCCAGACATCCTGGAATGTGAAGTCAAGTAAGCCTTAGGAAGCATCACTATGAACAAAGCTAGTGGAGGTGACAGAATTCCAGTTGAGTATTTCAAATCCTGAAAGATGATGCTGTGAAAGTGCTGCACTCAATGTGCCAGCAAATTTGGAAAACATAGCAGTGGCCACAGGACTGGTAAGGTCAGTTTTCATTCCAATCCCAAAGAAAGGCAATGCTAAAGAATGCTCAAACTATCAGAATCCAGCAACACATTAAAAAGATTATACACCATGACCAAGTGGGCTTTATCCCAGGGCTGCAAGGATTCTTCAGTATCCGCAAATCAATCAATGTAATTCATCACATTAACAAACTGAAAAATAAAAATCATATGATTATTTCAATAGATGCAGAAAAAGCCTTTGACAAAATTCAACATCCATTTATGATAAAAATACTCCAGAAAGCAGGAATAGAAGGAACGTACCTCAACATAATAAAAGCTATATATGACAAACCCACAGCTAACATTATCCTCAATGGTGAAAAATTGAAACCATTTCCCCTAAAGTCAGGAACAAGACAAGGGTGTCCACTCTCACCACTACTATTCAATATCGTACTGGAAGTTTTGGCCACAGCAATCAGAGCAGAAAAAGAAATAAAAGGAATCCAAATTGGAAAAGAAGAAGTAAAACTCTCACTGTCTGCAGACGACATGATCCTCTATATAGAAAATCCTAAAGACTCGACCAGAAAACTACTAGAGCTAATCAAGGAATATAGTAAAATTGCAGGATATAAAATCAACACTCAGAAATCCCTTGCATTCCTATACACTAATAATGAGAAAGTAGAAAAAGAAGTCAAGGAAACAATTCCATTCACCATTGCAACGAAAAGAATAAAATACTTAGGAATATACCTACCTAAAGAAACTAAAGACCTATATATCGAAAACTATAAAACACTGATGAAAGAAATCAAAGAGGACACTAATAGATGGAGAAATATACCATGCTCATGGGTTGGAAGAATCAATATAGTGAAAATGAGTATACTACCCAAAGCAATCTACAGATTCAATGCAATTCCTATCAAGTTACCAGCAGTATTTTTCACAGAACTAGATCAAATAATCTCAAGATTTCTATGGAAATACAAAAAACCTCAAATAGCCAAAGCAATCTTGAGAAAGAAGAATGGAACTGGAGGAATCAACTTGCCTGACTTCAGGCTCTACTACAAAGCCACAGTCATTAAGACAGTATGGTACTGGCACAAAGACAGAAATATAGATCAATGGAACAAAATAGAAAGCCCTGAGATAAACCCACACACCTATGGACACCTTATCTTTGACAAAGGAGGCAAGAATATACAATGGAGTAAAGACAGTCTCTTTAACAGGTGGTGCTGGGAAAACTGGTCAACCACTTGTAAAAGAATGAAACTAGACCTCTTTCTAACACCATACACAAAAATAAACTCAAACTGGATTAAAGACCTAAATGTAAGACCAGAAACTATAAAACTCCTAGAGGAGAACATAGGCAAAACACTCTCCGACATAAATCACAGCAGGATCCTCTATGATCCACCTCCCAGTATACTGGAAATAAAAGCAATAATAAACAAATGGGATCTAATTAAAATTAAAAGCTTCTGCACAACAAAGGAAACTATAAGCAAGGTGAAAAGACAGCCTTCTGAATGGGAGAAAACAATAGCAAACGAAACAACTGACAAACAACTAATCTCAAAGATATACAAGCAACTTATGCAGCTCAACTCCAGAAAAATAAATGACCCAATCAAAAAATGGGCCAAAGAACTAAATAGGCATTTCTCCAAAGAAGACATACGGATGGCTAACAAACACATGAAAAGATGCTCAACATCACTTATTATCAGAGAAATGCAAATCAAGACCACAATGAGGTATCATTTCACACCAGTCAGAATGGCTGCGATCCAAAAGTCTACAAGCAATAAATGCTGGAGAGGACGTGGAGAAAAGGGAACCCTCTTACACTGCTGGTGGGAATGCAAACTAGTACAGCCACTATGGAAAACAGTGTGGAGATTCCTTAAAAATTGCAAATAGAACTGCCTTATGATCCAGCAATCCCACTGCTGGGCATACACACCGAGGAAACCAGAATTGAAAGAGACACATGTACTCCAGTGTTCATTGCAGCACTGTTTATAATAGCCAGGACATGGAAACAACCTAGATGTCCATCAGCAGATGAATGGATAAGAAAGCCGTGGTACATATACACAATGGAGTACTACTCAGCCCTTAAAAAGAATAAATTCGACTCAGTTCTAATGAGATGGATGAAATTGGAGCCGATTATACAGAGTGAAGTAAGCCAGAAAGAAAAACACCAATACAGTATACTGACACATATATATGGAATTTAGAAGGATAGTAATGAAGACCCTCTATGTGAGACAACAAAAGAGACTCAGAGGTATAGAACGGACTTTCGGACTCTGAGGGAGAGAGAGAGGAGGGGATTATTTGGGAGAATGGCATTGAAACATGTATACTATCTTGTAAGAATGAAGCCCCAGTCTATGTTCAATACAGGATGCAGGACGCATGGGGCTGGTGCACGGGATGATTCAGGGAGAGGATGTGGGGTGGGAGGTGGGAGGGGGCTTTGGCATTGGGAGATCGTGGACACCTGTGGCTGATTCATGTCAATGTATGGCAAAACAAATACAGTATTGTAATGTAGAATAAAGTATTAAAAATATATATATATATACTAAGCAGAAAAAATTAAAAAAATAAAAGAATGAAGGGAGTAAGAAATAGAATAGTTTATAAACTTTAAACAAGTGCTAGGAAAAAGTATTGCAAACTTAAAGTTATATGACCTTACAATCTAATAAGGAATTTTTAAAGCCTTATAAAATAAATAATATTAGATAAAAAAATAAAAGAAAAAAGAATGCTCAAACTACTGCACAATTGCACTCATCTCACACGCTAGTAAAGTAATGCTTAAACTTCTCCAAGCCAGGCTTCAGGCATACGTGAACCGTGAACTTCCAGATGTTCAAGCTGGTTTTAGAAAAGGCAGAGGAACCAGAGATCAAATTGCCAACATCTGCTGGATCATGGAAAAAGCAAGAGAGTTCCAGAAAAACATCTATTTCTGCTTTATTGACTACTCCAAAGCCATTGACTGTGTCGATCACAATCAACTGTGGAAAATTCTTCAAGAGATGGGAATACCAGACCACCTGACCTGCCTCTTGAGAAACCTGTATGCTGGTCAGGAAGCAACAGTTGGAACTGCACATGGAACAACAGACTGGTTCCAAATAGGCAAAGGAATATGTCAAGGCTGTATATTATCACCTTGCTTATTTAATTTATATGCAGAATACATAATGAGAAACGCTGGGCTGGAGGAAGCACAAGATGGAATCAAGATTGCTGAGAGAAATATCAATAACCTCAGATATGCAGATGACACCACCCTTACTGCAGAAAGTGAAGGACTAAAGAGCCTCTTGATGAAAGTAAAAGAGGAGAGTGAAAAAGTTGGCTTAAAACTCAGCATTCAGAAAACAAACATCATGGCATCTGGTCCCATCACTTCATGGCAAATAGGTGGGGAAACAATGGTAACAGTGGCTGAATTTATTTTCCTGGGCTCCAAAATCACTGCAGATGGTGACTGCTGCCATGAAATTAAAAGATGCTTACTCCTTGGAAGAAAAGTTATGACCAACCTAGACAGCATATTAAAAAGCAGAGACATTACTTTGTCATCAAAGGTCTGTCTAGTCAAGGCTATGATTTTTCCAGTGGTCATGTATGGATGTGAGACTTGGACTATAAAGAAAGCTGAGCACTGAAGAACTGATGCTTTTGAACTGTGGTGTTGGAGAAGACTCTTGAGAGTCCCTTGGTCTGCGAGGAGATCCAACCAGTCCATCCTAAAGATCAGTCCTGGGTGTTCATTGGAAGGACTGATGTTGAAGCTGAAACTCCAGTACTCTGGCCACCTGATGGGAAGAGCTTACTCACTGGAAAAGACCCTGATGCTGGGAAAGATTGAGGGCAGGAGGAGAAGGGGACCACAGGATGAGATGGTTGGATGGTATCACCAAATCAATGGACATGGGTTTGGATGGACTCCGGGAGTTGGTGATGGACAGGGAGGCCTGGTGTGCTGCAGTTCATGGGATCTCAAAGAGTTGGACAAGACTGAGTGAATGAACTGAACTGAACTGATATAGGTGTATGTGCGTACATATATATATATATGTTTGTGATTATGTTAACTTTGCTGTTAAAGGAGGGAAGTCTAGGTGCTGTTACTTATTAAATAGAGCAAGAAAAATGTTCTTAAATGTCATGAGAAATAAATAAAATCTTCAAAATCAGTGGTAAGGGAAGTATCAAAGCAGTCGCATATTGGAGCCGAGTCATTTGACTGAATTTAAACCCCATGTCTGCTGTCACTCACCCGCTGTGTGATCTTGGGCAAGTTACTTTCTGAAGCCTTAGCTCTTTGATCTATAAAATCTGGATAGTAATAGCACCTACCTCATAAAGCCATTGTGGAGATTACATGGGATAATCCATGGAAAAGGCTTTGCTAGCCCACACAAATTAAGAGCTCAATCAGTGCTCTCTGTTATCATTACAAGGGCCAGAGAGATTTCTTGTTTCACTTCAGGAATCAATACAGAGGCAGTCCACTGAAAAGGATCATGTGTATTCAGTGTGCATAAAAGCTTCTGAGCTCAGTCCTTGGCCAAACCACACAGTGACGCGCATTTTCTTTAAACAACATGCATTAACTTCTGAAGAAATTGTACTCTTTTTAAACCCATCCAAATGATATTTTTAAAACATTCCTTTGTGACGGGAATTCAGCTACATGTGTTTAAGCCAATTTGTGCCTTGCTGAATGAAAAGGCTCCCAGTTACTGGCTGGGACATAACCAGAACTGGCTTCAGCTGAAGTTGGTGGTTTCTCCAGAAAAGTCATCTGAAACTGCAATTACTACACAGGAAATGGACAGGACTGTATGATTAAGGAAAGCATGCATCACTAAAAAGTTATGATGATAAAAAGGGAAAAGAGGATATGTAATTAACCTTTCCAACAGTTAACACCAGTAGTTACCTAAGCCTCTTTTCACAGAACTGTTCATTTGAAAACCATCCAGTTTTGCTGTGGCATGTTCTTAAATATTTAATTTACCTGCCTGCACATAAAAGTGATTTCCTCTCTTTATATTTTTTTTATTGTTGTTGTTGAGCTCTAGAGTCCTGCTTTTCACTCCATCAACCTTCAAGATTGTATTTTATTAAGTGACTTTTAAAGGAGCTGATTTTTCCCTGGATTATCTAAATATAAACTACTATCTGATAAGTATGAATTATGGGGAGGTCAGCCTAATGTTTTTGTATTGTTGAAGGATGAGTGTGAGATGGGGAATTTATGTTCTCTGACAGTCAGGTCTCAGTGAGGGGGTGCTAGGACAGGCCAGGCAAGGACAGAGATCAGAAAGACCTAGGAGTTAGAGTTAGGGTCAGGATTAGGGCAAAGGCAAGGAGAGTGTGGTTGGAAGATTTGGTGTGAGCGAAGTCCAGCTATGGTCAGAAGTCTGAGTGTTTCAAGAGTGGACTGTGACTGCAGCCATGAAATGAAAAGATGCTTGCTCCTTTGGAAGGAAAGCTAGGTAGTTTATTAAAAAGCAGAGACATCACTTTGCTTGCAAAAGTCACAACTATGGTTTTAAGAGCCTACAGAGCAGACCATTTGATAGAATATAATAAAGAGAAAGTCCAGGCCCTGAAATCTGAGAGGTAAGCATGTTTATGCAATCGTTACAGTCTTTAGGAAGGCCCAGGAGCAGAAAATGAAACAGATAAGTAGTTGGCATCGGGAAGACCCTATGACAAGCTACAAAACTGAACCCAGAGGACTAGAATACAGAATCAGGATTTCAGTCCCTGAAGGACTCAGACAAAAGTGAAGACTCCAGGCAGAACATCAGTCAGGAAATCAGAGGAAGAACTCAAGGACATGGGAAAAGAAAAAGAGGCAAGAGCCAGGCCCTGGAGTTCAAGGGCTGAGCACATTAAGTTGCAAGGCTGATGTCACTAAGGTACTGGCTAGAGCACCCTGACTGAACCAGCATTAGTATAAGTAACAACTTGCATACTTAGCAAATCTAGGGCAGGTTGCACCTATAGGTGAGAGTTAAGTCAGGTTTTCTCAGCCTTGGCACTGTGACCTTTTGGACCACTGTTGATCCTTTGTTGTGGGAGCTGTTCTCCCACAACAGAACAGCTATAGGGTGTATAGCAACATCCTTGGCCTCTAGCCATTAACATCCTATCATGACTATCAAGTCAAAGTGAAATGCAGAAAATTTAAGAGATCTTCCTGGGTCAGGAAAATCCCATGGAGAAGGGAATGGCAACCCACTCTGGTATTCTTGCCTGGAGAATCCCATGAACAGAGGAGCCTGGCAGACTATGGTCCATGGGGTCACAAAGAGTCAAAAAAGACTGAAGTGACTTAGCATGCACATACTCATGACTATCAAAAATATATCCAGCCATTGCTAAGTATGCAAGTCTTCTACTAAACGTTAGCATTAGCAATAATAGCAATAATTTTTAAATTACCAAGGGCTTATTGTACGCTATCATGCAAAGGGCTTTTACAGCATTTCTCATGAAATCTTTTATAACCATATGAGATTGTTACTGTTACTATCACCATTTGATAGGTAAGGAAACTGAGACATGAAAAATAACTTGCCTGAGATCAGTCACAGGTACAGTGGGTCAGCATTTTAGCCCAGGCAGTCTGACTACAAAGACTGCACTCATCATGATTGTGCCATTCTGAGCATTTTTCTTGTAGGTAAACCAAAGGAGTTATACGTGAACTATTTCTGCAGTCTTACTTTTAGCTCCTTTTTTCACAATCATTTCATCTTCTATCATTATAGTTATGTATATAAAAATCATTAATGTATACAGACAGCATTGTGACTAAAACTAATAATACTGTATTGCATATTTGAGAGTTGCTAAGAGGGTAAACCTTAAAAAGTTCTCATCACAAGAAAAAAATATTGTAACTACGTATGTTGATAGGTGTTAACTGGACTTATTATGGCCATCATTTCACAATATATACAAATATAGAATCATTCTATTGTACATCTGAAACTAATATGTTATACATCAATTATATCACAATAAAAAGGTTATATTGAATATATAAATAAGAACATTCTCATGCCCTAGTCTAAACTTCTGTTTCCCTGGAGTTATACTTGGCAGTGAGGGCAAAACCAAACTACAAATATAACAATGTGAGATATTAATAACAAGGCCTACTATTAATTCACTCCAGTGCCTCCTATATAGAGACCCGTTGAAATTCTTCATGACTGTAACTCAGGAAATCCTCTCTCTGAGGGGCTCTAGAGGCAGACAGCAACCCAAACCTGGTTTGCACTGGAAAGAGAGCAGCAGCCCATTAACAGCTGGCTAAGCAGAAACATTTAAGCAGCTGAGAGCACCACGTGGGTGAGGTGTCAAGAAACCAGAAATGCCAGCTCACCCCTAATGCTGACACCAAGGTAGGGATCACACCTCACTTCCTGTCTTGAGCCCAAGATTACAAGCTCCCGGTGGCAGGGGCCTCTTCACCTGCCTTCCTTGACTTCTGTCCCCATGGGGCAGAGCAGGGACCAGGAAGATGGTCAGCTCTTCCCTGCCTGGACTGGGCCTCTCACAGCCTCCCTTTCCTCCCTGAAACAGTCCTCCAGAGACTGGCCCCAGCCAGCAAACAGAGGTGGTGGTGGGCCCCCGAAGAGAATGGGAATGTAGGCAGTGTCAAAAGGCACTCAAATTCCAATGTTTGAGAGTACTGTGCCTAGAGAATAAACCCAGATTGTGGCCCTGGGATGCCAGTTTTTGACCTCTGTTAGAGCCTCCCATACTGAGAAGGCTCAAGGGACTCCTTCAGAATAGGAACAGTTTGACCTAACAGGAACCATGGCTCTCACTTCAGTCACGAGACATATGCATGTATTTTTAAATGCATGTTCTTTATTCTCCCTTTAAGTAAATAGATATTTAAAAAACACAGATGCGTGACTCTGCTATGTGACTCACAGTAAACAATCCAATGGCAACGCCCCCTAGCCTTGGAGCAAAAGCAAAAACCACTTGCCCCCTTCCTCCCTTCCTCCCCCAGCCTTTTATTAACAAATCGGTGTGTGGGGGCGGGGGGCGGGGGGGTGGGAGGGAGGCTGGGGGGAGGGCAAGTGTATGAATGAGCTTTGCAAAAATGACCTGTAGGTGAGAACAGCTAGGTATCCTCATTTTACACTATAGAATCCCAGGCTGTGCCCTTCTTTTAAAAACCATTTAATTATTTCCTATGTTTTGGCCCTTTTTTCATCCTCCAGTCCTTATTTACATATGTTTGGCTTGTGTGGGCATTGGAATCTCAAGAGGATGTTATCAGCTCCACTGGTGAATGTTTTTGGCTCTTTCAATGTAAGATTCCTAGTTCACAGCACCTTATTTGTGTTTCTCTGATTGCTGCTAATGGGATCCTGTCCAAATATCTGCAGGGTTAAGACTTGGGGGCTGAGCCTGAGGGAGATGACTCTAATGTGGCTGAGAATGGGTCCTGGGGTGACGATGGTGACATACAGTTCAGAAATCAACATGCAGTAATCCAGCTCTGTAAATCACATCCAGATCATGGCTGTGGTTAAAGACCTGCAAAGGAAAGCTCATTAGGGTAGGAGGGCCCCCTGCCATCTTCCCAGCCCCCTGAGTGACCTTGGACCTGAGCTTTACATCTTCAACTGGATAGAGAGGGAGTTAAATGGCTTCTGGGGTTTCTTGCAGCTTTAACATTCTATGACTCTATGATTTGTTGTTTGTGTTACCAAGCAAAACTTGAGTGTGCTCACCCTCGAGCAGTAACTAACTGAACTATTGACACAGGGTGATAGTGAAGAAAACTGCCACATTTACTGCAGGTACCCAGCAAGGAGTCTAGGGAAGCTAGTGCTCAAAAACTCTAACTCTGTGACAGATTTCAACAAAGCATTTCTTTTTCATTTTTAAAAGGTATTTATTTATTTATTTGTTTGACTTTGCCAGGTCTTTGTTGCAGCACTCAGGATTTTCAGTCTTCAGTTGCATCATACAAATTCTTAGTTGCAGTATGTGGGATCTAGTTTCCTAACCAGGGATCAAACCCAATTGGGAGCATGGAGTCTTAGCCACTGAACACCAGAGAAGTCCCTCAGCGAAGTATTTTTTAAAGTCCAGATGAGGGAGGGGGTCACAGGGCATGTGGTCAGCTTATGCACAGTTCTCTGATCGGTTGATGGCAAGGAAACAGGGGTTAGGACTTCCCTGGTGGCTAAAGAATCTACCTGCCAAGGCAAAAGATGCAAGTTTGATCCCTGGTCCAGGAAGATCCCCTGGAAGAGGAAATGGCAACCCACTCCAATGGGAAAACCCCAGGAACGGAAGAGACTGTTGGGCTACAGTCCATGGGGTCACAAAAAATCGGACACGACTTAGCAACTGAATAGCAATACGAGTTAACGTCATAAGTCCTTAGATGCCAATAGGTCTGGGAGTTCCATGCTTGTGGTCATCAAGTAGCTAATTTCTTCCATTTAGTGGTGGTTTTAGCATCTGTGACTTCAGAGAGGAGTGAAAGCAGAGGATATTGGGGAGGTCTCTGTCCTAAGAGGCCTTCCCTGGTGGCTCAGATGGTAAAGCGTCTGCCTACAATGTGGGGAACCTGGGTTCAATCCCTGGGTCGGGAAGATCTCCTGGAGAAGGAAATGACAAGCCACTCCAGTATTCTTGCTGGAAAATCCCATGGACAAAGGAACCTGGTAGGCTACAGTCCATGGGGTCACAAACAGTCGGACACAACTGAGTGACTTCACTTTCACTTTCTTTCTGTCCTAAGAAAGGATACCTGCTTGGTTACATTTGATCTAAATCTGTGTATGCTTTAAATGACCCCAGAAAATTCATAGGAAATGTAGAAATCAACTTAAAAAGAAGACGAATTCCTACATTTAATGAAATCTTTATCACTTCAGAACATTATTAGTTAATTCTCTCCCTCTGTTTGTAGTATATTGTTGTACCAATGAATCAAGTGCCTAGGGGCAAAATAGTTAGTGCTACATAAAGATTAAGCTCAACAGACTGCTGCATAATATCCTATTTGTTGTCATTTGAGCCTTGCATATTTGCAAAGTGCTATTAAGTCATTTTCTGAAGCCGTTTAATGTGCCCCTTGGCAAATGAGAGGCTGAAGCTTTTAGATTGAGGGGGCGTGTGGTGGGGGATGACTATCTCTTGAGCCTCTTTGGAATTGGAAATGATGGAGATTATGAGGGGTTTGAGCTGTGGTGACTCAGCAGGCTAAGTCATGTAGGGCAGCCCCCTGGGGCAGGAAGTCGGTGGCCCATGCAGTCAGTGTTTCGTCTTAGAACAGTCATTCCCGTTTAGTGTGCCCTGATCCTCACTATATATAATTGGTCTTATAAAAAACATTGCCATAGACACTTCAAGATGATCGGTCAGAGATAATGCAGAAAACTGTTCCCATCTAAGCAACCTAAGCCGCCCTGTTGTAGTGCCCAACTCACTCCAAGTTTGCCCATGTGCTTCTTCCACACGTATTTTGCTTCTAATAAACACTGCCTCTATTTAAATATATATATATATATATATATATATATATATATATATATATATATATAATCCCAGTTAATTCTTGCCACCATGTTTTTGTTGAAGAATTTCTAGAATCCCAGATTTTTAAAAACTGGTAAATGAATACACCATATGGTTGTATTAGAAATACTTTTTAAAATGTTGTGTATGTGTGCATGCGTGCATGCTTAAAATACCTGCTTTTTTTCTTCATATTCAGGTTTAGTAGTCACAGTAGAAAAAAGAGGAGCTAGTCTGTAAGCTATTACATATTGAATGGATAAACAACAAGGTGCTACTATGTAGCACGGGCAACTATATTCAATATCCTGAGATATTGATATATGACCTTTGCTTGATTTTAAGACCAAAAAAAAGTATACATGCAGCTCTTCCAAACAGTTATCTGGTACAGTCTTTTCGGAGTTTATATACCCACTGATTTGTTATTGAGTATGTAATTTGCTACTTCTTCCGAAGATAATGGCAATAACCTTCATTTTAAGTCTTCCCCTACGTTAAAAATCCTGTTATTTCAGACATCTTAAATAAAGTGGGGCTTTCCCTCCACCCATTTTCTTTTCTTTAGCACAGGATATCCGAAGTGCTACTGTTTCCATGCTTTGTACTTATAAACTAACATTAGACTAAAAATGTATTGTCTAAAATAGCATCTGTGAGAGTTAATAGCTCTTGTGGGTGGGCTGTATGATAACTGTACCATCGCTTGCTGTGTGATATTTATAATTATTACTGTCTCCTTTCTAGCCAACAGTTATATGGCTTAGTTCTCTAACTATGGAAACAAAAATGAGTTTTCACACAAAGGTATTATTGTTTTTACAGTCCTGGAAAATGAAGAATTATGAAAAGAAACTAATTTCCATTTGGCCTCTGGCTTTCTACCAGTCTTTTAGGTTCAACTATGTAACTTCATCACTCTTGAAGGAGGGTGAGCATGCACATCCCTTTGTCTGGGGGAAATTCAGTGGTGGCTAGATTCAGCCTCTCCTTTCTCTAGAAATCATTTGGATTCAGTATAGTTCAAAATAACAAAGTAAGCTATTAGAATGCCAACCCAACTTTGTAGCCTGATTTCCTATCGGGTCACTGAGAAAGCCAAGCATAGAGTTTGGCTGACATCTTCCCTTTTAAGCATAGCTTCCAGTGCTACCTGCAGAGCAGGTGGTGGGAAGGAGCCAGGTAGTACCCAACAGCCAATTATAAGTAGTTGGATTGCTGAGCTCCATGGTGTTCCCCTCTGCCCCAGTCAGCGAGTACACAAACTGCTGGAAAATCTCCAACACTCACTTGGCTTGTGGCTCTGTCACAGCCTGGCTTATTGCTTTCCAAGTGGAAGCCAGTCAAGGCTTTGGCACACAGGAGGCTCGAGAAGAGAAAGGGGCTTTATTCTCAGCCTGCAAAGCAAAGGATAATGCATTAGCATCACTCCTCTATTCCACAGTCCTCTGTTAAAGGAAGGCGTGTGTGCTAAGTTGCTTCAGGCTACTCTGTCCATGGGATCTTCCAGGCAAGAATACTGGAGTGTATTGCCATGCCCTCCTCCAGGGGATCTGCCCAGCCCAAAGATCGAACCACGTCTCTTACCTCTCCTGCACTGGCAAATGGGGTTCTTTACCACTAGCGCCACCTGGGAAGCCCCTAAAGGAAAGCAGTGATCTCTATTTGAAAGATACTGTTTTCAACGCCCCCTAGTGCTGACAACAGGCTTTCCTGGTGGCTCAGAGAGTAAAGAAGCTGCCAGCAATGCAGGAGACCTGTGTTCGATCCCTGGGTTAGGAAGACCCCCTGGAGAAGGGAATGTCTACCTAGCCCAGAATTCTTGCTTGCAGAATCCCATGGACAGAGTAGCCTGGCAGGCAACAGTCACAAAGAATTAGACGCAACCGAGTGACTAACACTTTCGCTTTTCAATGCTGACTACAGGAACAAAGGCTAAAATTCCAGCCATGCACAGATATGCACACAGGACAGCTTGAACATAGAATGTTCCCATTTCTTGGGGTGAATAGGTGGGCAAGCTGACATCTTTATTTCAGAGTCTCTCCAGCTGCAAAGTGTCTGGTGCCTGAGCTCTTGTCCCCAACAGGGACAAGAAAAAGAAGGTTTCAAGATACACTTGACATGGTGCTCCGATTGTGATCCCATTCATTTTCATTTACTCTTTCCCAGAATTCAGTCCATAGATTTGATTTGAAAGTCCTCAATGAATTTTATGGATCTTAGAAAAATTTTACCATCCATCTGTAGAGCTCTTCTTTTTAAAAGCAATTTGACAATTTCAGAACATAAAATGACAGATAAATGAAGAAAAGGTGCCAGATCAGAACACGTAAAACAGCACTGACTGAATGATATAGAGGGAGAGTCAAACCAAATAGTTCCTTCTCGGCTCAGCACAAAATTGAATATATGAGAGCTGTATAAAAATGGACTGCCGCTTCCCAGGGACCCAGTATTTCAATATCCTCACTACTTTTCAGGATTATGAGTTTAGTCTGAGAATATTATTGAGATTTATCTAGTGCCCTTCCTCCAATTACTATGCATGATACTTGAGAGTGAGAAGGGACCCACCCATTTATTCTGAGCAGTTACTATAGACAAAGCTGCCATGTCACTATAAATCAGAGTCCCTCCATCTGGAATGTTATTTAATAGTGTCCAGAGCTGTAAGTGGAATCTAGTGGTTGAAATTCAGAGCCAGAAGCCAAATACTCTGTGTTCACCTCTCAGCCTGGACATTGTGACTTTATTCTGCAACATCCGAGCGTCTCTGTGCTCAGAGAGAATTGAGAATAGGAAGTAAATTTGACAAATAAAGATCAATATATCTGGTAAGATCCTGATGCTGAAATCATTTCATTTTAAATTATAGGATTAATGTATGTTTCCCATTTCACTTTGCATTATTTTCACCTATTTCTTTTAAAAAATGACAACAGACATCATTTAGCTACTGAAAAATGTTAGTATTTTCAAGTAGAAAGACATGTGTAGATCTGAAGCATTCGAGACCAGTTTCCCAAACTTGGGACCAGATTTTAATCCTGTTTCAATGTCTGATTTAATTGTTTCAAGTCATTAAGAAATTCTTTCCAGTCAAAACTACAACGAGGTCCCACCTCACACCAGTCAGAATGGCCATTATTTAAAAATCTACAGCTAATAAATAGTGGAGAAGGTGTGAAGAAAAGGAAACCCTCCTACACTGTTGGTGAGAATGTAAATTGGTACCATCACTGTGGAGAACAGTGTGGAGGTTCCTTAAAAAGTAAAAATTGAGTTACCACGTGATCCCATAATCTCATTCCTAGGCATATATCTGAAGAACACTCTAATATGAAAAGATATATGCATCTCAATGTTCATAGAAGCACTGTTTACAATAGACAAAACATTGAAGCAACATAAATGTCCATCAACAGGTGAATGGATAAAGCAGACGAGAGGGAGTGTGTGTGTGTGTGTGGGAGAGAGAGAGAGAGAGAGAGAGAGAGAGAGAGATGGAATATTACTCAGCCATAAAAAGAATAAAATAATGCTGTTTACACAACATGGATGGACCTAGAGACTATCATACTAAGTGAAGTAAGTCGACAGAAAAAGACAAATATCATATGATAGCACATATGTGGAATCTAAAAAATTGATACAAGTGAACTTATTTGTGAAACAGAAATAGACTCACAGACATGGAAAACAAACTTATGGTGGCCAACAGGTGGGGAGGAGATAAATTAGGAGTTGGGGATTAACATATACACACTACTATATATAAAACTGATTAAAAAGCAAGGACCTACTGTATAGCACAAGAAATTATACTCAGTATCTTATAATAATCTATAATGGAAAAGAATCTAAAAAGAATATATACATATATATGTATAGCTGAATCACTTTGCTATACACTTCAAGCTATCATGATATTGTAAATTAACTAGACTTCAATTTTTTAAAATTCTTTTCAGACTAAAGTTTCTTATTGATTATCATTGTGTTTAAATCACACTAGAAAAGTCTACCCTTTCTAAACAGCACACTGGTATAAGATGTGAAGAAGTCCTTGATAACATATGTCAGTTCCGTGGGTCAGCTCCTCATATGTTACTAAGAATTCCAGGGCTATTGATTTAATTATTCAGAATTGATTAAAGATGAGACAGTGTACAAGAAATGCCTTGTTGTTTCATTTTGGTTACAGTCCATGGGGTTGCAAAGAGTCGGACACGACTGGGCACGCACGCAAACCTCTGCAAAGACCCCAAGCCAGAAGTGCTTTCTTCTTAATATGACCCCATGCTATTATGACCATCCTTTTTAGTCATCCATCCTAAGTGGCTCTTCTCATCCACTTTTTCTGGATAATTCCTGAGTATATTCATCTTGCTGGCTGCAGGTGAAATTCAAGTTGAAGTTCAATTTCATATTGAAAATTTTCTGTTGACCATGGCAAAAGATTTTGAAGAGAGTATTGGGGCGTTCATTAAAGTTTTTTTCCCTCTGGGTCTTTCATTAATTTTTCTGCTTTACATTTGACCTTACTTTAAGCTTAAGAATCTTTTAAGCAGTTGTTCATTACAGCACAAGAAAGAGAATGTTTTTACTGTGCATAAGAATGGTCGTGGATTCAGAGCCAATGAGTCGTAAGAAGCCTTAACGTTTACCTTCTGCAACACCATCTGATGTGTGTATCTACTCTATAATATAGATACATCTGATGTCATGTCTTACAGAACTCTTTCTTGTGACAGTTCCAAGCACTTTACAAACATTTTAAAGGGATCCATTTGCTCCCATTTTACAAAATGATCAACTTACCTCATTTCTAGTCTCTTACAAGAAATCTTAACTTCTGCTTTCCACCCTCCCCCATCATTTATGTCCCACACAGCAACCACTGTGGCCATTTTAGGCCATAAATTCCTGCCCTCCTAACAGTGATTTCCTATGAAATCCAGCCTCTTACCCTAGGCTCCAAGGTCCTGCAAGACTGACCTTGAGCTCACTCTCCAAACTCATCTCTCCTCAATTTTCTGCAGACAAAACACTCATCTCTCAGGTCCTTGCATATTCAGGTTTACTCCTACCTCAGAACCTTTGTGACTGATGGTCTCTCTGCTGGGAATTCTCTTTCAAAGTTGTCCAAGGAAATCCCTTGATCATCATGGTTCAATGTCACCTCCTCAAAGAGGCTCTTGCTCTCCTACTGTCTAAAGAAACCTGCCCCTGCCACATCCCCTAACTCTCTGTCCCATTCATCTTGTTTGTTTTCTTCACAGTATCAGAAGTTATAGATGTGAGCTCCTAAGAGCAAAGACCTACCTCTTGTTCACTGCTGTATGTCATGCACATAGCAGTTTGGCCAAATGAGAAGTTATGGTCCAAGATTTTTATCAAACTTGCTTCCAGTCACACCATGAGTAGGAACAAATTCATGTTTCTATGAATATACCATAGTATTTCTGATTCCATGGCCTTGCTTAAATGCTGTCCTTTCCCTCTTATTGTTGTTAGGTTGCAAACTTGTGTTCAACTCTGCAACCTCATGCACCACAGCACACCAGGCTCCTCTGTCCTCCATGATCTCCCAGAGTTTCCTCAGACTCACGTCTGTTGAGTCGGTGATATCATCCATCTCATCCTCTGTTGCTACATTCTCCTCCTTCCCTCAGTCTTTCCCAGCATGAAGATATTTCCCAGTGAGTCGCCTCTTCCAATCAGGTTGGCAAAGTATTGGAACTTCATCTTCAGCATCAGTCCTTCCAATGAGTTCTATGCATACTGTGTGCTAAGTTGTGTCAATTGTGTCCAACTCGTTGCGATCCCATGGACTGTAGCCCACTAGGCTCTTCTGTCCATGGGATTCTCCAGGCAAGAATACTGGAGTGAGTTGCCGTGTCCTCCTCCAGAGGATCTTCCTGACCCAGGGATCAAACCCACGTCTCTTAGGTCTGTTGCCTTGGCAGATGAGTTCTTTACCACTAGCACCACCTGGGAAGCCCACCAATGAGTTCTAACATCCTTTAAAATAAGTCCAGCTGCTGCCATTTTGGAAGCCAACCCTACCTCCTTAGGCTGAGTTATGCAACCAGTGCTAAGCATTCCATATGCTCCCTGTAGTCTCTACCGTTGTATTCACCACATTATTTTATAATTATTGATTTGGTTGCCAGAGAGTTTCAGAAGACCATGATCTACTGCAGGGAAGGGACTGTTTAATTCATCTTAGTGTTTAATTCATCTTAAATTCCTAGCCCAGAGCATGCCACTAAGTACTTGCTCAGTTCAGGTTTGCTGAAGGAGACGAGAATCTTAAACATTTGACTATGTTTGTGTCATCAAAATACATTGTGAGTTCTATGGATGGAAACCGTCAGTATTTTAGTCCATATTTTATTACTTACAATTATTTAGTTAGGCCTTCAGAGTTTAAAAAAAAAAAAAAAAACTCTACAATCCAATGTCACTCCATTTAAACTGCTTTCAACATCAGGGAAATGTGACTTACTGCAACAATTTTAAAAATAACTGGAGGATTTCTAGGGATAATTTAAATCCATAGATAATCTCCAAACCTTATTGTAGAAATTAATTACCCTGAATATTTTATCAAAGCAGCTAACCAGTGAGGGACTATATTGATAAGCATTTAATTTCCCTACTTTTCTCTTCCTAACAAAAATACGTGGGAGAAAGGGAGGGGGAAAAAAAGGAATTATAAACAGCCCACATACTGGATAATGAGCTTCTGAATAATTGAGAACTGCCTAAATTTGTGTTAGTCATTTTTTGCTGTTGCCTAGGACTGTCAAGTCCATCCTGGGGTTGATGAGAGGCACTAAGGAAATAATAAAATATCCGGTGCTCCTTTTTCTCCATCTTCAGGGAAGAAAATACTATTAATCCAGTTAACAATTCAGATAAAACCAGAAAAAAACATTGGCTCGGGTTTCACCATGTTTTATTGAAAGAAGTTTTATGCCCTAAGGAAGGACAGTAGCATTTAATCAAGTATTTTTCTAACATTCTGTTTTATGTGATTATAGATACCTGCCATGAATAATAAATCATTTGTTTTACTGGTCCATTTCCAAAATTTCTAGTATATTGTCTCCTCAGGTAAAGGAACTTTGTCTCCATAACCTGTTTTTCTCTGATAATGATTTCAACAGCTCATGGCACTTAATGTAGAAGATATAACTACTGAGCACCTACTGTGTGTCAGCCATGTCATTAAGTACCAGAGGAGACACAAAATGAGGTTTAAATTTAATGAGACCTTTCCCTGCAACCAGCATATTGAAAAGGGCAATGCCGTTTTTAAATTCATAAGTATTTCTATATGAAAATGTGGCTTGCAGACACAAAAAGGTCACTAGTTTTCTGCATAATTAGAGTTGTTCATAATTAAATGTGAAAGAGGAAAAAAAAACTGAAAACAAACCAAAAAAAGGCCAGGAGGCATTATTCAGATCTTTACAATTAGTATGCTCATGTTTATCTACTTACAAAATCAAAAGTTATACTAGCGATTTTCATGTCAAACTATTATAAACACAAAAAACAATAGTCTGATTTGACATAGCCGTATCTTTTAAAATATATACAGTCATCTCTGATGATACACAGAGCGTGACACTTACCAGTATAAATCGTTTGCTATACAGATGGAAGCCATTCATATATATGCACATAGATATCTATTTCATTACTAATAATTACTTATACATTTCATTTCTCATAATTATTTAGAGTTTAAAAAATCATTTTGCTCATGAGTGCTTGTAATCCCTAAGGCATTTCATGACAAATCTATGATTAGATACAATTTTAGAATGACTAATATACAATACATAGCTTCTGGAAGGTTGTTCAGTGACTGGGACCTTCTGAAAAAGAATACCCCCATTTAAGAATGTCCCTAACACCTTACTCCTTAAGAAAATACCCTCTCCCCACTTGCCTGTGTAATCAGTCTTCAAACAACAGTCCTAAAGCTCTGTGTAAGACTAGACTGCCTGCCACATGAGTTTTTCTGGAATGGCAGATTTTTCCGTGGGTAAACAGCCGTGGCTCAGCTCAGAAACTGAATTATCACCGAGTGCAGCCTTCTCCACTCTTCATCTGTTGGATTCATTGGGCCGACTGTTTAATGTAATCAGACAATTCAGATGGGCTTCCTCGGGGCCAGAATAACTTAAGGATATCTTCTGAAGGCCTAGATTTGCTTCATTCTGAGCATCTAAAACTAATGATGTCTATCCTAAAACAAAAACCATCTTTAAGGAAATGGAATAAAAATAGGAGAGAATAACGCTCAATCATTTGAAAAAGGCTCTTAAAGAAGAACAGGCATCACTTTTCCCATTTTTTCTTCACTGTGAGCACATCTCCAAGGGCTCAGGAATATAGTGTTTTATATAAATTCACAAGTGAAGGTGATAGGACATCATTGATTAAAGCTTATACTTTCTTGCTGAATGCTAGCGTGTTCCACACTAATTATTTGCTAACTATAAACAAACCCATTCCACTGATGAAGGACTCATCATTTTTGCCTCTAATTTTAGTTAGAAAATTAGTCTTGGATTTCCCTGGTGGCCCAGTGGAAAATCTGCCTGCCAGCGCAGGGGACATAGGTTCAATCGCTGGTCCAGAAAGATCCTATGTTCCTCAGAACAACTAAGTCTGTGTGCTACAACTACTGAGCCCATGCTCTGGAGCCCGTACTCCACAGCAAGAGAAGCCCACTGGCCACAAGAAGAAAAAGCCCATGTGCAGCAAGGAAGATGCAGCGCAGCCAAAATAAAATAAACAACTCTTACTTTCGCTGATCCGAGAAGTAAACCATGAAATGATAGGTGCTTTGCCCAAGAACAAAAAGGCACTCTAAGAAAACATTGAGATTAAAATCTAGCATGGGGAGGGGAGGTAGACACTTGGTCGTGTCCAACTCTTTGCAACCCCATGGGCTATAGCTCTGTCCATGGAATTCTCCAGGCAAGAATATCAGAGTAGGTTGCCATTCCCTTCTCCAGGGGATCTTCCCAACTCAGGGATCGAACCCAGGTCTCCTGCATTGCATGCAGATTCTTTACTGTCTGAACCAACAGGGAAGCCCAAAATCTATCTTGTGAAGCTTAAATAAATATGATACCATTTTCCAAACATGTCAGAGGTATGGGGGAATGCATATCACTCCAGCAGAAGCTCTCTTAATCTACTCCCTTTAACCATATAGCCAGATTAATCAAGCTTTCCATTCTCTTCTAACATAGACTGACTGGTCCTAGAGATACTGACCACTGAGGGCTAAGAAAATGTCTACTCATCTCCTCCTCCCTCGAAACCCCTGGTTTCATTACTAAGAGTCTGTTGTATTTGCTTCCCAACCTGTTTATGCCACTTGAAATTACTATATTTATGGGACTCAATTCAACAGTATATAAGCCTGTAAAATACAAGTACAGTGAAAATGGGTTGTTACTTTTATGAACACTAAAGTGAGTATTTTTGAATGAGGTGTGGATGGTATTCCCCGGGGGCTCATTGGTAAAGAATCTGCTAGTGCAGAAGCTGCAGGAGACACTGGTTCAATCCCTGTGAAGATCCCCTGGAGAAGGAGATGGCAACCCATGTAAGTATTCTCGCCTGGAAAATCCCATGGACAGAGGATCCTGGCCAGGATCACAAAGAGTGATCTGTGGGATCACAAAGAGTTGGACACGAATGAGTGACTGAGCAGAGCACAATAGCAGCTTTAAAAGATTGGAAAGAAGAGGAATATAAAAATCGAAAGAGATCAGCATACAAATTGCTTAGCATGGGTCTTTCACTCCACTTGGAAAGGATGAAAATGAGATTGTCAATGATGCACTTCAGAGTATGGTCTATGGAAGAAAGATAATGCAGAATACTGAGTCCACATCAAAGAAATAATCATCACCTTGTCTTCTCTTCCTTCCCACCCAGTAAAATATTGGCAGATGAATGTGCATTTCTTAATATTTTTAAAATTAGAGAATAATTACTTTACAATATTGTGATGGTTTTTGCCATACATCAACATGAATTGGCATTAGGTATACATATGGCCCTTCCCTCTTGAAGCCCCCCTCCCACCTTCCTCCCCATCCAACCTCTCTGGAGCACACACAAACATTATACATATGCATTTATGCATTTTACATTGAAGTGGCATTTTAAGTTATATATCAATATTCCTTTTCTTACTAATTTTCTTACTTTAATTTTTTTTTATTAACTACTACTATTCTTGCTCATGTCAGATAATTTGTTTCCCCTGTAAAATGTGGTAGCTGAGCACCAAGGCTCTGAAAACAAGCATCCTGAATTCCAGAACTGATGCCTTTTGTCTGCATCTTTGGGCAAGTTGCTTAAGTATTCTGATCTTCCATTCCCTCATTTGTAAAAAGATGATAATAAACTAGTATCCACTTCTTAAATTTGTCAAAAGAATTTAATAAATAATGCATATCAAGAACTTGGCATAGGGTTCATGTACATTTAACCCTTAAAAAGCAATATCAATTTATGTCTTTATTATTATAGCAAAGTTGTAACCCAGGTGTCAGCTCAGGCTGCCATGACAAAATACCACAGGCTGGGTGACCTAAACAATGGAAATTTATTTTCTCATGGTTCTGGAGGCTGGAAGCCCAATATCAAGGTGTCAGCAGGGCTGGTTTCTGTTGAGACCTCTCCTCAGCTTACAGGTGGTACCTAACTGTGT
The DNA here is from genome assembly GCA_917880005.1 of Nanger dama. Taxonomy (NCBI): domain Eukaryota; kingdom Metazoa; phylum Chordata; class Mammalia; order Artiodactyla; family Bovidae; genus Nanger; species Nanger dama. Next base: position 11,743,789 of record CAKJTW010000066.1, read on the forward strand.
CCTCACCTGGCATTTTCTCTATATGTGCAAAGAGACAGAGAGAGCTCTAGTGTTCTTTCCCTTCTTATAAGGACATCAGTCTTACAGGATTAGGGCCCCAGCCTTATGACCTGATTTAACCTTAATTATGCTCTCTCCAAATAATATCACATTGGGTGCTTAGGGATTTAACATATACATTGAGGGCATACAATTCAGTTGATAATATCAGGAGTATTTGTACTCTAGTTATAATGATTGGAACTTAGAAGCAGCTTTGGGATGCAACATGTAGGTTGAACCCAAGAAGAGAAAATGATTCAGTTCACAGTGATATAGATTCGGGAGAAAATCTTAGTTCCATACCTAAGTCTACTGATCCACTGTATGAAACTGCAAGTATTATTTAATTTCTTTTTTTCTCTAGATCCACATATAAGGTCAAATTATAAATGATCTCCTTATCTACTTGTTTCAAGAGGATCTATCATAGGCTAATATAATATTGCTCAATAGCTAGTCTGAGCTTTCTTGATATAATAAATATCAAGCAAAATCAGACTTGTTCGCCTTAATTTTACATTCATTTCTTCTTCTAGTCATTCATTAAAAAGGCAATCAAAAAGTACAAAATTATCTTGTAAGATAAGTAAGAACTAGGGAGGTAATGTACAACCTGATAAATACAGTTAACATTGCAGAAAGTCATACCATATATGAAAGTTAAGAAAGTAAATCCTAAGTGTCCTCATCACAGGGAAAAAAATTTCTCTGTTTCTTTAATTTTCTATCCATATAAGATGATGGATGTTCACTAAACTTACTGTGGTCATCATTTCATGATATCTGTGAGTCAAATTATTATGCTGTATTCCTTAAATTTATACAGTGCTGTTTATCAATGATACCTCAGTAAAACTGGAAGGGAAAAAAATCATTGATTACTTTCTATGGGCAAACACTAAGAGATCAGAGCAAATAGTTCCTAGAGCATAATGTTATAGTAGCTCGGAGACTTTCAGAAAAGGCAAACATGTAAGTAAGTAATATAATAAATCAGAAACACAGTACACAATTGTTTTTTGTAAGATTAACTGCTGTGAAAATGTAATAATAAATATCATTTATTGGGTGCTTACTATGATATTCCAGTTTCCATGCCAACTGTTTTATATTCATCATCTCATCTAATATTTATAAAAATACCGAGTTAAAGACTTACTGGCAACATTTTATAGGTTTAGAGAAATTAGGTGTCTGGTCCAATGGCTCAGAGTTGTGAAGTATTTGAGCTCACAGGAGAAGTCACTTGTGTCTAATTTCAGAGGGCATTTGATTTTCTTTTTTAAAAATTATTTATTTATTTGGCTGCTCTGGGCGTTCTCTAGTTGCAGTGAGCAGAGGCTACTCTCCAGTTGCAGTGTGCGGGCTTCTCACTCTGGTGGCTTCTCTTGTTGCAGAGCAGGCTCAGGCTCAGTAGTTGTGGTAGATGAGTTTAGTTGCCCTGCAACATGCAGAGTCTTCCCAGACCAAGCCCAGGGATCAAACCCATGTTGCCTGCATTGGCAGGTGGATTCTTAACCACTGGATCACCAGGGAAGTCCCAAGGGGCATTTTCATAACCACAGTCCGTGCTACCTCTTTGCTCTGGAGCACAAAAGGGGATCTAAGTCCCTCTGAGCCAGGAAAATACTTAATAGAAGAGGTTACTTCTGAGCTGGATCTTGTAGAATAAATAGAAATTGTCCAGTTGGAGGAGGAGGAAACAGGAATGTAGCAAGGCTGAGAGACGTAAAGGAACACAGCTTCTTTAGGCATGGAGAGTCAGACATGCATCAGGGCATGGCCCTTTGTGAGATCAGTGTGAGAACCAATGCTCAAAGACCTAGGGAAGTCATGCTTTATCCCAAAGACAGTGAGGAACCCTGAAGATTTTTGAGCAGAAGGTAATGCAAAATGAGATATGCTTTGTATTTTGTTAGATCAAGACAGCTGGGCCCTGGAGGGTAGTGTATCAGAGACTTGCAGCATTTAGAGAAACGAAGACCAGTCTACTACTGCAAGCAGATTCAAGAAATAGTCTTGTCAGTGTGTGTGCGTACTCAGTCACTCAGTCATGCCTGACTCTTTATGACCCCATGGACTATAGCCTGCCAGGCTCCTCTGTCCCTGGGATTCTCCCAGGAAGAGTAATTGAGTAGGTTGCCATGTCCTCCTCCAAGGGGTCTTCCCTTCCGAGGGAAAGAACCATGTCTCTGGCATCTCTTGTATTGACAGGCAGATTCTTTACCTCTGAACCACTTGGGAAGCCCAGTCTTGCCAGTAGTTTGTAGCTAATCAGATAGGAGTCAAGTGAAAACAGACTCACAGAATCCTAGCTCAAAGAATGGAGTGCAGTTCTGTGTTCTGAAGCAAGGGAGGGAAAACAAGACGAGGCCTGGGTTCAGGGGGAAATGATGGGGTTCCTTTTAGAATGATTTTCTTTGGGTTGCTGATGGGATAGCTAAGTGAGTGTCACCTGTAGACAAACAGAAATGGATTCAGGAGCTCCAAGGAAGACATCAGGGCTGGAAAGAAGGCATGTAGAGCTACCATCACATCTGTAGGTGACAGTTCAGTTCAAGGCAGAAAATGAAAGCCCCAGGGGATCAACTCAAGGAAAGAGAATCCACCCAGATCAGCTCTCAGAGGAACACAGAGTAGACGAAGACCCTGGGGAGGGCAAGAAGGCTGGAGAACCAGGAGAGAGGCGCATTCTGGAAGCCAAGAGAATTTGAGGGGGTGATGGGATTCAGTGCACAGAGGTTGAGTAAGGAAGCTATCTTAAATATCCATTGAAATTGATGTTTAGGAGGTCGCTGGTGACACTGCTGCCGTGGCTTCAATAGAATGTGAGGACAAATGCCAGACTGAAGTGGGTCATGGAAGTGAAGGGATGAAAACTTCAGGCAACAAGGATGTTTTCAAGAACCTGGGTGCCGGGGGGAGGATGGTTCTGTGACAGTAGCCATCAGGAAGGCAGAATCAAGGGAGCTCTGCTGGGTCTTCCCCATTACATTTAATGTTTTAATAATATCCTAACTGTTAAGGATCAAACAGAATCTTAACTTTAAAGGCCTTTGAAAAACACCATACAGACATTCCTTTTTAAGTTTTGCTTCATTTGCTAGTGATACCCAAAATCTGTTTGCACTTGAAATTCATATATAAGATTTTCCTATGCTTACTCTATGTCCAGCTAATATAAAAGCATTTATAAAAATATCTCTTCTAAAGAGTATCAGGTTCAGCCTGCTTTTATTATGCTTTTTCTATCAATGTCAATGCAAATGTCTTACTAGCCTGTTAATGATCTGAATAGGAACACATCCTACTTGAGCATTTCCATAAATACACAATGACCAGGTAGAAGAGAGAGTAACCAAATGACTCCTCCCGAAGGTTTGCATGTTTGGGACCTTGAGAGGGAGAAAGCACCAAGATTTGACTGAAATGTTCAAGATAGCTAATATAAGGCAAGATGTTAGAGACTGATTATGTAACTGAGCAGGATCCTATACAGCCTTCCTAGGACAGACCCCCCTCCCTCATATCCTGGGCTTCAGGCCCTCTCTGAAGTACCTAAATAACAGCATCTGATACGCATTCCCTGAGTTGTTTTAGCGATGCTAAAACCCCCACCAAATGGAAGACATCAACTATTTGATGACCCCCAGACTTAGCAGCAGCAGCTGCAGCAGACCCACTGAAGCGTAAGGATTGATAATGTTAACCTCTGGGACACCACCTCCTTCCCTCACCATCAATCAGTCAGAATTGTGCATGAGCTTATCACACACCCTGAGACTTCCCTCCCTCACCTTGTCTTTAACAATGCTTTGCTGCAGGGACCTCCCTGGTGGCCTAGTGGTTCAGACTTTGCACTTCCAATGTAGGGAATATGGGTTCAATCCCTGGTTGGGGAGCTAAGATCCTGCATGCCATGCAGTGCCCTCCCCGCAAGAATCTTTTTAATCATTTAAAAAAATGTTTTGCTTCAGTAATTATCAGAACATTGTAAATCCACTGTGTCTCAATTTAAAATAATAAATAGATAAAAATGCTTTGTGAAACTCAGCAAGGAGTTCGGGAGTTTTGAGCATGAGCTGCCTTGGGCTCCTTACTTGGCAAGGAGTAAGTGCTACACTTTTCTTCACCACAACCTGGTGTCAGTAGATTGGTTTTACTGTGCATGGGTAAGGGGACCCAAGTTTGGTTCCGGAACAGAGACCCCTTTTTCTAAGTTTCAGACAGGAGAGGTCTTGAGTTCGAAGAAACAGGGGTGAACATTTGCACACAGCGAATTCATCTTCACATTGACCCCCTGTGGGGTGCTGATGAGCTGTGAAAAGTGCCTCCATCCAGGCTTCACTCACTCCTTCAAGGAAGACCATGGGCAGGATGAGAAAGCCAGCCTCAGTGGGTTGACAGGGCTCCGTTTAGCCGGTCACACTGAACAGACACCTCTCTTCTTCATGAAATGCTGACTGAGAATCATTTGAGAGCAACCAACACATTCATGGATCTTTCACTTCTTTCCTGGCTTGTTTACCTATGTAGGAGGCACCAGGGTGATCCACACTCACCTGAAAAGAGAGGATGAGAAAAGACTTAGAGTATGATGGGATAGCACCTTTTAGGCCTAAAAGTGAAATTTGTCCTGGCAAAAATCAATCAATAACAGTCGACATTTAAATGCTTCTTTTGTCTGTGGGTACAGCTCAGTGGTAAAGAATCCACCTGCCAGTGCAGAAAATGGTTGGGAAGATCCCTGGAGAAGGACATGGCAACACACTTCAGAATTCTTGCCTGGGAAATTCCATGGACAGAGGAGCCTGACAGGCTGTAGTCCTTGGAGTCGCAAAAGGGTCACACAGGACTTAGCAACTAAACAACAATCAGTGGGCATACCTGCAATTCAGAGAGAGAAAGAAAAAATCACCAGGCATGCCTGGCCCGTTAATACGCTACCCATATTTACCCATGTTTACTGTAACAATCCAACGAGGAAGTGTTATTGTTTGTTTTTTGCAGCAAAAATTAATGAAGCTAAGAAAAGCCCAGTAACTAATCCAGGGTCACAGAGCTGGTAAACTGCAGTGTCAAACTCAACTTTTGCCTGAAGCCTAGTCTCTGCATTGCCCCAGGCTGCCTTCTTGCTGCCAGATAGTTGACCTAACAAAACCCCTCTGTCCCTCTCAAGACATTGCATGTTCTACATTTCTCCGGCTTAATCAGCCCTTTAAAAATATTTTTCCTCAAAAAAAAAAAAAAAAAGACCACTAATAGCATTCAGGACTTTGTAAAGTAAGACAATGAAGTGAAAATCAATATGTCTCAAGGTAAAAGTAAACATCCCTGTTGTTGGCAAAGAACTTCTCTTGTTGGAGATATGTTCTACCTGTATTAGCATATTTAATAAGCTTTCATTCTCGCCCCAGGCCAAGTTTTGTTGACTGTCATTGTCTATTAAACCTGCCTGCATAGTGAATCACTTAAGGAAGCCTCAGGAAAAAAAAAACTTAAAAATGCCAGTGCCTTATAATCAGAACTGTTTTAATTATCCTCTTGTAGAATCCAAGAATATGTACACATTTTTAATTCCCCAGAAGGTTCTAATGTGCAGCCAAGGTTAAAAATCCCTGAGTTCCACCATGTGATCACCCCATGATAGACTCAGAACTAAATCATTTGTTTACAAGACAGACAAGAATCCTCAGTTAAATGACCTGCCTTGATCTTCTGTATATCATCAGCCAGATGATGGAAAACAGCCTGGTGATGGTTCAATAACCTTTATCAATAAAACTATAGGTCCCAGGGTGTTTTTGATCCTGACTGATTAAATACCTTAAAATTTAAGCTGTTAGAACATTGAGGAAAGAAAAGAACCTCTTCTTTCTCCTCTCCTCAAACCAAAGAATGATGCTTCCAACCAGAAACTGCCGATGCAGTTTTAAAGTTAAAAGTTCAGCAAATCAACAAAAATGCCCCAGATTTTCCAGAAAAGTACCAGTTTAAAATATTCTTTCATATGTTCTCATAATTACACTGATACCACATTGATCTGTTCACTTATCAACTATTTGTTGGCAATCTATCATATTTTAAGTATTTTTGTCAAACTTACAGTCTTAAGGGATCAGCAGAAGTGAAGGAACAAATGGACTAGAAGCAACAAGGACTATGACAGAAAAACAGAGAGTGTGATAGAATCCAGTGAGTGGGTACCTGGGAGTTAGTGGTTAGAGGAGCCATATCTGAGGAGGTGACAGTGGAGCTAAGAACTGAATGACAGGAGGAGCCAGGCTTATGAAAATCTGGGGAGAGAGTGAGTCTCCAGGCAGAAGTGGTCTTAGGATGGCAGAGGCTACTGGAGCTAAAATATCAAGAAAAAAAGCAAGAACCAGAGGACACATGGACATAGAGATGGCAGATGACCAGTCATATAGGAAGTATTTTCAACCCTGACTCTGCATTCTAGGGCAGACAAACAAAACAGACAACAACAAAAACACAAAGCCTAGGCCCACCCCCAGATCCATGGATTAAAAATCTCAGGGGTTTCAGCATGAGTTTTCTCCACATGTTCCTCATGTGCAGAAAAGAATGAGACCTACTAAGCAAGGCTTTTGGCTTCCCTGGTGGCTGGCTCAGACTGTAAAGAATCTGCCTGCAATGGGCAAGACCCAGGTTCCATTCCTAGGTCTGGGAGATCCCTGGAGAAGGGAATGGAACTCATTCCAGTATTCTTGCCTGGAGAATCCCATGGACAGAGGAGCCTGGCGGGCTACAGTCCATGGTGTCACAAAGAGTCAGACATGACTGAGTGTTAGTCACTTTCACTTTCAAGCAAGGCTTTAAAAGCCAGGTGTGGAATTTTATTTTACATGTAATGAGAAGTAACTACCTGAATGGGCTTAAGCAAGGAGGTGGCATCACTCAGGAAAATGGATTGGGGTAGATGCAACAATATCAAAAGGAAGGAAATCATTTAAGAGGCAATTGCAGCATTTCAGAGTAGAGATGGTGGTGGTTTGTCCTATTCTGGACCAGGTAGGGAGAAATGGTCAGGCTTGATGTGGTATAGGCAAAGGGTATGGAATCAGCCTCACTTACTGGATCTGAGTGAGTGAGTAAGTGGACTGGATCTTTTGAAAAATAGATCTCGACTGAAAATATATAGGTGAAGATATTAAAGGAGTGTGTATGTGTGGTGTGCAAAATGCAGCAGCATTACAATATAACTAAGATTTAGAGTTCTGATAACAGAAAAAAGCGTATGTATCAACATTGCTTTCTAAAGTACAGTAAGTGAATACATGCCATAGTAGACAGTGACTCAGTAAATTTTGCATACTTTCAACTTCCTTTTTCTTTAAAACTTCAGTGGTACCTAAGAGAATTGATATGTAAGAAACAGTAGTTACAGGGAAAGCTAGAAATTTAATCAATTAAATGACCTACTTTGGAAATAAATTCATAAAAAGAACTGTCAAATTATCTGATTGTTTTCTATTGCTAGTTTGAGATTTCCACTGAAGACTGTATAATGTGAGTGGAACATTGAGTTTTACATTGTTTGTTTTGTGTGTGTGTGTGTGTGTGTGTGTGTGTGTGTGTGTGTGTGTTTTGTCTGCCCTGGATCTTCATTGTCCCAGGGCATGTGGGATCTTAGTTCCTTGCCCAGGGATCAAACCCACATCTCCTTCACTGGAAGACGATTCTTAACCACTGGACCACCAAGGAAGTCCCGTAAGATATTTAAAGCAACTTTAATTTGTTCCAAATTAAAAGGGCGAGCTGTTTTAATGACTACAAAAATCAGACACAGATTATTGTTACCTTGACTTTAGTCATCAGAGATCTTCAATTCCAAAAATAAACCAAAAAATTAGAACTAGAATTTCATCCTTCAAATGTCCTAGAGTGTTCCATATTAAGGTCAACTGTAAGAAATTAGCATAGTGTAAAATCCCTGAAGATGACTCTAAACACATGCTAAACAGTCAAAAAACATTCACGCTACTGTTATTCATGTTCATGATAAAGAAGCAGCATTTTTCTTTTTTAATTAATTTATTTTTTTAATTGAAGGATAGTTGCTTTACAGAATTGTGTTGGCTTCTGCCAAACATCAGCACAAATCAGTCGTACGTATATATATGTCCCCTCCCTCTTGATCCGTCCTCCCACCTCCCTCCCATCCCACCCCCTCTAGGTTGTTACAGAGCCCAGAGCCCCTGTTCAAGTTCCCTGAGTCATGCAGTAAATACCCATTGGCTCTCTGTCTTACATATGATAATGTATGTTTCCATGTTACTTTCTTCATCCATCCCACCCTCTCCTTCCTCCCCTCCACCACCGTGTCCATAAGTCTGTTCTCTATGTGTCTCCATTGCTAGGAGCAGCATATTTCTGTCCCTCTTCCTACATCAAGTGAGCAAGAGTCTTGCTCACAGATGCTTAGAATGATGCATCAGTAACAAAATTAGCTCCTGTAATTTTAAAGTGTATGTAAAAGGTGAGTCTTTTGTTCACAGTGACGGAAAGATGAATACATAGCCCTCAGAAGCAGTTGTTCAACTTGCAATATAGCACTGAACACCCAGGAAAAAGTAGACCACAGAAGTAAAGCTCCCTTCTTGCAGTCATAAATAGATCAGAAGAGTCGCCCTCTGAAGGCTCCATCTGGCATGCCTTACATTGAGCATCACATTTATGACCCGTGATCTTTTATATCACCAGGAAATATTTACCGAGGGAAATATTTGTTCAGGTTTGTTTGTCATGGGGTGACCACCTGTTTGGAGCCACTGGGATCATCTGTGTTTGAACTATTACAGATTCAGGTTTGCTCTTTACAACCAATATCTAACATTTCTTACATGTTCCTGGGTTTTCATCACAAGTACAGAAGAGCAAAATGAAAAAGATGATCTTTAGTTTAAAACGATAGAGAGCTAAATACACTTTCTCTTGTTTATTGAAGCAAACAGCTTGCTGATGTTAATTGTACAGCTAGAAATTTGGTAACTTTCCAAAGGAATAGAAAACAAATGTGTTATTTCATCACTATTCCTGTGACTTTAGGACTGTTTCAAAATACTGATTCGTGTCAAATTTTGAAGTAATGATGATTTTTAGCTTCTCACTGGTACAGTGCGAGAATTTGTAAACTTGCAGGGCATTTATTGAGATAATTAGGTTGGGATTTATGTACCTATTCAGTCTAATCAGATTTACTCTCAGTTCAGTTCAGCTCAGTCACTCAGTCGTGTCCGACTCTTTGCAACCCCATGAACCGCAGCTCGCCAACTCCCAGAGTTTACCCAAACTCATGTCCATTGAGTCGGTGATGCCATCTAACCATCTCATCCTCTGTCGTCCCCTTCTCCTCCTGCCCTCAACTTACTAAATCTTCTGGAAATGAATACCAGGAAAATAGTTTTTAATCTGTTGCACAGAATAAATAAGCCAAACAAGAATATTTTAGATCTTATTGTGGCTAAAGTAATTAAATGAGAACTTTAGTCTGTCACCAAATTCTTATCGCTACTTATCACTTACCACCAACTGGAAAGTATGCTTCTGTGTGCATCTGACTCACATAGGGAATTCCAGCTGCACTTTGCGAGTGTCCAGAAAAGTTATTATTTATCTGAAAATTACTGAGCAGAATGGAGAAGGAAATGGTAACCCCCTCTAGTATTCTTGCCTGGAGAATCCTGTGGATGGAGGAACCTGGTGGGCTGCTGTCCACAGGGTCACATAGAGTTGGACATGACTGAAGCAACTTAGCATTCATGCATGCATTGGAGAAGGAAATAGGAACCCACTCCAGTATTCTTGCCTGGAGAATCCCAGGGACAGAGAAGCCTAGAGGGCTACAGTCCATGGGGTTACAAAGAGGTGGACACAACTGAAGGGACTTAGCAGCCACAGCAAAGCTATGAGTGCAATTAAAAAACAAAAAGTGACCCCATTTGTGGTGGAGTCAGATCCCTCCAGGCTCTGTGTGCTCAGAGGAAGCCTGTCCAGTAGTGCTTACCTAGACTAAGGAGTTCAGCTTTTAACTTCTCTATAATTTGATCAATTGATTCTACTTCTATTTTTAATTCTATCACCAAGAAAATGTGCTGCAAAGGGGGATAGCTTAATACTGTGAGATGAGGTTTGTGGGATTTTACCTCCAACACCTGCCAGGTTTAGAACGTGTTCTCATTCATCTGGGGTAATCCTTTGCTGACAAAGCATGGCTCTGTGAAACCAATTACCCACATCACTCACAGTAACGTGGCCTGAACTAGATGATGATTTGGCAGCCATGGCTAGTCCATGACAACTCCTAAGGGCTTGTCTGTAATGCTACTGTACCCCATGATAGTCTTTTGGGAAGTCAGGGAGAAAGAGGTGGACAAAGAGCTAAAAGAGGGCTCTTGCCTTTTGTTTTTTTCTTAATTGTTTCTTATGGTCAAGACTTCGAAAGTTTTGTATCTATCTCAAAACATTTTCTGTATGCCTTCCCCCACCACTTGTCATCTGCAGTATTCTTTGCCCTTCTTTGCCCATCTTTTCCCTTCTTAACATGCATACAATGAGTCCTTTCTTTCAAATTATTTTTATCAGAATGCTATATGATGGATCAAGTTTGGAAAACCTACAACAATTCTGTCTGTCCCTGATCCTGAGAGACACCCTACATCTTTTGCATTTTTATAGGTTTGAAGAAAATAGCCTTAGGCCTGGAACTCTGCAGGCTTAACCTCAATGTATGATACCCATGGGAAGTTCCTTCACTGGGCCTTAAGACCAGCTTACAAAGATAGTATTTCACCCCAAAACTCTGTCTTTCAATAGCAACCTGAAACCGACATGCAGTTCTTCAGGGACCCAAGCGTGAATGCTCTAACACACCCACTGGAACTGAAGCTTTTCCTTAAGACAGGTTCTACATGTAGTTGTTTTTGTTTTTGTTTTTTTTATAACATATTCTGTAGCACTGAGAGCAATGCCTTCCTTATAGAATTGTTCAATAAGTGCTTGATAATGTGGACTTTTTCTTTAATTATTCTGTCATTCTACTCCTGGAAACCTAAAACTTTGTTGATGTTCAATCACTTAAGTCGTGTCTAACTCTTTGTGACCCCATGGACTGCAGCACACCAGGCTCTCCTGTCCTTCACTATCTCCCAGAGTTTGCTCAGATTTGTGTCTGTTGAGTCAGTGGTGCTAAATAGCCATCTCATCCTCTGCTGCCCTCTTCTCCTTTAGCCTTCAGTTTTTCCTAGCATCAGGGTCTTTTCCAACCTAAAAGTAGCTGAGGCTAAAACCTAGCTCTGCCAATTGGGAATTGTGACAGTCAAAGATGCTAAAAATGGTGAGTTTCTTTTTGGTGGGATAATGAAAGCCCACTCCCCTTCATGCCAGGCCCATCTCCACCTTCCACCCCACCACACACACACACACACACACACACACACACACACACACACACACACACACACACCCCTACTGGTTTCTTTTCCATTTCTAGTTCCCTACTTCATCCAGCCCCACTGGTACAATATGACCTGCCCTAATAGCAAGGATGCCACACCATGCAGTCCAGGGTGGTAGATTTCTAGTGGATTGATATAGCTGGTTGGCCAGAGTCCTATAAGGAATGGACTTTTAGGGGAAGAGGCCCAGGATGAGCATATTCCCACATGACTATCTGGTGAGTCAAGGAAGTGACAAATAAGTAAATAGAATCTCTTACTATCTCTCTTCTTGCAGTCTCCTGAGTGGTTCTTCTCCAAGGCCATCTCTTCAACATGGCACCACCTCAGCTGGGCTCAATGATTGTGTCAAAATGGGAATCTCATGGCACAGCTTTCTTAATTAAAGGCCTTAGTTTAAAAATGCAGATACTCCAGCTACACGTGCCTGTGTGAAGACAGTGAGAGAATGGCCCATTACCATCTTCTGAACTCTTGTAGATGACCTTTGGTCATATCACCACACTTGTTTTGCATAACCCAGAAAGTCAGATAAAATGTACTGGAGAATAACTTTTTCCTCAATATCAGTCTAGTGCTGATACCTTGAGCAAATCAAGGTATTTGATATAGCTAAATTTCTTAACTATACAGCAAAATAATACATTCCTTCTGATCCTCAGTCTAAAAACCTAAACCACAGATAAAAATTTGGAAAGGACTCAACTCTTTTCAACCAAAACACACTACCCCTAACCACATTGTTCTTATTCTCCAAAACATGTTTGGTCTTCAGAACTTCACAAAACATAGTAATACTTAAATAAAAATTATTTACTTTCAAAACACTGATGAAATAAATTTTCTTAGCCTTTCATATGTTTGCTTTCAAAACATTGATAAAATAAATTTCCTTAGCACTTCCAGAAACCAGAAGACCTCACTGTGGGATACAAAAAGGGCTAAGGGTTTGCCTAATGCATTGGTGCAAAGGGAGAATAAGAGTCCATCTGGCTGGCTGGTTGAGGCTGGCCCAGTGTGAAAACCAAGTTAGTAAGTTTGAGTTTCATCTGTAAGCCCTAGATTTGGAAAGTTTTTGAGCATGGGACTGAAATGGTCAGAACTATCTATATTTAGATGGAGAATCAGGCTTTTGCCCATGTGTCCATGAAATACCTTGAGGTGGATGTGTGTATATGCATAAATGTTTGTTGTTTTACTTTTCATAATATCTTCATAGGTTGAAGAAGACAGTAGGGAAAAAAGCTCTTAGAAACCTAGGTTGGAAGAAGCATCATGTCATTAGAATATAACAGTATTCTTCCTTCAAAAAAAATGTATTCAGTGGAAAATACAACTTGCTACACTTCCTCATTTTATTCAGCTATAATTCATGAATGGTTATGGAGTTGTCTTTAATTATGGGGCACTACATGTCTTGCTCCATAATTTTTGATTATTAAATAAATTTGAATTAAATATTCCTGAGATAGCTTGTTTATTACTTTGAATGTTTGTAAAGAATCCCCAGTGAGGCCAGTAGCCCGCTTGAGTCAGTGTATCTACCTCCCTAAGGCTCCATATTTGAGAAAATATGATTTTATCCTAGAACTCCATAGATGGTCCATTACCTTCTGTTGGTGGTTTGGTCTCTATGTCATGTCCAACTCTTGCAACCCCATGGACTGTAGCTCACCAGGCTCCTCTGTCTATGGGATTTCCCAGGCAAGGTTACTAAACTGGGTTGCCATTTCCTTCTCTAGGGGATGGTCGCAACCCAAGGATCGATCCCATGTCTCTACGTCTTCTGCATTGGCAGGTGCATTCTTTACCACTAGCGCCACCCAGGAAGCCAAATTTGTCTGTTGGGAGTCAGTTGGGAATAAGTTTTGCCAATGACACAATCTCTACTTCCTTTTCATAGAGATTTTTGTCCCCTAACCCGCCCTCCAAGGGATGCAGTTGGCTGCAGTTGTGTTTATTATCATAAGATAGAATTTTCAACTCTCCTTCTGAAGTGACACTTCATAGAGTGATATTGCTTTTACTGATGATAAAAATGACCCCTAATATTCTGGTGTTTGGCTTCCAATAATAAGGATGCCATCCAAGAGTTAAAACTTCCCGCAGGTTCAGAGTCTTCCTGAAAGAAGGAAATTTTTATTCCACCTCAGGTTGGTGCAAGAAGCTCTTTGTATTGTTTTCTTCACATTACATTCGTTCTGTTTCCTGTGTGAGACGATTCACCAGTGGCTCAAAAGATGAAAGGGAAAATCCTCACTTAAATCTTATGTTTCCTCTTAGGGAAAACAATGCAAGCTATTGATAAATCCTTCTCAGACCTAGAGAGGATGGGACCATTACTAAGTCCTGCTAGAGCCCTGTGTTTCAACGATGCCATTACTTGACTGAAATAGACATGTTATGTAGCATATTGGGTCATCACAAACCCCTTTTTTTAGATGGTTATCCTAAAAACAAGGTATCTTTATTGACAGCAATGTCCCTTTTATCTGTTTGTAAAAAGAATAGAATATATTCACTGATCTCCCTGAACCCTATTTTGGTGAGCCCCCTTGGGAAGATGGATGTTGTACCAACTATAGTTAAGTTTTAGATCTAAACTTTAAAGGTTGGATAATACAACTCCTTACTTTTTGAAAAAAATTTTGGGGTATGTAAGTGCCTTACAATGCTGTGTTACTTTCTGCTGTATAGCAAAGTGAATGGATATACATATCTCCACTCTTTTAGTTTCTTTTCCCATATAGGTCATTACAGGGCATGGAGTAGAGTCCCTGTGCTATATAGGAGGTCCTTGTTAGTTACCTATTTTATATAGAGCAGTGTGTACATGGGGTTTCCTGGTGGCTCAGATGGTAAAGAATCTGCCTGCAATGCAGGAGACCTGGGTTCCATCTGTGGGTTGGGAAGATCTCCTGGAGGAAGGCGTGTCAACCCCTCCAGTATTCTTGCCTGGAGAATTCCATGGATAGAGGAGCCTGGTGGGCTACAGTCCACGGAGTCAGACACGACTGAGCTACTAATACAACAACAACACTGTGTGTATATGTCAATCCCAATCTCCCAATTTATCCCTCTCCCCATTTCCCCTGGGATATGTTTTTTTTTAAAATAAATTTTATATGTATTGTGGTAAAATACATACAATGTAATGTCTACAATTTCTAAAATTTTTTATTTTATTTTTAATTGGCAGATAACTACTTTACAATACTGTGGTGGTTTCTGCCATACATCAACATGAATCAGCCATAGCTGTACATATGCCCCCTTCCTTCTCAAACTTCCTCCCTATCCCACACCTCTAGGTTGTTACAGAGCACCTGCTTTGGGTTCTCAGCATCATACAGCAAATTCCCACTGGCTATGTATTTTATATATGGTAATGTATATGTTTCAATACTGCTCTCTCAAGTCATCCCACCCTCTCCCTTCCCCATCGTGAACCTAAGTCTGTTCTTCATGTTTGCATGGAAGCAAAGGGATAACATTATTTGTGTAGATCATTTTGTTTCTAAATATTTTTCAGCATCTCTAATTTTTTTCTGGAGCATTTCCTGATTTCAAAACATATTTGTTAAGCATGGATTGAAGAACTGGATATCTAAAAATAAATAACATGGCACTTGCTCTTAGGTCTAAGTGAGGAAGACAGATTCCCCACCACCTCAGTAGTGAAAGTTGCTCAGTTGTGTCCGATTCTTTGCAAACCCATGGACTATAGCCTGCCAGGCTCCTCTGTCCATGAATTTTCCAGGCAAGAATTCTGTAATGGGTTGCCATTCCCTTCTTCAGGGGATCTTCCTGACCCAAAAATCGAACCTGAATCTTCCACATTGCAGGTAGATTCTTTACTGCCTGAGCCACCAGGCCGCTCATTATATAATATAATGAGGGCACCTGTAGATGTAGGATAAAGGCAGTAAAGCCACCAAGAAGGAGATTGTGTATCTGGGCACATCAGAGAATGTATCTAAGAAAAAGTGGCTTGTAATCAGCCTTGGAGCAGGAGTGGAAGTTTTCCAGATGGAGCCATTGACGGCTATGAGACTGAACAAAAAAGCAGCAAAACGGCCTCATTTCCCATCTAACACATTTGCTAAAACAAATGCAGAGTCATTTAAGCCACTTCCTCCAGACTCTATGGAGGGAAAAACTTAACATTTGAAGGAAAAATTAAGCAACTGATTTCCTTATTAAATCTCTGTAAAAGATGAGGCTATTATTAGTCCTGTTAGCCTGCCTGGATCTCAATTTGGCTAATTACATTCCTCCTACCTCATTTATCCCCGTAGTTTTAATTGGTTCCAGAATTCGACTACATTTCTCTTCAATCGTTGTGTTGTGCTGTCATTTGATCAGACAGCTGTGATGCTCCACCACAGAGCTGAATATTTTTCAGTAATTGATGCAGTGTTTCCCATCCTAGAGGGGCAAATAAGGCAATTTGCAAAGACTTTGAGATGACAAATAATGCCTAAATGCATAGATGTGTGGCATTAATTATTGATAGCAATGATTACACTCATAGAGTCCCTGCTCTTAGAATAACACAGAGTATCGCCTTTGGTCTGCAAATTCACATACGCAGAGAAAAATCCTTGTCTCTGTAAGTGTTGTGTCTGGGTTGACATACTCTCCAAAATATCGATGATCTTCCTTCTGCCTCTGCTGAGATCATGTTGGTTTTAATTAAATACATACTACAATGTACTAAGAACAGATGTTCATTTTCTTTTGTAATCAACTTAGAGGAAGTTGGTTGGGTCATTTATGTATATAACAACGGTCTCTGTAGCCCTTCTCCCTTCAATCACTTGTTTGTTTATATCTGACTGGGAATAACAAAGATTGAAACTCTGCAGCTAAAAGCTACTCTGAAGTCTGACATTAGTGTGTTAATGAATTCAGTCATCCTCTTAGGGACCCACATTATTGCCAGTGTTGTTGTCAAATGCCATGTTTGACACCCCTAATGGAGACTAACAATCTCTGCCATCCATTATGGTTTTCACTTCTGGTTAGTTCAGGCTCAGGGTAAGTAACAGTGACCTAATTAGTGGACATGTAAGCAGCTTCCTTCTCTTTTCACATCAGAAAAATGGTTTTCTTTGCTCTTTTGATGAATGTAGTAGAACATCTGAAATACCTTCCACTGAGAATTGATGTTCCACTGGGAAAATGTGGTCATGGCCTGCTGACAAGTGTTGTTATTGTTGCTGAGTCATGTCTGACTCCTTTAGGACCCCATGGAGTATAGCCCACCAGGCTCCTCTGTCCATGGGGTTCTCCAGGCAAAAATACTGGAGTGAGTAGCCATGCCCTCCTCCAGAGGATCTTCACAACCCAAGGATCGAACCTATGTTCTTGTATCTCCTGCATTGGCAGACAGATTCTTCACCACCAGCACCACCTAGGAAGCCCATCACAGCTCTACAGATGGGACATAATAATACTGCCTCCTCTCTGTAATCCTGTGCCTTCGCAGGTCTGGAAGACAAGGAGAAAATGTTGGTGCCTGTGGACAGTGACACCAGTATTGAGTGTTTCCGAGATAGTTTTGATGTAAGGTCAGGTGGATACAACACTGAGAGAAATGTGAATGACAGCCCAGTACTGGGGCATAGTGGGCATGTCTGGCAAAGGCAGAGAGAAGCAGGAAGCATGAATGAGGAGTACAAGCTGCTCTCCAACCAGGCTGCTGTGATGATGCGGTTGGTGGAGCAGAAAAAGCATGAAGGAGGTGATGAGTGGGCCTGACCTTGAGCAGTAGCTCTACCTTTCCATTCAGGGAGGAGAAGGACATGCATGTCAACAGGAAGACATTTTCAAGAGAGAACTCTGTGCAAAGGCATGTAAGAGTGGCTTGTTCCCCCCTCTCAAAACAAAAACAGTGATTCAGTATGACAAGGGTGAGGGGATATGAGAGGACATAGTAGGGTGGGTAGGGTCTGGAGAGGAAGTTGAGTCTAATTGTGATGACTAGGGAGTGGGGCTATATATGAAGTTACACTCATTCCCAAGCCTTGGGGAGCTATCATAGGACTTAAGATAGAGAAAGACTGTTGTGATCGTGTTTCTGATACCAGAACAGCAGCACGTATATTTGGAGTTTCCCAGATGGTAAACAGCTCGGTTGGTAAAGAATCTGCCTGCAATGCAGGAAACCCCAGTTCAATTCCTGGGTCAGGAAGATCTGCTGGAGAAGGAATAAGCTACTCACTCTAGTATTCTTGGGCTTCCCTTGTGGCTTAGCTGGTAAAGAATCCACCTGCAATGCAGAGACTTGGGTTCAATCCCTGGGTTGGGAAGATCCCCTGGAGAAGGGAAAGGCTACCTACTCTAGTATTCTGGCCTGGAGAAGTCCATGGACTGTATAGTTCAAAGAGTCGGACACGATTGAGACTTTCACTTTCATTTTAAGGTGGTAAAGAACCCACCTTCCAATGCAGGAGATGTAAGAGACACAACCTGAGTCGAGAAGATTCCCTAGAGGAGGGCATGGCAACCCACTCCAGTATGGGAGTCGAGATCCCATGGATAGAGGAGCCTGGCAGACTACAGTCCGTGGGGCCACAAAGAGTTGGACACAACTGAAATGACTTAGCATGCAGGCATGCTATATATTGAAGTGGGGAGAGATTGTAGGGAGGCAAGAGAAATGTTTTAGGGGCCTTGCTCAGTGGTTCAGCACAATAGCCATCAAGAACCAATATACCTGCTTTGTTCCTTTCCTTTATTGTTTTTCTTTGTAAAGCCTGCATGCAACTGCATATTATCCTCTTTACTCACTACTGTGATGGAATACAGAACCTGGAAAATTGATACTTTTTAAAAATCTAAGCTTTTTTTTTCTAATTGGAGTGTAGTTGCTTTACCATGTTGTGTTAATTTCTGCTGTACAACAATGTGAATCAACCATTTGTGTACATATATCGCCTCCGTCTAGAACCTCCCTCCCACCTCCCCATTCCATCCCTGTAGGTCATCATAGAGCACCAAGCTGAGCTCACTATGCAGTAGAGCAATGTCCCATTAGCTGTCTATTTTACGCATACAAGTATATATATGTCAAAGCCACTCTTTGAATTTGTCCCACCCTCCCCTTCCCTGTGTCCACAAGTCCGTTTGCTATGTCTGCGTCTCTATTCCTGCCCTACAAAATAGGCTCATCAGTACTATTTTTCTAGATTCCATATATATGTATTAATATATGATGCATGTTTTCTCTTTCTGACTTACTTCGCTCTGTATGACAGTCTCTGTGTTCATCCACATCACTACAAACGACTCAGTTTCATCCCCTTTTATGGCTGAGTAATGTTCCATTTATATATATTGTATACCACATCTTTATCCATTCATCTGATGATGGACAGCTGAGTTGTTTCCACGTCCTAGCTATTGTAAATAGTGCTGCTCTGAACACTGGGGTACATGTGTTTTTTGAATTATTGTTTTCTCAGGGTATATGCCCAATAGTGGGATTTATTTGTCAAATGGGGTGTTTTTTTTGTAGTTTTTTTTTAAGGAACCTCCATACTGTTCTCCATAGTAAACAAAGAAGAAATTGAGACAGTTTTGAGTTATAAAGTATCACCACGATATAGAAATTGTCAATGGTCACTTGAAAAATAGGATCACAATGGGGAAGATGTAAGTGCCTGGGGACAGCAAAAATAAAATAAAATTGATTCTTCTGCAGATGAAGATTGGTATTAGTATCTTATTGTACTCACATCAAAGGTTTTAATCAATATTATGCTTCCTTTCTACTTCCTTGCTGTCCACACCACCCCCTCTCCAGAGGTTTAGCTAAATTAACTACTAATTAAGCCATAACATTTGAAGATGACTTGTAAGGATTTTCTGTATTATTAACAAAATGAAAGGCAATTGATTAGGAAAATTCATTCACTCAGTGAACAAAGACTGTGTGAACATCTGTTATCTGTACTTGTCAGCTACTGTGCTGACAACTGGCGATACCAAGATGCAAAAGAGTGTCCACGCTTCTCAGAGCTGGAGCTGCGGCTTGGGAGGGGCAACTAAGGATCTGATCAAGTGAAAGTATCGAGAAGAAAGTACTGGCTTCCTCCTCTCCAAAAAAAAACAGAAAAGAAAAAGAAAGTACTGGATCCCAAGGTTTCACAGAGTAGTGGTCTTTAGCCCTTAACGTAAATGTTACAATGAGAATATCACTTCAGATCACTTCAAATATCATTTCAAATCATTAAATATTAAAGTGACTTGGTTGGTGGGCACTGGTGCCAAACTGCCCAAGTTCATATGCCAGTTCTACCACTTACAAGTTCAGTTTCTTCACAGGCGAAGGTGGATCCTCACACCACAAAGATAATTGTGAGGTTCACGTGGGGTAGTGTCTGTGAGGTGCTCATATCAGTGCTTCCCACATTGTAGCTACTCAGTCATTGTTACTTATTGTAATTGTTAGGATCGCAAGCCAGACAACTTATAATAGCAAAGTGGAAAACAAAGTTCAGCAGATCACATATATTAAGAAGGAGATGTCTTCTCCAGATCTCTGTCCTCCCTCTGCAGAGGTAAACGTTCTCCCTTTGGCCATGTTTCTAGATACGGAGCTAGCAGCTGTGAAATCAGACAACCATGAGAAAGAGATTATTGCTGTTCTTGCTTTCCAAAGGTGACGTGTTGGGGTGTGGGGCCCCTAAGGAAATGACAAGGTGGAATTTAAGAACATTATCTTAAAGTACGAATCTGTTCCTGCATACAGCTGTGTTGTTGAGCCATTCCTGCTGCAAATGCAGATCTTGGGAAAAAGTCAGATATATACATATATATATACACATGCATGCATATATATGTGTATGCTGCTGCTGCTAAGTCGCTTCAGTCGTGTCCGACTCTGTGCGACTCCAGAGATGGCAGCCCACCAGGCTTCCTCCGTCCCTGGGATTCTCCAGGCAAGAACACTGGAGTAGGTTGCCATTTCCTTCTCCAATGCGTGAAAGTGAAAGTGAAATCGCTCAGTTGTGTCTGACTCTTAGCAACCACATGGACTGCAGCCTACCAGACTCCTCCATCCATGGGATTTTCCAGGCAAGAGTACTGGAGTGGGGCACCATTGCCTTCTCCAATGTGTGTATGTGTACATATAGCTTCCCCAGTGGCTCAGCAGGTAAAGAATTGGCCTGCAATGCAGGAGACATAGGAGATGCCAGTTCAATCTCTAGGTTGGGAAGATTCCGCTGGAGAAGGAAATAGCAGCCTACTCTAGTATTCTTGCCTAGAGAAACTCAAGGACAGAGGAGCCTAGCGGGCTACCGTCCAAAGGGTTCCAAAGAGTCAGACACAACTGAGCACGTGTGTGTGTGTGTGTGTGTGTGTGTGTGTGTGTGTGTGTGTGTGTATGGTTAGCCCAATCTCTTGACCCAGTGGTGTTCTAAATTAGCCTTTTTACCCATCGTTTTACCAGGATGATTCATGTTTCTCTCAACCTCAAACCCATTTTCAGTCTGGTTCTTTAGGTAACGTTCAGTTCAGTTCAGTTCAGTTCAGTCACTCAGTCGTGTCCGACTCTTTGCAACCCCATGAATCGCAG
The DNA here is from genome assembly GCA_917880005.1 of Nanger dama. Lineage (NCBI taxonomy): Eukaryota > Metazoa > Chordata > Mammalia > Artiodactyla > Bovidae > Nanger > Nanger dama. The sequence continues at coordinate 11,764,894 of CAKJTW010000066.1, forward strand.
CACGCCAGGCCTCCCTGTTCATCACCATCTCTCGGAGTTCACTCAGACTCACGTCCATCGAGTCTGTGATGCCATCCAGCCATCTTATCCTCGGTCGTCCCCTTCTCCTCCTGCTCCCAATCCCTCCCAGCATCAGAGTCTTTTCCAGTGAGTCAACCCACCTCTTTGCATGAGGTGGCCAAAGTACCGAAGTTTCAGCTTTAGCATCATTCCTTCTAAAGAAATCCCAGGGTTGATCTCCTTTAGAATGGACTGGTTGGATCTCCTTGCAGTCCAAGGGACTCTCAAGAGTCTTCTCCAACACCACAGTTCAAAAGCATCAATTCTTCGGCACTCAGACTTCTTCACAGTCCACCTCTCACATCCATACCTGACCACAGGAAAAACCATAGCCTTGACTAGACGGACCTTAGTCGGCAAAGTAATGTCTCTGCTTTTGAATATACTATCTAGGTTGGTCATAACTTTTCTTCCAAGGAGTAAGCGTCTTTTAATTTCATGACTGCAGTCACCATCTGCAGTGATTTTGGAGCCCCAAAAAGAAAGTCTGACAGTTTCCACTGTTTCCCCATCTATTTGCCATGAAGTGATGGGACTGGATGTCATGATCTTCGTTTTCTGAATGTTGAGTTTTAAGCCAACTTTTTCACTCTCCTCTTTCACCTTCATCAAGAGGCCTTTTAGCTCCTCTTCACTTTCTGCCATAAGGGTGGTGTCACCTGCATATCTGAGGTTATTGATATTTCTCCCGGCAATCTTGATTCCAGCTTGTGTTTCTTCCAGCCCAGCGTTCCTCATGATGTACTCTGCATAGAAGTTAAATAAGCAGGGTGACAATAAACAGCCTTGAGATGGACTCCTTTTCCTATTTGGAACCAGTCTGTTGTTCCATGTCCAGTTCTAACTGTTGCTTCCTGACCTGCATACAGATTTCTCAAGAGGCAGGTCAGGTGGTCTGGTATTCCCATCTCTTGAAGAATTTTCCAGAGTTTATTGTGATCCACACAGTCAAAGGCTTTGCCCTAGTCAATAAACCAGAAATAGATGTTTTTTCTGGAACTCTCTTGCTTTATCCATGATCCAGCGGATGTTGGCAATTTGATCTCTGGTTCCTCTGCCTTTTCTAAAACCAGCTTGAACGTCAGGAAGTTCATAGTTCATGTATTGCTGAAGCCTGGTTTGGAGAATTTTGAGCATTACTTTACTAGCATGTGAGATGAGTGCAATTGTGTGGTAGTTTGAGCATTCTTTGGCATTGCCTTTCTTTGGAATTGGAATGAAAATTGACCTTTTCCAGTCCTGTGGCCAACCAACCAAAATGTTGGTACTTGCTTTCAAGGCATGGGACCCTACTCACATCATCATGTCTTGAATTTACAAACCAGTTTATAGTATGCTTCTTCTTCAGTCAGCTCAGTTGGTGAAGAATCCATCTGCAGTGCAGGAGACCCCAGTTCAATTCCTGGGTCAGGAAGATCTGCTGGAGAAAGAATAGACTACCTACTCCAGTATTGTTGAGCTTCCCTTGTGGCTCAGCTGATGAAGAATCCGCCTGCAATGCAGGAGACCTGGGTTCCACCCCTGTGTTGGGGAAGATACCCTGGAGAAGGGAAAGGCTTCCCACTCCAGTATTCTGGACTAGAGAATTCCATGAACTATATAGTACATGTGGTCGTGAAGAGTTGGACACGATTGAGCATACTTTCACTTTTCTCGCTTGTGCAGGAGCCCTGCAGGGGTAAACTTTGCGCAAAGTGCACTGATCATTGGAACCTTTTATAAACATGGTCCTTCTCTGTGGAAGCCCTGTTTCTCTATGAGCAGTCAGGGTGAGGTGGGAAGGGCACTGAGATGGATGAGAAAACATGACCTGGCTCTAGTCCTGGCTCTGACCTTGGGAAAGAACCACAACTTCCGCGGTTCAATTTCTTCATTTGTTAAATGGCGGAGGTCGACTACGTGAACTCTGTGGTTTTACTGCATTCCAGGCCCCTGACTAATGAAAAGTGACCAGTGTTTTAATCGAAGATATAGCAGAAGGAAACCCTTCATAGAGGAATGTCGGACAATTTCAATCATTCATTCAGCTAGCATTTCTTGAAAGCCTAGTACAGGCCTGTATCAGGTACATGCTCCGGCCGTGGTGGTAGCAAGCATAGGTCTCTACACTTACAAAGTGTATATTGTAATGAGGGAGACAGACAACAAAGAAATTAGCAAAGTAATTCCGGATCGTTAGAAGTACCCTGAAGGAAATAACTGAGGAAGCACAGAACAAAGAGCAGAAGTAGACTCAAAGGGCTAGAGAGAGTGATCTCGTGGTTTCCTATCTTCTCCCCTCCCCCATCACCCCATACATCTAAATCACAACCAGAATGAAGAGTCTACCACAAAGGAAAAAGGAAGAGATGTTTTGGAGAGTGCAGTCCACCATCAAAGACCTCCCCAGGAAGAAAAATAATTGAGATTTTTAACACAACCACCAGGCTTAAATATGCACCCACTAACAATCAGTAGGAGATTTATAGCTGTTTGGGGAAGCTATGGTTTTACAGCACAGAGACAGTGTTGGTTCTGTCTTATATCTCAAAATATGCCTGGTCCCCAAAGAGCTTTTGAGATGAAGTATATGACCCATATACATACAATGTGCCAGCCAATGCAAGCGAGCTGTTTTCTGAAATCCAAGGTTGTTTTGAGAGTCACAGAATATACTCTTCAGTGAGTAGGCCCTTGTAAACTTGACCTACCTGGCAGATGTGAGTTACTGTTATGCCTGTTACTAATAGAGACATTACGGATGGCTTCTGCAGGCACCGTCCACTTCTAAATGTTCTGCTTGGTTCTGAGAGCAGCTCTGTTCTTCCTGCTTCCATCTTCCTTTGCACACATCAGACTAACCTTCTTTGAGATTCTACTCACAGCATCACGAAGTTGAGGTCTGCCTTTTGTGGCTCATACAGATATTGGTGTTTGACTTGCCCACTGGGTCCCAGGAAACTGCTTAGCATTACAAATCAGAAAACACCACATCTTGAAGGCATCCAAGCAGGGGAAAGGCAGCCACTTCTGTACCATACTAATGTGAGACCAGAATGAATGTATGTCTCAGTTTGGGTCACATGTTTCTTCAGGAAAAAAATAAATGAAAGAAAAACCAAGGGAAAAATAAACCCAAAGAAAGTGAGTGTTTTTCTAAATCCTCTATTGAGTTAGTAAGGGACTTCGGGAGAAATAAGAAACCAGAGTGAAGGAAACAGAAAGGCAAACCCAGTTAGTAAAGCAGAAATGCTATTAAAAGAACTGAGAAATCACTAAAACATCCTACCTGGGCAATTTTCCTGCTGCTAACCTTGTCAGTGGGCCTCCCAGGTGGCTCAGTGGTAAAGAATCGACCTGCCAAGCAATAGGCATGGGTTCGATCCCTGCGTCAGGAATACCCCCTGGAGAAGGAAATGGCAACCCACTTGCCTGGGAGATCCAATGGACAGAGGAGCCTGGCGGGCTACAGTCCATGGGGTCCCAAAGAGTCAGACACAACTTAGTGACTAAACAGCAGCAACCTTTTCAGGAGTTTCAGTGCAAGTTACACACGAGCCAAGAAACTTCAGGTGGCAGTGTTTCTGAGTCTGGCTATATACAGCCTTCGATTTGACCTCACTACATCTTACACACCAGCGATCACTTCTGCTCTCAAACATAGTCTTCTAACATGAGCTTCAAAACCATGAAATCGAATGAATTCTGTCTGCAGTTCCCTGCATGTCATTGACATATGTCAGAATATATATGTTGATCAGAAGCATCTAAATCTATGTAGTAATTATTTCAGTATTTTTGACATTTCATAATGCTCCTAAGGGGACGACAGAGGATGAGATGGCTGGATGATATCACCGACTAGATGGACATGAGTTTGAGTGAACTCCAGGAGTTGGTCATGGACACGGAGGCCTGGCGTGCTATGATTCATGGGGTCGCAAAGAGTCAGACACAACTGAGCGACTGAAATGAACTGAACTCAACAAATGCTCCTAAATAAAAATCTTCAGATGACAACAGATGTTTGAACTGCCAAATGATGTTTCATGTCATAGTTTTATTCATTTATTTTCTTCATTTATATTTGAATCTTTCTTTTAGGCTTTTTTAAAATTAATTTTTATTGGAGTATGATTGACTTACAGTGTTATGTTAGGTTTTGCTATATAGCCAAGTGAATCAGTTATGCACTCTTTTTTAGATTCTTTTCCCATATAAATCATTACAGAATATTGAATAGAGTTCCCTGTACTATACAGTAGGTCCTTATTAGTGATCTATTTCATATACAGTAGTATCATAAATTAAACAACAACTGGTATGCTCCTACACTGTTGGTGGGAATGTAAATTGGTGCAGTCACTATGCAAAGCAGTATGAAAGTGTTTTCCATACAGTTTAGAACTCAAAAAACAAAAATAGAACTATCACATGATCCAGCAATCCCACTCCTAAGCATAGTTCCAGAAAAGATGAAAATTCTAATTCAAAAACATACATGCACCCCAGTGTTCATGGCAGCACTATTCACATTAGGCAAGACATGGAAGCAACCTAAATGTCCATCAACAGGTGAATGTATAAGAAGATGTGGTATATCTTGGGTGGGCCTGCACAGTATGGCTTATAGTTTCATTGAGTTATGCAAGCCCCTTCACCACAACAAGGCTGTGATCCATTTAGGGGATATATAGATAGATAGATATGCATGCTAAGTCACTTCAGTCATGTCTGACTCTTTGGAACTCCATGGACTGTAGCCTTCCAGGTTCTTCTGTCCATGGGATTCTCCAGGCAAGAATACTGAAGTGGGTTGCCATTTCCTACTCCAGGGGATCGTCCCAACCCAAGGATTGAACCCACATGTCTTATGTCTCCTGAATTGGCAGGTCGGTTTTTTACCACTAGCACCACCTATATATATAATGGAGTAATACTTAGCCATAAAAAGAATGAAATAAGGCCATCTGCAGCAACATGGATGGACCTAGAGATTATCACACAAAGAAAATGGACTAAGACAAATATCTTATAGTATCATTTATATGTGAAATCTATAAAAATGATACAAACGAAATTTTGTAGAAAATGGAAATAGACTCACAGACATAGAAAACAAACTTATGGTTACCAAAGGGGAAAGGGGTGATGGAGGAATAAACTGGGAATTTGGGTTTAACTGATACACACTACTTATGTATGAAATAAATAGATAAGAATTTACTGTATAGCACAGGAAACTATATTCAGTGTTGTGCAATAACCTGTAATGGAGGAGAATCTGAAAAGAATCCTGTAAGATCTTACAGAAAACTTGAACTAACTTTTTGGCCAACACAATTTTATAAAACTGAATCATTTTTCTGTACACCTGAAACTTTATAAATCAACTATACTTTAATTGAAAATAAAGAAAATATCTGGGAGAATGTGGGGGAAAAACACCTGGTATCACACCTGGCATGTAATAAGCAGTTCAGTGTTTGAATGAAAACTGTTAAGTAGAGTCTTCATTTCTAAGAGGAGTCATTGTAATCTAGTCCCCACACTAACACTGAACATGATCCAGAATTCATATGCTTTGTTTGTGAACTGGAAAAATGTTCTGGAGGATGCTTGCAGTTAGAAAATGTTAATCACAACACACTTTTAGTGTGTTTGGGAGAAATGTTTTAATACCATTGAGGATTAGATCATTTAATGAGAGAATAAACAGGGATACCATGTACTTGATGTATTTCCCCATCCCACCCTCAAGACAGCGCTTCACCTCCATTATGCCTATTTATCCTCCAGGCCCAGAGTTTTGACCTGAGGGAATTTTCTGTAACCTAAATTTGCATCACATCTCATTTTATACACTCATAGCACCAAATCCGGGGGCCTTGAAATATTAACCTTGCAGAGGGTGCTACTCAGAACACCTCAAAGGTGGGGCCTCTTTCACTGTTCACGCAATTATAATTTTATATCTATTTGGTTCATTACTCGATTAATGCCTATATTCCACATTAGACTATACAATGCTTGAGGACAGGATCATGAAAGATTGCTATTCTAGCACAGCATCTGGCCAAAGCAGAGCGCTCAGTGGATAGTTCTTGAACAAATACTGCATGAAATAGTTTTTGTGTTCAAGACTTCTGTGACACATTAGTCATTTCAAGCAATCAAAACAGCAGCCTTTACATCTCGTAAATTATGAGCTAGTATTTTCATTGAAATGCTCCTCTCTGCATGATTGTTGGGGATGGTCCACTCTGGTCCATGTGGAGATAAAGTCCAAACATCAAATACTCTTTCTCTTTCCCAAGACAAACTTTTTTTTTTCTGTTTCATTAAGGCTTATTAAAAGATGTTGAATATAGTTCCCTGTGCCATACAGTGAGTGTGTGTGTGCACGCGCTGAGTTGTGTCCGACTCTTTGTGACCCCAGTGGACTGTAGCCCACCAGGCTCCTCTGCCCATGGGATTTCCAGGCAAGAATACTGGACTGGGTTGCCATTCTTCCTCCAGGGGATCTTCCTGACCCAGGGATTGAATCCACGTCTCTTGCATCTCCTGCACTGGTAGGTGAATTCTTTACCACTGAGCCACCTGGGAAGCTCATGCTGGGCCTGTAAACAGACCCTTGCTGTTTACCCATCTCTATATATAGTAGTTTGTGTCTGCTAACCGCAAGCTCCTAATTCATCCCTCCTCCTCCCTGGCAACCATAAGTGTAGGGCAAACATGTTAACCAATATCCCTAAACCAGTTTCTCCTCTAATATATAAAACTTAATTGTCCTTCCCCCTATAAATCTTATTTTCACCCAAAGGTATGTGTGACCTTTACAGATTATAATGAAGTTAAAATTGAAATGAACAAAAAGAGAGCATTGAACTTGGAGCTCCTCTCCCTGGCAGCTCCATGCAGCAAGCTACCATGACTCTGGAGAATTCAAAGCAAGGAAGGTTGATGAGCTCTGGGACATTGGTCTCTGAGACAGAGAAAGACTTCTCTTTTCAATTTTATTAGAGAAATACTTTTTAAAAATGATTTCATAATATGAATATTGCCCCCAACTATGTCCTCTGTCACCTCTCTGACAAGGGTAATCAGTATACAAGAACACCTCTTCCAAAAGACTGCAAATACTCCAGATTCTCCAGTATATTTGGGGTTGACTGATGGCTGACATCACAGCTTCCACCTTAGGGGAGGGAGGTGGAAGGGGGGTTCAGGATGGGGAACACACATACACCCATGGTAGACTCATGTCAATGTATGGCAAAACCAATTTAATATTGTAAAGTAAAATAAATAAATAAAAATTAAGAAAAAAATAAGAGCAACAACAAAAACAATTTAGAAACAGATGTCATTCTTACAGTGTAATCTTTCTTTTAAAAGAAATACCACTATATAGGAATGACTTTTTTCAGTTATCCATTGCCACAATAATGCTTCATAATAAATAATCATAATGCATTGGTGGCCTACAATAATAAACATTTTTAAATTAGAAGTGATTTACAATGTTGTGTTAGTTTCAAGTAGACAGCAAATGATTCAGTTGATTCTTTATGTATATTCTTTTTCATATTCTTTATGTATATTCTTTTTCAGATTCTTTATATATATATGTACATATATACACACACACACACATATATATACACACACACACATACACACACATATATTCTTTTTCAGGTTCTTTATATACACACACACACGTATATTCTTTTTCAGATTATTTTTCCTTATAGGTTATAACAAAATATTGAATACAGTTCTTTGTACTATATAGTAGGTCTTTATTGGTTATCTATTTTATATATAGTAGTGAAAGTGTTAGTCACTCAGTCGTGTTCAACTCTTTGTGACTCCATGGACTATACCCCGCCAGGCTCTTCTGTCCATGGGATTCTCCAAGCAAGAATACTGAAGTGGGTAGCCATTCCCTTCTCCAGGAGATCTTCCTGACCCAAGGATGAAAACTGAGTCTCCTGCACTGCAGGCAGATTCTTTACCATCTGAGCCACCCAGGAAGCCCTATAAGAGCAGTGGGTACATGTTAACCCCAAAGTTTTAATTTATCCCTCCCTGCTATGTCCCTTTGGTAACCATACATTTGTGGGTCTATTTCTGTTCTGCGTGTAAGTTCATTTATATCATTTTTATTTTTTAGTTTCAACATATAAGTGATGTCATGTATTTGTCTGTCTGGCTTACTTCGCTTAGGATGGTAATCTCTAGGTCTATCCATGTTGCTTCAAATGGCACTCTTTTTCCTTTTCTATGACTGAGTGATACTCTATTGTGTGTTATACCCCATTTTTTATGGCTGGATTATACTCCATATATGCTCCACATCATCTTTGTACATTCATCTGTTGGTAGATATTTAGGTTGCTTCCATGTCTTGGCTATTGTAAATAATACTGCAATGAACATTCAGTTACATGTATATTTTTGAGTTGTGATTTCCTCCACATATATGCCTAGGAGTGGGGTTGCAGGATCAGATGGTAGCTCTGGTCTGGTTTTTTGCTCACAAAAAGGAGCAAAGAGGAAAGAAATAATTGGCTAATCACTTTTCCAAAGATATTGGCCTCTGTTTTTTCTTATTTTTCTTTATATTTTTGTTAGTCTCTCAGTCATGTCCAACTCTTTGTGACCCCATTGACTCTAGCCTGCCAGGCTCCTGTGTCCATGGAATTCTCTGGGCAAGAATACTGGAGTTGGTAGCCATGCCCTTCTTCAGGGGATCTTCCCAACTCAGGGACTGAACCCTGGTCGCCTGCATTGTAGACAGATTCTTTACCATCTGAGCCATCAGGGAAGCCCATCATATCTTTTGCTGTCAAGCATATCTCGGCATCCATTACTATGAATACAGTTACATCACTCTTTTAATTGTTGTCAATGGGACAAAAACACTCAAATTCCCTTGGCTTAACATCATTCTCACCCTGACTCCTACTTGGATGGTTTTCACCTATAGAGTCAAGCTCCTAGAGAGCCTAGCTTCTAGGAAAGGCAATGCCAAAGAATGTTCAAGTTCAGTTCAGCTCAGTTCAGTCAGTCAGTCTTGTCCGACTCTTTGCAACCCCATGAATCGCAGCACACCAGGCCTCCCTGTCCATCACCAATTCCCAGAGTTCACTCAGACTCGCGTCCATCGAGTCAGTGATGCCATCCAGCCATCTCATCCTCAGTCATCCCCTTCTTCTCCTGCCCCCAATCCCTCCCAGCACACTTGCACTCATCTCACAAGACAGCAAAGTAATGCTCAAAATTCTCCAAGCCAGGCTTCAACTGTACATGAACCATGAACTTCCAGATGTTCAAGCTGGATTTAGAAAAGGCAGAGGAACTAGAGATCAAATTGCCAACATCTGTTGGATCATGGAAAAAGGAAGAGAGTTCCAGAAAAACACCTACTTCTGCTTTATTTACTATGCCAAAGCCTTTGACTGTGTGGATCACAACACACTGTGGACAATTCTTCAAATGGCACTGGAATACCAGGCCTCCTGAGAAATCTGTATGTGGGTCAAGAAGCAACAGTTAGAACCAGACATGCAACAATGGACTGGTTCCAAACCTGGAAAGGAGTACATCAAGGTTGTATATTGTCACCCTGCTTATTTAACTTATATGCAGAGTACATCATATGAAATGCTGGGCTGGATGAAGCACAAGCTGGAATCAAGATTACAGGAAGAAATATCAGTAACCTCAGATATGCAGATGATACCACCCTTATGGCAGAAAGTGAAGAAGAACTAAAGAGCCTCTTGATGAAAGTGAAAGACAAGAGTGGAAAAAGCTGGCTTAAAGCTCAACATTCAGAAAACGAAGATCATGGCATCTGGTCCAATCACTTCATGGCAAATAGATGGGGAAACAATGGAAACAATGAGAGACTATTTTCTTGGGCTCCAAAATTATTACAGATGGTGACTGCAGCCATTAAATTAAAAGGCACTTTCTCCTTGGAAGAAAAGCTAAGATATGACCAACCTAGACAGCATATTAAAAAGCAGAGACATTACTTTGCCAACAAAGGTCCATGTAGTCGAAGCTTTGGTTTTTCCAGTAGTCATGTATAGATGTGAGAGTTGGACTATATAGAATGCTGAGTGCCAAACAAATGATGCTTTTGAACTTTGGTGTTTGAGAAGACTCCTGAGAGTCCCTTGGACTGCAAGGAGATCCAACCAGTCCATCCTAAAAGAAATCAGTCCTGAATATTCATTGGAAGGACTGATGCTGAAGCTGAAACTCCAGTACTTTGCCACCTGATGTGAAGAACTGATTCATTGGGAAAGAACCTGATACTGGGAAATATTGAAGGCAGGAAGAGAAGGGAACAACAGAAGATGAGATGGTTGGATGGCATCATCGACTCGCTGGACATGAGTTTGAGTAAGCTCCAGTAGTTGGAGATGAACAAGGAAGCCTGGCGTGCTATAGTCCATGGGGTTGCAAAGAGTAGGACATGACTGAGCAACTGAACTGAAACTGAGGTGAATATAGGTACCTTATTTGCACCTGAGATGCTTTGTGGGGAGAAGGAATATCTTGCGAAGATGCTGATCAGAGATGAGAGCAGATCATCACAGTCTGAAGAGACTTATCAGAGAAGGTTCAGAACCAAGGAAACAGAGGTGAGGAAACAGGTGAGACTGGGAAGGATGAAGGCTTAGGGATAGGATGCCCTTTTAACTTATCATCCATTTTATTTTGAGAATGAAAGGAGATGCTGTGAATAATTCACCAGAATAAGAGCCACGGGTTTGAACAAACCCCAGGAGATAGTGGAGAACAGGGAAACCTGGCATGTTACAGTCCATGTGGTTGTCAAGAGTTGGACATGACTGAGCAACTGAACAGCAAGAGCCATAAATCTGAACTCTCTCTGGCCAGGATGCATGTTCACCATCAGAGGGAAAGGCATCCTGCAGACTCCTCTATGGTGAAGACCTTATCTTTCTGTCCTTCTTTGTCTGTATGTCCACTGTTGACCAACTTCTCTCTGATGATCACATCAGTTCCACCAGCTGCGGTCTAGTCTTGTCTTTGCACTTTGCACCACTTGTCTTTAAGATAGTGGTGCAAAGGCCTTCCTCAAAGCTCAGTTGGTAAAGAGTCTGTCTGCAATGCAGGAGACCCAGGTTCGATTCCTGAGTCAGAAAGATCCCCTGGAGAAGGAAACAGCAACCCACTCCAGTATTCTTGCCTGGAGAATCCCATGGACAGAGGAGCTTGGGAGGCTACAGTCTATGGGGTCACAAGAGTCAGACACGACTGAGCGACTAAGCATACACAGTCTTAAAGGTGACATGCCTGAATATCCCTGAATGGGACCAGTTGTGTGTTCATTTTATAATGTAGCTATTCGAGGGGAACAAACTGATTAATACATCATCTATTCCCAAGTTTCTGAACAGTATCCTCTAATGCAGTAATTCACATTTTTTGCATTTATTAGAAAGACATCTATTTAAAAAAGGGGGCATTATTTTTCAAAGTTTTGGAACCTCATATCAAGCAGTTTTCCTGCTTGGAAGAAAGAAACCATGGGTGCCTTCTTTAAATATCCCAATCTAAAGCCGACATGTCTCTGGGTAGATATTCTTAAGTATTTAAAATGTGGTAAAATCAGTCATAAAGGCAGAGAATCACTACATAAGTTGTGGTATGTAAATTATGGTCCAGTTTGTTGTATAGATGTTGTAATTGTCAAAAGCAAAGAGAAATGATCATCTCATGAAAAGAGATCTGTCCAAATTATATTTATGTCCTCTCTTACCCTATCTTTTCAACCATTTCTTTTTCAACTAACATCTTTCTTAAGGAAATAGCTTCACTTATCTGAAACAAGTACATATAATGCCAGGTAAGGAAGAAACATCCATCTGTTTCTTTTTTTGTGTTTTTTTTTTTAACCTTCCTGATTTTGAGTCAGAATTTAAATTGACTTCCCCTCCAAGTTTATAAAGATATTTTGTCTTTTAAATTCTTGGTCCATCTAGAATTCATCCTGTCACAAGTGGACCCAGATCTTCATTTCCATATGGATCACCCTTTATCCTAATAATGAGACATTTGTCATATATAAAGACCTATAAGTGATGGGGTTGATTTTTTAATCTTCCATTGGTCTATCTATTCAGGTGCTTATATCACACTGATTCAATTATGAAGGCCTCATAGGTTGTTTTAACATCTGGTAGGGTTAGTCCCATTTTCTCTCTCTTCTTTCTTAAAATTTTCATGGATCTCCTTGGTTATTTTCTTTTCCATATAGGTTTTAGAATCAGCTAGTTTCATTTCTTTAAACTGATTGATATTTTTTATCAGGATTATGTTAATTTCATGAATTCAATTAGGAGGAATGACAGCTTTCTATTGCCATGTATGCTGATCCCAAGTGTATGAGATGTTTTTACATCTATTAACTTTTATTTTGTGTCCTTCAGAAATGTCTTAAAGTTTTCATATAACTTCCCACATTTCTCATTAAGTATTGTCTTTGGGAGTATTATTCTAAATGAGGTCTTTTCTTACATTGTATCTTCTATCTTGTATTTAAATACAAAGACTGTTGATTTCTATTCATTGATGTTACCGCTTACTGAATTCTCTCATTGTTTGTAATGTTTTTTCTGTTGAGTCTCTTGGGTTTTCTAGATAAAGACTCTTACATAAATGTAGTATTAGATTTATCTCCTTCTTTCCAGTTTTTATTTCTAATTTCTTTTCCTTGTCTAATTTTGTTAAATAACAGTAATAATAGTGGTTATTTGTCTAATCTGTAATGTTAGCAGGGATGCTGTTTATGTTTCTCTATTAATTTTGATACCATTTTTTGGCTGATATGGATGATGGATAAATGGATGGCTGGATAAAGATATAGAGATACATTTTTATGTCAAAAAAGTAGCTATCAATTCTTACTTTGATTTTTTAATGAAAAAATAGTTTCTGAACTTAGAGAATTACCTTTCCTGGATTTATGGAACTGATCATGTTTTCCTTAAGTCTGTAAATATGATAAATGGTATTAATAAATTTCCTAATACCAATCTTTCTGTTTTTCCTGAATAACCTCTACTGAGTCATGACATTTTATTATTTTAATGTGTTTCCAGAATCTGCCTGCAATGCAGGAAACCTGGGTTCAATTCCTGGGTTGGGAAGATCTCATGTAGAAGGAAATGGCAACCCACTCCAGTATTCTTGCCTGGAGAATCCCAGGGCTAGAGGAGCCTGGCTGGCTACAGTCCACGGAGTCGCAATAGTCAGACACAACTTAGTGACTACACCACTGCTGCTGCTGCTGCTGCTAAGTTGCTTCAGTCGTGTCCGACTGTAACCACTACCAAATTCTGATTGCTCCAATTTGGTAGAGGATTTTTATATTTCTAGGCATAAGTTCTGTTAAGCTCTAGTTTTCTTTTTTGTGCAGTGCTTGCCATATTTGAGTATGCTGGTTTTACAGACATCATGTAAAGAATTTGGAAAGGTTCTTTATTTTTCTGTGTCTTGGAGAAGTATAAATTGCATGGGAACTAGATGATCTTTAATGATATGGTAAAATTCCCAGCAAGCTTGATGGATTGCTTTCTCCATGCCAAACACTGCTTGGCCACTGGTGGTGAATGATAAAGAGGTGAATGAATGGTCATCCCGGCCTTCAAGGAACTCATGGTGTAATGGACATGATAAGCATGAAAATAATCAGTACAAAATGGAGTTATAGGTTTCTATCATAAAAGCATAAAGAATGGTTTCTTTTTATTTATTTTCAATTGAAGGATAATTGCTTTACAATATTGTGTTGGTTTCTGCCATACATCAATATGAGTCAGTCATAGGTATACATGTCTTTTCCCTCTTGAACTTCCCTCCCATCCTCTACCCAATCCCACCCCTCTAGGTTGTCACAGAGATCAGATTTGAGCTCAGTGCATAATACAGCAAATTCTCACTGGCTATCTGTTTTACATATGGTAATATATATGTTTCAATGCTACTCTCTCAATTCATCCCATCCTCTCCTTCCCCCACTGTGTCCACAGTCTGCTCTTTATGTCTGTGTCTCTTTTGCTGCCCTGCACATAGCTTCATCAGTACTATCTTTCTAGAACCTAGAGCCTGTTATAGGGTGAAGTAAGTCAGAGAAAAACAAATATCATATATTAATATATATATATGGAATTGAAAAAGAACATTTTCTTAAAGAAAACAATGAACTATGTTCAGCCAATGCTTATGATTTTATTTTTATTGGAGTGCAGTTGATTTACAGTGTTGTATTCAGGTATACAGCAGAGTGAGTCAGTTATAGAGTTACAAATGTAGAAATAAACATGGTTACCAGGGGTGTAAGGGGGGAGGGATAATTTGGAAGATTGAGACTGACATATACACACTACTATATATATAATAGATAAGTAATAATAACCTCCTGTATAGCACAGGGAACTCTACTCTGCTACTGCTGCTGCTACGTCACTTCAGTGTGACTCTGTGCGACTCCATAGACAGCAGCCCACCAGGCTCCCCCATCCCTGAGATGCTCCAGACAAGAACACTGGAGTGGGTTGCCATTTCCTTCTCCAGTGCATGAAGGTGAAAAGTGAAAGTAAATCACTCAGTTGTGTCTGACTCAGCGACCCCATGGACTACAGCCTACCAGGTTCCTCCATCCATGGAATTTTCCAGGCAAGAGTACTGGGGTGGGGGTACCATTGCCTTCTCTGGGAACTCTACTCAGTACTCTGTAATGGCCCATTTGGAAAAAGAATATAAAAATAAGTAGATATATGTGTATGTATAAATGATTCACATGAAGTCTTAAAATATGCCCGCTCTTGGGAGAGATGAAACATCTTTTTTGTTTACACTTGGAAAGAAACAATTGATGCACATCTGTTCCAGATGGTAATTTTAGTACAGAGAAAGAAACAGTGAAGAGTATAAGATCCCTATCTCCATGATAGTGAGACTAATGAGGTAATCCCAAAAGGGAAAGGGCTGTCAACAGTAAACATTGTCAAATTTACTCATTTGCCTGGGTTTCTACCCATAAGGCAGTGAAGAGACTGTTGTTGTTTATTCACTCAGTCATGTCTGACTCTTTGCAGCCCCATGGACTGGCAGCACACCAGGCTTCCCTGTCCTTCACCATCTCCTGGAGTTTGCTCAAACTTATGTCCATTGAGTCAGTGATGCCATCCAACCATCACATCTCTCTTGCCCCCTTCTCCTCCTGCCCTCAATCTTTCCTAGCATCAGGGTCTTTCCCATTGAGTCAGCTCTTCGCCTCAAGTGGCCAAAGTACTGGAGCTTCAGCTTCAGTGTCAGTCCTTCTAATGAGTATTCAGGGTTGATTTCCTTTGGGATTGACTGTTTTGATCTCCTTGCAATCCAAGGGACTGTCAAGAGTCTTCTCCAGCACAATGAGCATTTATATGCATCAGCTCATCCCAGTGTCTCAAACACATTTGAAGCATCTCATTTCTTTTTTTTTTTAATAAAGTATTTGGCTTTTTTGTTTTTATTTTTCATTTATTTATTTTATTTGTTTGTTTGTTTTTGACTACACTGGATCTTCTTGCTCTACATGGACTTTGTCTAGTTGTGGCAAGCCAGGGCTACTCTTCGTTGGAGTGCTTGGACTTCTTAATACAACGGCTTCTCTTGTTGCAGAGCACAGGCTCTAGGCAATGGGGCTTTAGAAGCTGCGGCACACAGGCTTAGCTTCCTCATGGCGTGTGGAACCTTCCCAGACCAGTGATCGGACCCATGTAGCCTGCTTTGGCAGGCAGCTTCTTAACCACTGGGCCACCAGGGAAGGGCTCGTCTTTAAAAAAAAATTATCTTGTTTCTTCACGAGCGTTTGTCTGCCTCTCTCTCTTTCATTCTTTCATTTTCTCTCACCTTCAGTTCAGTTCGGTTCAGTCCTTCAGTCGTATCCGACTCTTTGCGACTCCATGAATCAGTACGCCAGGCCTCCCTATCCATCACCAACTCCCGGAGTTCACTCAGACTCACGTCCATCGAGTCCGTGATGCCATCCAGCCATCTCATCCTCGGTCGTCCCCTTCTCCTCCTGCCCCCAATCCCTCCCAGCATCAGAGTCTTTTCCAATGAGTCAACTCTTCGCTTGAGGTGGCCAAAGTACTGGAGTTCAGCTTTAGCATCATTCCTTCCAAAGAAATCCCAGGGCTGATTTCCTTCAGAATGGACTGGTTGGATCTCCTTGCAGTCCAAGGGACTCTCAAGAGTCTTCTCCAACACCACAGTTCAAAAGCATCAATTCTTCGGCGCTCAGCCTTCTTCACAGTCCAACTCTCCCATCCATACATGACTACTGGAAAAACCATAGCCTTGACTAGACAGACCTTAGTCTGCTCTCTATTTCCCATTCTTTCATTCTCCTTGTAAATGTAATAGAATTATACAGAAAAACACACACACAGAGAATGAACACTTGGTTAATTTTCACAAATTAAACAAACTAATGTAACCATTGGCCCTTCAACTGTCCTCCAATGAATACTCTCCTGACTGACCAGTTTTTACCTTCATGTAAGTAAAATCATATAGTATATGCTCTTTTTTGTATTTGGTTTATTTTGTTCAATATTATATTTGTGAATTTCAGCCATGTTGATATATGTTCTCATGGTAGTATAATATTACATTGTATGAATACAACACAATTTATTTATCTGTTCTTACATGGGTAGTTTTCAGTTTGGAGCTATTATAAATTCTCATTCTACTGTAAGCATTCTTGTCCATGATTTTTCATTATCTTCCTATTGGATATATACCTAGGAATGGGATTACTAAGCCATAGAATAGGCAGATGTTCACCTTTACAGGTACTGCCAACAGGTTTTCCAAAGTGGTTATGCTCATTTACACTCCCCCAGCAGCAGACAGAGTTCCATTTGCTTTAGTCTGAGCCACCAGGGAGGCCCAATATCTTCATCAATACTTGCTAATTCCTAATATTATTGCTTTAGACATTCTGTGCAAACCACACAGGAAAGTTACAGTGCTTAGTAGAGCTTTGGCTAATTTGGATGATAGGACTCTCTTTTTAAAAAATAAATAAAAGGAAGAGAAAGTTTTTAAGTGGTCAAAGATTTCATTCATTCAGAGGGTAAAATCAACCTAGTGAGGTCAATTTTGATTCCAGTCAATATTGGGCAAAGTCCTAACATTATTATAATGCACTTTTTAAACTTAAAAATGTTTTCCAGTTGTAATGTTGCACCTTTATTCTACAAAAAGGGCATGAAGGATTTCCACAAACCCTGAGAACAACCCCGGACTTGAAAGCTTAATATTAAATGTTTTTCAGAACTAAAGAAAGATACAGAGAAATCGACATAATATAATCATAGTTCTAATAAATGACATCTCTAAGGGTGTGGAATAATAATTGTTCCACATACATAATGCAAGGTAATGAGCCAAAGAATAGTTTGTGAATTACAGAGAAAACAGTGGGTTGAACTGGAGTAATTACTGAGAAATTAAAGAAGTCAATCAAAAAGTCAATAATTGATAAAGAGGACTTAAGCAGAGAAGAAAAAGGAGACATTGTATTTATAGAGACTGGAGAACTCCTGGTAAGTTAAAGATCGTGACAGGGGGAGTTGCAAAAACTGTGCGGTTTAAACTGTAGCAAGTCTGCTCCACCATGACCCCTGCCCTTTCACAAAATTTCCCCAGGTAAGAGTGACAAGCAACGATAGCCATTAAAGCAAATACTGTGCACATCCTCCTTTTTGTATGGGGAGGGAAGAAAATGGAAACAAGAGAGAGAAGCAGAGGAGTTGGAATGATCTGAAATGGTTTCTAATGAATATTTTAATTTTTAGTGCAAAATAGCCCCAGAATGTATTCAGACACAAGAGCTAAAAGGATAGGAAAATTAGGTTTTATTCCATCCTATTCATTCTTAAAGTGTTAACCATAATATAACATGCACTTTCTCCTTTAGTAGCACTTACCAGTCTTTTGTTTGTCTTTATGCCTCATAGACCGTTTACTCAGAGAAAGCAGGGACCTTTGACCGCTGTTCCCAATCACTTATCACAGCACCTGAGCTACTCAATAAATATTGGTTGAACACATGAATGAGCAAGCAAACAACAGGGACCCACTCTAAGTTACTTTGTTTTTTACTGACTAATCCCCAAATCTTATCTTTCGTATCTTATGTTTTAAAATAAAAGGGAACATGTTAAGATCTAGTTCCAGTATTCCAGATTTCTTGTCCAAAAGGAAAATTTTGCCTGAAGGATTCCACAGAACAGGAGAGAGAATGGGGCCAACTCTGTCCTTGAGCAAGGTCAGGAAAGGGCATGAAGGATTTCCTAAAACCCTGAGAGCAAACCCCAAGAGCAAATCCTGGATTTAAAAGCTTAATATTAAAAGTTTGTCAGAACTAAACAAAGATACAGAGAAATTGACATAATATAAAAGAAAAAAAATCCTTGAATACAGTTTTCTTTAATTAATGATAAAAGATAAGAGAAAACAGAAAAGAAAAAGTTGTCACAATTAAGTGACTCGAAGGTATATCACCATAAGGACAAACTGTAGGATATTTTATACAGAGGAAAAAACTTAGGATCAGCAATGCTTAAGACCCAGAAGGGAAGATGGGATAAGATGGATTCTTCTAAAATGAAAATAGATTCCTTAAAGAGGAAAGATTGGACAGACTTCTGCAAAATGTGATAATAGTAATGCTCATCACCATGAGAAGTTAGTGAAGATAAGCTTCTTGGATTTAAGCTAGATCCCTGAACCCAGGTCTTTGCAAATTGCACAGCTGCCAATGCATCAGCCGGGTTTTATTTTAACAACATTTACAATTTCCCTTTCAGTTGAAGCAAGGCTGGGGGACCATCTGAACAGATAATGAAATAACTGTGAAAGTTCAGAGCATGATGAACAAAACAAAATATGTTTTGCCTGATTTATGCAAACTAAACATATTGTCAAGGTTTTGAAGCAGTTCGTCCAAAATATGCACAAAATACAGCATTTTTCTCAAGTAGCCTGGCAGCAGACGTATTAAATGGAAATATGCCTCTGAAATTGTTTAATCAGATTGTATAGATGTGTTGAACATTTTGATAGTTTCATGATCCGAACTTATGAATAATGTCTTTTCTTTAAGGAATACCCTACCAAGTTCACCCTAAAATCACAACTCTTGCTCCTTATTAATGGAATTCTTCCATTACAGATTCTAGAAGCATCTTTAATTTTGAAACCTCTGCTAAAGGAGAAGTGAAATTAAATACATTGCTGGTTCCTTTCCCCATGGAAAACAAACCAGATCAATAGTGGCCCTCTGTGACTATTGATTTCACATAGAGAAAGTCCAGGTCTTTGTATGTCTGAGAAGGGCTTTTCTACCACCCGCCCAACCCCCACCCCCACCCCACCCGCCTTTCATGGCTGCAGCAAAGAGGTCAATGAATTCTGCAAATATCTAGAGTTAGAAAATTCTTTTTAAAACTATTTTGTTGGAGTACAGTTGATTTCCAATGTTGTGTTAATTTCTGCCATATAACAAAATGAATCAGTTACACGTATACATATAGCCATTCTCTTTTAGATTCTTTTCCCGTATAGATCATTACGGAATATTGAGTAGAGCTCCTTGTTCTATACAGTGGGTCCCTATTAGTTATCTATTTTATATATAGTAGTGTTTATATCTCAGTCCCAATCTATCCCTCTCTTCCCCTCCCCCCGCCCCTGGCAACTGTAAGTTTGTTTTCTACATCTGTGACTCTATTTCTGTTTTGTAAATAAGTTCATTTATACCATTTTTTTAGATTCCACATACAAGTGATATCATATGATATTTGTCTTTCTGTCTGACTTACTTCACTCAGTTTAGCAGTCTATAGGTCCATCCTTGTTGCTTCATGTGGCATGATTCCATTCTTTTTATGATTGATTTTAAAAATAAATAAATAAACTCCTTTTATATATCAGGAGTCCCCAACCTCTGGGTCACGGACTGGTACCTCCTGTCAGATCAGTCATGGCATTAGATTAGAAATAAAGTGCACAATAAATGCAATGTGCACGAATCATCCCCAAGCCACCCCTTTACCCTTAATCTATGGAATAACTGTCTTCCATGCAATCATCCCCTGCTGCCAAAATGGTCGGGGACCACTGGTATATATGTACACATCTTCTTCATCCATTCCTGTTAACAGACATTTAGGTTGCTTCCATGTCCTGGCTATTGTAACTAGTGCTGTTATGAACATTGGGGAGCATGTCTTTTTGAATTAGGTTTTCTCTGGGTATATACCCAGGAGTGGGATGGCTGAGTCATGTGGTATCTCTATTTTTAGTTTTTTTAAGGAACCTCCATACTGTTCTCCATAGTGACTGTCCCAATTTACATTCCCACCAAATGTGTAGAAGGGTTCCCTTTTCTGCACACCCTCTCCAGCATTTGTTTATAGAGTTTTCCATGATGGCCATTCTGACTGGTGTACAGAGTTGGGAAATTCTTAAACCCAACTGCCATGCATTTTAGTGTGTTAGAGCCTAAAAGAGGATAGAACCTGTAGAAAAATAATCTTCCAAAGGGAAGGAGAAGCACTGTCCATGGAGAAGCCTTCAAAAGGGTTTTGAACTAATGAGTTTCTGCTTATGACAAGTTCTCAGTGGTTTTATATTTCTGAAGGAGCAACTTGTGATTCATTGGGTAAAACTTGGGTTAGGACTCTGGCAAGTGGTACTTAAAATAGCCTTGTGCTCTTCTTCCCCAGCACTCCACCTCACTCAACAGGTGCGTTCATTCAAGGCTTAGTCTGGAGAAACTGAAAGCAATATCTACAGTAACTGACATCTTTAAATGACATGGCTGCTGCTGCTGCTAAGCCACTTCGGTCGTGTCCGACTCCTAGTGACCCCATGGACTGCAGCCCACCAGGCTCCTCCATCCATGGGATTTTCTAGGCAAGAGTACTGGAGTGGGGTGCCATTTCCTTCCAGAACATCCCAAATAGTCATTGATTTTTCTATAATGCTTTTGGAGGAAACAGAATAATCCAACTGTTGACTCCATAATATCTTAGATCTTGGTGTGAAGAGTTTCTGCTCTTACCAAAAGTGAAATGTCATCATTTCTTACTTCTCTGATGGTCATATTTCTATGTCCTTTGCTGTTCACCTTTTCTGATTGGACTCCAATAGTCAGTCAACATCTATGACGTGAACATTTCTTTCAGTGACTTTCCCAACAAAAGCCCAAAGAACTGTTTCTCCTAGGCCTAATGGATGACTCACCAAACCTTCTACCCAACTTGTCGACCTTCCTGCTGTATTTATTATTAGAAACAGCACCAATTAGTTTTATTGGGGATTCCTCAGTGACAGATTAAAAAAATGAAGATGATTAGAATGACTTGCAGTTCTCTTCTTATAGAAATCTGTCCATTTTCTCATCGCAGTACTGCTGGATATGTTTTTAATGCACATTCTCTGTTTTTAAATCTAATTATGTAAGAAATAATTCATATATTATATTAAATTTTGCGCCAATGAAATGTTTCATGAACATCTTCGTAATGCCTCCTCTGTCATCAAACAGGGTAAATTTGAGTTGAGGAGGATGGATTAACAGTATTGTCATTTTACAAATGAAGACATGTATAGAAGGATGGATACGATATACAGCTTTACCCAATAGAGTTAATGGCCCATAATTTAATGCCAGATTCCTAGCCTTTGAGTTTCATTCTAAAATGTGCTGTCACTCTGATAATCAAGGTACGGTACATATATACAATGGAATATTACTTAGCCATTAAAAGGAATGAAATAATGCCATTTGGAGAAACATGGATGGATCTAGAGATTATCATACTGAGTGAAATGGGTCAGACAGAGAAGGAGAAATATAATATGACATCTCTAATACTTGGAATCTAGAAAAAATAATACAAACAAATTATCTACAAAATAGAAACAGACTTGCAGATTTCGAGAATGAGCATGGTTCCCAGGGGTGAAGAATGGAGGGAAGGAGTAGTTAGGAGTTTGACACCAACATTTACACATTGCTGTATTTAAAATGTATAACTGGCAAGGTCCTACTGTATAGCACAGGAAATCTGCTCAATGTTATGTGACACCCCGGATGGGAAGGGTGTTGGGAGAGAATGGATCCATGTGCATGCATGGCCAAGTTTCTTTGCTGTCCACCTGAAACTATCACAACATTGTTAATTGGCTATACTCCCATATAAAATAGAAAGTTTTTTTAAATGTGCTATCATTCTAACTCAAAGTGGGAAAAATTCTTTCAGCCATTCTCTTTGTAGGCAATGTGAATGTATTATTCTCTAACAAAAATAAAAAGAAATTTAATATCATGGCCTACCACCACAGTATGGAACAAAATATTATATAACTTCTTCAGTAATGTCAAGATTTTTTTTCTGACAGTCAAATAACTTCCTAAATTTAAATCTCTTGCTCCTACTAAAATGCATTAAGACTCATATCAAGTCTAATATTCTTTGTTCCTTAGGAGCGAATTTGATTTGGATTAATTATACAGTTGGGCAGCAAATAAAATGAATGCAATCCTAGTTCCACTCCTGACTTGCTCTTTGACTTTGAAAACCTCACTGTAACTTCCTGGGCTCACCTGGGAAATGCAGAGTCATACCTCCTTCACACATCGCTATTTTTAGGACAAAGTAATATGAACTAACATAGTACTGGGCCAGGTGGGTGGGGAAATCTTTTAGGTAATTACGGTGTAAGTTTTTCAACTAATTGATACTGAGTGAATATATTTTATGATGATATTTTAGAAATGCTTTGCTTTCTTAATCTGATGCTTGTCTTCAGGCTATACATTTCCCTTTAGTAGCCTAACATAAATTCTTCCTCTTCTTTCCCTCCTTGTACACTTCTTGGTACACTTATCATGTACCAAGAGACACTGTATTTGTTCTGAAATTTTCTCTCATTCCTCACATTTCATTAATTAATCCTTTGTAATCCATTTATTCATATCTCCTCTCCTTTCAATTTTATTACAAGTAATTTTGTCATAAATAAATATCTTTTGAATAAACAGCTTCACAAGTCAACTTTTCCATTTCCCTAAATAGTATATTTATTCCATGAACTCCTTTCCAATTAATTCACACAATGAACTCCTCTAAGGTGGGCTCCTCAAACATATTCAAGGTGGGATTTTCAATTTCAGACTTCAAAACAAGGCATAATTTGCACATAGTTACGTTGCCTTTATCTCTCTTTTTGTAGAACTGCATCTAGAAATACTTGCCTGCTATCTAAGCTATGACTTATTTTGCTCTGTGGTAGTCTGAACTTTTCAGTTCTCTTATTTTGTAACATAGCATCATCATGAATTTCTGATTATTTCTACTTTTAATTCTTTCCCCTCAAATTAATTATTTTCTTTACCTCTTGAAGTTTTCCAAACTGTTCAGCTTGTCCTCTCTAAATTTATTATCCGCCCCCCTTTGAGTCTCTCTATCAGATCGATTTATAGTAACTTTCCATTTTACTCATTCTGACTTATTCAGACAGAACAATCCTATTTTCCTAAAGTTCATTGGTTTTGCTAGTTTCTTCTCAACATTATCTGCTTCCTTTGAGACGCTCCTGCTACAAAGTCCAGGGCATGTTTCCATCCTTATTCATCCTTTTCATACAAGTCAAATATATTTTTTTCTAATCTCCTTGAAAAGAACTGTCATCTACTAAGATTTTATTATAGTATTCCTTAGGATGTTCAAGCATCCTTTTCTTAGAGATTTAAATTAAAATCTTATTGAATTTGGATTATATTTTCTTCCTCAAATTTCATTTCTCAAAAGACAGTATTCTCAAATAGACAAAACAAAGAAGTTAGTGACTTTGTCCTGTTATGACTTGCCTTTAACTATGAATATTCATTGAACTCTCCTACTCACATTATCATCCAGTACCAAGAACTATCATTGTGGCCCCATGTACTCATGAGAGATGTTGTAAGGATTGTTGAGTTTACTTGTAAAATCCCCTGATCTATTCTTTAAAAGTCTTAAATAAATGTGCAGTAGTTATTATCAATATGACTAATGATTAGTCTGGTTACTACTCTGTATTCTAACAAATGACTGAATAAGACCTGTACCCACTGGAAGAGGGATGAAGAGACAACAAATTCATGTATAAAGACCTAAGTTCAAGTCCTGGCTCCGACGCCTTGTAGCTAGATGACCTTGGATGACACTTAACTGCTCTGATCCTCAGTTTGTACTATAGAGATATCAATAACTATGCAATCCAGCTGTTAACATTTTACACAAAAGTGAAATATCAAAATTTATTGAAGAATTTGAAGTTGGCAATCTCATCCCAAGGAAGTTTCTACTCTCCACTAACTGATTACTTGGTTGAAACACACACAGACACGCATCCTGAGCATGTATGGAATTGGAAAAACTAGACTGTGATTAATAAAATGTAGTCCCATTAAACTTGCCTCTGTAAGCAGTCACTGATGTTTCTTTGTAACAAAAGAGAAAGGAAGAAAAATCAATAAAGAAAAAGGAAAGCACGAGTCATCCTTTCCTCTTGCTTCTTCCTTAGCCCCTCCCCCAACCTAAATCAATTACCCAGTTCAGTGCCTAAGGTAGTTTTCACCACCTGAATGTATCTCACACACACCCTCTTACCCGCATCTTTATCCCCCGTTCCTCTACTGACATCTCATCCTCAGCTACTGCACCTGCCTGCCCACCAGTATCTTGATATCGTTTTTGCCCCATGCCAATCCACTTGCCAATCTGATCTTGTCACCATCCTTCTTGAAACTCTCTGGTGACTTCCAGGTCATTATAAAGGGCCTTTCTTCAGGGAATAGCCGTGTGCTCCTGTAGCTGCTGCCCTTTCTCATTAACAAACTGACACCTTTTCCTTTCTGACACTTGTCATATCCTGTATTGTTTGCTGGTTCATTGTGTATTGTCCTTAAATTGTCTTATGTTTCTTCTCTTCTGGTAAGTTCTTTGGTGGAGAAGGCCAGTACCACATATGTGCCAAGTGCTGCTTGGTATCTATGTATTGAATGATGTGACAGTCTAGTTGCAAAGACAAGACACAGATGTGAAAGAACAGAGAACAAGTTTGAAGCAGTATTTTTCGAATTCTGTGCTACCGGCTGTATACTTCAATGTTGTGCTAAGTTGTTTCAGTTGTGCCCAAATCTTTGCCACCCTGTGGACTGTAGCCTGCCAGGCTCCTGTCTCCATAGGATTCTCCAGGTAAGAATTCTGGAGTGCACACTGAAACTAAGTCAACTCTACCCCAAATATAAGGTAAAAGTTTTTAAAAGCAGGTGGGGGTGTTTGTTCACTTCCCAAGCACTCCCTCATATCCTAAACCAGTCATTTTGCAAATCCTTCTCCACTTTTGTGAACATGCTGTCTCCCTCATAAGGCATCTCTGTAACTTAGGAACTGCTTTTATACCCTCTGTTTGCTCAACATTTATGATCCAGCAGATAGCCCAAAAGAGAAAGCCATCGTGAGTCATGCTGTGCAATTTCGAGTACCTTGAGAGAAGAGATATTTTTCACAGTGTCAGCTGCAGTTCTTTGCAAGTGTTTCCTGTTGCCATGGAAAAGGCTTTATGAAGCAAATCCAGCCAAAGAGAAGCAGGTTCTCCATGGCTCCTGAAATCTCTGCACAGCCCCCATCCCCCACATGGGCCCAACAAAGGACTTCCCCTGCCCTACTCAAGGCTGATCTGAGTTCAGTGAACTTGGGGGCTTAGATGCTTATCATACTCTGCTTGCAAGCTCCTTGTCAAATGCCACTTTCCAGGATTTCAGATAAAACATTCTTGATACTCTTTGTTGGAAACTAAAGTCTCTAGAGGCCCACACCTGTAATTTTTATGCTCATGATAGTCCTTATAGCTCACATTTATTCAGACAACTCTTGAGAGTCTCTTGGACAGCAAGGAGATAAAACCAGTCAACCCCAAAGGATATCAACCTTGAATATTCATTGGAAGGACTGATGCTAAAGCTGAAGCTCCAATACTTTTGCTACCTGATATGAAAAGTCAACTCACTGGAAAATATCCTGATGCTGAGAAAGATTGAGGGCAGGAGAAGAAGAGGGTGACAGAGGGATAAGCTGTTTAGATGGCATCACTAGTTCAATGGACGTGAGTTTGAGCAAATTCCAGGAGATAGTGAAGAACAGGGAAACTTGGCGTGCTGCAGTCCATGAGGTTGCAGAGTCGGATATGATTTAGTGACTAAACAACAACAAATTCAACACTTATTTTCATTATTTCACTTAATTCTAAAAACCATCAAGGTGGTAAATAATATAATTAGTTCCATTTTACAGATGAAGAAATCGAGGTTCAAAGAAACTAAGTTCATGATCACAGGTGACACAGGGAATACACACATAAGGCGAGACCTCAACCCAGATGTCGCCCTGGGGACCAGAGGCCTCACTCTTCACTTCTAGGGGTTTTCCAAGAAGCCTGCACCAGTCCTTCAAAGGCTCGATAGAGCCCTCTTTTAGCTGGTGGTGGTTCAGTCGCTCAGTCATGTCCGACTCTTTCTGACCCCATGGACTGCAGCACACCAGGCTTCCCTGTCCATCACCAACTCCAGGAGCTTACTCAAATTCATGCCCATCAAGTTGGTGATGCCATCCAAGCATCTCATCCTCTGTCTTCCCCTTCTCCTTCCGCCTTCAATCTTTCCCAGCATCAGGGTCTTTTCAGATGAATCAGTTCTTCACATCAGGTGGCCAAAGTATTGGAGTTTCAGCTTCAGCATCAGTTCTTCCAATGAACATTCAGGACTAATTTCCTTGAGGATGCGCTAGTTAGATCTCTTTGCAGTCCAAGGGACTCTCAAGGGTCTTCTCCAACACCACAGTTCAAAAGCATCAGTTCTTTGGCGTTCAGCTTTCTTTATAGTCCAACTCTCACATCCGTACATGATTACTGGAAAAAACAAAGCTTTGACTAGACAGACTTTGTTGGCAAAGTAAGGTCTCTGCTTTTTAATATGCTGTCTAGTTTGGTCATAATTTTTCTTCCAAGGAGCAAGCGTCTTTTAATTTCATGGCTGCAGTCACCATCTGCAGTGATTTTGGAGCTCCCAAAAACAGTCTGTCACTGTTTCCATTGTTTCTCCATCTATTTGCCGTGAAGTGATGGGACCAGATGCCATGATCTTCGTTTTCTGAATGTTGAGCTTTAAGCCAACTTTTTCACTCTCCTGTTTCACTTTCATCAAGAGGCTCGTTAGTTCTTCGTTCCCTGCCACAAGGGTGGTGTCATCTGCATATCTGAGGTTACTGATACTTGTCCCAGTAATCTTGATTCCAGCTTGAGCTTCATCCAGTCCAGCATTTCACATGATGTACTCTGCATATAAGTTAAATAAGCAGGGTGACAATATACAGCCTTAACGTACTCCTTTCCTGATTTGGAACCAGTCTGTTGTTCCATATCCAGTTCTAAATGTTGCTTCTTGACCTGCATACAGATTTCTCAGGAGACAGGTCAGGTAGTCTAGTATTCCCATTTCTTTCAGAATTTTCCACAGTTTGTTGTGATCCACACGGTCAAAGGCTTTGGCATGGTCAATAAAGCAGAAGTAGATGTTGTTCTGAAATTTTCTTACTTTTTCAATGATCCAGTGGATGTTGGCAATTTGATCTCTGGTTCCTCTGCCTTTCTAAATCCAGCTTGAACACCTGGAAGTTCACGGTTCACGTATATACATATACTACCATGTGTAAAACAGATAGTTGGTGGGAGGCTGCTGTATAGCATAGGGAGCTCAGCTCAGGTCTCTGTGATGACCTAAAGGGGTTGAGGGGGAAAGTGGGACATCCAGGAGGGAGGAGATGTGTGTGCTCAGTCCCTCAGTCGTGTCCAACTTTCTGTGACCCCATGGACGGTAGCCCACCAGACTCCTCTGTCCATGGAATTTTCCAGCAAGAATACTGGAGCAGGTTGCCATTTCCTATTCTAGGGGATCCTGCCGACCTAGGGATCGAGCTCACATCTCTTCCATCTCTTGGCAGGTGGATTCTTTACCACTAGCACCACTGGGGGTGGGGGGTGGATATATGTACACATATAGCTGATTCACTGTATTGTACAGCAGAAACTAAGACAATACTGTAAAGCTATTATGCTCTCAAATGTAAATAAAATAAAACCGAATTGTCAGGGGGAAAGGCAGCACTCTTTCTAGTCTCCCGCTGTCCCTTTGAATTCTGTGACTCTCTCACTTGTGTGTCCGTGACGCTCTGGAGCATCCCACTGGATTCTTCTGCCCTACTCCCTGATCTCCCAAAGTGGCCCAATAGTCACTTCCTAGACCCTCGACTGTCACCTTGTGTTGTACGTGCAGACCATCACTGCTGGGGTCCTGTTACCCACAAGACAGTCCTGATGGGTGGTATCTAAGAAAATCCAGCAACCCTCTCTCCTGCTTGGACCATAGACACTTATGTCCCTTGTCCCCCAAACTTTGCAAATACTTATCTCAAACAACTGAAGCAACTTGGCACACACGCAGTCATCTCAAAGCAGCAGTTCTATGGTCCTGAGACCAAAGCAGTGAGTCTGTGTCTGGGTGTGCTGGTTCATGGTGTCTTAGTTGTAGCATGTCCCACAGTGTCCGCCCCCAACTGGACCTTCAGTGCAAAAGGTAGCAGCCCCCTGGCTGGTGGAAGGTGGGTGGGTACCATGGAAGACTGGGATGTAGAGAGCCTCATCAAAGCTCTCTCTCTCTCTCTCCCTTCAACACTCTGATTTTTTGTTATTGTTGTCCTGATAAGATAAGTGTGATGCATGCTTAGTTGCTTCAGTTGTGTCAGACTGTTTGTGAGCCCGTGTTCTGTAGCGCACCCGGCTCCTCTGTCCATGGAATTTCCCAGGCAAGAATACTGGACTGGATTGCCATGCCCTCCTCCAGGGGATCTTTCTAATCCAGGGATTGAACATGTGTCTCCTGCATCTCCTGCATTGCAGGAAGGTTCTTTACCACTGAGCCACCTGGGAAGCTCCCTCAGTGAGATATACATAGCATGCAATTCACCATTTTAACTGTTGCTAGATGTGCAGGTCTGTGATGCTGGGTATATTCACAATGCTATGCAGACCACATCGCCACCATATGTCTCCAGAACTTTTCATCTTCTCCAACTCAAACTCTGTATGCACTAGACCCTAACTCCTCATTCCTGCCTCCCCATAACTCCTGGCAGCCACCATCTGCTTCCTGTCTCTCTGAATTTGGCTACTCTAGGAACTTCATATAAGTAGAACCATACAATTGTTGGCCTTTTGTGACTGACTTCTTTCACTTGGCAAGATGCCTTCAGCTTTTATCCATATTGTTCAGTTCAGTTCAGTTCAGTTCAGTCGCTCAGTCGTGTCTGACTCTTTGTGACCTCATGAATTGCAGCACGCTAGGTCTCCCTGTCCATCACCATCTCCCAAAGTTCACTCAAACTCATGTCCATCAAGTCGGTGATGCCATCCAGCCATCTCATCCTCTGTCATCCCCTTCTCCTCCTGCCCCCAGTCCTTCCCAGCATCAGAGTCTTTTCCAATGAGTCAACTCTTCGCATGAGGTGGCCAAAGTACTGAATTGCAGCTTTAGCATCATTCCTTCCAATGAACACCCAGGACTGATCTCCTTTAGGATGGACTGGTTGGATCTCCTTGCAGTCCAAGGGACTCTCAAGAGTCTTCTCCAACACCACAGTTCAAAAGCATCAATTCTTCAGCACTCAGCTTTCTTCACAGTTCAACTCTCACATCCATGCATGACTACTGGAAAACCATAGCCTTAACTAGACGGACCTTTGGCAAAGTAATGTCTCTGCTTTTGAATATGCTATCTAGGTTGGTCATAACTTTCATTCCAAGGAGTAAGCATCTTTAACTTCATGGCTGCAGTCACCATCTGCAGTGATTTTGGAGCCCCCAAAAATAAAGTCTGACACTGTTTCCACTGTTACCCCATCTATTTGCCATGAAGTGATGGGACCAGATGCCATGAGCTTCATTTTCTGAATGTTGAGCTTTAAGCCAACTTTTCGCTCTCCTCTTTCACTTTCATCAAGAGATTTTTAGTTCCTCTTCACTTTCTGCCATAAGGGTGGTGTCATCTGCATATCTGAGGTTATTGATATTTCTCCCAGCAATCTTGATTCTAGCTTGTGCTTCTTCCAGCCCAGCATTTCTCATGATGTACTCTGCATATTGTAATGTGTTAAAACTTCCTCTTTTATGGCTGAATAATATTCCATTGTATCTGTGTGCCACATTTTCTTTAGCCATTCATCCATCAATGAATATTTGGGTTGCTCCTACTTCTTGGTTATTATGAATAGTGCTTCTATGAACATGAGCATACAAACATCTGTATAAGTCCCTACCTTCACTTTCTTGGGGTCTATACTCAGAAGGATAATTGCTGGATTATGTGGTAATTCTGTACTTAATTTTTTCAGAAATCACCATGCCATTTTCCACAGTGGTTATATCATTTCACGTTCCTGTCAATAATGGATAGCATTTCAGTTTCTGCATATCCTTCCCAATACCTATTTTCTGCCTTTTTTTTTTTTTTGTAGTATCCACCATCATGAGTGTAAAGTGGTTTCTCATATGTGGTTTTGATTTGCATTTCCTTAATGACTAGTGATGTTTTCATGTGCATTGACCATTTTTACATACTGTTTGTAGGAATGCTCATTCAAATCCTCTGCCCATTTTAATTGGATTTTTATTGTTGTTGAATTATAGGAGTTATTTATATATTCAGGGTATCAGTGCCTTATCAGATGTATTATTTTTGAAAATATTTTCTCCCATTCCATATACTGTCTTTTCATTCTGTTAAAAATGCCCTTTGTTTCACAGAAGTTTTTAATTTTGAACTAGTCCAGCTCATCTATTTTTTTCTGCTGTATATCCAAGCCAAGAATCCATTGCTGAATTCAGTGTCACAAAGCTCCTCTTCTGTTTTCTTCTATTGGTTTTATAATCTTAGCTCTTACTTTTATGTCTTGATCCACTTCAAGTTAATTTTTGTATATATGATGTGAGGTATCTAACTCTCTTTTCAAGGTTCTGATTTGCTGTGAGTTCTAACTTTATGGATTTTCTTTAGAATCCAGATTCTAATGTTCTAATCCAAATATAATATGCAGATTTTTCTTATATTTACTTTGTATACAGTATTTATCACACTGGTACTTCAGTCAACACTGAGTCAGTAAGAGTTTAATTCTAACAAATGCACAATAGGAATAGCAGAAGTTCAACTGCAAATTATTGACTCTTTCCCAGTTGGATTCCATAGAGCTTAAATCCAACTACAGCAGAAGGTCTACATGTTGGAGTTTCCCACGCTAACAAAAGCAAAAACAGACTAAAAATTTTTTACATCTATGAACAATAAGATAAGGCTTGAGGAGTATTTCACTTGGAGAAGAGAAGACTGAGGAGTGATAAGAATAGTTTTCAAACATATGACAAGGGTTGCAGACAGATGTTCCCTTACTTCACTGAGGAAAGAATAAAAGAAAATAAGTTTAAATTGTAGCATGAGAGATGAATTTCTATATATCCTGAGAATGTGTATCTAGGTTACCAAGGATGGTAAATCTCTCTATCTTTAGAGATTTTTCTTTTAAAGGAAATAGAAGACTGAAGGGGGGTGGGGGAGTGAAGTAAATGACTCAAGTCTTTTCCCTATTGAGAAATGACATTGCAGGATAAAAAGCCCGTGTTTTGAAAGGAATCAATTTTTTTATCTGACTACTCAATAGTTTTGAACACTAAATTAAAACCCAAAGTGCTCTCAGCTAAAATTTCCACATATGTCGCTGCCTATTCCCTTTACACCATTTCTATGCCATTTACCATAGCTAAATGTACACAACAGTAATAGCTACATAGAATCTCTCTGTTACTTTTGCTTTTTTTCTTCTCTGCTGTGTTTGTTTTGTATCTGAATGTTGCAGAGAAAGGATCAAACAGCATTGAACATGTCTTTGCTATTATCATCACTGACGGGTTGCCACTGTTATGAAAGGAAACTGGCTTGCATATCTGTAACGTTAGATAATTCAAGAAAAAGTTTGTTTTTAAGTATAGCATCTGACTTAGCAGGGGAAGATTGACCTAATTATGGCAGGTGAAGGCGAAGGAAGCTGGCCATTGGTAAATTTAGCTTGCATCTCAGGAGGAAAAGGAGGAGAGGAGAAGTAACTTGGATGTATCTTGGGAAGTCAGCTTCACACTGAGACTTCCTTCCACAGTTAATCCACTAAACGGCTTCCCAGGTGGCGCTAGGGGTGAAGAATCCACTTGCCAATGCAGTAGACTTAAGAAACGCGGGTTCAGTCCCTGGGTCAGGAAGGTCCCCTGGAGGAGGAAATGGCAACCCACTCCAGTATTCTTGCCAGGAGAATGTTATGGACAAAGGAGCCCGGCAGGCCACAGTCCATCGGGTCACACAGAGTCAGACACAACTGAAGTGACTTGCTGCTGCTACTGCTGCTGAGTCACTTCAGTCGTGTCCAACTCTGTGTGACCCCACAGACGGCAGCCCACCAGGCTCCCCCACCCCTGGGATTCTCCAGGCAAGAACACTGGAGTGGATTGCCATTTCCTTCTCCAATGCATCAAAGTGAAAAGTGGAAGTCAAGTGGCTCAGTCGTATCCAACTCTTAGCGACCCCATGGACTGCAGCCTACCAGGCTCCTCTGCCCATGGGATTATCCAGGCAAGAGTACTGGAGTGGGGTGCCATGACTTAGGAATCCATTAAATAATCAGTGTGTGAGCTGACCTAATAACATTCGTAATACCAGGTCTTTCTTCTTTTCCCTAGTGAATTCAAGGCACCTTAAACTAGGTTATACTTGGAACGTCTACCTTCTCAGGCTATGTGCAATCATCACTGAGTTATTATTTCACCCTGAAGCTCATCTCTGGTTCTAACCTCTGCTTGCCTGTCTGGCCTCATCTCCTCCCTCTTCCCGCCCTGTGTCTCAGCCCTGGTCCTCTTATCCAGACCTAAGTCCTCTATGCCGTGTTGTACTATGTAATTCCTCTGTGCCCTCTCAACTGCCCATTCCTGACCTGAATGTGTAGTAATTGTACCTTTCAAGTCTGTGGAAGCCTTCCCGCTTCTCACACCTAACCCGGGCTGAGTGGCATTGTTTCACAGCATCCTGGGTTTCACCCACCTCGGAACTCTACCCATGTAGTTGTCCACGTATGTGTCAGTCCCACCATTCTCCCACTATCTCTGAGCTGCTCAATGGAAAGGATGTGACGTGTTCCTCCTTGAAACCCTTGCATCTGGCAAATGAATGTATGTGGTGATTAAGTGAATAAATTATTATCCCAATAGTAACTAACAATTCTGAAGAATTTAAACAAGTATTGATCATTGTTGGATTTTTTATTCCAGGAAACCAAATTTATCCTTTAAAAATACATCGTAGGGGACTTCCTGGTGCTCCAGTGGCTAAGACGTTATGCTCCCAATGTAAGGGGCCCAAGTTAGATCCCTCCTCAGGGAACTAGATCCCACATTCCACAACTGGAAAAAAAAAATGATACTACAGACCACAGCTAAAAGATTTCATGTGCCACAACTAAGCCCTGGTACAGCCACATAAATAAATAAATAAATAAATAAATATAAATATATTTTTAATACATCATAAAGCTTGTTTAAACCTGCCATGATGAAAATTCCAATCAAACATTTCCTTAGGCATGATTTTAAAAGAAATGAGTAAATTAAAAACAAATGAGAAAAACCCCGCTCTTTTTATTTATTTTTAATTGGAGGATAATTGCTTCACAATGTTGTGTTGGTTTCTGCCCTACATCAACATGAAATGAGCCATAGGTAGACATAGGTCCCCTCCCTTTGAACCTCTCTCCCACCTCTCATCCCATCCCACCCCTCTAGGATGTCACAGAGCCCCAGTTTGAGACCCCTGAGTCATACAGCAAATTCCCACTAGTTTATCTGTTTTACCTATGGTAATGTGTATGTTTCAATGCTACCAAATGAGAAAAATGCCTCTCTTAATTGCTACACCAGCTCCCAAGAGTTGTAAAGAGATCCTAACTACCAACTTTTTATTCATTTACTTAGTCATTCAGCAAACCTTTGTGAATGCCTCCTTCATATTTATAAATAGGTTATGGTACCAAATGTTGTAGGTACAAGTTTCAGAAAAGCCTCATTTCTTCCCTAGGAAAGTTCCCATTATGTCTGTGGCATTCAAATATTATTCTTTCTTCAACACAATATCTTCTTAATTGCAGCCACATAGAAAAAGAAGAAGGTTGACATAAGGAGTAATATGAAATATGTGAGGGGAGAACAAGGTCAAAAACACAAGTTCATCTCTAAGCAATTTTCTCATGTGGACTCAGCTCAAATACTGATGGTTGAAAAATGTAATCAAATTGTATTCCTGGCCTTAAACTATTATAGTGTCTTGTTAAATAACATGATGTGAAAATATGGGAAATAACCTAGTTTTTACCATATTTCACTGCAGTTTTCTATTTGATCTAATAACCTGAGTGCTTGGATTGTTGCAATAATAAGTATCCTAGAAGTACTTATGCATATTTTTCAACAGTGAGAAATGGATTAAGGTCCATGCTCCAAGGCTATTTATCTTATGGCCCTAGCAGAGAAGTTGGAAGGAGTTCCTGGATTTTTTTCTCATGTGTGTAGTTGATTAGAACAGCTCTCCTCATCTCATAGGATTTCATTTGAGAAAGGACAGATTTGCGCCTGCAGGGTTTCAGTGTTTATCCAATCTTAAAACCCTGGACATGTTACAAAACAGCACATGGGCTTCCATCTGTTTGCTCTTTCTATGGATCTATTTTTTTTTTTTTTTGGAAGGATTGAAAAGGTTTATTATGCTAAAAATATATTCTATTCTATAGTTTCCAAGCCAAGCTGAGATCATTCATTTTCCAAATCCTCTAAGGATGAGGAATCTATATTCACCCGTTCTTTAATACTTTAAACCTAGAAAGTCCTAGTACTAGTTAAGCAAAAGTCCCAAAGTAAAACATAAACTAGCAATAGTGTCGGTGGCTTTGCTTTTGTAGCACTGAGAGAAAGTTTAACATTTTAGATAGTCTGAAAATAACTCCTTGTGTTTGTTGTTGTTGTTCAGCTGCTAAGTCGTGTCCACCAATTTTTGACCCCCATGAATTACAGCACGCCAAGCTTCCCTGTCCTTCAACATCTCCTGGAGCTTGCTCAAAACATGTCCATTGAGTTGATGATGCCATCCAACCATCACATCCTCTGTCACCTCTTTCTCCTCTTGCCCTCAGTCTCTCTCAGCATCAGGGTCTTTTCCAAGGAGTAGACTCTTTGCATCAGGTGACCAAAGTATTCGAGCTTTTGTATCAGCAACAGTGAATATTCAGGGTTGATTTCCTTTAGGATTGACTGGTTTGATCTCCTTGCAGTCCAAGGGACTCTCAAGAGTCTTCTCCAACACCACGGTTCAAAAGCATCAATTCTTCGGGGCTCAGCTTTCTTTAGAGTCCAACACTCACATCCATATATGACTACTGAAAAACCATAACCTTGACTAGATGGACCTTTGTTGGCAAAGTGATGTCTCTGCTTTTTGATATGCTGTCTAGCTCTGTCATAGCTTTCCTTCCAAGGAGCAAGCATCTTTTGGTTTCATAGCTGCTGTTATTTTTGCTTTATTCAGATCACCATAATATTATTAAATGTAAGTGCATGAGGGCTGCATGCACTTACAGTCATTATCTCCAGGTTGATGTTACGCTTCTCTTTTTGACACTAACTCCAAGGCCCTTCCAGGTCTCTCATGATTCATTGCAGTTTAATTTGCTTGATCATGGCTCTACCCAGGAAAATTCTGAATATCTGCCTCCAAAGACTAACTTATATCTATTGAAAAATGAAGTGTTGAGTCAGACATTTATGTTGGATAATACTGCCAAGAAGTATTCCACCAACTTTTAGAGATGTTGGAGGCCTGAATTATTGTTACTGGAGACAGTCTTACATTATTTATGCACATAGAGATGTGCACCAGATATGTTAATATTTAACCAAATTCAGTAAACTACTCAGTTCTCCACATTACTTTGGAA
Organism: Nanger dama; assembly: GCA_917880005.1. Taxonomy (NCBI): domain Eukaryota; kingdom Metazoa; phylum Chordata; class Mammalia; order Artiodactyla; family Bovidae; genus Nanger; species Nanger dama. The sequence continues at coordinate 11,801,226 of CAKJTW010000066.1, forward strand.
AATCAGCCTAGACCATAGAAATGACTTTATTATTAATTGATGCATAGAGTGGGTCCCATTGAAATCTTCACAATGAATAGAAACCTACTCATATTGCCAGGGTTGTGTTCTTTGCTGCGGTGATAAGACCGCCCCTGTGGAAAGGAGAAACAAAGTAAATAATAATGCAGGGATTAACACTGACACAATTCTTTGAAGAAATTTTTTTTTTTTTAATGTCTTTTCCTAAATTCTCACCACAACTCTATAAGGAAGATCCTGTTTTTACCACTTCACAGATGAGGAAAGTAAGCTTACAGAAGTAAGGCAACTTGCCTCAAGTCACATGAGTATTCAAGGATGGGTCAGAACTGCAATCCAGGTTCAGTGCTTCTTAACTGCACATTTTTTCCACTGTGCACAGGTCCAATATTAGCTTTAAATATATTGTTCTCTTTAGCTTTGTAACTTTTTCCAGGCTTTGGTGAGTTTTCTGGTGGTCCAGTGGTTAAGATTCCACACTTCCAATACAGAAGACAAAGGTTCTATCCTTGGCCAGGGGACTAAGATCCTACATGCCCCACAGTGCAGCTAAGTAATTTAAATGATAATAACAATGTATCTGTTTGAAATTAAAACATCCAAATGATTCTTTATATGTGACTGGCCTTTTGTAATCTTTGATGTAGGTGTACATTCTTATGTGAATTCTGAGAGGCAGACAGTGAGAAATTGTGTCAGGAATTCTTATTCTTTATAGGGGTAAAAGGGTAGTAGGAAGAGAAGGAGATATGGGGAGTGGGAAAAGTGTTGCCAAAAACAACAGCAAGAAAAGCTAGTTATTCCATAATTGGTCATCAAAAATTGTTGCTATTTTTCAACTGAAACTATCCAGTGTTTTTCAGGATCATACCTCTTCTCTTCACTATGTCTTATGGTTTTAGTGGAACACAACCCACTTCAGCAGAGTCTTCTTGCCTTCCTGTGACGTACTCCTCCTCATGCTGCTATAACAGTAGAAATTCTTAGAGCTGAAAATTGTCTTCATAGATATTCCCCCCCAAAAAAAAGGGGGGAGAGATAAGAGGACAGAAGTCCTTGTTTTCCTGCTCAGAAGGTAACCAAAAACATAATTTGTCCCCATGTGTGGAAAGATGCTCACCCACAGCTGCTCATCAAGATGCATGTATCCAAAGAGAATTACATAGGGCCATTCAAAACCCATCCTACTGAAAATTCACAATGGGAAAAAAAAGGGTCCCGGGCTTCCCAGGTGGCTTAGTGGTAAAGAATCTGCCTTCCAATGCAGGAGATGAAGGTTCAAGCCCTGGGTTGGGAAGACCCCTGGAGAAGGCAATGGCACCCCCACTCCAGTACTCTTTCCTGGGAAATCCCATGGACAGAGGACCCTGGTAGGCTGTAATCCATAGGGGCTGCAAAGAGTTGGACACGACTGAATAATAACAGAGCATGGGCCATTATCTACTAAATAGAATGAGCCAACCAACCTCTTGCCCATGTAAGAACTATTTAAATTGTCATTACTATCCATTCCTCTCATTCCAGAAGTAATTTCTTCCATATTTCATTTATTCTCCTAAATGTGGGTACATAGTGACTTTACATTTTAATATCTGCTTGGAAGCTAGTGGTAAAAAGTCCACCTGCCCATGCAAGAGAGGCAAGAGGTGTGGGTTCAATCCCTGGGTCAGGAAGATCCCCTGGAGAAGGAAATAGAAACTCACTCCAGTATTCTTGCCTTGAGAATACTTCCGAGTCCTGTGTACTTGAGCAGACATTGCCCCATTGGCAGGTAGGCATATGCGCCTGTATCCTCCCATGGGTCACACCACAACTAAGAATCAGCACCTGGTCTCCCAGCTTATGCTTCAGATGCCATATTAACCTCACCAGACAACACCTGTAACATCTTTGTGACACTGGGTGAAAGAAAGCAACAAAACTTGGAATAATTAAACTTAGGGCCTGAGAGTTTAATATTCATTTGGAAAGGAGATACTTTGCAACTTCAATTAAAATCTCCAGGCTTGCCCAAGTTTTAGCTGAAATCTTGAACCATTTGGGTTTGAATTTCAAGCAGTTTCTGTTTTGCTCTCCTTATATATCAATGCCATAAAATAAGCATCAATTTTAAATAGATGCTTAATCTTCTGCTTTAATAATCCATCATATTGGGAATGTTCCACAGCCTCTTAGTAGTCATGCCGACTGAAGCACATGACAAACCAGATCCTCAGGTTCTGAGTCACTGTTGTATGATGTTGCCCTTACACTCTTACAACATGAGCAACATACTCACCAGGAGTCAAAGAACTCTATCACTCACAGCAATAGCAGTGGCCCGAGCATTTTCTTGCACTTGTTCCCCTAGGCCCACTTCTTTCAGGGTGGCATGAGAAGGCTAGGTGACACCTGGATTGTATTACAGGAGATGAACCCTAGATCTAAGGATCCAAATCTTTTATGATGAATGGTAAGCAAACTTACCCTTTGCTTTGAAGGGACATATTGTCTCTATCTCCCAAGGCTATTTGCTATCCAGAAATCTTTGGGGGAAATGGTCCAAAACAAAGGGACTCATGCATCTGCTGACAGAGACGGAGAAATTCCAGAGACCCTTGGAGAATTGTTTCCCAGAAGTAGGTAAAGGAGAAGTTCGTGGAAGGAAAAATATTGATTATCCTACAGATAAATGAAAGTGAAAGTCACTCAGTAGTGTCCAACTCTTTCCGACCCCATGGACTATGCAGTTCATGGAATTCTCCAGGCCAGAATACTGGAGTAGGTAACCATTCCCTTCTCCAGAGTATCGTCCCATCCAGGGATCAAACCCAGGTCTCCCACATTGCAGGTGGATTCTTTACTAGCTGAGCCACCAGGGAAGCCCAAAGATAAATAATTAATGGTAAAGTTTTAGAAGGATCTGGAAAAACAAGAATCAAGAGCATTGAAGGAATTGTTGGTTTTGGAAAGGAGAAGAGACTGTTTCTAACTAGAATAAGAGAGACCAAAGAAAGAATAAGTATGATATGATATAAGATTGAAGACTAGAAGTGGAAGGTTGCAGAAACTTAGATCAGAATGCACTTTTCTTTTAGGGGAAGAGATGAAGTCAAATACGAAGATCTAACCAGGGTAGTTTGGATCTGGAAAGAGAGGAAGTGAAACAGAGAAGATACAAAAGTATATACATACATACATATATATATATATATAACATTTTCTTTCTTTATCCATTCATCTCTTGATGGACACTTTGGTTATTTCCATATTTTGGCAATTGTAAACAATGCTGCTATGAACATTGGGGTGCATATGCGTTTTTTAAGTGATAGTTAACTGAGAAAGACACATTTGTGGGTTTGTGAGTCATTCAATTTTCCATATAACTAATTGTTTCTAATTATCTATTTATTTGTCAGGCTGTATTAGAATCTTTTAACCTGTACAGGAACCACATGTGTTAAATGTTAAAGTTTGCATTAATCTCTTAACATCCTTCAGTTCCTCCTTCTATCAGGTCTCTAATAACTCATGGCAAAAATAACTCATGATAATGATAAGGAAATATGGAAAATAAATGGAACTATAAAAATAAATGTGGGAAGAAGAGACATCTGACCCTATAGATTACATACTGTGATGACTGTCAAATGTTGATTAGAGAAATGTTTGGAGAAACATTACTAGTGGAAGAGAAAAGCAATTCCTAAGGGAAAACAACTTGTGATGAAGTAGGTAGGATATGTATTTGGATCAGGCCTGCTTTGACTCCAATCTCAAAGAAAGGCAATGCCAAAGAATGCTCAAACTACCACACAATTGCACTCATCTCGCACACTAGTAAAGTAATGCTCAAAATTCTCCAAGCCAGGCTTCAGCAATACGTGAACCGTGAACTTCCAAATGTTCAAGCTGGTTTTAGAAAAGGCAAAGGAACCAGAGATCAAATTGCCAACATCCACTGGATCATCAAAAAAGCAAGAGAGTTCCAGAAAAACATCTGTTTCTACTTTATTGACTATACCAAAGCCTTCGACTGTGTGGATCACAATAAACTCTGGAAAATTCTTGAAGAGATGGGAATACCAGATCACCTGACCTGCCTCTTGAGAAACCTATATGCAGGTCAGGAAGCAACAGTTAGAACTGGACACGGGACAACAGACTGGTTCTAAATAGGAAAAGGAGTACATCAAGGCTGTATATTGTCACCGTGCTTATTTAACTTATATGCAGAGTACATCATGTGAAACGCTGGACTGGATAAAGCACAAGCTGGAATCAAGATTGCCGGGAGAACTATCAATACCTCAGATATGCAGATGACACCACCCTTATGGCAGAAAGTGAAGAGGAACTAAAAAGCCTCTTGATGAAAGTGAAAGAGGAGAGGAAAACGTTGGCTTAAAGCTCAGCATTCAGAAATGAAGGTCATGGCATCTGGTCCCATCACTTCATGGGAAATAGATGGGGAAACAGTGAAAACAGTGTCAGACTTTATTTTTTGGGCTCCAAAATCACTGCAGATGGTGACTGCAGCCATGAAATTAAAAGATTCTTACTCCTTGGAAGGAAAGTTATGACCAACCTAGACAGCATATTCAAAATCAGAGACATTACTTTGCCAACAAAGGTCCATCTAGTCAAGGCTATGGTTTTTCCAGTAGTCATGCATGGATGTGAGATTTGGACTGTGAAGAAAACTGAGCACTGAAGAATTGATGCTTTTGAACTGTGGTGTTGGAGAAGACTCTTGAGAGTCTCTTGGATTGCAAGGAGATCCAACCAGTCCGTTCTAAAGGAGATCAGTCCTGGGTGTTCTTTGGAAGGAATGATGCTCAAGCTGAAACTCAGTACTTTGGCCACCTCATGCAAAGAGTTGACTCATTGGAAAAGACTCTGATGCTGGGAGGGATTGGAGGCAGGAGGAGAAGGGGACGAAAGAGGATGAGATGGCTGGATAGCATCACCGACTCAATGGATGTGAGTTTGAGTGCACTCTGGGAGTTGGTGATGGACTGGGAGGCCTGGTGGCCTGCGATTCATGGGGTCGCAAAGAGTCAGACATGACTGAGCAACTAAACTGAACTGAATTGCCTTGATTTGACCTCCTGGAAGACCTTGTTCTGAAAGACTCATTATTGGGCCTAACTGAGGGGAACTTGGGGCTTCCCAGGTGGTGTTAGTGGTAAAGAACCCATCTGCAATTCAGGAGACATAGAGACATGAGTTTGATTCCTGGGTTGGGAAGATCCCTGGAGAAGGGCATAACAACCCACTCCAGTATTCCTGCCTGAAAAATCTCAGGGACAGAGGAGCCTGGAGGGCTAGTGTCCATAGTGTCACAAAGAGTCAGATCATGATCTAAGCGACTTATCATGCATGCACGCACAGGAGGCACTCACAACTTAATAAATCTTTGATGTTGAACAGAACCAAACCAAAATTCCTTGCTGAGAGTCCTCAAACACAAACTCCAAGCCAGTCCTGGTGCAGCCTTCCAACGAGCTGTCTTTCCTGAGGCTTCTTCAATCCACTGTTTGGCCAGGAAGTGTGGAGTGAGCTGCGTACCCAGAATACTGGTGGATATGAAGGATGCAGCCAACTAGTCAGGCGTTTCTCTAAAGGAAATGAGGTGAGGTACCCCCAGGGACCTTCCAGGGAAGTAATTACTATGACTATTGTGGAAAACATTAATCATCATCTTTGCATATAATTTAGGAGTCATGCTAGAAATATACATAGCATCACCTTCTTGTTTCTGTCACTCTGCATCAAGCCCTGAAAATAGGGCGATTGATCTTTCCAAATTGCACCAGTGCTGAATGGAAAACTGGCAGCACAAAGGGGATCGTGCTAGTCTTTGAGTCCTCAAGTGACTGTTCCTCTAGTGAGCCTCATTCCTCATGTTCCAAGAACAATTGTACCTTTCAAGAGTAGCTCTGAGGTCCTGCCTTACTAGGGGGAAGATTAAGTGTGTGAAGCGCGCATGCGGGGCAGAAGCTAATCAGGCAAACACTAATCAAAGCCACTTTGTTTAAAATATTTCGGATAATAAGCGCACTGCTGAGACATGACATTAATGCCAAGTATAGTGGGGCTTTCAAATGTTTTAATTTAGAATTAAGGTATTTTATTATAGGAAGAAATAGTATACCTCACCATCTGGTTAAACTAAAACCAGGTATGGTTTCATAGGTTATGGTCACTTTGCCTTGTCAGGAAGGAGAAAGCAATAGGAAAAAAATGGTAAAATTCTAGGCATAAACTAAGATCCTGAACGAAAGATGGATGGTGCCCATGACAAAGAGTTCTGAGAATCATGTTTTCTTTATTACAACTCTGGCAGGATAACCTATAAACTAATAGCCTCTTTCTCTGACAGTTGGCACTGAGAGTTTATGGAAACTAGACTTGACTGCGCTTTTTTTTATGGTTGTTCAGTTGCTAAGTCATGTCCAGCTCTTTGCAACCCCATGGACTGCAGCACACCAGCTCCTCTGTCCTTCACCATCTCCCGGAGTTTGCTCAAACTCATGTCCGTTGAGTCAGTGTTGTTGTCCAACCATCTAATCCTCTGTTGCCCCCTTCTCCTCCTGCCCTCAATCTTTCCCAGCATCAGGATCTTTACCAATGAGTCGGTTCTTCACATGTACTCAGAGCACTTCAAGATAAACACCTGTACTTATTCTAATGTTTTCCATGCAAAGAGTTCCCAGATGTGTGACTTCCAAAGACCTTGGAGGTATATGCAAACTAGAAAGTACAGATCACAACTAGGAAGTATTAATACATGTCATGCATCAACTCAAGCTGAAATTTCACAAGTATCTGATAATGAAGTTAGTGTAGACAGTCAAACTTGATAAATCAGATCAAGCATTACCCCCTGCCTGACCTTTGCAAATTCATTTTTAGAAAATACTTCTTCATTCCCACACTCAGTTATCCCTTCAACAACCCTACCAATAGTCACTATACCCCAAAGGCACTGTACAAACTGCAAATATAAACAGCTGCAAGTATACAAGGATCCCTGTTAGGCTTTTCTAGTATATGTCAGTCTCAAGCTGGCTGCCTTTTTCTTCGGATCCTCATAACAATTCATATGTAACATCCTATCCTTCATTCATTTTGGAGTATGGCAGCAAAATTTTCAATGACGATATTTTGCTTGAAGAATTCTCCAGATTTTGAGTTAAAATGTCAACACCAGATCGATTCCACTTCCGTTCTCATGTGATTGTTTGTCTTCTCTTGAATTTGCCAAGTGCCTGTAAAAGAAGTAACAGAAACTCGTGTTCAAAAAAATTCACATGGAGAAACTATTGAGAATTGTCACATTGCAGCTATAGCTTTGCTTTTATTAAACTAGCTACAGTTTGAAAATAAATTTATTTTAAAACAAACCCAGGGACTTTCCTAGTGGTCCAGTGATTAAGACTTCACCTTCCAATGTATGGGGTATGAGTTCAATATCTGGTCAGGGAGCTAAGAACATGCTTCAGAGCCAAAAACCAAAACACAGGAACAATATCATAATAAATTCCATAAATATATTAAAAATGATCCACATCAAAAACTCTTTTAAAAAATACATCTGCATTTCCATCGCTGCCCTGCAAATAAGTTCATCAGTACCATCTTTCTAGATTCCATATATAAGCATTATATACAGTATTTGTTTTTCTCTTTCTGACTTACTTCACGCTGTATAATAGGTTCTAGGTTCATCCACCTCATTAGAACTGATTCAAATGCATTGTTTTTATGGCTGAGTAATATTCCATTGTATATACGTAACACAGTGGAAGAAGAAGAGAGTGGGATGAATGGAGAGAGTAGCTGGAAACATATACACTGCCGTATGTAAAACAGCCTGTGGGAATTTGCTGTATAACACAGGGAGCTCAAACCCAGTGCTCTGTGACAACCTAGAGGGTTGGGATGGGGTAGGGAGGTGGAAGAGAGGTTTCAGAGCGAGGGGATATATGTATATCTATGACTGATTCATGTTGATGTATGACAGAAACCAGCACAATACTGTAAAGCAATTATCCTCCAATTAAAAATCACTGTTTATTTTAGCTTATTTTTTATGGAAGGATAATTGCTTTACAGAATTTTGTTGTTTTCTATCAAAAAAATAAAACAAGCCCATAACACAACACTGTAAAACAACTACACTCATATAGAAATTAATTTTTTAAAAAACAAGCCAATTTTCCCTTAACATAAATGAAATAACAAAGATTGTGGAAAAGCTGCTTTCTTTGGGAAAAAAATTTAAGAATGGCGATATTTTGCAAAAGAGATGGCACACCTGCTATGGTGGCCCAGCAGCAGATAAATGCTTGTTGCAAGTAGTAATGTCAACCTAAGTTAACTCTTTCTTCTGGGAATTTTCATTGTTTTTTAGACATTTTACAAGTTAGGCTGTCCATTTCACAAACGGCTACCCTTATGCCAAGGAATCTGAAAGCTACTCTGTTACTGTTAATCACTGTATTCTACTTTCACTGCCCAAAACATTATCAACCACTCTCTCTCATGCTTCATATTCATGGTGGACCTCAATAAAATATCCAGCCTGGGCACTACCGTTCAAAGTAGGAACGTGGTGGCTTCTAATTCTATAGAAAAGAGTGTTAACCCAGATTTATCCATTTGATGTATTTAGAATTGTACATACCTGGTACTCTTGAAACCAGAGACATCTTTACTGCTAAGTGGCCTCTCGGCAATCGATAGCAAGACCACCCTATACCTGCCCTATTCTCACCACAGACTCCTGACCTGTTTGTGTCTTTCTTAGAGCAGCCACTCACCCTTTACAACATCGCCCCCAAGCGGCCTTTCGGCCTGTGCTTGAACATGGGACCTCCGGGATGCCAACCTTGCAGGCATCTTTCAGTCTCATCGCTTAAGCCTGTGCGGTGCTTCTGTAAACAAGTTGCTTTACAGTTTCCAGTCTTTAACTGCCTTTTAGCGGTTTCCTGTTTCCTAGATATATATTAACATGTTCGTAAATTCAGTATTTTCCCACCAAGATTTTGTATTTCCTTTTGCCTTTATACAACCAGTCAAGGGTAGGACATATTTTAGGAAGAGGAGTACGTCGAAGCTGTATATTGTCACCCCGCTTATTTATGCAGAGTACATCATGAGAAACCCTGGACTGAAAGAAACACAAACTGGAATCAAGATTGCCGGGAGAAATATCAATAACCTCAGATATACAGATGAGACACCACCCTTATGGCAGAAAGTGAAGAGGAACTAAAAAGCCTCGTGATGAAAGTGAAAGAGGAGAGTGAAAAGTTGGCTTAAAGCTCAACATTCAGAAAATGAAGCTCATGGCATCTGGTCCCATCACTTCATGGCAAATAGATGAGGAAACAGTGGAAACAGTGGCAGACTTTATTTTGGGGGCTCCAAAATCACTGCAGATGGCGACTGCAGCCATGAAATTAAAAGACACTTACTCCTTGGAAGAAAAGTTATGACCAACCTAGATAGCATATTCAAAAGCAGAGACATTACTTTGCCGACTAAGGTCCCTCTAGTCAAGGCTATGGTTTTTCCTGTGGTCATGTATGGATGTGAGAGCTGGATTGTGAAGAAGGGTGAGCGCCGAAGAATTGATGCTTTTGAACTGTGGTGTTGGAGAAGACTCTTGAGAGTCCCTTGGACTGCAAGGAGATCCAACCAGTCCATTCTGAAGGAGATCAGCCCTGGGATTTCTTTGGAAGGAATGATGCTCAAGCTGAAACTCCAGTCCTTTGGCCACCTCATGCGAAGAGTTGACTCACTGGAAAAGACTCTGATGCTGGGAGGGATTGGGGGCAGGAGGAGAAGGGGATGACAGAGGATGAGATGGCTGGATGGCATCACCGACTCGATGAACGTGAGTCTGAGTGAACTCCAGGAGCTGGTGATGAACAGGGAGGCCTGGCGTGCTGCGATTCATGGGGTCGCAAAGAGTCGGACATGATTGAGCGACTGAACTGAACTGAACTGAATGACATTTTAATTTCAATTGAAAGACTTACCTGATGCTACCAACCTAGGAGTCTCTGGTTTCCTCAGAAGTCCCTAGAATTTCACTATGCTCATACTGAAGAAAACGCAAAATAAAAGTGATCATCCAAATAAGGGACAAACAGCAAACAACATGTTTGCCACAAGAACCTTGGGTAGTCTAGGCAAATGGCTGATTGAGGGAATCAGAGATGAATGTTTTCCCCAGGAAGCCTGCTAGTGGGCTCAGTTCCCCAACTCACTGTAAATAGACTGACCCTCCTTGATGTTTGCTGAAGCAGAAGAGCTAGGACAGAACAGAGGTTCCTGTGGGACGTCAATTAGATTCCCTCTCCCTTAACACTGAGTCACTTCTTTTTTTTTTTTTTAATTTTTGGCCACGCCCCATACTTCGTTCCCCAAGCAGGGATCAAACCCGGCACTGCCCACTTTGGAAGGTGGAGTCTTAACCACCAGGAAAGACCCATTACCCATTATATATCACAAGCCAGCCCTGCCATATTGCTCAGCCGTGTCTCCCTTTCCATTTATTTCCTGTGTGTGTTTCTCACTGTATTACATTGTTTCTGGCATGAATCCTAAATATTGCTGCTGCTGGCGAGACTGTTACTCACACAAGCGAGACTCCATTTACATTTGGAATGTAGAAAAATAACCAGATGCTTTCTATCTTCATTTTATCAATAAAAATACGTCATAAAATCAAGCCCTTAACTAGGAGATTTGTCTGTTTTCCAAATAGAAAGGAGATTGGAGCATTTGATTCCAACAATCTCCGCTCTTACTGGCTACCTGATTTATCAACCTCAGTTTCCTTATGAGTCAAGTGGAGACTACAGTCCATACTTCAAAGCAGTGCTTTTCAAACTTCCTGCTGAAGGACCAGTTTCTGATTTATTTTCTTCTTTCCCTTCTTTCTTTGTAGTTTCGAGTTTGTTACGGACCAATACTTTTGTTAAAAATAAATAAATGATAAATTAGGATAAAGATCATGCTCTTAGCTGTTTGGGCAGTGGGAAATTGCTATTTAACAATTCTCAGTGCCTACTTTCAACTTCAATATTGAAATTATCTTGTCACAGATTAATAACAGTTTGCATCTGGGCATGGTCCATGAGCCATACTGTAAGTAGCACTGCCTTAAAGGACCAATCTGTGACTTACTATGTAAAGTACCTAAAACAAAGCAAGACACAAAATCCTCTCTAAATAATGCTATTTTCATTTACTTTCTCTTAAAGTTTATTATTCAAATAATTTGTTAGTTGATCCACCTACTTATTCATTTAACAATTATTTATTGAAACTTACTGAGTTGGCCACTATATTAAACACTGGGGACACTGGGGAATCCCCCTGGGCTTCAGTGGTTAGTACTCCACACTCTTACTGCCATGGGCCCAGGTTCAGTCCCTGATCTGGGAACTCAGTTCCCACAAGCTGCATGGTGAGCCAAAAAACAATTTAAAATTTTTTAAGTTAAAAATAAATCCTGGAGCTAACGTATTGAAAAACAACCCCATTTCTAACCTCAAGGAGTTGAAAATGTTTTCATTAAAATATCCAAAAAAAATTGAAATTAAAAGCCTAATATTTTAAAGGCATTATACCTTTTTTTACTTTTATGTCTAATATTCTTTTTATTTTTCAGTGTTTTCATCATCTTTGACTTTATTTAATATACACCCATAAAACACACATATGCACATACATTATTTATTTTAAGGCCCAGCTAATTGTTAACTGTTCTTTTTCTTAGCCTCAGAAAAAGAAGGTTTTCCCTCACCAGCCTTGTAATTCTTTATTTTATAGTATGTAAATCACAGTTCTTTTCAGTTTCATTAGGATATTTCTCTTAACCTTCTTTATAATTCTAAGCACAAATATTATATGACTATAAAATCCATTTTTCTCGAATATGAGCTCTCTGTCAATCATCATTTAAAATAGATCATATAAACCAGCGCTGTGCTTACTTTTTAAAATCCTCTTGTTACTGAAAATTTATAGACATTTAGAGTGAGAAACTTAAATCTCTTTATTGCTTTGGAGAAGAGCTAGCCAAAACCGCTCTTTAAAAACAGAAGCTCTCCTGGTATCCATTTGTCAATAGTTCTTCAATAGCACAAGACATCTTTGTTTTTCTGTTACCACCATCATGCAACATGAGGCCTGGGAGGCAATCTTAAAACAAAATTTTAAAAAATTGAGACTTCAATACAAAAAATAAATGCTGGAGAGAATGTGGAGGAAAGGGAACCCTCCTACACTATTGGTGGGGATGTAAATTGGTGCAGCTGCTACGGAAAACAGTATGGAGTTTCCTCAAAACACTAAAAATAGAGTTATCATACAATCCAGCAATCCCACTCCCGGGAATAGATCTGCAAGAAACAAAAACTCTAATTGGAAAAGTTACATGCACCCAATGTTCAGAGCAGCACTATTTACAATAGCCAAGACATGGAAGCAACCTAAATTTCCATCAGTAGATGAATAGATAAAGAAGATGGGGTACATATCTACAATGAAATATTACTCAGCCATAAAAAGAATGAAATAGTGCCATTTGCACCAACATGGATGGACCTAGGGATTATACTAAATGAAGTAATTCAAACAGAGAAAGACAAATATAATCATTTATACGTGAGATCTTAAAAATAAAAGATACAAATGTACTTATTTACAAAACACAAACAGACATAGAAAACACACTTGTGGTTACCAAAGGAGAAAAGGTGGGCAGAGATAAATTAGAAGTTTGGAATTAAAAGATACACACTGCTGTGTATATAATACATAAACAGGAGGACCTACTGCATAGCATGGGGAACTATAGTCAATATCTTGTAATAACCTATAATGGAAAAGAATCTGAAAAACAATAGATTATATATATACATGTATATATAGCTGAATCACTTTGATTTATACCTGAAATACTATAAACCAACTGTACTTCAATTTTTAAAATATATGTGCTTTTAAAGGAAAAAGTCTGAGGCTTGGAATCTCAGGTTAGTGTCCAACGATGCTGTGTGCAGAAGTAAAGCCCTGCTGTCCGAGGTTCAGTGACGTCTAGTAGCCTACAGCATCCAGCACTTCATCAAACAGAATCCTATGATCTGAGGACAAGGACCGTCCTAGTCTGACTCCATATCCCAGCGGTACTGTTGTGACACCAGTCGCTCAGTCACATCCAACTCTTTGCGACCCCATGGACTGTAGCCCGTCAGGCTTCTCTGTCCCTGGAATTCTCCAAGCAAGAATGTTGGAGTGGGTAGCCATTCCCTTCTCCAGGGGATCTTCCTGACCTAGGGATCGAACCCAGGTCTCCTGTATTGCAGACAGATTCTTTACCATCTGAGCAACCAGGGAAGCCCTTGTAACACCAGACAAATCTTCACTAAGTGAATGTGAAATATGATGCTAGCAAATTATCAGATATGGTTGTATATCGATCTAATTTTGCATAATCTAAAACTATACATATTAAGACTGTATTGGACATTTTGATTTAATAAATCACAAAATCCTCTGTACCCAGAGGAGCCAGTTGAGTAATTTCTGATGCAAAACTCAGATTCTGCTTTATAAAAAGAAATTATTTGATGGAGACTTTTATGATGTACAGTACTCTTCACACAATTCCTATAAATCTCAAACTACAGTTAATGCATGAGTGCCAGAGAAGAAATTTTAATGGAACAGTTTGATAACCCTGTATGAATGAAATGCAGAAAGTTAATACATGACATAAATTGGGAAAGGCTAATTATTCAAATCACTTTCCATTTTGTGTATGCATGTGTGTGTATGTGTGTATGTATTTGTATAATTATAAGACAGGACTTCTCTATGAGTATCAATCTTAAAGATTCCTTCTTTTACAGTCATTTGATCTGGTACAGTCTTTGTGATTGTCCTTTGATTGGCAATCCAGTTTTTGTGGCAATGTCTAATTCTATCCTGTATACCATACAACTCCTCTCATTTACCTGCAACATATGTCTACAACGAATAACTCTCCACAGTCATGGCAATACCAAACCCATGGCTTTCAGACACAGACTTTAAAGTACATCCCATAAAAAGAGCTGATGATCACTAAACTTGATTTTCTTACTAGACACTAAAGTTAATGCAGCAAAGTTTATAAAACACACAAACATACTGATCCTTTCTACGGAAGAAGGTAGAATGTCTCCAAAAGTCAACTCTAGAGACTCCTGTTTTAGAAGTATGCTAAGTCATTTCAGTCACGTCTGACTTTTGTGACCCTATGGACTGTAGCCCGCCAGGCTCCTCTGTCCATGAGGATTCTCCAAGCAAGAATACTGGAATGGGTTGGCATTTCCTCCTCCAGGGGATCTTCCTAACTCAGAGATTGAAACCGTGTCTCTTGTGTCTCCTGCATTGTCAGGCGGGTTCTTTACCTCTAGCACTACCTGAGAAGCCCATTTTAGAAGTACTGGGTTAAATAAAATATATTATTGAAATTGATTTCACCTGTTTCTTTTCATCTTTTTAATGTGCTTACTAGAAAATTTAAGATTATGCCAGTGGCTCACAGTATATTTCATTTGGACAGTGTTGCTTTAGATAATCTAAGTTAGTATGAAGTTTATTCCAGATGATTTTTACTTTCTCAGAATTTCTTCAATGTTGAAATCTTGTCAGAAATCATGAGAAAAGGTATTAATTCTGTCACCAAAGCTAATGCTTACCATGGATCTTAAAATCTTACTCTCAGAATAACTTTCTGCTCCTTAAAAATTAAATGAAAGAGCCATATCTTATGTTTTGGTTGAGATTCCCTTAATGATGCTTAAAAATATTATTAACTAATGTGAACTCATTAAAAAGGCTGCCAGTTCTTACAGATTTAACTTAAACAGTTTTAAAAATACCTTTGAAGGAGATTTTCTTCCCAGACACGACTTTTAGAACAAAAGAAGATGATATATCTTCTTTTCATTGTCATATCATGCTTTTCATGACCATTTCTACTACTTTTCTACTAATCAAAAAAGAGATTTATATTATTTGTCAGCAGTATTACATGTTCCATTGTATTTATTGCTTTGTTTACTCTCATGCTGCTATGATACAAACCACAGTTGAAATATTGCAGACCCTATAGCTCTATTACATTAATCTTAGATTTACAGCAGAGCATATTATTAAATATTTATGTGGGATGCCAAAGCAATCAATAGCCATATTCTACAGTGGAAAATCTACAACTGAATATGTTCAGTATAATCATTCCCAGCACAGATAGTGGAGAAGCTCCAACAGAATCTGATGGTTAATTTTTATCTTATTTCTCTATGCAAAAGTATTCTATAAATGAATGCCCAACAACAGGGAGAAAGTATTAACAAACTATTTAGTCACTTGTGGTTTTAGAAGTTTGGCCATTTGTGATTTATACAGTGAAGACTTGTATCAGGTCAGTTTTTAGATGAATATGGATTATTTATTTCAGCATTTCACATACATAAAATTCAAAAAATAAGTGTATGATTTTAATGCTTTCTCATTAACACAATGTAGTCAGCAACATCAAAAACACTGGCTATTTGACTGTTTGGAGAATGCACTAATATATGGTTAATAAATCCACCTCTGCATATAGCAATAAGCCTCATTTTTTTTTTCCAGTAATGTGAAATCATTGTTTTCTATTCAATTCTACCAAAACAAATGCTAAATTTGGAATCAGCAGGTTTGGATCCAACAAAGCAGAGTTGATACTTATTATCTGAGTTATCTTAGGCAACCTGCTTATAATAGACACTGTTTATTCCTCAACCAGATCCCCTTTACTGAGTCAGTACATCCATGCTCAACTGCTCTGAGTGCTGGCTACTAGCAGAGCAGAGCTGCTCCCTGTTCACAAAAGTCCAAGAAGAGTTGACTTGCCCAGTGAGTTACAATCCGGCCCTTTCTTCACCCAGGGCAGCTTGCATGGGGGTAGAAAAGGTCACCTCCTTTCCTAAAGGTGGGACCAATTCTAGGATGCAACAGACTCCAGAGCTCCCTGTGGGTCAGGCTGAAGCTTTCACCTGCTAGGACCACGTGTTCACATAACTTTTTCCCCTTGCTCTGTCCTGCTTTCCTCAAAACCCTTCTCCTGCAAGTGCACTTCCCGAACATTACTGAACAAGAACCTCTATCTCAGACTCACCTCTGGGGAACCTGCCCTAAGATTCCATCTAACCTCTGAGCCTCGTTTTCCTTATCTGTAAAATGAAAGTAATAGCTGACTAATAGGAAAGTGAGAATTTAGTCATGTTGTTTTTCAGTGGCTAAGTTGTGCCTGACTCTTTGTAACTCCATGGACTGAAGCATGCCAGGCTTTCCTGTGCTATACTATTTCCCAGTGTTTGCTTAGATTCCTGTTCTTTGAGTCAGTGATACTATTTAACCATTTTATCCTCTGCTGCCCCTCCTCCTTTTGCCTTCAATCTTTCCCAGCATCAAGGTCTTTTCCAGTGAGGCAGCTCTTCAAATTCAATGATAAGATCACATTTTATGAAAGTGCTTTGTATCCTTGAAATAATTAAACAAATAATTATTTAAACAAATAATAAACAAATGTTAGCTATTGCTCTATGCAATGTTATTATTAAAACTAACGATAATAGGCTGATTTTTTTTTTAATTCTCTGGGATTGACACTTTGCACTCTCTCAAGATGTGCTATATACACCCCTTTTGGGTGCATCAAAGGTGACAAACCCTTTTGTGCACCTTCTCATAAGCCTGACTTGAATGGAAAATTTCCCAGTTGCTCTCAAGTTCTATTTATTTTAAAATTTTAAGTGGTGTTTTTCCATGCAACTAGATGGGTACCTCTGCAATATTCTGCTTTCTTATCTCACCCTCCCTACTATGGGATATCATTCTCTGATTAGTGTAAACAAAAAAAACAAATTGACAACTCATCCATAAGTCTAAAACATTTCCTCCCAGTTAACTTGGAAATATTTAGGGCTATCTTGCTTCAATTCTTAAAAGATTTTTACTTACTTATAGGATATTTGTTTAGCTAGTCACAGCATCTCATTGCTTCCTGAATTGGTCAGCCTTAATCAGGAAAGATAATATGTCATTCCTATAGCTGAATCAATCAACCCACCTTTGGAATATTATGCATTTTTCCTAAAAAGGAATAATAAGATTCCTCCATGCACAGTAGGCAAATGCAACTCAGATAATATTCAGATACCCATTATATTTTTTTAAGTGTTACCAAAAAGCTATTTAAAATTTAACTTTTTATGTTCATTTTTAGCCTAAGGACTGTGCTGCTTTATGAAGGCTCACTTCAGACCAGCACTTTTCCAGATTTTTGCAGCACCTTAAAGATTTAGAATTCATTCCTTAGCTTCATGTTTATCCAGATGCCAAGCAGTGTTTTAAAAACCTAGTGTTCAGAAACACAAGGAATGCCCCACTGGGACTTACCTGGTGGTCCAGTGGTTAAGACTGAGCTTCTACTGCAAGAAGGATGAAGGACTTAAAGAAGTCCTGGTCAGGGAACTAACATCCACATATGGTGTGGTGCAGCAAAAAAAAAAAAAAAAAATCCCACCCTCTTCACACCTGCAGTGTAGACAATGAGACCAACTGAACCAGAGAATGAGTCTATGTAACTGTGACTGACACTGTGAAAAGACTGGATATCAGGCAATACCAAGTTATCAGAGGAAGCTTCCCAAAGAAGGCATCATTAAGCTGATACTGGAGGAAACAGGAAAGTAGAGAAAAGAAGAGTGTTTGAAGCACTCTTGTGAGTGCTTCACAAGATGAGCAGGTGCAAAGCTACTGTGGCAGGAGGGAACAGGTCCATAGGTCAGGCTAGAGGGCCTGAGAGGATGACAAGCAATAAGAGCAATAACCCTTCAAAACCCAGAGCAGAATTTAAAAAGGGAAGAAAGTCATTCAACTAGGAGTCATCTTAAACCAATGAAAATGTATTTCGTGTCCTCTGCGTGCAAGGGGGCTGTGCCCTTTAGGTGCAGGAGGCCGTCCCAGCAGGGACTCACCAGTACCTCTCCGCTCCATGGAACTCATCCCTCTAGAGCGATGCCTTTCACAGGTGCCTCTGGTGCCTTTCAGAAGTCACCCTTAGTCCATCGTGAATTGCTCTAAAGCAACACCAAGGCAACTAAAAGCAGTTAGAACTTCATCATACAGCTACATTTGTTAAGACTAAAATCTGTTCCCCTTCATAATATGGCAGACAAGAGAGAAGATGGCAAAGTAGAAACACCTAGATAATAATGCCCGACATTGTAGTTTGGTTTTGCATACAGAGCTCTTCAAGACTGGACTGTCTCTCCACCTCCATGATTCATTTCTGCCTGCATCATTGTGTTCCTACAACTCCAGACTGATTTTGGTTTCACCAAAGTTGTCGTCGGAGTTGGCACAGGCCATGATGTTTCCAGCTTCTGGCCCTTCCTCTCCATCAGCACTCAGGTCAGACAACCCCTCCCCAAGGAAGCCTTTCTTAGCTTCTCGTTGCCCCATCCCACACCAGTTATCTGCCACTATTCTGTGTCTCAATATCATCCTTCCATATTCTTTGTTGAATTTTCCATGATGTTTAAAATGATACAGTTAGATATCCGTAACTCCCTACTAGATTAGATCTGAAGTTCCACGAAAGCAAATCCATGATCCATTCTGTCTCTGTATCTCCAGGGACGAGCATAACTAGTCACTGGACACAACTAAGTGACTGAGTGACTAACACTATGCAGACAGCGAGTCAGTTCACTCTCCAGACGACTGAATCAACTGTCCAGGAATCCAGACCCACACTGTCAAATGGAAACATAATAACACAAGCCACGTTTTCAAGTTTCTAGAAGCCACATCATCAAAAAAGTAAAAACAAACCAATGAAATTAACATTAGCAGTATATTTTCTTTAGCCCAATATATTCAATATATTCTCACTTTCAATGTATAAACAGTATAAAAATTATTAATATTTTCTATTCTTTTTGCTAAGTGTCTGAAATCTAGTGTGTACTTTAAATTCCCAGCGTATCTCAATTTGGACTCATCACATTTGAAGTCCTCAGTAGCCACATGATGCTAGTGGCCATTACATTGGACAGTGTAGGTCTAGACGACATCTAGGTACCAGTAACAACGCACAAAACCCCTGAGAACAAGTTAACAGAGCTGACATAGACCTCACTGAAAAAAGCTTGAAGGAGTTAACTGTCTGAGAATTTAGAGGTTTGAATTATCTGATTTGACTTTCTGTGCTGATGGGACAAAATTTTGCATCAGTTTCTACATAATATCTGGTGATGGCTTAAGGATTATTATCACTGGGGGAAAAAAATCAGGATTTCCTCTATGGTTCATAAATCTCTTTTCTTGGTTCTGAAACTGCAAGTGACATGAGACAGCTGGATGCAGTTACAGAGCATTGTACAATGCAATGATTTTTTAAATTCTGAAAGGTAATATTCATATTTCGGGGGAAGCCAACAACTGGAACATTTTGCTAGCAATACCATTTCTTCCCTTGTTCCCAGAATCAGCTTTATACCTTATTTCACTTGATCAACTTCTTACTATCACAGAGTGACTGAGATTCAACCAAGGAGCCTGCTTCCCTTTCCCAACCAGAGAAATACATGGAAACACAGAAGTAAACAACATGAATAGAAAGACATTGATTTTCTTTAATATGCCTACTCATCCTTTGCTCCTAGTTCAAGGATGACATGTATTATTGAGAAATAGAACCTTTTTTCATTCATTCTTTTACTCATTTGTTCAATGGATATTTATTGAGCACTTATTATGTGCAGATCTTGTGCTGGGCCCTGGGACTCTACAATACTTGCCCTGGAGAAGCATACAGCCTTTGGGGGAAGTCAGACACTTAACCAGTCTGTGAAATACATGGTGAAATGTTAGAAAGCTTTTAGTTACAGGATGGAACCTGATCCAAGGAGTCAAGTAAGGCTTACAGAGGGGAGGTTATTAAGATGAGAACTGCAGGATGAGTGGGAGCTGGCCAGTTGAGTAGAAAGGGGCAGAATAGTCCAGGAAAAGGCAAGAGTTTGCAGAAGACTCAAATTTAAGAGACCATACAGTGGTCCATAGGTTGGGAGGATTCCATGGAAAAGGAAATGGCTACCCACTCCAGTATTCTTGCCTGGAGAATACCATGGACAGAGTAGCCTGGCAGGCTACCGTCTATGGGATCCCGAAGAGTTAGACATGACTGACTCACACATGATGGTCTTGGCTTTCTGGAAGCTTCCAGTCTTTCTAGGAACTGGAAGAAGTTTGTTATAAGTGGAGGGTAGAATATAAAGGGTAGGTTGGTGTTTAGTGCAACTGGAAGAGGGAAGCCAGAGGTCAGCTCACAAAAAGACAAAAATGTTAAAATGACAGGTGCTAAAGATGGTTGTGGGGAAGGCAATGGCACCCCACTCCAGTACTCTTGCCTGGAAAATCCCATGGATGGAGGAGCCTGGTGCAACTCACTAAGAGTTGGACACGACTGAGCGACTTCACTTTCACTTTTCACTTTCATGCATTGTAGAAGGAAATGGCAACCCACTCCAGTGTCAGTGTTCTTGCCTAGAGAATCCCAGGAACGGGGGAGCCTGATGCACTGCCATCTATGGGGTGGTACAGAGTCGGACATGATTGAAGCGACTTAGCAGCAGCAGCAGAGATGGTTGGTGGCAATCAGCATGATTGGAACTGGAGAAGGAGTGGTCAGGGGTCTGCCTGGAGATGGAAGTGGGTAGGTGAAACAGAAAACAGAGCAAGAAGACAGGCAGTAAATAGATGAAAGGGAAGAATGAAAGATTTTTTTTTTTAATTATGGGATTTCATTAATCACAGTGAAAAAAACAAGACTGGGTTTAACCCAATTATTAAAGTGCAGTAACTTTGGAAGGCAGATACATTCACTGAAAAATAGGGTTTTAGGCCCTGTGAGTATATTATCTTATTTAATTCTCCCAACAGGATATTTTGCAATAAAGAAACTGAAACTCAGAGTGGTTTTGTAACTTGCCCAAGGTTATATGTTAATAAGCAGTACACAAAGGATGTAAACTCAGATCTGTCAAGCCACAATGCCCGTCTTTCCACCAGGCCCATCAGAAAAGGGAATCTTAGCCTATCTTTAAAGAGTAACCTTTAGAGTTAAAATGGAGTTCAGTCTCTGACATTTAAAGTTGTATTGGAAAAGTTGTTAAACCTTTTGTTTGGCCTCAGTGCTAAAATTGAAGATTTTACTAGTTCCATTACCTTTCTACATGGATACCAAGTCAGAAGATAACGTACAAATAATGCTTTGAACTGCCAGAAAGAATGTGACACAAATCCACATGTTGATTCTTACATTTCTAAAACACCTAGTTCCCATTTTTAAAAATAAGAACATGTCTTAAAATATGTTTAAAAGAGTCAGCAAATTAAATTGCACCATCCCAATAATATTTTATTGTATATTATAATTTTAAGATACATCTTAAAAGAAGACCATAATCAAGTCCATTAAGAAAAACACTGCACTAATTTTATAACAAGAAGAGTTCTTTTTCCAGAGGAAAAAAAAGAATGCTTAGATCAGGGAGAAACTTCATGATATGCAGTGAGCCTTTTTTTTCCCACTGAGGTCATTAAATAATTTTCCATACCTGCATTTTTAAAGTGTGAGGGTACAGACACTGAGCGGGAATATTCTCACTTTGCAAAGCTAAACTGGCCACACAAACTTGCTTTTCTCCAGAGCTTAACACTGTCCTCTCAGCCCTTTTGTAAAACGAAGCTTATCTGGAAAAGATCTGGAAACAAGGTGGGCAGTATATGAGGTTTCAAGATAGTCGTCACACTGTTTCTCTAAGGCGTCCTCACTGGGACCTACTAAGATTACCAGTGGCCTTGCAAAGTGACTTCTAGGGCACCTCCTGGGGACTCTGGCTTTTTTTGTGGTTTCTGCTCCTCCTGTGAGCGCATATTGTCTTACACTTCTATGAGCTCCTCCTCTCCCTGGTAACTTTCCCTGGATGAAGGCAATTCTCCAAGGGGGAATAATGTTCTCTGTTTTCGGTACCCTTTATCTCATGTAACTACTCTTGGCTTCAAGAATGGAGTTTTTAATCTTGTTTTCCCCCATCACAGATATAGGATTACACAAATGCTGAAAGATTATTCCTGCAAAATGTCCTTTAAATGGACCCTAAAATCTTTGGTTTTCACAATAATATCTCCAATTTTTAAAGCATGAGTCTCCTAAGGAAAAAAAAATCTCAGTGTGAATCCAGGACACAAAAGAGTTTGGTCTCCCTAGCTCCCTATAAGGAAGAAAGAGGGTAGATTGGTGTGTTACGGTTATTGCCATCTTGTAGAGGAAGAAGCATCAAAAGAAGTTAATTCAAGATTCAAGACTCATCAAGGGAAAGCAAGCAAAATGAAAAGTGCTAGTGTGGGATACCATGAAGCACTCTTTTCTTGTAAATGTTCGGTGTTTTGGTGACTTTTTTTTTTTTCGCCGCACCACATGAGATGTGGGATTCTAGTTCCCCTTCTAAAGATCAAACCATTGCCCCCTGAATTGAGAACACAGAGTCCTTACAATTTGGCCATCAACAAAGCCTTTGATGACTTTTTTCAAATAATACCTTTATTGAGATATAATTCACATTCCATACAGTTCACCCAGTTAAAATGTACAATTCAGTGTTTGTTAGTGTAGTCAAAGAGCTGTGCGTTCATCATCACAATCAATTTTAGAACATTTTCATTACCTGTAAAAGAAACTCTGTATCACTTAGCCATCACCCTCCAATTTCTCCATCTCCCTTGCCAGCCCTACACAACTGCTAATCTACTTTCTGTCTCTATAGATTTGCCAATTCTGGACATTTCATACAAATAGAATCATACAGTATACAGCCTTTTGTACCTGGCTTCTTTCACATAGCATAATGGTTTCAGAATTCAGTCATAATGTAGCATATATCAGTACTTTAGTTCTTGTTATTGACAAATAATATTCCATTGTATAGATCTACCACATTTTATTTAGGTATTCATCCACTAATGGACATTTGGGTTATTTCTACATGTTGGCTTTGGGTTTCCTGATAGCTCAGTTGGTAAAACATCTGCCTGCTATGCAGGAGACCCTGTTTCAATTCTTTCGTCTGGAAGATCCGCTAGAGAAGGGATAGACTACCCACTCCAGAATTCTGGCCTGGAGAATTCCATGGATCCATGGGGTCGCAAAGAGTTGGACATGACTGAGTGGCTTTCATTTTCTTTACCTTTTGGTTATTGAAAATAATGCTGTAATGAGCCTTTGTGTACATATATTTTAATTTTTATTAAGCAAATACCTAGAAGTCGAATTGCTGGGTCATATGATAACTCCATGTTTAACCTTTCAAGGAACTGTCAGGCTCTTTTCCAGTAAGGCTGTACCGTTTTACATTTCCATTCCCAGTGTATGAAGAATCCATTGTCTCCACGTCCTCACCAATATTTCTTATTGTCTGTCTTCTTGATACTGACCATCTTGGTTAGGTGAAGTTGTTTCTCATGGTTTTGATTTGCATTTCCCTGGTGGCTAATGAGGTTTAACATCTTTTCATGGGCTTATCAGCCATTTATATTGATGCTCTTTTTTCACCTATTTCTCCTCTGAGCTTTTTTAGGGGTTGTTTTGTTTCTAGAGTGTTTTCATTTTTATTGGAGTATATTTGATTTACACTGCTGTGTTAGTTTCAGGTGTGCAACAAAGCAAATCAGTTATATATATATACATATCCACTCTATTTTAGATTTTTTTCCATATAAGCCATTACAGAGTATTGAGTAGAGTTCCCCGTGCTATACAGTAGGTCTTTATTAGTTATCTGTTTTACATATAGTAATGTGTGTGTATCAATCCCAATCTCCCAATTCATCCATACCCTTCTTACTCTCAGTAACCATAAGTTTGTTTTCTATATCTCTGACCCCTTTTCTGTTTTGTAAATAAGTTCATCTGTACCCCCCTTTTTTAAAGATTCTACATATGTCTCTGCTGGGTTTTAAAAGTAATGCCACCTAAATGACAAATAATGGCCAGAGTCCTTCAAATAAAGAATTGACTCTTCGGACTGTAATGCTCTGTACTTACCTCCATAAAGTTGTCATTCCATTTCCCTGGAGCAAGCACCTTTGCTGGTGTCTGAAGAAATATATTTTAAAAGACGTTGTTTAAAATACCTACCCCTAAGGTATTAAGGAAATTAAAAAGCAAAGTCCCTTGCCCTCTTCTTAATTCACAAGAAGAGATAAGTATCTTTTTCAAAAGCATGATGTGTCTTCTTGAAGGATGAAACAATATAACCCTTGAAGGAAAGGTTTCCCATTTACCTGGCAAATGACCAAGTTCACACCAGCAAGATAATTAATTCACTTGTACCCAAATCCAAAAAGCTTAAATAATTGATGAGAAAGTATTCCAAGTCAGAGCTTGGAAATTTTAAAAAAGAAAACCAAAACACTTTACTTATACAGTTTCATTAAATTTGAATTTTGATCCCTAAAGTTTGTGAAATTATAAGGTTTAAGTGTTAGAAACTGGAAAGAACCTAAACACCTCATTTCACAAATGGGGAAATGCAGACCTCGACACTAAGGGACTGATTCCTATCCACTCATGATACTGGGGAGAAGGCAATGGCACCCCACTCCAATACTCTTGCCTGGAAAATCCCATGGACAGAGGAGCCTGGTAGGCTACAGTCCATGGGGTCGCAAAGAGTCGGACACGACTGAGCAACTTCACTTTCACTTTTCACTGTCATGCACTGGAGCAGGAAATGGCAACCCACTCCAGTATTCATGCCTGGAGAATCCCAGGGACAGGGGAGCCTGGTGAGCTGCCACCTATGGGGTCGCACAGAGTCAAACACAACTGAAGTGACTTAGCCACAGCAGCATGATACTGGAGAAAGTAGAACAGAGCACACATGTTGAGTCTTCCCCCTACCCCATTCCATACATTTTCCATCACACCAGACTCTCTAAGATCCCTTCTCTTTCTATGAATGACTTTAAATGTATATTAGAAAAGATTAAGGAACTGGCTTATCAGTTGTCCTGGGAGAAGCCATTATCTGTATGACTCAGACTTGAGGAAATTGACTGGACTGAATGCATTCACCTGTACAGAGCTGCCCTCTCAGCCAGCTGTTTCAAATTGCAGGTCTCAACTGGGCTTCCCAGGTGGCACTAGTGGTAAAGAATCCACCTGCCAATGCATAAGACAAGAGATGCAGGTTCAGTCCCTGGGTCGCAAAGATCCCCTGGAGGAGGGCACGGTGACCCACTCCGTTATTCTTGCCTGGCAAATCCCCATGGACAGAGGAGCCTGGCAGGCTACAGTCTGCAGGGTTGCAAAGAGTCAGACATGACAGAGGCGACTTAGCACTCAGGCACACAACTGAAAACGGGGTCATGAAATCAGCGTGTGGGTGTGTGTGTACTGGGTTAAACGGTTAAAAAGTAAGTTCACTTCCTCCTACATTGTTGGTGGGAATGTAAATTGGTGCAGCCGCTATGGAAAACAGTATGGAGTTTCCTGAAAAAAACTAAAAATAGAGCTACCATATGATCCAGCAATCCCAATTCTGGGCATATATCTGGAAAAACTCTACTTTGAAAAGATACGTGCACCCTAGTGTTCACTGAAGCACTATTCACAATAGCCAAGACTTGGAAGCAATGTCCATCAACAGAAGAATGATAAGGAGGATGTGGAACATATATACAATGGAATAGTACTCAACCATTAAAAAGAAGGAAAGCATGCAATTTGTGGCAACATGGATGGACCTAGAGATTATCCTACTAAGTGAAGTAAGCCAGACAAAGATAAGTATTACATGATATCACTTATATGTAGAATCTAAAATATGACACGAGTGAACTTATCTACAAAACGGAAACAGACTCACAGACAAAGAAACAGACCTGTGGTTGCCAAGGGAGAGGGGAGGAGGGGGAGAGAGGACTGGAAGCTTGGGATCAGTAGACGCAAACTATTATATACAGAATGGATAAGCAAGGCCTTACTGTATAGCACAGGCAACTACATTCAGTATGCTGTAATAAAGAATAATGGAAAAAAATTTGAAAAAGAACATGTATAAGGAATATATATATATATATATATACACACACACACACATACAGCTGATTCAGTTTTCTGCACCAGAAACTAACCTAACATTGTAAGTCAACTATAATTCAGTGAAAAATAAAATAAAATAAATTTTAAGTTCCCTTAAGCAGACACTGGGAAGGATGTAGCCACTGAATGCAGTGATCGTCAGGGTACTAAAAGGCCACATACCACAGAGATCTCCTGTCAAAATATGGGAAATTTACCTTATTTGCCCCATCTGTAACTTGAATTCAGATATTATTTTAACAAGCACTTACTGAGCATTTACTATGTGTGAGTATGTTACACCTATTAACTCCTTTATCCTACATTCAGCCTGTGCGTACACAGGTGGCTATTAGCTTGCTCAAGATCACACCACTGGTTAGTCTCAGAGGTGAAGTTCAAACCCAAACAGACTGGTTTCAAAGCCTGCCTTCTTAACTCCTGGACCACACTTTCTCCAGAACTGCTCAGAGAGCGTTTACTATGTGATTATTGATGTGAATTAACTGATTCAGTTCCTTACTCTAAGGATTCTAGTGAAAGTAAAAGTGTTGATCACTCAGTCGTGTCTGACTCTGTCATACCATGGACTGTCACCCATGAGGCTCCTCTATCCATGGGATTCTCCAGTCAAGAATGCTGGAGCAGGTTGCCGTTTCCTTCTCAGGGAATCTTCCCGACTGAGGGATCCAACCCGGGTCTCCCACATTGCAGGCAGATTCTTTACCATCTGAGCCACAGGGAAGCCCAGAGATCTACTGAGGCATCTCCTTTTGATGATACTTTATTGGACATTGGAAGCTGCAGAACTTCTCCCTATAATGGTTTTAAGAGTGGAAATTTGGTTGGGGGATGGGACCCTCAAGAATGCTTCTTGAAGCTGTACACAGAAAGAACACTGTTTTAAATCTAGTTGTATGTTCATTTGGGGAGACTTTGCAGGTAGGCTGATGGAAATGAGGGTCATACTATTGTTTGGTGCCCAGGGTCTAAAAGACAGGGTGTCCTTTCAGAGCAAGATGAGGAGGAGAGGTAGGAAATGGAGGACACAGCAGGGAAAAGTGCCTGGCAGCCCAGGTCAACCAGTAAGTATAAGAGAGACACAAAAGGAAGAATGAGGACCAGAAATAAATGTCATCTCCTTCAAAACC
Organism: Nanger dama; assembly: GCA_917880005.1. Classification (NCBI taxonomy): domain Eukaryota; kingdom Metazoa; phylum Chordata; class Mammalia; order Artiodactyla; family Bovidae; genus Nanger; species Nanger dama. The sequence goes on from CAKJTW010000066.1 coordinate 11,828,652, forward strand.
AAACCTAGGGACTTTCCTGCTGGACCAATAGTTAGGACTCCAAGGTTCCGCTACTGAGGGCCAGGGTCCAATCCATGGTTGGGGAACTCATCCTCCCCACAGAAACAAAGAAACAAACCTAGAGACGAAGCCTACTGTGCATGCAGAGCCAGCCGGTTAAAGCCTGTTCTAAATTAGTCTGGTTAGACTAATAAGTAATTAGTTATTCTCTGGTTAGAGAAATAACCAATTACATAGAAAGAGGAATACAGAGTCTGGGATCCATGTTCAACTTTGGAAGTAAAACCAAAACCTACTCCAATGCCAAAATTTAGGGACTAAATTATCTGCTTGTGCAAATATCTGAGCCTGGGTTGTGTCCCCTGAGCAGATGCAAACTCTGCTTTCTTGCACAAGCATCAAGCATAATTCTACTGCCAGACAGCATGGTCCCTGGAGCCATGTGATCCATGGCATCCAGGCTAGAACTGTATAAGCAAAGTCTGGACAAAAATATGCAAATAGAATTCTTTGTAGATTCTGGGGTCATCTGGTGTCCATGCCAATACTCTCTTTCTGGAAGGACAAGAAAGATAAGGTTGTTTAGCAATTCCCTTCTCTACCAAATCAGGAAAATGGCTTACTGTCTGTACTATCAGCTTTATGAAATAGATGTGCCAAAAAGGCAAGAGAGGGCTCCAGACTGGTTTTGTTTTCCTGACTTAATGATGGCTGTCTTCTCTAAGCCTTTTGCTTATGCTATCCTTCTTACCAAAAATGCCTTCCTGCTTTAATCCAGTAATTAGTGTCTGTTATATACTTCAAAACCTGGATTTTAAATTTTTTCCAATTAAATGCATGTTAGTTAATTTTTAAGTTAGTTTTTATTGGAGTATAGTTGATTTACAGTCTTGTGTTAGTTTCTGCTGTACAGCAAAATGAATCTGTTACACGTATGCATGTGCATGTGTGTGTGTTAGTCACTCAGTCGTGTCCAACTGTTTGCGACCCCACTGTCCATGAGTTTTTTCAGGCAAGAATACTGGAGCAGGTTGCCATTTTTCCTCCTCCAGGTGATCTTCCTGATCCAGGAATCAAACCCGCGTCTCCTATGTCTCCTGCATAAGCAGGTGGATTCGTTACCCATTGAACCATTGGGAAAGTCCCAGTGTGCCGTGAATGCTCTGTAAAGAATATTGTTTATATCTCCTGTGGCCAGAGACTGTCCTTCTCAGAGTTGTTACCAAGTTAAAATGTTTGGTTTGGTTTTTATTTCATTGAGAAACACTAGAAATTTGAAACTCAAAAATCTTTGTGAAATGGCCACCATTTTCAGCTTCTTCAAGAGACAAGCCAAATTGAGTTTATTTAATTAAACAAACCATTAGTTTTCAAGTGTAAAGAGAGATGTTAAAAGAAATGAAAGTCATAAACTTGCCTGTATTTTTGTCAGCTGTGGCCATCAGTTAAAGGTGGCCTTTAAGTGTATAGTCCATTTCTTTCTTAATATATTTACACGAAACCTAATACCTCTAAAGATTTTAATTGCTGTTAAATGTTTAAAGCGTGAAATATTCCAGAATACTTTCATCAAGAGACGTGGTGATTTTTAAGATGCTGTTTTTACTGAGAATCTTTTCCTTTTCTAAGTCTAGGCCACTAGATTTAGCAGTATAGTTGTAAAGACAGGAGTTTCTACAGTTTTCTCATCAATAAAATGAGGATTCCCAAAAGCTGGCACTCAGTAAATGAAAGTTGTGATTTTAAATATTGTTATAATTAAATCACCATTCTTTTTATTGGGGTTTAGTTGATTTACAACATGATATAAGTTTCAGGTGTACAGAATATTGATTCACAATTCTAAAGGTTATACTCCAGTTATAACAACTCCAAGGTTATTATAAAATTTTGGCTATATTCCCCATGTATAATATAGAATGGTGGTGGCTAAAAGACAAGGAAGGGAAAAGCACGCGAAAATAGAACAAAGGAAGGTCCGAGGACTAGAGTGAGGACCTCAGGTAGAACAAACAGGACTCCTGGCACGCCTCGAGGATGTATTTCCCTTTTATTTTCTAAATAAAACTGAGCTGAAACACGGAGCTGTAACACTGAGCTGTCTGAGACCCGAGAGCTATATAACATGGTCTGTCCGAGAGCCTAGAGCTATATAACACGGTCTGTCTGAGAGCTGTGACATGCTGAGGGCTTTAACGTCCGTCACTTCAAATTTTTGTTGAGACGAGACAGAACTGAGGAGATTACACTCCCTGACATATCCATGTAGTTTATTTATTTCATTTATTTTATGCATAATAATTTATACCTCTAAATCTTCTCCCCTCACTCCCCACTGGTAACCACTAGTTTGTTCTCTCTGTGAGTTTCTTTCTTTTTATATTCACTAGTTTGTTTCATTTTTTAGACTCCGCACTTAGGTGATATTAGACAGTGTTTGTCTTTCTTGGTCTGACTTAGTCCACTATGCATAATACCATCCAAGTCCATCCATGCTCATGCAAATGGCAGAATTTCACTCTTTTTGTGGCAGATCATGATCCCTACTTACTTTCTCTCCAGTTTATGAGATTGTGTTATATTCAGTTGAGTGGAATTTTACCTCTGAAACACAAAGGCTATCTAGATGGAAACACAAATGGTCTCTTATTATGTGCTTGTGTTGGCCGTGGTGGTTCTAGTTGTTGTTGTTATTTAATCGCTAAGTCCTGTACAATTCTTTTGTGACTCCATGGACTGTAGCCCACCAGGCTCCTTTGTCAATGGGATTCCCCAGGTAAGAATACTGGAGTGGATTGTTGTTTTCTTCTCCAGGAGATCTTCCCAACCAAAGGATCGAACCTATATTTCCTGCGTTGGCAGGCAAATTCTTTACCATGGAGCCACCAGAGAGGCCTGGTAGTTTTAGTAGCTTTACATAAAACTGTAGTATCTTCCCTTCCCAAAACCCATGAAGGTTAGTAGATAAGCCTCACTTGACCTAAGAGAGAACCAAGTTTCAGAGCGATTTAGATACCCACCCAGAGTCACAAAGATAGTGTTTTTTTGCATTCTTCCAAATAGTTTTCTTTTTAATTACAATAGAATGTTAGGAAGTGTGAATAAAAATTAACTTGGAGGAAAAAAAAAAACATGCAATAACTCAAATTAGGCCAATTCAGTGTTGCCTGGTAGGGAAGATCTGATTTAATTAACAAATTCTAATGGTTTATGAGCAGCATGTCATTTGTTTCTATGTAAACAGCACTCCTACAGGGCTTGTCAGTGCTGAAAACAATTTGTCCTTTAAGTATTTTAAACATTCCCTCTGCAATCTGGTTTGCACTATTCATTTTACACTATTAAGAAAGTGTTTTACCAAGCAAAAATAAGCCAACTCAGCTTGGTCCTGTCAAAATGATAATAAACTCTGAATTAGTAGAATTTTTATTAGGTTTTTGTATATTTTAATAGATTTCATAATTCATATCAGAGTATTATGCAAAAACTCAAATCAGTTAATACATCCAAAAAAATCAGGCTTTTGTATCAGCTTCCCTATTAGCATAGCATCCTTTAAGCTGTCATCCCACCTGGGTACTCACCATCATATCATCAACAGTGGTCCATGTTCTGAGAGTTAGGATGCTAAGCCTCTGGGATTAGCAGATGCAAACTATTATATGTGGGGTGGATAAACAAGATCCTACTGTATAACACAAGGAACTATGTTCAATTTCTTATAATAAACTATAATGTAAAAGAGTATATATGTGTATAACTGAGTCCCTTTGCAATACAGCAGAAATTAAACACAACATTGTAAATCAAATATACTTCAATAAAATTTAAAAATGTACACTCTAAGTGTTGGCATTTTATGAATTATACTTTAAAAGCACATATCCACTTTTTGCACACTCAATCCAGATGGCCAAGTAAGGAAAAATCACTGTTTTCTAAAACCCGATTACAGCCTGCCTCCCAGTTGCCCCAACTGATCCCTGATCCCGGTTCCAATCAAGTGTAGCTCCTGTGCAGAAATGCGGGGTGTTGGTTAAGATTATAGAATCAGAGCCTAAATAATACAGAAGTCACTAAATGGATTGGTTCTCTTCATCAAGCTGAGGAGGCCAGTGTCTACTGCTGTCCTCCCCGAGGACCAGTGTCAGCCCTCTCTTGCTGCTTATCAAGAGAAACATGGGCTAAGTAGACCTTTGAAAATATGAAGCTGGTATTTTGTTATAAAGTCCATCTTTTATGTCTTTAAAGTGGGCTATTTATTCTGAAAAGATTTCTCTTTCTCTCTCCTGGTTCATTAAAAAAAAAAAAAAATGCAAAAAAAAAAAAAAGCTCTGTGTGAGTTCTTTTAGTAGACATCTTCTCGAGTCAAGGAGATATAAATAATTTATGGCGCTTCCATTAGGGTCAGCCAGAGTGTATATTACCTACAGTGTGCACTTGTCAGAGGAGCGTGAGCTCTGAGCTAATGATCCAAGGGTAGAGGTAGAGAAGGTTTCTGTTGCTTTCAGTGAATGCAGATGTGTCCTGACATGTAATTTACCAATACAGATATGGAAATTAACCCAACCACAGAAGATAACTGTGATAGGATTCTTGATATAGCATGTGATGTGGAGCCTTTACCAGCTCTTCTCTCATTGCCCAGCTTGATTAACCATCTGCTGTTTCTTTAAGAGCATTTGTGAAGGAATAGGAATTGCCGCTGGACAGGCTGTCTTAGAGCAGCCTTCTTTAATTAAGTCTCTCTGAAGGGATTCTGTTTGGTTTAATGAAATAGGTGTGAGAAGGAATCAGAACCAGCATTAAATACTTAGGAAACGTGTGTGTCCTGCTGACACTTCAAATCAAAATCTCTAATACTGAACTCATCCTCTCCCCAAACCTCCAGCCTGGCTGAGCTCTTCTACATGGCCACTCTTGCCTTTGCTGCTCTACCTGTGGCACACTCCTGGCAAAGGCCTTCAGAGTCTCTTCCCAGAATCATTAGAGCCGGCCCTTGGCTCACCTCTGAGGACCACTCATTTCATCTTGCTGTTGGCAGAGTTAGAGCCATTAAACCATCTCAGCTTATGTCACCTCCACTCAGAAATGTGAGAGGCACTGGTCAGAATGGTCATCATCAAAAAATCTACAAACAATAAATTCTGGAAAGGGTGGGAAGAAAAGGGAACCCTCTCACACTGTTGGTGGGAGTGTAAATTGATACAGCCACTATAGAGAACAGTGGGCTTCCCTGGTGGCTCAGAGGTTGAAGCGTCTGCCTCCAATGCGGGAGACCCAGGTTCAATCCCTGGGTCGGGAAGATGCCCTGGAGAAGGAAATGGCAGTCCACTCCAGTATTCTTGCCTGGAGAATCCCATGGACGGAGAAGCCTAGTAAGTTACAGTCCACGGGGTCACAAAGAGTCAGACACAACTGAGCGACTTCACCTTCATAGAGAACAGTATGGAGCTAACTGCCATATGACCCAGTAATCCCACTCCTGGGCATATATCTGGAAGGGATGAAAACTCTAATTTGAAAAGTTACATGCATCCCAATGTTCATTGCAGCACTATTTATAATAGCCAGGACATGGAAGCAACCTAAATATTTGTCCATTAACAGAAGAATGTATAAAGAAGAGATGGTACATATATACAATGGAATATTAATCATAATAATGAATAAACTGGGTCATTGGCAGTGATGCAAATGGACCTAGAGTCTTTATACAGAGTGAAGTCAGAAAGAGAAAAATATTATATATTAACACATATATGTGGAATTTAGAAATATGGTTCAGATGAACCTATTTGCAGGGCAGGAATAGAGGTGCCGTCATGGAGAAGATACATGTGGGCATGGCAGGAGAGGAAGTAGGATGAACTGGGAGAGTAGGATTGACATATATACCCTACTAGTGGGAAGCTATTGAACAGCACAGGGAGCTCAGCCCAGTGCTCCGTGATGACCTAGAGGGGTGGGATGTGGCAGGGGGAGACTCAAGAGGGAGGAGATATATGTATACATATAGCTTCCCAGATGGCACAGTAGTAAAGATTCTGCCTGCCAGTGCAGGAGACACAAGAGACCTGGGTTCGATCCCTGGGTCAGGAAGATCCCCTGGAGTAGGAAATTGCAACTCATTCCAGTATTCTTACCTGGAGAATTCCATGGACAGAGGAACCTGGTGAGCTACAGTCCACGGGTTGTCACAAAGAGTCAGACACAGCTGAGCAACTAACATTTTGTGTGTGTGTGTGCATGTGTGTGTGATTCTTCTCAAGCCTCTTTCAGAAAGACTGGAGTTCTCCTTTGAACTTCAAGGGCATATTTTATTGCATAGATTTTGTGAGAGAATATACACCGAGTACCTATTGTTGCTCAGTCACTAAGTCGTGTCTGACTCTTTGCAACCCCATGGACTGCAGTATGCCAGGCTTCCCTGTCCTTCACTATCTCTCAGAGTTTGCTCAAATTCATGTCCATTAAGTTAGTGATACTATCTAACCATCTCATCCTTGGCTGCCCCCTTCTCCTTTTACCTTCAGTCTTTCCTAGCATCAGGGTCTTTTCCAATTAGTCAGCTCTTCATATCAAGTAGCCAAAGTATTGGAGTTTCACTGGAGCCGATTATACAGAGTGAAGTAAGCCAGAAAGAAAAACACCAATACAGTATACTGACACATATATATGGAATTTAGAAAGAGAGTAATGATGACCCTCTATGTGAGACAACAAAAGAGACTCAGGGGTATAGAACAGACTTTTGGACTCTGAGGGAGAGGGAGAGGGTGGGATGATTTGGGAGAATGGTACTGAAACATGTATACTATCTTGTAGGAATGAAGCACCAGTCTATGTTCAATACAGGATACAGGACGCATGGGGCTGGTGCACAGGATGATTCAGAGAGATGATGTGGGGTGGGAAGTGGGAGGGGGCTTCGGCATTGGTAAATCGTGGACACCTGTGGCTGATTCATGTCAATGTATGGCAGAACAAATACAGTATTGTAATGTAGAATAAAGTATTAAAAAAAAAAAAGTATTGGAGTTTCAGCTTCAGCATCTGTCCTTCCAGTGAATATTCAGGGTTGATTTCTTTCAGGATTGACTGATTTAATTTCCTTGCAGTCCAAGGAACTCTCAAGAGTCTTCTTCAACAGCACAGTTCAAAAGCATCCAGTACCTAGAGCATAGGGCACGTGCTGTGTGCTGTGCTGGCTACCTGATGTCATGCGCGGCTCTTTGCAACCCCATGGACCGAAGCCCGCCCGGCGCCTCTGTCCATGTGATTTTCCAGGCAAGAATACTGGAGTGGGTTGCTGTGTGCTCCTCCAGGTGATCTTCCCAACACAGGGATCGAACCCACGTCTCCCACTTTTCACTCACTAAATTAATAGCTTAGTATTATTTCATATAATAATAAGTTATAATAATGATCTTGATGATTATGATAATTATCATTACTAAATCCCTTAGAACAGTCCTTGATGTATAAAAATTGCTTAGAAAATGTTAGTCTTCTCCCCTCATTACGTTGCTTATATTATTTAAATTATTTACGCTAATCTATGTTCAATGTAGGATGCAGGAGGCATGGGGCTGATGCACAGGATGATTCAAGTAGAGGATGGGGGTGGGAGGTGGGAGGGGATTCGGCATTGGGAGATTGTGTTCACCTATGGCTGATTCGTGTCAATGTATGGCAAAACAAATACAGTATTGTAATTTAAAAAATAAATAAATTTAATTTAAAAAAAAATCCCCCAACTTATTATAAAAGGCTTTCCTTCTTAAAAGCTATTGACATCATAGTTAACAACACACTAGACTCTTTTTGTGCTTCTGTGTGGAATACTTGTCTTCTTGCTCTTCAGCTCTGACTTGTCCTCAGGTCTCCTCTGAAGTGGCCTCCTTATCAAGCGGTCCCTGCCAGCTGCACAGGACCTTCACTGTGGTGTGAGGGCTCTTCACTGGGCGTGCAGGGTTTCTCTAGTTGTGGCACCAGGGCTTCTCTTGCTGCAGCACAACAGCTCAGTAGTTGCAGCCTGTGGGCCTAGTTGCCCCAGGGCATGTGCAATCTTAGTTCTCCAACCAGGGAGGGAACCAGTGCCCCCTGCATTGGAAGGCGGATCCTTAACCACTCAACCACCAGTCCCCCAGTCACCCTTTGTAGCCTTCTTCCCCTCCCATCTTCCCTATGTCCCCATTTCCTGATAGTGCTCAACTTGTTTGTTTGTAAGTTTGTGTGTTATCATCTTCCCCTTCCTATACTATCATATCCTTGAAGGCAGGGGTCATGATGTTTTGTTTATCATCAGATCTTTAGCTCCTGGCACAAGACCGGTCCCATTGTGTCACTCAATAAACACTGGTGCAATTAAAGATCAGTTTCAACCAGAACCACATTTACAGAATTGACTTATACATTCAGATGGTGAAAATGAGGACTGCCAAGAGTGGTCAGTAATGGAAAGGGCCAACAAATTAAATCTGAATGTGTTGAGCATTATGACTTAAAAAAAATTCTCATTGTGAAACTTGTACCGTGTGGCTCCTAGAATACATTCACATCTCCCTTCTCATGCATGACTTGACAAGCCATCATTACCAGATTCATTAATGACCAAGAGCATTCTACTGGAAAACAAAATTATCATCCAATCCAAGCACTGAAGAGCTCCACGTTCAGTAGACTCTCCTGTAAGAAAACTCACAAGAGCCAAGCTTCAAAGATGGGAAGCTTACCTTTAAGTATGTTTGCACAGATTTATTTCTACTTCAATCTCAATTACCCACTTTCAATTTCTACTGAACACTATGGCATATCAAGTGCTGTATAGCCATACACAGGATCTTGAAGTTATCACATTTTCCAGATCAGAGTTACTTGCCTTGGAGAGTTAAAAGCTTGAAAGGAAGACTCAGAATGTTCTGATCATTACAGTTGCTCTGTTTGAGCACATTTCACACAGAATAAGTTCTTTGGAATATACTTTTATCCAGATAACATTCTTGAACCTCTCGGGATCCATTCGCAGGGACATTCAGAGAGGAAGATATGTTTCCTACCAGCAACCATAACTGCTTCTACTGATACCTTCCACTCTATGAATTATTGTTTAAAAGAGAAGCAAAATTCTCATCTCTATTATTTCTTAATGGTTTAAAGCAGGTAGGAAAGTATTATTTTTTAAGGGTGGGGTTCCCAGTTAAATCAATTGCAGGCTTTGAAATTGATCCAGGTCAGGTGTCCTCTTCTTGACCCCCACTGTATGCTTGGTGCATTTTTATGTGCTCTCATCACCTCCTCCCTATACCTGCATTGCACACTCTCACAAAAGATGTATTCCTTGTGGATGAATACTCTGTTTTTCAGCTCTGAATTCCAAGGAATTTCTACATCCCAGACTATGTCTTGTACCCTGACTAGCATACAGTAAGAGCTTACTAAATAATGATGAATGAATGAATGAGTAGAAGAATGAATGAGTTAGTCCATGACTTGGAGATCTTTCAATCAATTGTTCACGAATTTATAAGCTTCTTCACTTTCCTCTATTTTTTAGATGCCATTCTATCTACACAATAACACCTGATGAATCTATCACTAAATACCATGTTGTGAAGCATATGGTTTCATATGAGATGCCAGGTAGCTCCAGATATGAATGTTTACTCAGTTTATAGAAAACTGTTCTTACCTTTGTTCTGGGCAGTAAGTACTTGGTGAGCAGGTCCTAAAGCTGTTCAGTTCAGTTCAGTCGCTCAGTCGTGTCCGACTGTTTGCAACCCCGTGAACCACAGCACGCCAAGCCTCCCTGTCATTCACCAACTCCCAGAGTTTACCCAAACTCATGTCCCTTGATTCGGTGATGCCATCTAACCTTCTCCTCCTGCCTTCAATCTTTCCCAACATCAGGGTCTTTTCAAATGAGTCAGCTCTTTGCATCAGATAGCCAAAATATTGGAGTTTCAGCTTCAACATCAGTCCTTCCAATGAACACCCAGGACTGATCTCCTTTAGGATGGACTGGTTGGATCTCCTTGCAGTCCAAGGGACTCTCAAGAGTCTTCTCCAATACCACAGTTCAAAAGCGTCAGTTCTTCAGTGCTGAGCTTTCTTTATAGTCCAACTCTCACATCCATACATGACTACTGGAAAAATCATAGCCTTGACTTAGACAGAACCTTTGTTGGCAAAGTAATGTCTCTGCTTTTTAATATGCTGTCTAGGTTTATCATAACTTTCCTTCCAAGGAGTAAGCGTCTTTTAATTTCATGGCAGCAGTCACCATCTGCAGTGATTTTGGAGCCCAGAAAAATAAAGTCTGACAGTTTCCCCATCTATTTGCCATGAAGTGATGGGACCAGATGCCACGATCTTAGTTTTCTGAATACTGAGCTTTAAGCCAACTTTTTCACTCTCCTCTTTCACTTTCATCAAGAGGCTCTTTAGTTCTTCTTGACTTTCTGCCATAAGGCCACAGAATTTCTTCCTGATAATAAATAATGGCTCTTGTTTAAATTTAAATTAGTCAAGTGAGTCTGTTATCTAAAAAGAGATATTTAAGGACTTCCCTGGTGGTCCAGTGGTTAAGACTCCGTGCTTCCAGTGCCAGGAACACAGGTTCACTATCTGACTAGCAAACTAAGATCCCACATGCTGCATGTTGTGGCCAAAAAATAGAAAAAGATCTTTGTAAAAAGCAGTATTACAGGCCACGTGTCTCATGAACCTAACTACTGAGGTGGGACGCTTTTTTTTTTTTTTCTTCTTGGGGTTTCAGTAAGGTGAATTCAATAAATCCACTGACATTTGAAGTAAGATATCAGCCCTCGATAGACGTGGCGTGCCTTGAACACACAATCCATCCAGTGATAGGGCTCCCTTTCCTGTGCCTCTTTTGTTTTTTGTCAGATGAAGGTGATATCAGTACCGCTAATTTCCAGATTAGAGCAGAGGAGCAGTGGGCCCTAGCTCTAGGTACAGTCCAGCATTACTTGGCTGTTACCTTCTTTCCATCCTTTATATCATAAAGGTGACAACAAGATTCACAGGCAAGATTCTGTCCAGTCCATTTAAATGAACATGTCAGATATCCACATCATTAATCAATGAAATAGTAATCTACAAGCCCATGGAGGTTGGTTTTAATTTTATTCTCATTTTTTCAGTTTAATTATTGCACATTCAGGTTTTCCAATTCTAATAAGGACCTCTTATTAAGAGACCTTTAGGTCTTCCCTGGTGGCTCAGTTGGTAAAGAATCTGCCTGAAATACAGGAGACCCAGATTCTATCCCTGGGTCAGGAAGATCCTCTGAAAGAGAGCATGGCAACCCACTCCAGTATTCTTGCCTGGAGAATTTCACTGGCAGAGGAGCCTGGTGGGCTACAGTCCATGGGGCTGCAAAGAGTCAGACACGACTGAACAACTAACACTTTCACTTCTCATCAAGTCTTAATTATGGCACTCAGAATCTTTAGTTGAAGCATATGGGATCTATCTAGTTCCCTGACCATGAATCAAACCCAGGCCCCCAGCATTGTGAGCATGGAGTCTTAACCACTGGACCACCAGGGACGTGCCAGGGCTACATTTTGACTTTCATGGGCCCTAGGCACATTTGCTTTTGTGGACCACTTCCTCTGTTAAAAACATGTTTTAAATTATATTTTATGACTGCATTAGCATATATCCAGGCAGGGATTATAAATTAGTTGTGATGTTCATTTATTCTTCTGATTTTAAATGGATTTATGTATTTTTTAATAAATTTGTTTTTGACTGGGTCTTCATTGCTGTGCACAGGCTTTCTCCAGTTTCGTCGGTCGGTGGCTACTCTCTTAGGTGTGCAGGCTCCTCACTGCAGTGGCTTCTCTTGTTGCAGAGCACAGGGCTGTAGGCACACGGGCTCAGTAGTCGTGGCCCACGGGCTTAGTTGCTCCAAGGCATGTGAAATCTTCCCGGACAAGGGATCAAACCTGTGTCCCCTGCATTGGTTGGCATATTCTTTTCCATGGGACCACCAGGAAAGTCCATGAGTTTCAGTGAATTTAAAATGAAAACATTGGACGTTCCCTGGTGGCCCAGTGGTTAGGACTTGGAACTGTCACTGCTGTGTAACCAGGTTCAGTCCCTAGTCAGGGAACTAAGATCCTGCAGCCACGTGGTATGGCCAAAAAAAAAAGAAAACATTTAGTGGGTCTCTAGCTGCAGTCCATGGGGTCGCAAAGAGTTGGACACAACTGAGTGACTGAACTGAACTGAGAAATGTCATAGTCCTGGGCACAGTGGGCACTGTGCCTGGAGGACAAGGCAACTGAGTCCAGGAGAACGTGTTGTTCAGTCAGGAAGTCGTGTCCAACTCTTTGCGACCCCATGGACTGCAGCATGACAGGCTTCCCTCTACATCATCATCTCCCAGAGTTTGCTCAAACTCATATCCATTGCATCAATGATACCATCCAACCATCTCATCCTCTGTCATCCCCTTCTCCTCCTGCCCTCCATCTTTCCCAGCGTCAGGGTCTTGAATCTGGCCTTTCTTCACACTATATTCTCTCTAAAGAAAACACAGTGAGACAGAATGGGAAACTGTAAGGTGATACCTTGTGTCATTTCTTCCAACCCTAAGCTGCATGATTTTCTGCAAATTAATTTTCCTGAGTCTCAGCTTCCTCAGAAACTGCAATTATTAGGATTTAAAGGAGACATATACAACATACTTTGCCTACCACCTGTTTTAAACCACTAAGTAAATACAGCTATTAATAGTGACAGCAAGTGTAATATGTAGGAAAACACGTCCATGGAGTCCAAAGAAGTAGCTTCTAGTTCTGGTTTTGTTTTGTTTTTTTAACGCATTGGCTGTGCAACCTTGAGCCAAACACTTAACCTTTCTGAGTCTTAGATTCATCATCTATAATCATATCCTCACAGCCAACCTCACCAGATTGCTGAAAGAACAAATAAGATAATGGATGTAGAAGCATGTTTATCATAGTTAACAGCATTACATACAGTAATTATTGTTATTACCGAAGAAGCTGAAAATTATGTAGAGGGAAGTGGCCAGTGCCTTGCACGCAAAAACTATTTGGTAGCTGTTTCTTGAATGAATGCCTCACAACGCTTTCAACATTCCACTGACTTCACCACCGGTGTACTTAATGGTGAAAAGCAATGCAAAGGCAGCTCAAGACAAAATAACAAATACTTTATGTAAGGAGATTGTAACTAATAGTCCTGAACTATAACTTTCACCAGTATGTAAGTATCTTAGAATGAAAGCTTCTGGTACATATTCCTTATATTTTTATATCTTCCACATTTTCTATCCCACTGTTTGTATACAATAGATAGTCAGCAAATGCTTAAAAATTAAATTGAACTTAGCCAATCACTTGCTCTTATAGCCAATCTTAATCTCTATTCATGCTGAAATACTCTTAATTCCATCCTTCCCCCAAAGTTCTTCCTTTGGTCTTTGTGTAAGACTCTCAAATTAAGGGCTTTCAATAAATATTACTTGAATGAGTAAATTAATGAATGTTTCCCAATTATTTTATTTTAAATATCTATTGTTAACCAAGCTAGCAGATGTTGAGAAAATGATACTTTTGTATCATGAGAGATACAATGTTGTTGTTCAATCACTAAATCATGTCTGACTCTTTACCACCCCTGGACTGTAGCCCACCAGTCTCCTCTGTCCATGGGACTTCCCAGGCAAGCATACTGGAGTGGGTTGCCCTTTTCTTCCCTAGAGGATCTTCACAACCCATACATTGGCAAGCAGATTCTCTACCACTTAGCCACCAAGAAGCCCAACCAGGGAGATACAATAGTTTAAATTTATATGGCATCTTAATCAAATCAGACTTCAGAATTCCTCTTATGATTCTTGGAGGGATGAATCATCATAAAAGTCCACTGGACCTTGGAGAAGAATCAGGACCAAATTTTGGAGTTTCTCAGTGATGGAACCAGTCCTGCATGCTCTTCTCCCAGCTTTGGAGTTCAAAAACAGTGTTCAAAAATAACGTGCTCAAGTATAAAGAATGCTCACGCCAGCTTGTCAGTATCACACAGCCTGTTGAATCTTTGAAGCTGTGACCACTTGCCTGTTACAGGGGAGAGCCTTTGGAGAATTAGTAGTTGATGCATTTTGTGAAAATCGCTCCTTTGACAGCATCTGAGAATAAATTGGCATCTCAGCGGTGTAGCTGTGATGATAATTGACTGAAGTTCTCAGCAGAAAGGACACTGACCATCTTTCTCCAGCAAATAGCTCTGTCAGAAAGCCCCCATTCCAACCCCCCCCATCAGCCTTTCAAAGGTAGATCCTTTTCACTGGCTTTCTTTGATGTGCATCATTTACAGTTTCATCCTTTCCTTCCTCAGTGCTAAGGGGGTGTGGTTATCGAGTGTGTGGCGGGAGAGTCCCTTGATTGGTATTTGGATGTTAATCAGCTTTCATTTGGGGGAAAAAACTGAAAGCAAGTCTTTCAATTTCATTTATAATTTGTGGAGGTTTCTGTGACTCATTTCTGCCCTGAAAATGACTGTCACTTGTAAATTGTCCTGAGTGGTATATAATAGTTAATCACAGCAAGACATTCTACATGGAACAGAACAGCTTTTCAAAACAGAAACTTTTATCTTGCCATGAAAAATGTAATGTAGAGTCAAAATGTGGTCTTCAACTTGGATCTAACCTTATTAGCATAAAGCAATTCAACTATCAAGGAGCAAAGTCTGTCTTGGCATAGAATCTTCAAAAATATGCAAAAGGGTTAGCTTAGCACTGACCACAGCTTTTACTTTTCTCCACGTGGGCCAGCTCTCTTCTGCATCTTTTAAAGGGTCATGTCTCCTCCACATATAGACTGTGTCTGCACGTCCTTTTTAATTCCCAGCACCTCCCCAGGCACATGGTAGGAGCTCAGTAAGAGTTCTTTGGCTGAGTGGATCACATAAGCTCAGCTGTGTGTCCTGAACTGGCTAATACCCATGCTTGGCTTAACCCAGATCAAGTTCTGCCTTCTCCCTAGAGCTCTCCAGTCACTTCCACGTCCCACGATGCCACTCAAGGGGTCTCGGTAACAACTTTTATCTTCAAAACCTTCATTCGTTAAAATCCTCACTTCAAAATGATCCAGAATGGCCAGTGCTTCAGTGTAGACATTTCCTCTCCCTCCATAGGCGGGAGAACCATACACCGTGCAGGTTGGGGCTGCTTCATTTATTTGTGACCAAGAGACACAAACACAGGGGACCACCACCCTGGAGCAGGTTGCCATTTCCTTCTCCAGGGGATCTTCCCAACCCAGGAATTGAACCCAGGTCTCCTTCATTGCAGGCAGATTCTTTACCATCTGAGCCACCAGGGAAGCCTGTGCCACCAAGAAAGTCTCCTGAAACTCCTGTGTTCTGATAGATAATATGTTGCCTGCAGTTTTGACCAGTTTGGTATTCCATGAGCTAGACCTAGCGCATATAGCCTTTTCCTTATTTCCAGAAGAAGCATCAGTGGGCAAGTGTGGACTGGCCTGCGCGAGTTCAGTCATATCCTCAATTTACAAATGAATTCAGGTTATTTGCTCTTTTGTCTGTTAAACATTGTCTTTAATTTTTCCCCCTTAGTTTGTGTAATTTGTATAATTCTCATTAAAAAAAAAAAAGTCTTCAGCAGTGCCCCCAAATTATTTAGGTAATGTGACTTTGCCCAGAGTGAGCAGGACTAGTTGGAGACATTCCACAGTTGTTGAAGATATCTTCAAATAAAGCACAAGGCTCCGTTCTGTTCCAACCACTGATGAACAAAAGTTCAGCCTGTCTGAGGTGGCCCTGAGTGAAACTCACCCACTGGGATATCCTGATAGACTATCAGCAAGTACAGTTTCCACCAATGTCTGTATCTAAAGCTTCTCCCCTCCCACCACGCCTGAAAAGCAAGCAAGGCCAGCCTTGGGAGTCCACCTCAGCCCCCACCTATCAAAAGTTTATCATCTCAGGACTTCCCTGGTGCTGCAGTGGACAAGAATCTACCAGCCAACGCAGGGGACATGGGTTCAGTTTCTGGTCCAGGAAAATGCCTCTAGCCTCAGAGCAGCTAAGCCCATGTGCCACAACTACTGAAGCCTGAGCATCCTAGAGTCTGTGTTTCACAAGAGAGGCCACCACAACGAGAAGCCTGCACACTGCAACTAGGGTAAGCCCGCATGTGGCAATGGCAATCCAGCAGAGCCAAAAATGAATAAGTACATAGTCTATCATCTCAAACATGGCAAGGTGGATGCCTAGACGTGGAGGAAGAAAGTTGTTCAGAGGTAGAGCTGTGACAGGGCTTCCTGGTGGCTCAGATGGTAAAGAATCCACTTGCAATGCAGGAGACCCAAGTTTGATCCCTGGGTCAGGGAGATCCCCTGGAGAAGAGAATGGCTACCTGCTCTAGGAGATGGTGAAGGACAGGGAAGCCTGGCATGCTGCAGTCTATGGGGTTGCAAAGAGTCTGACACGACTGAGTGACTGAACAGCAACAACAACCCACTCCAGTATTCTTACCTGGGGAATCCCATGAACAGAGGAGACTGGTGGATTACATACAGCACATGGGGTTGAAAAGAGTCGCTCACAACTAACCAACTGAACAACAGAGCCACGACAAGACCAGCCGAGCAGGTGAAATGTTTATATCGTGAATGAGGCTCTTATTCGGCTTCTAGAACCAAACAACATGTGCCGTGGTTGTTTGGGTCCCAGAGACCCTCATCGCCTCCAAGTCAGATATAGGAGGGGACAGGCCCAACAGGGACATCATCTGTGTGCCAAGGCCTTGGGCCAAAAGGCCTGGCGCTGTGGGCCTCATTCCGCTCCACTCAATCTGCAATGAGGCAAAATTTTGGAACAGACAGGCAGAATTTTCCTCCTGTCTCTCATTTACCTAACCCATCACAACCTCCCAGCAAACACACAGCTGGTGCTTTCGTAAGCCTGTGGAGCTTCTTTCTAGGGAGAACCTCTGATCTTAGGCTCACCTCCTCCCTAGCTGCGCCTTCAGAGAACAATGTGGTTGGCACTGCGGTTTTCCGCAGAGGAACACGCCACTCCTCCTGAGCCCTTGCTGCACCATCAACTGCAACCCAGCTAGGGACCTCCTGCCACAAGGCTCAGGTGACAGATTATCTTCCCAGGCAAGGATAGGAGAGGCCCATCTTCTGAGGGGGGGAAAAAAAAAAAGGAAGCTGCGTCTTCTGCCTGCCATCCACCCCCTCTTAGCTTTGACTCTTGCTCCTCAAAGTTCACGCAATGGACCGGGAACATCAGCATCACCTGGAAGCTTCATAGCTTTGCAGCATCTCAGATCCACCCACCCATGCACACAGAATCAGAATCTGTACTTTTAACAAGATCCCCAAATGATTTCCATGCACAGTAAAATCCAAGAAGCCCCATTCTGAGTCTTCTGTTCATAATCAAATGTGTGATTATTTTATATTAGCTTCAGATAGAAAGAAATCTCTGCTTCTTTCAAATCTCAGAAGGAAAAATAATGAAGACACTCAAACATCTGTAGACTGACAATCACAACTGCACAGCAGTCGATTGGCGGGACTTCCCTGGTGGTCCGGTGGTTAAGATTCCAAGTTTCCAATGCAGGGGGCATGGGTTTGATCCCTGCTGTGGGAACTAAGATCCCACATGCCATGTGCCTCAGCCAAAAACAAAAAATTGAAATTAATTGTTAACATTAGCAGTATTTTGCAGAACTCTGGTTACCTTTGCTCTGCCCCCCAGCTCAGAGAGGTTCTGAGAAAAAAAAAAACACCCTGTGTTTGTTAAGTACAAGCACCCCGAAGATGGAATGGAGCATTTTCTCTGACCCCAGTCCACCCTCCGAGCGAGGGGAGACACTGGTCTTTACCTCCGCCTTCTGCTGCATCCAGGAAGCAGAGCTTCCCTGTCACTCAAAGGCCATTAATTTTTTACAAGATGAAAAGTACTTTTTCCAAAAATAAAACCCAGAGTTATCATTTCAGTAGGCTAGGGAAATGTACATTCCTTTTTATAGCTGCAAATGAGAGCAGTTCCATAACAATTCTAAATTTCTTCTTCTAATGCTGCAGTATTCTCTTCTTAAAAGAAAAAAAAAATGTAGTAAGGCACTCAGGTGTCCTTTAGAACCTGAGCCACACATGTGCCCAACAGCACTCTCATCACTTTCCTCCACAGCCGGCGATGATTTCGCCCATTTACCTATCACCTTTCTCTCTCTGGCCCCCAGGTTCTCCGTTTTCAATAAGCTGTTATAAAAGTTCACATGCCTTCAGGGGTCCCCATGGAATGAAAGTGAGTGAGGGGATGAGGAGGGACTTACTGCCAAGGGAGAACTTGGGTCATCTCTAGGTGACCATCCCAACTCATTCCACGATCCTGTTTGGATTACACAAAGCTGACTCGGCCCATCTTAACTTTAGCGGTTCTCAAGGGCCAAGTGTGTGTGTATGTGTGCATGTGTTCAGCCTTGCCCTGCACTCAGGGGTCCTCTGCCACAGGGGGCAGTAATGAGACCGCAGGACCCACTGCATTCTCTGGATTCCAAACAAGATGGTCTGGTCGCTGGCAGAGATCCCCAGGGAGCAGCTTGTGTATGTTTTCTTGTTGTTGTCTTGTCTTACACAGTGTTTTAAGAAATGTTTGAATTACTTGGAACATTTCATTGTTGTTCAGTCATGTCTGACTCTTTGCAATCCCATCGACTGCAGCACGCCAGGCTTCCCTGTCCTAGATTTCCTTTAGGATTGACTGGTTTGATCTCAGAATATTTAAAAATCAGGAAATGTCACTTTCTTAAAATCCATATTTCTGGCTTCCTTTGAATTGGAGAATCTGAAGACACCCTCATTTCCTGTGGCAGCAGTCAGCTAAATTTGTAACCACAGCCTTTAGACACTGTCTCTGCTCCCCACCATCCCCCCTACTCCCCAGAGTCTTCCTCTTCCCCCAGGCCTCTCTCCTGATTCACTCCTGGTTATGAATCACCTGGGCCTGGAAGGCATTCCCATCTCCAACTGCTTTTACAGCCTGATGAGAAACTGGGTTCCCTATCAGGGCTGGTATGTGAGAGCCTGAGATCATGGCTGAGAACATGGTCCACTTGATTTGGAGCCACAGTATTGGAGGTTCAGCTTCAGCATCAGTCCTTCCAATGAATATTCAAGACTGATTTCCTTTAGGATGGACTGGTTTGATCTCTTTGCAGTCCAAGGGACTCTCAAGAGCCTTCTCCAACACCACAGTTCAAAAGCATCAATTCTTTGGTGCTCAGCTTTCTTTATAGTCCAACTCTCACATCCACACATGACTATTGGGAAAACCATATCTTTGACTAGATGTACCTTTGTTGCCAAAGTAACGTCTCTGCTTTTTTATATGCTGTCTAGGTTGGTTATAGCTTTTCTTTCAAGGAGCAAGCGGTTTTTAGTTTTAAGGCTGTAGTCACCATCTGCAGTGATTTTGGAGCTCCAAAATAAGAAGTCTGTCATTGTTTCCATTGTTTCCCCATCTATTTGCCATGAAGTGATGGGACCAGATGCCATGATCTTAGTTTTCTGAATGTTGAGTTATAAGCCAACTTTTTTACTCTCTTCTTTCACTTTAATCAAGAGACTCTTTAGTTCTTCTTCACTTTCTGCCGTAAGGATGATGTCATTTGCATATTTGAGGTTATTGATGTTTCTTCCAGCAATCTTGATTCCAGCTTGTGATCATACAGCCCAACATTTCACATGATGTGAAATATAAGTTAAATAAACAGAGAGACAATATACAGCCTTATGTACTCCTTTTCCTGTTTGGAACCAGTCTGTTGTCCCGTGTCCAGTTCTGACTGTTGCTTCCTGACCTGAATATAGATTTATCAGGAGGCAGGTCAGGTGGTCTGGTATTCCCATCTCTTGAAGAATTTTCCACAGTTTGTTGTAATCCACACAGTCAACGGCTTTGGCATAGTCAGTGAAGCAGAAGTAGATGTTTGTCTTGAACTCTTGCTTTTCGATGATCCAACAAATGTTGGCAATTTGATCTCTAGTTCCTCTGCCTTTTCTAAATCCAGCTTGAACATCTGGAAGTTCACGATTCATGTACTGTTGAAGCCTGGCTTGGAGCATTACTTTGCTAGCATGTGAGATGAGTGCAATTGTGTGGTAGTATGAACATTCTTTAGTGTTGCCTTTCTTTGGCATTGGATTGAAAACTGACCTTTTCCAGTCCTGTAGCTATTGCTGAGTTTTCCAAATTTGCTGGCATATAGAGTGCAACAATTTAACAGCATCATCTTTTAGGATTTTAAATAGTTCAACTAGAATTCCATCACCTCCACTAGCTTTGTTCATAGTGATGCTTCCTAAGGCCACTTGACTTCATATTCCAGGATGTCTGGCTCTAGGTGAGTGATCATACCATCATGGGTATCAGGGTCATGAAGATCTTTTTGTATAATTCTGTGTATTCTTGCATCTCTTCTTAATATCTTCTGCTTCTGTTAGTTCCATACCACTTCTGTCCTTTATTGTGCCCATCTTTGCATGAAATGTTCCCTTGGTATCACTAATTTTCTTGAAGAGATCTCTAGTCTTTCCCATTCTATTGTTTCCCTCTATTTCTTTGCATTGATCACGGAGTAAGGCTTTATCTCTCTGTGCTATTCTTTGGAACTCTGCATTCAAATGAGAACCCCATGAACAGTATGAAACGAATGCTATTAGCCTTTCGGTTTACTCACTGTCCCTTGCTCTCCCTTCCACTTATTTAGTTATTCATTTATTTATTTAGGTCACATGGCATGTGGAATCTTAGTTCCCTGACCAAGGATCCAGCCAAGACCCTGACAGTGGAAGTTCAGAGTCTTAATCACAGGACCTCCCGAGAAATTCTGCCCTTGCACTTTAATTGTATAAAAGCAACTCACTGTTTATTGTTCCTTTGCTCTGGTTTTTATTATTATTTCAGATCTATAAAAAGAACTAAGAACAGCATAACTTACCCACTTCTCAGATTTTTTTTTAATTGGAGGGTAATTGCTTTACAATGTTGTATTGATCTCTGCTGTACAACATCAAGAATCACTCATAACTATATATATATCCCCTCCTTCTTGATCCTTCTTACCCCTCCAATCCCGCCCCTCTAGGTCACCATCACAGACCAGCAAGCTGAGTTCCCTGTGTCACATATCCAGCTTCCCACTAGCTATCTGTTTTACACATGGTAGTGTATATATGTCAGGGCTTCCCAGGTGGCTCAGTGGTAAAGAATCTGCTTGCCAAAGCAGGAGACACCAGAGACTCGGGTTTGATGGCTAGACTGGGAAGATCCCCTGGAGGAGGAAATGGCAACCCACTCCTGTTTTCTTGCCAGGAAAATCCCAGTGGACAGAGAGACCTAGCAGCCCATGGGGTCGCAAAGAGTCCGTGACTGAGCACAGCAGAGTGTATGCATGTCAGTGCTTTCGCAATTCATCCCCCTTCTCTGTCCGTTCTCTAAGACCCAAGTCTGTGTCTCCATTCTTTCCCTGCAAATAGGTTCATCAGTACCATTTTTAGGTTGCACATGTACGCTTTAGTATACTATTATTGTTTTCTCTTTCTGACTTAAAACATTTGAAACCTACACAAAGCTAGCCACCTCCAGATTGTTTTTTCCTAAGGAATAAAGTAGTACAGGCATCCCACTGTGGTCACTCTCTTCTCCTACCTCCCAGAGGTTACCAACTGCCTAGATTATCTTTCTCTCTACTATTTAAAGTAACCTTGTTTAGATTTAACCATTGCATACAGGTTCCTTTTTCAGTGCTGTGTAGGGTTCCACTGGAAGATATGGCAGGACTGACTTTAATCTCTTTTTGATGGACTTAAGAATTGTTCCCAAGTCACTGTCATTACCAACAGTGCTGCAGTGAGTGTTCCCATAGCTGTCTTCCTGCACATTCGTGTACAAGACTGTACACCTGGAGGTGCAATCATGAGTTGCTGCTGCTGCTGCTAAGTCGCTTCAGTCGTGTCCGACTCTTCGTGACCCCATGGACTGCAGCCTACCAGGCTCCTCCGTCCATAGGATTTTCCAGGCAAGAGTACTGGAGTGGGGTGCCATTGCCTTCTCTAAACTGTAAGTTACAAGACAGCTTTTCTTCATCTTTATATTCTTGCCAAATCCTTCTCCAAAATGCCTGCATTGTCTAGCTCTGCAGCAGTCATATAAGAGGACTTCCTTTCCTCTTTCTTCTCCCCTATGTGGCATCATCAAGACTTAATTTGGGCCAATCTGAGGATGAAATGACATCTTGCAAGTGTGTACATTTTTTTTCAGATTACTACAGTGGTCTAATGTAGTTACAAAGCATGGGAATTTCCCATACTGTGAATTGCTTTTTCACCGATTCTATACTTTTTCCCTATCAGGTTGCCTTCTTTGTATTGGCTAGTAGACCTGCTTTCTAATTCCAGTAACAAATTTTTGAAGGTTCTATGCCTCACAGTTGTCTTCTCTTGGTGCTTTTTTTTTTTTTTTTTCATAATATGAAGTCCCTTGTTTGGAATTGTTTAATAAGAAAAAAAATTATTAACACATGCAGCCCACATGCATGAAGGAAAAATTTACAGAGGGGTGGTTAGAAATTTGAATCTTTGTAATGTCTTGAGAAACCTATATGCAGGTCAGGAAGCACCAGTTAGAAGTGGACATGGAACAACAGACTGGTTCCAAATAGGAAAAGGAGTACGTCAAGACTGTATATTGTTACCCTGCTTATTTAACTTCTATGCAGAGTACATCGTGAGAAACGCTGGGCTGAAAGAAAGAAGCACAAGCTGGAATCAAGATTGCCCGGAAAACTATCAGTACTTCAGATATGCAGATGACACCACCCTTAGGGCAGAAAGTGAAGAGGAACTAAAAGCCTCTTGATGAAAGTGAAAGAGGAGAATGAAAAAGTTGGCTTAAAGCTCAACATTCAGAAAACGAAGATCATAGCATCCAGTCCCATCACTTCATGGCAAATAGATGGGAAAACAGTGGAAACAGTGTCAGACTTTATTTTGGGGGCTCCAAAATCATTGCAGATGGTGATTGCAGCCATGCAATTAAAAGACACTTACTCTTGGAAGAAAAGTTATGACCAACCTAGATAGCATATTGAAAGCAGAGACATTACTTTGCCAACAAAGGTCTGTCTAGTCAAGGCTATGGTTTTTCCAGTAGTCATATATGGATGTGAGAGTTGGACTGTGAAGAAGGCTGAGTGCTGAAAAATTGATGAGTCTGAACTGTGGTATTGGAGAAGACTCCTGAGAGTCCCTTGGACTGCAAGGAGATCCAACCAGTCCATTCTGAAGGAGATCAACCCTGGGATTTCTTTGGAAGGACTGATGCTAAAGCTGAAACTCCAGTCCTTTGGCCACCTCATGCGAAGAGTTGACTCATTGGAAAAGACTCTGATGCTGGGAGGGATTGAGGGCAGGAGGAGAAGGGGACGACAGAGGATGAGATGGCTGGATGGCATCACTGACTTGATGAACGTGAGTTTGAGTGAACTCCGGGAGATAGTGATGGACAAGGAGGCCTGGTATGCTGCGATTCATGGAGTCGCAAAGAGTCGGACACGACTGAGCGACTGAACTGAACTGAACTGAATGTCTTGACAAAGAACAGTGAATTTGTAGAGAAGTGACCAGACAAAGGAAAAGGGGTTTAGGTTTTTAGGGAGAAGAAACTGTGGAAAAGTAAGAGTATGAAGGAAAATAATGGAAGAGAAGTGTTATTTTAGTAAAGTTTGTTATGTAAATTCCTCTCAACTTCTCTGGGTTGATAAACATCTAAAGTTGTCTACCATGATTAAGAATCTTAAAGTTGTCAAAGGTTTTGGATTTTAAGGTAGCTCAGTTTATTAATATTTTCCTTTATGGCTTATGCTTCTGTTGTCTTATTTAGGAACTAGTTCCCTACACTGAGAGTAACATTTTCCTGTGTTACTTTCTAAAAGTTTATAAGGTTTTACTCCCTACATTTAAATCCTTGATCTCTCTGGAATTTGTGTATATTAGAAAACAGGAATCTATTAATTTTCCACTTTTATTAAAGATTTTATTTTTTCCACACTGATTGCAATATCATCTCTATCGTATATGTATTTTAATTAATTTTTATTGGAGCATAGTTGCTTTACAATGTTGTGTTAGTTTCTACTGCACAACAAAATGAATCAGCCATATATATATATATACATACATCCCCTCCCTTTTGGACTTCTTCCCATTCAGGTCACCACAGTGTATTAAGTAGAGTTTCTTGTGCTATATGGTATGTTCTCACCAGTATTTTTATGTATATTTAGGGCTGTTTCTGGGCTCTCTATGCTGTTTCACTGGTACTTTTAATCTACCCCATATCACCATCACATGCCTTAGTTACTAAGAAAGGCTTCATAACAATGGCTGCTGCTGCTGCTGCTGCTGCTAAGTCGCTTCAGTAATGTCTGACTCTGTGCAACCCCATAGATGGCAGCCCACCAGGCTCCCCTGTCCCTGGGATTCTCCAGGCAAGAACACTGGAGTGGGTTGCCATTTCCTTCTCCAATGCATGAAAGTGAAAAGTGAAAGTGAAGTCGCTCAGTCGTGTCCAACTCTCAGTGACCCTACGGACTGCAGCCCACCAGGCTCCTCCGTCCATGGGATTTTCCAGGCAAGAGTACTGGAGTGGGGTGCCATTGCTTTCTCCGCATAACAATGCCAACTCCAACTATTTTTGTACTTCAAACTTACCTTAACTCTTCTTTTTCTTTTATTGAAATAATAGTGGACATACAGTATTATGTTAGTTTCAGGTGTACAATGGAGTGATTCAGCATTTAAATACATTGTAAAATGACCACCAGAATAAGTCTAATAAACATCTGTTCTCATAAAAGTTGTTACAATATCACTGGCCATATCCCTTATGCTGTACATTTCATCCCATAACTCTTCATAATCTTTTGCTCTTCTGTGAGAATTTTAAGATCAACTTAATGTCCTTGCAGTATATCATAAGAATGTCTACTAGGATTTTGACTGTCATTGCATTGCTATAGATTAACTTAGAATGTTGTTTTAGAGAGATTATTTTTAAGTTTCTTTTTATTTGTAGTTTAGTAAGAATCCTTAATCCTAAATGAGTATCAAATGCTATCAAATTTTTGCAGTGTCTACTTATATGATCATGTTTCATGACAATCTATTTTGTTTATTATATTTCATTAATATTTCATGAATAGATATTAAATATTTACTAGTTAGATAGATATTAACTATATTTGTGTTCCTTTTTAAAGCTTTTGAGGCCCTCAGTTCCATGGTCCCTTTTTTATTTTATTGAGATATAGTTGATTTACAATGTTATGTTAATTTCCACTGCACAACAAAATGACTTAGCTGCACATATTTGTACATTCTTTTTATATTCTTTTCCATTATGATTTATCCCAAGAGACTGAATAGTTCCCTGTGCTATACAGTAGGACTTTATTCTTTATCCATTCTATGTGTAATAGTTTGAATCTACTAACTCCAAACTCCCAGTCCATCCATCTTTCTCACCCTCCTCCTTGGCAACCACAAGTTTGCTGTCTGTGAGTCTATTTCTGTTTAAGACAGGCTGATTTGTGTCATATTTTATAAATCTGTATTGAATTTGTTACAGTATTGCTTCTGTTTTATGTTTTAGTTTTTTGGCCATGAAGCATGTGGGATCTTAGTTCCCCAACCAGGGATCATGAAGTCTTAACTATTGAACTGCCAGGAGGTCCTTTGTGTCTTATTTTAGATTCCACATATAAGGGATATCATATGGTATTTGTCCTTCTCCTTCTAACTTACGTCATTTAGTGTGATAATCTCTAGTTGCATACACGTTCTTGCAAATAGCACTCTTTTGTTCTTTTTTATGGCTGAGTAGTATTCCTGTGTGTGTGTGTGTGTGTGTGTGTGTGTGTGTGTGTGTGTGTATCTATATATATATGGCACCTCTTTATCCATTCATCTGTCAATGGACTTTTAGGTTCTTTCATGTCTTGGCTATAGTGAATAGTGTAGCTATGAACACTGGGGTGCACATATCTTTTTGAATTACAGTTTTGTCCAGATATATACCCAGGAATGGGATTCTTGGATCATATGGCAACTTTAGATTTAGTTTTCAGAGGCACCTCCATACTGTTCTCCATAGTGGCTGTGCCAACTTATGTTTGCACTAATAGTGTAGGAGGGTTCCCTTTTCTCCACACCTTTTCTAGCATTGTTATTTGTAGACTTTTAATGATGCCCATTCTGACCAGTGTGAAGTGGTACCTCACTATAGTTTTGATTTCCACTTCTCTAATAATTAATGATGTTGATCATCTTTTCCTGTGCCATCTGTATGTCTTTATTGGTCATCTATATCTCTTCTTTGACCTCACTTCTCTGGTGGCTCAGACGGTAAAGAGTCCACCTGCAATGCAGGAAACCCAGGCATGATCTTTGGGTCATGAAGATCCCCTGGAGAAGGGAAGGGCAACCTACACCAGTGACATGACTGAGCAACTGACACACAAATGTCTTCTTTGGAGAAAAGTCTATGTATGTCTTCTGCCCATTTTCCAACTGGGTTATCTCCATTTTTTTGTTGTTTTGGAGATTAAGTTCTTGTTGGTTGCATCATTTGCAAATACTTTCTCCCAGTCCATAAGGTATCTTTTCCTTTTGTTTATGGTTTTCTTTACTGTGCAAAATCTTGTAAGTGTGTTTATGTCTCGTCAGTTTATTTTTGTTTTTATTTCTATTGCCTTTGGAGACTGACCTAAGAAAACATTTTTATGATTTATGTCAGAGAATGTTTTGCCTGTAGTCTCTCCTAGGAGTTTTATGATGTTGTGTCTTATGTTTAAGTCTTTATATGTTTGCATTCCTTGACTAAATTCTCCTTAGTCATACTGCTGAACTAATTTGCTAATTTTTAAGAATTTTACATTCATATTCATTAGTGGGATTAGTCTATAATTTTCCTGTATTTTCTTTTCACTTTTATTTGTTAGCCAGATGAGTTGGGTAGCTTTGTCTTTTCCGATTCTTTAACATGGTTTCTGTAATAAACAGACTATTTGTTCATTAAAGATGTGTTAAGCGTCACATGTAAAACCATTCTGGCTCTGTGTGTTTTGGGCAAAGTTAGGCTTCTGTTTACTGATTTATATTTTTAAATGGTGGTTGGTGTATTCAGACTCTCAACTTCTCCTTGAGTCACTTTGGCATTTCATTGTTTTATAGGAAATTACCCACTTTATTTTAGTATTCAATATTATTGGCATTAAAATGTACATCATACTACTTAATTTTCTTTTTTACACAGTGTCAGTAGTTACATCCTCATTATAATTTAAATACTTTTCCGTTGCAATTTCTGTTCTTCCATTCCCATCTTTTCCATACTCTCTTCCTCCTGTTGTTGTTTTTTTATTTTTTCCTTTACACATATTATCACAAAGCTCAACTCTGAATAGTAATTTCTTCTGCTACAATTTTGAAATTTTAATTGAATTCTGAGATGGTAAGTAGGGTTATTTCTAAATATGCATGATTTTACATAGACTGTGCTGCCAGAAAGATTGTCTCCTCACATTTTAATCTATTTTCCCTGGTATTTTTCTAATTCTGACTGAAGACATCAGTGGTGCAACTTGGAGTACCATCAAAACCCATCTCCCAAACCTAGGGCTGTTTTAGAAGAATAAAAAAAAATTATGCTTCTCTACCTTCATATCTCACAAATTCTCTTTCCTTGTATCAGAAATAATTTTAATTGCTAAATTTAATGTATCTTAAAATATTGCTTAAGCTTTTTAAAAGAAAAATATATTCCTTTTAAGGTATTTATTTGTATGTTTTTGTGCTTATCTACAAAGACAGCTTGTGAGCTTTTTCGTGTATACATCCCCAGTCTCTTCAGTTGTGTCTGACTCTTTGTGACTCTTTGGACTGTATCCCACCAGGCTCCTCTGTTCATGGGATTTTCCAGGCAAGAATACTGGAATGGGTTGCCATGCCGTTTTCTTCATCAGGAAGGGGCTCTTCCCAATCAAGGGATCAAACCCATATTTCCTGCACTGGCAGTTGGATTCTCTACCATTGCATCACCTGGGAAGCCCTGTGAGCATCTTCCCTTGCTCCTAATCTTTGTGCCCTGCCGTCCTAAGCCCCACTCCTCTCCCCAGTGTGCATTATCACCTTATAGAATCCGGGGACTTGTTGCACCTCAGAAATCTCATCACTTTTCTATTATCCTAAAGGCTGTTCTTAGTCTATCTGTCTCTTTCTCGGATACCACAGAGAAGAGTAAATAAAACAGAAAGTGGGTGGAAACCAGGCACAGCATTCCTGTGACAACCTTCTGGCTCTCAGTCAAAAGTTCTACCTCAAAAAATCTCTTTCTTTCCTAGACCGTGCGTCTCCCCCAAGGAGTTGGACATAAAGCATGCATCTCTCTGGGAAGCATAAATCCTCATTAGCTATTTTTCTTTGCTCAGAAGGCGATGCTTTTCCCAAAGCAGGTTCCTTCTGGAGTGGAGCACAGCTTCCTGCACCCTGAGCTCATTTGGCTTATCCCCACAAAGCCCAGAGCTGCCCCCCACCGCTGTGAGGCAATTGCCCTTAGCACTTCCCTTGGCAATGACCTTCCCAACCGCCTCAGAAAGTTTCGAATAGCCCAAACTCTGTCAGCCAAACAAAATAGCAGCAATTTCGACAGATAATCAGCTTTCATCACAGTGGCAGCCGGCACATTGTGAACACTCAGTAAATATTAATCAATAGCTATCCAGTAGCACTGAAGAGAGACAAAAGAATAACCTCATGGCTTAACCAAGGTCACATGAAACAGACGCTCATTTTCCAGGAATGGCACATGTTCCACCAGCTAGATCTGCTTAGGCAGGAGAATCTGTCCCATGCCAAAAGCATTTTGCTTCCACAGGCAAGCTCTCCAGGACAAAGGACACCTTCTGGTTGATCTGTATTAGTGAAAAGGGATTATTATGAAGGATGCCCTAAGCCAGCCTCATGAGAATCTCCTTTTTCTGAGCCACCAAGTGAGGGAGCTGAGGACCTGACTGTAGACCTTAGAAGGACACCACAACATTGGCAAATACCCCGTTCCACTCCAGAATGACCTGCTTGTCTGAAACAATACGACCTACTATCACATCCTACACGGTTTTGTATATCTGAAAGTTGGTCAAACTCATGATAAATCTTGACTACTTAGTGAGCAATCTTCTAAGAACTAAGAGGTAGAAAATATTGTTAAAAACACATAGAGAATTTTACCAAATGACATCTAAGTTTAGTCAAGAAAAATTTACCAAATGACATCCTAAGTTTAGTAGAGAAAATGTTACCAAATGACAATAAATTTAGTCTTTTTGCACAGGTGAGGGCCTGACCTAATTCCTGACTTTCTTGGATAGTCCAGTTTCAAACAGTTACCCTTGTTGAGCATATCAGAAGATGGGCTCAGTGTCTAGCCAAGAACAGGAGGAGGGCTTCCGATCAAGAGACTCTCTGAACTGGATGAGTGGATATACCATGGCCCCTGCACATAGGCAGAGCTCAAGGTGTCTTTCCAGGGCAAAGTGACACTCCAGGGATATCTCAAGCTCTACTTTCCTAAATGCTTTATTCTCTAACTTAACCAGTCGTGCCTCTTGGATCTTATTTTACTTCTGCCCACAGACAGTACCCAACGCAATCCTGGTCCCAACTCCTCTCACTCAATGAAATCCAACTCTGAAACCCAGACTTTGGCCAGGGGCCTTGGGCTGCTTCTCTCCACAGAAGGAAGCAGAAATAGACGGGAGGGAGGGGAACCAGCTCATCACAGGTCTTCCTCACCCTGTGTCCTGATTCCCAGAAGGGCTTTCTTTGGAAGATTCACCCAACAAATAAAGTCTATCTCATCTCCCAGATTTTAAGCTATTTCACAAAAGAGCTTTTACACTTTTATCAGGTGTTTTGTACATGACCATCTCCTAATAATGGTGGCTCAGATGGTAAAGAATCTGCCTACAGTGCAGGAGACCTGGGTTCCATCCCTGGGTCAGGAAGATCCTCTGGAGGAGGCCACAGCAACCCACTCCAGTATTCTTGCCTGGAGAATTCTAGCCACAGAGGAGCCTTGTGGGCTACAGTCCAGGGATCACAAAGATTTGGACATGATTGAGTGACTAACATTTTCACTTCTTGTCCTAATAAAGATTTCTTGAATGATTTCCAGTCAGTCAAATTTTTAACTTACCTATAATCACAGTCATGATTATAAAAGGTGGGGTTTTTAAGAAGCTACTAAAACTTTGCTTTATACATAAAATTCATGGAGGACCAAGGCTGAAGTCATTCCTTAAGCCTTTGACTCAAACTGACTATTACTTTTGACATAGCTATACATTTTAAAGTAAGAAATGTAGTGGTAAATTATACCTAGCCACTTGCCATCCCTTGTGCCTCAGATTTGCAAAACAACAAAATTAAACTCCTTGTCCCTCAGTAATAGAGACTCCTATTATGTTTCCCCAGTAAGACCACAAAACATAAACTGCTACTGCCTCTCAGCAGAGGGAAGCATAAGCTAGTCTCTCTCCTTCATAATTATTTTATTTAGAAGGCATAGAAGAGACATATAGAAAAATAACAGTGTGAAGAGTACAGGGAGAACTCATTTCTTGGAGCAGGTTTTAAATGAATTAGAAATGTATTTTCTCCATCTGCTGCTGCTACTGCTCTTATGAAATTTGGGATTCACAAATTGCAGTTTGTATAACACTAACTCTGGGACTTGGACAATCTACTCAGGATCTGTAACCTGAGGGAAACGTTCTGGATTACTTCTGAGAGCTGTACAGCTCAATAAGGAGTATACACTCTGTAGGGCTTCCCCAACATCCGACCGGAAGCACCACGTGCTGGTCAGGGGAGAGGGAGAATATTAGTACCATAGCACCAGTACTGTATCATATTTCATGTTTGAAAATCCTTCACAGCTCTTCTGTGTGATGACTCCCAGCATCCCTTAATGGAGAGATTCTCATTATCCAAGTAAAAAGACACACTCATCATGTCTAAAAACATAGTATCTGCAATTTTTAAGGAATCTCCACACTGTTCTCCATAGTGGCTGTACTAGTTTGCATTCCCACCAGCAGTGTAAGAGGGTTCCCTTTTCTCCACATCCTCTCCATTATTTATTGCTTGTAGACTTTTGGATCACAGCCATTCTGACTGGTGTGAAATGGTACCTCATTGTGGTCTTGATTTGCATTTCTCTGATAATAAGTGATGTTGAGCATCTTTTCATGTGTTTGTTAGCCATCCGTATGTCTTCTTTGGAGAAATGCCTATTTAGTTCTTTGGCCCATTTTTTGATTGGGTCGTTTATTTTTCTGGAGTTGAGCTGCATAAGTTGCTTGTATATCTTTGAGATTAGTTGTTTGTCAGTTGTTTCGTTTGCTATTGTTTTCTCCCATTCAGAAGGCTGTCTTTTCACCTTGCTTATAGTTTCCTTTGTTGTGCAGAAGCTTTTAATTTTAATTAGATCCCATTTGTTTATTTTTGCTTTTATTTCCAGTATACTGGGAGGTGGATCATAGAGGATCCTGCTGTGATTTATGTCGGAGAGTGTTTTGCCTATGTTTTCCTCTAGGAGTTTTATAGTTTCTGGTCTTACATTTAGGTCTTTAATCCAGTTTGAGTTTATTTTTGTGTATGGTGTTAGAAAGAGGTCTAGTTTCATTCTTTTACAAGTGGTTGACCAGTTTTCCCAGCACCACCTGTTAAAGAGACTGTCTTTACTCCATTGTATATTCTTGCCTCCTTTGTCGAAGATAAGGTGTCCATAGGTGTGTGGGTTTATCTCAGGGCTTTCTATTTTGTTCCATTGGTCTATATTTCTGTCTTTGTGCCAGTACCATACTGTCTTAATGACTGTGGCTTTGTAGTAGAGCCTGAAGTCAGGCAAGTTGATTCCTCCAGTTCCATTCTTCTTTCTCAAGATTGCTTTGGCTATTCGAGGTTTTTGTATTTCCATACAAATCTTGAGATTACTTGATCTAGTTCTGTGAAAAATACTGCTGGTAGCTTGATAGGAATTGCATTGAATCTGTAGATTGCTTTGGGTAGTATACTCATTTTCACTATATTGATTCTTCCAACCCATGAGCATGGTATATTTCTCCATCTATTAGTGTCCTCTTTGATTTCTTTCATCAGTGTTTTATAGTTTTCGATATATAGGTCTTTAGTTTCTTTAGGTAGGTATATCCCTAAGTATTTTATTCTTTTCGTTGCAATGGTGAATGGGGTTGTTTCCTTGACTTCTTTTTCTACTTTCTCATTATTAGTGTATAGGAATGCAAGGGATTTCTGAGTGTTGATTTTATATCCTGCAACTTTACTATATTCCTTGATTAGCTCTGGTAGTTTTCTGGTCGAGTCTTTAGGATTTTCTATGTAGAGGATCATGTCGTCTGCAAACAGTGAGAGTTTTACTTCTTCTTTTCCAATTTGGATTCCTTGTATTTCTTTTTCTGCTCTGATTGCTGTGGCCAAAACTTCCAGTATGATATTGAATAGTAGTGGTGAAAGTGGACACCCTTGTCTTGTTCCTGACTTTAGGGGAAAAGGTTTCAATTTTTCACCATTGAGGACTTTTGGACTGTGAGGGAGAGGGAGAGGGGTGGATGATTTGGGAGAATGGCATTGAAACATGTATACTATCTTGTAAGAGCGAAGCGTCAGTCTATGTTCAATACAGGAGGCAGGATGCATGGGGCTGGTGCACGGGATGATTCAGGGAGATGATATGGGGTGGGAGGTGGGAGGGGGCTTCGGCATTGGGAGATCGTGGACACCTGTGGCTGATTCATGTCAATGTATGGCAAAACAAATACAGTATTGTAATAAAGAATAAAGTATTAAAAAAATAAAATAAAATAAAAACATAGTATCATGTGGTAGTTTAGTCACTAAGTCGTGCCCGACTCTTGTGACCCCATGGACTGTTGCCCACCAGGCTATATAGTATCATAGGACACTGAAAAGTAAAAAAAGCAGTTTAAATGTGCATTCTCACCATAGCCTCTCTCAAGGAAAAGAGAGGAAAACAGATATCTCCATAATCAAAAAGTAATAAGTAAAAACACGTGAACAATAAATAAAGTGAGGTGATAAATGCAAAACTCAACACCCAAACAAATCCTATTATTTTTCATCTTCATTGTTCATTAGGCTTGGAAAGTGGAGGAAAGGACAGGAATGGAGAATAAGTTCTCTAAGGATCTCTCAAAGGGTCAGATTCAGCTTCTGCTGTTCTAGAACATCCTCAGTAGCAAATAACCACAGACGGCTAATCTACCCAAATACAAAAACCTAAGTTATTTCATTCATTCTCCCAACAGTGTCAGACACTGGGACTACAGAGATGAAAAAGCAGACCCTAAAGGAGCTTCAGGTCTATTGAGGAAACAAAAACACTGGCAATCATAATAAACATGATTGTGCTTTAATAGAGGAATGTATAGAGTGTGGCAGGACAGAACTCAGAACCAGTAAGTCTCAGCCCACCAATCTAATGCTTCTCATACCTGTGAACCTTGGGTATCCTTCCCTATTCTATCACACCCTGATAAGTACCTACCACACCTGTTCCCACTAAGCATCACAGGAATCACAGCCCCCAAACATGGGCAGGAAATATGGATGTTCATGAAATTTGAATAATTTGATACACATTATTTTATTTAATCCTCACCACTACCCCCATTTTCCAGATGATATCACTGAGGCCTAGAGAAGTTACACAGGGCCAATATCAGATAGTAAGAATGGAAGGAACCGTCTCTGACCTCAAAGTCCATGTTCTTTCCATTACATTTCACTGCTTCCACTGCTTTGCTCAGTAAATAATTATCGACACCAGTGCTGGAGGTAGCCCTGTTTCTGTGTCTTTAAGTTTAGTCTCTTTAATGTAGATTGCAGTCTGTTGGCAGAAAATTAACTTTCAACAACAGCGACTCATTACGTGCATTTTAAGACTGGGTTACACTGAAGAATTCTCAGGAATCCCAAGTATAGTTTTCCCACCATGAGACTCTTGGCACAAACCCCATTGTCCTCAGGGCCAAAACACTTGTGTAAGGGAAGACTGAAGCCATATGATACACGGTTGCACGGGAGGAATGGCCAGTATTATCACCTACCTTAATTCTGATCATGTCAGGCCTGAGTATCTTAGATAGATGAAATGGAACTCATTTCCAGCACTGATGCAAATCTTAGTGGTTATAAAATCATGCATCTTATGTATTTTTAATGTAAAATAGGTTTTGTTTTCTTGGACTGTGAAGATTGTGGGCAGATTCATCATGATGCACAATGTCAGAAGCAGATTAAGAAACAGAGCAGGAGATGATACTGTTTACTGTTTGCAACTGCAGGGTAGTTGTACGTGTGCAGGATGGGAACAGGGAATTGCCAAGATCCTACATAAAGTTCACTGCTGTCTTTAAAAGTGTCATACATGCTCATGTAGTAAGAGTTGAAAATAAGGAAAATTAATAGCAAAAGGATATGCTAATAGAATTATTCATGGACAGAGTTCATAGGGGGAAATTCTCAGAAATGTCAGCTACCCAGCTTAGACTGTAGATGACCCATCTCCTTTGCAAGATGTGCATCAAGAGTGACATCCCTCCAGTCTAGTAGTTAAGACTCCATGCTTCCAATGCAGGGGTTGCAAGTTCAACTCCTGGTCAGAGAACTAAGATCCCACATGCCATGTGGCACAACCAAAAAAATTTTTTAAGATGTGCATCAAGAAAAACAAAGCTGGGATTTCCCTGGTAGTCCAGTGGTTAAGAGTCTGTCTTCCAATGCAGGGGACACAGGTTCAATCCCTGGTCAGGGAACTATGTTGAAGGGATGTTGAAGGGCAACTAAGCCCTCATGCCACAATGAAAGATCCTGTGTGCAGCAACTAAGACCCAGTGCAGCCAAATAAATAATAAAAACAGTTTATAAAAGGAAAACAAGGCTAAAATTCAGGCAAACTGGGGTTTTACAGACCCACTGTAGCACTCCCATACAATGCCTAAAGTGCAGACAAGCACTTTAATGAATAAATGACTAGTTGAATGCATGATTTCACTAACCATTCATTCATGGTTCATAAATCTTTGCATTGTGGAACATTTTCTGAGATTTAACTAAAACTGGCCATGGTCCAGACAGAGGAGGTGACATTTCAGCCTCATCTGAAGGGATGTGCAAGCCAAAAGTACGTAGGGATGTTTTCCTTTTAAAAACTCAGATCCACTCAGGAATTAACATCACATTCACTATCAACCGTTATTCCTTAGTGTGAATAAATTAATCAAATGCCATCCTTGTAATGGGTGGCTGATCCTGTGGGAGTTTTAATTGGCTCCAAGTAGAAAGGGAAGAACTGGGGAGCCTGGGACCTGGATGTGAAGGTATAGTTTCTGGTCTAAGAGGCCAGAAAGCTTGAAAGAAGAGGTGTGCTAGAAAGTGGGGATAAAGCCAAAGCCATCATTTCCCCACCCTCAGCTTTGTTCCACTCCACTGTCAGTTCCTCTTGAAAATACCTGTAAGAAAGGAAATCTGCAGTTGTTGCCTAAGTTCTGTTTAGATTGTGCATGCTAAACTCTCCCACTGGAGAGTATTCAGAATCAATATTTTCCCACCATGGGGCTCTCACCACATGATTCCTGGGATGCTGGACAGTCTCTGCACTTCCTTAGTTGGAGAAGAGAGAACAATGTCCGAGTGTGTGTGGAAGGGCTTCTCGGAGTGAGGACCATGGGACAGGGCCCCATATCATTGAGAGTGACAGCAGGAGCGAGACGCTTCCATGGAAAGTCAAAAGAACCTCGTCACAGAGAAGCAGAAATATTGTATGACATCCCTTATACATGGAATCTTAAAAGAAATGATACGAATGAACTTACTTATAAAGAAGAAACACGCTCACAGACTTAGAGAACAAACTTACAGTTGCTGGGGACAGGATAGTCATGGAGTTTGGGATGGACATGTACACACTGCTATGTTTAAAACAGATAACCAGCAAGGACTTATTGCATAGCACATGGAACTCGGCTCAATGCTACATGGCAGCCTGGACGGGAGCGGAGTTTGGGGAGGATGGATACATGTATATGTATAGCCGAGTTCCTTTGCCATCCACCTGAAACTATCACAACACTGTTAATTGTCTATGCCATAATATAACATAAAAAGTTAAAATCACCTCTTCAGCAAATCAAAAGGCCTTGCCATAAATATCTAAGCCTACTTGATCCTTTCCTTTCTTTCTTCCTCCATTCCTCACAGGAAACTGAATCTTCTCAGGTAATCTGGGACCATATACTAGGTACCCAGAACACATCATGTGATTCACATAAGTAACCTCACTGAACACCCAATAGCCTGAAAAGCTGGCAGATCGTTCCTGGTTTTATTACATGAGGAAACTGAGGTCCTG
This sequence comes from Nanger dama, assembly GCA_917880005.1. Classification (NCBI taxonomy): domain Eukaryota; kingdom Metazoa; phylum Chordata; class Mammalia; order Artiodactyla; family Bovidae; genus Nanger; species Nanger dama. The sequence goes on from CAKJTW010000066.1 coordinate 11,865,267, forward strand.
AAAGGTCGCATAGCTTGTCTAAGGTTTATGTCACTGAAAAGTGACTGAGACAGAATTTGAACGAGTGTACAAGACTCCTCAGGCTTCTCTGGAGGCTCAGTCAGTAAAGACTCGTCTGCCAATGCAGGAGACTCAGGTTCAATTTCTGTGTCAGGAAAACCCCTGGAGCAGGAAATGGCACCCCACTCCAGTATTCTTGCCTGGGAAATCCCATGGATGGAGGAGCCTGGTGGGCTGCAGTCCACGGGATTGCACTTTGTTGGATGTGACTGAGCAACTAAACCACCACCACAAGACTCCACAGCCTATCCCCTTTTCCCTCTCCACTGCCCCCTTGTATTCTAATTCTATATCTCATTCTCATCTTATTTAATTTTTTTCCAAATCCTCTGAAAGTTGTTGCCTGTGAAGATTTGTCTACTGTCTGATAGTTCTGGACACAAAGTCATTAGGTTGTAAATTAAATTAAACTTCTGTTCAAACAAGTATGCAAAATAATCTTTAAAGGCAGCAATATGCTTAAGGAAATGGCCGTGATAACGTTTCACTTCTGAAACTATGAGCTTTGCAGTGCCAGCTGATCAACCCCCAGGAATCGTTAATAAGTTTTGTCTTGGACTTCTGCACAACCAGAAACTCTGGTTTGACCTCAGGATGATGGATGTGGGTGATTTCGATCCGAGGACAGATAAAAGAAAGGAGGTTTTTGCAAGTTGACAAAAACAGGATGGCCGTGGCTCCATGTGATTTGCTATTTATGAAGAGATTCTGTTTGCTGTTGTGACAGATTTATCTGTCCTGACATTTATTCTGCTTATTTAAAAAAAAAAATCACACTCATCAGCTCTGTATCTGGGCATGATAAATACATTTTGTGTCCCAAATCTTATTATGCTAAATTTATTTTCCATTCCAGCATGGGGCAGAAAATATATCTTTGATTTGTTCTTTTCAACTCTTTTGAGTGCATTATCGTGTGATTTTGTGCATTTCCTAATTTTAGACACTTTACCTGCACTTCTTTTTCATTTTTTCTGAAAAAAAAAAGAGAGAAAGAAAGCTGACTTGAAACTCAACATTAAAAAACTAAGATCATGGCAACTGGTCCCATCACTTCATGGCAAATAGAAGGGAAAAAAGTGGAAGCAGTGACAAATTTTATTTTTCTGGGCTCCAAAATCACTGCAGACAGTGACTGAAGCCATGAAGTTAAATGACACTGGCTCCTTGGAAGGAAGGCTATGACCAACCTAGACAGCATGTCAAAAAGCAGAGATATCACTTTGCCAACAAAGGTGTATATAATCAAAGCTATGGTTTTTCCTGTAGTCATGTATGGATGTGAGAGTTGGACCATAAAGAAGGTTAAGCATAGAAGAATTAATCCGGTGAATTAATAACTGTGGTGCTGGAGAAGACTCTTGAGAGTCCCTTGGACAGTAAGGAGATCCAACTAGTCAATTCTAAAGGAAATCAACCCTGAATATTCATTGGAAGGACTGGCACTGAAACTAAAATTCCAATTCTTGGCCACTTGATGTGAAGAGCCAATTCACTGGAAAAGATCCTGATTCTGGAAAAGGTTGAAGGCAAAAGGAGGAGTTAGCAGAGGATGAGATGGTTAGATAGGGTCACCAATTCAATGGACATGGTTTTGAGTGAACTCTGGGAGAGAGAATGCTCAAACTACCGCACAATTGCACACATCTCACACGCTAGCAAAGTAATGCTCAAAATTCTCCAAGACAGGCTTCAGCAATACATGAACCATGAACTTCTAGATGTTCAAGCTGGTTTTAGAAAAGGCAGAAGAACCAGAGATCAAATTGCCAATATCCATTGGATTATCAAAAAAACAAGAGTGTTCCAAAAAGCATCTACTTCTACTTTATTGACTGTGCCAAAGCCTTTGACTGTGTGGATCATGATAAACTGAAAAATTCTTCAAGAGATGGGAATACCAGACCACCTGACCTGCCTCTTGAGAAATCTGCATGCAGGTCAGGAAGCAACAGTTAGAACTGGACATGGAACAACAAACTGGTTCCAAATAGGAAAAGGAGTACATCAAGGCTGTATATTGTCATTCTGCTTATTTAACTTACATGCAGAGTACATCATGAGAAAGGCTGGGCTGAATGAAGCACAGAAATGCACAGAAATGCATTGGAGAAGGAAATGGCAACCCACTCCAGCATTCTTGCCTGGAGAATCCCAGGGACAGGGGAGCCTGGTTGGCTGCCGTCTATGGGATCGCACAGAGTCGGACACTACTGAAGCGACTTAGCAGCAGCAGCTTAGCAGGATGAAGCACAAGCTGGAATCAAGATTGCTGGGAGAAATATCAATAACCTTAGATATGCAGATGACACCACCCTTGTGGCAGAAAGTGAAGAACTAAAGAGCCTCTTGATGAAAGTGAAAGAGGAGAGTGAAAAAGTTGGCTTAAAGCTCACCATTCAGGAAACTAAGATCATGGTATCTGATGCCATCACTTTGTGGCAAATAGATGGGGAAATGATAGAAACAGTGACAGACTTTATTTTGGGGGCTCCAAAATCACTGCAGATGGAGACTTCTGCCATGAAATTAAAAGATGCTTACTCCTTGGAAGAAAAGCTATAACCAACCTGCTGCTGCTGCTGCTGCTGCTTCTAAGTCGCTTCAGTCGTATTCGACTCTGTGCGACCCCATACATGGCAGCCCACCAGGCTCCTCTGTCTCTGGGATTCTCCAGGCAAAAATACTAGAGTGGTTTGTCATTTCCTTCTCCAATGCACAAAAGTGAAAAGCGAAAGTGAAGTTGCTCAGTCGTGCCCAACTCTTAGTGACCCCATGGACTGCAGCCTACCAAGCTTCTCTGTTCATGGGATTTTCCAGGCAAGAGTACTGGAGTGGGGTGCCATTGCCTTCTCCATGACCAACCTAGAGCATATTTAAAAAGCAGAGACATTACTTTGCCAACAAAGGTACATGTAGTCAAAGCTTTGGCTTTTCCAGTAGTCCTGTGTGGATATGAGAGTTGGACTGTGAAGAAAGCTGAGCACCGAAGAATTGATGCTTTTGAACTGTGGTGTTGGAGAAGACTCTTGAGAGTCCCTTGGACTGCAAGGAGATCCAACCAGTCCATCCTAAAGGATATCAGTTCTGAATATTTGTTGGAAGGACTGATGTTGAAGCTGAAACTCCAATACTTTGGCCACCTGATGCAAAGAACTGACTCATTTGAAAAGACCCTGATGCTGGGAAAGATTGAGGGAGGAAGAAGAAGGGGAAGACATAGGATGAGATGGTTGGATGGCATCACCAACTCTATGCACATGAGTTTGAGTAAACTCCAGGAGTTGGTGATGGAATGGGGAGGCCTGGCATGCTGTGGTGCATGGGGGTCACAAAGAGTTGGACACGACTGAGCAACTGAACTGAACTAAACTGACCTGGGAGATAGTGGAGGACAGAAGAGCCTGATGTGCTGTGGTCCATGGGGACATGACTTAAGGACTGAAAAAACAACCAGCACTTCTGGGACTTCTACCTATTTTAACATATAAAGCCCACAATATTAGTAAACACAAGTCAGAACTAAAATTTAATCATAATACCTTTCACAAAATAATAATAGGATTAACTGAGCTGCACAAAGTGTTTTTTTATATATGTATCACCTTATTCAATCTTTAGGTATACTGCTTATCAAAATTAGTTGAAACAAGGAAGATTAAAGCAAGTGTCATATTATCATCTCACCTTTTTTTCTGGTCACCTAGCAGATAACATAGGAAAAAAGGTTTAGGTTATGTCTGCGTGCATGCGTGTGTTCTCAGTCGCTTCAGTCGCATCCAACTCTTTACGACACTATGGACTATAGCCCACCAGGTTCCTCTGTCTGTGGGATTCTCCAGGCAAGAATACTGGAGTGGGTTGCCATGCCCTCCTCCAGGGGATCTTCCCAACCTAGGAATAAAATCCGTGTCTCCTGTGTCTCCTGCATTGATGGAGGATTCTTTACTCACTGAGCCACCTGGGAAGCCCTAGGCTACCCAATGCCAAAACATCTAGCCACTTTCTTTCTTTCTTTTCTTTTTTTTAATCCAGGTGTCTATTGTTATAGAAACTTAGAAATAGTTTGTAGTGGTTACCAGAGGGCAGAGGGAATGGGGAGGGGCAAGAGAGGTTTATGGGGTTAAGAGATACAAACTCCTATGTACAAAATAGATAAGTAACAATGGTATATTTTAAAGCACAAGGAATTATAGCCATTGTTGTTGCTGTTTAGTGACTAAGCTGTGTCCAACTCGTTGCAACTCTATGGTCTGTAGCCCGCTAGGCTAGCCTTCTATAATGTGATAGGCATACTAAAGGCCTGCCAAGACATCTGTATCCTAATCCCCCGAATACATCAATATGTTATCAGTTCAGTTCAGTTCAGTCACTCGGTCATATACGACTCTTTGTAACCCATGTGCCACAGCACACCAGGCCTCCCTGTCCATCATCAACTCCTGGAGTTTACTCATATCATGTCCATTGAGTTAGTGATGCCATCCAACTATCTCATCCTCTGTCGTTCCCTTCTCCTCCCACCTTCAATCTTTCCCAGCGTCGGGGTCTTTTCAAATGAGTCAGCTCTTCCCATCAGGTGGCCAAAGTGTTGGAGTTTCAGCTTCAACATCGGTCTTTCCAGTGAATACTCAGTACTGATCTTTAGGATGGACTGGCTGGATCTTCTTGCAGTTTGAGAGATTCTGAAGAGTCTTTTCCAACACCACAGTTCAAAAGCATCTGTTCTTCGGCGTTTAGCTTTCTTTATAGTCCAGCTCTCACATCCGTACATGACCACTGGAAAAACCATAGCCTTGACTAGATGGACCCTAGTCGGCAAAGTAATGTCTCTGCTTTTTTATATGCTGTCTAGGTTGCTCATAACATTTTTTCCAAGGAGTAAGCATCTTTTAATTTTATGGCTGCAGTCACCATCTGCAGTGATTTTGGACCCCACAAAATAAAGTCAGCCACTGTTTCCACTGTTTCCCCATCTACTTGCCATGAAGTGATGGGATCAGATACCATGATCTTAGTTTTCTGGATGGTGAGTTTTAAGCCAACTTTCACTCTCGTCTTTCACTTTCATCAAGAAGCTCTTTAGTTCTTCTCTTTCTGCCATAAGGGTGGTGTCATCTGCATATCTGAGGTTATTGACATTTGTCCTGGTAATCTTGATTCCAGCTTGTGCTTCATCCAGTCCAGCATTTCTCATGTGTACTCTGCATATAACTTAAATAAGCAGAGTGACAATATGCAGCCTTGACATACTCCTTTCCCAATTTGGAACCAGTATGTTGTTCCACATCCAGTTGTAACTGTTGCTTCCTGACCTGCATGCAGATTTCTCAAGAGGCAGGTCAGGTGGTCAGGTATCCCCATCTCTTTCATAATTTTCCACAGTTTATCGTGATCCACACTGTCAAAGACTTTGGCATAGTCAATAAAGCAGAAATAGATGCTTTTCTGGAACTCTCTTGCTTTTTCCATGATCCAGCAGATGTTGGCAGTTTGATCTCTGGTTCCTCTACCTTTTCTACATCCAGCTTGAACATCTGGAATTTCACAGTTCACACAACCTGGCTTGGAGAATTTTGAGCATTACTTTACTAGCATGTGAGATGAGTACAGTTGCGCGGTAGTTTGAGCATTCTTTCGCATTGCCTTTCTTTGGGATTGGAATGAAAACTGATGTTTTCCAGTCCTGTGGCCACTGTTGAGTTTTCCGAATTTGCTGGCATATTGAGTGTGCAGTACTTTCACAGCATCATCTTTTAGGATTTGAGATAGCTCAGCTGGAATTCCATCACCTCCACTAGCTTTGTTCATAGTGATGCTTCCTAAGGCTCACTTGACTTCACTTTCCAGGATGTCTGGCTCTAGGTAAGTGATCACACCATTGTGATTATCTGGGTCATGAAGATCTTTTTGTACAGTTCTTCTGTGTATTCTTGCCACCTCTTCTTAATATCTTCTGCTTCTGTTAGGTCTATACCATTTCTGTCCTTTATTGAGCACATCTTTGCATGAAATATTCCCTTGGTATCTCTAATTTTCTTAAAGAGATCTCTAGTCTTTCCCATTCTATTGTTTCCGCCTATTTCTTTGCACGGATCACTGAGGAAGGCTTTCTTATCTCTCCTTGCTATTCTTTGAAACCCTATATTCAAATGGGTATATCTTTCCTTTTCTCCTTTGCTTTTCACTTCTCTTCTTCTCAGTTATTTGTAAGTCCTTCTCAGATAGCCATTTTGCTTTCTTGCATTTCTTTTTCTTGGGGATGGTCTTGATCCCTGTCTCCCGTACAATGTCACAAACCTCCATTCCTAGCTTGTCAGGCACTCTGTCTATCAGATCTAGTCCCTTAAATCTATTTCTCACTTCCACTGTATAATCATAAGGGATTTGATAGGTCATACCTGAATCATCTAGTGGTTTTCCCTACTTTCTTCAATTTAAGTCTGAATTTGGTAATAAGGAGTTCATGATCTGAGCCACAGTCAGCTCCTGGTCTTGTTTTTGCTGACTGTATAGAGCTTCTTCATTTTTGGCTACAAAGAATATAATCAATCTGATTTCGGTGTTTGCCATCTGGTGATGTACATGTATAGAGTCTTCTCTTGCGTTGTTGTGTTGCAAATGGAATTAAGGTTGCTAATCAGCTGATCTTAAAATAGGGAGATTATCCTGGATTATCCAAGTAGGTCCATGTAATCACAGGGTCCTTAGAAGTAGAAGAAGTCAAAAGAAAGTCATAGAAAGATGTGATAATAGAATAAAGATGTAGGGATATGCAATGTTGCTGGTTTTGAGGATGGAAAAGGGAGCCATTGGTCCCCAAGGAGGACCAGTGGCCTTGAGAAGCTACATAGACAGGGAAATAGATTACCCCTTAGTGTCCCTTCTAAAAAGGACCACCCCCTGTCAATACCCATTACTTTGATTTCAATCCAGTCACACCTGTGTCTAACTTTTGAATGACAGAACTGTCAGATATCAATGTGTGTCTTTTAAGTTGGTAGTAAATTGTGGGCTTCCCAGGTGATACATTCTTAAAGAACCCACCTGCCAGTGCAGGAGACACAAAGACATGTATTCAATCTCTGGGTCAGTAAGATCCCATGGATTAGGAAATGGCAACTACTCCAGTATGCTTGCCTAGGAGATCTATGGACAGAGGAGCCTGGCAGGCTACAGTCCTTGTGGTCGAAGAGTCAGATGCAACTGAGTGACTGAGCATCACTTCAGTTCACTTCAGTCGCTCAGTCATGTCTGACTCTTTGCGACCCCATGAATCGCAGCACGCCAGGCCTCCCTGTCCATCACTAACTCCTGGAGTTCACTCAGACTCACGTCCACCGAGTCAGTGATGCCATCCAGCCATCTCATCCTCAGTCGTCCCCTTCTCCTCCTGCCCCCAATCCTTCCCAGCATCAAAGTATTTTCCAATGAGTCAACTCTTCCCATGAGGTGGCCAAAGGACTGGAGTTTCAGCTTCAGCATCATTCCTTCCAAAGAAATCCCAGGGTTGATCTCCTTCAGAATGGACTGGTTGGATCTCCTTGCAGTCCAAGGGACTCTCAGGAGTCTTCTCCAACACCACAGTTCAAACGCATCAATTCTTCAGCACTCAGCTTTCTTCACAGTCCAACTCTCACATCCATACATGACTACTGGAAAAACCGTAGCCTTGACTAGACAGACCTTAGTCGGCAAAGTAATATCTCTGCTTTTGAATATGCTATCTAGGTTGGTCATAACTTTTCTTCCAAGGAGTAAACATCTTTTAATTTCATGGCTGCAGTCACCATCTGCAGTGATTTTGGAGCCCAAAAAATAGTCTGACATTGTTTCCCCATCTATTTCCCATGAAGTGATGGGACCGGATGCCATGATCTTTGTTTTCTGAATATTGAGCTTTAAGCCAACCTTTTCACTTTCCTCTTTCACTTTCATCAAGAGGCTTTTGAGTTCCTCTTCACTTTCTGCCATATGGGTGGTGTCATCTGCATATCTGAGGTTATTGATATTTCTCCCGGCAATCTTGATTCCAGCTTGTGTTTCCTCCAGTCCAGCATTTCTCATGATGTACTCTGCATATAAGTTAAATAAGCAGGGTGACAATATACAGCCTTGACGTACTCCTTTTCCTATTTGGAACCAGTCCAGTTCTAACTGTTGCTTCCTGACCTGCATGCAGATTTCTCAAGAGGCAGGTCAGGTGGTCTGGTATTCCCATCTCTCTCAGAATTTTCCACAGTTTATCGTGATCCAGGCTTTGGCATAGTCAATAAAGCAGAAATAGATGTTTTTCTGGAACTCTCTTGCTTTTTCCATGATCCAGCGGATGTTGGCAATTTGATCTCTGGTTCCTCTACCTTTTCTAAAGCCAGCTTGAACATCAGGAAGTTCACGGCTCACGTATTGCTGAAGCCTGTCTTGAAGAATTTTAGCATTGCTTTACTAGCATGTGAGATGAGTACAGTTGTGCGGTAGTTTGAGCATTCTTTCGCATTGCCTTTCTTTGGGATTGGAATGAAAACTGATGTTTTCCAGTCCTGTGGCCACTGCTGAGTTTTCCAAATTTGCTGGCATACTGAGTGTGCAGCACTTTCACAGCATCATCTTTCAGGATTTGAAATAGCTCAACTGGAATTCATAACAAATTGTTAAAGCAGCAGTAGAAAATGAACACAGTGGAATAAAGCTTCATGTTGTAGAGTAAGTTAAGAAGCACAAGGGGTGAAGATGAAAGAGACAAATAGAGTCACAGACTAAGTGTTTCATAGAGGAAGCAAATCTTTTGAAAACCTATGACAGAAAACCTTTTGCAGAAGGTAAGACAAAACAAAGCTTTTAACATTGTTTGGGCAACATCCATGACCAGCAGCCTGCCCATATTAGAACAGGGTACAGTGTGTTTTTGAATGACTTCTGGATACAGTTTAAAATATTTGGGCTAATTCATACAGTTGCTGATTATGGGATAGATTTTTTTCCTAATAAGTTTCTATTGCATAACCAGTTAAGTTGTCATTTACAGCTCATCAAATGAACAGGTCATAATATCCTCCAACTTTTTTTTCAAGTTTCCAAGTTAACTCTGTAATATCTTCCTTCCATCTCTGAGAGGAGTTATGATGAAGCATCATCTAGACCTTGGCAGAGTTTGTTTCGCTGAATGTTCCAGACTAAGAGAATGTTAGCTCAGGAAACCCTCTTAAGTGGATATTGATATTTAATAAGCTTGACTCTGATGATGCGTTTCAGCTAGTCCATCTTCCAGAAAGTCGACACCGTCTCTGATTGTCTATTACATAAGCCTGTTTGAGAACAATGCCATCACCCAAGTTCCTCCTATGGGAATTGCTGCAGGTTCACCAGTTGTCACTAAATTTTCTCCTCCCTCAGGACAGATGCAATGAATATCTTTCACTTCCATGTCCACCCCACCTTCAAGCACATTATCTTTCACAAAGCTGACACTAAATGATATTCCATAAATGAAGTCAATGAAGCACTGTAATTATAGCCCAGACTGTGAGCTAAGGAGCCTTTCCAGATTCGTAATTATGTATGAAGCTCCATCCTTGCGTATGAAACTTCTGCATTTCTACATTTGTTCAGATATGTGTGTCTGTAAATATACAAAACTCATCCTGATACATCTGATGTTGTCAGCCACAAAGTATCAGACTGCTGAGTACTAAATTATGAGATCAAATATGCTAATGTCAATGATCTAGATAATATTTCAAAAGCAAGCACTGTATTAAAGAGTCAGAAATTCTCTTTCTTGCAATACGTTTTCAAAACGACTGATTTTGTCACAGTATCTTAATTGAGGGTTCTTCTAGACCTAATCTCTCTCTAAAAGAAAAAGTCAATACATGAGTCACTTAGAGAAACTCAGATTGTCAGCCTGATAAAGAACTCAAGACAGAAAATTTCTTTTCCCTTTAATTGTTAATATCTATCCCTAATTGGCATTTAAAAATCATTTTTATTCCTGTTCTGGACCATCTTATGGGAAATACAGACTATGGTTGTGCCTGTGAATGCACAAATTTAAGTAGGGTTAGTGCATTATCTGGGCTTCCCTGGTGGCTCAGATGTTAAAGCATCTGCCTCCAATGTGGGAGACCCGGGTTCGATCCCTGGGTCGGGAAGATCCCCTGGAGAAGGAAATGGCAATCCACTCCAGTATTCTTGCCTGGAGAATCCCATGGACAGAGAAGCCTAGTAAGTTACAGTCCACGGGGTCACAAAGAGTCGGACACGACTGAGCGACTTCACCATCAGTGCATTATCTAAATTCCAGACAATTTCAGGCTGAACTTTTTCATTAAGTCGTTACAATATAGGAAATTGCCTTGATTTTTCCTATCTATGGCCCTCTGCTTATGACAGAGACCATACCTTATTAATTTTATACCATTCCATACCTAGAATACCTAGAATACAATTCACCTTCAAAACTTTTGTTAAACTTCATTCCATAGATACTGGAAAGCTAATAAAACAATGCAAAATCAAGTAAAGAGAGAAAATTAGCTAGTTCATGTGACTGTTTGATGTAATAATAATAATAAAACTGGATAATTAAGAACTCCAGATGCTAACTTATCTAGTTTAACAAGTTAGTAGACAATCTCAGAAATTATCTGAACATCCAATTTAGAAAAGACAGCATTCACCCCTGTCAAGATCTTTGAAGTACAAATCATCTTCTGCTTGAATCATTCACAGAATATTCGAATCCCCTTGCCTTGTTTTGCATGTGTAATCATAGATCAAGATTAAGTGCTTTATTCAAGAACCTATTTAAAAGACAGTGGTGGCTAATCATTTAAAATTAGCTCCTTGACCGGCACTGTAAGCCATGCATGCACAACCAAAGCTGGGGGCTTGATCCTAATTACTCACATTGATTGTCTACTTGTCCCAAATTCATTAATTCAAAAGCTCCTGTCTCTAGTACTCCCTCTCATTTGGGTTGTCCTGATCTCCACCCGCTGAAAACATTATCATTTGGGGAGGAAAAATGGCTGTTTTAAATGAAGCCAAAATATGGGAACTCTATATAAAATCCCATTAGTAAAAGAAATTCTCAGCCTGAGACTGTGTTCTTTATTTATCATTTTGACTTTTTGGGTGCACCCTATTCTCATATATGGAAGGACTCCATGTGTCTTGGAGGAGATTGTACCAGACTCCAGTTGAAAGATTGAGGTGCCCTGGGCAATTATAAAGCTGGTGCACTTCAAAAGCAGTCACCTCTGATAGCTCTAGATTTTTAAGGATCACTTGGCTTTTTAAAAAGCAGCCTTTGGACTCTGGGAACTGTCTTATCTGTCTCCTATTTCATACTTCAAATTCTCTCTTCTTAAATGGGGATTTATTTCTCTGTGGAATTCAAGAGGATTTGCATGTCTAACAAGGACTGACGAACATCTCTGGGAGGAATTGAGGAAGATTCTTTGTAATTACTGAGGTGTCTGACTGATTACAACTATAGGCAAAAAATACCATTGACATTGAAAAGCTGACCACTTATTTTGTCTAGAATAAATAGTTATTTTCTGGACTGCATTACAGAGGCCAAAGCAACATTAGCTTAAACTCTACTCACCAAATGTGTTGAAATGAAGCCAGGACTCTTATCAAACCAAGCCAGAAGTTTCCCTTGCTCTTTCACATTCCTTTCCAATTTTGCCAAGCTTCCTAGACATTTATTTTCAAAGGTTGTTGCTTCATGAGCTCATAAACATTACATTTCAGGCAACTTTACAAGAACTATTTAAATTCTACCAATATTTAATGATTATCTCCTGAATATTAACTATAGACCCAAAACTATGCAAAGGCAATAGAATTCTCAGGGGTTTTTCTCTTATATAGCAATGAGCTTGACTTCTGATACATTTATTCAAGACTCTCTTTAATTTACAGACTTCTCCAAGTAAAAGCCTGTCAGCTTACTTTATCTTTTTGCTCCAGGAAAGTGATTTGCCTAACTAAAGGGCAATTGCTTTAGCTAAGGACTTTGTGCTTAAATACAGAAACAACAAAGCATAGATTCCTTTTTTTTTTTTTTTAAATTTTATGGCCATGCAGCAGGCAGGCAAAATCTTAGTTCCCTGACCAGACATCAAACCCATGCCCACTGCAGTGCAAGCATAGAGTCTTAACCACTGGACCACCAAAGAAGTCCCAGACTTCATTTATTAGTAGTAACTTTAATATAGTCCTGAATGCCTCTACATTGCTTTTGAAGCCATCATTTATTTATTTCATTGTTTTGCCCTTTTGCATCACTCTAATCTGGAAGCGGGCTACCCTGGTAGCTCAGCAATAATCTGCCTGTCATTGCAGGAGATGCAGGTTCAAGCCCTGGGCTGGAAAGGTCCCCCTGGAGAAGGAAATGGCAACCCACTCCAGAATTCTTGCCTGGAAAATCCCAAGGACAGAGGAGACTGGCGGGCTGCAGTCCATGGGAGTCTCAAAGATTCAGACACGACTTAACGACTGAAAAACAAGTCTGGAAGCAGTAGGTCAGAGAGGGTTGTGGGAATCCAGAGAGCCTGCCAAGCGAGAATAGAGACCTGGACCCTGGTGGGAGAGGCACAGATGCCTTCTACGGAGGATGACTCTGGTGATGCAGAGAGGAGGATGCAGCAGACCATCCAAGGGGAATGACCATCTCAGTGCTTTGTAGCAGGGGTTGGCATGAAACAGTAGCAGCGTCTCAAACACAGAGACAGATCTCTGTCCTGGGGACATCTGGGCAATAGTCAATACATAAGAGTCAGACAGCCACACGTTGCCCTTTCTGAAAATATAAGCAAATATGTTCATAGATTCCTATCCTCACCACTTTTTACATTCTTTTTCATTATGATTTATCTTAAGATATCGAATATAGCTCTCTGTCAGTAGGACCTTGTTGTTTATTCATTCTATATATAAAAGCTTACATCTGCTAACCCCAAACTCCCACTTCAGCTCTTCTTCAGCCCCCCTTCCCTTTGGCAACTACCAATCTGTTCTCTATGTCCATGACTGTGTTTTTGTTTCACAGATAGGTTCATTTGTGTAATATTTTAGATTCCACATACAAAATCATACGGTATTTGTATTTCTCTTTCTGACTTATTTCAGTTAGTATGATCCTTTCTAGTTGCACCCATACTGCTGTAAATGGCATTATTTCATTCTTTTTATGGCTGAGTGATATTCCATGTGTGTATACGTATAATACCATATCTTCTTTATCCATTCATGTATCAATTCCTCACCACCTTTTAAACAAAAAATAGCATATTGTAACTCTCATCTACACTTTTTTTTAACTTAATGGACACTATAGATCACTCTATCAGAGTTCTCGTTTCTTTTTACAGCTGCACAGTGCTCCATTGTATATATTCCTTGGTGTAAGCTACTGAAGGACATTTGGGCTGTTTCCAGTCTTTTGTTCTTACAGTGTCAAAATTAATAGCTTTGTGCATAAGTCACTTTGTGTTTTTGCCATTTTATCTTTCAAATAGATTCCTTGAAGTAGATTTGCTGATTCAAAGCTGGATGCTGCTGTATTCCATTTTATAGAGGTTCTCCCATTCTGCATTCCCATCAGCGGTGAAAATCAAGTACAGATGATGTTATGTTGGAGAAACAGGGTAGGAATTTGAGATACTTCCAGTCTAGTGTTTCTGTTTTCTATTGAAATTGAAATTGAGAACAGGGTCATCAGCAAATCGAGACAGAGGTTCAGTGTGGAGTTGGTGTCTGGAGAGGAGAAGGGAAGTGTCTGAATAGCTGAAGCTGAGCAACAAGGTAGGGCAGAGCTAATCAACAGTTTTGAAGGCTCAGCCTAAACTCTGGTCTTTGAGTTTCTCCTAGCATCAGTCAGCAAATAGTAGAGCAGATTTCCTCAGCAATGTTTCATGGACCAAGTACAGGACTTTAGAAGTGCAAGTGGTTGACTTACTCTGTGTCAGGGTTGGAGTGGAATAGACAGGGCATTGAAGGTATTGTCAAGAGAATGGATTCTAAGCTGGATGAAGAAGGAAATGAAGCTAAGAAGGGTCTAATGAAGAAGGACTTAAGGGACATAAATCCATGGATGAAGAGTCAAAGACTGGTGTTGTGGGACGAGAAGAAGCTAGAGACTCCCCTGGTGATGCAGTGGTTAGGACTTCACTGTAGGTGACACAGGTTCTGTCCCTGGTTGGGGAACTAAGATCCCGAGTGCTGTGTGGTGTGGCCAAATAAATAAACTAAATAAAAACACATAGAAGCAATACTTAAAAAATGAAAACATTCAAAGAAATAAAAAGAAAACTCTAGCTGGACACGAAGCTATCAGAATGTATAATTTTAGCGTGTGAGATTTCAGATACAGAGCAGTGCCAGATGAGAGCAAGGTCCTCTTTGGGCCGTGGGAGTTGACAATTGAATTGGAAGGGAAATGAAGTTAAAAAGACTGAGAAGCTTAGAGGCAAAATTATCTGAAGCGACGTTGGAGTCCCCTGGGGTAGATTTAGAGCTGACCAAATTATTTGCTTACTGAAGGAGATGTCTACTATTATTTCACTCTGATAGAGCCTATTTCCTAAGAGGTCATAAGCTAATTGTTAAATGAATGAAAAACCCAGCTGTTGTAGAAAAGACATATCCGCTTTTAGGAAATAATACAATTTAGGGCTATTAGTGATGTCTATTGATACCATCAGTATTTGGGATATTGCTACTGACTTGTTTTGTGTGTTTTTTTCACTGATAACTGACTAGTAAGGAAATGGGATATTTCTTTCCTGTGTTTTATTTTTCTCCATATGTGAAGAAATATACAGTAGAAAGATGTACACAGGAGACATTGGGAAATCAGAGTTTTGCAAGGTCCATTGTCTTTGCTGGTGATCTGTGACCTTTGGCAAGGCTCTGTTTTCATCATAAGAAATGGTTTTGGATAATCTCTTCTTTCATTTCTCACTCTAAAATTCATATGTCTGTGATTATGGAGGTTGAAGGAAGTCAGGAAGTAAAACTTCTAGTTATATTCATATATCTAGTCTGAAATTATTTTGCTTTCAAACTGTTTTGAAGGTAAATATTGAAATGCTTGAATTGACATTTTGAAACTATTTAAGGGAAATGATGTTAGGTTCTTGCCACAGAATGAGATTCAAAATGCTAGAAACACCGCTCAAGTATTCCATGAACCTAAATCAAAGGTTATCTCTGAAAAGATGATTTTCCCCACGGAAGCTAGATATCTAAGAAGTCAGATCCTGCAATCTCGATCAGGATTAAGATCCTAACATATTAAATAACACATGTTTCCATTTCTACCTATTTTGGGTTGAAGAATGAAATATATATTTCTTTATATTTATATATACATATAAAATACAACAAAAACTTAGTTTATGTAGTACTTGGATGAAGAAGACACAGATCTTTACCCTTGAGATAATTACATAATAGTAGAGATAAAACCATGTGTAAATATAAGCAAATAACCATAGTCCAAAGCAGGCTAAATCCTATATGAGTATATAAATAAAAAATAGAACCCTGGGTTATTTTTTAAAGGTGTTGAGAAGTAGAGAATAATTGAAATATTCCCATTTTTCATTTCTTATCTTTATACCATATTTTTTCCATTTTCAGTTCCTTTTATTTTTATCTAAATGATTTGCTTTTTAAAAAAATTTACTTTACAATACTGTCTTGGTTTTGCCATACATCAACATGAATCCTCCACGGGTGTATGGGAATTAGATGATTTGCCTTTGTATACAGAAGTTAGCTTTATTGCCAATTACTTTTATTCAGTATTGATGTGCTTACAGGTAAGTATAACATGACTAAGATGAACAACTACAATGCTTAATTTTAAGAATACACAGAGAATTTTAGTCTCTTTGCAGTTCAGTTAACTAAAGTGACTTGTCCACATTCTGTATAATATTAATCTCTCCCCATTTTTCGATCTTGGACATTTCAAAGCTCTTTAACAATCAGACAAGAGAAAGGAACTAAGATAGTTTTTTGATGGTCTTCTTTTCAGTTAACTTTTATTGGAGTAGAGTTGCTTTACCATGTTACATCCATTTCTACTGTACAGCAAAGTGAATCAGCTATATGTGTGCATATTTCCCCTCCTTCTGGTCTTCTTTCCCATTCAGGTTGCCGCAGTGCATTAAGTAGAGTTCCCTGTGGCATGTTCTTATTCAGTTCAGTTCAGTTCAGTCGCTCAGTCGTGTCCGACTCTTTGCGACCCCATGAATCGCAGCACGCCAGGCCTCCCTGTCCATCACCAACTCCCGGAGTTCACTCAGACTCACATCCATTGAGTCCGTGATGCCATCCAGCCATCTCATGTCTGTTGTCCCCTTCTCTTCCTGCCCCAAATCCCTCCCAGCATCAGAGTCTTTTCCAGTGAGTCAACTCTTCACATGAGGTGGCCAAAGAACTGGAGTTTCAGCTTTAGCATCATTCCTTCCAAAGAAATCCCAGGGTTGATCTCCTTCAGAATGGACTGGTTGGATTTCCTTGCAGTCCAAGGGACTCTCAAGAGTCTTCTCCAACACCACAGTTCAAAAGCATCAATTCTTCAGTGCTCAGCCTTCTTCACAGTCCAACTCTCACATCCATACATGACCACTGGAAAAACCATAGCCTTGACTAGACGGACCTTAGTAGGCAAAGTAATGTCTCTCCTTTTGAATATGCTATCTAGGTTGGTCATAACTTTTCTTCCAAGAAGTAAGCATCTTTTAATTTCATGGCTGCAATCACCATCTGCAGTGATTTTGGAGCCCCCAAAATAAATTCTGACACTGTTTCCACTATTTCTCCATCTATTTCCCATGAGGTGATGGGACCGGATGCCATAATCTTCGTTTTCTGAATGTTGAGCTTTAAGCCAATCTTTTCACTCTCTTCTTTTACTTTCATCAAGAGGCTTTTTAGTTCCTCTTCACTTTCTGCCATAAGGGGTGGTGTCATCTGCATATCTGAGGTTATTGATATTTCTCCCGGCAATCTTGATTCCAGCTTGTGTTTCTTCAGTCCAGTGTTTCTCATAATGTACTCTGCATAGAAGTTATAGTTATCTATTTTATATATTCTATCAACAGTGTATATGTAATACAAATTAAATTAGCTTAGCTGGATGCCTGTAAGTAGCTTTGGTGTTTTGAAAAAAAGTCTTTTATTGGTGCTCCCATGGCACTTTATATGAACTTATACTTGAAAATGTATTGCACTGTATGATAATCCTTTGTGCAAATGCCTCCTGTCATCTCTTACCCTATACTTTCTTCTCTCCTCCTTTTCTTCTTTCTTCTGTCACCAGAATAGAACATCTAGAGGACAGAAATCTGTACTATTCACTCTTGTATTCCTTGTACCTTGTATGGAGATAAACCTTGGATCGATGGATGGATGGATGGGTGGATGGATGGGTGGTTAGGTGGGTAGGAGGCAACTATAACTGAACTCTTCCACAAGATCTGGAGAATCACACAGGATTGTTTTTTAACCATAAAACCACCTGCCAAGTATCAACTTCACTTTCAATGAGTTCCTGACTCCTGTTCCATCAAATACTTTATTTAAATGGTCTAAGAACCCATGTCTTTAGAAGTTTCTCAAAAACTTTTCCAAGTTAAGCTTGGCTTCTGAAAAGGGAGATGGTGGAATATTTTTTAACTCATTATAGAATGATAAAATGCACTCTTCAAGCCTTATGGAGGGATCTGGCTTCTCCTTTCTCTCCCTCCAGGCTGACCACCTAGAAGGCTCCCAATTAACAGAATCTTGCAGGACTCCACTTCACTTTAGCCATTCAGATGTGGCTGAAAAAAAATACATTGGATGTATAATTTCAAAATACAGAGACAAAACTCAGGACCTTAAGGAAATATTTATATGCTAAAATAATAAGCTTCCCTGCTGACTCAGACAGTAAAGAATCAGCTTGCAATGCCAAAGCCCAGAGTTCAATCCCTGGGTCAGGAAGATCTCCTGGAGAAGGGAATGGCAACCCACCCCAATATTCTTGTCTGGAGAATTCCATGGACAGAGGAGTCTGGCGGGCTGCAGTCCATGGGGCCGTAAAGAGTCAGACAGAACTGAAAACACAACACAAAACTATAAGCAGATTAGAAAGTTAAGTGAATTTTAATAATATGGGAAATTTTTATAAGAAAGAAGCCTCTTAGCAAAAGATGACACCTCTGCGGAGCATGGGACCGCTCACAGCAGGTGACCACAGACCTCTGCGGTGAGTCTTTGCTTCTAATTTCCTGAAAGCACAGGTGTTGCAGTGCCACTGATGGTCATCAGAAAGTAGAGCATTTCAACTGCTTTGTGTATGAGGCAGGCTTGCTTCTAGCAGAGGGGTCTTTAGTCAGATGCCTGAAGTCTGTTGCAGCAATCTCGCCAGAAGCCACCAAGAACTTTGGAAAGATTGATTATTCAACTCAGTCGAGAACTCATGAAGAGTTGTACTCACTCGCCAGACCACCAGGAATTCACAGAAGTTATTTGAGATGCAAATCCAGGGTGTAGAATCCCTCAGGAGCACTGCCCTGAGTAGGGACAGCTCAGGATCAAATCCCCAGGATTCATCCTTAATGAGACCTTTTTCACCATCATCAGAAGCAAGCCACTATTCAATTTTCTCTCTTCTTTCCCTTGATACTTTTGTGAAGTTGTCAAGCAGCCCTGGTGCTGTCATTTCTACTTTCATATGAATATCTTCAGCTTCGTTTCTGCATATAAGTAAAACTGTTCACTCTATTTAAAGAAGCTTTAGGGGAGGAAAAAATACAAAGCAAAGTGAGAACCTGGCATTATGCCTTTTGCTCTTTCTTCTCCACTAGAGAATATTCATTTTCTGATGCCTTCATTTCTTAGCGCTTTTATAGTTTTTAATCTAAGCTCCTATTTTAAAAAGCCAATGAATTTTTTGCTTTTTATTCCCCTATAGCTCTTATGGCTCTAGCTAGTATCTAAAACATTTCCAGGAAAAGATTTGGATCATCTCCATTAATCCTAAGATTAGATAAAATTAAACATGATAATTGATAATTTAGAAAAAGTATTTGTCTCAGTTTTCTTTACAACTAAAATATTCAGTAGTTTTGAAAGAGTTTTAAAAGATACCCAGTAGAATTCAAACGACATAGTGAAACAAAGCCGCTTTGGGGATTTTTACAGAAAATCATTTCCTCTCTTAGAGTAGAAGCTGGTTTGCAAATTAACGAGGTGGAGCCAAAATAGAGAACTGCATTGTAAGAGAGTGACTCATAACGTTTTGACTTTTTAAAATATATCTTTCCTGACAGCAAAGACTGCCTTGTCATTTGATTGCTTTCTAATTAATGTTAAGTTTTCCATTATAAATATCACACTTCTGCCATCAGAACTACCAATTGTGACCTCAGATTACCTGTCCTTGAAGGAAACATCGGGCAATTATGACTGTGGGTGTCTGTGATTACAAAGATGTATCTCCTGATATTATAACCTGAGATGTGGTACAATCAGTACCGCCATAAGAATGCTTCCATTAATAGCAGAGAGGCAAATCAATGTTTGTTTGCTTGCAAGTAAAAATAGGCACACACTGATAAGTATGTTTCCTTGCTACTTTTACTTACAAAGCATTAAGCAACCATGAAGTATCTTCAATAAATACATCCAAGCTAGAGTACTGATAAACCAGTGAAAATTCTGTTTTTAAGAGAAAATTGTGCTTTATGCAAAGTGGAAGATGGATTCAGCAGATAAAGTCAATCCAAGTATGCTCAACAGAGCAGACCCTGCTTGAAGTCTCTGCCTAGAGGGTTCATACAAACTTAAAAGCAGAATTTGACCTAGAGGAATACAGGGACTCATTTTGATATCTCTGAACACATGCAAAAAAATATATTTGCAAATAGGAAATCAAAGCTGTATTTAAAATTTTCAAAGTCAGACTATGCCAGAGGTGGGTCCTGAAAGCATCTGTGCCCCTCTGCTTGTGTGTTAGTCACTCAGTCATGTCCGACTTTTGCAACCCCAAGGACTGTAGCATCTGTAAATGGAATTCTCCAAACAAATATAGCTATGGCTGACTCATGTTGATGTATGGCAGAAGCCAACACAATATTTTAAGCAATTTTCCTTCAAATAAAAATAAATAAGTTTGGGGGAAATAAAAGAATACTTGAGTGGGTAGCCATTCCCTTCTCCAGGAATCTTCCTGACCCAGGAATCAAACCCAGGTTTGATCTTTACCATCTGAGCCACCAAGGAGCCCCCTCTGCCTAGATGTCACTATATTTAGTCATTTAGATTCAGGAGTAGCCCAGGGTAGAACTCCCTACTGACTGTGAACCCAATGGACAAATTTAAAAATTAGCTTTGGGGGACTTCCTTGGTGGCCCAGTGGTTAAGACCTCACCTTCCAGTGCAGAGGATGCAGGTTTGATCCCTGGGGAGCTAAGATCTCACATGCTTCACAGCAAAAAAAAATATATATATATATATATATATATAAACAACAAAGGCAATGTTGTAACAAATTCAATAAAGACTTTTTAAAAATTTACCCTAAGTATCCACTGAATGTGATGTGATAAGGTTTACCTCTGGAATTAATCACTTCTAACATTTAACTTCCAATTCATTTTTTCCTTGCTATTTGAATAGAGGTTCAGTTCAGTTCAGTTCAGTCGCTCAGTCGTGTCCGACTCTCTGCGACCCCATGAATCGCAGCACGCCAGGCCTCCCTGTCCACCACCAACTCCCAGAGTTCACTCAGACTCATGTCCATCGAGTCCGTGATGCCATCCAGCCATCTCATCTTCTGTCGTCCCCTTCTCCTCCTGCCCCCAATCCCTCCCAGCATCAAAGTCTTTCCCAATGAGTCAACTCTTCACATGAGGTGGCCAAAGTACTGGAGTTTCAGCTTTAGCATCATTCCTTCCAAAGAATAGAGGTAGAGAATCATTTTTTCCCCAGCCTAAGATGCTAGTACTTGTACAGCTGTCTACAGAAACGGTCATTCTCCCCTTGAACTGAGACTGTGTTCATCTCTTCTGCTGACACTTCCTGGTCTAAATTGACTTTTCTGTGAATGTTTTTTCCCACGATTCCTGATTCATGTAACAAATACTTCTTGAGCATCTCTCCTCTGCGATGCACTGAAGGAGAGCTTTAAACAGTGAAAGAATATAAACTTTTCATTCTACCCCTACCTAACTCCTTCTTATCCTTTATGTGTTCCATCACTTCTTCAGGATAGCATCCTTGACTCACAGTCTAGGTCAGTCTTCTTTGTTGTAGAGAACCTCAGCCTTGAGTACATCATGAGAAAGGCTGGGCTGGAGGAAGCACAAGCTGGAATCAAGATTGCCGAAAGAAATATCAATAACCTCAGATATGCAGATGACACCACCCTTATGGCAGAAAGTGAAGAAGAACTAAAGAGCCTCTTGATGAAAATGAAAGAGAAGAGTGAAAAACTTGGCCTAAAGCTCAACATTCAGAAAACTAAGATCATGGCATCTAGTCCCATCACTTCATGGCAAGTAGATGGGGAAACAGTGGAAACAGTGTCAGAATTTATTTTGGGGGCTCCAAAATCACTGTAGATGGTGAGTGCAGCCATGAAATTAAAAGGTGCTTACTCCTTGGAAGGAAAGTTATGATCAACCTAGACAGCATATTAAAAAACAGAGACATTACTTTGCCAACAAAGGTCCTTCTAGTCAAGGCTATGGTTTTTCCAGTGGTCATGTATGGATGTGAGAGTTGGACTATAATGAAAACTGATCGCAGAATTGATGCTTTTGAACTGTGGTGTTGGAGAAGACTCTTGAGAGTCCCTTGGACTGCAAGGAGATCCAACCAGTCCATCCTAAAGGAGATCAGTCCTGTGTGTTCACTGGAAGGACTGATATTGAACCTGAAACTCCAGTACTTTGGCCACCTGATGGGAACAGCTGACTCATTTGAAAAGACCCTGATGCTGGGAAAGATTGAGGGCAGGAGGAGAAGGAGACAACAGAGTGTGAGATGGTTGGATGGCATCACCAACTCAATGGGCATGGGTTTGGGTGGATGCTGGGAGTTGGTGATAGACAGGAGGCCTGGCATGCTGCAGTTCATGAGGTCACAAAAGTCGGACACTACTCAGTGACTAAACTGAAGTGAACTAAAGCTGATCCATTGGTTATTTTAATAATGTTTGTCTCCCCAACTGGAGAACAGGAACCATGTCTGATTTTGCTCACTAGTTTATCCCAGCACCTAGCACATGGCAACATTCCATCAATTAGGGAACTGTTTGGTAGATGATGCATAGATGGATTAATGAATGAAGCATACTTTCTTTCCTCCAAGAGCTCATAGCATACTATAGAGAATTAAGCATTGCTTAGGGTGGAAAAATAGGGTTTGGGGCAAAATTATAAACAGCTTTTGGTACTACCCTGGCAGTCCAGTGGTTAAGACTCCATGCTTCCAATGTGGGTCAGCAGGGCAGGGTGGGGGAGGGGGAGGGTTCAAGCCTGGCTAGGGAACTAAGATCCCACATGCTGTGCAGCACAGCCAAGAAAGGTTTTTAAAATTATAAAAGCTTTGCTAAGGTGTTTCAACATTATCTTGTAGGCAGTGAGAAGCCAACAAAAATCAAAACAACAAAGACGAGGTTAGTGTTTCAGGAGTCTCCCCAGGGTGGCAGGTCAGAAGGCAGCTTAGGAAAGGGGGTGGGGTTGTTCGGAGCAGGAAGAGCAGGGAGGGGTCCAGGTCATGGATGGTGAGGTTTATACAAAGGCAGCAGCTGCAGAACAACAGAGTGGAAGGACTGAGTCACAGAATCCAGACAGCCCTCTGCTTTCTTAGGAGATTAATAACCTTTGTAGGAATACCCACTAGAGGATGGGCCCCGTCTATAGGGAGAAGAGGCCCTGGCTGGTAAAAATCATCTGACTCAGGGGACCCACGCAGCAGAAATAACCTTGAGCCATGGACTGATCCAAACTTGGGCTGACGCACATGATAGTATCAACTGGATCCCAGTTCACTACGCTTCTTCCTGGCCATTTCCCAGGCAGTCTCAAGAAGGTCGAAACTTTGGGTTAGGTCATGCAGTCAGTCAACTGATATTTATAAAGTACAGGCCATGTATCAGGAAATGGGAGTAGAAAGATTAGGACAGTGGGCGTGGATGTGGCCACTGACTTGCACAGCTCGTGGCTGATGCACAAAACAGCCAATGAGTGCGTGCAGCTCAGGCCAGTACGTATCCTGATAGGAGAGGCACAGAGGGTTGTGGGCACATGGAGCAGCAGCCAGCCTGGTATTATGGGACACGGGGTCCCAGAGGGCATGTGTTCTAATCTGGGAGCCAACTGAAGCCAAGAGTTCATCGGTGGAGGAGGAGAACATACCACGTGAAGGGACTGGCAGGTGCCCAGACTAAGAAGCAAGAAAGAACATGGGAGAGGAGGCAAGAGGGATTCTGGAGTATGGGGGGGTGGGGCATATGGCCGAGGAGACAAAGGAGTGGCCAGGCGATGGAGAGCCTGTAGAACTGAGAGAGGGCAAGATCCCACGGGGCCTCGTAATCCACATCAGGAATTGAGCTCTATGGGGAGGGTGGTGGGAGATGGGCTTCGAATTTTGGCAAGCTGATTGATTTCAGGGAGGCCCACACACTCAGTAGGAGCAGGGCACAGGGAGAAAAGACAATCCCAAAGCAGAGGCATTCATCTGGGCCAGATGATGGGGGCCCGTGCTCTGGGAGCAGCAGAAGGGATGGATGGGGAGTGATGACCAGGTATGAGAGATATTCAAGAGGTCAATCTGTCAAGATTCGGGTGAGGAGGGGAGCACAGAGGTGGTGTCCTGGATGCTGGCATCACTGAGGGACAGTGCGGCCTTTCAGTGTACAGAGCAAGCAGAAGAAGAATATTTAGGTGACAGAAGAGAAACGGTGAATTTGGTTTGAGGTGTGCCGGGTAAAAAGCCAGGGGCAATGCTCAGTTGTCAGTCGGGTCAACAGATCTGGGACTCAGGAGAAATTTTCCATGGTCTTTGTGATTCCTGTGGTTGATCATCGTTCCTGTGTTGGCATAGTTCATAGCAACCTGGGCTTTTGAGTCAGAGGAGACCTCAGTTCAAGTCCCTTATGAGCTGTGTGAGCTTGGACATGACAGTACTAAACCTATTTCTTCATCATAAACTAGGATAATGATATCACCTGCCTCAAAGGATGTTGGGAGAAATAAGTGAGATAATGCTTAGCCTCAATCAATCTTTAGTGGTGGGTGGTAACACTTAGCTACAGTAAATCCCTCCTGGCAGTGGTAGTGGAGTAGGACCACCCACCTGGAAATATAGACTTGAGGACCACCAGTGTATAGGTGGGATTGGGAACCACTGGGAAAAAATGATGATGAAAAAGAGGAGTGTATAACAGAACATCAGTACGGAAGGAATACGTAAAGGACATTCACAGTAGCAGGGAAGTAGCAGGGGGGTGGGGGGAGGCGTAAAAGGAAAATGAAGGGAGTGCCAAAACATCATGGAAGCCAAGAAAAGAAGTTTCCAGAAGAGTGTCAATAGAGTACAGTCCTACCAATGGGTCGAGAAATGTAAGGGCTGTAAAGTGATGTTGAATTCTGGGACAAGTAGGATCAGTGACCCATGAGACAAGAGCTCCAGGAAGAATGTGTGTGTGCCTGCTCAGTTGCTTCAGTTATGTCCAACTCTTTGTGACCTGGTGGACTGTGGCCCACTGGGTTCTTCTGTCCATGGGATTCTCCAGGCAAAAATACTGGAGAGGGTTTCTATGTCCTCCTCCTGACCCAGGGATCGGGGGCAGGGACAGAGCAAGATTATAGCAGATTGAGAGGAGTTGGTAGATAGTACTATTTACTGCTAAGCTGTTGCTAAGTCACTTCAGTCGTGTCAGACTCTGTGTGACCCCATAGATGGCAGCCCACCAGGCTCCCCCGTCCCTGGGATTCTCCAGGCAAGAACACTGGAGTGGGTTGCCATTTCCTTCTTCAATGCATGAAAGTGGAAAGTGAAAAATGAAAGCGAAATTGCTCAGTCGTGTCTGTCTCTTCGAGACCCCATGGACTGCAGCCAACCAGGCTCTTCCATCCATGGGATTTTCCAGGCAAGAGTACTGGAATGGGGTGCCATCATCTTCTCTATGAAAACACTTTTTGGAGCCCCCAAAAAAACAATCCAAGGGAAGGGCACAGGAGAAAGTTAAAATATTTTCTGACTGTAGAAACTTGAATTTGCCTCAATGCTCTGCTTCATTGTAACAAAAAAGACCTTCAGGGCTGGTATGTGGACCCCCTCATTCTAGTTTTTTATCATGCATTGACAGGCACTGGCAAAGGAAAGGGAAAAGAATCATTCTAAAAGTCTTTTTCTATAGAGCAGGCTTCTTGAATACACCAGCCAAGCATAATGTGTTTATTCTGTTCTCAAGGCTTTTTTGAAAAGGAATTAAACTCTCTATAGCTTCTGTAGCAATTTTCTGCATTGCCCGCATAGTCACGTGAAGAATTCATCTTCCCATTGAGACCTTTCCCAAGATAAGGTCTCTGTTGAGCAGAAGCTCTGACAAGAGCCTACGTCTCTACACTCCACTTCAGGGTCTTCTCCATGACCTTTGGGATTCGAGACCAGCCTTGTCTTCCTAGCAACGCTGACAGAGAGAACATACAGATTTCTGAGTGGCACTCAGGATGTACTTATCCTTGTGTGGACATTGTATGGGGCCTTTAGCCTCAAACCAAACAAGCTTTAATCCCTCCAAACACATGCACACACAGAGAAAGGCACACACAAGCGTGCGCATGCACACACACACTCATACACAGGCAAACACCATTCAAAGTCCTTCACCAAGAAATAGCACTTAACAGTCAAGGGGATGGAGGCAACAAATGATTTGTTTTTAGACAAGCATCAGTGATCAAACCAGAGTCAGATCCCTTCTCATTAGCCAGCACTGCTCCTTCGCCAGTATTTTCCAGTCAGTCCCCACCATCCCTAGTTTTCGGCATCATCCCAATAGGGCTGACTTGCAACAGGTGATTCCCACTGTACAATGTCAAGTTTGAACACCAGTGCACTAATGCCTTCTCTACCAGGACAGTCTGTAGAACCAGACTGCCTAGATTCAAGTCCTGCCTCTGCCACGTACTAGCTATGGGCAATTCACTTAATTGCTCTATGCCTCCATTTTCCACTTTGTATAACAAGGACCACAGAATCAGCTGGCAGTGTAGGATGGAGGATGATGAGAATTAACATATGTCAGGTACTTAGCTCTGTTCTTGGCTCTTCAGCATTTGGTCTTTCCTTCTTCCCTTCTGTAAACTAAGGATGATCATTGTTCCCCCTTTCAAATACATTTGAGACACTGGTATGAGCTGATGCATATAAATGCTGAGCTGTCACTTTTAAACGTGGTGCTGAAGAACACTCTTGACAGTCCCTTGGACAGCAAGGATACCAAACCAGTCAATCCTAAAGGAAATTAACCCTGAATATTCATTGGGAGGACTGACACTGAAGCTAAGCTACAATAATTTGGCTACCTGATGTGAAGAGCCCACTCACTGGGAAAGACCCTGATGCTGGGAAAGATGGAAAGCAGGAAGAGAAGAGGCAACAGAGGATGAGATGGTTGGATGGCATCATCAACTCAATGGACATGAGTTTGAGCAAACTCCAGGAGACGGTGAAGGACAGGGAAGCCTGGCGTGCTGAAGTCCATGGGGCTGCAAAGATTCAGACATGACTGAGCAATTGAAAAACAACAACTCCATCTAATTTATGTCCCCATCAATGTTTGCCTGAAGCATCAAGATGGCTGCTGAGCTAGTTCATGAAAATTGTTGTGCATCTTCGGGGTGGGTCATTTTCCCATTGATTTAGTCCCTTAGTTTAGTTCCCTTTCCCTGCTTTTCAAGCTGTGTTTATAACAACTCAAGGCATGAAACCCAGCTTCTCAGGGACAAGATCATCGTGGGTTGTAGTGGATGAACGATGGCTTGTGGCTCTTCACTTGTATGAAAATACGGGAGGCAGCCAAAACCACTAAGTTCAGGGAAAACCTCCACAATAGTTACAGTTTAATTACTCCAATATCCATAGGCTTTGAGAAGTCACAAAGAAGGTGGGCATATGCCCTACAGTGACCTTACTTATTAACTCACTTGAACTAGCTTTTATTTTTCATATAAATGTCTTTTTATTTTTTACTTTTCATATCCTGTGTTTTTAAAACATGTATATATCCTATATATGTAAAAGATATTTATACAACCTATCATGTGCCATGTAGGGTTCTAACAACTTTAGACATGATGCTTATTCTCTATAGTAACTTAATCACGTAGTGCTAGTATTATCATTATCCCCTTTTTATATGTGGGGAAACTGAGGTACAAGATGAATAAGTAGCTCAAGGAAGATGAACCCAGTAATAAGCACAGCTAGGAACTGGACCCAGATAGCCTGGAGCCAGAGGTTACACATTTAAGTGTCATGTTGCCCATCTCTCAATAATAAACACCTGAGGATTTTCCTGGTGGCTCAGTGGTTAAGAATCCACCTTGCAATGCAGGGGACACCAGTTTGATCCCTGATCTGGGAAGATCCCACATGCCATGAAGCAGCTAAGCCCACATGCCCCTACTACTAAAGCCCGCATGCCCTAGAGCCTGTGCTCTGCAACAAGCTGCTGCTGCTGCTAAGACACTCAGTCGTGTCCGACTCTGTGTGACCCTATAGACGGCAGCCCACTAGGCTCTACCTAGTCCCTGGGATTCTCCAGGCAAGAACACTGGAGTGGGTTGCCATTTCCTTCTCCAATGCA
Source organism: Nanger dama (assembly GCA_917880005.1). NCBI lineage: Eukaryota > Metazoa > Chordata > Mammalia > Artiodactyla > Bovidae > Nanger > Nanger dama. Next base: position 11,893,222 of record CAKJTW010000066.1, read on the forward strand.
CGAAAGTGAAAAGTGAAAGTGAAGTCACTCGGTCATGTCCGACTCTTCACGACCCCATGGACTGCAGCTCCTCCGTCCATGGGATTTTCCAGGCAAGAGTAGTGGAGTGGGGTGCCATCGCCTTGTCCGTCTGCAACAAGAGAAGCCACCAAAATGAGAAGCCTACACACTGCAAGAGAGTAACCCCTGCTCACTGCAACTAGAAAAAGCCCACGTACATCAACAAAGACCTGGCACAGCTAATAAATATATCAAATATTTTTTAAAAATTGTTGTTGTTCAGTCTCTAAGTTGTGTCCAACTCTTTGCAACCGTATGGACTGCAGCACTCCAGGCTTCCCTGTCCTTCAGTGTCTCCAGGAGTTTCCTCAGACTCATGTCCATTGAGTCAGTGATGCCATACAACCATCTCATCATCTGTCTCCCCCTTCTCCTGCCTTCAACCTTTCTACAAAAAAACAATAATTAACTTCTGAGATAACCAGAGGACACTCAACCCAGGGTTTTATTTTATAAGCAAGGGAATAAATGTTTAAGGAAAGAATCTGACCTTTTGAGCCGCCTCACATACCTAAAAACTTATTTATTGCTATTTTGCTCAGAAATGCATCACCGAGTCAAGTGAGATAAAGCCTAGCTACAAAGTTAATTTAAGTACCAAAGAGTGAAGAAAGGTTCATCTCGAAACGCCTCCAACTTTATCGGCAGCCAGAGCTGCCAAACAAGGCCAAATTCAGAGTTAAAGTGAGTATAAATAAAAAGAGAAGTCATTTTTTTATCTTCTCTTTAAAGTGTACGATTTCTAAAGCATAGATAGGTGCCTTTTATGTAACGTCTGTTATTTCCAGAAGAAACCTGGGCAAGTATTGGGGAGAACATGATGAAATAGAGACACCTACTGGTGAGAATGAGCCTCACTGCATAGATTTCTATCCCTTATTTAAAGAATGACAGAGATTCTCACCATTATTTGAAATACATTGGATATGGACAGTGTAATAGTAAGATACCGAATCTTCCCTTCAGAATATTACATTTTTAAGGTAAAGAAAAACAGAATTCTCCATCTATTTATATAAGAACTCAAGCACAGGATATCTACTCTCTCTTACAGGAATACCAAGCTACATCTTAGGATCTTACATCAATTAGTTCTGTTTGGGTACAAACGCCAGGCTGGGTGCATGGTCCCTAGGGGCTTTCACACTAACTTCAAGTCAGAAGATCTCAGTTGAGGAGTTTGGGATTGACATGCACATACTGCTATATTAAAATAGATCACCAACAGGAGCCTACTGTACAGGAAGGGGAACTCTGCTCAGCATTCTGTGATAACCTAAATAGGAAGAGAATTTGAAACAGAATGGATACACATGTATGTCTGTGCTTGTGTGCTCAGTCGTGTCTGACTCTTTGGAACCCCGTGGACTGTAGCCCGCCAGGCTCCTCTGTCCATGGGACTCTCCAGGCAAGAATACTCGAGTCAGTTGCCATTTCCTTTCCCTAAGGATCATCCCCATCCAGGGGTCAAACCTGAGTTTCCAGCATCTCCTGCATTATAGGCAAATTCTTTACCACTTGAGCCATCGGGGAAGCCTAGATACATATATACATATCCTGCAGAGTAGCTCAGTTGATAAAGAATCTGCCTGCAGTGCAGGAGACCCGGGTTTGATTCCTAAGTCAGGAAGATCCCCTGGAGAAAGAAATGGCAACCTACTCCAGTATTCTTGCCTGAAAAAATCACATGGGCAGAGGTGCCTGGCAAGGTACAGTCTACAGGCTCACAAAGAGTCGGACACAAGAGAACAACTGAACACATACATTTAATAAATAATTTTTATAAAAGATCTTGAATGAACACTGGCATCCCAAAGAGAGGTAAGAGAGAGGATTCTCCCACAAAGCATTCCCATCTCAGAAACCAGGAACCAAGCTCTATTATATAGAGTGAAGGGAGTCATAAAGAGAAGGATTAGCATCATATTCTAATGCATATATACAGGATCTAGAAAAATGGTACTGAAGAATTTATTTACAGGGTAGCAATGGAGAAATAGACATAGGGAATAAACTTATGGACATGGGGAGAGGAGAGAAGAGGATGAGATGTATGGAAAGAGTAACATGGAAACTTACATTACCATATGTAAAATAGATAGCCAAAGGGAATTTGCTGTATGGCTCAAGGAATTCAAACAGGGGCTTTGTATCATGTATAATAGAAGGGTGGGATGAGGTGGGAGGTTCAAAAGGGAGGGGTTATATGTATTCCTATGGCTGATTCATGTTGAGATTTGACAGAAAACAACAAAATTCTGTAAAGCAATTATTCTTCAATAAAAAGATAAATTAAAAAAAAAAGACACTCAGCATTCTAGATGCCTCAGCCTGGCCCTAGACAGGTACTTCCCTTCCAGCTTGCAGCTCCCAGGAATCAGACCAGGTGTGATCAGATCAGACATTCTTGTCTCTTCTGGGACACTCACATGTTCTTTGAGTCCCCAGAGATGACACTCTTCCCGTCAAAAATGTCATGAATATGTAATAAATTCTCTCCTATACCATGTCGGTTGGTTGAGGCTTGAATTGTACATTGAAAATTGTACTTTTCTAAGTTTCTTCTGGAAGAAAGAGCTAAGAAAGGAGAGATGAGGAAATCGATGATGAAAAATGACACTTAGGAGAGAAGAAAACTTTGTAGGGAGATGGCAAATTCACCCCTTGGCTTTGGTTTCATTCGTTAAAACACTTTGGATTCCGATTAGACTTTCTAAACTTCCTAGCCACACCATGTTAAATTGAAAAGTCTTGATGACTCTAGAAGAAATTGTCCTCAGTTGGGTTGTTGGGATGCAATAGTTTCTTTTGTTTGGTTTTAGTTTCAATGTGCAGAGTAAGAGAATGTGTCTTCCAAAGAGTGCAGTTGAATGATACAAAAGTGATTAAGGCATCCAGTGATCCAAACAAGATAGCTTCATCCATGGGCTGGGATGAAAAAATTTAAAACGATTTCATGAGAGATCTGCACATTGGCATGTGGAATATAACTGAATACTGAGATATACCACTGAATTTTTAAAATTCTTATTGGAATATAGTTGCTTTAAAATGTTGTGTTAGTTTCTACTGTACAGCAAAGTGAATCAACCACATATAGCTGATGTATATATATACATATATATCACCTCTTTTTGGATTTCCTTCCGCTTTAGGTTACCACAGAGCACTAAGTAGAATTCTCTGTGCTATACAGTAGGTTCTCACTAGCTCTCTATTCTATGCATAGTGTCAATAGTGTATGACACTCAGCTCACTGAATATTAAACTAAATTCATGAATACTACCAATTAAGTTTTATTTATTAAGTACCAAGTGTGAGCATTGTGTTTGGAGTTCTAAAGAAAACAAATCTCTATCAGATTTGTCCTGACCCTTGAAGAGTTTTAATCCAGAGGAAGAGACGAGACAAATTGTAAATCTCTGCGATAGTAGCGGGAAGCCACTGGAAGAGTGAGACAGACAAGGGCAACAAAGACATCCTCCACCCCTTGAATTCCCTCTTCTCCCACATCCATCTCATCCCCAGAAAGTAAATAGGCAAGACAGGAGGTAATGGGAACAATTAGAAGGTTCATGCAGTTGTTTAGAAATGAAAAGTTGGGGAATTGAGTTAACAGAGGATGTGGGGGGAGAGATGGATTGGGGTAAAAATATCTTAAATGATTAATGAGTAGATTTTAGCTTCCCAGGTGGTGCTAGAGGGAAAGAATCTGCCCGCCAGTGCAGGAGACATTAGAGACATGGGTTCATTTCCTAGGTCAAGGAAGGAAATGGCAACCCACTCTAGTATTCTTGCTTGGAGAATCCCATGGACAGAGGAGCCTGGTGGGCTATAGTCCATAGGGTTACAAAGAATCGGACCCGTCTGAAGTGGCTTAGTACCGACACACAAAGAGATTTTAGGGACTTGGAAAACAAATATCATATATTAATGCATATATAGAGAATCTAGGAAAATGGTACTGATGAACCTATTTGCAGGGGAAGGAATGGAGACATAGGTGTAGAGAATGGACTTGTGCACACAGCAGGAGACACAGGGTGGGACAAACTGAGAATGTAGCATTGATATATATACACTACCATCTGTACAATAGATAGCCTATGGGAAGTTTCTGTATAACACAGGGAGCCCAACTTGGTACTCTGTGATGACCTAGAGGAACGGGGAGGCAGTGAGAGGGAGGCTCCAGAAGGAGGGGATATACATATATACACACACACATATAGTTATGACTGATTCTGGCAGAAACCAACACAACATTGTAAAGCAACTGTGCTCCAATTTTGAAGTTTTTTAAAATAATAATTTAAAAATAAAAAGAAGCCTTTCTAGCATGATTCACCTGATTGATATTTGATATGTGCAGTTATCAGCAATAGCAGATCATGTAACTATTGTTTTCAGATTTGAATAGTTCGTGCACAGTAAGTAAGCATACATTCCCAATTCAAGAGACAAGGGATACAGAAACAAACATAACATTAGATTTAAGAAATGATGTTTGCTCTGAGAAATATTTTTCATTAAATTCAATAAATCTGAAAAAAAAAAGAAGAATTTAGGCACTTGGATGTGGTGCTTTAGGGAGAAGGGTTATACGTAAACACAGATCTAGACATAGACTATTAGGCCTGGGGTGGGGGGGACTTTAATTTGGGGCAAAGGGTGACATCTTGAGTTTCCTTTTCCAACTGTCTCCAAGGCTAGAAGGACCAATGGGTATGTAGGTAGAAATATCACCTAGGAGGTTGGAAACTGATCTCATGTCTCATTAGACTATTTTAGAATCAGGAAATCCATGGAGAAAATTCACAAGATTTTTATGAAGCCCCTGAAACCCTATACTAATTTGTTTAATATTAAGTTAATACTAATTTGTTTAATAATAGTATAAGAAATTATACTAATCTGTTTAATATTAAGGATTGATTTGAAATCTTTACTCTCAAGTGCTTTTGTAAGTTAGTTTAATATAAAAAATTGTTAGTTATAAAGGAAGTTTCTAGACATAAAGAGCAGTAAATTACTAAGACAGAAAACATTTCCTTGTGAGATTTTTCAGTGAGAACTAAAAATGATATAACTGTTTAGACAGTGAATAAATCAAAATGAGATACACCCATCTATGGCTAAGAGAAACCAAGAATCAAAAGATTGAATTTAAGGGGCACAACTCTTGAAGTGCTAGCCCACTTTTCCTTCTTTGCCTGGCAAAGAAATAAAGCCACGCTTCCTCTTCCATTACAGAAAAAAAAATGTTGAATTTAGCACCAAATATACTTTCAGTGAAATGAAAGAGAATACTATAATCAGTTGGCTAACAGCAGTCATTAATATGTGAGATATCACCTTTATTATAATGTTCACATAAAAAGAAAGCCAAAAAACAGATAATATAAATGAGAGGGAATTTATTTATACTGTCCTTAAATGAGCATATGGTCATTTTACTGAAAATAAAGACTAAATTCCAAAGTTAAAAGCCTGAGCCCTAGTCCATAAATCAACTCTATTTAAAATGTCCTGAATTGGCAATGTTGTGCCAAATGAATAAAGCCAAATGTTTTGATTTTAGTTCAAGCAGAATTTTTATTCTGCCAATGGGGTTGAGATGAGGAGAGAAAAATGATATTATATACCATTTATTTAAGCAGTAATTTTTTAATTTTTATGTTTTAAAATTTTATTGGATTATAGTTGCTTTACAATGTTGCATTCATTTCAGGTGTACAGCAAGTGATTCAGTTATACATATACATATATTTGTTCTTTTTCAGATTCTTTTCTCACATAGGTTATCACAAAATACTGAAGTAGGTATCACCTAATACTGGTCAGAATGGCCATCATCAAAAATATCTACAAACAGTAAATGCTAGAGAGGATGTGGAGGAAAGGGAGCCCTCCTGCACTGTTGCTGGGAATGTAAATTGGTACAACCACTGTGGAGAACAGTATGGAGGTTCCTTAAAAACTAAAACTAGAACTGCCATATGATCCAGCAGTCCCACTCCGGGGTATATATCTGTAGAAAACCATAATTAGAAAATACATATTGCACCCTGATGTTCATTGCAGCATTATTTACAATAGCCAAGACACGGAAGCAACTTAAATGTCCATCAGAGGAATGGATAAAGAAGATGTGGTACATATATGCAATGGAATATTACTTAGTCATAAAAATGAACTAATAATGTCATTTGCAAAAACATGGATGAACCTAGAGATTGTCATACTAAGTGAAGTAAGTCAGAGAAAGACAAATATCATATGATATCACTCATATCTGGAATCTAAATTTTTTTAATGAAACAGACTTACAGATATCAAAAACAAGCCTATAGTTACCAAAGGGGAAATGGGGCAGAGAGGGGTAAATCAGAAGTGTGGGATTAACATACACACTACAATAAATAGCATAAATAGCCAGCAGGAACATACTATATTGCATAAGCAGCAAATTTTTAAAAGACTGATGGTTCATTGTACCAAAACGTTTTCCTCCAGTTATATCATCCTTATAAATAGGCATAATAGGTGAATGTTTTGTGGTATAGTTTATAAAGTTCTACAAATCAAAAATATCTCCATTGCCTGAGATTCTGCTGATATATTCAACTAGGTCGAGATATAATCCAACTGTCATAGTGGTATCAGGTTGGTTGAATGGCTGTGCATGTGGGCTAAGTCACTTCAGTTGTGTTCGACTCTTTGCAACCCTATGGACTGTAGCCCACCAAGATCCTTTGTCCATGGGATTCTCCAGGCAGAATGGGAGTCAGAGGTAAAGGCTTTTGGACGGATGTTTCTGTGGAAAATGAAAAAGACAGAGCAAGGAACGGGCATCAGTAGCTTGTACTATGCTGGAGAGCTCTGGGCAGCCCCACAGAGGCTGAGAAAATGACCTAGCTAGGAAAGAGAGGAAAGGCAGCTACATGAAAGATACAAAGGGGTGAAGGGGAAGCAGCTGAAAGAGTAAGCAGCTGAAGAAGCAAGTTAAATAAAACTTGCCTACAGTGTCCTCCCAGGCATGTGTGCGTGTGCATATGTGTGCACTGGGTCATAATTCCTACCCTCAAGTGACAATAACAATCACATGCACGTGCATGCATGCTCAGTCGTGTCCAGCTCTTTGTGCCCCTTTGGACTGCAACCCACCAGGCTCCCCTGTCCATGAGATTCTCCATGCAAGATTACTGAAGTGGGTTGCCATCCCTCCTCCAGGGGGTCTTCCCAACCCTAGTGATTGAACCTGAGTCTCTTATGTCTCCTGCACTGGCAGGTGGGTTCTTTACCACAAGTGCCATCTGGGAAGCCCAGCTAGCCTGGATGCTGATCTGCTATTGAACAGTTATGTTCTGATTTTCAACCTACCTAGCTGTGATTTTGCAGAGAGCAAATTAGTTCTTTTCAGCCTATTCCAATTGTGAATTTTGGTGCTCTTTGTGTGTCTGCCAAATGTGTGGTACCTGACAATCTCCCAACCATATCATTAGGATGAAAACTTTAAAGCAAATAGACCAAGCAGCATTAAAAGTTGTGTCGGTTGCAACAGTGCTAGATCATCATCTTCCTGTGCTTTGTTCTCTTGTCTGCTTAGACTTGCAGAAGCAAACACCTACTATTTATGCCATGAGAAGATGGGGCTGTGGGAATGACACCATAGGGTTTTTCTTATTATTATCACTATGTTGGCTCATTTATACAGAAAGCTTAGAATTTGTTTTCTTCAGTTTAATTTCTTAGGTAATAAGATTTAGAAACTCTAAGGGCCACAGGTGGCATTTGTAGGATTTAAATTTGCATAAATATTCAGATGGTGCTAGTGATAAAAAATCAGTCTGCCGATACAGGAGACACAAGAGATATGGGTTTGACTCCTGGCTTGGGAAGATACCCTGGAGGAGGAAATGGCAACCCATTCCAGTATTCTTGCCTGGAAAATTCCATGGGCAGAGGAGACTGGCAGGCTATAATTCATGGGGCCACAAAGAGTTGGACATGACTGAGCAACTAAGCATACACACAAATAAAAATGTGATGAGAATGACACACATATTCAGTGGGCATTTTTCGGTTGACTACTCAGACCTGGACAAAATGCTAGAAAATGCTTTTAGGAAATTCTAAACCAATGTGTAAATAATAAGTCAAAATGAATTTTGCATATTTTATCATGTTTATCTAAATGATCCAAAGCCATAAAAACTACTCTGATATGGTGAGAGAACTGATGATCCCATATCTCCTGCTGCCCAAACCTTTCAGCCTCCTGCTGCTGCTGCTAAGTCACTTCAGTTGTGTCCGACTCTGTGCGACCCCATAGATGGCAGCCCACCAGGCTCCTCTGTCCCTGAGATTCTCCAGGCAAGAACACCAGAGTGGGTTGCCATTTCCTTCTCCAATACATGCATGCATGCATGCATGCTAAGTCGCTTAAGTCATGTCCGACTCTGCAACCCCATGGACAGCAGCCCACCAGGCTCCCCTGTCCACGGGATTCTTCAGGCAAGAATACTGGAGTGGGTTGCCATTTCCTTCTCCATTCAGCCTCCTAGAGGCCATTTAATGTAATAGATGGCTGGTGATAACCCAGGCTCATTAGAACCTATGGTGGCTCAGATGGTAAAGAATCTACCTACAATTCAGGTAGACCCATGTTTGATCCCTGGATTGGGAAGATCCCATGGAGAAGGGAATGGCTATCCATTCCAGTATTCTTGCCTGAAAAAGCCCATGGACAGAGAAACCTGGTGGACTAGTCCATGGGGTCACAAAGAGTCAGACACAACCGAGCAACTAACATTAGGTTGCAGCTTATTGTGCTATTTTAGTATAATATGTTTAGTCATGCTCTCTGCCTGTTTTGAGAGGTCCAATATTGCTTTCTTGGCATATACAAAATTGGCCTAACAATTAGGAGACCTAGAAGCCTAAAAGACAAAGCTGTCCTCCATAACCAACTCTACAAACAACAACTGTGGCCACAAATAAAATAGCTTTTTATTTGTAAGTAAATAATGTGGCTCATGGCATCTGGTCCCATCACTTCATGGGAAATAGATGGGGAAACAATGTAAACAGTGTCAGACTCTATTTTGGGGGGCTCCAAAGTCACTGCAGATGGTGACTGCAGCCATGAAATTAAAAGGCGCTTACTCCTTGGAAGGAAAGTTATGACCAACCTAGATAGCATATTAAAAAGCAGAGATATTACTTTGCCAACAAAGGTCCATCTAGTCAAAGCTATGGTTTTTCCAGTGGTCATGTATGAATGTGAGAGTTGGGACTATGAAGAAAGCTGAGCACCGAAGAATTGATGCTTTTGAACTGTGGTGCTGGAGAAGACTCTTGAGAATCTCTAGGACTGCAAGGAGATCCAACCAGTCCATCCTAAAGGAGACCAGTCCTGGGTGTTCATTGGAAGGACTGATGCTGAGGCTGAAACTCCAATATTTTGGCCACCTGAAGAGTTGACTCATTGGAAAAGACCCTGATGCTGGGAGGGATTGGGGACTGGAGGAGAAGGGGACGACAGAAGATGAGATGGTTGGATGGCATCACCAACACGATGCACATGAGTTTGGGTAAACTGTAGGAGCTAGTGATGGACAGGGAGGCCTGGCGTGCTTAGATTCATGGGGTCGCGAAGAGTAGGACACGACTGAGCGACTGAACTGAACTGAAATAGTGTGGAAAGGCTTTTGGTCACACATATCCTCAAACACAGCTATCAATATTTATCATTGTCTCCAAAGGAGAAATACACCTGCTTGTATATATAAATGCATGTGTCTGTATGTGTGTATATGTTCCACCATAGAATTCAAGTACTTCTATGAAAAATGCTCACCTCTTCACATACTTATGCATCTTCAGCACTACAGGGGAGGATATCTCCACCCAATTTGTCCTGGGATGGGGTTCCCATAGCCCTGTCCACTAAGTCATCTTCTTTCAAGAATCCCATTTTGAAAACCAAAGCAAGAAGTGATTATCACAATGGAGATCAAGAAAAACTTTTATTAAAAAGATGTAGCCTTTAAATTGGGGCCTAATTCAACACACATAGATTTCTGGAGAGACATTCCTTCCTATCATTAGTAAGAACAGAGGAAAAACATTGTATGACATCCCTTATATGTGGAATCTACAAAGAAATGATACAAATGAACTTACAACACAGAAACAGACTCATGGACTTAGAGAAGAAGCTGATGGTTGTCAGGGGGAAGAAAGAGGGGAGGGATAATTAGGGAGTTTGGGATTGTCATGTACAGACTGCTATATTTAAAACGGATAACCAGCAAGGACCTACTATAGAGCATGTGAAACTCTGCTCAGTGTTATGTGGCAGACTGGATTGGGGGAGGGTTTTGGGGGAGAATGGATACATGTATGTGTGTGACTGAGTCCCCACACTGTTCACCTAAAGCTATCTCAATATTGTTAACTGGCTATGTGCTGTGCTGTGCTGTGCTCACTCAGTGGTGTCTCTTTTGCGACCCCATGGACTGTAGTCCACCAGGCTCCTCTGTCCATGGGATTTCCCAGGCAATAATACTGGAGTGGGTTGCCATTTCCTCCTCCAGGAGATCTTCCTCACTCAGGGATTGAACCTGCGTCGTCTCCTATATCTCCTTCATTGGCAGGTGGGTTCTCTATCACTGAGCCACCTAATCAGCTTTATCCCAGTACAAAACAAAAAGTTTTTTTAAAAAAGAAAGAATGGGATGTGTTGGCTTTCACACTGTCCTTCCACCGCTCTTTGCATCTGGTGTATATTTTACAGGCTACAAGAAAAAAGGCATGGCCAGAGGCTGTGACAGTGTCCATGTGTAGGTCAAAAACTGATAAACTTCTACCTAAAAGGAAGAAATTCCATCATGAGGATGTTTAGGCTATATATGAAACGTATCTGGACATTTTTTCATGATAAAATCAGTGTATTTTTATATGTAAAGTAAATATCTTATTGATTGAATTTTGCCTTGCTAACCAGGAATCAGTATAGACCTAAATCTTCATCTGTAAAAACTATCTTTGGAACACATGCAATTTAGCCACCATTAAATAATTACCTACTAGGTGCTATATATATTTAAGCTCTTATCATGACATTTTCAGGTCTATTACCTGAAGAGTAGATGCCTCATAGCTGATTTGAGTCCAAAATGTGACCTATAAGCTAAGGTTGTAATTTAAATTGATGGAATCAATTGTTTTAAAATTAACTATTTAAGTCATATATAAATAAATAAACATTTAGTTTATTTAAATGTGTAAATGTGTTAAGTAAACACCTAATCAAAAATTGAGTCTTTTATTTTGAGTCAGATCACATAATTGAAAAACCCACATGATATGTAGAAACCAATATGAATCAATGGTCTATCAATAATATTAACTTCTGTTAAATCTTGAATTGTTTAATTAAGTGATTAATAAAAATATCCTAAACCGGCAGTATGCCCAGGCATAATTCAATCTATGGCAATTCCTTATAACAAAGATTTATAACCGTATAAACCTTATAACAAAGATTTGCTAAATAGATTTGCTAGTGATCAATGAAAATTAATCACCCCAACTTACATTCTAGGAAATATTATGAAATAAATCACTTGAATCCATTCAAACCCCAAAGAGTAACAGAAGTGCGAAAAGTAATAAATAAAAGGTCAGAAATCTAAATGTCAGGACTAAGAAAGGATCAATAAAAAACAACACACAAGCTTTACACAAATATATAAGTTGTCAAAGTCATGTAGAATAACTAAAAGATCTGTATTTGGGGTGGGGGAACGTGGAAGGTAACCTGCCTTCTCTCTCACTGACAGAAATTATCAATAGCTCAGCTTAGGAAGCATGAGGATAATATTACATCTATATGGATCATCAGAGTAAAATAACAAATATGATTTAATAATAACTATTACTATTATTATTAACTTCCCAGGTGGCGCCAGTGGTAAAGAATCCACCTGCCAATCCAGGAGACACAAGAGACAACGATTCAGTCGCTGGGTTGGGAAGATCCCCTGGAGGAGGAAATGGCAACCCACTCCAGTATTCTTGCCTGAAAAATCTCATGGACAGAAGAGCCTGGTGGGTTAAAGTCCATGGGGTCGCAAAGAGTCAGACGTGACAGCATGCATGCACGTGCTTGTGGTTGTTATTATCACTCGAGGGTAGGAATTATGATCTGGTGCACACACATACACATGCACACATGAAAATCAACATTTTACAAACCATTATCTACCCTTCCTGATATTTTCTCTTCTTTTGGTGGCCCTTTGGGTTCTTAGTTCTCTGACCAGGGATTGAACCCATTCCACCAGCAGTGGAAGTGTGGAATCTTAACCACTAGCCGACCTGAGAATTCCCAACTATTATACTTTTCTTAATGCTGATTATGACTCTCAGAACTTCTGACCCATAAAAGGCCTGGGACTCACAGTTTAAAAAATGCCATTCTAGGGAGCTGTTCAGAGTTAGCTGCCACCCTGGTCTGGTCGGACATGCTTACTAGGGACTTGAATAACAGAGACAGGGGTACATGCTATACACGGTATAGCATGAAAACTTCCCACCACTCTTAAATTATAAACCACCACTAGAGCATCTATTTCAAATTGGACTTTTTACCTAGGGAATTCTACTCGGTACTCTGTAATACCCTATATAAGAAAAGAATCTAAAAAGACTGGGTGTGTGTGTGTGTGTGTATATAAAACTGATGCACTGTGCTGTATATCAGAAACTAACACAGCACTATAAATCAACTATACTCCAATACATTTTAAAAAATTATTTATCAGGTTTTTTGTTGTTGCTCCACCTTCATTTATAAGGCTGCTTTTTCTTTATATTATCATAATTTGGGGAGTGTTGGTGCTAATGATCACAGAAGCAAAGTGTCTTAACTTGTACAAGTACACATGACTTGTACAAAAACACCTAAAAAATCTTTTATATTTTATTAGAATTTGAGACATAAAGCATTGGATCAAGGGCATATGTAATACATTTTGTTGTTCAGTCCCTAAGTCGTATTTGACTCTCTGTCACCTCACGACTGCAGCATGCCAAGCTTCCCTGTCCTTCACTGTCTCCCCAGATAGTGAAGTGATTTGCTCAGATTCATATCCTCTGAGTAGGTGGTGCCATCCAACCATCTCATCTCCCCTTCTCCTAATGTATGTATAGATGTAATATATATACAATATATAATGGATATGCATATAACGTATGTAATATATCACATAAAAGAAGAGTATAAATTAGTACTAAGGGCAATGTGACTAGTGATTAAATAATCCTCATCATTCTTTATTTTAATGTTTCAGATGTACAGCATTATAATTTGGTGTTTTTATATGCCAAAAAGTGATCACCAGCACAGTGCTAGTTACCATCCACCTAAAACTGGGTTTTTCAATTTCCTAACATCAACTGGGTTTTTTAATTTGTTGCTAACTTGACCATTCTAATATGGTATTCTGTAGAATATCCTTATTTATCTCTCATTTATCTCTCATTTATCACTCATCTCACCAGTTTGAGTGAATTTTGCAGCTTCCAGACCCGCATGTTCTAACTTGTAACTGGGCTGCTATTTAGAATGCAGGTGTTAATTACCTACTTAACAAATCGTAGCTATTTACTTCCAACAGTAAATACAACTTAGTTTTTCTCAATTAGGAACTGTTCTTCCTGTTGACTAGGGTTCCAAACCCCTATGACTCCCCTCTCTTTTGCAAATAACATGAAATTCACTATTGAAGGGAATACATGTAATGGCTCCTTGAGTGTTCTGAGCACTGCCTCTCATTAAATACTGGAGTCTTTAATTGAACAACACAACTGAACTGTATTAATTTCCCAAGGCTTCTGTAACAAAACCCCACAAACTGGGTGACCTAAAATAGATGTTTATTCTCTCACAGTTCTGGAGGCTAGAAGTCTGAAATCAAAATGTCTAAAAACTCTTAAAGAGAAATCCTCCCTCACTTCTCCCTAGCTTTTGATGTTTGCTCTCAGTCCTTGAAATTCGTTGCCTCACAGCTGCAAAACTCCAATCTCTGCCTCCATTGTTACCTGGCCACCTTCTCTCCATGCATGTGTCTCTCTGGATTTTTTATAAGGACAGTTGTTGGATTTAGGATCCACCCTAGTCAAATACGACCTCATTTTAACTAATCATATTTGCAAAGACTATTTCCAAACACTTTCTGAGGTTCTGGGTGTACATGAATTTGTCGTTGCTGTTTAGTCGCTCAGTCATGTCCGAGTCTTTCGCGACCCCATAGACTGTATTCTGACAGTCTCCTCTGTCCATGGGATTTCCCAGGCAAGAATACTAAAGTGGGTTGCCACTTCCTTCTCCAAGGGATCTTCCCAACCCAGGGATCGAACGTTTATCTCCTGTATTGGCAGGTGGATTCTTTACCACTGAGCCACCAGGGAAGCCCACATGAATTTGGGGCATACTATTCAATCTGGTAGGCTGACTTTCTCAAAGGACTAAACCATACCTGCTGCAGCTGCTGCTAAGCTGCTTCAGTCGTGTCCGACTCTGTGCGACCCTGTATACAGCAGCCCACCAGGCTCCCCCGTCCCTGGGCTTCTCCAGGCAAGAACACTGGAGTGGGTTGCCATTTCCTTCTCCAATGCATGAAAGTGAAAAGTGAAAGGGAAGTCGCTCAGTAGTGTCCGACTCTTAGCGACCCCATGGACTACAGCCAACCAGGCTCCTCCATCCATGGGATTTTCCAGGCAAGAGTACTGGAGTGGGTTGCCATTGCCTTCTCCAAAACCATACCTACCAGTCAGCAACATCCACATACTCAAACTAAATGGCAATTTCATAGGAAAGAATAAAGTGCTAACTTCAAACAAGAAATGGTAAGAGTACAGTTCTTCTGCCTCTAACACTATGTGCTGCTGCTGCTGCTGCTAAGTCGCTTCGGTCGTGTCCAGCTCTGTGCGACCCCATAGACAGCAGCCCACCAGGCTCCCCCATTCCTGGGATTCTCCAGGCAAGAACACTGGAGTGGGTTGCCATTTCCTTCTCCAAAGCATGAAAGTGAAAACTAAAGTGAAGTCACTCAGTCATGTCCGACTCTTCGTGACCCCATGGACTGCAGTCTTCCAGGCTCCTCTGTCCATAGGATTTTCCAGGCAAGAGTACTGGAGTGGGTTCCACTGCCTTCTCTGCTAACACTATGTACTCATTTACAATTCTGCCCCAAACTCTAGAATCCATGTTTTTAAAGGTACTTGGATCATACAAATATTGGCATTTGTATAGAACTTTATAACTGCCAAAATACTGCCATGCATTATGTCATCTCATCAACACTATCCCCTAGTCATGTTAATGAACTTGTCATGATTAGTCCCAGTCTATACATAATGAACTGCAAGGAGATCCAACCAGTCCATCCTAAAAGAGATCAGTCCTGAGTGTTCATTGGAAGCTGAAACTCCAATACTTTGGCCACCTGATGCAAAGAGCTGACTCATTTGAAAAGAACCTGATGCTGGGAAAGACTGAAGGTGGGAGAAGAAGGGGACGACAGAGGATAAGATGGTTGGATGGCATCACTGACATGAGTGATGGACATGAGTTTGAGTAAACTCTGGGAGTTGGTGAGGAACTGGGAGGCCTGGCGTGCTGCAGTCCATGGGGTTGCAAAGAGTTGGACATGACTGAGCAACTGAACTGAACTGATACGTAGTGAAACTGAGCCTCATGTCTTGACTCAGGTCATGCAGTTAATTTAATAATGCAGACCTAGGAGAAAGGTCAGGTCATCTGACTCCTCATCCAGTGTTCTTTCTACTGCCAAGTACATGAAAGTGTTCAAAGTAATGACTGGGACTTCTCTGGTGGTCCCATGGTTAAGAATCCACCTGACAATTCAGGGAACATTGGTTCAATCCGTGGTCCCATATGCCTCAAAGCAACTAAGCCAGTGAGCCCGCACACTTAAGAGCCCGTGCTTTGCAACAAGAGAAGCCACAGCAATGAGAAGCCCACCCTCTGCAACAAAGAGTAGCCCCCACTTGCCTCAATTAGAAAAAGCCTGCACACAGCACTGAAGATCCAGAGCAGTCCAGAGCATAATAAAGAAATGATTTTAAAATAAATAAAGTAATGACTGTCAACTGAAGACTGAGGGAGGATGTCTAGGCAGGATTAGAGGCCACTTCTGCATCATCCTTAAGGCTTTTTCTAGCTAACTACATCCACCCACCCTAGAACCTCTGAACAGGGTTGAAAATCCTTGCAAGGTCAAACGACTCACCCCTGTTTCCAAAACTGAGATCCACTGGTTAAAAATCTACAGAAGAGCCTCCTAAGCCAATTTTTTAATAAACTAAACATATGTAGACTTCCCTGCAGCTCAGAGGTTAAAGTGTCTGCCTGCAATGCGGCAGACCTGGGTTCGATCCCTGGGTCAGGAAGATCCCCTGGAGAAGGAAATGGCAACCCACTCCAGTATTCCTGCCTGGAGAATCCCATGGACGGAGGAGCCTGGTGGCCTACAGTCCAAGGGGTCGCAAAGAGTTGGACACGACTGAGCGACTTCACTCTCTCAAACATACATATGTATTCTAATTAAAAAATAAATATTGTATGGATTTGTGTCTGAGGTCAGAGCTTCTCAAACTTCAATGTGCATCAAATCACTTGGAAATCTTGTGAAAACAGATTGGATTCAGTGAGCCATTGGGATGGAGCCTGAGATTCTGCATTTCCAATAATCTCCAGGTGATGTCGCTAGCTCCAGGACCACATTTTGATTGACAAAGTCTTATGTAGCCTTCCTGATAGAACCCAAGAACAACTCAGTACAGATCAGAGTAAGTCTTTGTGATTGTAGTAAGTGTTCACCTCATAAACAGCAGGACCCCTTTGCCCAATAAATATCTCCTTATTCCCTAAGAAGTCCAGAAGAGCTCGAGCCCAATCAAATCATGGTTGCTGTCAAAAGAAGTCAAACAAGGTCCATTAAGGCCCTTGTTTGTGATGCTTGGCTTCTTAACATGATCACCTGTCATCCATGTGACAGAAGTCTCCATGAACTGCTGAAGCCCTAATGGCCCTGGGACAGCAAAGCCTGCCCGCAGCAGCAGGTAGAAGGTGAACTGAGCATGTTTTCTGCAGGCACAGCTGGGTTTGTCTCCCATCTCAACTTTACCTTGGCAAGCAGCTTCATTTCAACGTTTCCCTAGTCTATTTTCTGGCAATCTATAATGTAGTCTTAATGATGTTGACCCCAAAAGTACTTTTCAGAAGAGGTGTACTGCAGAGCTTCATTAAAAGGAAAAATAATTATTGTATCACTGCTTTCGTTGTTTTCTTTCTCTGAGGCTGCTGGGACACAGTCTTTAGATATGCGGATAATGGTGGAAATAAATCCTTGCAGTTCCCTGTTAATGGTGATTGATGAGCTGATGAGGCCGACTAGGTGTCCGAGGAACACAGCCAGTTTTTAATGGCACTTTAATTCTGAAAGTGTAGGAGACTTCCTCACAGAAATTGGAAGTTGGAGTGGGTGAGAAGTAATTCAACAAATGAGCATGCTTTCAGGGACCAGCTAGCATAAATGGATTCTTAAACTAGTTTTTGCCCTGTGTGATTTCAGAATGTACACTTAGGGTATTTTACAAAAGAAAATAGTTCTGGCAAATAATAGAGTGTGTGTTTCATAATGTTTTCATGTAAAAAGAAACTGTGGTCTCACTCTCAGGGAGAAATTTACCTGTTTCTATTTTGAAACTTGAAGGTCTTATTCGTTGTGTGCATGCTGTCATGTCTGACTCTTTGTAGGCTCATGGACGGTAGCCCACCAGGCTCCTCTGTCCATGGAATTTTCCAAGCAAGAATACTGGAGTGCGTAGCCATTTCCTGCTCCAGATCATCTTCCCAACCCACGTCTCCTGTGTCACCTGCATTGGCAGATGGATTCTTTACCATCGCAACTACTAGAATTTGTCCAATATTTATTTATTTGTCTGTGCCAGGTCTTTGTTGCAGCACTCAGGATCTAGTTCCCTGACCAGGGATCAAACCTAGAACCCCTGCATTGGGAGCTCAAAGTCTTGGCCATTGGACCACCAGGAAAGTCTCATTAATTTTTTGAGATGAGGATATATCATTTTCAAAGACTAAGGATGATTTAACTCAAGGATCACTCAAAGTTTTTACCTTATAATGATGGAGATTTGTCAAGGCTATTCAGTCTTCTTGATAAACTTAGTCATAAACATGGCAGAGTCCTAGAGTCTCCATCTCCACAGCAAGGCTGTGATTTTATTTATATAGCAGTCCCTCACCATCTGTAGGGCATTGGTTCCAGGACACCCTTGGATTCCAGAAACCACAGATACTTCAGTCCCTTGCATAAAATGATGTAGTACAACCAGCCTTCCCTATATGGAGGTGCAGGACCCATGGATGTGGAGGGTCAACTGTAAATACTGCTGCCCTTGCAACAGAAACTTCACTCCTTATCTTCATTTGAAACACTACCCCAATCCATCCCACACATCCTAGTTTATGCTCTTCCTAAACGCAAGTCTGAGCATTCCTTCCCTTGCTTAAAGTGTCTATGGCTTTTCCTCCTTACAGCAGTATCCTCATACTTTAGTGAACATCAGAGTCACTCAGAGGGCTTTTGAAAACAGATGCCGAATCTTTCTCCAGAGCATCTGATTCAGCAGGGGCTTCCCTAGTGCCTCAGACAGTGAAGAATCCGCCTGCAATTCGAGAGACCTAGGTTTGGATCCATGAGTTGGGAAGATCCCCTGGAGGAGGGCATAGCAACCCACTCCAGTATTCTTGTCTGGATAATCCCCATGGACAAGAAGAGCCTGGTAGGCTACAGTCCACAAGGTCGCACAGATTCAGACATGACTGAGTGACTAAGCACAGCACAGCACAGGTGTGGAGTGAGGCCTGAGGGGTTGGTGTTTCTCACAAGTTACGACATAATGTGGATGTGCTGGTTTAGGGGCCAGATTTTGAGGAAAACTGGTCTTCAAAAGGAAACCCACCAAACTCTCCATCGGCACATCTAGCGCCCTTCAGAATTTCCCCACTGCCTGACTTCCCAGAAGTATCCCACCTGCATCCAACCTCACCACCCTCCCTGGGGCCCTGGGACCAGGGCTGCCACAAGCTTGTGAAGGTTGTTTCCTGAACAAATGACAGAGACATCGTTCACATTCCTTTTTACTTTTTAAAGATTTATTCATTTGGCCGTGCCAGGTCTCATTTGTGGCATGTGGCATCTAGTTCCCCTGAGCAGGGATGGAAACTGGCCCCCTGCATTGGGAGCACAGAGTCTTAGCCCCTGGACCACTAGGGAAGCTGCCTGTCTTTCACACTCTTCCCTCTCTATTGGTGCCCTCTGGAGATGACCCGTGCATAGTCTTCACTCTTACATGTAGCAGCCCTGAAATCACCATGGACCCCTATGGATGCCCCAGTCATACAAAATTAACTGGAACTTTCTGAGCTAATGGTCTGGGCTTTAAGGCTTCACCTGCCCTGTCCTCTCAGCCTGTTGTGCCCTATAACCCCCTTTCTGTATGGAAACTTCTACCCATCTTTCACAAAAAGAAGAGTTTTGATTAGAGTTTTTCTGGGAACCAAGGAAACACTTTTCCAACAGGAAAGGGAAGAATGTTATATCTGGATAGAACTGTAAATACTCTAGTGTTCAAAACACCTTGGTGTTTAAAATCTGCTTTTTCCCCTCCCTTGGTTTTCATGAATTGTCTTTCCAAAGAACTAGAAAACTGACAAGAAGGAGAAAAGGGAAGGAAACTTCTTTTCATTGCCTTGTTTTAGGTCTTCACACACATTAGATATTTATATAGATGTGGTATTTTAACAAAATATACTTGTAAATAAATATTAAATGGAATCTGCAATATTTGTTAAGTTTACACTTTTATGAAGCTTTTGTGATTTTTCTCTTGATGTTTTATTTTGGTTACCTGGGGCAGTGATATATATGTATATTTTTCTTATTCTTTGATATTATTTTATTGAAGAATAGCTGTATGTATGTACTTTTTAATATATAACCTACATTATTAATTCTCAGTGGCTTCACATTTAGTCCATAAACCTGAATCCACCCATATCTATACATGGAACTATCACTTTATTCACTGTTTGGATTAACTGAGGTTCCAAGTAATGCTCAGGAAAAAAAAAATGTGACGTAGAATGAATACAATACTTTCTCTTTTTTTAATTTATTTATGTATTTATTTAATTTATTTATTTTAATTGGAGGCTAATTACTTTACAATATTGTAGTGGTTTCTGCCATATATTGACATGAATCAGCCATGGGTGTACATGTGTTCCCCATCCTGAACCCCCCTCCCACCTCCCTCCCCATCCCATCCCCCAGGGTCATCCCGGTGCACCAGCCCTGAGGAAAATGTACCCTTCTGTGAAGGTGAAGCCCAAAGCTAATATATAGCCAAAATCAGGCTTCTCAAAGAATAAGGTTTAAAAAAAAAAAGTAATCTGCTCAGTATAATGAAAAAAAAGAAAAAGAGATTAATAAAATTACAGAGCTTAACCTAGAAAAAGATTATATTGCTGAAGTTGTACAGTTGGTCTGTTATCACAAAATGGGCTATTGGTAATATGAAGTTCTGGTGTTAAAAAATTCTATTGTTAGTTAAAGCTTTTAGGCTGACTTTGGACCATGTGGAAGCAAGAGAAAATGACTAAGAACCTATCTTATTCTTCTTTGGTGATTAGAAAACACTTGGCTTCTTCAAGATCTATTCTCCTTTCCTCCAGTTCTATGGGCATCTCTCTTCTTTTTTGGTTATTCATTTATTTAAAATAGATTTTCGAAGTATTTGCTCTGTGTTGGGCACTGCAAGCAATTCTATAGAAAGAAAACAGGTAGTTATTCCGTTCTGTGATCCAAAAACTCTGTTTGAGAATCAAAACTATCTTCTGTGAAGTTGTCAAATGATTGTTTAAGAAGGTTGTATGGCTTTATGGGTGTTAACAGATCAAAACTCTGTCCAACATAGAGAAGAGACTTGTAGACACAGCGAAGGCAGGTGAGGGTGGGACAAACTGAGAGAGTAGCCCTGAACTATATATATTACCATATGTAAAATAGATAGCTAACAGGAAGTTGCTGCATAACACAGGCAGCTCAGCCTGGCTCATCTTCATGTTTACTTCCTGGCCCTGAAGACTATGTAAGAGCAACCTACAGAGAGGTTGTCCAATCACTGGAGTGGGTGTGAGATTAAAGGTGTCTCCATTTCACTGTTGCTCTTTTCTTTCAGAGTTACTGTGAATAAGATTAAAGTTCCCTCCACCAGCCTTCTACCTAATGAATTGCTTCCTAAAACCTAATCTTTTAAAATAGGAAATATATCATGGGTAGTGAAATGTGGCTTATTTCAGGAGATACCAAGAAAATATTAAAACAGTATCTTTCATCATAAGATGGCGAAAAACTCTCCTCTCCAAAAAGGTTTTATATTAGAGAATTTTAAAAGTATAATTTGATACTATGCAGAACTGAATTGCTTCTCACTGACCACCCCACCCCAAATGAAAAGCATCATGCACGCTTCTGGCTAACATCAACTTCTGTGTGGATGACTTTCTTCAAACCCCTCATTCAACAGTCCATAAATGGGAAGGGATTGAATTCCTGGCTTCATATTATCCATGAGTCCAAAATAATTCAAAATCAACTGAGCCTTTCGGGGATGTTCATCCTTTGCATGAGTCATGTGGTGCTAGGCCACAAAGGATTCATTACCAGAGAGCACCTAAGCACAGAATCTCTGTTGTCCCAGGAAGGCAGGCAGGTATTTGGGAGAAGAAAGAGCTGAGCATCAACCAAGGGCCCCCAGCCTTCGAGGAGAGCACCACAGTTTCAAAGAATATGAAATGTTAGAACAGCAATAGTCCTGGATGGCTCTTCCTTCGGTGCAAATCACAGTGTTTTTTTTCCTGGTTTGCTTCTGAGAACAGCTCAAAATAGAAGATAGGTAGATGAAAGTCATGATATTTTTACCTACTTCTCACTTCTTCCCTCAACAAATGGTTTGGTCTTTGGCTTATAGGCTCAGAAATGTCACTGTGCTTTGCCCTTTTTCTGAAAATAGAAAATGTTCCATGTTTCTAATAATGCTCATCACAGACCTTCTTCTGGACAACTGAAATAAGTTGATGTTCTCCTGAAAATTCTTGTTTTTTAATTTTTGGGCCACGCTCTGTAGCATGTGAAATCCCACTTCCCCAGCCAGGGTTTGAACCTGCCCTCCTCCTGCATTAGAAGCATGGGGTCCTAACCACTGGGACCACCGGGGAAGTGCAGTCCTGAAAATTCTCATCATCACATTTCCCATGCTGTTTTCTATTGCTGACAAGGTTTTTGTTGTTGTTGTGTTTGTTCGTCTGTTTCCACTAAGAAGATAAAGCAGAAGTGCTACAACTCATGCACTTTCACCTCTCCTCACACATTTGTCAAAGAAGGAAGGAGAGTTTGGGGGAGATGAAAGAGAGAAAGTACCTGCACTGACCTCAGTGCAAGGCACCCCAGTTCCCATGTATTTGAAGGAAGTTTTGCAAGTTGGTGAAAACAAAGCAGATTATCACTTGGGAGGCTGGAGCTTGAAAATAGTCTGCATATTTTAAGACTCAAAATAAGTTTTCACCCGAAGCAACCTCAGCCCATCTCTTTTTTTAACTGAGATATAATTGACATATAACAGTATATTAGTTTTAGGTGTACAACATAATGAATTGATATATGCCTGTATTATGAAATAATTACCACAAAGAGCTGAGTTAACACCTATCATCTCATGTAACATCATCATCTCATTTTTCCTGTGATGCGACTTTCCAGATTTACTGTCTTAAAAACTTTCCAGTATTCAGCACACTATTACTAACTATAGTCACCATGCTGAATATCCCCAGGACTTAATTTATTTTTTATTTAATTTTTATTTTATATTGGAGTCATAGTTGATTTACAATGTTGTGTTAGTTTAAGGCATGCAACAGATTCAGTAAGACATTTGTGTGTATCCATTCTTTTCAGATTCTTTTCCCATATAGGTTATTACAGAATGTTGAGTAGAATTCCTTGTGCTTTACAGCACATCCTTGTTGATTATCTATTAATTTATTTTATTATTAGAAGTTCATACCCTTTGACCAACTTTACCTGTTTCATGCACCCACCCAACCTCAGTCCAGCACTTAAATATTGGCAGATTGGATCATTCAGTCCTCAGGAAAACCACTGGTTATGTGAAAGAATGTGCTTGTAAGTGTTTCATATATGAAGTACGTCTGAAATTCTATTTAAGTAGGGGAAGAACAGTTTATAATCATTATTCCCTCCCAATGCTGACCAACGGCTTCTTCTAGACACATCTTCAGCATTTCTTGAGTATAGTACTTTACACTTTATAGATGCTTCCGTGCGTGATCTAGTCTGGTCCTTAACCACCCTCTGAGGCAGGCAAGGGGCAAATAGGAAGGACCTCGTTTTGCAGATGAGGGTGCTGAGTCTGGAGAAGAAACTGGCTTGTCTGCATGGCCAGCAGAAGTAGAGCCAAGTGTGTGATTTAATTCCTTGTCCTATATTCTTTCCACCAAGAAACATCTACTATCTTCAAAGGATATGAAATCAACAAGTTGGTTAAAAAAAAAAAAAAAACAACTTATGGTTACCAAGAGGAAAAGTGGGGAGGGGGGATAAATTGAGATTGATATATACACATTATTATATATAAAATATATAAGAACCTACTGTATAGCACAGGGAACTCTACTCAATACACTGTAATGACCTATATTAGAAAAGAATCTAAAACCGAGTGAATACACACATATATATAACTGATTCACTTTGCTGCATGCCTGAAGCTAACTCAACATTGTAAATTAAACCATCAAAGTTAATTAGGCTTCCCAGGTGACTCAGTGGTAAAGAATCTGCCTGCAATGCAAGACACTCAGGAGACACAGGTTCAATCCCTGGATTGGGAAGATCCCCTGGAGAAGGAAATGGCAATTGACTCCAGTATTCTTACTTGGAAAACTCCACGGGCAGAGGAGCCTGGTGGGCTACAGTCCATGGGGTCACAAAGAGTTGGACAGGACTGAGCAACTGAGCATACATGCCATGTTAATTAATATGATGTAAGTGTTGCAAATTGACTGTTTGCAACCCCATGGACTGTAGCCCTCCAGGCTCCTCTGTCCATGGAATTCTCCAGGCAAGAATACTGGAGTGGGTAGTCATTCTCTTATCCAGGGGATCTTCCTGACCCAGGGATCGAACCCAGGTCTCCTGCATTGCAGGCAGATTTTTACCATCTGAGTATACTCCAATAAAAGTTATTAAAAAAAAAAAAAACTAGTTGGTAAATAGAAGCAAATCTCCCCATGTCTTACACAAACTGAAATCAATGCAATCAACTCTGGGGACTCAATAACACCAGTGCTGGGAGCCCTGTTCTTAACTCCATCTGATTCTCTGAATATTTGTGTCTAAGGAAGAAGTAAATCATTATCCAGGCAATGCAAAAGGGAAAAAAGTGTTTTCTGGAAAGCATGTCTATTCCCAGGAACTAAATGCTTGGAACCTACAGAGTGGGATGGTTTAAAAGCCTTCTCATTTGAATTTTTTTTATTTCATAAGCAACAAAATTATATTTTGGCAGTTCAACCAAATTGATGGAATCAACTGTGACTAGCCCTTGGTTTGGTTTGCAGATGTGAATGGAATTAGTAAAATACTTTAGTTTAGAAAAAAATTGCCAAATGTTAGAGGTGAAAGGAAACTTGGAAATTATGTACTCCAAATTCCAAGGGAGTTGACTGATAACACAGGTAATTGTTTGGAATTTCCGCTTCCTTTACCATGTACAAACCTATGTCTACTTGCTGGGGCCAAAACAGCCAGCTCTAGAGACTGGTTATTAGAGGTAACATGGTTAAAAACCTAACTTGTGCATGGTTATGATAAACAAAGCAATACCTAAATGTCATTACGGTTTGCTGTACTAAAGTAAATATCCATGTTTAGACATGCATCCTGTAGCTTAGAGCAGAATTGCTTGTTTGTTCTATTTATTGTGTTCAAAAAATAAAACACCTCTATAAATAAAATAAATAAATAAATAAAACACCTCTATCCTTACATTTGGCTTGTTGCATCACACATCATCTTTGGTACATATTGAATAATTTGTCTAAGATGCTGTCTTTCTGGGAGAACTCCAAGTTTCACGAGATATTAAAAATAAGCCATTCTTTTACATTGAAAGCCAATGGGCTTTGACAGATTAAATTTGAACATGAGACAGAAAAATCATGCACTTCAATACATTATGGTTTCTTTAACATGAATGTAGAATTGTTAAGGGCTTGAGTATCAGAATTTTTATCCTTTAGTAATTCCTTTTCTTCAAGAATGTACTCCATGGCGCTTCCCAGGTGGTCCAGCAACTAAGACTCAGTGCTACCAAAGCAGGGGGCGTGGGTTCAATCACTGGTCAGGGAACTATACCCCATATGCCACAACTAAAGATCCCACAGGCAGTCAAAACCCAGTGCAGCCAAATAAATAAATATTTTAAAGAATGTGCTCCAAATTATGTTGTGTACATGCTAAATTCTCAGGTGCTAAAAGTATTTATATTCAGTTGCCATCAACTAGACCATTAGACTGTATTAGAATTATACAATGTACATCATTTCCAAATTAGATAGCGAAGTAAATTGACCTGTGATCTTGCTTGGATTGTGGAGTCAAGAAAAATTGAAGGTGCATGTTGACCTGCATTGTTCTTTGTCTAAAAGGTTGGAAGACAGGAGAATGGTTTCATTTGTATTTCTACTTTTCTTGCTCTTAGAGGTGATAAACCTAAATAAAATGCATCCAAATGGGCAAGTAAGCAGATAAGAAGAAATCAAAAATCTGGACTATGGGTTACAGTGCAAGAATGATGATACCAATCTCAATATTTAAAAATGCCCAAAGGTATATTAGAACAGTATGACCTTCTAGAAATAGAAAAGGACCTAGTTCCTTATGGTAAGAACATAAAAGTAGATGCAGTCTTACCAATGCTTCCGAGGAATATTTACGTGATGGAATATTGTAAATATTCCCCTCCCATTAGCCTCTCAGGGTAGAGCTTCAGGGTGAGCATTCCTGACTTGTCCTCAATAAGCCCTCAGTATCCACTGTGCCCATGTGTGGTCAGTCGCTCCATCTTTTCCAACTCTTTGCAACCCCATGGTCTGTAGTTGACCAGGGTCCTCTATCCATGAGATTTCCCAGGCAAGAAGGTTGCCATTTCCTCCTCCAGGGGATCCTCCTAACCCAGAGATTGAACCAACAGCTCTTAGGTCTCCTGCATTGGCAAGCGGATTCTTTGTCACCTGGGAAGCCTGAATCCATCATCCATGGGTTTATTTAAACCTTCTTGGGCGTATTTCTAACTTTAGCCTTCAGTTTCTCAGCATAGATGAAGCAAGCCTTTATCCTACTGTCATTCATTGATTCACATGTTTAAAGGAACTCCTGAAGGATATATTCAGGTAAAAAGTAATTTTAAGAAAAATATATAAAACACTAGTAATTAAGTGCTGTTCTCGAAGTTAAGAAACCGTAAATCTTAATATCTATAGTGCATTCTGGAAAAACTATGGTTTTCCTTCATAGTGATCTAAGAGGAAAGGTGGGAGTTGGAAAAAAACAGGAAGAAAAAACAATGAAAGTTATAAATGAGGCACAAGAGAAGAAAAGAGCCAGAATAAGGAGCCAAAAGTAGAGAAACTTAGAAGGATAAAGAGGAGAGAAGTTCAGAAATTCTAATGTCAGTTATAGTTCATTTTTTCCACAGACTCATGTTTACTGAGCTGTGTCGCCTCAAGATACTTAATCATTGTTTACTGAACACTGAATGTCTAAATTAAACAGTGTCAGGATATTTTTCTCCGAGCTACATTTATTTACTTAGCAACATATGTGTGCCACGATCTTCACAAAGCCATGAAATAACTGTAAGGGCTGTCTTCATTACAGATTTGTAAACTGAGACACAGAGAGGGTAAGTCATTTACCCAAAGTCACACAGTAAACAATAAAATCAAGCTCAGAGGTCAGAATGACTGACCAAAATTCAGTCACTAATCTCTTTTTCATTTTTTTGTTCTCCCCACACCGAAAGGCATGTAGGAGCTTAACTCCCTAACCAGGGGTTGAACCTGCACCCACTGCATTGGAAGGTGGAGCCTAAACCACTGCAGAATGTGAAAGTGTTATTCACTCAGCTGTATCTGACCCTTTGCGACCTCATGGACTGTAGCCTTTTGTTTTGTTTTTCTTGTGCTGGGTCTTAGTACTCGGGGTCTTCGATCATTTTCGAGGCATGCATTATCTTTTAGTTGTGGTGGGATCTTGACTTGCAGCATGGGAACTTTTAGTTGCAGCATGTGATATCTAGTTCCCTAACTAGAGAGAGAACCCAGGTCCCCTGCATTGGAGCTCAGAGTCTTAGCCACTGGACCACCAGGGAAGCCCTCTCCCTCATCTTTATTTTTAAGCATGAAATTTACTAATCCTTCAAACTTTAAATAATAGTTTAGTATATTTTCTTAATACATTAATATTGTATGCATGTATGCTCAGTCACATCTGACTCTGCGACCCCGTGGACTGTAGCTGGCCAGACTTCTCTGTCCGTGGGATCTCCAGGCAAGAATACCGGAGTGGGTAGCCATTCCCTTCCCTAGAATATCTTCCCAACCCAGAGATTGAACCCGGGTATCCCGTATTGCAGGCAGATTCTTTATTCCACTGGGTTGCGGGGAAGTCCTTCTTTTACTTCTTATTGAGTGCTTCCTCTTTCCTTCCATGTCTGACATCACACTGCTATTCCTCTGCCCTGAACCGAGATCACCTTGGACAATCATCAGTTTCTTCTTTATGAAACCTTTCTCAACTTAATTAAGTTAGCTCATAATCTTCTCCCTCATGAGGCTGGCCAGAAGGCAACATGGCCCAGGATGGAGGCTCCTTGACTTGATTCTGTCTTCAGTGCTTGCCAGACAGATCACATTTGTTCCATGGAAGCATCACTGTACCAAGGCCTTGTTATCTCTCTACATATAGGTCTGTGATCACTGACTGATCAGTGACCAGTCACTTATCCTCTTTTTCGATTTTTTTTTTTTTTTTTTTTTTGGTCACACCTCGAGGCATGTAGGATCTTAACTCCCCAACCAGGGATTGAACCTGTACCCACTGCAGGTGGAAGTAGAGTCTTAACCACTGGAAAGTGTGAAAGTGTTATTCGCTCAGTTGTGTCGGACTCTTTAGAATGAAACTTCTGGCAATCATGACTTTTTTCTAGCTTCTATAGCAGGTATGGCAATTCACATAAAGAAACATACACTGGGCGGTTCAGAGAGAAAAATTACAAATAGCTAAGAGAGGGGAGGACTTCCCTGGTGGCTCAGGTAGTGAAGAATCCACCTGCCAGTGCAGGAGATGCAAGAGACACAGGTTCCATCCCTGGGTTGGGAAGATCCCTGGGGGAGGGTATGGCAAACTGCTCCAGAGGAGCCTGGTAGGCTACAGTCCCTGGGGTTGCAAAGAGTAGGACACATCTGAGCACATATGCACACACACAAGAGAGGGGAGATGATTGTTCCCCAAAAACTCTTCCAGAGGGGGTCTAAGAACAATGGGCAAGGTGGGGGGGGGGATGTGAATTTTTTTCAAATGGATTAGACCATAGAATTTAAAGGTATGTTACATTAGGTTTATTTTATATATATAAATTTTAATTAGAGTATAGTTGTTTTACAGTGTTAGGTTAGTTTCTGCTGTAAAGCAAAGTGAATCAGCTATTTGTATATGTATGTCACCTCTTTTTGGATTTGTTTCCCATTTAGGTCACCACAGAGCACTAAATAGAGTTCTCTGGTGCTACACAGTTGGTTCCCATTTGTTGCCTATTTTATCCATATTAGGCTTCTAAGTGAAAGGAACTCATAAGAAGCGAATATGTTTGTAAAGGTACCTTCTTGGAATAGCTTTGAACAAGGCATATCATTTAAAAAACAGTGAAACCCCTATGTCTCCTGGCTGTGCCTAAGCAACTAAGAGGCCCTGCTGACTTGCCTTTCTTTTCTTTTCCAGATCTTGGCTATCGTGTCCATCTTGTTCATCGTCCTCTCCACCATCGCACTGTCTCTCAACACGCTGCCAGAGCTGCAGGAGATGGATGAATTCGGACAGCCCAATGACAACCCCCAGCTGGCCCACGTGGAGGCCGTGTGTATTGCCTGGTTTACCATGGAGTACCTTTTACGGTTTCTGTCCTCACCCAACAAATGGAAGTTCTTCAAAGGCCCGCTGAACGTGATCGACTTGCTTGCCATCTTGCCCTATTATGTCACCATCTTCCTCACGGAGTCCAACAAGAGTGTGCTGCAGTTCCAGAACGTTCGCCGCGTGGTCCAGATTTTCCGGATCATGCGGATCCTCCGGATCCTGAAACTCGCCCGGCACTCGACGGGCCTGCAGTCCCTGGGCTTCACCCTCAGGCGGAGTTACAATGAACTGGGCTTGCTGATCTTGTTTCTGGCCATGGGGATAATGATATTCTCCAGCCTGGTATTTTTTGCCGAGAAGGACGAGGATGCTACCAAGTTCACCAGTATTCCGGCTTCCTTTTGGTGGGCCACCATCACCATGACGACTGTTGGTTATGGGGACATCTACCCAAAAACGTTATTAGGGAAGATTGTGGGAGGTCTCTGCTGTATTGCAGGGGTTCTGGTGATCGCCCTTCCCATCCCAATCATTGTGAACAATTTTTCTGAGTTTTACAAGGAGCAGAAACGCCAGGAGAAAGCCATTAAGAGGAGAGAGGCTCTGGAGCGCGCCAAGAGGAACGGAAGCATCGTGTCTATGAACTTAAAGGACGCCTTTGCTCGAAGTATGGAGCTGATAGACGTGGCCGTGGAGAAGACGGGAGAGTCGGCCAACACCAAGGGTTCCACGGATGACAATCACCCTCTCCAAGCCGGTGGAAGTGGGCCAGGAAAGCTCTGTCGGAAACCAGCTCCAACAAGTCTTACGAGAATAAGTACCAGGAGGTAAGCCAGAAAGATTCCCATGAACAGCTGAACAACACTTCTTCCTCCAGCCCACAGCATCTGAGCGCCCAGAAGCTGGAGATGCTGTACAATGAAATCACCAAGACGCAGCCTCACTCTCACCCGAACCCCGATGGCCAGCAGCAGGCCGAGAGGCCTTCCGCCTACGAGGAAGAGATAGAGATGGAGGAGGTGGTCTGCCCGCAGGAGCAGCTGGCGGTGGCACAGACCGAGGGCGTCGTGGACATGAAGAGCACATCCAGTATCGACAGCTTCACCAGCTGCGCCACCGACTTCACGGAGACCGAGAGGTCGCCCCTGCCGCCGCCCTCCGCGTCCCACCTGCAAATGAAGTTCCCACCCGACCTCGCCGGGATAGAAGAGCACCAAAGAGCCAGGGTCCCGCCCTTCTTAGCCCTAATCAGGGAGAAGGGTCCCGTGGCCAGGGAGGCCACCCCAGAATATGCTCCGATCGACGTAACTGTGAACCTCGACGCTGCCGGGCGGGCCCCAGGGTGGGCCGCACGGCCATCTGCCGACGGACAGTGCCTCCGAGAGCCCCAAGAGCTCGCTGAAAGGCAGCAACCCGCTCAAGTCCAGATCACTCAAGGTCAACTTCAAGGACAGCAGAGGAGGCGCCCCGCCAACCCCGCCCAGCACAGCCAGGCCGCTGCCGGTCACCGCTGCGGACTTTCCACTCACCGCACCCCCAGCTCATCAGCACCATTCTCTTAGAAGAAACCCCCTCCCAGGGAGAT
The DNA here is from genome assembly GCA_917880005.1 of Nanger dama. Classification (NCBI taxonomy): domain Eukaryota; kingdom Metazoa; phylum Chordata; class Mammalia; order Artiodactyla; family Bovidae; genus Nanger; species Nanger dama. The sequence goes on from CAKJTW010000066.1 coordinate 11,924,267, forward strand.
AGACCCTTGCTGGGTGCTGAGGTTCATTGTCAAGGACCCTCCAAAGGGCTGACGCCTCGGTTTCCCAAGCAGAAACTCTTCACTTTCTCCACCAGAGAGAGGAGGAGCTTCACGGAAATCGACACAGGGGAAGATGATGACTTCTTAGAGCTCCAGGGGACCAGGAGGCCGGACAAGCAGTTAGACTCCAGCCCAAACTGCTTGACAGATAAGCCTAGTGATGGAAGAGACCCTTTAAGAGAGAAGAGGCCTGTGTGGGCTCTTCCTCTGCCCAGGACACAAGTCACAACTGTAGACAAGACATTTACCATGGTGTGGCAGAAGTGAAAAGGACAACAGTCAAGAAGGGTGCAAGATGGAAAACCATTTGTTTGCCCCAGAAATTCATTCCAACCCGGGAGACACAGGTTACTGCCCCACACGTGAAACCAGCATGTGACTAGTTGCAAAAGCAATAATAACACTAAAACAAACAAGCAAAAAACTTGTTTCTTAAAAATGCGGTTAATAATGGCTGTGAACTAAAACGTGGGAAGCCCCTCCCTCCCAAAAAAAGTGAATAAAATGTTATTTTTGCATGGCATGAACAGTTTAGTTTCAGTACTGTTTAAATAAAGAATCAAGACTCCATTTTTGTAACAAACAAAAATGACTGAAGAACACTGAACAAATAAAGAGAGCTCTATTAGGAACCGTATTCTGCCATGTCTGACATTTTTGATCCTTTCATTTCAAATTACAGAGTTTCAACTGTGAGCTTTTCTGTTATGATGAATTTTAGAATTTGCACATGAAAGGATGAAATGTCATTGCATGCATTCATAATTGCAAGTCGCAAGGTGCTTTGAGCTTGCAAAATGCATAACTTTGTAAATAATGGGGCTTGGGATGCAGAAGTGTCAAGAACAGACAGAAACAAGTTTCTGAGACACAGGCACTTCCTTCACAGCTACTGCCTGGAGGAGCTATACAGACTTCTTGTTGCAAAACTGCAACCTCTTCTTAAACCATCTCACATATCTTGCTTTGGGTTATAAAGCTCTTATAAGTACATTTGTTTAAAGGAATACAGTATTTTTATTGACTGATGATATGACTCACAGGGTGCATTTTTCTTTTTGCTTCTGCTTAGTTGTGGCATTTGTGGTTTTATTTATAAATCATGAAAATAGGCAAGATGTAATGACCAGATATCCAAAAACTTGAAATTGAGGCTTGAAATTTTGTCAGTCAATTACATATCCCTAATACTGTGGGTGAAAGTATGTATCATGTCACAGCCTGTACAGAAATGCATTTTTAAAAATCTGAACATAGTTAAAAGGTGATATTACACAACTAAACTTTTTTTTTTAATCGCACTCCACTTCTGTAAATCAGTTCTTTAAAAAAAAAAAAAACAACCTATATATTGGCCACCTAAAGATGACTATTTTCCACTTGTATCCAACATAACCTTTTCTATTTAAAAACCTAAAGATAGAATGTACATATGCCAAAATGGGAATTCTAAAAAGTGACTTTTGGCAAACTAAAAGCAAAGCTATTTAAGTCAGACTGCCACCCCACCCACCCCGACCACATAGATAGAGGTGGGTCTGGAAATGAGTTACATAGAAAGAACCCTGCCCTGATACTGGATCTTTCAGTATTTCCCAGTCTGAGGAGGGAACACTGCCAGGTGAGGAGGGCAAACTCCAGCGCCACCATCCTGTAATTGCTGCTGCTGCTAAGTCGCTTCAGTGTGTCAGACTTGGCTAGAAACACACCCTCACGTTTCCAGCGCCCCCAAGTGGTGGAGGATTGAAAACAATATTTCCACCATTTTTACTGAGAGCCGCGAAATGCACAAGTGTTAACGGTAGATGGCGCTCAGTTCAGTTCAGATGGCACTAGTGGTAAAGAATTCGCCTGACAATGCAGGAGACGCAAGAGACGCGGCTCGATCCCTGGGTCAGGAAGATCCCCTGGAGGTGGGAATGGCAATTCACTCCAGTTTTTCGCCTGGAAAATTCCGTGGACAGAGGAGCCCTAGCCGGTTACCGTCCATGGGCTCGCGAAGAGTTGGACATGCCTGAGTGTCATGTCAACACAAACAAACAGGATATTTGCTGGCGGCTGTCTTGGTTAAGACTATGCTAGAAGCCAGATCATTTGGATCCACTTTGCCTTACAGGAAATCAAAGCTCTAGCTCCAGAAATGTAACTACCTGCGGGGTAATCCTGGGTGAATCTTGAAAACCTCTCTTAGCCTCAGTTTTACTCCAATAAAAACTAAGACAAATTATTTCTAAGTTACCTTAAGAGTTCAAATTAATGTGATTCCTTGAGTTCTCAGGAATGTCCAAATTTTGCCTCTGAATTGTATATTTTGTATGTGTGTGTGTGTGGATGTTTGGGTTGGTGTGGGTGTATAGTTCAGGGAAACAGGAAAATTCTGGGCCAAATTTAAAGCACAATTTTTTGTTTAAGGAAAAACATTCAAAATTTTATTCTATATTTTAGGAGAGGGAAAAAAAAAACACATCAGCAAAAGACAACCCAAAAATTTAGACTCGAACTTAAGGCTTTAAGGAATAACATGTCTTTATTAACAAAATCTGGTCATTATATCTTTAGATAAGAAAACCAGGTTGGATCTTAGTTGAAATCCACGTACTGCTAAAAATAATTTTAAGCATTTTTTTCATTGTTCTTACTAGAATTTCCTAATGGTTTTTATGTTTGTTTCAAAACACAACTTTTAAGAGTGTATGGTCATTAATCATCGATATTTACATTAGTCATACTTATTTCAGTGTCTAAAACTACATATTGCTCAGTTTTTGTAAAACTAGAGTGTCTGAATTTTCTATATATAGTTTTTCAAGTAAACAGATATATCTGCTGTTAGATGAATAGCAAATAAGTCATGAAAATTATTTTCTTTACATAGTCTCATGAAGCAGTTATTTTCTGATGTTTCTGTATTGATGAATATCATTTTTAAAAATTTATCTGATAGTTTACTAATGCCACCCTATCTTGTGTCCATTAGGCCTTCTACCTGAGAATCCTGCTCCAGAATGCTTAATATTAAAAATCTTTCCTAGAAAAGGAATTCTAGACATTTCCCCAAAAGATTTCTCCCTAAATACTTTATTCTGTTAATATATTTTTTTTAGTTTTAAAGAATTTTGGAGAACCTCCTATGGAAAAGTTAACCTTCAATTCTTCTTAGTCCCTCTGAGCAAAACGTCTTCAGCTAGGAAAAAATAAAATAAAACATTCCTCAAAAAAAATTTTTTTTTAACTTTGTTGTTTCTGAAAGAAAGCACCAAGAGTTCCTAGAATGCTCTTGTGCAGTGTGTCCTAAACCTTTTAAGTGAACTAACTGCCTCTAATGCAGAGGATGAACGTATTTGCCTGGACTGGTCTGGGAATATACCAAGCACAGAGATCTTGCAAAGTCTTATGTTTTATGTTAAAAAGTCATGAAAATGCTGCATTTTACTTCGTAGCATATGTTTCAATATAAAAGAATTGATGTTTTTTTCTTACAGTACTCACCAACTCCTGAAATGGATACTCATTTAACTTTATATACCTCTTTTTGTATTTCCTGGAAAATACACCCCCAGTTTGAGAAGCACTGCTTAAGTGGCAGGGACACAGACTGACTCCCTGAGGGACCCTGGAGGTTTCCACTGCTGGGAGAGCCCACTCATTATCACCTAGCTCAGTGACCAGGGACAAACATCAATGAGGAAAGGCTATTTGAAAGAACTCAAAATAACACAGTCCCAGGTATGGGTTAATTCAATTCTGCTGACTATCCTAACGGGTGTAAATGGCCACAAGATTGTTTTAACTCAAAGCTTGAGATCGATCATAAGACGATAGAAATGGGCATGTAGATATACATCTTGGGCTGAATTACAAATGCAAGAGTGACACCCAGACTCCCTAGAGTTCATTTAATCAGTTTCTAAACATTTCCACTAGAAAGTTCTTCACTGGGGCACAGCCAACAGCTTTGAAGCAAGCATTTAGATCTAGCACTATCCTGGATGACCTGGATTTGGTAACAAGAAGAGGATGTGCCAAGCGTCTGTTCCCATTAATTGCTTGTCAAAAGCATCTTAGTCATGTAGACAGGAGGAAAGTCAACAACTATTTTCTCTTGAAATTTGTAAAGAAAAACTATGTAGAATATTTTAGAGGTTTTGGTCATGTTTAATCCTCACAACAGCCTTCTGAATCAGGTGTTATTTATCAATAGAAGACCAGGGAAGTTATGAATCTTGTTCAGATTTACACTTGAACTTGAAGAATAGAACGAGACCTCATTCACATCCTGTGGCTTCACATCCAGTGTTCCAGTGAACTACAGGAAAGTCTGTTGAGTTAAGGCGTGTTTTTTCTCTATTAATATTCAAAATAATGAAAATAAAAACAGGTGTATTTATTGTCACACAGTTTGTTTAAAGCAAAGCAGTGGATCATGCCAAATGCTAATGACTTGAGATAAATGACATTGATTGTCTTAAGCTCATACATTTGCCCTTCTGGAATTCTGGTCATAAGATACACATCTCTGGATTAAAGAGAAGGATTTATTACTCATGATATACACATTAGGCAAAGACTGAAGGAAGTCACTGATTTTCTAGAAAAAAATAAAGAGCTTTAGAATGACTGAATCTAAGTTCAAAAATATTGTCTAATAGAATTTGGTTGGCATTTCACCATTCATTCATTCAGTATATATGAGGTAAGCACTCCTATATTCTATAGAAGGCATTGTGCTTGGTGCTGGGTACAGCCCCCAGCCTCATAGACTTACTACCCATTTAAAACCAGACTGAGGGGACTTCCCTAGCATCCAGTGGTTAGGATTCCAAGCTTTCTGCACTTCCCCTGCAACAGGCACAGGTTCAATGCCATGTCAGAAAACTAAGATCCTTCATGCCATGTGGCATGGTCAAAAAGTACATAACATTAATAATAAAACCAGGCTGAGGATTATTTGGGTTACTGAAAAGTATCTCTTCTAAATATGGAAAAATCATTCAGTTATCAAATCAGGGAAGTATATGACAAGAACAAGTGAAATGTTTTTTTTTCCAAAGAACTGTTTTCCTAAGAAATAAATGGATGGTATGAATGGAAGTCTGATGCATAATTATTTCTGAATCACAGTGTAAATTTACATTTGAGGTAACAAATTGTTAATCTGATTGAGTAAAGCTGTGAGTTGTCTTTCCCTATTATCTAGTAAATTGAAAAATAATTCTTAGATATATTACTTGTCAAAGTAGCCAATAATAGTCTATCACTAATAAGTAGAGCAAAATTTAATACCAGTGAAAAAATCTGTAGCAAATTTTATATTTTAATAGGCTGTTGATGGTTATTTGGTTAAAAACTAAGTAAGCATCTTAATGTTTTTTTCTTACTTCCTGTTGACAATAGGCAACATTTTAGCAGTCTATCAATATTCTCTATTTAGTCCTCTGAATTTCTAAATGGAAAGTGTTTAAAATTCAGTTATCAAAAATGGTTTAGCTTGACTGAAGGGATTTATTCACTTAGGTCCACGTGATTTTGAGAATCTGGTGGATGCTTTCCCACTTCAACTGCCCTCACCCAAACAGAACTAAAAGAGAAAGAAGAGACTACAAAATCTAAATAAAAATTGGAAACACTTGAAGGCCCATCCCTAATAAGAAAGGGGAAAGGTCTCAATTCCAAGATCTTGGTGAACATTCTGTATTATAAAAGTTAGCACTTATTGTAATATAATGCTATTCTTTAGTGATGTCAATTACCATTGCTTCTACTTGACTTTTTAAAATAGCCTGACTTAATTTCATAAACCTGTTTACCATTGCCATTAATGCATAATCTCTTCCTTATTAAGTCTAAAAGGGTTTTAAACTATAAATATACATATGAAGAAAGGAAGGTGGGGAATTCTCTTTAGTAGTGAGACAATCCGAGGCCAGCAAAAGATACAAATACCCCCCAAAAGAAGAAGGACTAAGAAATAGGTAGGTAAACTAAATGTGTTTTTAAGCCAAGAAATTTATATTTGGTACATGTATGTGTGTGTGTGTGTGTGTGTGTGTGTGTGTGTGTGTGTAATTCTTGTATGTAACTGAAACTGTTTGTAACATGAAATTTGTGATTGAGATCATAATTCCAGCTTTAGTCTCTCTCCTGAAGAAATTAGTTCTTATTATCTAACAGATATTTCCATATTTCTGGGGTAAAATACTTCATTCAACAAACATTTACTGTCTACCTTATGCCAGAAGTTAATTTATGCACAGTTCATTCCCTCAGTTTCACACTCTAGCAGAGATTTCATACTTAAAGAGACTATGTTCCCAAGTGAAATCTAATTCCATAGCTTGAGCTGGAAATAGTATGGCGATATGTTTGTTGTCTGAGAATTTCTGTAATCCACTTTTATTTTTTTCTCAGATTCGTTATTTATTTTCATTCCTTAGTCTAGAATCTGAATGACCACCACATAAGCTTTCTAAACATCCATGCTTAAAACTATAGTAGCTGTCTGAAAGTTAGTGATAATTTATTTTAGTGTAGATATTGCCCACTTCAGCCAAAAGATATAAGATTCTGACAAAAAACAATGTTGAAAAAAATCAGTTTTTAATACCCCTTAACTGTTCTGTTTGATTTCGTTTAAATCCTAGCCTGTATGCTGTGGGAGAACCCCTCACTACCTGCTTGGTAAGCTTAATGCCAGTCTAGCAATGGAGTTTATCTCCCTTCCATCATGGGCAAGCTGGCAAGTGATATAGCTGAATAGGTTTTCTTTCTGTTATTTTTGCTCCATTTCAACCTAAAAAGACTTTAGGTTGAATACCAAGCAATACAGACTTTCAAAATTAAGACTCAGGGAAATAGACACAGAATACTGGCAACAAACAGACAGGTAAATACACAGATTTCCCAAAGGATGTCAGGAGCCCGCTCGGCCTGCTTTTTCAGTCTGTGTTGAGTGCCCTCTAGTGGTCAGTTTGTAAGAAAGTGGAATTCCATCTGCCAAGAAAGGATGGGGAAAGGAGGACTTGAAAGAAAGTTCTGGACCGTTTTCCACCTTCCATTACCCGTGCATAGAGTCAAAATCACAACCAAGTTATTTTTTTCAGTGATCATTTCTCTGTTTTCTTTTTCTTATTCTAAAATATCTGATAAAATCGTTGCCACTCTCTGCACAGCACTTTCAAAGTGGTTCTACCTGCTGTCTCCAAATTTAAAACAAGAGTCACAAGTTTAACTAAATGTTTAGAAGTGTCCTAGTCCGCACTCTGAATACACATTAGTAAATGCTACATTGACCTTTCTGCCATTCGTGGAAAGACAGAAGAGCACTCAAAGTGGTGCCTTTTTTAAGAATCACAAATCTGTAAGGACAAATCCACTCTACTTAAAGGTAGAACCTGAAGTACCCCTGAATTACCCTGGCAAAACCACAAGTGGTTCTAAACTTCCAAGCCGTATCTGTGGGTATTGGCCAGAAATTGAATTACAGCCAGATTTCTGCCATTTTCTTTAAACCAATATGCTCCTAATATTCTTATTTGCAGCATATGGGTTTAGGCTGTGATTTTAATTTTCAGGTTATAGTCACATAATGTTTCATTGAAATGGGGAGGAGTTTTGGAAAGCAAACAGATACACAGAAGGTAATATGTTCTAATAGTACCCAAATTACTTATCCAACAAAAATATTATCACCAGAAGTAACAAATGTATATATTTTATGAAAATCTCACTAAAAATTTACAAAATCTTCCTATTTATTTCAAAGCCAAAGGAAAAAAAAAAACCCTGCAACTTATACTGGGTTTGTCCAATAGCCAAATTTAAACTTATGCAGTTTTAAAGCAGCATATTAAAACATTAAAAATTCAACAGTAAATGTATAAAAAAGGTGTATTGAGTAAATATAAGGTCCCACTAGCACACTGAAGCATTTTTAATAACCTTTCATTTAATTGCATAATGACTATGTTTGCTCTTAGCACCTTGCTTTCGATCCAAAAGCTTTTCTGTTTCATATTGTTGCTTATGGCTCGGCTTGCTTGGTTTTGTTTGAAGGAATGAGGGTAAGTGGGAGGAAGAGCTGAAAGGGGAAGGTTATTGGGCAATTTACTAATATTAGTTCTGTGCCCTAGATGTAGAGTGGAAACCATCTGTGTCAGTGACTTGATCTTCTCACTCCCTTCCACCTTCTTTTCAAGTTTCATCTTCCTGATTCTGAAACAGGTTCTTTTGATCAAATCTCATATCAGATCATCCAGATTCTTCATTCCTTTCCTGTCTGTAGTAATTACTAGCAATCCTTCCCTCGTAGCTGCCTGGTTACACAGGTCTTCAGGGTCAAGTCAAGGACAGGACCAAATGAACCACGGGCAATAGCAACTTGGAGCCCAAAGTCAAGGTCACTAATCTTAGAGAAGGCTGAGGACAAAAACTCTCTACACCATGTCATAATATGATTTGATCAACAAAGCAATGACACAATGTTTTCTCTATTAACAAAGAACAATAATTGTTAAAGCCTCTATTAATTTCTTGAATCTCTAGGCTGATGAGAGAAATGGTGCCCCATTCACTAACTTATCACAAGATACCATCCTAAATGCAAACTTCCACTAAAATTTTGTGTGTAACCAATTAGTGTGTGTTTTCAGGATAGTATACAAAAAGGAAATACCAGTATTATCCTTTTCATTAGTTTCAATGCTAACAAACGTTTTCATCAGGAAAACTGATATTGGTATGGTAGTTTCAATATGGTTCTTGAGCCAAAATCATAACGGCAACCTAAAAAAAACTTTAACGGGATGTTAGATATGGACAGAAGGCCATACTGAAAAATAGTGCTTTACTCTATATCCAATGAAAAATAAGTCATATTTGGATTAGAGTTTTAAGTTTTTATATAAAAATACCTTTAGGTGATCATTGGAAATTAATATTTCTCATCTTACTATAAATGTTTTTTAAGACTATTATAAATTAAATGAGGTAGTATATAGTAAAGCACCAAGCACAATACCTGAAGACAAATAGGAGGAATTTTGAGTGTTTCAAAAGAAAGCATTCAACTCACATTTGTGTGTTAGTCTTCTAAAATTCTTCTGTGTCTTCCTAAACAGTCAAAATTTTACATATGTGTATGAGTGTAAATGTAAGTTTTTACTCACTGTTACCATAAAGTAGACAGCATTTTATTTGCTATATATTATATATATATATGTATACATATATTATATATGAAACCATTTCATGTGGCTTTAAAGAGAGATTGACATTTTTTGGACAAATAACATGCTATGAAAACTTATGTAATGCAAATTTTTTTACCTAGCAGCCTTAGATTTTTAATATTCAGTAGACAAATGTCAATTTTTTCTAGAAATATATCAGCTTCCTACAATTAGTAAGCCTTTAGAGATACTATATATTTGAAGTCTTTTCAGTTGAGTTCAGTTGCTCAGTCATGTCCGACTTTTGCGACCCCATCATCCTTTTACCACTGAATTAAACATGATTAGTCATTATGTGACTATCAATGTATCACTCCATTTTTATGCTTTAAACACTTGTAAACCTAAGGATATATTTCACAGAGTAATTCATAACTGAATTTTATTTCAGCTTTACCATAATTGGCTATTTACCAGATTAAACCAAAATGAAAGCAAAAGCTTTCAGAATTCAAATATTCTTAATTAAATTTTGGTTTTAAAATCAAAAAGTATAGGCTATCATCATTTATTTATTCTTTTATGTTAAAATCTTATTGACCAAGAAAGGTAACAGAGACGGAGGCTTGCTTTCTCTTTCAATTTATTTATAATTTCAAGTTATAAGAATTTAACCTGAGCCCCTATTTCCTATAAGTGATGATGACCAAGGACTACAAATAGTGCTGCACACCCAGTCCTTACACTAAATGTAGCTCCTCTAGCCAAACTGGGGCAGTCACTGTGCAACCAGGGGAATGCAACGAACTTGAACACTGCATTAAAAACAGACTTACTTTGTATCAATCTTCTGTTGACTCTGCAAAAGAATTTCCAAGATATGTAAAATTTCGCTTTCAGAATATCCACTATGTGTCATTGGTAAACGGAAAATAATACTTTGATTTTACCAAGTTTTGTTTATTTGGGTTGTTTTTGTTCCTTTGCCTAGTAATTTCACTGAAAGCTTCAGTGTAACACATTACTTAGTTTGGGGTTTCAATCAATGTATTATGATGCTTTAAAAAAAACACCCCATGTTCTAAAGCATAACTGCATGACAGCTTAGATTTTATTACTATTTAGTTATAGCTTAACAAATACTGTATTCCTACCTGTTTTCTAAAAAATCAAGTTCCTAGCTTATTAAATAATATTCAGATAAAGCATTATGCGGCCCAACCAGCTCACTAAATGTATTTATTACCTGCCTCTATGTAGCTTAGGGAAAAACTCAGTGTTGACTATTTATGTGTACTGCTTTTAAAGCTGCAAGTGTGACTGTCTCATCTTACTATGTCAATGCACTATGTTACGGCGTCACATACATAGACCACGGTACAAAAGTAACTATAAACTGCTTACTCAATATCTAGCCAAAAAAAGGTCTGAGGCAGTGCAATAACACCTTTAGTGGAACAGCTCACTGTTTGAATCATTTTGATCTGTGCATTCTCTACTATAAAATACTGAAGTTGTATTTTTAAGTGTCTTTTCAGGCTTGTAATACAAATCTCTACATCATATCTACATAGTCTAAATACGTCGAGTAATTCCGTTTTAAAAGTGTTGTCTGTTAAACTAAACAGAATTAGCTGCTGATATTTCCAGATAACTGCTTAATTTATTTCCCATTGCCAATGTAGACCTGCCTTAAATAGTTTCTTTCACCACTATTATGTGTAAAATGAAAGGAGAATAGTGTGGTGAAGGCTTACCTGTTTGACGTTAGCTCTTCTCACTAGTCAAAGTAGACATTCCTCAGAAATGACACCATTTGGTGATGTCGAGTGTCAAGTATATGTTATTTTCCTTTTAGTCTTCAAAAGCTAAAGTCAGATCAGATATATATAAAATAAACACATATAGACTTTCAAAGGCTAATATTTTGGGAGGGATGTGGCGGGTAGGAGAGAGGAAGAGGAGGTGAGGAAATGGGAGAGAGAGGAGGAAAGAAAAAGAAAAACTCAAAGAGAAAGGCAAATCTCCAAGTGAGCTGAATGGAGGAAACTGAAGTTTATAGCATACATTTTTGAAAAGTTGATTGGTTTTGGGAAGGCAGTTGTGTTGGTCTGTGTGCATGTGGACACGAGTGCATTTAGGATCAGGAGGTAGAGCCTGAATTTACTGGGTTTTGGGTTAACCAGAATCATATATTATGCATTTTTGGTTAACTAGAGTTATAAACTATTAAAAACAATGTGTCTAACTCCCCAAACTCATTAATTCAATGTTTAATGTTAGAATTATCTTCTGGTTAAACTCGGGACAATTCTGTGAACATTCACAAAGTAATTTTATGAAAACTTACAGTGAAACTATAAAAGTATCAGTAATTAATGCACATAAAAGCCTTCCTGAGAATAATTGTGGCTGATTTCCCTGTAAAATAGGTTGATAAACAACCTGATTCTATTTGTCTCAAGCTGTAGAGATTTTAATAATGTCTATTGCGTTCCTAACATTTCCCAGATTAAAAACGCTCATAACAATTTTTAAAACCTAAGGAATATAGTGTCAGAAATTCAAAGTTAAATAATATTTCTTAAAATTACCATATACATTAAGTAATACAATTTCATATTTCTAAGTTACATATGGTATTAGATTTATAGGGACTGTCACATGAAGCATCACTATCTTTTATTAACTTTAATGTTTTAGAGGGTTTTCATACTATCTGTGAATGCTCTGAATACTGCAGGGGAAAAGAAGCACAATCAAGTATTTTATTTTTGAAGATTTCTCAGTTGGGTTATCCTGTCCTGTTTACACACATAATAGGATTAGCATTTCATCTCATACTATGTTGAAATGTTTTTAATACAAACTCTCAATAGAAGCCAGAGCTCATGTATGCACAAGTGGTATGTTTTGTCTAGTCTCATTCATCTGCCTCCACATGCTTTATTTCATCCTATTTGCAAACAAGACGTTTTTATCTCAGTTCTGTAAAGAGGAGACGGCTTCGCATACTTGTGTCTGTGCAGCTGCCCATCCTGCACCATTAATACAATGCCTTTCTCTCCCATTTAATGGTGTTTGTATCAATGTTCCCATATCTTCTGCACTTTAACTCCATAAAAAGAAAATGTGATTTTGTATCAGTAGTTTTGCTAATCAACTCAATATTTCTGCACCAATCGGCATCCTTATATGCATGTAGTAGTCTGTACAATTGTTCAACATCAAAATACTTGTTTACCTTATGTCAAAATGTCTATAAAATTGCTGGCATTGTTCTCCATTCCAGTCTGGTAGAATAAGCAAGATAGAAAATAAATGTGTAAATGAATCATCTGTGTCATTTCAGTTCTCTGCATGAAGCCACTTCACATTGAGCATGGCATCCATGCCCACCACCCAACAATCCATGGTTTCTCAACACCTCATTACTGACTGTTGAAGCAAGGAGCTTTTGGAGGAAGTGAGGGATAAAACTTCAAAGTCTGGCAGAAAGTAAAAGTTGGATCCATTACCATTTAAAGTATTCTTCTCAAATGAATCCTTTTAGACAGCCTATGAATGTATCACTTGCTTTATATTAAAAAAAAAAAAATTCAATGCACACGACCTTGCAAAATACTGGGGTAAGATCATCAAAGAATTTTGAGACAGTCTCACACTACCATTCTTAAAACCAATCTGATCAGTCCTTGTTGGATAAATCAAGTCTTGATTTCTGACGCCAGAATCAGCACTGTGGGTGTGTGACTCAAGCAGTCACACAGAAGTATGGATATTCATAAGAGCCTGGCACTCAGTTTAATGCCCTGCTGCTACCATCTTGAAGTTCTGAATAATTTTTCAGTAAGGAACCCAGTATATTCACTTTGTTTTAGGCCCCACAGATTGTACAGCCAGTCCTTCTGACTGCTGTGCTGTGCTTAGTCATTTCAGTCGTGTCTGACTCTTTGCGACCCCATGGACTATATCCCACCAGGCTCTTCTGTCCATGAGGATTCTCCAGGCAAGAATACTGGAGTGGGTTGCCATGCCCTCCCTCCAAGGGATCTTCCCAACCCAGGGATTGAACCCAGGTCTCCCACACTGCAGGCAGATTCTTTACCAGCTGAGCTACCAGGGAAGCCCATCTTTCCTGGCCAGGGAGATAAATGATTAGACTACCAGTAGAGTCAGACTCTTCAACATAAGAGGTGAACTTGTTGTTTTTCAGTTGCTAAGTCGTGTCTAACTCTGTGATCCTATGGACTCAAGTGTAGCAGGCCTCCCTGTCCCGCACTTATAGCACTTACCATGTGTCCAGTCCTATACATGTGTTTATTTCAATCTCACAATACTAGTTCTATTAACATCCCCATTTTACATAAGAGGAAACTGAGGCACAGAGAAGTTAAGTAGCTTACCGAAGGTCACACAGCTAGTAAAGCCAGGATGTGAACCCAGGCAGCTTGGCTACAGAATTTGGATGCCTGACCACTGAGGTTGTCAGGGAGTGTGTAATTTCCTCGGTTCTGTCTTGTTGCAACAAAAATGTGAAGCAACAGACAGACCAGTGTTACAGCCCTCTGACGGACCAGGGTTACAGCTCTGTGTTACAGCTCAGTTTTACTTAGAAAGTAAGGAAAATACATCCTTAAGGATGTGAGGGGCATACAGACCCAAAAGTCACGAGGAGAAAGAGGCCCCCAGCCCAGTTTTGGCTCCTTTTTTTATGTTTTTTTCCCCTCACCCCGAGCCTGCCCTATGTAAACTGGGCCAGCCAGGACTGCTGTTTGTTTTGCCTGAGGTCCTCACTCCGGTCCTCAGACCTTCCTTTGTTCTATTTTCGCCAGCTTTTCCCTTTGTCTTTTAGCCACCGCCATTTTGGACTCCTTTTTCCTATTCTACCTACCTAACAAGGTCAATGGCAGCTCTTATTTTACTATGCTGCCTTTCCATCAAAGAAAATTTCCTCATTTTCTTTGCTAATAGAGCACTGGGGACATGCATTAATCTGGTGGCCCAAGAGAAAAGTATCCGCCTGCCAATGTAGGAGACAAGAGTTCGATCCCTGGGTCGGGAAGATCCCCTGGAGAAGTAAATGGTAACCCAGTCCAATATTCTTGCCTGGGGAAATCGCATAAACAGAGGAGTCTGGAGGACTATAGTCCATGGGGTAACAAAAGAGTCAGACAGGACTTAGCGACTAAACAAACAATGAAAAAAAAAAGCTCTTGCTTTGCTAGGCTGCCTTTCTATCAAAGTTCCTCATTTTGTTAATAGAGACCTGGTGACATGCATTACAGTCTTTACCTGAAAGACCTTTCCTTAATAGTCTAAAAGTTTTGAGGATGATACTTCCTGAGAGATTGAATTCTCTACAACAGCATTTCCCTGCTCTTAAAGTCAAGGACACTTTCTTGAGTTAAATTAATAAGAGATGGCTATTAATATTACATAAAATGTCACCATCGTATTTGTGACCCAATACAGCTATAGCTGCCGGAGTGCCTGGTCTCTACACCCGACCCTGTTCTGAAGATAGAGGGGTGAAGAGTGACAAGGAGAATAGACTGGCCTTGGACTCAATGACACTTTCCTCCCTGTGTTCCCTCATAGCTCAGATATCACCACCACCTTCCTAAAGCAAGGGGCCCCTCCTGGTCATCATTTCATTTAAAAGAGGTGTTCGAGCTAAGTAGCTTCAGTCGTGTCTAACTTTTTTGCAGCCCATGGACTGTAGCCCACCAGGCTCCTCTGTCCATGGAGATTCTCCAGGCAAGAATTCTGGAGTGGGTTACCACGCCCTCCTCCAGGGTTAACAGAGGAAGAGGTACATAAAGGTGCATTATTCTGGACATAAGAGGTTGGAGCAAGCGATGTAGAGAAACTCAGTGCTGGATTCTGAGAATTCAACCAGGAGCAACGTGTTCACCAATCAATCTGCAAGAGCCCTTCCCTCTGGGCTGAACTTCAAGGTCCAAACCGTGGATCAGGAAGGAGCAACTGCCAAAGTCTACTGTACCCACACTCTTTTCAGGCTTAACTGCATCACCCAGGAGTGGCCCTTCCAGCCAAAATGTCCTTTGGCTTCTCTGGTCACCCAGAGGGTGGGCACTGGGTAAGGACCCTATAGCCAGGGAAGGAAATACAAATCCTCTCCTATGAGAGTTTCTCAATCTTGTCCACCACACTCCATTTTCCAAACTCTACTGGAGGACATGACAAACCATTCTGGTATCCTTGCCTGGAGAATCCCATGGACAGAGGAGCCGGAGGACTAGGTTTTGCATGAGAGTCGCACACAACGGAAATGACTTAGCACACACGCACTTCTCTGAAAGTTCAGGAAACACAGACTAAGAGAGAAGCCAGGTTAGAGTCACCCATCCCTAGAATTACATCTCTCCCACAAGAAATGGTACAGAACCAACCTTCATTTCCTCCCCCTTGTTGACCTGGTTGAAGGCTAACCTCTCACCACTTTGTTCTGGTCCCTTCTCTCTGCCCCAGTGGATCCTATTTAGGCTCCACCTGCAGCCTTAGGAAAATAAACCCTATAGTGCACAATCTGGGCCACAAAAGTGATAGAGGTGGGAAGGACATAATAGTATAGCATCTCCTCTGAGTGAATGGAAAAGATTTTCCTTCCTTCTCCATCCTTTCCCATACTGAACCTCATGAAAACAGATGAGTGAATAATGTGAATCAGGCTGATGACAAATAGCAGAGAGGATGCCAGAGCCAAAACTGAGCTCCAGTATTTTCACTTCTCAACCTGTATGACTCCTCTGATGGTTTTTAAGATTATGAAGCTCCCTGGCAAGAACTTTAGAGCTCTATTTCCAAAATGGGCAACAACCATAATCAGGGCAAAATTTTGTGTGAAAGCCTCTGATTCCATTGGCTGAAACCCTGTAAAACCTTCCCTAACTTTGAACTTCATCATGCTTCACATACAAATGAAACCAGCCTGCCACCAGGAAGCATGGGCACAGAGCTTGACACAGAATTCATCACAAGGCTCAAGGGTGTATCAAGACACAAGGTTTCATTCTGGTCTCTGTAACTCACAGATAACCTTCAGAGTACACTCACCACGCCCACTCTGGCCAAACTAAAAGAAAAAAGGAGGGGGTGATAAAAGAGGGCTAAAAAATATGAGGGAAAGAATCTGAAAAAGAATGGACACACAAAAAAGAATAGATCTATATATATGTATAACTGAATCACTTTGCTGTACACCTATCTGAAACTAGCACAACATTGTAAATCAACTATACTTTAGTAAAAACTTAAAATTAAAAAGAAAGAAAGAGGCCTCCGGTTCCCTGGCAGTCCAGTTGTTAAGCCCTTGGGCTTGCATTGCAAAGGACACAGGTTTGATCCCTGGTTGGGGGAACTAAGATACCTGGCAGTGCTGCCAAAAAAACACAAACAAAACAACAACAAAAACAGAAAGCGGTCTGACCTGAGAAACAGCAATACATACAAGAGAAAAATTTTTTAGTTATACCACCATACTGGAATACAAGAATAATACTCACTTGTGCTCTGTTGCTTCAGTTGGGTCTGGCTGTTTGCAACTCAATGGACTATATATAGCCTGCCAGACTCCTCTGTCCATGGAAATCTATAGGCAAGAACCCGGCGTGGGGTGCCATTTCCTTCTCCAGGGAATCTTCCTGATCCAAGGATCGAACCCTAGTCTCTTATGTCCCCTGCATTGGCAGGTGGATTCTTTACCACTAGGGCCACCTGGAAAGCCCAATCATACTCACATGATAGCATAAATATTCTGTTGAGTGATTTTTATAATAGTCAATGTGTAAGTGTTTATTACATACTATGTCTTTCTGTTGGAGAAGGCAATGGCACCCCACTCCAGTACTCTTGCCTGGAAAATCCCAGGGATGGAGGAGCCTGGTAGGCTGCAGTCCATGGGGTCGCCAGAGTCGGACACGACTGAGTGACTTCAGTTTCACTTTTCACTTTCATGCATTGGAGAAGGAAATGGCAACCCACTCTGGTGTTCTTGCCTGGAGAATCCCAGGGATGGGGGAGCCTGGTGGGCTACTGTCTATGGGGGTCGCACAGAGTCAGACACGACTGAAGTGACTTAGCAGCAGCATCAGTATCTTTCTGTGCTAGGCACTATGCTAAGTACCAGGAACTCAAGACTAGTAAGATGGGCTCCCTGCCCCCAAAGAACGCGCAGACTTCATCAGGGAATGGCAAACAGCTGGCACAAGTGTAGCCATTCCTTCCAGCCCCCTGCCCACTCCTATGTCAACAACTAATTACACACTCCTTTCTAGTGAGCCAGGATACAATAGCTAAGTCAACTACCACCAGGCAGGCAAAACAGATAATCCCCAAACGACTTAATATTCCTTTATCACCAGACAGGGACTCTGACTTCTCCTTCTCTAGTGATGATCATGATAATTGTTATGCTGGCAACTAATGTGTCCAGAGGGCTTCCCAGGTGCTGCCAGTGGTAAAGAACATGCTTCCCAATTCGGGAGATGTAAGGGACTTGGGTTCTATCCCTGGGTTGGGAAAATATCCTGGAGGAGAGTATGGCAACCCACTCCAGAATTCTTGCCTGGAGAATCCCATGGACCGAAGAGTCTGGTGGGCTACAGTCCATAGGGTTGCAAAGAGTCTGACAAGGACTGAAATGACCTAGCAGGTAGCAATGTGTCCTGAGAGCTTATTACATGCCACACCCTGTTCTGAGAGCTTTATAAGCACTACCTCCTCAATTTCGTTTCCCTATAGCAGTTGGTTAACAGAAATTTTATGTGGTCATCACTGAAGACTCATTTAAAGGAAATGTGAATAAACTCCGGTGTGAGGAAATTAAATGTCCTTCAGACGAATTTTCTACAAGTGATGGATGCTTCATATTAGCGATAACGAGAGAGCTGGTGAAATCAGCTTCCCAGAATGTCTTTGGAATTAGGATAGATTCTTGCGAGGCTATAATGAGAAGTGCAAACCTGTCTGAATGAAGAAGGACAAACCAGATGACCTTTCAGTGTTCTTTTCATTTCCAAGATTCTGTAATTTGTGGTGCTCCAGAATCAAATTTATTTTTGCTCAAGTCTGCAGTAAATTGTATTCATTAAATTGTCTCCCATATCCACTTAACACAGGTGACAAATTGGTAAAGGGGGGAGTGGCGGCAAGCAATTTGCCAACACATATTTTTAAACTTCTATTAATCACACATCTATTTGTGCTGAAGCACAAATCTTGTTTGGAGAATGACTGTCAAAAATACCTCAGTGCAAGAGCTAGACATGATTGCAAAGGTAAAGTCCTAGAAATTCACACAGATGACTCACTGTAATGTGTATGGATCAATTAGTTTGTGGCAAAATGCCTTATTTTAGGATGAGTGTAATTTCATGAACATTTATTACTTGCAGATACCAGTTGATTTTGAAATTCCAGTGTTCTTTTTAAAAAAGAAAAACTATAACTTATAACATTAGACAACATTTTTCCATTTTAAGAATTCAAAATTATTCCTAATTATAATTCAGGAAAATACCATTTATGTTGCACCTGATTTCAGCAAGAAATGTCCTTGTAATGCTTACTATAAAGCCATTTCCCAAAGAAGCTAGAGCTTTAAGTAGGAAAATCCCATTCTTATTTCTCATCTTTAGATAATGTCATTCCCAATGTTTATGTGCTGTTACAAAGAACCACTTGGACTTATCTGTTCTTAAATCCTTGACTATACGGTGAAGTCCCACTATTAGGCTCTTTGTCCCCATCTCCACCATCACTCAGAGTAAGACTGACACACCTCTTCCCAAATAAATTAGAATTCCATATTCCACTGATTAACTTAGAGAAAGAACATGCCAGCTGAAACAGAAGAAAAAAACATGGGCACAGAGAACTAAGAAGCTGGAAGAGCAATTTACAAATTATCAAGATCATTATCAAATCAAGAGCTACAGCAGGAAAAAAAAAAAAAAGATAGTCTCCCATCTTTTCACTGACAGAATTTTCAGTCTTTATTTCTTTCCTTTTCCTTTTGCATGGCATTTGGAAAAAATCACCCAGAAGAGAAAGTCTAGCATATCATGAGTCCTAAGCACTGCAGCTCCTCAGAGACCTTGCCCAGCTCCCAGCAGAGCACTGACTACATTAAATGGATGCTTCCATTTCAAGAGCACAAGCCTTTCTTGGCCCCATGTCTGTTGTTCACATCATCAGGGGCAGTGCCAACAACGGGACATGGGATCTGGGGAGTCAGGAAGGGCAACACCCCAGACAACTCTAGTGACCTTAGTAGAGAAGATAAGTACCTATTGATGTCAAGCCTTCCCCACTACTCAGCTCTTGACCATCTAACCACATTGTTCTGTATGTATCACATCTTCCTGGCTTATTTTCCTTAGAACTTACCACACTCTGAAATGTTCTCATGTATTTATTTGTTCACTTCTTTGTTGTTTGTTTTTCCCACTCTCACCACCCAACCCCAACCAGAATAAGCACTTCATGCAGGCAGAGATTAAACTGCTTGCTCATCTCTAGTTGTGAAACCAAGCGGGACATTATGGGGTTCCTAGGCACAGAAGCCTCTCAGTGCCTCCCATTTCTTGCAGAGAATAGACTCCAGTCTCCATGACCTTCCCTAATGTCCAAAGGGCAGATCTGAACAGTTACTAATCAGGGATACAGGAAAGGAAAGGAAAGGAAAGGAAAGGGTTAGTTACTCAGTCGTGTCTGTGGACTGTAACCCACCAGGCTCTTCTGTCCATGGAATTATCCAGATGAGAATACTGGAGTGGGTTGCCATGCCCTTCCCAAGAGACACCACAGAGATGGGTTGGGAACCAATCAATCCCTGGGTTGGGAAGGTCTGCTGAAGGAGAGCATGGCAGCCCACTGCAATAGTCTTGCCTGGAGAATCCCACGGACAGAAGAGCCCACAGGCTACAGTCCATGGGGGTCACAAAGAGATGGACATGAATGAGCCATAACCACAGCAATCTTCATTCCAGAGGAGACCACCTGGGACCAGATTAAAGAGTGCAGGCCCTGCACACACTCTAATTTTTATCAGCAACCCGGCCCTGGAACAACTGCCATAAAACACTTCACCAAATCCTCCCAGGTTGGGACATATAGTTTTGAGGGGGTAGGAGGCTGCTGTGTCCTCTTTGCCTGGCAAACCAATAAAGCCATTTTTTTCCTACCACCCAAAAATCTGTCTCTGAGATTTGATTAGATACCAGTACACAGAGGCCAGGTATCTATTCAGCATCAGTTCCAATACCTGGAAGGGGCTCAATAAATATTTATTGAATGAAAAGTGCCTTCATCCAAAGAGCAAGATAAGAATGGAAACAGAGGGAAGGAAAAGTTGATATCCTATAAAGATGAGAGCACCAGTAATCTTAAGGAAGTCAAGATTAATGGTTCAGAACCTAAGACTGTCAAAGTGGGTGGTAGCTAGGTACCTCTTTTTTAGGAAATACCTGTAAGGACTCACTAAACAAGTCATGCCAAGCTGGGCTCCTTGGACTATGCCAGGTCTTGAGGGAAAACATAGAAGAAACTGACACAGCCTCTGCCCCAGAAGAGCCTATATACCCTTTTAGGAGATATCCCATAAACTGTCATCTGTAAAAGAAGGAGCAACCTCCCGGCATTTCCGAGGTTAAGACTCTGCACTTTCACTGCAAGGGTGCAGATTCAATCGCTTGTCAGGGAACTAAGATCCCAAATGCCTCACTGCACAGCCAAAAAATTTTAAACCAAAAAAAAAAAAAAAACGCAAAGTAAAGTAAATACTGGGAGAGAAGTGCAGGCAGAGTGCAGTGACACCGCAGGAGACATAGAGATTAGGCAGGGAAATCTCAGAGGGCTTCAAAAAGGAAGCAACTTACATGCTAACAAGCTTCTGAAAGAGCCAAGAAAGGAAAATAATACACTCAGTTTAAGGAACACTGTGATTAATGATACAAAAGTGTTTGGTGTGTTCTGGAAACAGTAAATATTCATTCTTCACCTAAGCAAGAAACTATAGAGGATTTTGCAAAAGCGATAGTTCCAAAAACAAAATTGTGAAATAGTAGGGGAAAAAATTTTTATAAGCTGGAAGTAATAATAGAATTTAAAACTCAACTCTAATAAGTGAAAGATTGAACTAACTTCCATATTCTCTACAGAAAATATTACAAAATCATCATTTGAAGAGATGTTCAAAGATTGTGTGCTCAGTCATGTCCGACTCTTTGCAACCCCATGGACTGTAGCTCGCCAGGCTCCTCTGTCCATGGAATTTTCCAGATAAGAATACTAGAGTGGGTTCCCATTTCCTACTCTAGAGGATCTTCCCACCCCAGGGATTGAACCCATGTCTCTTGGGTCTCCTGCAATGGCAGGCAGATTCTTTACCACCGCACCACCTGGGGAGTCCTGTTCAAAGATTATGTAGCCTAAAGTGTAGAAAGAAGATATTCTAGACATATATATCAGCCAGTTAACTAGTAATAAAGTATAATGCTGATTTTGTAATAATCTGATATTTGTCAGCTTTTAACTTCTGTAGTTTGTTGTGATTTCCTTTTGCTACCTAGAATGTAGGCTCCTTTGTATGTGATTTTGTTTTTCCTATGATTTTTCCTAAAGAGAAACACAAAGTTATGCAAGGACATGAAGCCTGAAACTGAGGCAGCTCTAATTTAGTGATGCAGAGGAATCTAGAGTTATTAGCGTTCAGTGAAGTGATGAGGGATCAAGGCCCCACTGATGGCAGAGTAGAGGGATGAAGAGACTGTGGGCTGTGGTCATCACATGGCCTGAGTTATGAAACAGGCCACACTTGATGTTATTACTGGCCCTGGAGTTTTCACATTCTGAACCAACTTTGTTGTTCAGTCGCTCAGTCGTGCCCGACTCTGTGACCCCATGGATGGCAGCACACCAGCTTTCCCTGTCCTTCACCACCTCCTGGAGCTTGTTCAAACTCATGTCACTGAGTTAGTGATGCCATCCAACCATCTTGTCCTTTGTCATCCCTTCTCCTCTGCCTTCAATCTTTCCCAGCATCAGGGTCTTTTCTAATGAGTCAGCTCTTCGATTCAGGTGACCAAAGTATTGGAGCTTCAGCTTCAGCATCAGTCCTTCCAATGAACACCCAGGATTGATCTCCTTTAGGATTGACTGGTTTGATCTCCTTGCAGTCCAAGGGACTCTCAAGAGTCTTCTCTAACACCAAAGTTCCAAAGCATCAATTCTTTTGAACCAATAATTTCCTTTTACAATTTAAGCTAGTGTGAACTTTTTTTCCTTTCATGTAATACAAAGCCAAGTGGAAACAATAGCACACAATCCATATGAAAAGCAATTCTAAATTACCATGTATTATTTTCATTCCTTTGAGTCTTTTTGGGTCCTACTTCAGACCCTCATTTCTTATCTAAATTATTAAAATAGTATTCTTGCTTCCAAAGTTTCCAGTCAAAAGCAGCAGGTCATGACTTTGGTGCGTGGCTAGGGCTTCTTCCTCCCCAAGTCCCTGGAGGTGAACATGAGGCTTAGAAGAAAGAACTATAGCTACTAGGCACCCTACGGTTTTAGCTTCATGAACTTTGGGATAAAACAGCCTCTGAGATTCATAGCCGCTGCCATCAACGAGCTCATAAGCAAAACGTTTTAGTGTTACTAAGCTAAAATGGGCTTCCCTGGTGGTTCAGACGGTAAAGAATCCACCTGCACTGCGGTAGACCTGGGTTCGATCCCTGGGTTGGGAAGATCCCCTGAAGGAGGGCATGGCAACCCAGTCCAGTATTCTTGCCTGGAGAATACCCATGGACAGAGGAGCCTGGTGGGCTACGGTCCACAGGGTCACAAAGAGTCCAGACACAACTGAGTGACTAAGCCCAAAGTGCCCAATTAGCATAGTTTAAGCATTTCTAATGATGCCACACATACACATACACACATGGGAAAGATGATTAATAAAAGCCAAAACATAATATTGAAAATGATATAGAATGATATATGGACAGCTAGAAGAAAACAGGCAGGTGTCAGCAAACAACCCTTTCCTTATGTAAGAACTGAATATTGAAGAAAATCTTGAAATAGATATAACAGTATCTTTTTTATGAGGCATGAGGTTATGTACAAAATAGCAATTTTACTTTTGAGGCGTTAGTGTTGAGCGGTAGATATGACTTGGTCAGGATCATTTTAACAGACACTGGAGGGTGTTTTGTGATGCAATATGAAAATGGAAATTTGCTATTGTTTCTCCCTCAAAATTATTCCACCCACTAGATTAAATGGAAAGGATGCAGACATTCTTTAAAGTTATTAACTGCTCTGGATCATAAGGCAGGGAAGAAGAGTAAGATTTAAGTGAAGGAGCAAGAATAATCTGGTTCTTGGGAATTCCTTGGCCATCCAGGAAGAGGACTTTGCACTTTCACTGCTCAGGGTGCAGGGTTTAATTCCTGGTCTGGGCACTAAGACTCCACAAGCCAGCCACACTGTGCAGCCAAAATATAATAATTGTTTTCTGGTTGTTTTTAAAAGAGAGAAGTAAAGGTGTGCATGTCAGCAGACCTGGATCCCACAGCTGGCTAATACCCTAGGTTAATTTTGAGCAAATTAGAATCTTGAAATGAAAGAGCATTTCTGCCCAAAATTTAAAGAAGAAAAGAAGCAAAGCAGAATGATTTGAACTCAGAAATAAACATCTTTAAGACCTCCCTGGGGTGGGCTGAGACTCCACACTCCAATACAGGGGGCCCAGGTTTGATCCCTGGTTAGGAAACTAGATCCCACATGCCACAGCTAAGATCCAGTGCAGACAAATAAATAAATTAAATAAATAAAAAATAAATATATTTTTAAAAAGAAAAAAAGCATCTTTCACTTCAGTTCTGGGTTTGGGAGCCATTCAACCCTATTTTTCTCTATCTAAACAAGTGTTTATCAATCTATGTAAACAAGTGTTTACATTCTCAACTCTCATCTCAGTGGAGCTATTCTTTGTTGTGGAGGGGTATCCTATGATTACAGGATGTTTAATAGCATCCTCACCCTCAAATATTAGATACCAGTAGCACTCCCCAGTGGAAACAATTTAAAATGTTGTCAGGAAGACTACCCTGGTGGTCCAGTGGTTAAGACTTCATGCTTCCAACGCAGAGGGCACAGGTTCCAGTCTCTTGGGGGAATTAAGATCCTGCAAGCTGTGAGGCAAAAAGAAGAAGAAGAAGAAAGTGACTCTCTCAACAAGGTCTTTCTTTGACTTGTTTGATTGGTTTGAGACTTCGAGAGTGTGACTCTGAAGTGCACTGCAAACCTTGGGAATTATCCTGCTTATAGTTATGATGATACATCCCCTGATGTGTTATTCTCTCAAAAGCTTTAAATGGTTCTTCAAAGCCCCTGGCCACCAGACAAACAATCACCCTGCTACAGGAAGCTCAAAAGGGAACAAAGAGAATGACTGACTTAGACACGGTGAACAGGAAGCATAACCTGTGACCATCACAAGGGTTAAGCAAAAGCCATGACCGACGGACACCACATCAAAGACCAACAAATCGCGAGGACTGCGGAGCCCACCAAGTGGTAGCTGCGGGTGACACCAAGGCCTACATTTTTATCACATCTCTCAGACTGAGAGTTTGATCAAAAGGGGTGAATTGCTAAAAAGAAATACACAAATTCAAAATGGAGTCATCTGTGTTAAGCCCCACCTAGACTTAATACCCAACCTAACTTCAGTTTCCACCTCTCCTAGGAGTGGAATTTTAAACCACTGGCATTTCCTGATTGTAGTCAAGAAATAATAAAACTCCTGCCATTCTCTGCCCCCACCACCACAAAAGAAGATGAGCTATCCTGAAGCTATCCTTTCTTTTCTTTTGCTAACAACCTTCGTGACCCATGCAGTTTGCTACCTATAAATACCTACCATCATCTTCAGCAACACCTCTGAATGCCTTTCTGCTTGCTAAATGGGATGCTGCCTCATTCTTGAATCAATTAATAAAGCCAATTTGCTTTTTTTTTTAATGGAAAAAATGTTGCCAGATAGTTGAGAACAACTTCTTCTTGTTTAGCCACTAAGTTGTGTCCAAATCTTTGCAACCCCATGTACTGTAGCCCAACAGGCTCCTCTGTCCATGGGATTTCCCAGGCAAGAATACTGGGGTGGGTTGTCATTTCCATCTCAAAGGGATCTTCCTGACCCAGGGATCAAATTCACATCTTCTGCATTGCAGGCAGATTATTTACCACTGAGCCACCAGGGAAGTGACAGGGAACAACTTACCTAGACTAACAACCAATAAGAAGTACGATTCAGAACAATTAGAGTGGAAAAAATTTTTCCTTCCACCCTTCTTTGGCTGGTCTGTTATTTAACTGACATAAGATAGATTAATATAAGAAAAAATGGAACTTTGTGTACTTGGGAGCCCCATAAAAATCGGAGACCTCAAAGTCAGTCAGGGAATTGAAGGTTGCATATTATCCTGAGCTAAGCAGTGGGGTGGGGACCCAGGGTTTCAAGTGTGAGGAAGATAATTCACAGGCCAATAAGAAAAACAGATGTTTGGTAATTAGATGTCTCCCTTGCCATGCAGATAAGTATTTCTAATAGTCATTTTCCAGTAATAAGAAATTCCCTGATGGTCCAGTGGTTAGGACCTGGTGCTCTCAGTGCCAGGGGCCTGGGTTTGATCCCTGGTCCAAGAAATAAGATCCCCCAAAAAAAAAAAAAAAAAGAAATAAGATCCCACCAGCTGCGAGGCCACAATAATAATAATAATAATAATAATGTCTGGTAACCGCTCTCTTTCTGGTCCAGGTCCCCATCTATATTCTTTTATGTAGTTAAGGAGAAGTAAAACTGTTTCCTGAGTTTGCTGCCTTCAGCTAAAAATTATCCACACAACAAAGTGGCATGTTTTAGAATGACCTTTACTCGTCCCTTTCAGAATGATGACACAGAATGAGTCTGTTAGAATTGCTTTGGCAAAGTTTAAATAATGTTCCTCTTGTTAAAAGATAAAAAGTTTAAAAGCGTGTTGAAAACTCTAAGAGTTTATTTGAGCAAAGATCCCTTTGAATCAGACAGCATCCAGTCTAGCAGACAGCAAAGAGCTCAGAGGAGCTGTCCAAAATTAAAAACTTTCATACACAGAAGGGAATGGGAACAAGGAAGTTATATTCAGTTTAAAAAAATGGGTTGGTGATTGCAAGTTATTTTCATTTTGGGGACAACAGAGGACATCTATAAGGCAGATGACCTAACTAGTGCTGATCAGATGATTTCTAATGGTTTAAGATTCCATTTCTGGAGGAGTCGAAACTGTAATCAAATTTCAGCTTGGTGATGTGGGGTGTGGTATAAGCAGCTGTTTTGGGCCTGTTGTCTTATTTGGAAGATCCCCTGGAGAAGGGAATGGTGACTCAATCCAGTATTCTTGCCTGGAGAATTCCATGGACGGAGGAGCCTGGTGGGCTACGGTTCATGGAGTCTCATAGAGTCAGACATGACTGAGCACACACACACAAACTTGTTTTTGTTGTCGTTCCAGCCACTCAGTCGTGTCTGACTCTTAGGGACCCCATGGGCTGCAGCAAGCCAGGCTTCCCTGTCCTTCACCATCTCCTGGAACTTGCTCAAACTATGTCCATCAAGTCAGCGATGTCATCCAACCATCTCATCCTCTGCCATCCCCTTCTCCTCCTGTTTTCAATCTTTCCCAACATCAAAGCTTTTTCCAATGAGTCTGCTCTTCACATAAAGTGGCCAAAGTATTGGAGTTTCAGCTTCAGCATCAGTCTTTCCAAAGAATATTCAGCATTGATCTCCTTTAGGACCGACATACCAACTAACTACTCAAAAAGATTACATGACTCCTTAGAAATTAATCCTGATGCTGGGAAAGATTGAAGGCAGAAGTAGAAGGGGACAACAGATGATGAGATGGTTGGCTGGCATCACTGACTCAATGGTCAGGAGTCTGAGTAAGCTCCAGGAACTGGTAATGGACAGGGAAGTCTGGTGTGCTGCAATCCATGGGGTCACAAAAAATCAGACATGACTGAGCAACTGAACTGAACTTAGGGTTAGGGTTAGTTGCTGGTTAATTAAGAATTAACTATCCTATTATTCTGGGGTATTTCTAATTCTTTTCAGTAAGCTTCACACATGCCATCTACCTCTACCAGGATTAAATTATGTGCTGCTGCAGCGGCTGACCTTCAACACCTCTCCAAAAAGGTGTTCAGGATGGAGAGCAAAAATAAGGCACTCTGTGTTCTGGGAAAAAACTGGCAAACCAAGTCTTCAAATAGATAATTTCAGGAGCAAATTTTATAAGCCTAATTTTTGTATCTCCTCGTATCTAGAACATTAAAAAATGACTTTCTTATACACTGTAGGAGTATCAATTCATATAAATTATATGGAGGGAGGGACATCCCTGATGGTCTAGTAGTTAGGAATCTGCCTGCCAATGCAGGGGACCTGAGTTCAATCCCTGGTCCAGGAATTAAGATCCCACATGATGCAGGGCAACTAAGCCCATGAGCCACAGCTACCAAAGCTGGCAAACCTATAGACTATGCTCCACCACAAAAGAAGACACCACTGAATGAGGCCCATGCACAGTAAAGAAGGGTAGCCTTTCTTTTAAAATTTAAATAAATTTTAAAAATTATTTGGAGGAAAACTTAGCAATATCTATTAAAAGATGAAAATTTGATTTGCCCTAGGAATGCATACTTTAGGAATTTATCTAAAGAAATGTTCCCATATAAGCAAATATATATGTGTATGAAGTTCACTGCAGCCTAGTTTACTTTAGGGTTGGTGTTTTGTTTTGTTTTAATTTTGGCAACACAGCACAGCACGTGAGATCTAATTCCCCAACCAATGATTGAGCCACCCCTGCAGTGGAAGCACAGAGTCTTAACCACTGGCTCGCTAGGGAAATCCCACTGTAGCCCAGTTTAGACGAGCAACACTGAAGAAGCCTAAATGTCCTTTGAAGGAATTTAGGACTTACCACCCCAAATATGCTGATGTATTGACTTATTTTGAGGTGAAAGTAGTTAAAGAATAGCAAAGGTAGGGAAAAGCTTTCTCTGAACTCTCCTATCTGCCTAAAGACAGATCCTTCAAAAGGAACTCAATTGTCATAAGACCCCTCCCAACAATTTTTCCCCATCCTCCCATTCTCCCTTTCATCAACCAGGGGAGACTGGACTCTTCTAATGGGGAGGAGACTAGAAATTGATACCACACCCAGACAAACTTTGTCACAAACTGTTATACTTCCCATCTATCCTTCTTGGCACCCATTCATCCATCATCACTAAAACTCACTTATTCTCCCCTGAAAAGCCAATCTCTCTCATCTTCCCCAGTTAAAATGTTACATAAGGTCTCAAATCTCCTGGATTTTTTTTTTGGATATTCACTTTTTCATTTTTCATGTGATGTCCCTATGCATGTAATATTAAAAATTAATAAATCTGTAGGGACTTCCCTGGTAGTCCAGTGGTCAAGACTCCACGTTCCCAACGCAGGAGGCATGGATCCAATATCTCAGTATCTCATGGATCCAATTATATCTCAGTCCAATATCTCAAGAAATAAATATCTTGAGCAAGCAATCCCTGGTTGGGGACCGAAGACCCCACATGCCACAGGGCTCAGCCTAAAAAAACAAAAATAAATTTATCGACATTTTCTATCAATCTATCAATTTGCCAATTGTCGGTTTGTTTCATAGATCCAGCTATCAAATCTAGGAGAGTAGAGAGAAAGTCTTTCCTCCCCTGCACCATGAATATCCAGGTGGTTACACTAATCCCAGTACAGAGAATAAATTTCATAAAGCTGATTTAAAAAAAAAAAAGAAATTAAGTAAATTTAAGGTAGTTAGTACTTCTTTTGGAGAAGGCAGTGGCACCCCACTCCAGTACTCTTGGCTGGAAAATCCCATGGATGGAGGAGCCTGGTAGGCTTCAGTCCATGGAGTTGCTAAGTCGGGGACGACTGAGCGACTTCACTTCACTTTTCACTTTCATGCATTGGAGAAGGAAATGGCAACCCACTCCAGTATTCTTGCCCAGAGAATCCCAGGGATGGGGGAGCCTGGTGGGCTGCCGTCTGTGGGGTTGCACAGAGCTGGACATGACTGAAGTGACTTAGCAGCAGCAGTACTTCTTTAAAAAAAAAAAAAGTATTTTATTTTTACTGTGTCAGATCTTACTTGCATCCTGTGGACTCTCTAGTAGAGATGCACATGGGCTTAGTTGCCCTGAGGCATGTGGCATCTTAGTCCCCAGACCAGCAACTGAACCTGAGTCCCCTGCCCTGGAAGGTGGATTCTTAACCACTGGACCACCAGGGAAGTCCCTCGATCACCACTTCGAAAACAAGTTCCTAACTAAAAAGGAAAATGGTAACCACAGTTGCCTCTGGGAAAGAGTGTGGAGCATTGAGAGTTGGATGGGGGAGGAGATGTAGTACTTTTTGCTGTAAATTTTTTGTGCAATTTGGATTTTTTTCACTTGAAACTTAAAAAAAGTTGAAAAAGTTTCACTAAAGTGGGTGTCTAACTACAAATTGGCACTTGCCACGGGCCCTTGTCACCTATCTCTATAAGGATTAAATCCTGTGCTGCTGCAGATGCTGACCTTCAACATCCCCTGAAGGAGTTCAGAGTGGAGAGCAGAAATGAGGAACTCTGTCCCAGGGGGCAGGGGCGGGGTAACTGACAGGACAGGTTTTCTGATAGATATTTTCAGGGGCTGATTTTATGAGTCTAATCCTTGTATCTCAGCATATCTAGAAAAGCATGAAAATCCTTCATGGTGACAACTGTTGCTTGTGACTAGCAGAAAGCTTCAGGAGACTAGAAAGACCATCTGGAAAAGCAGGTGCCTGGTTGCATGTATTCCCGTGCACCAAAATCACATATATACTGACCTTCCCCCTGCTTTCTGGAGTAGTTCTCAGAGCTATCTCAAGGGCTGTCTCCCAGGCTGCCGTTCTCATTTTGCCCCCAAATAAAACTTATCTCTCAATTCTCACACGGTCCAATTTTTTTTTAAGTCAACATGGCAAAGGCTGCAGCTGGATACAAGAGAGTAACAGGTAATCTAAAGAGAGATATGCACGACATGGAGGTAGGGGTGCTGCATCTGGGCTCATCTTCCTTTGTTTTCTTTAACCCTGATCACAGCCCACCTTGCTCTTACCTCTGCGTCAGGGCCAGAGTATAACGGGAAATATTTACAAGGTAAAAGGACTGAGGAGCAGGGGAAGGTAAGGCAATGCCCTGCAGTGCTGACTCTGAATTGAGAACATTCTGCTTCCAAATGTGCCTCCAAAACCACCTCTCATAAACATTTTCTAGGCCCTTGAATTTTCTCTTAAGTTTACCTGAAATTGCCCTGGGAAATTTCTAGATATTGAAGCACTGAAAGAAATTTCATTAAAACAGGCTAAAAATTCTTCTTTGTGCAAATGGAAAACTTTGCTCTCACTGAACAGGTAATCAGCCATTATTCTCCAAAGAACCATTTCCTCTTTGAGAGAACAGAAGCCCATTTTGGAGACTTCATAAATGTAACTGTTTTATGAATGAGCCACCCTCAGAAAGACCAATAAAGATGGAAGCAGTGACCCAGGAAATAAGGGACTTGCACTAGAGGGAATTCCTTTAGTTCTGAGAAATGGTCTACACTGCCTTTCAGGCTGTAATTTTTTAAAAATACTTTTATTTTGGAGTATAGTTGATTAACAATGAGGCTGCAATATTTTTTTATTTTTTCCAAACTTTAATTTTTTATTTTGTATTGGGGTATAGCCCATTAACAGGGCTTTCCCGGTAGCTCAGCTGGTAAAGAATCTGCCTGCAATGCAGGAGACCCCGGTTTCCTGGGTTGGGAAGATTCCCTGGAGGAGGTCATGGCAACCCACTCCAGTATTCTTGCCTGCAGAATCCCCACTGACAGAGGAGCCTGGTGGGCCAAACATGGAGTCACGTCTATGGGACATGATTGAGCGACTAAGCACAGCACAGCCAGTTAAAAACGTTGTGATAGTTTCAAGTGAACAGCAAGGGGACTCAGAGCATACAAGAATTTTTAAATGGGCCAAGCAATTCCAAAACCCCAAATATTATTAGTGGCTTAGTCATCAATAGAAAAATCAGGCTCATTTAAATTTGTGAAAGAAAAGACTGCTTTAGCAAGTTTGAACCACTCTCTTTGTTCAGATGTACCAGGATGCAAAGACTTAAAAATGAAGTCAGCTCTCGTGTTTTGTTTTGTTTTGTTTTGTTTTGTTGCAAACTGTGAAAGCAACGCAATATAGAATTGCAGCTATCATCACAGAAGAGATCTGGAACAATTTATTTCCTCTATGTTAAATGTGGATGGGTTTTAGTCTTTTTTTGAATCAGAGCTGGGTTTTTATTTTACTTTACTTAATTTTATTTATTTTTGGCCACATTGAGCTACATGCAGGATCTTAGTTCCCTGACCAGGGATCAAACTGACAGGCCCTGCCATGGAAGCACAGATTTGTAACCACTAGACCACCATGGAAGTCTCCAGAGCTGTTTTTAGACTCTGATGAAAATGTAGATGGTTAAAAACTTGAGTCTAAGAGTTGGATGGCCTGAATTCAAATTCCTGTCCACCATTTATTATCTTTGTACCTTACGCAACTGATTTAACCCTTCCATACCAAAGCTGTCACCTCTATAGAATGGAAATAATAACAGTTTAATAGGGCTGTTGTGAGAACTAAATGAGATAATTCACCTACAGCGCGTACAGCATTGCCTGACACATAAGAAGCACCAGATAAATGTTCCCTGTGACTACAATCATATGGACTCAAGAATCCAAAAATGCAGGGATTTCTGTCTTTAGGCAGGTCTGGATCCAGTGGCTCAAATGATACCCTTTAGTTACCTCTGCTTTCTCTATGTTGGCTCCATTCTCAAGCGGTTTCTTCCCAACAAAAGTGTTCTCTCAGAAACTTGAATGAGATGTATGCCTCCCTAATATTCCCAGACATGAATCTCCTTGCCTGTATGCTGTGTCCAATGCGGAACCAATCACTGCACTCAAGGGAATGCAAAGCTGACTGGCCCAGCCTTGGTTGGCCAGGTTGGGAAAGATCATCCCCACCCAAGTATGGACGTGGACAGAGGGGGGTGGGAGGGCAGTGTTTCCCTGAGGAAAACCAGGATGTCATTGCTAAGGGAAGAGTGACTGGAAACTGGACAAAAAAACAACAGATGGCTACCTGTCCCAGGTTTATCACCTCTGTTTTAGGCAAACATCTCTTCAATCATTAGGGAAATTGAAGAGCTTCCATAATTTTCTTTGCTCCAGTGCTTAACTGCTCTATCAAGAAATTTCTTCTTTTATTTAACTTTATATCTTTAAATTAAAACTCATTTTATCTGTGACTTCAGAGTATTTAAAACAACAACAACAACTTGTTCTTACCACATTTGACTCTGTAGCGTTTGGTTTTCTGGGTCTCAGTTCCTTTGTAAAAATGAAAGCATTGGCCTGGGTGATCTCTAAATTCTCTTATAAATATCTGTGATTTCTGAGAACAATAGGAATGACTCCACAGAAAATTTGCTTGTTACTATTGCTCTGTAAACCCTAGAAAAGTCTTCCTTTTATCTGGGTTTGTTCCTCAGATCCTATCTCTAAGCCACAGATACTGGAGTGTATTGCTTTAGAGGGTAGACACTGGATTCAGAGTGTCTAGTCCAAGACCTGCCTCTGACCATTACACCTGTGTGACTTTGGGCAAATTGCTTAACCTCTCTGTTGCCTTTTCTGTAAATGTAATAAAAGACCCTGCCTCATAGGGCTGTGTGAGCATTACAGAATTCATACATGAAGTGTCTGATACTGTTATATTAGCAAAAGTGTTGGCCATTACTAAGCAAGCAACATCTCTCAGAATAAAAAGCACCTTACTTCTAGAGGAACAAGGATAAAAATCACAGATAAAAATTACATCACAAACCACATGTGCAAGAAGAAAATGAAGTGAAACATTTAAAGTGTTGAAGAAAAAGACAATTATTGGTTGTATAGGCATACACCTTTATCAAAAATCCATAGAACAGCCTTAAAATGAGTGTGTCTTATTTTATGTAAATAATAACGCCTCCATAGAATTTATAAAAGTCTATCTTAAACCAGTTAGCAACTGAGGGTAGGGGGCGGTGTTAAAAAGCAAAGGGGGTTGGTGGGAATCCTTAAAGCATACTCCGTATCATTCTGGACTTAAAGGTTAAATGAGCAAGTCATGAGCAAGTCATTGAGTAGCCTAAGAAAAATTTGAGCAAAGGAGGTCAGAGGGTAACCACTCAGCACTTCCTGGGAAGGTCTCTAGAGGATGAGACATTCAGGCTAAGGCTCAGAGAATAAATGAGAGCTAACAAATGGTTTCTTATTGCCATTTACACCCTTGTCTTCGGCTACTGTCTTGTAACCCGCTCAGCATAGCGGCATGAGGAGTCACTGCTTTCCTGAACAGCAACCTACCCTCTTTTATGAAGTCTGAAATTTCCCTGCTGGGTTCAGGCAGGGAAAAGACAACCAGATTGAGTGCTGTTGTGTAATTTTTACTCTGCCTCATCTCAAATTTGTAATGTCTTTCCTTTCAAACTTGTGACCAAAAAAAATGCCCAAAACAGAGTCAAATTTCAGTTGATACTATTTCACTACAATTTAGATTTCTTTTTCAAAAAGAACAAAATAATATGCAGATAATATTCAAGTATCAGAAAGACCCAGAGACCATTTTTCACTTTGTTCAAGTTTTCTGTCCAGGCACGAAATGTGTCCTATGATTGTTGCTATTTTCGAATTGCTGTGACTAAAAATTGGAAAAATAAAAGCAGAATATTCATCTTTGTTTCGGAAAGCAATCTTTCTGGAAGACTGGCTCCCATCTATCATCTCCAGTCTTTCTTCCCACTCACCTGTCTTGCTCAGTGAAGCCCAGTCCTCATCCCTCTTCCAGCCCCAGCAGGACCCACTACCTATAAAACTGTACAGAGTGGAGAAGGAAATGGCAACCCACGACAGTATTCTTGCCTGGGAAATCCCATGGACAAAGGAGCCTGGTGAGCTATAGTCCATGGAGTCGCAAAAGAGTGGGATACAACTTATCAATGAAACAACAACAAAACTGAGTTACTTGATATCACTTTTATCACAACCTTCTTAACAGTATTTTTCTTTTGTAACATTTTTGGTTGGGTTGATACTTATCAAATGTTTCCTTATTTGTTTTGAAGAAAAGTCTTTAGAACTATCACCTAGGAGATTAGTTAAGGCTGCAGATTAACTGATCAACTGGTGTTTTTCCAATAGAAAGTAAAGAAATCCATATTTGTACCATGTTCAGGAATAGAGATAATTACTTAACATAGTTAAAAAACCTGTACAGCATTAGCTTCAGAGCATCTCATTACAAAACCCCTTCTGAGTCCCTGAAGGAGTAACAGCTTTAGGCCCCACACAGTATTGATCTGCAATCTGGGAACAGCTGGGGATCTTTTGTTTTGGTTGGGGGTCCAGGCCACTAGGAATATGGGATCTTCCCCAAACAGGGATTGAACCCATGCCCCTTGCCTTGGGAGTAAGGCGTCCTAACCACCAGACCACTAGGGCAGTCCCAGTTCAGGGGTGGGGGGTCTTTATAGCCACGCTCCAGAGCAGAAGTGGGGGAGTTAGGAATGGGCTCCCTCAACCCTTTCTCTCCTTCCCTCTGAGTCAACTACTAAAGACAACTGTACTCATTAGCTTTAAACAAACCTTAATAATCTCTGAACTCACAGTTTAAATAGTAAGCCTAACTAAATCCATAACACACCACTTTTCATTTTGTGTGTTAATGGGAACACATACAGGAACTACTGAAATAATGACTCTCAATAGAAGAACAAAACTAGCATTTTTAGGTTCTAATTAAATTTTGCCTTCCAAATGCGATATTTTTGCTTTTCACTAAAAACAGTGAACTTTCAAACTGGAGAAGAGAAGAATAAAATGCCCAAATAATTAAAAGGAAATAGACACAAGGGTGCCATTGTTTCCTTTTGCACAGTTTCTCTCTCTCTCTCTTTTTTTTTTTTTTTGCTAACCACGGCTTGCGGGATCTTAGTTCCCCAATCAGGGATTGAACCCTGGTCCTTATCAATGAAAGCACAAGTCTTAACCACTGGAGCACTAGAGAATTCCCTGTTTCACAGTTTCTGATACTTACAGCATATCTAGAGTTCCATGAGCCATGGGAAACCCAGCTCCACCAAGGAGACAAAATAAGATAAAAATAAATAATAAATGTGAACATCCATTTACAAAAGCTAAATGTCTCTCTTAAATGCCAGCTGATTATTATCTTTGGTGCTGTCATAATAATATTAGAGGTTGTCAAGAGAGTCTGCATGGACCACAGAACATTAAGTGCATAAAATTGAAACGTTTATCACTTTCAGTCCTTCCAGAGTTAGGAATAGCAGAAATTCTTCAAAGTCTTTAAAAATCAAAACCAAAAATACTTCCCTGTGGAATGTATGGTTTAAAAAAAAAAAAAAGGCACTTGGAGCAGTAGAATTTCACCAGGACCTTGTATAGCACACTTAGACAAAAATAAGCCTTTATTTTCTTCCAAAATGCTCTGCAAAATGCCTACAACTGCCTAGTTACTATGAAGGGAAGATGTTTCCTTCTATTTTGGTGGTCCTGCAGCTTTCTCTCCCTAATTAGAGCTTCCATATTGTCTGGCCATCTGCTTCTGGGTTCTGCCCAGGTTGTGGTAATGAAAGGGGTATTTTATGATCTCATCCTTTTAGTGGGAGGATGGATTCTACATTAGTCTGGTCAGGATGAAAAACCTTTGGGGAAGACACGTGGGCCTCCATGGTGCTTGTTGCGTAAAAGCTAAACATTCCCCCAGCTACAGAGGTTGTAGAAGTTCCTATTTGACCATCTCACAGCCAGCTAACAGGGAAAATGCCATATGCAGAACAGTCTACCTACTCTCAACCGTTTTTCTTATGTTGTCTCCTTCTACTTGATTTGCTACTTGACAGAAACAGTTGTATTCTGGCACAGCAACCCACTCCAGTATTCTTGCCTGGAGAATCCTGTGGACAGAGGAGCCTGGTGGGCTACAGTCCATGGGGTTGCAAACAGCCAGACATGACTGAAGCAATTGAGCACGGCACAGCACAGCCACAGGTGGCTGCTAAGGATTTGAAATGTAGCTAGAACAAATGAATAGTCAAAGCTATGGTTTTTCCAGTAGTCATGTATGGATGTGAGAGCTGGACTATAAGGAAGGCTAAGAGCCGAGGAATTGATGCTTTTTAACTGTGCTGCTGGAGAAGACTCTTAAGTCCTTTGGACTGCAAGGAGATCAAACAGGACAATCCTTAAGGAAATCAACCCTGAATATTCATTGGAAGGACTGACGCTGAAGCTGAAGCTCCAATACTTTGGCCACCTTTGAAGAGTTGGCTCATTAGAAAAGATCATGATGCTGGGAAAGACTGAAGGCAGGAGAAGAAGGGGATGACAGAGGATGAGATGGTTGGATGGCATCAGCAAATCAATGGACATGAGTTTGAGCAAACTCAGGGAGATGGTGAAGAACAGGGAAGCCTGGTGTGTTGCAGTCCATGGTGTCACAAAGAGTTGGACATGACTGATTGAACAACAACACGTATTAGCTTCCCTCTCCCATGTTGAGTCATTTTGGCTATTAGATACAACTCTGCTTGGGTAACCACCCAAGACCAACCTTTGATTCCAGTGTCTGATTTTTCCACATTCAGTCAGACACTCTGGTATGTGGTTCACAAGAATGTGTGGGTGTGTGCTAAGTTGCTCCAGTCATGTCTGACCCTTTTCTGCCCTAGGACCTTAGCCCACCAGGCTCCTCTGTCCATGGAATTCTCCAGGCAAGAATACTGGAGTGGATTGACATGCCCTCCTCCAGGGGATCTTCCCAACCCAGGGATCGAACCCTCATCTCTTTCGTTTCCTACCCTGGCAGCCAGGTTGTTTACCACTAGCATCACCCGGGAAGCCCTGTTCACAAGGCTAGCCTTCAACAGTTCATCTCATCCTGATGCAGGCATATTCCTCCTCCAATCAAGAAATGAAGCCTACTTGTCCACCACTGAATCTGCAATGGCTTTATGGCTCTGTTTGACCAACTAAGCATGGAAGAAGGGACGCTGTGCTGTTCTGGGTTTGGGCTTCCAGAGGCCTGAAAGTGCTTTTGCTTATTTTACTTATTTACTTTTTTGCTGTGTGGTTTGCAGGATTTTAGTTCCCTGACTGCAGATTGAACCTGGGCTTTGGCAGTGAAAGCACAGAGCCCTAAGCACTGGGTTACCAGGAAATTCCCATACTTCTGCTTTTTTAAAAAAATCTGGCTGTCATGCTCGATTCATTTGGCAGCATATATCCTAAAACTGGAACAATACAGAGAAGATTAGCATGGCCCCTGCACAGGATGACATGCAAATCTGTGAAGTGTTCCATATTATTAAAAAAAAAAAGCTGTCACAGAAAGAAGCCCAGGCTCTCCTACTCAAAAGAAAGGCCATGAAAGACAGACTCAGAAGAAGACACCATCCTCCAACTGAGTGGTGCCCTGCTGTAAGCTTCCTGATTCATATGGGTTTAGTCCGAGCAGGTATCACATTGGCGCTCTGTGGAGAGCAAAGAGTAGAATCTCAGATTTTTGAAATCGGGAGAAGTTCCTGAAACCAAAAGAGCAAACATACTAAGCCACATGCGTGAATGTTACTTGTATTTGTGCAGTAGCTTTCACACAAGCTTCTTGGATCTCTGGCCCTCATCCCATCTCGTGCTTGGCTCCTCTGCCTATTTGGATTACAAGGAGCTAGTAAGAAAGAATTTCAGTGTTTTGGTTTTTTTTTTTTGCATGGGAGGAATTATACTATATATTTTTTTTTAATCAAAGAATTTGTTACATAGTGACCTCTACTGGGAAGAGTAAAGGTATCACCAGGGCTGACAAAAAGGAGTCAATTCAGTCTGTTTAGTCAAATAATTGGTTAATTTGGAAAGGCAATGCTGGTCAAATCTTTATTTAGTACTAAGGTCCAGTTGTGGGCTCTCCTGGTGGCTGAGCGGTAAAGAATCTGCCTGCAATGCAGGAGTCTTAGGGGATCCCTTAGGGATCAGGAAGGTCCCCTGGAGGAAGGCATGGCTACCCACTCCAGTATTCTTACCTGGAGAATCCCATGGACAGAGGACCCTGGTGGCTATAGCCTATGAGGTCACAAAGAGTCAGACATGACTGACTCAACTTAGCATACACATAAGGTCCGTTATATTCTGAATTTTTTTTCTTTTAAAAAGATTTTATGGGACTTCTCTGGTGGTCCAGTGGTTGAGAATCCACCTGCCACTTAAGTGGCCCAAGGCACAACTACTGAGTCCACGCTGTTGAGCCCGAGGGTTGCAAGTACTGAAGCCTGGCATCCTAGGGCCTGTGCGCCACAAGGAAGAGCAGCAGTCTTCACTGCTGTGCAGCCTTTTGAAAGGCTTCCAATCATGTGTTATACCAGGATTCGTGACCTTCAGAGGAAAGTATTTTGATCCAGTGTCAGAGACAAGGCTTGACTACTTGGAGCTGTTTGTGTAGCAAAGTTGTATTAAAGTGTAATAGAGATAGGGAGTGCTTCTGACATAGACATCAGAAGGGAACAGAAAGAGTGCCCCTTTGCTAGTTTTTAGCAAGGTGTTTTGTCTGTTGCTTGGGTTAGTTGCTCAGTCATGTCCAACTCTCTGTAACCCCACTGACTGTAGCCTGGAGTGGGTTGCAATTTCCTTTTCAGGGGATCTTCCCAACCCAGGGATTGAACCCTTTTCTCCTGCATTGCAGGCAGATTCTTTACCACTGGGGCCACAGGGAAGCCCATTATGTCTATTAGAAAGCTATTAATCAGATAAGAGAGACATATCAAGGCTAGAGGGAGTTTAGCCATCTCATTGGGCCCCTCTCCCACAATATACACTTTTGAGACAGGATGGCATGAGGTGTGTCATCCCCTGACCATACAACAACTAAGAGGAATACTGGTTGTTGAGCTATTATCAGCCCAAGGTTTGAGAAAACAAAAAATTAGAGTCGGACAAGACTGAGTGACTTCACTTTGACTTTTCACTTTCGTGCACTGGAGACGGAAATGGCAACCCACTCCAGCGTTCTTGCCTGGAGAATCCCAGGGATGGGGGAGCCTGGTGGGCTGCCGTCTATGGGGTCACACAGACTCATACACGACTGAAGCGACTTAGCAGCAGCAGCAGCAGGCTTAATTACTCTGAGGCATGTGGGCTCTTCCTGAACCCATGTTCCCTGCACTGGCAGGCAAATTCTTAACTCCTGGAAAACCATGGAAGTCCCTTAACAGGATCTTAACAATTTTATTTCATTTTTTAGTTTTTTTGGCTCTGCCACGTGCAGCTTGTGGAATTTTAGTTCCCCGACTAGGGACTGAACCCAGGACCCCAGCTCTGAGAATGCGGAGTGCTAACCACTGGACCACCAGAATTTCCCATTGACAATTTTAAACAATTGGAGGAGAGAAGATCAACTAGAAAATTATAGTAAGTATCCAAAAGTTTAAAAACTGAAGAGAAGTGACCAGTGAGATGTGAGGAGAATTAAAAAGGATGGATCCTATAAGTCAAATGAGGAAAATGCATCCAGGAAGAGGGTATGATCCACTGGATCAAGTGATACTGAGTTTACTATAACCCTTAGAGATCAAGTCCACATCCACATGTGTCTAACTCTTTGCTACCCTATGGACTGTAGCCCGCCAGGCTCCTCTCTCCATGGGATTCTCCAGGCAAGGATACTGGATTGGGTTGCCATGCTCTCCTCCGGGGGATCTTCCTGACCCAGGGATAGAACCCACATCCGTAGCGGCATCTGCATTGCAGTAGAGTTCTTTACCACCAAGCCACTGGGGCATTCCCCTTAGAGATCATGGAATCATATTAATAGCTGGTATCCGTATATATTGGTATAGTAGTTTACAGCATCAAAGTGTATTTATTGGTATAATAATTATATAGGTTGTCATGTGAAAAAAAGAGTGTAATGATAAATAAGAGCATATGTTTTATGCTATGTTTATCTTAGAAATTCAAAATCCATATTAGTGTATAGATTAGTATATAGCTCTGAGAAGTCCATGGGGGTAAAAACTGATACTTTTTAAAACCAGAAATTTCCCTAACTGTGCTTTAGAAAGTGGTGGAGAAAGAATTCAAATCAAAATCTCTGACTCTAGAGCCTGAATTTCTACCTGTACTGTATTGAATTGTCCTACAGTTATAGCCACTAGCCATATTTGACTATTTGAGCATGTGAAACATGACAACTCCAAACAGATGTTTATAAATGTAAAACAGACACTGTATTTCAAAGACATTTAAACAATGTAAAATATCTCAATCATTTTTATATGCATTACAGGTTAAAATGATATTTTGGGTTGTTGATATTTTTGTTGTTTAGTCACTAAGTTGTACCCGACTCTTTTGTGACCCCATGAACCATAACCTTCCAGGCTCCCTCTTTCCATGTGAATTACCAGGCAAGAATACTGGAGTGAGTTGTCATTTCCTTCTCCAGGGGATCTTCCCAACACAGGGATCAAACCTGAGTGTCTTGCACTAGCAGGCGGGTTCTTTACCAGAGTCACCAGGGAAGCCCCGATATTTTGGATATGTTAGGTTAAATAAACTATGATATTAAAATGAATTTCACCTTTTTTTTTTTTTTAAATGAAGCTCCTAGAAAATTGAAAAATTCATATTGGGCTCATTCACTTAAATAAACAGAGACTTGGGACTTCCCCAGCAGTCCATTGGTTAAGACTCCTTGCTTTCAGTGCAGGGGGGTGTGGGTTCTATCCTGGTCAGGAAACTAAAATTCCACATGTCATGAGGCAAGACCAAAAAAAAAATTGTTTTTAAAAAGGATGTTGAAAAATTTAGTAGAGGCTTTAATAAGTAGAAACTGTCCATAGAATGTATTTCTTAGTGCTGTGTGGTCAAGAGATTTCCCCTTATTTTTTATTCAGGGGTAGAAACCATCACCAGGATACCTTGCATCATACAGAGTTAGCTCATTTCCAGGAGGAAACAGAAACAGCATTCTTCCCTGGGTCCCCAGCTGTTTGTAGACATATCCTTATACTCCTATAAAATGTTATCGCTTTCACTTGGGGCAGATGCATTTTATTAAAAATACTAGCTAACTGGCGACTTGTTAAAGACATACACCAGAAGGCTTTTTTTTTTTTTTTTTCAATAAAGCAACAAAATTATGTGATCACGGAGAGTCAGCCTGGACTTCAGCATTTAACAAACTACATGCCCTTACAGGGTGTGATAGTACAACATTGATGCCTATTGTCTGACAGTCATATACTAATCCTATAATACATGAAATAGCAGTCTAAAAAATCACAAGGGGCTACCAAGATCTTCTAAATATTTTCAAAGCTCTAAAGGATTGTGTCAGTCACTTAGTCGTGTTCAACTCTTTGTGACCCCATGAACTGTAGCCTGCCAGGTTCCTCTGTCCATGGAATTCTCCAGGCAAGAATACTGGAGTTGGTTGCCATTCCCTTCTCCACAAACCAGGGATCCAATCCAGGTTTCCCAAATTGCAGGCAGATTCTTTACCATCTGAACCACTAGGGAAGCCTAGGATTAGAATTGTCTAACATGTTTCCAATCCTGAAATCTGCTTCATTTTATTTCCACACATTCCTTCAGTCCTCACTAATTTACTAATTCTGCAAAGGGAAGAACTCTTCATGCGCAAGAAGCTTCTTTACCAGTAATGTTACATTGTGTCCACTGCCTCAAGTTCAGTTCAGTTCAGTTCAGTCACTCAGTAGTGTCTGACTCTTTGTGACCCCATGAATCGCAGCATGCCAGGCCTCCCTGTCCATCACCAACTCCGGAATTCACTCAGATTCACGTCTATTGAGTCAGTGATGCCATCCAGGCATCTCATCCTCTGTCATCCCCTTCTCCTCCTGCCCCCAATCCCTCCCAGCATCAAAGTCTTTTCCAATGAGTCAACTCTTCGCATGAGGTGGCCAAAGTACTGGAGTTTCAGCTTTAACATCAGTCCTTCCAAAGAAATCCCAGGGCTGATCTCCTTCAGAATGGACTGGTTAGATTTCCTTGCAGTCCAAGGGACTCGCAAGAGTCTTCTCCAACACCGCAGTTCAAAAGCATCAATTCTTCGGCCCTCAGCCTTCTTCACAGTCCAACTCTCACATCCATACACGACTACTGGAAAAACCATAGCCTTGACTAGACCGACCTTAGTCGGCAAAGTAACATCTCTGCTTTTGAATATGCTATCTAGGTTGATCATAACTTTTCTTCCAAGGAGTAAGCGTCTTTTAATTTCATGGCTGCAATCACCATCTGCAGTGATTTTGGAGGCCCCCAAAATAAAGTCTGCCACTGTTTCCCCATCTATTTCCCATGAAGTGATGCCTCAAAGTGGAGTGGAAATCTAACACTTATCTAGGGTCATTTTCTTTATACCTTATCTTTTCTTTCCTTAGGCCTAGTACTCTATATTGGAGAAGGCGATGGCACTCCACTCTAGTACTCTTACCTGGAAAATCCCATGAATGGAGGAGCCTGGTGGGCTGCAGTCCATGGGGTCGCGAAGAGTCTGACACGACTGAGTGACTTCCCTTTCAATTTTCACTTTCATGTACTGGAGAAGGAAATGGCAACCCACTCCAGTGTTCTTGCCTGGAGAATCCCAGGGACAGGGGAGCCTAGTGGGCTGCCGTCTATGGGGTCACACAAAGTTGGACATGACTGAAGTGACTTAGCAGCAGCAGCAGCAGTCTTCTATATTGTTTACAAATAGGACTTACTTTCCATGGGCCTACTGGAGTCTGAAGGAACAATTCCTTCTGACTCACTACTCTTTTCTGAGTAGCACAAATGTCCTGCTTTTCCAGCTAATGTTATTGAGCACTTACCTAGTACCTGATTTCCGTTTAAAGTCTTTACATTTATCAATTCCTTTAATCTTTCCAAGGAGACTGTAATGATGATATTACTAGCATACCCAATAAACAGAAAACTGAGGCATAGTTAATCCAAGGTCACACAGCTAATGGGTATATATGATAGGGGAATTCCAACCTAGGTATTCAAAATTATATATATATATATATATATATATTCGGTTGTGCCAGGTCTAGGTGTGCCAGTGATAAAGAACCAGCCTGCCAATGCAGGAGACATAAGAGACATGGGTTTGATTCCTGGATCAGGAAGATCCCCTGGAGAAGGAAATGACAACCCACTCCAGTATTCTTGCCTGGAAAATCCCATGGACAGAGGAACTTAGCAGGCTATGGTCCATAGGGTCACAAAAAGTTGGACACAACTGAAGTGACTTAACACACACAAACGCTCCAGG
Organism: Nanger dama; assembly: GCA_917880005.1. NCBI lineage: Eukaryota > Metazoa > Chordata > Mammalia > Artiodactyla > Bovidae > Nanger > Nanger dama. The sequence continues at coordinate 11,968,073 of CAKJTW010000066.1, forward strand.
TCTTAGCTGCAGGGGGCAGGATCTTCAATGATCATTGTGCCAGGGTTCCAACCAGGTCCCCTGCATTAGCAGCACAGAGTCTTAGCCACTGCATCTCCAGAAAGTCCCCAACTTAGGCATTCTTAAAGGCTACAATATAGTCCTTTGATGACTCAACATTTCAGCCTTAAGACAATAATAAATGTGAAAAATTAAAATATGAAGGGTTTGATAACACTGGATGTTATAAGCAAGGTTTTAAAGGAAGCTTTTTATTCAATTATAACTCACATACTGAAAAGTGCATATATCATGTTCCATGAATGTTCATAAAGTGACCATTGATGGTCACCTACATAGAAAAATAGAACATAACCATAACCCTCTCCCCTCAGCCCCTTCTTGTGCTCCAAGGTAAGTTTGAAAATTCAAAATAAGTATTCACTTATTGTTGTGAATACAGGAAGCCACTGGGCTTCCATTGTGGCTCAGACAGTAAAGAATCTGCCTGCAATGTAAAAGACCTGGGTTGGATCCTTGGGTTGGGAAGATACCCAGGAGAAAGGAATGGCAACCCACTCCAGTATTCCTGCCTGGAGAATCCCATGGACAGAGGAGTCTGGGAGGCTACAGTCCACAGGGTTGCAAAGAGTCAGAGGCCACTAACACTTTCACTTTACTGTTGTAAAAACTGAATTTTTATAATCTATTTCAGGTCCTGACTGAAATACTTTTCCATAATAACATACTCTTTCTAGAGCAATAATTTCAAAATTTGGTCCCCCAAACCGGCAGCCTTAGTATCACTCACCTGCGAGCAAAGGACTTGCAGATTCAAGGATCCCAATCCAAACCTACAGGACAAAAATTATAGGTGTGATGATCAACAAGCCTCGGGACTGATTCTGACGCTCCTTAAGATTGGAAAAGCACGGAATCTGTCTGTTGAAAGAGTTTTGCTTCCTGATTGCATAGTAACTGTTAAGAGTACACTAGGATTTAAAGTGCTATGCTCGAAAAATAGTGACATTTTAATTATCTATCTCTTTCGATGCACAAAAGAGTAAAATGTTTTTCCATTTTAACTGGAAAAAGTTAAAAATGTTTTATTTTTCTAGTTAAAACACCTCCCCCAGGAGGTGGGGGAACTATTCTATTCTTGTGTTAAAATGCAACATCGTCTAGAACAACACGGTCAGTTAAAATGGAAAAGACCTTGATGCTGGGAAAGACTAAAGGCAGACTGACAATAGAGGAAGAGATGGTTGGATGCGTCGCCGACTCAGACAGGAGTTTGAGCAAGCTCTGAAAGATGGTAAAGGACAGGGAAGGCTGGGGTGCTGCAATCCCTGGGGTCGCAAAGAGTCGGACACGGCTGAACCACTGAACAACAACCACCTCCAGTCCTCTCTCCCGGTCTAGCCTGAACTTCTCTGGTTTCCCAACAAAGCGGCGCTGCAAGGTGGCGGGTGAATTCAACGCGCAGAGGCTGGAGCAGGTCTCAGCCAATCCGAAGCCAGGCTCGAGCCGCTAGCCCCTCCCGGCGGTGTTTGATTGGCGTTTTCCCTCAGGCGGAAGAGGCCGCCCGCCGTGGGCTCGCTCCGCGCGGCGCGAGCCAGTAATCGCTCTCCGCCAGAAAGGCCGGAAGCTGCGTGAGGTGTTTAACATGGCGGAGGATGCCGCCTCTGCGGCTCAGAGCCCGCGAGGGCGTGCGGACGGGGAGGACGCAGGTTCCCCGGTGGAGCGGGTGGCGGACACGCTGACAGATGATCAGGAGCAGTTCGAATGCCAAGAACTGCTCGAGTGCCAGGTACAGCTGGGAGCCCCTGAGGAGGAGGAGGACGCGGGCCTGGTGGCTGAGGCAGAGGCGGTAGCTGCCGGCTGGATGCTCGATTTCCTCTGCCTTTCGCTTTGCCGGGCTTTTCGTGACGGCCGCTCCGACGACTTCCATCGCACCCGCGACAGCGCCGAGGGTGAGTGCTGGGCGCGCCCGGGCAGGGAGTGGGAACCGCAGCGGGCGACTGAGGCCTGGTTTGCAGCGCTATACCTCAGGGGTCGGGGATCGGGCTGCTGGCTGAGGGCCCCGGGCTCGGAGTCAATCGTTGGTTCGAATCCCGCCTCCGCCTCTTATGGGCGCCTCAGTTTTTCTCAGATTCATAAATTTTACTAGTCGATAAAATGAGAATAACCCGTTGAATTAAGAGGATTCAGTTCAGTTCAGTCGCTCAGTCGTTTCTGACTCTTTGCGATCCCATGAATTTGCAGCATACCAGGCCTCTCTGTCCATCACCAACTCCCGGAGTTCACCCAAATTCATCGAGTTGGTGATGCCATCGAGGCATCTCATCCTCTGTCGTCCCCTTCTCCTCCTGCCCCCAATCCCTCCCAGCATCAGAGTCTTTTCCAGTGAGTCAACTCTTCGCTTGAGGTGGCCAAAGTACTGGAGTTTCAGCTTTAGTATCAGTCCTTCCAAAGAAATCCCAGGGCTGATCTCCTTCAGAATGGACTGGTTAGATTTCCTTGCAGTCCAAGGGACTCACAAGAGTTTTCTCCAACACCACGGCTCAAAAGCATCAATTCTTCGGTGCTCAACCTTCTTCACAGTCCAACTCTCACATCCATACATGACTACTGGAAAAATCATAGCCTTGACTAGACGGACCTTTGTTGGCAAAGTAATATCTCTGCTTTTGAATATGCTATTTAGATTGGGCATAACTTTACTTCCAAGGAGTAAGCGTCTTTTAATTTCATGGCTGCAGTCACCATCTGCAGTGATTTTGGAGCCCACAAAAAAGTCTGCCACTGTTTCCCCATCTATTTGCCATGAAGTGATGGGACCAGATGCCATGATCTTCGTTTTCTGAATGTTGAGCTTTAAGCCAACTTTTTCACTCTCCTCTTTCACTTTCATCAAGAGACTTTTAGTTCCTCTTCACTTTCTGTCATAAGGGTGATGTCATCCGCATATCTGAGGTTATTGATATTTCTCCCGGGTGCTTTGCATTTCTTGCTTTTGTCTGAGGTACTCCTGTAAAAGCTTTTTTTTTTCTTTAGCAAGTCACTGAGACCTTGTTTTGTGTTACTCTAAGAGCTGTTTAAACTTCATTGACCCTGTGTGTGTGAAAGTCGCTCAGTCATGTCCATCTCTTTGCGACCCCATTGTCTATACCATTCATGAAATTCTCCAGGCCAGAATACAGAAATGGGTAGCCTTTTCCTTCTCCAGGGGATCTTCCCAACCCAGGGATTGAACCTAGGTCTCCTGCATTGCCGGCGGATACTTTACCAGCTGAGCCACAAGGGAAGCCCTCATTGAGCCTGCTGCTCAGTATAGGCTTCAGAATGAAAGTAACTGACAGTGAAGTCTACCACCTATGCAAGACAGCCTGTGAATGATGGGCAAAGAGATTGATGCCTACAGAAGGCTAGCTGGCTTTTTGAATGATAACCGAAAGATACTCTGATATTAATATTTATTGGAGTTGGCTCTCAGCTTATTGCAATGGACCGCAACCCCAAGATAGAATTTAATAGAAAATTAAGTATTTTAGAAAACCATGTTGACACATTTTAGCTTCACAGTTATCCCATGAGTGAGGCAAGTAAAATCTCAGTTTATGGAGGAGTGATCTAAACAACCTAAAGCATTGATAGGTTAAGAGGGTTGGTCCAGACACCTGCCTTACCTTCCAATCCAACAACCTTTCCCTTGTGTCACAGATAACACTAGAGACAGAGTTCAGTTCAGCTCATGGACAGAGGAGCCTGGTGGGCTACAATCCATGGGGCGCAAAGAGTTGGATACGACTGAAGCAACCTTGCATGCACGCACTCTACTATCTTCCCAACATTCTGTAAATTTAAAACCATTCTGAAAAAAAAAAAGTCATTTAAATAAAAAACAAAGACCTTTTAAGCTTCTAACCCAAGACCCAAGGAATAATCTAGGTCACTTCCATTATTTTAAGGTTAAAGGCACCAAAATCCAGAAAGAGTAAACTATTTTCCATGTTGCATTGCTAAATCAATGACAGATACACAAACTATGAACTTAACATTGTCTCTGTATGCCATTTTTGACTGACAAGACTCCATTTTATCTCTTATAGAATTACATTTACTACACTTTTCAAGAATGTAAACATATGCAACTCTAGGTGCTTACTAGAAAATTCTTAGCTTTTTCATTCAAACTCAGAATTGTTCTCCCACCTCATTTGTGTCAGATAATGCCTTTTACAAACTGATAACTCCTAACCTGTCTCCATTGTGGGAGGCAGTGTAGGATTGTGATTAAGACCTGTCTCCATCATGGGAGGCAGTGTAGGATTGTAATTAAGAGCTTGGGCTCCATCGTTAGTTGTCTGCGGATTTTTGTTTGTTTTTGTGAGTGTGTATGTCTGTGTTTTTGGCTGCATGGCTTGTGGGATCTTAGTTCCCTGATTCCCTGACCAGGGGTGGAATTTGTGCCCCTTGCAGTGGAAGCACAGAGTCCTAACCCCTGGACCACCAGGGAATCCTTGTAAATTGTCTGAGTTTGATTCCTGGCTCTGTTTGTTTATCATCATGAGCCTTGAAGCAGGGACTTGATACCACCAATTTCCACATCTGTAAAATGGTAGTGATAATGGCATCTACCTCACAGAGCTGATAAGAGAAGCAGATGAACTGATATTTATAAAGCAAGGTTTCTCTACCTCAGCATGTTGACATTTTGTACCACATAATTCTTTATTCTGTGTAAGCTTGAGGGTGAAGAGGGGACAGGGTGGAAGTTCACTGGTGCATTGTAGGATCCCTGACCTCAGCCACTAGGTGCCAGTAGCAGCCCCTCCCACTCAATCAGAATGTCTCAATGTGACAATCAGAAATGTCTCTGGACATTGCCAAATGTCCCATAGGGGACAGAGTCACAACAGCCCCAGCTGAAAACCACTGTTCAGGACTTAAAGTAGGTGCCCGGTATTTTAGTAATTGCTTAAATATAGTTGTTATTGTTGTTGGTCATTAGATCCTCTGGTGTCTTTCTGTCAGTAGTATTTGGTTGCAGGTATGGAAAAAGCAAATAGCTGGCTTCAACTTGAATAGATTTTCATTGTTTTGTTTTATGCCTAATAGGTACAAAGAGCAATTCTTCTCTAGAATAGATTGGGCTTTTCTTCTGTTTTCTTCCTATACCATACTTACCCTTTATGACGTATTAAAATTTTAGTTAATCACCTGCCTACATTTTTGTTTAATTTGTGTCTTTTCAGACTGAAACCTTCCTAGGGGGCTATCTATCATTCAGTCATGAGTCCGTACCATTGGCCAGCAGTAGATATTCTGTAAATATTGAATAAGTTGTGTTTAAATTTTATATAAGTTTTGTTCTCTTTGAATCCTGTTATTTTATTACTATATTTGGTACAGATAATCTCCAGTATAGCATAAGGTTATGGCATATTAAAATTGAGGAAATAAATGAAAATAAATATTTGTTTCATCTGCTTAGCAGCTACAGGACTAGTTAATTTAATCTTTGTCTTTCATTGTACATAGTAAACTCACTGAAAACCAGGATTATGGTTTACTCATCATTGTACGTACTTACTACCTAGCATAACACTGGGTGGGTATTCAAATATCGGAGAGATTAATATAAATACGTTTTCAAAATAAAATCTTGTAAACTAAAGAGGCTCTCATTCAACTGAAACCTTGAAAGTAATAATATATTTCCTATTACATTAGACATCTTAAGCTGTAAAATAAGTTTCCATCTAATGATTTGACATATATTACAGTTTGGATCTAAATCTCTCTTTTAATTAGTACAGAATGGTACCTGTCAAAGTACGTAGTTTTAAAGATTTATTATTCTGTGTATGAAACATCAGTTTTATTTTGAAGGTAAAGTGTTCATTGTTACTCACTTTTGTTCTGATTTCTTAAAAATTGTCTGTGAATAAAGCTTCCAGTTCTAAATTTATGATAATCTTTGGGTGGTGTTTGTTAACTTATTACTCAACAAACCACACAGAGGTACTGCAGGGCCAAGTTTGGAGTTTTGTTTTAATGTTTTAATAAAATTTACTTTATTCACTTTCAGCTGTTATTCATGGACTGTCCAGTCTAACAGCTTATCAACTAAGAACTATATACGTATGTCAATTTTTGACAAGAATTGAAGCTGGGAAAACCCTTGGTAAGTATGTTTTTATTTTATGTGGGACATATTTCAGTCTGTGTTTGAAGGTGTGATGATGAGAAGAAAGAGATGCTGCTGCTGCTAAGTTGCTTTAGTTGTGTCCGACTCTGTACGACCCCATAGATGGCAGCCCACTAGGCTTCTCTGTCCCTGGGATTCTCCAAGCAAGAACACTGGAGTGGGTTGCCATTTCCTTCTCCAATGCATGAAAGTGAAAGTGAAGTCGCCTAGTCGACTCTTAGCGACCCCATGGACTGCAGGCCTACCAGGCTCCTCCATCCATGGGATTTTCCAGGCAAGAGTACTGGAGTGGGTTGCCATTGCCTTCTCCAGAAAGAGATGGAAGCTATCATTTGTTTTTGAGAGGATGCCCACTTGTATTTGGCCTGTACATCTATACACAAGCATATTTAAAGCTAATAAAGGAAATATTCCTATCTTTTTGGAGCAATGATTCTCAAATTTTTGCTTACTTCAGAATTATTAAGAGAACTTGTCAAGAAACAGAATAATGTATCCCTTTCCCCATCATGAATTTCTGATTTGGTAGGATGAATTACATTTCCAGTAAGTTCCCAGATGATTCTGATGCTGATAGCAAACCATGCTCCATATGCTCTATTTTAAAGATAACATTCAGTTCAGTCACTCAGTCGTGTCCGACTCTTTGCGACCCCATGGACAGTAGCACCCCAGGCTTCCCTGTCCATTGCCAACTCCCGGAGCTTGCTCAAATTCATGTCCATTGAGTTGGTGATGCCATCCAACCATCTCATCCTTTGTCTTCCCATTCTCCTCCTTTTTATTCAGTCTTTGCCAACATCAGGGCCTTTTCCAATGAGTCAATTCTTCCCAGTCAGGTGGCCAAATTATTGGAGTTTTTCAGCTTCAGCATCAGTCCTTCCAGTGAATATTCCGGTTGATTTCCTTTAGGATGGACTGGTTTAATCTCCTTGTGTCCAGGGGACTCTCAAGAGTCTTCTCCAACACCACAGTTCACAAGCATCAATTCTTTGGTGCTCAGCTTTCTTTATAGTCCAACTCTCACATCCATACATGACTACTGGAAAAACCATAGGTTTGACTAGATGGACAAGAGGCTCTTTAGTTCTTACGCTGTCTGCCATAAGGGTGGTGTCATCTGCATATCTGAGGTTATTGATATTTCTCCCAGAAATCTTGATTCCAGCTTGTGCTTCATCCAACCCAGCCTTTCTCATGATGTACTCTGCATATAAGTCTAAATAAACAGGGGGTACACAGCCTTGACGTATTCCTTTTCCTATTTGGAACCAGTCTGTTGTTCCATGTCCAGTTCTAACTGTCAGGAGGCAGGTCAGATGGTCTGGTATTCCCAATCTTGAAGAATTTTCCACGGTTTGTTGTGATCCACATAGTCAAAGGCTTTGGTGTAGTCCATAAAGCAGAAGTAGATGTTTTTCTGGAACTCTCTTGCTTTTTTGATGATCCAACTGATGTTGGCAATTTGATCTCTGATTCCTCTGCCTATTCTAAATCCACCTTGAACATCTGGAAGTTCACGGTTCACGTACTGTTGAAGCCTAGCTTGGAGAATTTTGAGCATCACTTTACTAGCAAGTGAGATGAGTACAATTGTGCGATAGTTGGAACTTGGCATTGCCTTTCTTTGGGATTGGAATGAAAACTGACCTTTTCCAGTCCTTTGGCCACTGCTGAGTTTTCCAAATTCACCGCCATATGGAGTGCAGCACTTTCACAGCATCATCTTTTAGGATTTGAAATAGCTCAGCTGGAATTTCATCACCTCCACTGCCTTTGTTCATAGTGATGCTTCGTAAGGCCCACTTGACTTCACATTCCAGAATATCTGGCTCTATGTAAGTGATCACACCATTGTGGTTATCTGGGTCATGAAGATCTTTGTATAGTTCTTCTGTGTATTCTTGTCACCTCTTCTTAATATCTTCTGCTTCTGTTAGGTCCATACTGTTTTTGTCCTTTAGTGAGCCCATCTTTGCATGAAATGTTCCCTTGGTATCTCTAATTTTCTTGAAGAACTCTCTAGTCTTTCCCATTCTGTTGTTTTCCTCTATTTCTTTGCATTGATCACATAGGAAGGCTTTCTTATCTCTCTTTGCTATTCTTTGGAACCCTGCGTTCAGATGGGTATATCTTTCCTTTTCTTCTTTGTGTTTTGCTTCTCTTCTTTTCTCAGCTATTTGTAAGGCCTCCTCAGACAACCATTTTGCCTTTTTGTATTTCTTTTTCTTGGGGATGGTTTTGATCACTGCCTCCTGTACAATTACATGAACCTCTGTTCATAGTTCTTCAGGCACTCCATTTATCAGATATAATCCACTTGAATCTATTTGTCACTTCCACTGTATAATCGTAAGGGATTTGATTGGGTCATACCTGAATGGCCTGGTGGTTTTCCCTACCTTCTTCAATTTAAGTCTGAATTTTGCAATAAGGAGTTGAGTGCATAATCACTCCAGTTAGACTATGGTAACTTTGTAGTGTCTCTTACTACTGTCATTACTGGCAACCAGCATATTTGAAACCTCTTATTTGATTTTGACTTCAGCACTTTAATAAGGTAATATGATTTAAGCTATAGCTGTTTCCTTTGTCTTTATAGATTATTTTAGACTGTAATGACCAAGCCTGGTTCAATTTATCACTAATGGCTAATATTTACAGTATGGTCATTTAAAGGACCTTCTGATGCAGATAATTGCATATTTATATTGGGGTTTGCAATTTACAAAAGGCTTTCCCAACAGTCTCCAGTGGTAGACAGTGTTATGTGAAGCTGTTTACTTATGAACATGTTGTGTTACAGGAAATCCCAGCCTGTTAGGACCACTCTCAGGACTCTCGCTAATCCAGCTCTGGCTTGTGTAGCAGCGTCCCGCTGTAAATATTAGCCATAAACTGAGCCAGGCTTGGCCATTATAGTCTAAAATAAACTATGAGGACAAAAGAGATATTATAGTTTAAGTCATATTCCCTTATTGAATAAGTGCTGAAATCAAGCTCAACAAAAGGTTACAAATATGATAGTTACTAGTAATGTGTGACCGGAGAAGGCAATGGCATCCCACTCCAGTACTCTTGCCTGGAAACTCCCATGGAGGGAGGAGCCTGGTAGGCTGCAGTCCATGGGGTCGCTGAGTCAGACACGACTGAGCGACTTCACTTTGACTTTTCACTTTTCATGCATTGGAGAAGGAAATGGCAACCCACTCCAGTGTTCTTGCCTGGAGAATCGCAGGGGTGGCGGAGCCCAATGGGCTGCCATCTGTGGGGTCACACAGAGTCAGACACGACTGAAGCGACTTAGCAGCAGCAGCAGCAGCAGCAGTAATGTGTGACAGTAATAAGAGTCACCACAAAGTTACCATAGTCCAAACGACTAATATCTTTAAGATATCAAAAAGGGTCGGAAAATTTCCTATTTTGTGTGTGACTCCATGGTTTAATCTTAAAGTTCCCAGAGCACATTTTGGATATAATAGGCCGTGGTTAGTGAACAAGAGTCAGTATATTTCAAATAAGTCAGGCAGCATTTAAAATTTCATTTTAATTTATATTGGATTCTCAGCTATATATAACCCTTCTGCTTATTTTTTTAGTGGTTGCTGTATAGCAGCACTGCCTAATAGAAATATAAAGTAGGCCACGTGCATGCAAGCTAAGTCAACTCAGTCATGTCTGACTGTTTGCGACACTATGAACTGTAGCCCTCCAGGTTCCTCTGTCCATGGGATTCTCCAGGCAAGAATACTAGAGTGGGTTGCCAGTTCCTTCTCTGAGGGTTCTTTTACACCTTGGGGTCGAACTGGAGTCTCTTATATCTCCTGCTTTGGCAGGCAGGTTCTTTACCACTAGTGCCACCTGGGAAGCCCAAAGTATGCCTCATATATAATCAAAACTTTTCTAATAGCTATATTAAGTAAAGTAGAAATAGGTAGAATTTTAGCAATGTCTTATTTAACCCAGTATTTCTAAAATATATGTCAACATGTGATTGATATAAAACGAGATATTTTACCACCTTTTAAAAATTTTTTTGCAGTACATCTTTGAAATCTGGTTTGTATTTCATACTTAAAGTACATCTCAATTTGGATTAGCAATGCTTTAACTGTCCAGTAATTACATATAGCTAGTGGCTGCCTTTGGAGAAGGTGATGGCACCCCACTCCAGTTCTCTTGCCTGTAGAATCCCATGGATGGAGGAGCCTGGTGGGCTGCAGTCCATGGGGTCGCTAAGAGTCGGACACGATTAAGCGACTTCACTTTCATTTTTCACTTTGATGCATTGGAGAAGGAAATGGCAACCCACTCCAGTATTCTTGCCTGGAGAATCCCGGGGGACAGGGAGCCTGGTGGGCTGCTGTCTCTGGGGTCGCACAGAGTTGGACACAACTGAAGTGATTTAGCAGCAGCAGCAGCAGTGGCTGCCTTATTAACTTTATAGTCTCCTGCTCCACCTGGATTTAAAATATGGCAAATGTCTTAAAGGGGAGACTTTTGTTTATGGCAGGCCCCACCCTCTCATGGGACTTTATCTTAAGATCTGTGCAACTGGAAGTTTTCCTTACTTTTCCACCCCAGCTTCCTGCACTGCCCCAGAGCTCAGCAAAAGCTTTGTGGGGAAACGCTGTGTTTTCAGTTCCTCTAGTTTCCAGTCTACCATGCTAGCCCCAAGGAAACCACCAGAAGCTCTTCTTTCTCTTACCCCCAATAAAGCCTCCCTGCCTGGAGTACACTGGATCTTCACCCTTTTTGGCAAATTAGCCCAGGGAGGAAAAGAGCTGTGAGTCATCAGCTCACTTGAGAAGGAATCTCTTTCTAGGATGTATTCCACCTAGTTCTCAGAGGTTGCACAGCTGTCCCCTGTCTTCAACAACATGATTTTGCAGTTTGTCCCCCTTTTTTTTTCTGGTCATGGTGAGAGTGTTGCCCTGGTGCAGTGCCATGCATCCTACCTGAAAGTGAAAGTCTACACTGTAAAGTGTGTTTTTGTTTTTGTTTGATTTATTGATTTCTAATTGAGGCCTAACTGCTTTACAATGTTGTATTGGTTTCTGCCATGCAACAACGTGAATCAGCCATAGGGATACAAGTCTCCTCCCTCTCGGACCTCACTCCCACCTCCCACCCTATCCCGCCCCTCAAGGTTGTCACACAGCGCCAGGCTGAGCTCCCTGCACTATGTAGCCGCTTCTCGTTAGCTATGTGTTTTACACATGGTACTATGTATATTTCAGTGCTGCTCTCCCTTTGTCCCACCCTCTCCTTCCCCTGCTGTGTCCATATGTCTGTTCTCTATATCTGAGTCTCTATTCTGCAGATAGGTTCATCAGTACCATTTTTTGTAGATTCTATATATATATATGTGTTAATATACACTACTTGTTTTTCTACACTGTAAAGTTTTTTAAGTTAAGATCTAACATACATACAGTTTTTCTGCATGTCACATTTATAAGAAGGAAGGTAGATTAGCAAGAAGGGTTGGATAATGTCAATCAAGAAAGACTTCTTAGGAAAGATGAGTATTGAAATGAGCTGTAATGTATACTGAGTGAATAGATTAGTGATTAGAGGTGCAAGACATGTAAGACATACATGGTGAAGGTTCTGAATTTCGAAATGAGAAGTTTGTGTGTAATTTGTTAAGTAGTTATCAGCCACGGAGAGTGTTTCATGAGGATAACCTGATCAAAATTCTGTTTTAAGAAAGTTTAACAGCAGTACAAATATTATCTCATTAAATATTCACATAGTATTTACAATTGTGGCATTTTATAGGTGAGAAAACTGAGACTTAGAGATGTGAAATAGCTTTTCAGCACCCCAAAGATGATAAATGATAGAGACTGGAATAAACTCCGAAGTTTTTAAAACCACTGTATAATATATTGCAACAGATATAGTGATGAGAAAGAAGAGTAGAACAATGACTCCTTATATATTTAAGCCTTGATAGTTGGAAGAATGTTGGTAGAGAGATAACCTGAATGCATTTTTCAAATATCTACAAAATATATAAGAAGGATTTCAATTAGTATATGCTAAGATCAGATTTGTATTTGAGGTTTGTTACACTGCAGTTAGACTTACAAACCATTTAAGAATTCTGTTACTGTGATACCTTATGTAAAGTGTTTCTTTTGGCTCTTAAAATCAATATATATGTATATATACTGGCTGCCCCGGGTCTTTGTTGTGGTGCACAGGCTTCTCTTGTTGCGGTATGTGGGCTTTCTCTAGTTTCAGTGTGGGCCCAATACCTGTGGTATGTGGGCTTAGCTGCCCCACAACACATGGGCTCCCAGGTCCTAAACCAGGGATCAAACCTGAGTGTCCTGCTTTGGAAGGCAGATTCTCAACTACTGGACCACCAAGGAAGTTCTTAAAATAAATATTTTAGCAGAGAATAGCTTCAAATGTTTTATGAACTCGTCTAGCATTTTCTAGTTTAAGTTGATTTTAATGAGGAAATTAATTTGAAAAATCTTTCCTAAACCAGCATGCATAAGAACAGTGCTTGGCGAATAGAATACAATCAGTCAATATTTAAAGAAAGTAATTTATAAAAAATTAACAAAGTTCTTCATGGTTTTCTAAGGTACTTGTTTTTATTTTGGTTTAAAAGATGCACAGTTTGAAAGTGATGAACGAATTACACCCTTGGAATCAGCCCTGATGATTTGGGATTCAATTGAAAAGGAACATGACAAGCTTCATGAAGAAATAGAGAATTTAATTAAAATTCAGGTATGAGTATTCTTTGTTTTTGTAATTATTATTTTCCTAGAAAATAAAAAGCATGACATTTAAAGAAACTAAGAGCTACTGTTGAACAATGACTCTTTAGTAAAATTCAATATAATTATTCTCTTTAGAAATCTGACATGAGCTCTAAGATCTGGAGTTAATGTTTGTTACCTAAGTGCATATTGCCCCCACTTTGGAAAATAGGGGCTTCCCAGGTGGTGTGAGTGGTAAAGAATCCACCTGCCAATACAGGAGATGCAAGACATTGGTTTGATCCCTGGGTTGGAAAGATCCCCTGGAGTAGGAAGTGGTAACCCATTCCAGTGTTCTTGCCTGGAAAATTCCATGGTCAGAGGAGGCTGGCAGGCTACAGTCCATCAGATCTATTTAAAGATCACTAAACTTAAAAAACCAGTGGTTTGTACTCTCCCACTCAAGGTTATCAAATGATAGAAAATGAAATGGATTTTTGTGATTAAGAGAATGTAAAATTAAAAGAGAGAATGTAAAATGTTAACTATATAGATATAGAGAATTTTACAAGTAGCCTATTGAAGAGTGAGAAACTAAAGAAAGACAGAAGGGAAAGACATCCAAAGACAGAAGGGAAAATATGTTTTGCTTACAGGCAAAGCACGTTCTCAAGATTTTCATAGTTAAACTAAAATCCAGGTGGTGTCCTACCTTCTCAAGAATTAATCACTTATCGTGTAGTGACTGTCAAGTAGAATTAAGCCTGAAGAAAATGGGCAAAAAAACATGACTGCTGCTTTTAAGAATTTCAACTCAGGCCAAAGGGATCTATCATGTTATACCAAACTTTTGGAGGTCTAGGGAAGCAGCCTTTGTTAAATATGCTAGTATAAAGTTGAGCAGGTTACCATGAAATACATAGCAAACATGTAGTAATATATTGCTTACTATTTGAAGATATTGTTCTAAGTACTTTTATCAGTCAGTCAGTTCAGTCGCTCTTTTTGACCCCATGGACTGCATCCCACAGGCTTCCCTGTCCGTCAGCAACTCCTGGAGCTTGCTCAAGCTCGTGTACACTGAGTCAGTGATGCCATCCAACCATCTCATCCTATGTTGTCCCTTTCCTCCTGCCATCAGTCTTTCCCAGTGTCAGGGTCTTTTCAAATGAGTCAGTTCTTCACATCAGGTGGCCAAAGTATTGGAGTTTCAGCTTTAGCATCAGTCCTGCCAATGAATATTCAGGGCTGATTTCCTTTAGGATAGACTGGTTTGATCTCCTTGCAGTCTAAGAGACTCTCAAGAGTCTTCTCCAATACCACAGTTGAAAAGCATCAACTCTTAGGCACTCAGCTGTCTTTATAAGTACTTTCATATGTAACTCTTTAATTTTCACAACTACCCTATGAAATAGGTACTATAATTTTCCCCATTTTAAGAAACCAAGACCCCAAAAGATTTGCCCAAATTTACAAGCCTATCCAGATGGTAGTGGTGGTCCTATAACCACATATGGTATCAAAAAGGCTGGTTTATACACTGCTATATTTAAAATGGATAACCACCAAGGTACTGCTGTATAACAGATGGAGCTCTGCTCAATGTTATGTGGCAGCCTGGATGGGAAGGGTGTTGGGGGAGAATGGATACATGTAAGTATGGCTGAGTCCCTTTGCTATTCACCTGAAATTATCACAACATTGTTTGTTAATCGGCTATCAGTTCAGTTCTATTGCTTCAGTCGGGTCTGACTCTGTGACCCCATGGACTGCAGCAAGCCAGGCTTCCTGTCCATCACCAACTCCTGGAGCTTGCTTAAACTCAAGTCCGTCGGAGTTGATGATGCCATCCAACCATCTCATCCTCTGTTGTCCCCTTCTCCTCCTTCCTTCAATCATTCCGAGCATCAGGGTCTTTTCAAATGAGTCAGTTCTTCGAATCAGGTAGCCAAAGTACTGGAGCTTCAGCTTGAGCATCAGTCCTTCCAATGAATATTCAGGATTGATTTCCTTTAAGATGGACTGGTTTGATCTCCTTGTGTCCAAGGGACTCTAAAGAGTCTTCTCCAACACCACAGTTCAAAGCATCAGTTCTTTGGCACTCAGCTTTCTTGATGGTCCACCTCTCACATCTATACATGATGACTGGAAAAACAATAGCTTTGACCAGAAAAGATCTTTGTTGGCAAAGTAACATCTCTGTTTTTTAATATGCTGTCTAGGTTGGTCATAGCTTTTCTTCCAAGGAGCAAGCATCTTTTAATTTCATGGCTGCAGTCACCATCTGCAGTGATTTTGGAGCCCCCAAAATAAAGTCTGTCACTGTTTTCCGTTGTTTCCACATCTGTTTGCCTTGAAGTGATAGGACCGGATGCCATGATTTAGTTTTTTGAATGTTGAGTTTTAAGCCAGCTTTTTCACTTTCCTCTTTCACTTTCCTCACTTTCAACTAAAGAGGCTCTTTAGTTCTTTGTTTTCTGCCGTGAGGGTGGTAGTGTCTGCCTCTGAGGTATTGATATTTTTCCCGGCAACCTCGATTCCAGCTTGTGCTTCATCCAACCCAGCATTTCGCATGATGTACTCTGCCTATAAGTTAAATAAGCAGAGTGACAATATACAGCCTTGTTGTACCCCTTTCCCAATTTGGAACCAGTCCCTTGTTCCATGTCCAGATCTAACTGTTGCTTCTTGACCTGCATACAGATTTCTCAGGAGGCAGGTCAGGTGATCTGGTATTCCCATCTTTTGAAGAATTTTCCACAGTTTGTTGTGATCCACACAAAGGCTTTGGCAGAAGTAGTCAATATAACAGGAGTAGACATTTCTCCAGAATTCTCTTGCTTTTTCTATGATCTAGCCAGTGTTGGCAATTTGATCTATGATTCCTCTGCCTTTTCTGAATCCACCTTGAACATCTGGAAGTTCATGGTTCACATACTGTTGAAGCCTAGCTTGGAGAATTTTGAGTGTTATTTTGCTACTATGTGAGATGAATGTAAATTGTGTGATAGTTTGAGCATTCTTTGGCATTGCCTTTCTTTGGGATTGGAATGAAAACTGACCTTTTCCAGTCCTTTGGCCACTGCTAAGTTTTCCAAATTCACTGCCATATGGAGTGCAGCACTTTCACAGCATCATCTTTTAGGATTTGAAATAGCTCAGCTGGAATTTCATCACCTCCACTAGCTTTGTTCGTAGTGATGCTTTCTAAGGCCCATTTGACTTCACATTCCAGGATGTCTGGCTCTAGGTAAGTGATCACACCACTGTAGTTACCTGGGTCATGAAGATCTTCTTTGTATAGTTCTTCTGTGTATTCTTGTCACCTGTTAGTATCTTCTGCTTCTGTTAGGTCCGTACTGTTTTTGTCCTTTGGTGAGCCCATCTTTGCATGAAATGTTCCCTTGGTATCTCTAATTTTCTTGAAGAACTCTCTAGTCTTTCCCATTCTGTTGTTTTCCTCTATTTCTTTGCATTGATCACATAGGAAGGCTTTCTTATCTCTCTTTGCTATTCTTTGGAACCCTGCATTCAGACGGGTATATCTTTCCTTTTCTTCTTTGCGTTTTGCTTCTCTTTTCTCAGCTATTTGTAAGGCCTCCTCAGACAACCATTTTGCCTTTTTGTATTTCTTTTTCTTGGGGATGGTTTTGATCACTGCCTCCTGTACAATTACATGAACCTCTGTTCATAGTTCTTCAGGCACTCCATTTATCAGATATAATCCACTTAAATCTATTTGTCACTTCCACTGTATAATCATAAGGGATTTGATTTAGGTCATACCTGAATGGTCTAGTGGTTTTCCCTACCTTCTTCAATTTAAGTCTGAATTTTTCAGTAATGAGTTTATGATCTGAGCCATGGTCAGCTCTCGGTCTTGTTTTTGCTGACTTTCCCCAAATACAAAATAGTTCTTTAATCAGTTGGGGGAAATAAAAAGGCCTGTTTATAAAATGCTTATTCAAAAGCATCTGGCTCCCTGGGTTTCTACTAGTGATTTTCCTAGGCTCCTAAATGGCAAATTTTATATACATATACATATACATATACATATACATACATATATATATATATATGTATATCAGTCATCTCAAATACCATACATCTGTCTTCTGTCTTACTTCCTTTTTGTTTAAAATTATTATTTTGGTGAGTCCTCAATATATATAATGTAGCTCGAATTTATTAATAATTAAACAGAAGAGGCTAGTCAAAAATTTTCATGTCTTTGGACCACAGTTACTTCATCTTTGAAAAGCTATTATATATCATTTATCAAATCAAAATTGTTAAACTGTGTAAGAATATTTTAGATGAAGTAGTTTAGACCTTACCTGAATTATTTTAATATTAAACAGCAATTAGATATTTGAAAAGGCAATCTAAGGTATGTATTTGTCATTCTGATTTTTAGGCTATAGCCGTATGCATGGAAAATGGCAATTTTAAGGAAGCAGAAGAAGTCTTTGAAAGAGTATTTGGTGACCCAAATTCTTATACGGTAATTATTTACATTAGAATTTTAGAGCTGTTTATATGGAATAAGAAAAATTAAAAAAACATTGGGAGGGAAAAGAAATGCTTTCTCTTTTAAACAGTATAGTTTAAAAGAAAATGTAGTTTAATAGAAATGTAATGCCAGTGATGGATGTGATTTTTAAATTTTCTAGTGGCCACATTAAAAAGTAAGAAGAAACAAGGAAAGCTAAATTTTTTAGCAATCCATGTGAAAACACATTGGTGAGATAATTTGCACTCCTTTTTTGGACAGTCAGCCCTCTGTATCCTGGTTTCCATATCTAGGGATTCAACCAACTGCAGATGGAAAATATTTTGGGGGAAAGTTCCAAAATGTTTCAAAAAGAAAAACTTGAATTTGCCACACTCTGGTAACTATTTACCTAGCATTTACATTGTGTTAGGTTTTATATGTTACCTAGATATATGTAAAGTTTACAGAAGGATGTGTGTAGGTTATATGCAAATACTGCACCATTTTATATAGAAGACTTGAGCATCTTTGGAATTTGGCATCAGAAGGGAGTTCTGGGGCCAATTCCCTACCAATACTGAGCCAACAGCTATACAAAGTCTTTGAAATATGAAGTGTATTTTACACTTAAGTCTAAATTCAGGGCTCACACATTTCAAGCACTCTGACTAGTGGCTGCCATATTGAGCAGCACAGGTATGGAAGAATGCATTATAACTTGCCTGTTTTTCTAATGGTTTCTTATGTGATCACTAGTCTTTCTGTGTATGTTTAATATTAAGGTCAATAGAAGTTAATTTTTAAGTATTAAAAACAAAGTGGTGTGGGAGTCAATTAAGCTTATCAAAGAAGTAAAGATAGTTTTATACAGTTTTTAGTAAACTTTTAATTGAACAATGGCATACCTTTAGTAGAATACTTATAGCATAAATAGATGTATTTTCACAAAAGGAACACACTTTGTGTGATGACCTCTTAGATCAAGAAATAGAACATCACCAGCACTCTCTAGTCACTGTCCTTCCCACCTTCTCAAGGGTAACCACTCTCCTAACATGTAATATCCAAGATTAGCTTTACCTGTTTCTGAACTTTATATAATATAATCATATAGCAGGTTTCTGTTTGTCAGAAAGATCCACAGCATTGCTTGTAACAATTGTTATTCTCATTGCTCGATTGTAGGAAGGAATATACTATAGTTTATCCATTGTATTGTTGATGGACATGTGAGTTATTTCCAGGTTTTGGCTGTTAGATTCCTTTACATGTCTTTTGTACAACAAATATATGTGTTTCTATTGGATAATACTTAGGAATAGATTTGATAGGTTATAAATATGTGCACATATTCAGTTTTAGTAGATGAGGTAAAACAGTCTTCCAGAGTAGCAAGATCAGTTCTTTCAGCAGTATGAGAGTTCCAGTTGCTTCACAGACCATGTCTGTGGTTTTCATTTAGTCACTCTGGCAAGTATTGAGTCATTCTGGCAGTGAGGTAGTGCTGCCTTAATTGGGTTTTAATTTCTGTTTCTTTGATGATTAATGAAGCTGAGTACCTTTTCACCTACTGGTATAGGGGAGAGGGGAATCACTTTAATTCATTGAAAAATGGAGCTTTTAGTAAGGCTCATTCTATCTCTAATTTGCCCCTGTTCCTAGGGTGTACTCCTCCAGAGATTTCAGCTGGAAACCTGATGTTTATTGGGTTCCTTGCCCTAACTTTTTGCCTTAGCATTGTGAGGTGACTAAAAACTCCTCTCTGCTTGTACTTCACAGAAGAGGAAATTTTATGGCCAGTAAACATAAAGGGAAAATGCTAACCTCACTGATACTTGTTATCAGGGCATTACCAAGTACTGCCCTAGTGGCTTAGCAGTAAAGAATCCACCTGAAATGCAGGAGCTGCAGGAGACACTGTTCTGTCCCTGGGTCGGGAAAATCCGCTGGAGCAGGGCATGGCAACCCACTACAGTGTTCTTGCCTGGAGAATCCCATGGACAGAGGAGTCTGGTGGGCTACAGTCCATAGACTTGCAAACAATCAGACGCAGCTATAGTGACTTAAACACAGGTTATATTTTGAAATAACATTTTCTATACCTCAGAGTGGCAATGATTAAAATGTCTTAGAACACCAACAGTTGGCTCAAAATGTGGAGAAATTATAGCACTGCTATATCTTCCTCTCAGGACTATAAATTGGTACTTAAGCTTCAGAGAATATTTTAGCAAAATCGATAAGCATCCATTCCAGTAATTCCACTTCTAGATAAATATCCTAAAATAACTGTTCTTACTTTCACTATATGCTTTTAAAGTCACAAAGATTTATTTAAAAAATAAAAACAAAACAAAACAAAAAAATTCAGGCCCAACTGAAAATTGCTCTGAGATAGAGCTTGAGAGGTAAAAAAATTTTTAAGCTTTATAGCTTAATTATGCAATCAGCATTGAAAGAACTAAGAAAAATTTGTACTGTTCACAAGAAGACATGTAGAAAAATGTTTAATAGAATTATGGAAATAGAAAATAGCCTAAATACTTACACAGGCTGGAAGGAAAGATGAATAAGTGGTATTTTTGATCAATGGAATACTATTTAACAGTGAAAGTAACTAGTAATTCTATAAGTATCAAATCAATGTGGATAAATATCATAGAGTAGAGCAGAATAAAATTTCAGAAGAATACGCATAGTATAACACCATTTGTATAAAGTTAAAACCATGTTAAACAGTACTATACGTTGTTTATGAATGCATACATGCGTAGTACAAGTGTAAAGGAATGCATGGATATGCTAAGTTCTAAATTCAGGATACTGCTTACATTGAGAAGAAGGCCAGGAAGGACAAGGAGTGCCATCAGATTATGGTAATAAGACTTCAGTTGAATAGATAATGTTTTATTTCTTAAACTTGATCATAGATATTTAGGTTTAAAAGTTATTTTAATCCTTTTGTATATGTGTAAATATAGAATATTTTTTGTCAAAAATATATTGGTGGGCATTTAAAATGGGAGAATTTGTAAAATCTTGAGTTTTGGCTTACTGACTTTTTCAGTTAAATAATATGACAGAATTTCTAGTATCTTATTTGTGATTTATCTTTCTTCCATTTTCTTTAGCCTTTTAAAGGAAATTGCTTATGATAATCTCTCAGAAAGATACATTCCATTCCTTTTTTCAACACTTCAGCTACAGCCACATGATGGAGAAGATTAAGAGTTATGTGAACTGTGTGCTAAATGAAAAATCATCAACGTTTCTAATGAAGGTATGCGTATTTCAGAGAAGCTCTAAACATAGACTTACATTGTTATAATAAAAGAGAATACTTGAAATAGAAATCCTTAAAACTAATCAGAATTTTACTTAGTGATTTTATAGAATAGTGTGGTGAAATGTTACAGTTAGTGCATCTAAAAGAAAGTTTATTTCTGATCTGTGTTGTATTTCCAACCTTTCAAAGTAAGGTTTGAGGAAATTTTCACAATAAAAAGTTGAGGGGAAAACTTACCAAAATGAAATGAGATATAAATGAAAAAGGAATAATTTTATTTAATTAAATTTAAAAGAAAATTTTAGCATATTTTTGGGAAAAGTCAAGGTGGACTGAAGAAGGGTTCCTACAGAAATTTTTTTATCACATTTTATCCTGTCTTAGCCACAGAAACTTTTAGTATGTATTTTATATATATATATAAATATATAAATATTATAAATATATAATATATATATAAATATATATATATATTTTTTTAAGTAACCTTTTATCTTAAACTTGTCTATAGGGACTTCCCTGGTGATCCAGTGGCTAAG
Source organism: Nanger dama (assembly GCA_917880005.1). Classification (NCBI taxonomy): domain Eukaryota; kingdom Metazoa; phylum Chordata; class Mammalia; order Artiodactyla; family Bovidae; genus Nanger; species Nanger dama. The sequence goes on from CAKJTW010000066.1 coordinate 11,989,311, forward strand.
GCTCTGCACTCCCAAAGTAGGGGACCAGGGTTCAATCCCTGGTCAGGGAACTAGATCCCATAGGCCACAACTAAAGATCCCACATGTCTCAGCTAAGACCCAGCACACTCAAAGGGGGAAAAAATTTTCTGCAGCGCATTATGTGTATCAAGTACATTTACAAGGAAAGCCCTTCTCCGTAATGCTTATAAAGCAAGCAGGTGGCTGACAGTCATGTCACAGTACTTGGGGAAACAATACACTGCCCTTTATTGGTCTGTGAAGAGATACTTCTGTTATGACTATCAGATAACTAGAAGGCTTGATTTAATACTATTTGTTTTTAATGGCTTATTGCATTCCTTCCTCTCCCACATCCCCTTTTTTTCAAGGCAGCAACAAAAGTAGTGGAAACTAAAAGAGCAAGAACAACATATTCTGAAGATAAACCTAATGGTAAAGATGTTGAATTGGCAACTGAAACTAATTTGGATACAGGAAAAAGGTTTGTAAATTCATTAGTACATTTTTGTCTTATGAATGTAATAGCTGTGTAAAAGTGATGGTAGTGAGCTGTTGTTAATAAAAATAATTCTTGAGCAGTAGGTGTACTGTCTTACTGATGACTAACATTTGTATATTTGGAAGTACTGTAGAGTTACATCATGGCTTATACAAATTCTGTTTCAAATGCTAAGCAACAGTAGAGAGAAAACAGTACTGTGTAGATAGTGTGATATCGTTTACTGTTCTTAGGGAACATAAGCTCCAGAACAGTATTGACGCTGGAAGCCTGAATCATCTGGGTCCCTTAGTTCTCAAATCCTCCATGCCCTCATGCGACTGTTGCACTGAGGGTTATTCTGATCTGTTAAAATATTGTTCATCTTCTCTGTGCATGATGTGTGCTCAGTCACTTCAGTGGTGTCCCACTCTTTGCGACCCTGTATACTGTAGCCTGCCAGGCTCCTCTGTCCATGGGATTCCCAGGCAAGAATACTGGAGTGGGTTGCCGTGCCCTTCTCCAGGGGATCTTCCTATCTCAGGGATTGAACCCCGCCTCTCCCGTGTCTCCTGCATTGGCAAGTAGATTCTTTACCGCTGAGCTGCCTGGGAAGCCCTTCATTTTGTCTAAGGGCAAGCTAACTCTACATCTGGTGGACAAGTGCAGACACTGATTTGTTCCAGTGTTGGAAGGAAGCAGGCTGTATCATTCCTATATATTGAGAGAAAAAAATCAGTTTCTAAAATTATTTCTTCTTTAGGGATTTTCAAGGGTAATTTTTGCAGAATTGACTTTTATCTTTTGCTTTGGCTTTAGAAACTAACTCTATTGAAGACAATAAAATCTACCATTATAAAGATCTTTTATATTGAACCTGTGGTCCATTCCTTTTCTTCATCCACCCTAAAACCAAGGCCAAATAGTCAAATCCTTGTGGTCTTTGTATGGAAGTCTTTGGCAGTGGATGTGGTATTACTCTCTTCTCAGGACCATGGCTTAAGTGCTATGAGCCCCCATCTTAACTACTGATTTAGAGGTGGGAGTTGGAGTCTGAATTGCGTGGATGTGGCATTGGTCACACCTCAGGACTGACCTCAGTCTTACAGTTCTTCTTGTCCCTGCCTGTCAAAACATGATCTGCTCCTCACTGCTCCATTGAAGTCTTATTTCTCATTGACTTTTTCTAAGAACCATTTTGAGAAGTAGGGATTTCACTTTTATTGGCTTGGTTATTTCATTTTGTTTAGGAAATCAAAGTTTAGTAATACTAATACCTAATAAATTCTGTGGCCCAGACTTCTTGCCCTCTATAGCACTGCTTTAAAGTAAAATAAAATTAGAACTTATCATGATTCTTGCAGATAATGAATGTTTCCTATATACTCTGTTAATATAGTGCCACCACTTATTTCAGATGCCCTTCTAGGTATGCAGTTCAGTCATTGTGTAAAACAGTTCTTGTCTGTCTGTACCCTGACTCTCCTCCTTCCCCTCACACATTAAGTTATCTCTCCAAGTGTTATAAATTCCATCTTAGAAATGCTTCTCTAATCCATTCATAGCCTAGATTATTACTTAGCTTTGTGCCACAAAAACCCATCCTTGACATGACTTCCAGAGTTAGCTTTCCATTAAAATAAATCCGTTTAACTCACTTCCCAGCTTAATAACCTTTCTTAGCTTTCTGTTTCCTACTAAATGGATTAGATTTTATTGCATGGGTTACAAAGCCTTACATAGGCCCTTTCTGGTTTTTTGTTTGTTTGTTTGTTTCCATATACACCTTGTCCCTAAGCATTAACCCCTCCCTCCCCACAGACATGGGAGAAGGCAGTGGCAACCCACTCCTGTACTCTTGCCTGGCGAGTCCCATAGACGGAGGAGCCTGGTCGGCTGCCGTCTATGGGGTCACACAGAGTCGGACACTATTGAGCGACTTAGCAGCAGCAGCAGCAGCACAGAGTTTCTTTCCAGAAATGCTTTTTATAAATTGAAATTTGACTTGACTCTGTGTAAAGTACTATCCTTATGAACAATTTCTTATGTTTGCATTCTTACAAATGTTTTCTTCTTTTAAAGTGTTAGTGACAAACAGTCTGCGGTAACTGAGTCCTCAGGGGATACAGTATCCTTATTGAGGTGAAGTAAATTTGACATTTTTCTTCTCTGTTTTTCAAATCTTTAAAGCAATTCATGCAAACTTAGATAGACTATATTAGCTGCATGCAAGCACTATGATTTGAAGAATGTCACAAAGTCTTACTTACCTCAGCAGATAGTAAGACCCTTGAAATGGCAAACTGTGGAGACCTGCCTCTTTAGATCCGGGTTGTTTCACATGATTTCTGCATGGAGCACACAAGCAGGGAGTCCTTGAATTTAAAGCAGATAATTAGTAAACTTGATTCTATCAGAAACAAGGGCATGATGCTAGGGCAGGAAAGGGATGGAGGTTATATTTCTGATAATGTCCCAAATCCTGATTTTAAAAACAAATCCTGATTTTAAGAAATTATTTTAAAAGTCTTCAATCTGCTAGAAATTTTGTAACAGACGGTGTAGCATATTCAGAGAGCAGAAAGTCTACATGAGTGATTGCCAGGTATAGAGCAGTTGGGATGCTAAGTGGAACCCTGGAAGAGGGTGGCTGATTTGGTGTGGAGGAGGTCACTGGAGATAAGGAATTAAGGGGCCAGGATGTTATTTGGTTTATTCATGTAAACACGGAAATAATTCATGGTAATGGCAGCACTCAGAAAAAGATCTGTGAATGATGGGAAGTGCTTTGGAAGGATAACAAATGATTATGGAAAACAGTAAATGGTAAATTTGGCCTTGGAATGCGGAATGAAGCAGGGCAAAGACTAATAGAGTTTTGCCAAGAAAATGCAGTGGTCATAGCAAACACCCTCTTCCAACAACATAAGAGAAGACTCTACACATGGACATCACCAGATGGTCAACACCGAAATCAGACTGATTATATTATATGCAGCCAAAGATGGAGAAGCTCTATACAGTCAACAAAAACAAGACCAGGAGCTGACTGTGGCTCAGATCGTGAACTCCTTATTACCAAATTCAGACTCAAATTGAAGAAAGTAGGGAAAACCGCTAGACCATTCAGGTATGACCTAAATCAAATCCCTTATGATTATACAGTGGAAGTGAGAAATAGATTTAAGGGCCTAGCTCTGATAGATAGAGTGCCTGATGAACTATGGAATGAGGTTCGTGACATTGTATAGGAGACAGGGATCAAGACCATCCCCACGGAAAAGAAATGCAAAAAAGCAAAATGGCTCTCTGGGGAGGCCTTACAAATAGCTGTGAAAAGAAGAGAGGCGAAAAGGAAAGATATAAGTATCTGAATGCAAAGCTCCAGAGAGTAGCAAGAAGAGATAAGAAAGCCTTCTTCAGTAATCAATGCAAAGAAATAGTGGAAAAGAACAAAATGGGAAAGACTACAGATCTCGTCAAGAAAATTAGAGATATCAAGGGAACATTTCATGCGAAGATGGGCTCAGTAAAGGACAGAAATGGTATGGACCTAGCAGAAGCAGAAGATATTAAGAAGAGGTGGCAAGAAATACACAGAAGAACTGTACAAAAAGATCTTCCACGACCCAGATAATCATGATGGTGTGATCACTAATCTACAGCCAGACATCCTGGAATGTGAAGTCAAGTGGAAAGCATCGCTACAAACAAAGCTAGTGGAGGTGATGGAATTCCAGTTGAGCTGTTTCAAATCCTGAAAGATGCTGCTGTGAAAGTGCTGCACTCAATATGCCAGCAAATTTGGAAAACTCAGCAGTGGCCACAGGACTGGAAAAGGTCAGTGTTCATTCCAATTCCAAAGAAAGGCAATGCCGAAGAATGCTCAAACCACTGCACAATTGCACCCATCTCACATGCTAGGAAAGTAATGCTCAAATTCTCCAGGCCAGGCTTCAGCAATAGTGAACTGTGAACTTCTTGATGTTCAAGCTGGTTTTCGAAAAGGCAGAGGAACCAGCGATCAAATTGCCAACATCCGCTGGATCATGGAAAAAGCAAGAGAGTTCCAGAAAAACATCTATTTCTGCTTTATTGACTATGCCAAAGCCTTTGACTGTGTGGATCACACTAAACTGTGGAAAATTCTGAAAGAGATGGGAATACCAGACTACCTGACCTGCCTCTTGAGAAATCTGTATGCAGGTCAGGAAGCAACAGTTAGAACTGGACATGGAACAACAGACTGGTTCCAAATAGGAAAAGGAGTACGTCAAGGCTGTATATTGTCACCCTGCAGAGTACATCATGAGAAATGCTGGACTGGAAGAAACTCAAGCTGGAATCAAGATTGCCGGGAGAACTATCAATAGCCTCAGATATGCAGATGACATCACCCTTATGGCAGAAAGTGAAGAGGAGCTAAAAGCCTCTTGATGAAAGTGAAAGAGGAGAGCGAAAATGTTGGCTTAAATCTCAACATTCAGAAAATGAAGATCATGGCATCCGGTCCCATCACTTCATGGGAAATAGATGGGGAAACAGTGGAAACAGTGTCAGACTTTTTGTGGGGGGCCTCCAAAATCACTGTAGATGGTGACTGCAGCCATGAAATTAGAAGACGCTAGTCCTTGGAAGAAAAGTTATGACCAACCTAGATAGTATATTCAAAAGCAGAGGCATTACTTTGCCAAGTAAGGTCCGTCTAGTCAAGGCTATGGTTTTTCCTGTGGTCATGTATGGATGTGAGAGTTGGACTACGAAGAAGGCTGAGCGCCAAAGAATTGGTGCTTTTGAACTGTGGTGTTGGAGAAGACTCTTGAGAGTCCCTTGGACTGCAAGGAGATCCAACCAGTCCATTCTGAAGGAGATCAGCCCTGGGATCTCTTTGGAAGGAATGATGCTAAAGCTGAAACTCCAGTACTTTGGCCACCTCATGCAAAGAGTTGACTCATTGGAAAAGATCTGATTCTGGGAGGGATTGGGGGCAGGAGGAGAAGGGGATGACAGAGGATGAGATGGCTGGATGGCATCACTGACTCGATGGAAGTGAGTCTGAGTGAACTCCGGGGGTTGATGATGGACAGGGAGGCCTGGCGTGCTGCGATTCATGGGGTCGCAAAGAGTCGGATATGACTCAGCGACTGAGCTGAACTGAAATGGCATTATGCCTCAATGGCATGAATCCTCAAAGGCTGAGGTTTCTATGGAAACAGGATCCTGAAAGTGACGTTAGGAAACAGGAAGTATAGAGACCCACCTGTGAAACCCTTTGATTCCTGGAATGTGGAAGATGAAGCTAATCTCTACTCGAGGCCACGAACAGAGAAATGTTGTACCCAGGGGAGAGCTAAATTTTAGACAAGGCATAGAAGTTGAGCCTGGCATTCCAGAGCACACAGAAAATTTGAGAAGGGAGGGAACACATTTGTGGTTGCATTAGCATTCACAGGGATAAAAGTATAGATTTTAGGTGATAATAAAAGAGCTGCCTAAGCTTAAGTGAACTTTTTCCCCTGTCATTTTAGTTTGCTCCTTTATAAATTGTAATAATACAAACTTTGCAGAATTGTCCAAAATTTTTACCCCTTCCTATATTTCCAAACAATTTTACCTTTCCAAAAGTCCCTTTTCAGAATCTATAATCGTAATATCTACCATCATGTATAAAAGAATTTTGAAATTTCTCCAGTTGAATGGCCAGAAGGGTCTTGCTTTTGAGTAAATGAAGTGGAGAAAATAAATGATGGGAGAGCAGAAAGTCTTGCCAACAAAACAAGACCAAAGGTTAAGATGGGGTACTGAGCAAGGGGAACACCAAAGTAAACAGGCCAAAGTAGAAGCAGGTCCTAGATAGAGATTGAGACAAATCCTCTACCTTTCCCATAGCCTTTCTAGTCTTTGCAGAACAAATCACAAGCTTTTGTGTTTCATTTAGGTCTCACAGAAATCTCTTCTTATCTAAGTTGAAACATGGAAACCAACAACAAGATTTTAATGAAGAGGAAAGAATGGAGACTCCTCAAAGTAAGTACACTTATTACAGGTTTAGGAGTGGAGAATTGATACTTCCTTGAGAGCAGTCCAACCCTTGACCTAACACCTCGACACACAGACATACTTCTGAAAAGGAAGACACAAAGGGATTAAATCCCTTGAGTTCATAGAGTTAATTAGAGGTGGTGCTTAATTTAGAAAGTTAGAGTTGGTGCTTGTTATTTATGGTAATATTCTGTAAAGTCATCCTGAACACTTAGTGAATACTAAACACTTACAGAGGAGTACAGCGTTAGGTTCTTTTGAGTCTCTGTTGACAACGTTTTGGTCAGCTGTTCAAAATATAACTTTGTTCTGTGTTTTTGTTGAAAGACACCTTATTTAGTGTATATTACTGACTCATTACTAGAGAAGGAAATGGCAACCCACTCCAGTATTCTTGCCTGGAGAATCCCTTGGGCAGAGGAGCCTGGCAGGCAACAGTCCATTAGCCGGCAAGAGTCAGGCTCACAAGAGTCAGACATGACTTAACAACTAAACCACCACCACCATTGATTCATTAACATTGAACCCACGGCCAACAGCCGTGTAACTCATGCCTAAATGATGCTTATCTAACACACATACTTTTTTCTATAAGGAACATCATACTTAGCCTTCTTGCACTTAAGAACCCTAGATAGCACTTCCACAATACACTTGGGAACCATTTTAAACAGCAAAATTACCTCCTGAAAGCCCAAAAATACAGCACTAACTAGACTGTAAAAAGAATTATTTCTAGTGTGGGAACTGAAATAGGAAGACAGAGCTTTACCTCGTTTAACCTCAGCTGGGAACATGACTCAGATATTTTACCACTCTGTGCATGTCCGCAAAAGCACTGCAAGTTTTGATTTTTGATTTACAGTTTTCAACACGTAGGTGAATTTTCAAATACCAGAATCCATGACTATCATGAGGATGGCTATATATATAGAATCTTAACTACACTACTCATTGCATTTAGAGTTTATTATCTTTATAAAAAAACATTGCTAGATTAAAAAAACAACAGTAACCAAAAAAATCTTAAAAGCAGTCCATAATTATTTTCAATTAGAATTTGATTGTAAATTCCTCCTTGATATGCATTCATTCAAAAAATGTTTATTGAACCTCTTGTGTTCTAATACAAATATTTTTTAATCTTTTTAACTCAAATCTAAATACTTAATGACCAATATAAAAATTATAGATGTACCACCTTGATGCCAGGTACATGGTAGACCTGCAGTAAAACTTTTTAAAAAATTTTATTGATGTATAATTGATTTATAATGTTGTGTTTCAGGTATACAGCAAATTGAATCTGTTTTACAAATACAGGTATACACTCTGTATTAGATTGTTTTCCTACATAGGCCATTGCAGAGTACTGAGTAGAGCTCCTGTGCTATAATATATGCAGTAAATATTAATTGAATAAATTTTTTAATAGCAGATGGCCAATGATAGGGCAAAGAAATACTTGCTTCATGTTGGTGAAGTTCCTAGGAATGACTAGGAATCAAAATTTTAATTTTAGTGTATGTGGTGCCAAAGTGAGCACTGGAGTCCTAATTCTAAACTAAAATAATTGGAGGGTTTTTCCTGGACTTTTAATTTCATGATACAAAGTTCAGAGAAATGGAAGTATACACTTTTCTACACTGTTGTTGATCAGTAATTAGACTGATGAAAACTATAATCTTTTTGTAGAGTGGTTTGGCAGTGACTGGATATTAAACAGGTGATCCTATGAGTTTTAGTACATTTCTTAACTTTTTGTTAGCTGTTAGTAATATATACATGTGTGTGCGTGTGCACATGCTTAGTCTGTTAGTCATGTCCGACTCTTTCCTACCCCACTATCCATGAAAGTTTTCAGGCAAGAATACGGAGTGGGTTGCTCCTCCTCCTCAGGGGATCTTCCTGACCCATGGATCAAACCCACGTCTGTTGCATCTCTTGCATCACCTGAGTTCCATGTAAAAAAATTTCACCAGTATTCAGTGAAATGATGAATATTAGAATTAGAAGCTTTTACCCATAAACTCACTTAATCCTCAAAACAATCTGAATCAGTACATTTGTTTTTTAGTCACCCCTGTTTTACAGATGAGAGAGCCAAGACAAAAAGAGGTTAAGTGTAGAAAGCCCTTGGTCATATAGATCATGAACAGAACCAAAGCCACAATAACATTTCTGACTTTTTAGAGCCCATGACCTTAAATGCTGAGATAGATAAATTGCCTCAAGAGATAGATAGAATCAAAGCAAATAAAAATTTAGTAAAAAGTGATGAGGTTATATATGTACTTAAAAGTATATTTACATTTAATTTTTAAGAGGTGAAACTGAAGGATTCAATGAAGTTCACATAAATGCTATCTCATAAGAAATATATCAATAAACTGTGATTCCTTCAAAATGAAGAATAAATAATAATAAATGCTTTGATAGCTTGGGTCAGATTGCCTCTATAACAGTAAATATAAACTTTAGACTACTGATGATTTCAGCTGTAATGGGTGAGATTAGCAAAAATAGTAAAAGATTTGACCAAATATAGTATTCTTTGGAAATACTTTTCCTCACAACTTTACAGATTTTGTTTCTCTATTTTATAACTTGATGAGTGTTGCTATGGACAGTCTTGATATCAACTTGACTCGCCTCCCTTTGTATATGAGTGGCTTTTTCTTCATAGATGCTCAGTTTTTCTAATTTGTGCATTTAATGCTATAAATTCTCCTTTTATTACTGCCTTAGTTTCATCCCTATATATTATATTTTTATTTTCATCAAGATATATTTTTTATTTCCCTTGAGACTTTTCTCTTTGATCATCTGGACTATTAAGAAGCTGTTTGTTAAATTTTCAAATATTTAAAGATAATGATTTACAGTTAATTCTGTTTCAGACTGAAGGTATACTTTGTAGGATTTCTTTTTCTTTTTTAAGACTAGCTTTATGTCCTAGAATATGATCTATCTTGGTGACTGTTGATATATACTTAAGAATGTGAATTCTGCTGTCATTGATTATACAGTGTTATAAATGTCGATTAGGTCAAATTGATTCATAGTGCTTTTCAGATGTTCTATATGCATGCTTATTTTTGTCTTCTTGTTCTACTAATTACTGAAAGAAGTATTGAAGTCTCCAGCTATGATTATGACTTTCTCTTCATTGTTAATCTGTTAATTTATTTTTGCCTGTTTAGTCCTCTAGCACCTGTTTGAACAATTCACAATATGAAAATCTCTGTTCATAACTGGTGTGGTTTCCATTACCCTTACCAACACATATGGTCTCCCTCTGCAGTGATACCATATCGTCTCTATTACTGTAGTTTAGAAATAACTCAGTATGTGACAGAGTAATTTCCTTCATCATCCTGTTATTCTTTAGGAACATCTTAAGTGTTCTTGGTGTTTTGGTCTTCCATATTGTCAGGGACGGGAGGAAAATTCATAAAAGATTGCAAGCAGTGAAGCTGCTACCACTCCGTAGGTGCCACAAAGTGTACAACAAGACTTAATGGGTCGGAACAGGACAGTTTGCTACAGTACAGCAGATTGTGTATGGCAACAGCATAGTTGTGCTGGTTTCCCTCCTCGCCAGGTCCCAAAGACAGCATAATGCACCCAGGTAGATGCTGCGCAGGCAGTAGGTTGTATTGTAAAGAGGAACTTGGGGCCAAGGGTACTTTTTGAGTAAGCAACAAGCAAATAATCCAGTTCCCTTCTGCAGGGAGAGAGTAGTTACATGGTGGTCAGCCTGTGGTTCCAGTGACCTAACTAACTGCAGAAACTGTTCAGTAAAATCTTAGCAAGAACTACAGGAATGCTCAGAGCTTATGATTAATTACCTCTCCTAAGACATAATTTTAGAATACTCTTGTTAAGTTCTACAAAGAACCCTATTGACATTTTATTCGAAATTACATTGTAATAGATAATTTTGGAGAGAGCTGACACATTTATATTGTCTTCTTATGCACAAAAGCATTTGTCTATTTAGATTGTCTTATGTATATTTTTCTTACAGCATGTATGTGTATACACACAAATATAGTCAAACTTTATAATTTACTGCATGTAGATGTTAACTACTTTTGCTAGATTTATCCCTAAGCATGTTTTATACTTTGTTACTATTGTAAATATTATCTTTTGATTATTTAAATATTTTAACTGTTGCTAATATACAGAAATACTGTTGAGTTTTGTTTATTGATCTTGTATGGAACCATCTTGCTAAATCCTTTTTAAATTCTATGTGTAGATTCTTTTAGGTTTCTCTACAGTACAGTAGGGATGAGGGGCTCCAACTCTTTGCAGTCAACACATACTGCTATCTCTGCCTCAGAAACAAAGGGATTGATAAGTGTCTTACCTGAGGGTAGGCAGCTGAAACAGGTGGCATAAAATCAGAACTCAAACCCTAGTTCTTTTGATTCCACATATTGTCATATCTAATCGGACATAAACTTTTCTACACATTTAATTAAAAGATTTGTAAAATGAAAGCAGATACTATATTTTTAAAAATCTGTATAAGTGAACCTATGTAGTTGAAAACCACATCATTCAAGGATCAACTATATATATACAATTTTCTTTCAATAATGGCCATTCTGTTTCTTTTCAGTTGCATATACATTTAATTATCTTACTAAACTGTAAACAAGAGAGAAATATTTATTTCTTACACTGTGTCAGATATTCCTTAAACATTTTTTAAGAAACTAAAATGATCCTATAAGGTAAATATTCCTTTTTTTTTTTTTTTTTTTTCCCAGCTCTGTAACCGACAATCAGCAGTTAGTCCTAATTCACACTAGATTTTTTTTTAAGTGGTGGTAGTTAAATAGATAACGAATATATAAATCTTCTTTGATGAATCCTCATTACATTTTCTGAGACAACTGCACACAGCTAGATGCAGTGTGAGACATTCCTTATTTTTTGGCCCAAACAGCTTTGTTGAGCCCAGTGTCAGTGCGTACATACGGAGTTCTCATCTCCTTCATGGCATATTTCCAGATCTCTTTGAGTGCCAGAGGGACTGCTTTCTTTCTTTTTGGCTGCACTGGGTCTTTCTTACTGTGTGCAGGCTTCAGGGCAACTCTAGTTGTGGTGTGTAGGCTTCTCACTGCTGTGGCTTCTCTGATTGCAGAGCCTGGGCTCTGGGCACCTGGGCTTAGCTGCCCACAGCATATGGGGTCCTCCTGGAGCAAGAATTGAACCCTGTGTCTCCTGCATTGGCATATAAATCCTCAGCCACTGGACTACCAGGGATGCCCCCACAGGTGCTTCTTGAAACCTACTCCATTGATACGTTTGTGGATGTTGATGGTGTCATCTCTGAGTACCATCTCATTGATGGCAGAGTGCCCCTTCTCGCCACCCTCTGCAGGAGCGATTCTGCCAAGCCCTTGTTGGAAAGGAAACACATGCCCCCTGATTTTCAAAGGCTGATTTTTGCATTTATTCCATACTGCTTCCAGACTCAAAGGAAAAAAATTAAACAGGTTTTTTTTAATAGCTGTAAAATAAATAGGAATTTCATGATAACCTTTAAAAATACAGTTCTTTTAATGTGGGACAGATTTTGATGACAGTGTTTCTGCTTTTAGGTGGAAGAAAGAAAAAAACAGACGAACCACTGAAAGCAAGAGAACACATATTTTAAAAAGTCAGCTTGTAACTCCTGAAAAGCATCGGTCTAGGAAAAAACAGGTACTTGTTTATTTTAATTTAATAATGCTTAATGTATATTAAAGTCATAAGGAGTAATTGTGATTATTTCACATTATTTCTGTTCAACTCTAAAAAATCTTGAGAATAAAATGTTTCCTCTTTGCCATCTTAGATAAGTTGATCAAATTGCCTGTTCAGAGTTCATTCACATTTTAAAGATAATCTTGGGTATTAAGACATTTATTTAGAATTATCCACCCAACAGTCCATTCATCAGATGTAGGGTAAAACTTAAATCCACATGATAAACTTATTTTCATATCTTCCTAACATAGGTTCAATTTAAAGATTTTTGTGTGCTTTAAAAAAAGAGATACCATTTGATATAGAATTTTTCTATTCAGAAAGCTGAGTCAGTTTTAGGGCTCACTCATTTGTTTTTCCTCTTAGTGATTATAGTCCTATGCTGTCTCTAGTTGCTGAAGCCATCGTTTACTGTATTTTATCTGGTTTTCTAGTTGTTTACCCTAGATGAGTAAATTATTTAAGATGATTTTCTTTTTTTGATAAGCTATTTGCAAATGGTTCATTGTTGATATGTTGGGGTAGGATCAAGTCCTGGACTCTCCAGGTTGGTCTAAAATCCAGAAGTCTCTGCCTTATATATTTGTCTTTCCCTGTGGTTCTTCTGGTAACAGTTGTAAAATAGGTGTTACTTAGCGTTATACATCAAGAAATCAGTTTCTCTTTTTTATATTTGAAACAACATGTGGGATATCAACTGCACAATTAAATATAGGTGATATTGTCTATCACTATTATGCCAAAAATTCTGTGTCTGGTTTTATTTTTAGCTTTGTACTGTTGGCATTTTGGTGGGATAACTTGTTAGATGAGTGGCCAATTTTATTTTATTTTGTATTGACATTTGGATTCTTTAAAAATTTTGATTGCAGTAGTCTTGCACAGTTTCTTGGACAGTTTCTTTCTCCTGCATTTGTACGTTAAACAAACAAAGGTATTTTTGCCTGCCTTATCACAATTTAAAAGAGGCCTTCCTTTGTAAATTTATTCAGAAGAAAAGTAAGTGGCTTTCAACAATAAAGACTTTTTCCCATGGACGGTATGTAATGAGAATTATTATATGGTATTTTTAAATTATAAATGATATCACTGTCTAATATACATCATCTGTTTTATTTTAAAACGTGTCTATACTACATTGAGCACCAACATACAGGTATGACCAGGAAACAAACCCACAGTCCTGTCTCAGCAGGCAGTGAGTTCAGTCTGTCTTGAGATCGACTATTATTTTCACAGTAAGAGAAAAAAATAGGAAAGATGAAAAGAACATTATTCTCAACTCCTGTTGAGGAATCTGAATGATGAACTGGAAGGAAATTTCAGTTTATAAAGCTCTTCCCAAGCCCCTTCTGTCAATCAGTTGATGTTTAAATATGGACCCTGGGGTGGTAGATCAGCTGGACTTGAGCAACACAAGGGCACACTGTTTAAAGTAGCATCCATGTGTTACTGCAAACAGTGGGAGGAGTGGACTGTGCTTTCAGACTGGTAGTTTACTCTTTCCTGTTTTAGGAACCCATAAAATTTAGAGGATATCAAAACTGCACCACCACAACCGTGACACAGCATCTGCTCAGTATAAAAACTTTGTTTAGAGGGGAAAATCCAGTCAGCCCTTGGGAAAAAATGTCCTGTGTTGGATGGTGCCAATACATAATACTCAGTTATGAACCCACAAGAATATGTACTTTATAATGACTAGAAATCAGGTCTCTAAATCCAACTGCTTTTTTAAAATTAGTATTTTATATGATTATGTTTGCCTCCCCTATCTTTCCTCTGAGGCAGAAAGGAAACGGGTAGAAAACTGGTAGGTTCTATTCTCAGAGACACACACAAGGTTTCTTTCTGTGTGGGGATTATGGTTCTCAGTTTCTAGAACAGTTGAGCCTCTGGCTGCTTCCTCAGCATCATGGTCTGAGATCTCCGTATTCCTAAACAAAGCCAATTTGAAGGTTTTGTGTCATGGGAGAGAGAGGTCACCACTTTAGCTCTGGCTTTCTCTCATCTGAGAGAAATAAAGGGAGTAGGTAGCAGCAGACCTTTGAGTCATCAAGTTATCACTGGAGAATACAGTAGAGCAAGCCTCCCTGGCGGCCTTGTAAGGAACAATCCCTTCTCCAAAGTATAGACTTATTATTTATCAGATAAAATAGATGCCTTTGAAATGATTTACATGGACCAGTGGAAGATAGTTGCTCATCACATATTTTGAAGTTTCAATTTTTGACTTGATTATTCACACCAAATCAAGCTTTAAAAATAGACCAAACTAGGCTAGAATGTATACATTTCAACAGATAAGAAAGTACAAAATGCCTGTGCCATTTACTGACCATACCGCTAGATCCAAGGACTCTGTTGGTGTAAATAAATGATACCATTTTTAAAGCATTGGGTTTTTTTTCTTAAAGGCATTAAAAATGATATACAATTTAAAAACGTAAGTTGTATAACTTTTTAGCCTTAAGGAAAGAAAAGATTGGTGCATTTTAATTTGTCCCATGCTGTCTATATCTTGAGTTATGGGCATGGCTAGATTTTATTTTATTTTTCTCAAGAAAAGCAAAAGACAGAAGAGAATAGTACCAAGGGCACAGTTTTTGCTTGTGTCCTAAAATACGTTATCTTATACTCTTAGTTAACCATGTGTCATTATGAAGGGAATCTAGTATAATAGGTCACCTGTACAAAACAAAGAAATGAAATTTTGAGTTTTAAGCAAAAAAGTAGACTTATGAAATTATGCTGTCCTTATATTTTCTTTCTAATCTTAACACTGATAAGTCCATTGTGTCACTTATTCAGTTCCATCTGTGAACAATAGAGGTTGACCTCTTTAAGACTCTTTCCCCTTTAAATCATAGATGAAAGTAAGCAAGGACTGTAAAAAAAAAAGCATTCAGATCAAACAATATAAGCCATAATCATGAAGTAACAATAATATATCAAGTTATAGTTGCTAATTTTCAATAGAAGAAAAAAAAATTAAATACTAATGTTAAACATTGTGGTTTTCAATTAACTTTTACTGACAAAATTATAACTTCTAGATCAGAGGTTGACAAACTTTCTGTAAAGGGCTAGGCACTGAGCCATATACAGTCTCTGTCGCATATTCTTTTTATTGAAAACAACTTTTTAAATGTAAAAACCATTGTTTAGCTCCTGTGCTGTACAGGGGGCAGTAGCCTGCCTAACCCTTGCTGTATATGATCCACTGGAAATACCATTTAAACTTGGGTTGCACTCAGGAACCTAAATAGTATTCAAGCAGAGAATGTTATTTCTTCAGAGAAATGGGCTTTTGTATTTTATCAGATATCATCTGTGCTCTCTGTTAAATACTACTGAGATTAAAACAAGGGTTCAGTGCTATATATATGAGATTTGCATAAATCAAAGGCTACTTTTTAAAACAAAATAAACGTATGGCAGCTTCTTACACAACAAAAATTCTTAACTTGAAGGACCATAGAATTGATAGGTTTTCTTAAGGGTATTCCAAATGGCTCCTGAAATTTCATGTAAAATGTTATGTACCTTCACTTGTCTGCAAAATGGATCCATAGCTTTCATCACATTCTCAAAAGATTTACATGAACCCAGAGATTAATAAGTACATCCCTCTCCCCTTTAAACTCCTTACTGCATACATGCAGAATTTGTATCTCCTTTGGTTTTGTGTCGGTTAGTGATGAGCAGTGTGGTGAGGCTTTTAGGAGTGGTGACTGGTGAGGGAAGTGGGCTGGCTTGTCAGGACAGAAGGTCATAGAACGGATGTCAGTCTTTGTCTAGAGGGTGAGTAGTCTTACACTTGTAGGCAGCATCATTGCTGATAGGCGACAGCTCAAAAAACTTATGCAGGAGGTATAATGATACTGCCAGTTTTATGGCATTGAGTTGTACACAAGATAATTTTGATCTCGTATTTGTCTGCAAGCACCTTGAGTTTCTTTTTGGCATGTCAGACAGTTGAGCTGGATTCTTTTTTCCCCTCTTTTTTTAATTGCCATCTTGTTATTGTTCAGTCATTAAGTCATGTGCAGCTCTTTGTGACCCCATGCACTGCAGCACAGCAGTCTTCCTGGCCTTCACTATCTCCCAGAGTTTGGACAAACCATGTCCATTGAGTCAGTGATGCCATCCAGCCATCTCATCCTCTGTCATCCCCTTCTCTTGCCCTCAATCTTTCCCAGCATCAGGGTCTTTTCCAAATGAGTCAGCTCCTCACATCAGGTGGCCAAAGTTTTGAAGCTTTGGCATCAGTCCAATATTCCAGTGAATACTCAATTGCCATCTTAGCCATTTTAAAGTGTATAGTTCAGTGTCATTAAACACCTCCTGTGCTACCGTTACCACCATTCATCCACAGAGCTCTTTTTATCTTACAAAACTGAAACTCTGTACCCATTAAACAGTACTGTCTGATTCACCCCGCCCCCAGAAGCATCTGGCAGCCAACTTTCTACTTTCTCTCAATTTGACTATTGTAGGTACCTCATATAAGTGGAAATCTACAGTATTTTTTTCTTTTGTATTTGACTGCTTGCACTTAGCATAATGTCCTCATTTACCTTGAGGACAAGATCATTTCCCTTGTAGTATGTGTCAGAATCTCCCTTTTTTAATTTATATTATATTTATATAGCACTTTCTGTCTGTTATGTGTAATACTGCTGTCAACAGGAGCGTGCAAATTTCAAGTCTCTGTACTCAGTTCTTTTGGCTGTATTCAAAAGAATATAGAATTCTACTCACAGGTAGAATTGTTGGGTCACATGATGCTTTTAATTTTTAAGGGACCACCACGCTTTTCCCTAGCAGTCACATAAGTTTTCATTCCCTCCAGTAGCACATAAGAGTTCCAGTTTCTCCACATCCTCACCAGCACGTGTTAGTTTCTGTTTGGTTGGTTGTTTCATGGTGTACCTCCTAATGGATTTGAGGCAATATCTTCTAGAGTTTTGGATTTGCTTTTCTGTAATGATTAAGTGACATTGAGCATGTTTTCAAGTGCTTATTGGCTATTTAGATATCTTTTGTGGAGAATTGTCTACTCAAGACCTTTATTCATTTAAAAAATGTATTTATAGTAAAACATAGCATAAAATTTGTCACCTTAATTGTTTTTTTAAATGTATGATTCACTAGCGTTAAATGCATTCACATTGTGCAACAGCCTCCAGAGCTTTATCATCTTGTGATATTGAAACACTATGCTCATTAGACAGCCCCCTGTTTCCCTTCCTCCTGTTCCCATCAACCATCATTCTACTCTCTGTTTCTGGGAATCTGACTACTGTAGATACCTCACGTAAGTGAAATCATACAGTATTTGCCCTTTCATGATTGATGATGGATGAATTTTTAAACCAAATGTGAGTCAGCTGGGAAAATCATTTGTAGTTCAGAAACAGTAAATAATCATTCAGATGATCCTATGTATTGCTTCTCAGCATGTCAACAGAAGGAATAGTTAGTTGGTCACCTCTAGCAAATGCCAAGTATCAGTAATCTTTTTCTATGTATAGTACTGAATTTGATTTTTTAAATTTTTCAGTCATTTTCTCCAAAAACAAAATAATGTATCTTTAATTAGTTTGTGTTAGTTGTCTTCTCAGAAATCTGTTGGAGAACATGAGAAGATTTTAGTTTTACGTGTGTGTGTACTTTGGCCAACATAGAACAAGGTTTTCACTGAGTTCATTAGGGAAGATTTAAATATTCTTAAGTTGTATTTGGTGTTTTATGAACCCTACACATCTCTAAGGCTTCCCAGGTGGGCACTAGTGGTAAAGAACTCACCTGCCGGTGCTGTAGACACAGGAGACTCGGGTTCAGTCCCTGGGTTGGAAAGATACCCTGGAGGAAGAAAGAATACTGCAGGGAGAAATACTCTAGTATTCTTGCCTGGAGAATTCCATGGACAGAGGAGCCTGGCCGGCTGCAGTCCACGGGCTCACAAAGAGTTGGACGGGACTGAGTACGCATGAGAGCGAGGAAGAGGGAGACACGTCTCTAACCTGTTAACAGCTGTCGAATTTTAAGAGACATTGTGGGCTTAAGTCAGACAAATTGGGTTTGTGTTTAGTTCTCACACCTTATAGCTATCTGAATTGGGGCAGCAGAGCCATAGTGTGTCATGCAAAATGAACAGTAATATAGTCAGGACCCTTGATAATATCACCACAACAAGATCTTACAGAAGTCTAAGATATGTTCACAGAATTTCTTCCACCATTAAGAAATTATAGCATATTGGTTTTTTAAAAATTTGTCTTTAGATATGGTAAAGAATTGTTTCTGTGAATAACTATTCTACTTTTTATCCACTTTTGACAGATGTTAACTAGACTTATTGTGATGACCATTTCACAATATGTATGAATACTGGATCATTATATTGTACACCTGAAACTAATGCTATTTGTCAAGAACTGGTTCTGTGATTAACTATCCTACTTTTCATCAAAAGGCATGGCTTTGGGAAGAAGACAAGAATCTGAGATCTGGTGTGAGGAAATACGGAGAGGGAAATTGGTCTAAAATACTATCACATTATGAATTCAACAACCGAACAAGCGTCATGTTGAAAGACAGATGGAGGACTATGAAGAAGCTAAAACTGATCTGTTCAGACAGTGAAGACTGAGAGTGTTGGCAGAGCTTGATGAGATGACAGTTTAACACTCTAATCACTGCATGTTGTTTGAAAGTTGGTCAAAATTCTGTTTAAAGCATTACAGTATTTTTTCTGTGGCACAGTCATTCAATATGAGGATTTGTTCTGTAAGAGCATTACCATCATTGTATTCTTTAAGAATCTTTTCCTTTAATAAAAAACATAAATTTTTTGGAACCCTAGTGCTTTCAATCCTCCTACCTCCAAACCCTATTCCAATAAAAAAATGAAAGCCTGATTAGAGGAAAAATATATTGCTGTTAACCTGCTGTATATGTGTGGGCTGACTTCAACTCTGTGACACTCATAAAAGTGAAGTTTCTAAATCAGTGAATAAGAGGCCTTTGACATAAGGCGTAATGATTTATGACCTTAATATGTTAATTACTAACACATTTGCTTATAAAATGATAAATGTACAAAGTAATCTATGAGATATACTTAAATTTTCCATAGGACAAAGTTTATACTACTACCAAGAATAGCTTATGTTTCATTTAGGTACATTTGACTTTGGTTCCAGTGTTAAAACTTTGACAGAGATAGTTTAAATAAAGCTTCTTTATAACCTGGTGCCATAAATATCAATTTCTCCAATATTTTCATTTAGTTAGATAAATATCGGGCCTAAATGGCATTCTGTAAATGTATAAATTGGCCTTAAACAGAATCATTTTAATGTCTATGACAAATAGTAAATAAACAAGATCCTGCACACCTTATTAGACAACTTTTGAGTTTTTACCAACATGTTCTTTAGAGAATTTTGTCAAAAACTAGAATTATTTAGCATTTTGAGTTATGTATGTTTTATTAATAAGTATGTGAAAATGCTTAAGTATTTGGACAAAAATTAAATAATTATTTTGTCATTTGTTTTTCTTATTAAAGTTTTATACATTACTTTCTCATTGTTCCTGAGTTTGTGAGTTTGTTGTCTTATATGTATAATAAATATAATGTGGATAATGTTTCCTGGTTCTATCTGTCCTGCTATAGTTTAGTTACCGTCGTTGTGTTTACTGCAGACATTTTGATGATCAGTGCCAAAGCTGATGGCTTTTATTTATGAGCCAAAATAGACCAGTTTGTCAACCTCTTTCCAAACACCCTAAATCATCAAATCTAAACTGATAGGAACTATCAGATACTCAGTTATTTCATGTGCCACTAAAAAGATCATTATGAATTATGCTATAATGTAGTGCTTTCTTATTTAGAATTTTATTTTTAATTAAAGAACTGTTACAGATTTATGTAAGCATAGATTTTTATTATGTAACTTGTGGACACATAGAAAACTGAAATAAATTGGGTTATTGTATTCCTAAATGCTTCCTCATTTTTATCTGATTATTTTGAATTTTTAAACTGAAATGTATTCAGACATCTAGACTCACATACAGTTGTAAGAAATAATAGGTCCTTGTACACTTGCTCCAGCTTCCCCCAGTGTCAGTTAAACCACAGTAAGTCACCGTCAGATTATTGATATAAATCGTCAGTTTTACCCGGATTTTCCCAGTCTTGTACCATGTGTGTATGGTGTATGTAATTCCAAACAACTTATCACTTGTATAGGTGCATGTGTCTACCACAGGCAAGATACTCCAACACGGTGAGGATCCCTTCTGTTGCCACTCATCTTTCTCTCCTACATTCCTCCAACCCTTGGCAACCACTAATCTGCCCTTCATTTCTAAAACAATCATTAAAAAGGTTACATAGAGAATGACAAAGTGAGGAGTTCCAGAGAGCCTTCCTTTTTCTGAAGCAAATATTAAGCTGGCAGAAAAAAACCCAAAAACTATTAGAATCAACTTTTGAAACGAATCTAATAAATGGGGAGTGCTCCATGAAAAAAGAGCCTGCTAAATTGTAGAGCATTCTGGTGGTTTTCTTTATCCTGCTTGAGGGCACCAGTGCTATGTGTTGTCGGGGTGTAGTTTGATGATGTGGGAGAGGCCAACACAGACCTTGTGCTCAGAATTGTAGTGGGGTGTTTCCATGTCTGGCAGTTCCCTGAGGGTTCAGAGATTTGCCTTTGTTTTGCCCCTTCTGAACTCATGGGCTTTAAAAGTAGTACCTGCATCTGCCTGGGGTCAGAGACAGCAGACAGATTGAAGAGCCTGGAGAAGGTCAGTTAAGTTGCTCAGTAGTGTCCAACTGCGATCCCATAGACTGCAGCATGCCAGGCTTCCCTGTCCATCACTAACTCCTGGAGCTTGCTCAAACTCTTGTCCATCAAGTTGGTGATATCATCCAATCATCTCTTCCTCTGCCATACCCTTCTGCCTTCAGTCTTTCCCAGCATCAGGGTCTTTTCCAATGAATCAGCTCTTCCCATCAGGTGACCAAAGTATTAGAGCTTCATCTTCAGCATCAGTCCTTCCAATTCAGGACTGATTTCCTTTAGGATGGACTGGTTGGATCTCCTTGCAGTCCAAGGGACTCAAGAGTCTCTCCAATATCACAGTTCAAAAGCATCAATTCTTTAGCGCTCAGCTTTCTTCATAGAGTCCAACTCTCATATCCATACATGACTACTGGAAAAACCACAGCTTTGACTAGATGGACCTTTGTTGGGAAAGTAATGTCTCTGCTTTTTATTTATTTATTTATTTATTTTTTGGTGGTTGGTGAAAATATTTTATAATTGTGTTTACAGGAGTACTTTAGGTATTTAATACTTTAGATAATTGCAACAGGTCAGGGTTTTTTTCTGTTCAGTTCAGTCGCTCAGTTGTGTCCGACTCTTTGCGACCCCATGAATCGCAGCACGCCAGGCCTCCCTGTCCATCACCAACTCCCGGAGTTCACTTAGACTCAAGTCCATCGAGTCAGTGATGTCATCCAGCCATCTCACCCTCGGTCGTCCCCTTCTCCTGCTGTCTCGGTTAGTCATAGCTTTTCTTCCAAGGAACAAGCATCTTTTAATATGGCTGCATGAAATTAAGTTATGTGGTAGGTAAAGGCTTTGAAAGTCTTGAGTAAACCAGGGAATCCAGAAGACCAGGCCTCTGTGCCCAGGACTAGACAGTCTCAGGAAAGATCTGGGAGCACCCTAGGCCTCGGCTGTGTGATATTTAGGCTTCATAAGTGCCAGAGATGGAGGCTAAGGCAGAGTCAGTTATAGGTGGCCTGGTTCAGCGTTGAATGAGCTACCCAACTCAGAGCCAAGCTGCAAAGGCTGGGAGAGTATCTGGTTTTTTTCCTTATTTGATTGATTTTATTTTTTATTTCTCTGGGTCTTCCCTTGCTGCATGCAAGCTTTCTCTAGTTGCTGTGAGTGTGAGCAGGGGCTACCCTCTAGTTGCAGAGCACAAGCTTCTCACTGTGGGGGCTTCTTTTGTTGTGGAGCATGGGCTTAGGCACATGGGCTTATACATGGGCTTAGTTCCCCCATGCATGTGGGATCTTTCAGACCAGGGATTGACCCCATGTCCCCTGCATAGCCAGGTGGGTTCTTAACTGCTGGATCACTAGGGAAGTCCTGTTTTTCTTTTTGATTTAAGGAAATGAACTACTCTGTATTCTTTGTCTTTTTAACCCCCACTCAACAATGGCAACCCACTCCAGTACTCTTGCCTGGAAAGTCCCATGGACGGAGGAGCCTAATGGGCTGCAGTCCATGGGGTCGCAAAGAGTCGGACACGACTGAGCGACTTCCCTTTCACTTTCATGCATTGGAGAAGGAAATGGCAACCCACTCCAGTGTTCTTGCCTGGAGAATCCCAGGGATGGGGGAGCCTGGTAGGCTGCCATCTATGGGGTCAGACAGAGTTGGACACGACTGAAGTGACTTAGCAGCAGCAGCAGCAGCAACATATTCATGTGGTATATAGCCATACTTGTTCATTTGCATTTCTGCAAAATAAGGTTATATAATTCAGTTCAGTCACTCAGTTGTGTTCGACTCTGTGACCCCATGAACTGCAGCTCGCCAGGTTTCCCTGTCCATCACCAATTCCCGGAGTCCACCCAAACCCATGTCCATTGAGTCAGTCATACCATCCAACCATCTCATCCTCTGTCGTCCCCTTCTCCTCCTGCCCTCAATCTTTCCCAGCATCAGGGTCTTTTCAAATGTGTCAGCTCTTCGCATCAGGCAGACAAAGTATTGGATTTTCAGCTTCAACATCAGTCTTTCCAATGAACACTCAGGACTGATCTCCTTTAGCATGGATTAGTTGGATCTCCTTGCAGTCCAAGGGACTCTGAAGAGTCTTCTCCAACACCACAGTTCAAAAGCATCAATTCTTCAGTGCTCAGCTTTCTTTGTAGTCCAACTCACATCCATACATGATCACAGGAAAAACTATAGCCTTGACTAGACGGACCTTTGTTGACAAAGTCGTGTCTCTGCTTTTAATATGCTGTCTAGGTTGGTCATAACTTTCCTTCCAAGGAGTAAGCCTCTTTTAATTTCATGGCTGCAATCAACATCTGCAGTGATTTTGGAGCCCAGAAAAATAAAGTCAGCCACTGTTTCCACTGCTTCCTCATCTATTTGCCATGAAGTGATGGGACCAGATGCCATAATCTTAGTTTTCTGGATGTTGAGTTTTAAGCCAACTTTTTCACCCTTTTCTTTCACTTTCATCAAGGGCTCTTTAGTCCTTAACTTTCTGCCATAAGGGTGGTGTCATCTGCATATCTGAGGTTATTGATATTTCTCCTGGCAGTCTTGATTCCAGCTTGTGCTTCCTCCATATATCACAACTATTTGAGTTGTGGAAATAAATGAAACCACTCAAAAATGAAAACAAATAGGCTGTTTATTCAGAGCTTGCTATATTAAGAAAGCCAGCCACCATCACTTGTGTTTGGCAGAGAAGCAGGCAGATGTTTATAGTGGGAAAGCTTTGTAGTCAAAAACTAAGGCTTTAGACGTGCTCTGATTGGAGCTTGTTGGCATGAGGAAGCTGGAGGCCGGCCAGCTAGCAGCAGGCATCTTATATGATTGTTTTGGGGAACATACTTGGCTTTCTCTGCTCTTAAGTTGAAAGTAGGGACAAAAAACTGGGATGTTGGTAGTCATCAACTGAGTCCTGCCCATTCTGGGTAGATAGCTTTGGGAATTCAGTTCCTCGTTCTAAACTGCCACAGAGGTTATGGCTCAGTGTTGTCATGTAAGTTCTGCCCTTTGTCAATTTTTAGATTCATTCTCTGAGTTTCCAGTTTATGCCTGCAAGGCTTTTCCAGTTTATATGAAGTATAATATTATGAATAATATTAGGGACTTTCTGGATGTGCAGTGGCTAAGACTGCCCTTCCAGTGCAGAAGGCCCAGGTTTAATCCCTTGTTAGGTCCCAAATGCTACAGCTAGGAGTTCACATGCCACAACTAAGACCCAATGCAGCTGAATAAATGTTAAAAGAATAATATTAACTTACATTTATTATAAAATATTAGGTATGATATTGTAACCGCTAGAAGAACCATTTAAAAAATACACATATATAACTAATATATAAATTGAAATAGTAAAAATTATTTAAATAATCCCTAAGAAAGCAAAAGCAAGAAGAGGGAACAGGAAGCAAAACCCAACAAAACCACAAGGACTAACAAAAAAACAAATGGTGCTCTTGAATGCAACCACACGAATAATTACATTAAATGTCAATGATCTAAGCCAGGGTAAGCAAGCTTTCTGTAAAATGGGCCAGATGAAATATTGTAGGCCTTGTGGGCCACTGGGTTTCTGTCAACTGCTTGAAATGGTCCATAGACATAAACATGCAAATAAATGGGCCTGACTGTGTTCCAAGGAAATTATATTTACAGAAACTACAGGCAAGATTTAGCCTGCAGGTTGTAGTTTGCTGACCAATGACTTTGAGTTCTAGATTTTTTTTTCTTCCTCTGAATTATATTGGACTTTGTTCTGATAGGCAGTTAATTCCCAATCTGGGAACTTCTCTTAATTGTCTCTTTCTCTCTCTTTTTTTTTTTTAGTTGGTTAGAACCATTTTGAAACTGAATTAGCAGTGTGAGATTTCTAAAGCCCAGCCTGGTGATGAGAATTTGGGCTGCAGATTCATAGGACAGCTGACTGGTGACAACCTCTTAGACCTAAAACAGTGTTCCCACAATTCCTTGGGGAGAAGGGGAGAGTTTGGGATTTGTTTCCAGTTCAGTCTTCCTCTAAGAAGACAGTCTTTCGGCTTTCCCGTTTAATTATACTCCATCTCGATCTGGGCATGGGCTGTGCATTTGGGCAGCCCTCCTTGCTGAAAAGAGGGTGGCAAGGAAAACGGCACTGTAAAATGGGTCCCGCAGGACTTCCCTGGTGGTCTAGCGGCTGAGACTACATTCCTGGGCTATGGGAGAGGACCTTGCCTACTGAAATTCCCTCTTGTAGGCATCCGACTCTCCTTTCTTCTGCTTTACTGGTCCTGAAATTTTACGGCCATCTCTTTTCAGGTTCTTCCCTCTCAATCTCCTTACCAGTATACTCTTTGTCTTTTTAAAAAAAAAAGATCCTTTAACTGTAATTTTATTGGGAATCTGGAGGTAAAGGAGGTAAACATATTGTCAACCTGCCATGCTTAATTGAGAAAAGCATCCTAGTGCTTGGGATCGGCATGTACGCACTGCTATATTTACAATGGGTAGCTAACAAGGACCTACTGTAGAGCACAGGGAAGTCTGCTTAATGATATGTGGCAGCCTGAACGGGAGGGGAGTTTCGGGGAGAATGGATGCATGTACATGTATGGCTGAGTCCCTTCACTGTTCATCCGAAACTGTCACAACACTGTTTGCTAATCAGCTATACTCCAATACAAAATAAAAAGTCAGAAAGAAAAAAAATACCCTGCTGAGGACCGTTTCACAAGGCTTCTAAATCTCTGCACCTCTGAAAGGCTGAATCTTTGCCTTCACACTTTAATCAGTGCCTTGACTGACACGGAAATTCTAGTTTCAAAATTATTGTTCTTCAGAACTTGGCAGCTTTATTCTATTATTCGTTAAGTATCCACTGCTGATGAGAAGACTGCTGTTTCTCATGGGAATTCTTGTTCCTTTGTAGGTAATCTGCTTTTCTTTCTTTGAAAGATTTTGTAGTCTTTTCTTTATCCTTGATTTTAAATTTCACAAGTTTGTCTCTAGGGGTGGGGAGTTTTAAAATCCATTTTGTTTGTGCTTGATAGGAATGGCACACCCCAAGAAGAATGGCCCTACTTCCATCTTCTTTTCTACGTGTTTTAAAGGGTATGGTCCCTCTGTTCTGGTTTATCCATCCATAGAATCCTATGTGCTTTCAATCTTCAAAAAGTTTCTTCAAAATCTATGAGCTGATTCCATCCCTGCCTTCTCATCTGTGTTATAGACTCTGTGTTACAGACTCTTCCATGAATCCTATAATCTCAACAGGAGTTGAAGAAGAAGATAAACATGTTTATCCATCTGTCACCTTGACCTAGAAGTTTCACTTCTCTTTCAATATATTCATCAGAATATTCAGGTTTTCTAAACCATCTTACACTTATTTGTACAAACCTTTACCAAAATAGTCTTAGAGGGCAGAACTAGTTTTATTTTACCTCATTTTGGTGCATTCCTAGAAGAAATGGTAATTGCAATTTTTATACCAGAGTAGAACTAAACAATTTAAGATATTGCTATTTATGCATAATTTCAACGTTCTCAGATAAAAACGTCCCAAGAAAGGAACTCCCTGGTGGTCCAGTGGTTAAGAATAGGCCTGCCAATCCAGGGGATATGAGTTTGATCCCTGGTCTGGGAACTAAGTTCCCACAGGCTGCAAGGCAACTAAGTCTGTGCGTCACAACTACTGACCCCACAGACAACTACTGCTGAAGCCCCTACACTCCAGAGCCTGTGCTCCACAAGAGAAGCCACTGCAATCAGAAACCTGCACGCTGCAACCTGAGAAAGCTGGCCCAGAAACAAAAGCCCAGCACAGACAGAAATAAATAACTTTTTTAAATTCCAAGAACGACCCTAAAAAAGAACAATGAGATTATAATTTATCTTGCTTCTTTTTCTACTCTTTTCTTTTCTCATTTGCCCTCTCCTAGGTTTTCTCTACCGAATGATCACCATCTTTAATTCCTTTCCCCTTCTTTCCTGAGTGGGTATATCTACTTTTGTTCAAATTAATTTTCTCATGCACTTTTGAAAAGCAACCTATTAAGTTGTGCTAGAGCCTGTAAATCATCATAGAGTGTCATTGGAAAGGACCCCCACTCTAACATACTCATTAAAAAGGAATAGCAAAGAAGTCTTAAATTCCTTGATCTTTATCTCTGAAAATAAAAAATGGGGTTTCTTCATTCATCATTTAGACCACATGTTTCAGTTTGTTTCAGTTTTGTATTGTTTCCATGGGCTTTGCTGGAAGTAATACTAAGCTTTTCAAGATCTTTATTTAGTAGTTATGTCTTCTAGCCTTTGAAATTCTTCATAAGAATAGAAATAACAAAAGTGTGCTTCAGTGTGAAAGTAATTAATGGTCATGTAGTGAAAGCTAAATATCAATTTGAAAAATTGATTTTATACAACTCAAATTTGCTGAATGTTATAACATATTGGAACCATAAATACATTATAGCTTTATTGCTGTTAGTCATCATACATATGCCTATCAATTCTAAAATGTTTTCTTTTGGCTTTTGTGAGATTTTTTGTTTATTCTCTGACTTGTCCAGAATACGTGGGTATTTTCTAGCCAAACAAGTAAAGAGATTTTCAAAATGTGAACAGAAAGTTTATTTACTGGTATAAAATTTTAAGTAACGTTGAAAGTTACCCAAGTATGCCTTCAAAAGTTTTGTTTTACAAATGTTAGAAATGATCTTGAAATGTTAATACTGAGCTGATAGTTGAAGTTTGTAACTCTGATGAGACTCAAATTTTTATTGTTAACTTGTGAAGAATTTAATCTACCATAAAACAGTCCTGAGATTTAAACAAATACATTCTCAGAAATATTGCTACTCTCAGCATTAAATATTGGGGACTTTTCCATCCCTATTAAACTTGCTATTGTCATTATATCATTACATGATAAGTGCCAAGAAATAGGTATTTTAGTAAATCATTTGTTAGTAAATAATATTTTATACATATGAAATCAAAGGAATTTCATATACAGGCACACCTCATTTTATAGTGCTTTGCAGATATTACTTTTTTTTTTTTTTTTTTTACAAATTGAAGGTTTGTGGCAACCCTAGATTGAGTAGATCTATTGGTGCCATTTTTCCAATATCATTTACTCACTTTGTGTGTCTGTGTTACATTTTGGTGATTCTCAGCATATTTCAAACTTCTTCATCATTATTATTATACTTGTTCAGGTGATCTATAATCAGTGATCTTTGATGTTACTACTCACTAAAGACTCAGATGATGGTTAGTAGTTTTGGGCAATAAAATATTTTTAATTAAATTATATACTTGTTTTTAGACATAATGCTATTACACACAATAGACTGCAACATATGGTATAAATGTAACTTTTTTATGCACCGGGAAACCAAAACTATCTTGTGGCTCACTTCATCATGGTAGTCTAGAACCAAACTCAAATATCTCCGGGGTTTACCTGTAGTTTAAATCTCCAGATTCAGTTCTCTGAAGAAAATATTCTGAATTTAAAATTTGCTTTAGAAATAAAAAGAGTTTTGCTTTTACAGAACAGTCTTTGGCAACATTAGGCTCTTCATCAAAGCTAAATTCTGAATGAGAAGCTAAGATTTGGCTCTGTCAGTCCAGATTCTTCAACAAGGCCTTTTGTCTCTGGTTCATTGATTTTCCAATCATACAATAAGGAAACTAATACTTCTGTGTTTGTAGAGGTGGGGTGGGGATGGAGATCATAGCATTTGTAATAAATCTATGCCTTCCATAATCAATAGCTCTACCTTCTACTCCAAACAAAAGAAAACCTGTGCTATGGGCGGGGGGGAGGGGGAATGTAGTGTAGTAATTTTACCTCAATTAAACTTGAAGTCAGACTCCAAAATTACTGTAGTCAATTTCAGGCTTTATGCCTTAGAAATAATTTCCAATGCTAATGATGGTAGAATGTTCATAATTAAAGCAATTGTTTCACTTATCGTTGCCAAAATTTCACTTCATGGAAATTAAAACATTTATAGGAATTGTACTGACCTAGGATGAACATTTGATTGATGCTTTTCAGTTAACAGAAGAAAATTTCTTCTATTTAAAAAAAAAAAAAGGTATATTTAGTAGAGCTGTTGGTTTTGCTTACTAAATCTCAAACAACTTGTCCTGTGGAAAATTACTTGTGACAAATTTGCTTGAAATTATTATTGCAGAATTTATGGAATAATACATTAGAAATGCACGCATGAGTGTACATATATCTGTAGACATTTTTAAAGGCAAGAAGTTTTTAAGAGATTACAGGATAGAAAGAAAAACCCAAGATCCAAAGCATGAGTACCCTTAAATGACAACTTACCAGTAAGTGGACCAACAAAATGTAGTCATTTTAGTGCAAACAGACTTACTCTGTGTCCAGAGGGCTACCTATTCAACTTATTAGGTACATCAGTAAGTCCACTTACTGTTTCAGCCACTTTCAATTGGGTGCTCAGTTACGTGCAGCTAAAAGTATAGGATGGAGAAGGCAATGGCACCGCACTCCAGTACTCTTGCCTGGAAAATCCCATGGACGAAGGAGCCTGGTAGACTCCAGTTTGTGAGGTCACTAAGACCTCACGACTAGTGACTTCATTTTCACTTTTCACTTTCATGCTTTGGAGAAGGAAGTGGCAACCCAGGGACAGGGGAGCCTGGTGGGCTGCCGTCTATGGGGCTACACAGAGTCGGACATGGCTGAAGCAACTTGCAGCAGCAGCAGCAGCAGCAAAAGTGTAGGAGCTGATGCAAGCCTAATAACCATATTAGAGATGAGGAAATCAGTTCAGAGAAATTCAGTAGGCAAGGCCAGTAAATATATGGCACAATCTAGAACACACAGACTAGAATGTATTGCTTTTCTTTGACAAATGCTATTTAAGTACCCACTGTGTGTGAAACACTAAGTATATACTGGATTTAAGGATGGGAAAAAAAAAAACAAAACACTACTTAGGGACTCACAATCTAGAAGGGAGATAAACATACAAACAATTAATGAAATGTGATAAAAACAAGAGAGCAAGGAACTATCAGTTCACAACAGAACACATCTAACAGTGCCAAGAGATTTTAGGGTGAGTGTATCTAGGAGATGACAAACTTTTATTCTTCAGTGATATAAAATTTTAAAAGACAACTTACTGTAACTCTCTATATTTTAGTTTTTAAGAAAAACTTCCAACAGACACAATCTCATAAACATTGTTGAACAAAGTAAGCCAGAAAGAAAACAGAATACCTTATTTGATTTCATATAGGCAAAATTAATCTAAGCTGTTAGAAGTCACAATAGTGGAGGTGGGTAGTGAACTGAAGAAAGCACATAACATTTTCTGTGGCTATGGTAATGTTCTGATACTGATATGGGTGCTAGTTACCTGGGTATTTCAGTTTGTAAAAATACATTGGAGCCATATGCACATACATATAGAGTTATATATATATATATATATATATATACACATATATATATAGGGGTGTGTGTGTAGTTTTTGTATTTATATTATACTTCAATATTTTAAAAAATTAGAAAAGAATATACAAAAAATCATCATAAATACATGCATACAAATAAGATTTTTAACTATTTTTTATTTTAAATAATGAATCATATTGTACATCTGTTTCAGAATTTATTTTTTCACCTTCCATTCATCTTTCTATCCAGTTAAGCACCTTGTAATATGCATATATAGTTCCTGTATATTACTTGCTAATTGCACCCTGATTTATTTGTAGTTACTTTCAGTTTTTATTACTGAACTATTACTGAACTACAATTCCCTGAATATTAGCTTACTGGGTCAAAGGGCGGATGGTGACTCCAGGTTTGCACTAAGCAAAGAAGATGAGAAAGAACATTCCAGATCAAATAAAAACAGAGCATATCCAAGAAAATTTAAGTATGCAGCAAGTCTGGAGGAAAATGTATGTATAAGTTAGGTAGAGAGGCAGCCATGGGTGAGATTATGAGGGGTTTCTGAGCCATCATTAGGCGTTCGGACTTTTTCCTAGAGTACAAGAGAAGGTGAGCTACTGACTGAGGGCTCTCAAGCAGGAAAGCAACATTCAAGGGGTTGACTTTAGATCAGCATGAAAATAGTGAAAAGGTTGAATCAAAAAACACAGTAACTGGATGCAAGGTAATACCATGGAAAGGGCACTAGGAAGGTACTGAAAAGGGGGTGGGGAATACTGAGGAGGCTGAATAAACAGGACTTTGTAATCATGGATGAGACAGAGAAAGAGCTTCGTAAGTATTTCCAAGTTTCTGCTTGGCTACTGGAGGAATAGGGTATCATTAACCACAAGGGAAAGGAGGAGAAGTAGGATGAGACAGTTGGATGGCCTTACCAACGCAATGGACATAAGTCTGAGCAAAGTCTGGGAGGTAGTAAAGGACAGGGAAGCCTGGTGTGCTGCAGTCCATGGGGTCGCAAAGAGTCGGACATGACTTAGTGACTGAACAACAACAAGAAGAAGTTGAAGAGGGTGGATGCCGAGATCTGTTTAGAGAATACAGAGCTTTGGGACATCCAGTAGGAAG
The DNA here is from genome assembly GCA_917880005.1 of Nanger dama. Taxonomy (NCBI): domain Eukaryota; kingdom Metazoa; phylum Chordata; class Mammalia; order Artiodactyla; family Bovidae; genus Nanger; species Nanger dama. Next base: position 12,020,986 of record CAKJTW010000066.1, read on the forward strand.
AAGCTGAAGATACATATCTGTCCGGGAGGTCAGGAAAGAGGAGAAGACAAATAAACATTCGAAGGTCAGTGGCATTCAGTAGTGGTTTAAGGCAGGATATCACCCACCAGGGGGTAAAATAGGAAAAGATGAAAAGGATAAAATACCATGAATATTAGTTTTTAAAGGGCAGACTGAGGAAGAACTGTTTGAGAAGGAAACTGAGAAAGTTCATTCAAAGATATAAAAGGAGACCAGGAAACGAAGTTTCTTGGTTCTCTGAAGAAGACTGATGAATGCCATCATTAGTATGAAATACTACTTACTTCAAGTAAGAAGAAGTGTGAACAATTTCCTTTAGATTTGGCAATTATGTTACCAGAAGTTTCAGTGAGCTCAATAAAGTAGAATGAAAATGGAAACTGACTGTAGTGAGGCTGACAAGGACCACAAGGTTGTAAAAAAGTAATATAAAAAGAGCCTGAGTTGAATAATATTTCATGGTTTAATAAGTTTAATAACAAAGGAATGGGAAGGAGAGAAAGACAAGACAATAGCAGAAAGAAATTAAGCAACAAAGGAAGGAATTTTGTTGTTGTTTAAAAGAATATGAGACATGTAAGCATGTTTTATAAAGTCAGGAGAAAAAAACCTAAAGAGGCCTTGGAGAAAGTACAAGACAAAGAGGTGTGTGACACAGCAACACTGCAGAAGAGACTGTTTCTAGATATACTGCATTCCTAGATAGCTGGGCCCAGGCTCATTTACTAGTTTATGCTACTTCACCTCATAAAGGTTTCCTTTGCTGCAACTAAGATAAAGCTGCTCTGAACTGAACACAGGTTAATAATGTCAGTGTTCTTTTTTTAAAATATATTGAGTACTTTTAAAGAATTAAGTAGGAAACAATATTGAGAATATTTTTCCCCAAAAAGGGAAGGGAAAGTCGCTCAGTCGTGTCCGACTCTTTGCGACCCCATGGACTGTAGCCTACCAGGCTTCTCAGTCCATGGGATTTTCCAGGCAAGAGTACTGGAGTAGGTTGCCATTTCCTTCTCCAAGGGATCTTCCCAACCCAGGGATCGAACCCAGGTCTCCCGCATTATAGGCAGATGCTTTACCCACTGAGCCACCAGGGAAGCCCAAAAGGGGCAATTGAACTATATGAATGGAAATCTTCTTTTAATGGTAAAACACCTTAGTATGGAAATCCGACATACTGGGCCACCTTACTAGACTACTAGCTTCTTGAAAGCATAATGAACTACTACATTAAAAAATGCTTGCTACAAATCTACCATGCTACCCTTGAGGGTTATAAACATGACAAGACACACTCCCTGTCCTGGAGAAACTTACAAATATATAATTACAATACAACATAATAAGTACAAATAAGAGAAGCAGGCACAAACACCAAGGGTACACAGAAAATGGATATTTAACTCCTGGAGAGTGGACAAAAGTCAAGGGAACCTTTTGAGGATCTTTGTTTAAACTGGGTCTTCAGAGGATAAGCAGGAATTTACCAGGCAAAGAGGAAAGAGAATTCCAGCAGTAGAAAACAGCATGTGCAAATGCTGTTGGGAGACCAAAAGTACTGAGAGAACCCAGTGAATAAAGATGAAAACCGAAAACTTACAGGGTATGTGTGTATGGTAGGAAAGGATTAAAGAGAGGAGATCAAGAATGAGTTATCAAAGGTGTTGGGAAAAATGAGCTTGCATTTTTTAGCTCATGACCAGTCACAGGTAAGGAACACTGTAAAGTGTTCATCCTCAGCATTTCCCATGGGCCTAGGACCATGCCTTTCACCACAGAAAACTTTCAATAAATGGGTATGGAATAAACAGATGAGTCAGAAACCTAGAATGACAAAGAAATTTGAAGAAAAAAAAATAACACAGATCCTAGGGAGAAGGGAATAAACTAGAAGGAGCTGATTATTTAACTTTACTGACATGCCAACACCTGATAACAGGATTAAAATTTTCATCTGATTATTTTTAAGTCACTGCATTTACAAGTACCAAAAATAAATGATTAGGATGACCTGAGAAGAAGATAGCTCAGAAGCAGATGGCTGCACTCGGTACAAGTCACCAAACTTACCTGATTGTCCTCCACCGTATTCAGGTAAAATGTCCTACAATAACATGGCACGGTATCATTAAAATACGAGTTCCTTCAACAAGCTTTTCTATCTTAAATAATCAAATCATTGACCAGTAGGTTGCAACTTCCGGCCAAAGAGACAACTGAACTCTGAGAATAAAGATTAAAAAGAACCAGGAGACAATGCAGCACTGGAAACCAGAGCCACATCACACATACACGACCTCCTAGTCTTTAGAAACTTGATGTTCTTGTCCTGTATTTCTGAGCCCTTCATTCATCTCATCTTCGCTGAATACAAACCAAAAGGATTTCACCAGGAAAAATTTGAAATAATACACTTCCTATATTTGAAGCAAGGAGTTGGACTAATGGTTTCACATAAATATTTAACGGGAGGGATGAATTAGTTAAGTTGTAGGAACTCCTAAACTTTGGATGAAGATGAGGTCAGATTCCCATCATAATTCAAGGATCTCTAAGAAAACGACCTCAAATTCTAATACGACATGTCAATCACATTAGTTTGGATATGGATGAGACAGGGTGACTTTCTATGGTTACTGGTATCAGAGGCTAGAGACAGTCATGTGTCAGGTTACCAATATGAGACTACAAGAAGCAATTTACTTACATGACTCCAAGGCAATGAAGCTTAAAGACAATGTAATTATTGTGCCTAATGTCCTACTTCAAAAAATATTTGATAGATAAAGTTTCAGAAAATAATTTAAGAATATAATTTACTAAATAAAACTGAACAAATAGTACAGTGATCTGGATTCTAGTCTTGAATCTGATACAATTAATTATATAAATCACAAATAGTCCGTGTCCCAGTTTATGTATTATGATGATGTACTCATGACTGAGTTAAATGTGAAATGTTCTAAGCTCCTTTAAAAAGTAGTACTTCACTTATAAGATGAGGGAATTACCTATGAGATGAAGTAGACCAGCATGACTAATGCTAACAGTTGCCATTTAAACAGAACTTACCTTCAAAACTACTCAGTGTGCTCAATGGATATATGTTCATTAACTCATAAAAGGCATTATTCAAACATTCCATAAATAATGAATCAGACATATTAAATTATTTGATAGCTCAAAAATCTACCAAGTCTGTCACAGAGTAAGGAACAGAATCAAACTCTACGTCCCCTTCCCAACTCCCCACCCAGCCCACTGTTCACGTCGCCCACTTAGCTTAAATTATGTTGTTCTATGCGTCAGAAACATAACTGGTTATGGCAGAACAGAGATTTCTCTCCCAAAGGCCTCAGAATCCACTTTACTACAATATGTTCAAATTTTAAATGAGAATAGTTTCATGAACAGCAATTATTTATTAACCCCTCAGAAAAATGTTTCATCTTGTATTAGGTTAAGTAATCTGTGAGGGAAAGAGACTGATTTTTACACACAGTCAGCAGCAAACACCAAAGACTATGAAGGAGTCTATCTCTCTTAAAAGGATTAAGAAAAATAGTGGAAAGAGTGAAAGGAAAACCAAAAGGTAATTTTATGGAATACTATGTAATATGTGTACCGGGGACAAATGGCATGAAAAATATATTTTCAGATAAGCATCAGATACATATTACTCCATCTTCAAAATCTGCACAGTGTTTTCCCCCACCCTGCCTCCTCTCAAGGTATCTCTTAGGGAGAATTTGGTACTCTCACTAATGCTGTTAATCTGATTAGCCTTTTCTGGAGGCTATTTAGAAATAAGTTGTTGTTGTTGAATATTTTAAAAGCTTTTTATACACTTTGACCAAGAGTGGTAGATGGATTATTGCTCTCAACTCTTCACACTTTGTCATAAAAGTATACATTCAAACCCTTTGTCATATAATTTTGCAAGGTATGACCACACGATTTGTTTTGACAATGCCAGCAGAGGCTTAAAATGTGTTTTGGTAGCCTGGCTTGTGTCTTACACTCCAGTGATGAAACATGACATGGATATGCCCCAGGTAGCTGCTGCCCCCTCATGACTGGCCTCAGAACAAACAAACTTAGAGGAGTCTAACCCAACTGACAGCCTGAGGCAAGCCAACTAACCCACAGACTGACGTAGATGTTCCTGGTCAAGCCAGCGTAGATCAGGAGGATCAACAGACCCAGTGTGAAACTTAGTGATGTAATTTGATAAAACACTGATTTGTTATGCAGAACTGTTATGGCAAGAGCTGACCAATACACCCAGTAATCTCACACCTGAGCATGTATCCTGAGGCAATTAGAACAGATTCACATATAAGGGTACTTATCATAACGTTTATAAATAACAAAAAACAAAATATCATCTAATAATAGAGTGAATAGTTATGATCAAACCAGACTATTAAATATTTGAAGCTATTGCAAGTTTCATTCTTAAAGAACATTCAAAAATGTATGACAATGTTCATAGTATTTTAAGCTTTAAAAATATAAAAAGCAAGATGCACCATTTAAAAAGTATCTGCAAGTACAGAAAAAGATCAGGTATATAAAATAATTCACTTAAGAAATATAAATGCCTTTCTGTGCAAAATATTATTTTATGCTAAATATTATGCTAAATACTATACTTGGAATAAAGAGGTAAGTATGCTCCCTGACTTCTCGAAACAGTCTAGTGAGGACAACAGGTATTTAAAAACAATAACCATATATATGTAATTATAAATTTTGATAAACTATTGTGGCAAAAATTGCTGATTATCCCCAGTATTTATTTCCCTCTTCTTGCTCAGTACCAGAGTCCCTGAATTTTATCTGCCCATGGCCATCTGGAATAGACTATGCTTCCCAGCTTTCCCTGCTCCTAGTGGGGGCCATGTGACCAAGTTTTGACCAATGGGATCTAACTGGAAGTGAGACATGAAACTTCCAGTAAACATCCTTAAAAATAAAGGGCCTGTTTTTCCCCTTTTGCCAGATGGAGCAGCTGTTTTGGACTATGATGTGGAAGCTTCACACTGAGGATGGCAGAGCAACAGAATAGGAGGAGCTTGGGTTCCCTGGCACTGTGGAACCACTATCACCAGTCTTCCTACCCCCACAGAGCTTTCACATGAGACAGACAAAATTCTACCTTGTTTACGCCATTTTCACTTTGGGTTTTCAATCATTCACAGCTGAACCCTAATCCTAAGTGGCATAGCTATGCAGGAAAAATGAAGGGTTTGATGAGAGCTTATAACAGAAACTGTTGGTTTTGATAGGAAGAAGGGGTTTCAGAGATCGGTCCTCTGAGGAAGTAACTTTTAAGCTGCAACCTATCTGATGCCTGGCCAGGAGAGCACCAGGGGAGGGGAGGGAGGTGGCAAAGCCCTCAAGCCAAGTAGTTTCAAAGATGAAAACCTCAGCTGCAATAGGAATAAGCAACAAACTCTGGGATGCAAGACTGCTTCTACTGTAACAACGAATGAATTAGAATGAAAGCAGAGCGCTAAAGCAGCTAAGTGCATTGGCTCCAATATTAGAATCTCCACTATGACAAGTGAAAGACCATATATGCATGTCAAAAATGAAAGGGAGGGGTGCAGAATGAAAACGAATCCCATTAAAGAAATTTATAGCTGCTTCCACAATTCCGTATTTCTAGTGTTTAAAATAGTTGGATTCTCTGATTGGAGTGGTTAGGATGTCATTAGATTTTTAAAGGCTAACTATCCTTGGAAAATATAAGACTTTGGTGTTAAAATTTTTTAAATAATATTTTCTTGTGTATTTCTGATTTTAAAAAAGAAACATATTTATTGTGGAGAATGCAGCAAATATACATAAGAATATAAAGAAAAAATAAACTACCGGTAAATCATCACCTACCAACAACATTTTATACTGACACTGTTTTTTATACACACTTACATGCCTATATACTTGTATATACACGATACACACAAATGGGATTGTTAACGCCTATGAAGTTTATGTGTTTTTTTCACTGATTTATCATAAGTGCATCCCCATATCATTAAAATGTTTCTGAAACCATGATTTTAACTGTATTACATATAATTTATTTAGCCAATCAAGTCTGGGCTCAAACTGACTTTAAACTGTCAACCACAAATTAAAGTCCTGTGGGTCAAGATGATGACTCCAAAAACAGCCATGGCAAGTTTCTATTCAGAAGTCTCAAATCACAATTTGAAAGCACTGGTACCATCTAACTAAGAATTCACTGAATTTTAGCATGAAGAGTGCTTAATAAAGACTATATTTTCCCAAATGGAGTGCATTATTTTGTAATTGGTCTTGAGAAAGAAATAAAATAAGTACCAAAGATTGAGGTAGCAATAACAAGTAAGAACTAATAAGTGCCTACTATATGAATTAGTGACTATCTTCAATGTTTTATTTTTTAATAAAGCAAAATAAGAGAACATATGCATTTATTACTTCTATAATTAAATTTTCAAGTGGGTTTAAAAAATGAATATGGAAAAATGCATATAGAAAAAGAATGGAAACAGATATGACAAAGGGTTAATAACTGTTAATTTTGGAATATGACATTCTTTGAACTTTTGTTTTTAAATTTCACAACCAATAAATTAATATTAAATTAATTTCACAACCAATAAATAAAGTATTAAGTCATGTGAGTGAGATAATTCAGATTTCAGTTATTAAAGTGGAAGAATATCAGTAAGTTTTGCCAGAGGCTACGTGGATCTTTTGAGAAGGAAAAACGGAAAGCTGAGAACACAGTAGTAGGAGTTTGCTCTAAAATAAAACTATTTTAAAGAAAATATCCTAAGTCTGAGGAAGGACTAGCTTTTGGACATCATAGCTGTGCTTCCTTCAAGTACTATCCTCCCTAAAAAATGACAGAGTTTCTATCAAAAATGCTGTTCCTGTAGTTAAGCAAATATTTTAGAAACTGCAAGATTGCATTTTAATTTCTTACACTGGTTTTCTTTACTTTGTAAACCCAAGGTTTTCCTGATGCTACACCCAGTTTTAAACTTCTAGTTTCTAATACCAAAACTTAGTTCAGAAGACAGAGTTTGCCACTTGATGAACCATCTCACTAAGCATAAATGGTTGCAATATTCTATTAAGTAAGGTCTCTAGCAGAAAAAAAATTAGAAAGTTACAGAAATAAACCAAATGTTTACATCAGTTCTCACAATGGTTTCAAATAAATGTAAATTTTTTACAATCATCCCATTTTCCCCAAATGTAGCCTTAGGTTATCTTAACTTTGTGACAGCATCCCCCATCCCCTACTCCACAATCAGTTCTCACCTTCTTTCCCTGACAGAACACATGAGTTTTTCAGCAAAAATGACTCATTCATTGGCATCTTGTCAAAAAAAAAACAAAAACAAAAAAACAAAAAACCTGAAACTTTAAGAAGGCTCAGCACTAAAAGAATTCTAAAACTAGAACATTTCACTAGCACACATCATTTTAACTTCAGAGAACTGAATCACTTTCAGAGTCAAATACATCTAATGAACGCTGTTTATATTTTTCCTTACAAATTAGTCTCCACAATGCTACATACTCAAAATTTTAGTTTGGCAATTCCCTAATCTAAAACACCTCTTGTCTCTGAAGAAGACAAGACAGAGGAATGTAGAAACATTAGAATAAGAGGTGGGGGAAGCAACTGTTCACGCAGCTTGGAAAAAGATTCTATCCTGAAACATTAATGACTCACATTTATTCCACACAGTTCTCTAATTTCTCCCATTAGTTTAAAAAAAAAAAAAAAACACACACACAATACAATACATAATATAAATGCAATCAGAAATCTCCAGGAATAAATTACTCTCATTGCTATTATTTCACTAAATAAAAGTTTAAAAATATAACACAAAAATCAATTATTGAGACTATATAACTAAAATCTTCAATAAGCATGAACTCTCAATTGAAAGTCACCTTATCGTTTTGGTTCACACATTCACCTACTCCAAAACCGTGCCTTTTAACCAGAGGGAGAATGGTAGGGAAGGAACAAGAAAACAAATGCTGTGTCAGATTACCACAGACGTTTACTCCTAGCTCTGTCAACTGTCACAGTCCACCTGGCGGCAGGAGCTGCGTGACTGGTGAAGTGGGGGTCATTACACAAGAAACTCCAGAGCGCACTTGCTAGCTGTGCTTGGGGAAGAAAGCAAGATGCTCTCTTTTTGGTCCTACACAGAATATATCTCACAAGCTTCCAGCAAAGTTTTGTTTCACATAATAGTAGGTCAATATCTAATAAAGAGTAACATAAAGGAATGACAATAATCAGAATGCGAGACCTACATTTACAGCGATCTACTTAAAACATTCTCCACGGTAAGTTAAATGTCATCTCAAGCCTTTGATACAGGTAGCAGGCACGTCCAGCAACTTTAAGATTCTCTGTCACACACTCTCACTAACATTCTTTGCCCTCCTCCCATCTCCTCGGGTAAACTATGGAGCTTAATTAACACAGTCCACAGCAGCTTTGCCACACGGCTGTTAGATATTTGCCACTAACATGTACTCATGGGATACTCTAGAGACTGATTTCAACTGAAAATAAAAATAGATAAACAGAGCTCAGAAAAAATTAAAACTGAGTCTGGCTGCCCACACTTATTTTCACACATGAAGAAAAACAGCAGTTCTCCTAGAAGCCTCGAGCAGACATATCTTTAGAACACAATGTTAAAAATATGCCCCCCTCCTTTCTCCCCTGCCTGTTTCTCACTCAAAGCTGTGATTCTGGCTTGGAGTTCATGAAGCTGTTTCTTTAAATCAGCAATCTGATTGGAAAGAAAATCTGTGAGAAAGATATTTTGTTTGCTAACAGGATAGTAGCAAGGAGACTTTATGCATACTGTATTACAAATGATGAAGCAACCGTAAAGCATTTAGCCAATCATGCTTGTCATGCATTAAACTGTAGTCGTGTTACCACCGCCCAGTGCATAGATCCTAACTGGAGGCTGCTAACACAAGGACAGGGGTAAATTCCTTTGTGATTATTTCCAATTAAAAGATATTTTATATTTTAGCACTTTGTAGTGTAATAGTACTCCTTTCTACTAAAATAGCTATTCTTCATAAATAACAGCTGACAGAAACCCTAAAGTTCCACTCATCAGACAAAAGCAAAAAATTGAATTTATAAGCATGAACAAAGTGGATGCTTAATAGCATTATCAATAAAAAGAAGTTTTTCTCTGCTTGCCCTCTCCCTTATTTAGGAGAGTACATTTGTCATTTTAGCCATCTTGAAAAGCTGTCAGTGCCGCACCTGCCTTAACACTACATCATTCGGGTTAACATACTGACGACCAGGGCAGCGTCTCAGTTCTAGAATGTTAGGAATCAAAAAGAATACTATTTTAAATGAGATACACTGAGCATGCTTGCCTTTTACTCACGTGGGAGAAAAATCCAAAATTAAAGTTTTCAAAAGTTTAATGTAACAAGATAGCCTACTTAACTAGCAGACTGAATACCACCCCAAAGAGAGACTATTTTTCCTTTTTCATGTCTTATGAAATTCTTTCAATTCACTCTACCTGATCTTCTGACAGGGTCACAGCAAACATCCTCCCTTCTCGTTTACTCCACGAGGTCTTTTTGTGGCGGTGTGTAATATAAGGCCTCTCTAATGAGATCACTCACAAGACTGTCCAGCAACCTACTGCCCCCTCAGATTCTCCACATTAAGACTGCTCTGTTATATGACTCCCAGCTACGTCAGAAACGCTACAGTTTTCTAATAATATTTCAGTTGCTGATAATATAGGTTACCATATTAAATATAAAAGAATCTATTCATTGACCTACTGCTACTTGGTTCCCTAAACCTAATTTAAACTATAGTATATTTTTAAAAATCAAAATGGAGAAACTTCTCAAAGAAGTTGGGCTGTCAAACAGGAGTTAAGTGGCTATCAATGCCAGCTCACAATCAATGGATTGTGTTAAAAATACAATAGTTAAGCTGCTAGGGCCTAAATTTGTAGAAATGAATACTATGTCCCACTTCCAAAAATCAATCTGCCTCAGCACCATTCTTTAATCCAAGAATCTATTTTACATAACTTTACAATGAGGCATGTATGGTGTGTTTAACAAGCTAAAAAAAAAAAAAAAGTGTGTGGGTCTAGGTGTTCTGTGAACAGATTATGAGTAAACAAATGCAAGGGAGAAATCTTGAGAATGTCTGATACTTTGACCCCATACTTATGGCCCACTATCTAATTGCTGCAAAAAAGACACTGCCTGAACAATAAATATATTAACAGTAATTAAAGACAAGGTAAGTTTTTAGGAAAATTTCTCTTCAGGGATAGGGAATAAAATACCTGAGCCAAAAATTCCTATGAGACATTAAAGAAAACGTAATACTTGATGGATTACTGTATTAACACAAGGTTCTTTAAAACCTTCCTTAAGGGCTCTTTCAAAAGAATTTCTTTAACGCTTTTTAAAAATTATTCTAAAATTCTACTCTAAACAGTGAGATTAAGCCTTTAAATTTTCTATACTATAAACTATAAGAAAGTAAAAATGGTTCTGGGCTATGTTCAATAATTTTGAGAAAGCTTCACAAACTCTGGTTTCAAGTAAGCAGGCTTGTGGAAACTAAATTTAAGCTAAGTATTTAATATACGTATTAACTCTCAATTTTTTCCCAAAATACTTAAAGCAATTAACTTAAAAGCAAAATAACAGTAACAAAGATGAAATAATAGCTATATTATAACAGAATGACTGGATTTTTCTTAATTCTTAAAACATGAAGACAAATGTGCTAAAAAACACTGCTATAGAGTTGAAAGTTTTTAAAACCTAAGTAACATCTATATTTTAGTATTTTACAGTAACTTTATCTTAAATTGTTTTAAAAATTAAATGAATAAAAGTAGTATTTTACCTGTGGATCCTGCTTCATTTGAGCAACCAGTTTCTGATAATAAAAAGAGAAAAAGAGCCATCAGTCTTACATATTAACTCAATGTCACTAAGCAGGCTTGGCCCCCAAAATCTAAAGTTTTAAGTCTACACAGATATACACACACACACACACAAAACAAGCAATATCATAATCAGAACAGAACAAAAGCTTCTGTGATCCATGTAAAAGATTAATGAAACACTCTCTTAATAATTAAAAAAAAAAGTATTGCTTTATATTTGAAATAAAGAGCTTCCTGCTTTTAAACAAATCTAGAGATGGGATGGGGGAAAGGAGCTTTTATTTATTTATTTATTTTAAATTTTATTTTTACTTTATTTTACTTTACAATTTTACTTTATTTATTTACAATATTGGTTTTGCCATACATTGACATGAATCCACCATGAGTGTATACGAGCTCCCAATCCTGAACCCCCTCCCACCTCCCACCCCATATCATCTCTCTGGATCATCCCCGTGCACCAGCCCCAAGCATCCTGTAGCCTGTATCGAACATAGACTGGCCCTTCGTTTCTTACATGATAGTATACATGTTTCAATGCCATTCTCCCAAATCATCCCACCCTCTCCCTCTCCCTCAGAGGCCAAAAGTCCGTTCTATACCTCTGTGTCTCTTTTGCTGTCTCACATACAGGCTCATCATTACCATCTTTCTAAATTCCATGGGAAAGGAGCTCTTAAAAGACAATTTAAACTAACAGAATGCTTCAAAAGTCAAATGTCCCTTGAAAATGTTGTCATTTTGTCTAGAGTCTCAAACAAGGCCTGGGAAGAAGCTGCTCTCATACAAAAACAGACCTGTTTGTATACAGCAAACAGACTTGGCAAGTCAGGTGGTTTGGTTCACAGAAGGAGCCTAGTGTAAGACGCGATTCTGCCACTGTCCCCTCTGTCGCGGAAGGAAGGTACCCAGTGGAGCAATGATGCTAGTTACTTGAGAGCGAGGAAGTGGAGAACAGTAATGCAAAATTCGACCTACCTGGGGCTCCTGGGTGAAGAGAGTTCTACCAGAATACTGAATGGAAAGACCTTAACTAAGGAAAACGTAAGTCCAAAAAATGAAAAAGGAAAATGGATATTGACTGACCTACCCAGCTTCTAAAAGCGTCACTGCCCAAAGGTAACAATAACCATGGAGAGAAGAAATTGAAGCATAAAGGAATAACAGAAGACTGATTCCTGAAAGTATCTGGGAATAAGCTGTTCTCTAAGTGATTTTTTTCATATAACTGAAAAATCTATGCCTCTCTTTGGGTGACAAGACACATTTGAAGTTTTTAAGTCATAAAATAAAAACTTTCTACAATATATACTTATCCACCTTATTAAGTAAAAAAAAAAGTCAGCATTTAATGATATTTAATAATAGAGGCATGATTACACCAATACACTATTCTCCCAACAATTAAATAAAGACCTCAAATTGCTATGTTCTAAAGAGTTCTTTCAGTTTTTTCATCTACTCCTTAAGGTCAAACAGGCAGCTACCAAATAGTGCTACTATCACTATGCCTCCCTCTAAGAGCCCCTGAGCCATAATTCAAATTTGCTACTTCTGATCTGCTTTGTGATATGCTCAATGAACTAATTCTAAGATGAGCAAATATCCTAAGAAATCCCCCTTGAGTAAAACGTACAATCTTTGGTGAGAAATCTTTTGACATTTCTTCTAGCTTGTCAAAAGCCTTACATTAGGTGCTAAGACACAGTCTGGATAGCTGAGATTGCCAACCATGTGACCTCCAAATACACAAGGTATATTTTACTATACTCTACTTCAGATATGACAGTGGTTAGCTCTTCTATATCCTGGTCTTAATCTACAAAATAGTAATAACATTCATTCCAAGAGTTCAAGGATATAAAAATACAAAGTTTTATACATATACATTTACTAATACATATACATATACATATACATATACTAATTTACTAATGCAGCTTAAAGGCTAGTCACATTTTTCAATTAAAAAAAGCCCTTGGTCTTCCTTTCTGATTTGGTACCAGAGACTGGAATAAAGTTGCCTTTTTAAAGCTGAAAAAGTTTTCCTCCATGACACTGGAATTTAAAAACTGACCAGCAGTTTGTGATTATTTCCATCCTGGAATATGCCTTATTTACTCTCTTACGAGACTTACGTTTCACAGGAAAGCACTGTGAGGTCCTTTTTCTACACCGCATCCTGGATGAGCTGAGCTACTGTTCTGTTTGTGTGTCAGTACCACTTACTTAGCTCATTATCTTTTGAATCCTTGTTGTGTAGCTGCTTTTACCTCTGATTTACATGTGCTCTCTTTGACACGAAGGTTAGAAAACTTCAGCATTTTCCGTAAATGGCTAAGACACTCAGTAGTTAATAAAAATCCTAACTCAAAGGATCTTAACTAGTTGAGAGATTACTGGGAAGCAGTATAGATCTCAAGCAAGGGTCAGTTAACTAAGGCTCTTGGACCAGCTCTGGTCATTGCCAGTTTTTAGAAGTGAAATTTTATTGGAATGCTGTCGTTTGTTTATGTATTGTCTGCAACCAGTTTCCTGATACAATGGAGTGGAGTATATGGCCCACCAAGCCCAAAGTATTTACTACTGACCTTGTGTAGAAAATATCTGATAAGCCCTAATCTAAAGAGTTGACCTCTGCAGACAACTTTAGGGGCTAGACTCCTGAAGGGCTGAACTGATAAATATTTTTGTGGAAGTAAATTAGACTTGAGAAAACAATAAACATCAGAATGTGGGAAAAACAGCCTGAAAGGTCTAGAACTAAGGTGCATTTCAATGAGATTAGCAAAGGTAAGTGGGAGAAAATAGGCATGAATTCGGGTATTTTGGCTGTAAAGACATAGATTCTTTTCACAGATCTGTCACTTTCAAGCCTATGACCTTGAACAAAATACATTGCTCTTAAAGACTGGTTCCCAAACCTGTAGAATAAGGATGGTGGTTAGTCCTTTGTCAGAGAAGTTTTGTAAGAGTCAATGAGATAGAGTACTCTATAAACTTTAATGCTTTATACAAACATCATTGTTACATTGTTATAACTCACAATAGGCATTGGAAATATGTTTGCTGAGTTAATTAAATTAATTCCTTAGTTGAATAGAAGTACATCTCTAAGGTTATTGGCAAATTTCTACAATTCTACATCACATTATATGTTAATAGTCAAGTATGGGTTAAATTCATCCTTGCCCAATGTATTCCAATTACATTTTGTTTTCAACTCAAATGATATTTTAGATTTTAAGGTGAACTTCCAACAGGGACCCTTTCAAATCCTTGTAGAAGATGTTCCATGTGTAAAATGATAAAAGCCATGAAATGCCATTGGATCCAGTCCGTACCGATCAATGGCAAGATCAAGCATTCTTGACTCTTCTTTAGGGACCATTCCATCAATGGGCCTGGAATGATCAGCTTGTCTCTGAACCACTGGAGCCATATTGGATAAAAACCTTTTCCATTCTTCCTTCAGCCTAGGGTCATTGATACCTTGGCAGTTTAGGTAAGTCTCTTTGTGTTCCTACCCCATGCACCTTCAGGCCTTGTTTCAGATTCACCAGGCCCATTGGTTTGTAGGCATCTGCAAATGATATCTTTGGGAAGGTGCTGGAAGAATCCAGGGGCTTTTACATCTGGGATGAGAGGGGAGGAAGAGTGAGGCAGTTAAGATGATGATAGAGAAAGAGGTCTTCCTTGAGGGGGGAAAAAGAGGGTGAATTTAAATGAAAAATTATTATTCTGGGAAGATGCTGGTAGGATTCCCAGATTCCCCTTTGTGTGGATGGCATTTGGTTCAATTAGGTTTCCAGGCTGGGACACGCTCCAGCTGTGACTGGTGCTGCCATGTCAGTGATTTATTCTCTGCCACTTTTAATCCACACATTTTCAGGACTGGTGACAACACATCCTGGCACCTAATTTGCAGTGACTGGTGTCATTCTGACATCAAAATGTCAAAAAGTAGAAAGTGCCTATAGGGAAAATTCCTTGTGAGTATGGGCCACAGAGGGAGTTTGGGTGCCCAGGGAAAGAACCTTTTAGGAAGACTTAAGGCCTATCTCTAGACTCCAAAGCAAGCCCTCATTCTCTCCTCTTTGCTTCACGTACATTTATTTCAGATACTGTGTACAGACAGATATTCTCACCACTTTACAAATGAAGAAACTGAGTTGAGATAAAGGACTTGTGTACAGTTATTCAGGTAGCAATATTACCTGTGTAGAGAACACAGGTTAGTTTGTCCATATTCTTTCCATTTTAAAGGGCTGCTATTATAAGCCCTGGCTGGACCTTTTAGTGCCAGAAGTGTCTATTGCTTCCTTCTCTTCCTATTCCCTCCCTCCCTCCCTTCCTCCTTCCTTTCCTTCTTTCCTTCCTTTCTTCCTTTTTGGAGCTTAGAATTGGAGTTCAGTCAAACAATCAGTCCATGCCAACAAAGCAACTTTCTCTTCCTGCTGTCAGAATTGAGAGTGGTTGTGAATAAAAGCATGGTGGTCCCCTAACCACCAAATCCAGTGCCAAGCCAACTCCATCAGAGTTCCTCATCTAACTGATACATGTGAGTTAATTTCTGAAGGAAAATGATTAACTTTTTCTGTAAAGGTTGGATAGTCCACACACTGGACTTAGTGGTCACTTGGGCTCTGTCCCAGCTCTGCAGCTCCAGTATAAAAGCAGGCATAGACTGTCTATAAACAGATGAGCAGGGCTGTGTTCCAATATAAAATCTTATTTATAAATATAAGCAGCACACCAGCTTTGGGCCACACTCTGCTGACTTGTATACAAGACTACCTTCAGCTTTAAGGGGCTAAGCTGGGATTTCTCTGCAGGCTACATCAGATAGGATGAAAATAAGGAGACTGCCTGGGGAAATGTCTGATTGGCAGAAAGTGCCTCCAGAGAGCTCCAGCTTCCCTGATTTTTGTATGATGAGGTGAAAAAGGGTGATCACTGGTGACCAGAACAGCCAGACCCAAGAGCAATTGCTCCCATGAGCCTAAATATGACAGGGCAATTGATGGACCTCAGTCCTCAGGGCCAGCACTGGGGTTGAACTTGAATATTTCTAGAGATACTGAAGAGAAGATGAAATAAGGAAGAGGTGGTGAAGGGATTTAGGGACCTGTGTAGGGATAGAAGTCAAGCATTTCAAGCATCTGCTCTGACATCAAACTGACTTTGAAAGATGGCAGGTACTTCTTTTGTCCTGTGTTCCAAGCAGCCAGGGCACACTCCATCTATCCAGCCATCCACTCCCTCACTGACTCATTCATTACACATTCACACCAATCACATTAATTACTTACTACGTGTCAAAGACTTGCATTGCAGGTCTCCGCCCTTGAGAAGCTTAGAATCTAACCGCAGGGGCCTGAAAAGTGACTAACAAGTACAGGGACATCTTGTGGATGTCAGGATAGAAGTTTATGTAAGGTACACAAAAGAGGCACAGATAAATGAGTGTACATCAGTCTCAGGTCAGAATACCTCCTTTTATTGAGCTTCACAGATACTGCATTTTTTACACACAGAAGGTTTATGGCAACCCTGCATCCAGCATATCTGTTGGTACCGTTTTCTCACCAGCATTTGCTCACTCCATGTCTCTGTATCACATTTTGGTATTTATCACGATATATCAAACTTTTCCTTATTGTTATATTTGTTATCATGAACTGTGATCATTGATCTTTGATGTTACTTTGGCAAAAAGATTATGACCTGCTGAAGGTTCAAATGATGGTTGGCAAATTTTAGCAATGAATGATCTTCTGTTTAAGGTATGTACGTTGTTCTTTTAGACATAATGCTACTGCACACTCAATAGACTATGTGCTAAGTCACTACATTCGTGTCCATCTCTTTGCAACCTTATGCACTGTAGCCTGTCAGGCTCCTCTGTCCATGGGATTCTCCAGGCAAGAATACTGGAGTGGGTTGCCATTTCCTTCTCCAGAGGATCTTCCAGACCCAGGGATTGAACCTGCGTCTCCTGCATCTCCTGCATTAGCAGGCAGATTCCTTACCACCAGGGAGCCACCTGCTGCTGCTAAGTTGCTTCAGTCATGTCTGACTCTGTGTGACCCCATAGGCGGCATCCCACCAGGCTCCACCATTCCTGGGATTCTCCAGGCAAGAATACTGGAGTGGGTTGCCATTTCCTTCTCCAATGCATGAAAGAGAAAAGTGAAAGTGAAGTCACTCAGTCGTGTCTGACTCTCAGCAACCCCATAGACTGCAGCCTACCAGGCTCCTCCGTCCATGGATTTTCCAGGCAAGAGTACTGGAGTGGGTTGCCATTGCCTACTCCAAGCAGCCTCAAAAATTCACTTTGGGGCTTTTGCTAGGTACAGCTTAGTAAGTATCAACACATTTTTATTATCAATGTTAATAATTATCTAGACAGCTAGTGTTTATACAGGGTTTTAGCATCTGAAGAATACTTTTCCATATCATCTTTTTTTCTGGCAATCGTACGAAACTGGATGAAGATGGAGGGGCAGAGATGTTAAATGACTTAGTCAAGTTCTCATAGTTTATTAGTAGCTGGACTGAATCTCAAAGCTGCTTGTCCAATTCCAAATTCTAGTTTAAAATTCTTTAGAATCCACCATGCCAATTTTAGCTCTATTATTTCCCTCTGTTGCAGATATTAAATGAGCATCATGAAATATTATTTTTAAGTTAACACAGAAGGGCAGGGGAGATAGAGCACTGGGAGCTTAAAGTTGGGAGGAAATTGATTGCTGAGGATTTGCTTTATCAACTTCTGCCCTCCAAATGGACAGAGGGTATTTGTGGTCATAAACGTAAGCTAATCCTCTCTTAGTCTCTGGGAGGTTATAAAAGAAGACCTAAAGTGGTAGGGAGATTTTGATATCTCTAAGGAGAGAGATTGGATCCAGTGATCTCATTATTTGGACCTGGAGATGAGTGTTAGAATTATTCAGAAAGAATGTCACATAAGGATTATTGTGTTTACTCAGTCTTACATTTTGTATAAGGATCAGGAAAAAAAAGGGGAGAGGGGAGTGGATATAAACCAAAAGGATTTTCAAACTTCCTTACAGTCCAACAAATATTTTCTCATTGGTTATCTCATAGAGGCTTCCCAAATTTTTGGAAGTATCATGATTGTTTTTAAGTAGTATTATCACCACGTTCATAGAGTAGATGGGAAAAGAGGCTTACTGAGATGAAAAGCCATGTTCCTACTCACTCAGCAAGTGACAGAGTTGAGAGCTGCTTCATTCTTAGTTCTACGTGAGGTCCAGGCTTTTTTTGGCTTATTGCTGTCTCTACTGAAAAGCTTAGTTGTATTTTGTCCAGACGGAAGGAGATCTCTATCTTTTTGGCCACCAGCCACTCTCATTGCTAGAGAACAGGGCAGCAAATTAGTTCACCAGCATCACGCACAATCTGTCTCCTTGAGTAGCCTGGGTGTTCCCTGATGCCTGACCCAGACACAGAGGAGACCCTGACACACACACAGAGATGTTTGATACATGTTTACCATGAAAAAGTGAGGAACTGATTAATGGATTAATGGGTGGAAGCCACGGATGTGTCACTGACCCAGATCACAATACCTCACGGACTATGGGCACGACTTTTATTCTCCCTGGGGACTATTTTTCAAATCCTTGACTGTCAGAGCTGGAAGAGGTTTGAGGTCATTCTAATCCAACCTCCTGATGTTGCAGACAAAGAGCAATGAAGCCACATTGGAGAACTCTCTAGCTTAAGGCTCAGCTCAGCAGCCATAACGTGTCGCTTTGTGACTATGCAACCCTATGGACTCTAGCCCTCCAGGCTCCTCTGTCCATGGGATTCTCCAGACAAGAATACTGGAGGGGGTTGCCATTTTCCCCTTCAGGGGATCTTCCTGGCCCTGGGATCAAACTGGCACCGACTGTGTCTCCTGCTTTGGGAGGCAGATTCCTTTACCACTGAGCCACCTGGGAAGTCCCTGGCAGCTATGCACAAAGGTGCAAATTAGTCACGAGGCTGGCAGTTCAGTGGGGAAAACTGTGCACGCTGCTGAAACACACATTAGGACTAATAATGCATGGGATGCTGGAGTAAATGAACAAATCCATGTTCATTCCTGGCAAATGATCCTACATACACGCCTTACAGAGAATGAGTCATCCTAATCTTATCACGAAGAAAGAGAGTAGATGTGTCTGGGTGTCCACTCCAGAAAGAGAGAGTCTCAGAGCCCATTCATATCTGACTTTTAAGGTCTCATTTACTTCTGGGTCCAGAATACCCTGGCTGACAGGTACAAATCCCCTCTGCCTTTCCAGAACCATCTCAATTAGCTAGATGTTAAAAAACCTCCTGTCTCTTTATTCAAAGAAATCGAGGTTAACTCTACTATTTTCTCCTGCTTTTGGTCTCTGATGAATTCTTGAAGATCAGCTTCCCCTCCCAGCAAATTATCTGCCTTCTCATAGAAAAATGCAACCACAATAGCCATTTACATTTCTGAGGAACTTACCTAGAACAAAGGCATCTTTGTCTAAGGCTAAGTAAAGAAAACCCCGCTTTTCTGATTTTTTTTTCTCCCTGGGCCTTTTAATGCCACTGGAATAAAATTTAGTTTCCACAATCCTGAAACTACAATAAGATCAATTAACAGAAATATGGGTCCAGGTCAAGCCAGAGACTTCCTTCTCTGAAGGCTTTTGAGAAACTTACCTGAGCAAGTAAAAATCATTTGTATGTCCTTTCAAATTGAGGATGCTGGAAATAAGCAATCACACTTTTGTAAATAACAGGTGATTTGTGTCCATATTGTATGGCTGAACAGGAAGAAGCTGGTCTTCAAGAATTCATCAGAGACCAAAAGCAGGAGAAAACAGTAGAGTTAAACTCGATTTCTCTGAATAAAGAGACAGGAGGTTTTTAACATCTAGCTAATTGAGATGGTTCTGGAAAGGCAGAGGGGATTTGTACCTGCTCAGAGTTTGGGTTCTGCTCTATCACCATCATTTCCTATTTATGTGACTTTGGGAAGGCAGGTCCCTTATAGTCTCCACAACACTCAGTTTTCTTATTTCTAAAATGGAGAGCTTCCCAGGTGGCGCTAGTGGTAAAGAAGCCGTTTGCTAATGCAGGAGACTTAAGAGATGGGGTTGATCCCTGGGTCAGGAAGATTGCCTGGAGAAGGGCACTGCAACACACTCCCATATTCTTGCCTGGAGAATCCCAAGGACAGAGGAGCCTGGTGGGTGATAGTCTATAGGGTTGCAAAGGGTCAAACTTGACTGAAGCGACTTAGAATGTACTCAGTTTAGCTGGGGAAAGAACTAACACAGTCTGAGGCACCTAGTTGGCTCATGGCTTGATTTCAACCAGTGTGTGGAACTTTTGGAAACTAGATTTCAATGGAATGAACCTCGGACAAGAATGACATTGGGCAAGTAACTATTCCTTTGAACCTCAGTTCCCACACTGTGTTCTGAGTGTAGCTGGGCTGATCTCTGAGAGGTTTTCAAATAGTAGGAATTATATGCAAATTACTTTTAAAAGTGCTTTATATATGTATGGGTATGTATGACCAGCCTGGATAGCATATTAAAAAGCAGAGACATTACTTTGCCAACAAAGGTCCATCTAGTCAAGGCTATGATTTTTCCAGTGGTCATGTATGGATGTGAGTCCATCCATACATGGACTGTGAAGAAAGCTGAGCGCCAAAAAATTGATGCCTTTGAACTGTGGTGTTGGAGAGGACTCCTGAGAGTCCCTAGGACTGCAAGGAGATTCAACCAGTCCGTTCTGAAGGAGATCAGCCCTGGGATTTCTTTGGAAGGACTGATGCTAAAGCTGAAACTCCAGTACTTTGGCCACCTCCTGTGAAGAGTTGACTCATTGGAAAAGACCCTGATGCTGGGAAGGATTGGGGGCAGGAGGAGAAGGGGATGACAGAGGATGGGATGGCTGGATGGCATCACCAACTTGATGGACGTGAGTCAGAGTGAACTCCAGGAGTTGGTGATGGACAAGGAGGCCTGGCATGCTGCGATTCTTGGGGTCACAAAGAGTTGAACACGACTGAGTGACTGAACTGAACTGAACTGATGGTTGTTAATGTGATATATGTCCATAGAAGAAGAGTCTGGCAGGCTATATAGTCCACAAGGTCACAAAGAGTCAGACATGACTGAGTGACTAAGCACACACACACACACACACACACACACACACACACACACACACAGGAGTTAAATAATATCATCAGTTAAAAGAGGAAGGTGGCAGGGTTGGGAGAGAGCAAATCCAAGGCCACAATACCAAGAACAGGAATTACTAGATCCTGAAGACTATCAAGACCCTACATGGATCTGCCATACGACACTGTCATCTCAGAGATGGTGCCACGATGAAATATATATGTTGGGGGTATATACTAAGGGGGTATGTTGGGGGCAATACTAAAGCACTTTGATTCGCATGTCAGCCTCTCAATGATTCCAACACTGTCTCCTTAGGTCAAGCCTCCCTGAACCTAGAAAAAATTAGACAAAAATTAAATAATCTATAATCATTTCCTCCTTATTAATTTAGACTGATAACTAACAAACTGACTATGAGCCCCTCTAGGGTGGATGATGTCTCTCCCCTTTGAATTCCCAGCTCCCACTGGACACATGGATCTTTGACTTGAGCTTACCTGTACTTTGTCTATCTCTTGTTTCCTGCTCATCTTTGCAGCATTTTTTATTGACTTTCAGTTTAGTTCAGTTCAGTTCAGTCACTCAGTCGTGTCTGACTCCTTGCAACCCCATGGACCGCAGCATGCCGGGCTTCTATTTCCTACGTGTTGAAAAGCATTTTGGCCCCACAATGTTAGAATTGATTGGGGGTATTTCTTGTTACATCAAGTAGGCTAGTAAGCTGCTGAGCCAGAGATTCTCACTGCTGTTTACAAGTATACCTGACTGACTATTTTGAAAGCCTACTGTGATACTGAAATTCAGTAGAAATAAATATTTGGTCTTCAACCTGTTTCCTGACCCAGGGCTCCTAAAACTCTTGGAATTCCCTAAGTGATGAGAGCAATCAAGGCTTTTTTATGTTAATGAGGTGACTTTGGAACACCCCCTTGGTAACCTAAAGATGCTTGCTGCTGCTTCATTTGCTCAGTCTTCTCTGACTCTGCAACCCCATGAAGCACAGCACGCCAGTCCCCCTGTCCATCACCAACTCCCAGAGTCCACCCAAATCCGTGTCCGTTGAGTCAGTGATGCCATCCAACCATCTCATCCTCTGTTGTCTCCCTCCTCCTGCCCTCAATCTTTCCCAGCGTCTGAGTCTTTTCCAATGAGTCAGCTCTTCGCATCAGGTGGCCAAAGTATTGGAGTTTCAGCTTTAGCATCAGTCCTTCCAATGAACACCCAGGACTGATATCCTTTAGGATGGATCGGTTGGATCTCCTTGCAATCCAAGGGACTCTCAAGAGTCTTCTCCAGCACCACAGTTCAAAAGCATCAATTCTTCTGCACTCAGCTTTCTTTATAGTCCAACTCTCACATCCGTACATGACCACTGGAAAAACCATAGCCTTGACTAGACAGAACTTTGTTGACAAAGTAATGCCTCTGCTTTTCAATATGCTGTCTAGGTTGGTCATAACTTTCCTTCCAAGGAGTAAGTGTCTTTTTACTTAATGGCTGCAATCACCATCTACAGTGATTTTGAAGCCCAGAAAAATAAATTCAGCCACTGTTTCCACTGTTTCCCCATCTATTTCCCATGAAGTGATGGGACCGGATGCCATGATCTTAGTTTTCTGAATGTTGAGCTTTAAGCCAACTCTTCCACTCTCCTCTTTCACTTTCATCAAGAGGCTCTTTATTTCTTCTTCACTTTCTGCCATAAGGGTGGTGCATCTGCATATCTGAGGTTATAGATATTTCTCCTGGCAATCTTGATTCCAGCTTGTGCTTCCTTCAGCCCAGCGTTTCTCATGATGTACTCTGCATATAAGTTGCAGGGTGACAATATACAGCCTTGATGTTCTCCTTTTCCTATTTGGAACCAGTCTGTTGTTCCATATCCAGTTCTAACTGTTGCTTCCTGACCTGCATACAGATTTCTCAAGAGGCAGGTCAGGTAGTCTGGTATTCCCATCTCTTTCAGAATTTTCCACAGTTTAGTGTGATCCACACAGTCAAAGGCTTTGGCATAGTCAATAAAGCAGAAATAGATGTTTTTCTGGAACTCTCTTGCTTTTTCGATAATCCATCTGATGTTGGCAATTTGATCACTCGTTCCTTTGCCTTTTCTAAAACCAGCTTGAACATCTGAAAAGTTCAGAGTTCACGTATTGCTTATGCGGTGTCTGCGGAGAAGAGCTACCCCACGCCCGAGGTCAAGATGCTTAGCCTGTAGAATTTACATTCCTTATCCCTAAGTATTGAGCTGGCCAAAATGTTTGTTCAGGTTTTCCCTAAAATGGTATAGTAAAACCCAAACCAACTTTTTGGCCAGCCCAATGCAGCATTGGGATTGAGCTGAATCCTAAGACAACCATTTAATGTTTCAGTTTTTCTTAGATGTTTGGGGACACTTCCCCACTGAAAGTGGGTGCAGCACTCATCTCCCTAGCCACATCTAAGAATAATAAAAACCTATCAACTGAGATGCTACCCAAAGCATGAGAAGGCCCTAGGGAAAAGAAAGAAGACGACTCATCAGGAGGAAAAAAGTATGGGCTAATATTTTATTCATTTCTCCACAGTGAAAACTCTCAGTGGGCTATTCCATGTTAACAGTAAGACATACTTGGCCCTGAGATATCTGCCACAAGAAAAAAAAAAAAGGTGTCTTCAGTCTTGTCACAACTGGGCTTGGGCCAGTGAAGTCTGTGCATCTGGTGTCTCTGAGAGAGATGCGTGGACAAAATCTAATTGTGCCTTACTGAGAAGGTAGCTAAAGACAATAGCTCCTGCTCCTGCAGGCATGCTCGGTGGTGTCTGACTCTTTGAGACCCCATGGACTGTAGCCTGCCAGGCTTCTCTGTCCATGGTATTTCCCCGTCAAGAATGCTGGAGTGGGTTGTCATTTCCTTCTCAGGGGATCTTTCTTGACCAAGGGATGGAAGGGCACCCGGATGGGGAAGCCTCCCCCTGCCCTGGGAAGTCCTAAATGGAAAAAAGGAAGAGAATGTTTATTGAGTATCTACCATGCTCCCGGTCAAGAAGGCTTTAACCTACAAACCTGCAAACCCAGATCCTCAACTCCTCAGTTATATAACCTAGCAATTTATTTAAAATTCCAGTACATTATAAAGTTTTTACGAGCATTAAACCAGATCAATTAAATAACGTTCTTAGAGCACACCCTAGCATGTGGTAGCACTTGATAAGTTTTATCTCTTATTCTGTTGGGGTTTTTGCAGTGTTTGTGTGGGGGTGGAGGTGGGGCAGACAGGAGAGCATATTTTCAGTCACCTAGGTGACCAGGGGTATTACTGATATTCAGAGCTCCGCTTTCAGAGATATTCACTATTTTACAATGTATGCAACAGACTCACACAAAACAGGGTTTGCCCCAGTCCAGTGGCAGTAGTACTTCTGTTGGAAAACCACAGAGCTAGGACCTATAATGTGAGTTGCGTAAGTTTTCATCATTACCAAATATAATAAGGTCAGTTATGATTATCCCTAATTCACAGATGAGATACCTAAGATTTTCCATCACTTGCTCAAGGTCAAAAAGCTATTAATCAGCATGGCTTGCTTTTGAATATACACATTTCTGTCTCTAAAATTAATAGGCTTTTTGCTATACACTGCTTTCTCAATTTTGGGGATCCAGATATTGGAGTTCAAGTCCTTTAGAAAAATGGAAAATTGGAAGTGAGTCCAAATTTCTATCATAATTTGAGTAGAAATATCCTAATTGGGTGGGAAAAGTAGCTAATTTACAGGACAGGTGTTGAAATTTAGCAGCTTCAGCTATGTGAGAAGCTGCTCATTAGCTAGGAGGGAGCTCGTGTTACTAATAACCAGTCTCTCCTGTATCAGGAGTCTCTACTATCACAGATGGTGTGATCACACCGTGGAGATGCCATGGACATCCACCTTGGCCACCAAAAACATGAGCTTTTTACATAGGTATTTTGAGTTGATGTGCGGAGAAACCTGGTAATTAAATGAAGGATCAGACACATCAACATGACACAATTTAGGGCACTAGATGAAAGCACCTCTGTGAAATATATATTTTTCTTCAACTAAAAACAACAACAACAACATAGCCTCCAAAGGCTTCTTGCATCTGCTCCCCAATGTCCACAAAAATCCCTTGGGCAGGGTGCAGTGCATTACTACCCAGCACCTGATTTCATCTGTGTTTATTCACTTATTCATTTAAGTTGTTTCTTGACTCTATTCAAGGACAAGCCATTGTGCCAAGAACTGTGGATACTAAGAGGAATGTAGCATATTATTGTCTTTAGGTTTATGTTTTAATGAGGAGGGTGTTAAGAAATGATTGCTTTCCCTTGCGCGAAGAATGATACTAGAGGAATTTACAAGGTACAAAGGTAGCAACAAAAGGCAGAAAGGCTGAAGGCTCATCTGGAGAATTTAGTCAGGCTTCCTTTATTTCAGTATGGGTTTGGGCATTCATCAAGGGTACAAGAGGAAAGGACTTTCCAGGAAGAGAGGTGAGCAGGTGTGCCACAGTAAGAAGCTCAGCTCCAAGAAGTTTGATGAGGTGCGAACAAAGGTAGGAGGGGAAAATGGAGACATACAAGGCTGGAGAGCAGGCGGGGCCAGGACAGGAAGGGAGCTCGCTGAAAACAGTTGCCTTTTATTTGACAGTTAATAGTGAACCAGTAGCAGTGCAGGGATATAACAAAATAAAAACTGAAAGTGGATGCCTTTTAGTATTTGATACAGGAAAAAAAAAAAAAAAAGGTATTGAGATCTGCCTTTTATCCTATAATGTCTTTCTTAATATTCAACGAGATACCAAGTCTATGCCTTTGTCCTTTAGGGCTGTATCTCACATTTCTTTCTTAGGATCCACTTAGTATGTGTGTATTAACTCCTCAGTATGTCTGACTCTGTGACCCCATGGACTCTAGCCCACCAGGCTCCTCTGTCCTTGGAATTTTCCAGGCAAGAATACTGGAATGGGTTGCCGTTTCCTTCTCCAAGGGATCTTCCTGACCAAGGGATTGAACCCTGGTCTCCTGCACTGCAGGCAGATTCTTTACCACCTGAGCCACAAGAGAAGCCCAGGTGTGAGTAAAAACACCATAGCTGCAAATTAAATATAATGGGAGTCTGAATTAGGGGACCACTCTTAGTATTTGACACAGAAAAAGAAGGTATTGACATCTGCTTTTTATCCCATGATGTCCCTGTTAATATCCAGTGAGACACCAAGTCTATGCCTCTGTCCTTTAGGGCTGTATCTCACATTTCTTTCTTAGGATCCATTCTGTGGTCCCCTAATTCAAACTCCAGTTATATTTAATTTGCAATATGGTGTTACTCACAATTACTGTCTCTTTCTTTTCAGCCATCATGCTCTTACAGAGTTTTTAAAATCAGAAAATCAGGGAATATGTGCAAAATACAAGATAAAAGCTCAATACATACTTCTTGAGAGATTGCTTCTTGTTGTTTTGTTGTTTAGTTGCTAAGTCAGTTACAACTCTTTTGTGAGCCCATGGAGTGTAAGCCACCAGGCTCCTCTGTCCATGGGATTTCATAGGCAAGAATACTGGAGTGCATTGCCATTTCCTTCTTCAGGGAATCTTCTTGACCCAGGGATCAAACTCCCATCTCCTGCACTGTCTGTACCTCTTGCATTGCAACTGAATTCTTTATCACTGAGCTTCCTGAGAAGCCTGAGAGACTGCTGCTGCTGCTAAGTCGCTTCAGTCGTGTCAGACCCTGTGCGACCCCATAAGTGGCAGCCTACCAGGCTCCCCCGTCCCTGGGATTTTCCAGGCAAGAACACTGGAGTGGGTTGCCATTTCCTTCCTCAATGCATGAAAGTGAAAAGTGAAAGTGAAGACGCTCAGTCGTGTCTGATTCTTAGCGACCCAACAGATGCCGCCTACCAGGCTCCTCCATCCATGGGATTTTCCAGGCAAGACTACTGGAGTGGGTTGCCATTGCCTTCTCCTGAGAGACTGCTAATAAATGCTAATTAAAAGTCACATAGGATTTTATTACTTACATAGTATTTTTTCGTACCCTTTACATATTATAGCTATTTTATATTGTGTTCATAAAGGACTGAAGATTGTGATAAAGACAACAAGCAGATATGGTGAGGGTACAACGTCAAGAGTTAAAATCCAAGACAGTAGTACCAGGAGGTGAGAAGGTGAATATGGGTGTGGAAGTGGGTTACTGTTTGGGGGTTTAATAAAGTTTGTGAAATGGAAGAATATTGTTATAGATTGAATGGTGTCTTGTTAAAATTCATACATTAAAGTCCTAACCCCTAGTACCTCAGAATGTTATCTTGTTTGGAAATAGGGTCATTGCAGATATTAAATAAAATTACTTAAGATAAGGTCATGTTGGAATAGGATGGGCCTTTAATGACTTGTGTCTTTATAAAGGAGAAATCTGGAAAAAGACATGCATAGAGAAAAAACTGTGAGAGGAGACGCAGGGAGAAGATGTGACTGAGTCCAAGCTCACTCTGATCACCTCACATCATGCCAGTAAATCTGAGAGATGAGGTGCTGACACAAGGATTATGACTTTATTCAGAAATTTGATTGGCCAAGAAGATGGCAGATTAAGTTCTCAAAATAACCATCTTATTTGTGTTTGGATGCTAGGGTTTTTATGGAACAGAGATGGGGGGTGGGGTATGAGAAAATAAAGTAAAAAGACTATTAATATTGTAAATATTTCCTAGAATGGCAAGCCTCATGGAGGGGATGTATTAATTTCCTCCTTCCTGTGGCCACCCACAGGTAGACATGGTCCTGAATGAAGGCACTTTGGTTTAATATGCAGGCAGAGGGTCCGAATTTCCCGAGGCAGTCCCTTATGTATAAAGCAGCATCTTCTTAGTGAGCAATAGCACTTGGGAGCAAAGGAGTCAGAGCTGGTTCTTCCCTGCAACAAAGACAGATGTCTATAAGCCAAGGAGTGAATCGTGGAGCAGATCCTGCATTCACAGCCCTCAGTTCAGTTCAGTTGCTCAGTCGTGTCCGACTCTTTGCGAACCCATGAATCGCAGCACACCAGGCCTCCCTGTTTATCACCATTTCCTGGAGTTCACTCAGACTCACGTCCATCGAGTCTGTGATGCCATCCAGCCATCTCATTCTCTGTCGTCCCCTTCTCCTCCTGCCCGCAATCCCTCCCAGCGTCAGAGTCTTTTCCAATGAGTCAACTCTTCACATGAGGTGGCCAAAGTACTGGAGCTTCAGCTTTAGCATCATTCCTTCCAAAGAAATCCCAGGGCTGATCTCCTTCAGAATGGACTAGTTGGATCTCCTTGCAGTTCAAGGGACTCTCAAGAGTCTTCTCCAACACCACAGTTCAAAAGCATCAATTCTTCAGCGCTCAGCCTTCTTCACAGTTCAACTCTCACATCCATACACGATTACTGGAAAAACCATAGCCTTGACTAGATGGACCTTAGTCGGCAAAGTAATGTCTCTGCTTTTGAATATGCTATCTAGGTTGATCATAATTTTTCTTCCAAGGAGTAAGCGTCTTTTAATTTCATGGCTGCAGTCACCATCTGCAGTGATTTTGGAGCCCCAAAAATAAAGTCTGACACTGTTTCCACTGTTTCCCCATCTATTTCCCATGAAGTGATGGGACTGGATGCCATGATCTTCGTTTTCTGAATGAGAACGAGTCAGTCTTGCCAACTCTTGGATTTTGAACTTCCCGCCTTCAGAATTGTAAGACAATGCATTTCTTGTTGTTTAAGTCACTCAGTTTGTGATACTTTGTTATGGTAGCCCTGCTGCTGCTGCTAAGTCGCTTCAATCGTGTCCGACTCTGTGCTACCCCCATGGACAGCAGCCCAACAGGCTCCCCCGTCCCTGGGATTCTCTAGGCAAGAACACTGGAGTGGGTTGCCATTTCCTTCTCCAGTGCATGAACGGAAAAGTGAAAGTGAAGTCGCTCAGTCGTGTCCGACCCTCAGCGACCCCATGAAGACCAATATGAATGTCAAGGAGTTATGACATTGGGCTTTGGATGACTGATCTATGTTACTGCCTCTAGTGGATACTATTGGCATTTCACCTTTATTCCCTTGAGTGGGTGAAAGTGGCTCAGGCTTGTCCGATTCTTTGCAACCCCCTGGACTGTAGCCTGCCAGGCTCTTTTGTCCATAGGATTCTCCTGGTAAGAATACTAGGGTGAGTAGCCATTCCCTTCTCCAGGGATCTTCCTGACCCAGGACTCAAACCCAGATCTCCTGCATTTCAGGCAGATTCTTTACCATCTGAGCCACCCGAGAAGCCCTATTTCTTTAGAAGGCTTTTATCATTTCCTTAAGCTCTGCCCCACTCCTTCCCCACTTCATTGGGCCTTATCTACTTTCTGGAAGATAGCCCTTAGCTTATTAGGAGCAGGTTTGCCCTCACCTGCAGACTGTGGGAGTTTAGAACCACCCTCTCTATACCCATTGGCCCTAGACCAATAATTGAAGGGGTGAGGGTGTAGAAACACCCAGGTTTCTGGACTCTGGAGGTGGAATCTCCATTCCAGAGGTCCCTGGCAGGATGAGGATGAAGCTCCCCTTTCACAGAGCTTCATCTGAGATCACCCTCTTGGCCTGCTACCTCCATTTTTAACACCAGATTTTCCTGGGAATACTGCTTTCCTAAATCATTGCATCTGAATCCTCATTTCAGAATCTGCTTCTGAGGGCGCCAGCCTAGGATAATGTTGACTCTCCACCCAGAACCCCAAAAGACTAAAGTTAGAGTACAGGTAGTAAGACTACGATTTCCATACGAGCAAATGAAGTGACTCTTCCCTGGTGACTCAATGGGAAGAATCCGCCTGCAATGCAGGAGACCTGGGTTCTATCCCTGTGTTGGGCAGATCCTCTGAAGAAGAGAATGACAACCCACTCCAGTATTCTTGCCTGGAGAATTCCATGGACAGAGAAAGCCTGGCAGACTACAGTGCATGGGGTCACAAACAGTCAGACACCACCGAATTTCATTTTCACTTTCAAAGGAAGTGAGGTTGGTAAATGTCAGCCAAGGTGATAGCTGAAAGCAGAATGGAAAGATAGCATGTTCCTTTGAAGACAGGGTTTGCATGAGGATGAAAACAATAACAGGTGGAGGTGACAAAAGGAACCTAGGAGAATGTCAACACAACCGCTGTATCTTTGGCACAGAGGAAGTCATGTTAGCAGGAATAACATGAGTGGGACTCACTGGTGGCCCAGTGAGGAAGACTGCACAATTCCACTGCTTGGGGCACTGGTTTGATTCTTGGTTGAGGAACTAGGTTCCACGTCCCACTCAGTGGGGCCAAAAAAAAAAAAAAGAATAACATAAGCATACTTGTAATCATAGCAGATAGATTAATAGTTCACACACCTTGATTATTAGAATATTGTTTTACATCTCACTGTACTCCAAGAGTTAAGGCAACCTGTGTAGCTTATAGCAAAGAAGTGGCTTTTTCACCTGCAGAATTTGGCTCTGTGTTACTTAAATGCTTTGGAATTTAAGGTGATGTTTTTCTCTTTCTTTAAAATGTCTGAGTGCTGTGTTGATAAATGTCATAGACAATAACAAATGTAATGGAATGTGCTGAGGATAATGGGAGTGACTTTCTGGTTCACCTGAACCATGACTTGTCTGTGTTTAACAAGAATAATGAGTGTAATTTAATACAGCACCTTTGTAGGAAAGGAACTCAAAACACTTTTCACAGAGAATATTAAAATGCTGAATTATGTAATGAAGACATAGCTTTAAGCAGATAATAATAAATCACAGTTACAAAATCACACAATGTAGCAGAGGGTATATTTATTTAAATATGCATTATATTGTTATTAGGTAGAAGTATGAGCATAGAGAGGTCCGTATGGAATAAAGAAAACAAAGGTCACAGAAAGATTAAACAGCTATTTTAATGAATAGAACCAGCACCAGATACAACACGAGAGCCAGACACAGATGGAAGATAATTGGATCCAACATAGTTGAGCTGGGTGGCTTTAAACAAATTAACCTATTTGGGCTTTAATCTCTCTACATATGTAAAATGAGCTAATATTACCTGCTTTATAGGGTTTTATGGGGAATTAATGAGATAATACATATTTTAGCAGGTGTTCAACAAAAGATAGCATTTTAAAATATTACCCTTATTTTCAATCAGATGGAATAACTACACCTTCTACTACCTCATAAGGTCCTACGACATACTTCAACATATATCGGTGACGTGTCAGTCTATAAATCCTTAACAATCCCATCGCTCTCTATCCCATGGAATAGAGTCATAAATCATGCACAGCACTCAAAGGAACAATTTGGAATTCATCTAGTTCAACCACCTTACTTAACACATAAAGAAACTGAGGCTCAGTGGGGTGAGATGATCTGCTCCTAGTCACACCCAGTTGTGGCTACTGTTTTGTTCCAAGGACTCTGTCCACACTTTAGGTGCATTATTATATTGAATTCTTATGAAAAGTTTATGAAAGAGATAGTCTTAGTTATCCTGAAGAAAGTGAGGCACAGAAAGAGGAAACCCTTTGCCTAAAATTACATAGCTGTCTGGTGGCACAGTCAACTGACATCTGGGTTTTCAGTCAACTGATGGTTTAGCAGATGTCTTCAGAGTCTCTACCTTCCATCCCATCTTCCCACCTCCATGTTGCTACTGAATTTCCATAGCGCCAGGAAGCAGCTTGGGTCTTACTTTGTTGGGTCTTACTTTGTTGGTGTGAGCAGGTTGTAGGTAACTACTGTCATTTTCCTTCCCTAGAGATCTTCTGTGTCCCAATGGGAAAAACCAAAAATACCACATATTGTTTATTTTTTAAACATAAAACAAGAGGTGAGACTTAAAATGAGTTTTCAGGTAATCCATGTTTTTGACATAGAAGTGTTTGCTGGCCCACTAGCCATAGAACACAGATTCACAAAAAATGATTACTCTGTTGACTTTTATGTCATTATGGCTATAAAGGGCTTTTTTTTTTTGGCTAAGCAGTTTTAAATTTAGAACAAAAGTAAAATATCAGCTACTTTTTTTTTTGAAGTATAGTTGATTTACAATATTGTATTAATTTCAGGTATAATATTGATACAAAGTGATTTGGCTATACATATACATTGGGTAGACCAAAATGTTTGTTCAGGTTTTTCATAACATTTTACAAATAAACCTGAACAAGAGTTTAGAACAACCTAATATATGTGTATATACCTATATAATCTTTTTTTTCAACTCTTTTCCACTCTAGGTTATTGCAAGATATTGAATACAGTTCCCTGTGCTATACAGTAAATCCTAGTTTTTCAAATATCAGTTATTTTGAAATGATGGCTAAGGAAGTGATGGTTAAGAACTTAGAACTTTCACATCAGGCCACCAATATGACTTTCTGAGCCTGCAAGATCCTTGGCAGCAACTTCCTGGAATAAATCAGCATGTCAAAAGAAACAATGACCCTTCCCATGACACAGGAATAAAACCACTGAATTGTCCAAGTGGACTTGGAACAGAAGTCTCCAAGACAACCTCCATACGTCTCCTTCCTTTTCCACTCATTGAGGGCAAGTACGCAGGGTGATGGAATTCCTTCAACCTAATCAAGAGGTTCACCAATCCAGAACAACCCTAGGAGACTCAGATAAGAGAGTGAATTAATTGCCCATTGTAAACAGTAGCTTCCTTTGGCCAAGCCACGAACCGTTAGTTATTCTCTGATGTGAGTAACATGAAGCATTTTCACTTGGACTGGAACCTAGGATGCAAATGAAAACACAATAGTTCATTTTAGCTTCCTGACAACAATTGAGGTAGGATGATTTGTCACCAGAAATTGAAAGGGAACCAGATCAATGGCGGGATATTTTCAATTTCATAGATCTTCAGAGATGAAAGGCAATTGATATATCATCCTGTCCAAACTCCTTGTTTTACCCAGGAGAAAGCATGGACCCAAGAGGCAAGGCAATTACCAGGGCACACTGGTAGTAATAGGAGTAGAGTGCGATCTAGTTGCTAGCCTCCTGGTTCTCTCTGACACTGCTTTTTCCATAATATAGTATGGTCTTTCTGATTATGAGCTGGGGTTCTGGCATTCCATCCTCTGTCATGTGTGTAATGAGCACTCACTGTGTTCTTAGCTATGTCTCCAGGACCAACTCTAGGAAATTAAAATGAATGAAGTAAATGATAAAAGAGCCACTTATTAATGTATCTTGCCTCTTTAATTCTCACAGTGGCACTGAGTCCCTTTACCAGTGAGGAAACCAAAGCTTGCTTATGACTACCCAGCTAATTGATAGCAAAGCTGTGATTCAAACTGAAGCTGTTTGGCTCAATGTTCTAGGCTTATGACCCTATCATTCTGCCTTTCACAATCCAGATGCTTTCCTCTTCGACTTGTATAACCCCTGACATATCCACAGGGCCTTTTTCTAATCTAGTTGTCGGGGATGAACCATGATCTGGGGACATACAAAGCCCCTGACCTCAAGGAGCTGACATTCTAGGGGTCATAGACCAAAGATCATAAATAGATGCATACAGGATATGCTCTACTGGGATAAGGGCTAAGAAAGAAAATGAAGCAATGGAAAGAAGAATCTGGCCAGAGAGGGTGCTCTTTTAGATGGGGGAGTCAGGGAAGGTCCCTCTAAGGAGGGAATATCTGAACAGAGGGTGAAAATGACAAAGAGCAAGGAGAGACATGGCCACAATGGGAGGTTTGGGGGAGGGCTCAGCAGAGCCTGGCAGTTACGGGCATCCACCATTATGTCACTATTCCTGGGATTAAATATCTACTGGACTACATAGCTTGAGTCGGTTCACTCAAATTCTCTGAACCTCCTCTCTAAAATGAGACTAACCTACTACTCACTTCTAGGGTCATGTGAAAATTAAATGAAAATAATTTAATATCTAACACACACACACAAAATATCTAACACACACACAAAAATCATCTCTTTCTCCCTCTCTCTAAATTATATACTCATCATCCTTTAATTTCAAATCATTGCCCTAGATGCTGTTTCTACTTTTCAAAAAAAAAAAGGAAATTTTATTTTTACATTTTTATCACTTCAACAAAATATTATGGAGAAGGCCAATAAAATAAAACAGATAAAAGGGAAGCTGTTCTGGTTGACCTAGGGAGCAGCAGGCAGGCACAATCTACTCAGCTCCACCTTTACATAACCCACCCCATGTGGTCCCGACAAGGCCCTAGGCTTCAGAGAAAGCACTTAATCACATTCCCATCTGACAGAGCTCCTAACAAAATGACTGATGTGAAATATGGGCTGAACATGTAATTGTTAAAATAGTGTGGAAAACTGCAAAGTCTAGCCTCTTGGCTCTTTGATTTTGAGTCAAGAGATTACTAGGCCATACTGCATAGAGCCATCCCCCTTGAGGTGGATGCTGGAGGGGTTGTTTATTTAGCTCAGGCTTAGTCACAAGTTCAGAGCATTCTGTGGGTTTTACTGGAACTCGGTATCGTGGCTCATCCAGTCTCAGATCACTCTGGCTGAGGCTGCCAGTGATCTCCCTGGGTGAGTGACTAGGGTTCCCAGGCTCCACAAGAGCCAGTGGGCTTCCTGCTTCTCCTTAAGCTCCAAGGGACAGCCCCTGTGTGTCCTTGTCCCCAAGAGCTGAAAGGGGCCCTGGCCTGTGTGTCCAGTGCCCCATGAGGGAGGCCTCCCTGTGTTGAGGAACCTGGACAGCCTGCTACTTTAGATTTCTAGAAATATCTCCATCACCTGGAGGCCAGCTTATGTTTTTATTCCTTTTGTGTGTTCACTTGTTTGCGGCTGTGAATCTGGGCGTGGTTAGCCCAAATATGGGTCTGTTGTTGAGGGTTTGTTGGTCTCTTGGAGGCTTACTTCACTTCACTTTACCACAGCACTTACCAAACTCTCTTTGGTTCAGTTCTTGAACCTCACTTTCTTCAGGGAAAGAGACTTGTATTTGTTGAAGACCCTCCTAGGTGCCAGTCAGAGGACAGTCACGTCCAACTACCGAAACTTAGTCCTTTCAACAGTCCTCTAAGGAAGAACTTGTCCTCTCTCTTTAAGAGAAGAAAATGAGTCCCAAAGACATTAAATATGTCACTCAGGGCTCATGCAGTGAGTGAAAAGAGAGTCATTTCCAGCCAAAGTCAGGCAGGCTCAAAAAGGCTGTGCTCTAATGAGAAAATCCATCTAAAAAAAAAAAAAAAAAAAGGCTGGTGCACAGTTTAATCCTCTATGAAATAGTCACATTTTTTAAGACCTGATGTTGACTTATCCACATGAATTTTTAGGTGGATTAATTTCAGTGACAGTAGGTATGTGTGTGTGTGCATCTGTGTGGGGCAGAGAAGAAGGCAAACAGAATATGGGGAAATTAACTTAATCCTTAGAAGGACAGCAGTTAAGAACATGGGTTAAAGTAAGATGGGCTTGGGGCGTCAACCATGGTACTTAGTAGTTGTATAGCTTTGGGCAAAAAAATCTTTATGAGCCTCAGTTTCTTTAAAAGAAACTGAAATTCTTTGCATTCTAGAGGGCATGATGTGAGGATTGAATAAGATGTTTATAAATTATTTAGCACATGCTTGGAATAAGAAAAGTCTTCAATAAAAGTTAACTTATGCTTTATGTAAATACATCTCATTGTAATCCTGTGATCATCCTATGAAGTAGTTAGTATTAGCCCATTTTATGTGTGAGCAGATTGAGTCTAGGAGAATTTGAATTCAATTGACCATGGTACCAGAGCTAATAAATGGCAGAGCTGTGAATTAAACCTAGGCTGATATAGCTACAAAATCTGTTTATTTCAATTAAATCACTGTGCCATCTATGTTGAGTGAAATTCTGTTTTATAGTGACTTGGAAACAGCACATTATAGATTTTAAGGACATGAGATATTAATGCAAAATCACTTGTAGTACTGCCAAAAATTGGGTGAGATAATAAAATAAA
Source organism: Nanger dama (assembly GCA_917880005.1). Lineage (NCBI taxonomy): Eukaryota > Metazoa > Chordata > Mammalia > Artiodactyla > Bovidae > Nanger > Nanger dama. Next base: position 12,057,197 of record CAKJTW010000066.1, read on the forward strand.
GCACCTTGCATACTGGCATATGGTATAGCACTCACCTGTGCTAAATTTCCACTGGTATTTCCATTGCCAGCACAGACCCTGGTACAGAGCAGGTGTTCGATAAGTGATGGCTCAATAATTGATGGCATACACTTTGAGTTTTTCAAGCATCATGGGTAAAGTCTACCTCTACTCAAGCACCATACATATAGCAGAGGGCATTTATCACATCTTTTCCCCAATTTCTTACCAAGGCTACCTGTTGCCCGCCCCCTCACCATCCTTCTGGCCATTTCTCATGCTTTTGGACAGAGGTCCATGGAAAGACTGTCAGGTCACTGTGGGAAAACCCAAAGGAGAAAGTCAAAGGCTTGACTCCCCACACCCCTGGTCACCTAGCCTCATTTCCATTTCCCAAACAAGACACACTTTCATGAGATACTACTCTGATTTTCCTCTCCACTCTCAAGAAGAGAAAACTTTAAAGCCTGGTTGAGGAATGTAGCCTGGGTGAGGCCCACTGGGTGGAAATATTTGATGAGTTTGTAACACTTAGATTAGAGCCTGAGCACCATGCATTTGCAATGGGAAGTGGTTTTTTAGATCTCCCCAGAAGAGTTGCCTCACTCAAATCTTTGTTCTTAATATGGTATTAACCTGCTTTTATTCTTCAATTTTAGCTCTCTACCTGTTAACCCCAGTTGCTCTTTCCCTTCTAATATTAGAAACTATGACATTGTGATAATGTGCAAGTGGCACATTATATGCTGGTAAAAAGTTTCTAAGGGAGATGGGGAGCTTTTACCCCTGCAGTTTTAGTTCACCTGACAAGTGGAAGGAGGGCAGGGAGCTGTCACTCTGCATGAGTGTGGAGGGAAGCTGGGAAGTGCTA